>CP124709.1:133582500-136082500 GCA_031232105.1 Capsicum rhomboideum | reverse complement strand
TCATATGCTACGACTGTTGATTTGAGTATACCTGTTGGGCAGCGGTTCCGGGACCAATCGTTATTGACTCACATTTTGGTTTGAGGAACCCGAGTCAACATATCTGAGCAGACCATCCATCGATTCTTATTTGGTGCAGACCTTCCATTGCCAGCCACGACTGCTGAGTTTGATCACCGCATGGAGACTGTCAGAAATCAGATTAAAATGCGGGATGCTGATCAAAAGTTGGAGTTGTTGTGGTGTATAGCTGGTTATATAGCGGAGGATGCGGTTGACGCTAGTTGGGTGACTGGAAAGCTGGATATAAAGAAGTCCACGCTCTATTTTGTCAGCAGATTTTGGTGGTCGGTTATTAGACATCGGTTGGGGCCTACTAATGCAGATAATTCACTCACCTTGGACCGAGCTGTTATGGTTGCTAGCATCCTTGTAGGGTATGATATTCATGTCGCCAGGTACATCATTCGGGAGATCCATGAGCATGCTTTTCGTGACTATACCAATATCCCTTTCCCCTGCTTGATTCAGGGCCTGTGTGATAGTTCTGGTGTGGTTGCGCTACCTACCGTCGATCACTTTATCGAGGTGACACGCATAGTAGACATTGGTTTAATGCAGCAGCGGGGATCTATCCCCAGTGTTCCACGGAGTTCTCAGCCTTTTGGGTCGTCAGGAGTAGCCCTTTTTGAAGGGCCTGGAGATAGAGATGAACCGGGTAGTACGCCTATGCCTATTCCAGTACCGGTGCGGGTACCAAAGACTGTTCATATACCAGCTGGGGGCACTGGACCTATTGATGATGAGGTACCCGGCGCTACAGCACCACCACCTCCCTCTGGTATGGTTTTAGTTTCTCGAGACTTCCTGCAGCAGCTGGTTGATCGGCAGACTGAGATGTTTGAGCGACAGGCTCACACTGAGGCCCAAATGGATAAGTTGGCATCCCAACTTAAGACATGGGTTCAGACCACCGTAAAGGCTTTCAAGGCTAGAGTAGAGGCCCGTATGACTGCAGCTATGGATCAGTTTATACGAGAGTTGTATGGGCGGATTTATAGTTTTGAGGCTCGGATGGTCACCCGGATGGGTTCTGCACATGGTCCTGGTATCACAGCATTGTCACATGAGGTAGCTTCATTGAGAGAGGAGGTTCGCGCTTTGGCACCAAGCAGTGCCCCTATTATACCACCTATGCCTGGTCCGGCCCCGATGAGGCCGGCCTTTGAGGTAGATTTGTTTGCGGATGAGGAGCCTCTTATTGATAGAGGCAAACGTACACGCAATCCGAAGGAGCAGGTGGATAGTGGTGATGAGTTTGAGGATGATCTTCGGAGAGCGGTTAAGGCCTCTAGGATTGAGTACCATGCCATCCAGATAGCGGAGGAGCAGAGGGCACACGTTGCATCCTCCAGTTAGGCACCCCCTCCACCGGATGCACCTAACAGAGAGCCTAGAGGGAAGACTGATGATCCCGCTACGGTCGGGCCCACTTTCGATGTTTAGAGCGCTACAGGTATGTCTTCACTCCCTTGCTTTGATTATATTTATAGTTGTGCACTAAGGGCAGTGCACCATTGTTAGTTGGGGGAGGGGGTGTACCACCACTTGAGGGTTTTTGTTGCCGTGTTTCCCCCCGAGCGTGCTATCATAGTAGAACCGACATGTTTAGGTTTTTATTTATATTATTATGTATTTTTGTGTTTAATTGGGAGAAAAATAGGGGAACCTTAGTGCAGTCCAATGTTGAACGTATTTTGAATATTAAGGATGCTTTGTGATTGTATAAAGGATGCCCCTCCTGAAAAGTTTTGTTTTGAATTGTGTGTGTAGTATGTTAGTTTGTGACAGCTGTTGGATCATGTTATGGCATTAGTATTATAAGCAAAATAACTGTAGCTAGCATTGCATGAACTGGATAGGTAGTAGTTGATAATGTGACCCTGTGTTCTGTGAGTGAGGTCATTACTTAGTTCACTTTGTGTGTGCGATCTAGAACTTGCCCGGTTAGTCTTGCCTAGGTTAGAGGATAGTGATTAGGAAAGGATCATATGCCGTTTTTGAATAAGTCCACATTTAGCCTAAATGCCTGACCAAATGAATTAAGTATTTCTTGATCCCGATTTAGAGCCTCAATTAACCTGTTTCTTGTTTTAGCCTATTCACCTTCCCTTTATGAATTATAATGAACCTGTATTGGCCCTAGTCCCTCCTTGGACATCGTGTACCTCAACGCAGGCAAATTGCCTAAGTTGAGGGTGGCTAGTATAGGGGTGCGTAGATTAATTTGGGTAGGAAGAAGGGGTTAGAAAAAGAAAAAGAGAGAAAATAGATTTGGTGTGAAGAAAAAGAAAAAAAAATGAGAAAAGGAAAAAATGAGATGAATAGAAAAAAAGAAATAAAAAATTAAAGAAAAAATAAATTAAAAAATTGTGTTTTGAAAATATGAAGAAAATCACACCCAAAATCTGAAAATAAATGAAGGAGAATAAGGGAGAAAAAAAATAAGAATGGTTGGAAATTGGAGTAAAAAATAGTATAGTGTCAAGGAGGGTTGAGTCACCATACCCATATGAACCATACCCGTCCCCAAGCCTACATTACAAGCCTATGAAAGTCCTATAGTGATCCTAGTCCAACTGTCCGAACAACTAAGGCATAGAAAATAAGGGCAAGCCTATGGTATTTCATGCACACTGTTTGAACTTCTTTGTGAGAGAGAGTGTTTTGACCGAGTCCCTAGTCTGAGATTTGTTAGTATATTGTGAGTGTATGGGACTTCATTGTTGTGAGAGTACATGGGTTGTATTGTTAGCTGCTATATGTTCGAATAATGTCATTTGCATGTAAACTTAGTTGTTTGTTCATAATCTTATGCCATCACTTGATCCCTTCTATGTCATGATAATATGTTGCAAGGATACACACTGTGGTTTTTGCGTTGCAAGGAGGGGTTAGAAAAGTTTTGCCAAAAGCAATGAGTTGACTGCCGTAGGTCCCTTAGGTTTCTCTTAATTAAGCATCGTATATGTTTGTGTTGTTTTGTTCACCTGAGGACATGCAAACGTTCTAAGTTGAGGGTGCTGATGAGCCATGGTTACATGGCACTTTCGATGCTTAAAACAAGGAAAATATGCAATAACTTGGGTGTATTTGGCTGGTATGATGTGTTTTCTGTCCAACATTGCAGAAAAACAGGTTTTGAAGCAAAATGATCAAAAAGAAAGAATCACTCCCGAGAATGAAGTATCGGAAGACAAAAGATCAAGGAGCTGCACCAGAAAAGTGACCCACGACAGCACTCACATACCATGAGTGGCTGTCGTGAGTCATCTCCACAGATGTTGAATATTGTCTGATTCCCACGACAGGTAGTCACGTGGCGTGACTGGGTGGCGTGAGTCAACTTCTGGAGATATCTATTTGAGCCTGATTTCCACGACACTCACTTACGTGGCGTGACTTGGTTCCATGACACCAAGTCACGATACCGTGGAACATTGCCGACTCTGTTCTCCTGTTTTGATTAGGATAGGATTAGTTTTGTATCTATAAACACCCTTGTATTGTCCTATGTTCAGAAGTTCGTCAGTACATTGTTTTGAGATAGTTTTTCACTATTTTGAGTTCAGAAACACATTATTATTTTGTAATCTTGAAACACCGATTCTAGGGTTTTATTCATAATTGAGATTTCGGAGTTTCTTCATTATTGTGAGTTTACAATTGTGTCTTCATCTACGAATTCTGATTGTGCTCTTGCGAACATGAGTAGCTAAACTCATTAACTAGGGTTGTGTGAACCATAAGGAATTAACAAAATGGGTTAAGTGTAAAGAAATTTAGAACCGGGGTGAATGCATAGATTGTTATTTTCTTCGTTGTGATTGATCTTCTAACGGTTGCAAACGTTAGAAACTCGTCTATATTCTAGACTTGCTCGAGAGAGAGGTAGAGATTGGGAAAAGGAAATAACGATAGAGATTTGAAGCTATCAACCTTCGTCTAATAACTTGAGCCTTAGCGGGAAGAGTTATCTGAGATCCAGGACAAGGGCTAGTAGTGCGATGCTCGAAAACTGAGAGGAGAAGAGTGAAATTCGTCTAACCAAGTTCGAGAGACGTTTAGATGAACATAACTTGTCAGATTTTGCATGCAACGCAGTGGGACAGTTTTGCCAGCACCAATAACCGGTAGAGTTAAGGAATCATTGGGGATCACAGTCCTAGTGTATTTCTCATATTGATAACAACTTCAAAGAATCAACACTTGTTACTATCACTACTTGTTACAAATAATCCCCCCCTCTTTTTACTTATTTGCCAACTACTCGAACAAGAACTCAACCTACTTTCGTCCTATTCCCTGTGGGATCGACCCCAGCCTAGTTGGGTTCTATATTTGATACAACGACCACTTTATACTTCTTAGGAGGCATATTTTGGGTTACATCAAGAACCTGAAAATCATCATACCAAAACTCTAATAAATGTCAAAGAAAGGGGATGCAACCCCCAAAACCAAAGTAATGTCTAAGTCCGAAATAATTGGACTAGAAAACTATAGAAGAACCCATGGAATCCTGAAAGATGCAGCTCACCCTTGAGTTCGAATACTTTCTGCCTCACAGCTGAGGTCTCGAAACAGTCGTTGGAATATGCTCTGCACTCAACAAAAAGAAGAGCACGTATAGTATAGCACACAAGAAACAATGGTGTACCGGTAGGATCATCGGCCAACCCAAAATGAGAAATATGGACACATAACCAAAATGTAGTATAACACACAACCATGATCCCTATCATGAAACTCTACTCCAAATTCATAACACTTAGCCTTGTAACAAGTACAACATGAAGTTCAGTCAATATAAGTCAACAAGGATAACAAGTCAAGTCAAACTATGACCACCAACAAGACTCCAAGTTAACAACCATGACTCAACAATCATATAAATTATGCCCCAATTACACAAGTAATAGATAATACAGAGTTAATTCACAACTTGTAATTAATACGGACCATTCAAGGATCCACAAGACAATAACTATGGCAATTAATATACATTTTGGTTCACATTAAGAAACCACCTTAAGCATTTAAGCACATAAATCTGATTCACTCAAGGAACTAATATAATCAAGAAACACATAATTTTCGGTTCACTCAAGGAACCGTCACACTCACCAAATACCTATACACACATGCTAAGGGTCTTATGGTCGCCTACTAGCCATGACCTACAGGGGAAGAGCTCTTGTCCATGTACCAAATTTCAGACATCAAGTGACAGCCAACCTTATATCAACCAATCCGGCAGAGATGTCCAAATATTGGTACATTCCACAATAATGACAGATATCACAATAATCATAACCACAATGATGACAGAAACAACACTTGTAAAAACCAACAAGCTTTCATTTAAATTTATTGCATGTGATTAACACTTAGGATTATCAACAGTCATTCACTTTCCTTGAACATGCATTGTGCAATCAATACTAAGAATAGTTAACATGCACACATAACACAAATTGGATTTTAACTACATTTAAACCATCACCTACCTCAATCCAAGCCTGAAATTCTCTACTGAACCTGGGCTTTCCTTTTTCTTGCAACCTCGGCTAGATTGTGGTCTAAAATCATGAATATACATACATAATCAATTAAATGACCTATAACATCTAGGATTATAACCTAACCCCGAATCCCAAGGTCAATTCCATTATCATCCCACCCATTCTAGGGCTTTCCCATCCTAAATGTACCTTAAACTACTAATTTCATGGTTACCTTAGTGAATTATAGTCATGCAAGAGTAATTTAATGATTAACAATTAAAACCCAAAGGTTTTACACCAAATTTACCCTCTTGCACTAGAAAATCCACTAAGTCAAGTTTAAACCCTCTCCAAGACCCATAAACTAGTGATACTAATGTCAATTAACCAAAACACTAGTTAATGGGGATGAATTACTTATGTTTATGAACAAAATCAATGGAAACCTTATGAAAATCACCCAAATAGCCTTATCCCTTCCCCAAAAATGAGTTTAAGATAATGAACCATTTTTTAAAAAAATTCTGCATTAACAGCAATTTATCCCGCTATAGCGATCTGATTCTGCTATAGAGGAATTGATTGACTTTGACTCCTTCTATAGCAGAAATTATTCCACTATAGTGGTAGCCCCATAGCGGTCTGCCACCCACTATAATGGGTGTGGCGAGGCAGAAACTCAAAAAAGCTTTCTTTTTTCCTTTTTCGCAATGCTCTATATTGACCCTCATAGTGATTTTTTAAAATTTTTTGTGTTTTGACCATTTTTCCATTCCCCGTGGTTTTTTTATATCATTTATGAGTTACGAGACTGGTTTGCACGGTCCCCGATATTTTTGAGAGTGATTTTTATGAGTTTGTGATTTTGAATATCCTTCAAAGGATTAGTTTGACTTTGGTAAATATTTTATAATATGAGCTTCGGATGGTGATTTGGACAGTTTTATTAGATCCAGAATGTCGATTTTAGGTTAGTAGCATTGTTAGTTCGTACATGAGCCTTTATTTTGCATTTTGACCTCTTACATGAAAATTAGTTAAAATAGCCTAAAAGGGGTCTCGGGGGTTTATTTGCTGTAAATAATATCTTTTGATAAATATGATGGTTCTATTGAGTCTGGAATGTCGAATTTAGCCTAGTAGCATAGTTGGGTTGTGTTTGGGAAGTCTCAGATGAGTTTTGGGTAGTTGTTCGAAGTTTGGAGTTTTCATCGTTGAGTTTTAATAGTATAACCTATATTTAATGAGATATTTTGAGAATTTGTATGATACCATTAGATTCATATCAAAATTTTAGAACCAACACAAAAAGAATCGACGAATTTCGAGTCCGTATGAGGGAGATATGACCATTTTAGCGCGGACAGTTGTTGCTGGTACAACAGAGGTCACGATCGCGACCTTTAGTCTCTACCGCGATGAGTCGCCACAAAATTCCTTCGCGATTGTGAGCCTTTTTTTTACGACTGCAAAGGGGCGCCACTGAAGGTTCCAACGTCTATTTAAAGCCAGATCACGGAGTTTTAGTATTTCTGACATTTCAGGAGCTAGGAAGATCCGGTTTAGGAAATTCTCGATGCGTTTCTCTCATAAAATCATTGGATATGTGATTATACCTTAATATTTCTCATTTTTCAGGAATATACATTCTATTTTTCATAATTTCTATCCAAGGCTGAGATTCAAAAACTCCATTCCACTATTTTCAAAGCTTCCAAACTCATTTTTGAGAGTTTTAAAGTAGGTTTTCAAGATTGAAACTTGAGGTGAGCTTTTAAAATAGTATTTCATTATATCCAATTGATTAATTTATATTTTCATCTTCAAATCTTCGATTTTAAACTTGAATTTGGGGGTTTTACCTGGTAAATTATAAAATGAAATTTTCTTTGATTTAAAGCTCAGTTTCAACTCATTTTTCCTTGGGTTTTCATATTTAGACTTATTTTGATAAGTGGAACAGGATTCTTAAATAAATTCTCAATTTTACCCTTGTATTTTTGGAACCAATTTTCAAAGTGATTTTTGACCCAAATCCAAAATATATCGATATGGGTATCGATGGACTCTTTTTGACTTGTAGATGTCATATTTGATTAGATTGATAGTTTTTGGAGATTATTTGAGGGAGTATAGCTTTTGTTTGATGCTTCAGCCTGTGTTTTGGACTTGCGGATCTTCTTTAAAGGCAAGCTGAGATGTACCTTGACTTTTTCCAAAGTGTTTATGTGTTGTATGCCTATTTGCTTGTGTATTGTGAATAGCTTAGGTTTTGGAGGTCCCGCTTAGGTGAAATGACGAGCATATCCATGAGTTCCAGAGTCTTTTGATGGATTATAGTTATATAATTGCTTACCTTAGTTAGTCTTGCTTTTTGTGATTATGTTTAGGATAGATTGTAGATAACTGGCTTATTGACCTTGAATAATTGATTGTGGATGCCTATTTTAGAGCTTGAATCATGCTTAGTGGACTTTATTGTGATGATCGGGGCTTAGTGACCTTTTAGGGGATAATTATGTTATCATTGTTATTTTGATGAAACGATTGGCGTTTAGAAAATACTTAGAATATAAATGGACTTGTAATAGTTGAGGTGGACTTGTAATAGTTGAGGTGCTTATCGAAGTTTAGTATCTCTTATGCATATTGTTAACTAGCGTAGTTCTCCTTATAGTTGCTTAACCTAATGATGCCATATTTAGGAAAGATGAGACATATTGTATGGAATGAACTAAGTTTGGGTAAGTTACAATAAATAATGTTGTGTGTATTGTTTATTAATTCTGTGTTGACCGTGTGGGGCTTATGTGAATATTATTATTGACTTGAGAGATTATTATTATTGTGATACCCGTGTGGGGGCTTGAATTGATATTATTGGCCTTATTTGTGCATTAATTATCTTACTATTTATCGTGATGCCCCAGAGGGGGCTTGAATTGATATTATTGGCCAAATTTGGAATATTTATTGCCTTATCATGATAGTAATACCCGAGAAAGGGGTTTTTAATGATATTATTAAAGTCTACATGACTATTCACTTTAGTGGTGCCGAGGAGGGAACATATCATGAACTATTTCCATAATGAGGAGATTTTAGCTCATTATTACCATTATTGAATTGATTCATTATCTTCATATTGACTTGGTTATGAGCATGCATCCTCACCTTATTTATTCATATTCATAAAAATTGGTACCACTGAGAAATACTTTATAAAACCCTTGATCCGTGAACACTAGACGGAGAGGTGAATGAGACACTTCATAAGATTCTTGATCTGTGAACATTAGCCCGATAGGTAAATTGAGAAATGCAATTGAGATATGAGAAAGTATATGAGTTGCGAACCCCCCATGGGTCTTAGCCAAAGCGCTGAGGCTTGAAAGGTGTATACGAAATTCATGCGATGGCTTATATCATCATCTTCCCATACTCATCATTATATTGCATTGCATTACTTGCATTGCATCGCGTATCCTTGGCATGTTTGATATTGTGTTTGAGTATTTGCTTTTGTATTGAATTACCGCGATTGGACCTTGTTTGTGATATTGTGTTTTCTGCATTCATCTCATTACATTACATCACATTATACTACCTCTTGGTTGATTTGGGAGTTGAATTATTATGAGACGTAGGGTATGGTTGTGGCTTAGTTAGTGAGACTTGTAGTGTCGCACCTATTGGTAGCATGATATACACATGATTATACACTCTCACTATTGTATCCCAGATTATTGGTTGAACATATTGACCGAGCCTGACATACTGTGTTAGTGAGTCTCCTTCATAAATGACTTCCTTTACTTGTTGATCATAAAATGGCTAGTGTTGACTCACCTAGACTTATGTGCCTACCCTATATATTGATATTTTCTTATGACTGTTGTGTTGGGATGCCTGGTTATGATGGAGTGGTGTATTTATTGGTGGTGGATTGAGGAAAAACTTGGGCAGTTGGGGTGGTGGTTCTCGCCATCACTTTGGATTAGAGTCGGTTATCGACGGTGCTTGCTGAGTACACGTGTTTCGTACTCACTCTTGCTTCTTTTCCCTTTTTCTTGTTTTCTGCACCCCTTGCATGTATTGGTTCAAGTAGTAGATTGTAGATTGTGTTCCTTCGCTGTTGTTGTTGCAGAGATCGAGGTAGTGGCTGACGTTTCACAGAGTTTACCTGGATCTCTTTTTATTATCTTATGTTTTATTCGCAGTTAAGATACTTTAGTTTATTGATACCATTCTGTATTTAGAGGCTTGTATTAGTGACAACCAGACCTGGGATGTATCTTTGAATTGTTATTTCTTCTTTAAATACTTTGGGATTATTCGATTCTTCGTCTTCTTCTTCCGCTTTTGTTTTCTTTAAATATTACTTTTGGGTTGGGATGGGCTTATCCGTACCGAAGGGTGTGACGGCTGCCATCACATACTTTATTTTTAGGTCGTGACACGCACCCACAAACCATGACATCCGAACTAATTTATTTGCGTCAAGTTCGATATCGGGAGTTCTACTTACCCGAATTCACTTTCGAAAAGTCCTACGGATTTCTTATCACGTTAGCTAACATAAAATAATGCCAAACTTTATTACATTTGTCAAATCCATACTCGAATTTTCCTAGACCATACCTCACTCCAATTTCGTCCGAGCTTAGCCTAGCCTGAAATTTTTAACTTCCAATTCGGGGAAAGATTTTAACCCAAAATTTTTACACGATTGGCTCACCCATAACGACGGAAAGGGTCGTTACAGATAATGGAGGAAATCGATGGAAGAGATGATCGTTGGTTGATGGAGGAAGGAGAAAATTCTATCATGAATTCTGTATGTGTGCGTGAATTCGTAAAGGGGGCTGTTGTGATGTATCCGGATGTTTAGAGACAGAAAGTAAAAAAAAAATTGTAATTATTTATACGATTGAGATTTTAAGTAATAATAGTAAGTTAAGGTGTGGTATTATGTAATGATAGTCCAAATATGAATAGTTGTGCACTGCTATTGAAATTGAGAGAGGAGTTAAAAAAATTTCAAAATAGTCCTTAAGTTTGGGTTTGAATTAGAACTATCCAACGAGCCGAAATGATTTAAATGAAATAAGACAAGACAGGACGGGGGATGAGACTTAAGAGGGACCGTGCCTTAGCTAGCGTTTGGCCATAGATACCCAAATATTTTTGGCAAATCATTTTTGGGTGAAGTTTCACCATGTGTTTGACCATAGTTTTTGGGAAAAATATTTGACTTTTTTAAGAAATATAATTTATATCCATAAGTTCTAAAAACTATTAAAATTATCCATAACTTTGTATTATCATTTTATAATGAATATGTTCTATGATAAAAATTAAACTCATAAATTATAAATTTCAGCCTGCTTATAAACAATTTCACACATCAGTGTAGGAGCTACCAAAGTTTTCTCAACTCACAAAGGAGAATCCAATTTTTCTATTTACATTACTTTTAACAAGTGTTATGCAACAATACTATTACATACTTGAGTCAAATAACAAGATTTATTAATGGGGTTGGATGACAAATAGATATTAGTTGGAATTAATAAACGATGGGGTATTTTTATAAAATATAAAAATTTGGAATAAAGTTTAAATTTTTAAAAGTCCCAACTAATAGAATTTGAACCAAAAACTAATTTTTTCTAGTTTTTAAGAATTTGAATTATTTGTCAAATAATTACAATTTATATGGTCAAACACTTTTTGTCAAATTTCCCCCCAAAAACTATTTGGGATATCTATGGCCAAATGGGTCCTTAGGGTGGACAGATAAGGGGGAAGATACACTAGGCCCGTCCCATCACAATGTTCTTATGGGATGGGACGGATGGGGTGGGGCCGGGGTGTTAGTGGGATCCTTTTGTGTAATTTATATTAATTCAAATATTTAAGCTTAAAAAAATTATAAAAAGATGATAGTATGATAAGATTACAAATAAGACAATTCTTTTAAAAAAATTAAGGTTAAAACCTTTTTTACATAGAATTTTGAAGTTTACACAAATTGTATAATTGCAAGTCTTTTTGTACTTTCGAAAGAACATACACTAAATATAGCTGAAAGGTGATATACTTTTTGTAACCAGAAAAACTATTCTAGCATGAGGTATGTTAATTTCAGTTACCTAACTCTATATAACCGTCTAAATAAATGAATTTTGGCAACTTGAAGTGTACTCTTCCATTAGTTGTTTCTTCAGGGGAAGTTAAAAGCCTTCTGTGTGTTCACTCAGCAAGAGAACTTTACAATCTAGTTCATCTGCTCGAGTTCAAATTGTAGAATGTCATCAAAATGAGCATCACTGAAATGTTTATGAGGGCCAACTCCTTTCCGTCAATGTTTTGTAGAAAACGTTAGCTAGGACTGAATGTGTGCTGATTTTGCATGGTAAAAGGTGTCGTCTTCCGGGTACAAAATCTATATTTATAACAATAACTTCAAACAACTTATGAACTATCAAAATGAAGTTCAAACTATTTTCTGAAAAATAGCAAAACCAACGTTTAAAAAGAGATAAAAAAGAAAGAATCAAGTCCACCGAATTCACGGTGTGTCCTTAAGGAATTTATTCCCCTCAAGTACCCGAGGTTAAGGAAATATATCCTCCCAGGATAAAATGATTCACTTCAGCAAATAGTGGTACCTCAAATTTGCTGAACTTCGAAAACATTCAACGATTGTAAATCACACTTGAGTTTTTAGGAAGAAGAAGATGTTTTTCACTTCAAAATTTCGTGCATATACCTGAGGAAAAATTCAGGTATTTATAGCCAAAAGGTGGTGCTTCAAAAAGGAAACAATGGTTCATAAAAAATCGCACTGTTTCGGAACGTCGGGACCACCTACGCCCGCAGGTTGCCTTTTGGCACAAAATAGAAACTTCAGGCTTGACCTGTGTTGGGCGTGCGCAGGTCGCCAGGTGCGTACGCAGGTCGCCTTTCCGTTATCAAACAGTGCCTCGAAGGGTCGCGTCCTTTCGAGGTGCGTTGTGACATGAGTCCGCACATGCTGGGGTGCGTCCGCAAATGGAGAAATTTCAGATTGAATTTTTGGATCATTAACTCTCAAGTTTCAAATGAATTTTGTCCAAAAAGATAGTCTCTCGATCGATCCGAATCTAAAGCCGAAGCCGAGCCGACCGAGCGACAACGACGACGGTACGAGGCTTGTCTTGTTTTTGCCTCACTATCCACATGAAGGAATACTTCTTAATTTAAGCATAAGAATGTTCCTTTCTCCTACCAATATGGGAGAAACATTCTTCTATAAAGTGTAACCATAATTCACTCCTTTTTCCTCCATTTTTTTTCCTCCATTTTTTTTCCTCCATTTTCCATTCACATTTTCACTTAGAACCCAACAATTTCCCACATGAATGGGGAATGGCTATTTCATCAAAAAATTTCCAGACAAGTGTGTGATCTACAAGCAAAATCTAATTGTATCTGGATAAGTAGGTTTTCCTTTGAAATTTCTGTAGTGAACTTGCATCGGATGCACTCAGTCAATCAGTAGATGTGATATCTTTGAACCATCAAACTTTACTGTACACCTAGACAACACAAGTCACACAACTAGTGTTTTACCGTTTATGGTTCTCACGATTTTATTCGTTTCAGCCATGAACACAACCTGGTTTCATGAGAGCTTAGAGAATAGGCTTTACTGTCATTCTCATTGAAGCGGCATCCACTTCACCCTCACATAGGTGATTCCTAAAAGTTTAATCCTATAGATCAAAACTTTTTGGTGATAACTGCCAAACTTAGAAACCATTAAAAAGCTTTCAACCATAATCCTTATCCTTGTTTTCTGAACATTATCTTCATCATGAGAATGGGGTTGAGTTATTTGACAATGTTGAACCGTCAGTCACAACTTTGTTTGATCTCCTTGAACCTAGCTCTTGGGATCTCCAATCCACTAGGTAGAGTTACCGCTGTGATGACTTATCCTAGGCCTTACACCCATTCCCTTCGATGATCTCTCAACTCCCTCTCTAGTTAGGCCTTTTGTAAGTGGATCCGACACATTATTCTTTGACTTCACATAGTCAATCGTGATAATTCCACTAGAGAGAAGTTCTAATAGTATTATGTCTCTGTCTTATATGACAAGATTTACCGTTATAAATCATGCTCCCTGCCCTACCTATCGCAGCTTGACTATCACAGTGTATGTATACTGGTGCCAAAGGTTTGGGCCAATAAGGAATATCTTCCAAGAAATTTTGAAGTCATTCAACTTCTTCACTGGCTTTATCTAATATGATAAATTCAGATTCCATGGTAGAGCGGGCAATATATGTCTGTTTGAATGATTTTCAAGAGACTGCTCCTTCACCTAAAGTAAATACATATCCACTCGTGGATTTTACTTCATTTGTTCCGGTGATCCAATTTGCATCACTATATCCTTCAATTACTGCAGGATATTTGTTATAATGAAAAGCATAGTCTTGAGTATGTTTTAGATACCCCCAAAACTCTTTTCATTGCCATCCAATGAGTTTGATTGGGATTACTCGTGTACCGACTCAATTTTCTAATAGCACATGCTAAAAGGATGAGTTCATGTTTGAGGCTCATTTTTTAGAAGAAATGTTACTAAATCTGATCCGAAGGAAGTTGATGTTCTTTGACGTTTACTATGCCTTGGATTCTCTTCATTAAGTGCATTCTCACTTGGTTCATCCCTAGGTCGTTTAAACCCTTCACTAGACCACTCATGTCTAGTCTTATACGGATAAATATGTTCAAAGAACTCAGCATTATCTGATTCAATTACCGTATTATCATGGATATCCAGATGTTCGGAATTATGAATCAAAAATCGACATGCTTTATTGTCTGTAGCATATCCGATGAAAATGCAGTCCACAGTCTTTGGCCCTATTTTCACCCTTTTGGGTATAGGAACTTGGACTTTCACTAGACACCCCCATACTTTGAAATATTTCAAGTTAGCTTTCCTTCCTTTCCATTTCTCATATGGAATAGATTGTGTCTTACTATGGGGCATTCAAATGAGTATTCGGTTTGCTATAAGGATAGCTTCCCCCACAAGTTTAGCGGTAAACTTGAACTTATAAGTAAGGCATTCATCATTTCCTTCAATGTTTGATTTTTTTTTCTTTTCACAATTCCATTCGATTGAGGTGAGTACGAGTTCATAGTTTGATGGACAATTCCATTTTTCAAACATATCTCCACAAAAGGAGATTCTTATTCTTCACCCCTATCACTTCTTATCCTTTTAATCTTTTTTATCCAACTGATTTTCAACTTCAGTTTTATATTGCCTAAATGTTTCTATTGCTTCATCCGTACTATTCAGCAAATAAATATAACAAAATCTAGTGCAATCGTCAATAAAAGTTATGAAATACTTTTTCCCACCACGAGATGGTGTCAACTTCATATCACAAATGTCTGTGTGAATTAAGTCTAAGGGATTGGAATTCCTTTCAACAGACTTATACAGATGCTTAGCATACTTAGATTCAACACATGTTTGACACTTTGATTTATTGCACTCAAAGTTAGGAAAAACTTCCAAACTAATAAGTTTTCACAAGGTTTTATAATTGACATATCTTAAACGTTCATGCCATAAATCGTTTGACTCAAGTAAGTAAGAAGAACCAGAACTTTTATTCATATCAATAGTCATTACATTGATCTTAAAAAGGCCCTCGGTGAGGTAACCTTTGCCTACATACACTTCATTCATACTAATTACAACTTTGTCGAAAACAAATACGTATTTGAATCCATTCTTAGTCAGAAGTGAAGAAAAAATTAAGTTCTTTCGCAACACCAGAACATAAAGGACATTGTTTAGTGTCACCACCTTGCCTGATGTCATCTTCAAGCAAACCTTGTCTGTTCTTTCAACCTTTTCGGTGGCGGAGTTAGCCATATATAGCTTCTCTTGGAGCATATGATGCAAATAGTTCTTTGTTGGAACACACCTGGCGGGAGGCACATGAATCAATCCACCACTCTCTAGGATTTCCAACGAGATTGCATTCTGAAAGCATGGCACACAGATTGTCCATGTCTTCTTTGAATTCAGACATGTTGGCTTGATCCTTTTTCTTGCCCTTCTTCAGAGCCCAACAATCAGCAGACTTGTGGCTAACTTTGCCACAATTGAAGCAATTTCCTTTGAATTTCTTCTTAGGAGGATTGCCTTGTTGTCCTTATGCTTTCTTTCTCTTCAATGATTTATTAGGATCATCTTCCACAATATTTACTCCATTTATTGCAGAATTTCCACGAGACCTCTTCTCGGCTGCCTTAGTGTCCTCTTCAATCCTCAACCTCACAATGAGATCTTCAACAAACATCTCCTCGTGTTTATGCTTTAAGTAGTTTTTGAAATCCTTCCTCAAAGGTGGTAACTTTTCGACTATTGCAGCTATTTGAAAAGCATTGTTTACCACCAAACCTACATCAAAGGTTATGTGAATACCAAGAACAAACTTAATGGTTCAATCAAGGTATTATTTAAATTTATACCTTCTGCAAGAAGATCGTGGATTATGACTTGCAACTCTTGGACTTGGGTAACTATATTTTTGCTGTCTATCATCTTAAAGTCCAAGAATTTGGCAACAATGAATTTCTTCATTCTGGTGTCCTCTGTTTTGTACTTTTTCTCTAAAGCCTTCTAGAGTTCCTTTGAGGTTTTCATGTTGCTATACATGTTGTACTAATCTTCTTGTAGGCCACTTAAAATGTATTTTTTACACAAAAAGTCCGAGTGCTTCCAAGCTTCTGTTACAACGAAGCGATCTTTTTTCGGAGTTTCTTCCGGCGATTCAGGAATGCTTTCCGTGATGAACCTTGGCAGACTCAAAGTAGTCAAATAAAAGAACATCTTCTAATGCCATCTTTTGAAATCAATACCAGAAAATTTTTCTGGTTTTTCGGTTGGTGTCATGGCAGGCGCAACATTAGAACGACTTGAAGTAGCAATGTTAGTTGCTGCAACGTTCGTAGTTCCATCATTGACTTGATTTTCATTAGTCATTTTTTCTGTCACAAATAGATCTACAAACAACTTAGTATCACAAATACTAACAATAAAGTCTTAAACTTAAACAAGTTGTTTCTAGTTTAACGACGAAATTTTTATATTCTTCAAATCGTCAACCGAATGAACTTTGACTCTTGATGAAGTTTTTATATCTTCAAATATGAAATTCAAACAGAGTAGAAAACCAAAAGGTTTTAATCTCCAGAAACCAAAATACAGATTATAGTAAATTCCTTAAGATTGTTGTCTTCCTGGTACAAAATCTGTATTTATAACAACAACTTCCAACACAAGTTCAAAAAACTTATGAACTATCAAAATGAAGTTCAAACTATTTTCTGGAAAATAGCAAAACCAACATTTAGAAAGAGATGAAAAAGAAACAATCAAGTCCACCGAATTCACGGTGTGTCCTTAAGGAATTTATTCCCCTCAAGTACCCAAGGTTAAAGGAATATATCCTCCCAGGATAAAATGATTCACTTCAGCAAATAGTGGTACCTCAAATTTGCTAAACTTCGAACACACTCAACGATTGTAAATCACACTTGAGTTTTTAGGAAGAAGAAGATGTTTTTCACTTCAAAATTTTGTGCCTATACCTGAGGAAAAATTCAGGTATTTATAGCCAAAAGGTGGTGCTTCAAAAAGGAAGCAATGGTTCATAAAAAATCACACTGTTTCGAAATGTCGGGACCAGCTGCGCCCGTAGGTGGCCCACCTATGCCCTCATGTTGCCTTTTGGCACAAAACAGAAACTTCAGGCTTGACCTGCGTTGGCACCTGCGTTCGCAAGTCGCCAAGTGCGCGCACAGGTCGCTTTTTCGTTATCAAACAGTGCCTCGAAGGGTCGCGTCCCTTCTAGGTCGTTGTGACATGCGTCCGCACATGCTCGGGTGCGTTTGCAAATGGAGAAATTTCAGATTGAATTTTTAGATCATTAACTCTCAAGTTTCAAATGAATTTTGTCCAAAAAATTAGTCTCTCGATCTCCAAATCCAGAGTTGAGGGAGCAACAACGATGACAGCGAGAGGCTTGTCTTGTTCTTGCCTTACTATTCACGTAAAGGAATGCTTCTTAATTTAAGCATAAGAATGTTCCTTTCTCCCACCAATGTGGGAGAAACATTCTTTTATAAAGTGAAACCACAATTCACTTCTTTTCCCTCCATTTTTCATTTACATTTTCATTTAGAACCAACAAAAGGGTTATTAGTACACTACATCTACATAAAGGATTACTTTGATTCAAAACCCAAACTTATGGGATTGATTTGGTCTTTTCTCGAGTAGGGTTACTAGATACTTTTCTGTGTGTTTGTGTGCACCTCTTTCAATTTTGTTTTTGAATTGTTGATTTTGATTGTTAATGATTTCGATATGATTATGGATTGATTGGTCCAGAGGGTGATTTTTTTTCCTTTTTTACATAGAGCATTTTATTGCAGAGACAAAATATGCATGAAATAATGATGTAAAAGAAATTATTAAACAAATAATTATATATAGATTCAGTGCATTTGATGGATGCTCATTCCATGAGTGTTTTACTGTTGTATATGTACCTAATATTAGGCTTAACATTTATAACTCGTCAATAATTTATCCTCCTCCTTTCCAAAGTTGTTTTGATATGTTTTACTTAAGTCGAAGAATTTACAGAAATAGTCTCTCTACCTTCACAATAAGGTCTACACACATATTACCCTCCCTAAACCCACTTGTGAAATTACCATGGATATATTGTAGTTGTTGGACAATTTTCATCCGTATAAAAGATGGTACTACTTGTTACATTATGACACATTAGAAATAAGATAAGTTTTTTCCACTCTTTTATGTATCTTGTCATTCTTGTTCTATAATGTTCCATTTGCTCTCAATTTACGGGGTCACAAGCCTAGCTGAAATTCAGTTCAAAGGAAAAGCCTAGAATTAATTTCAGTTCGAAGGAAAAAAAAAAAGAAGAAGTTTTAACTTACAAGAGCATGGAATAAAACATTAAAAAAATAACAGCAAGACATGATTTGAATACGAGTCTGCACCAAAGGCATAAATAAAGGAAGTTCTATTCACGTAAAGACATTCAAACTGGAGTCGAGCAAAAGGAACTTGATACGAGTATCTGCACCAAAGGCAAACAGACGACACAAACAACATAAAATAACATATTAATTTCCAATATGGTAGTCGTCTCAGGTAAAACAAACTAAACCACACCAGACAGCAAACCGAATAAGCAGAAATATTTCTGAATTCATTCCTCTTCGGACTCAGACTCAGCACTCTGTAGCCATTCGACGAAGGGTTTGACATTCTTCCAAATTTTGGAGTCCTCGTTTGCAGCAACACCCTTGTTGTACCACTGTACTATATATTCCTCTTCCAACACATCAGCATCATACAAAGCTTTCAAAACCAGAGCTATTTCCTTCAGTGCAACTGAATTGTTGGATTTCCCACAAAAATCTTCTATAGCTCGAAGCAATCGTAGTTGTGACTCCTCGTCTTGAGCAATAGCAGCAAGGTAACTTTTCTTCTTAATAACCTCCTTGGCAAATCCTTTCTCCACGCCATCCAAGAGTGCCTCATACAGAGCAGTAATAACCTCCTGGGGAGATCCAGAGAGTGAACCCAAAAAGGATTGTAATTTGCTGGCTGTAACTCCCTTTTTTAGATTTGTTTTCACTTCCCTAACGAGCCTCTCATGGTTTGTCTCTCCATTCTCGGTCTTGGAATTCTCAGGTATCACAGAAGCAGCTTTAGGACTTGGGGTTTGAGTAGCTGCCTTGGACTTCTTCTTCTCCGACTCAACTGTGGACAGCATAACCATTTCGGCAGTCGCAGCATTTAGCTGTTCTTGAATACGCTGCTGAGCAGCTTCAAGTGATGTATCAGTCTGCCACTGGACGTCGTCACCATCATCTTCATCCTCCTCTTCTTTCGCATGAACATGGCTTCTAGGTGGTGAAGCATGATCCTCATCGGAGCCACCATGTTTCTTTTTAGAACTAGGTTTTGTGCTAGCATCTTTGGAGGAAACCTTTTTCTTTGTTTCTTTCTTCAGCTTCTTCAGCTCTCCATCAGCAGCCTCACCTTCCTTCAGTCGCTCCTTCTCAGCTCTTCTCATTGCTTTCTTGTCCTTGGAGCCCTTCTTCGCCTCAGGCGGGTTCTTGAGTATAAAAGTTGTCAGCTTGTCCCTCATGTCTACATCAGATAAGAAACCACATGCAGCACATTTCAGTTGGATCATCTGAGTTTTGGTTATTATGACCTCTGTTTCAGGGTTTCCGCAGCCATAGCACTGAACATATTTCTTAATGAAGTTCTCAAGAAGACCAGCAAGTTTGGGGGTTTCATGAGCTCCATTGACAAGGGAAGTTCCAGTTTTCTCATCAAATTTCGACTGAGCCCCAAGCTCATTTCCAAAATATTTTGTGGTATAAGATGGAGGCCTCGCTAATGCTTTGGCAATATCAACCATGTTCACCACATTTGTCTTGATGCCATTCCCACGGCCCTCTATCTTGGTAAGCATCCTGGGCATCTTATACCTATAGAAGGCATCATCACTGTTGCTGGCACCTATATTCTGCAAAGCCATCTTTGATTCAGCGAAAAATTCCAAGATGAAGCGTTACGAATGTTGAGAGAATTCTTCAGTAGTACTATTGCAAATTGCTTCTGGAGAAGGTTGTGCCTTCCAGCAACCAGAAAAGTCGAAGTGTTCTTCCTTTAATGATTTGAGATGCATACAGTCAACACGGCCAGAGAAATGACGGTTCTTTTTTCTTGACCAAGGACAATACTCTCCAAGTAATCCAATGGATCCCAAATAGAAGATGGCTTGTTCGGACATAAAAGAAGTTTCACTAACACCGCTACAACTTTGAAACTCTACCGAAAGCAGACTAGCTTCAACCTTCAAAGAGGAGCAACGAGTCAAAAGACGGGCAAACAAACTAAGAGCTACTACCTATTAAATTATACGAAATTCCCAAGATGGGAGGTAGATAATATTAACAATGATACGCTGCAAACAAAGATTCAACCATTAAAATTCAAAGCTGAAGTTCTTTAGCTCATAGTTGCTAGGGAAACAAAACAAATTCTAGTAAAACAATTGAAACAAATTGGAAAATTCATAGAGATGAATAAAATAAAGAACAGAGGTATAAAATGATGATACCTCCGCCAAAGAAAGTCAACATTCACTCAGGTAATCTATCAGTATTCATAAATAAACTTCTATTGATTACTCTAGAAACACTTGGAAGAGAACCCCGACATTCCAAAGTTCCAAAAAGTATCATCAATGCCTGAAGTCTTCAGACTTCTTCAAACTGAATCAATAACCTACTTGAAAAACTCTGTTTGGATGGTCGTTACATATTGTACTGTACTGTATTGTTTTAATGAATACAACGCTTGGATAAATATCATTTCACGTTGTTACATAATGTCACGCATCAACAATGTGAAAGACAAAACCTACGAGAAAAGTAGGGTATGGGTAGAGCTATTATAAAAAAGGAAAGGGTAAATGATAAAAGAATAGGATAATTAACTACTCCCTCCGTTCACTTTTACTTGTCCACTATTTCAAAATGCACTTTTAACATATCAAGAAAAGACAATTATATTTTTTGCATGTTTTACCCTTAGCATTAATTACTCATTCCCCAAATCATTTTTTAAGACCTAATACTAAACATCAATTAACATGGGTACTAGGGTAAAATACTCATATCCATCAATGTTTCTAAAGAGGTGAGCAAAGTCCAAAATGGAAAAGTCAAAGTGAACAGAGGGAGTAATAACTAAAGAGGTCATTATACAGAATGAGACTTTTTGTCGTTACCTAACTATGGATTTAACGATACAATACAATTAGATGTAAGTAAACAATCAAAGCAAACATTGTATTCAAACTAACAACATAATACAATACAGTAGATAACAACCATCAAAACAAGACGTAATCCAAAAAATTAGCCATTAACCCGTAGAGCCATTCAGCAGTTAAATAAGACATCCAGGCACGACACCTTCCTCAATACTCATAATTCAGCTCACTTTTGACAAAAAAGAGAGGAGCATATATAAAACCAGCTGTCGAATAAGCTGTCTCCTTTAACTGTAGGCCCACCCAATCAATCAATCCTAAACAATTTAGAATCTGCTATATGAACTACCTATATCCATTCCACTTGATTTTTCATTCCACTATTAAAATATGCATTTCAAACCAAATTACGAGTCCTATAAATCTAGAGATTCTCTAAATTCAGAAATCTAATATAATCTCACAGATCAGTTAATACAATTCTCAAACGAACAACTAAAAACCAAATAGATCTGAAATAAGACTGACGAAAACAAATTAGATCAGACCGATGCTGCACTAATATAACATAATAATAAATAAACACGCAATGAACATCCGATCAACAACTTTAGAATACATTAAGCAATCGATGAAAAAAAGCTAAGAATAAGATCTAAGTAGAACTATGCAGTTTAACGATGAATTTTTTTTTTTTCGAATATTCATGAATAATTAGGATAAAAAGCAATTGGCTTCACTTACACAACATAATCAACAAACATGTAATGAAAAATCCATTCAACAACTTTAAAATATGTTATGCAATCAATGAAAAAAAGCTTAAAAAACACGATCTAAGTAGAACCATACAGTTTAACGATGAAAAATAATTAAAAATAAGCAAAAAAGTAAAGCAATCGAAAACATAGCTGCACTTATATATAACATAATCAATAAACACGCAATGAATCAACAACTTTGAAATACGCAACTCAATCGTTGAAAAAAAAGCTAAGAATAAGATCTAAGTAGAAGTACGCAGCTAAACGATGAAAAAAAAAATCAAAAACGCCGAAAACAAGGAGAAAAAGCGATCAAAAAACTTAGAATAAGATCTAAGTAGAACTATACATCTAAACGATGAATAAAAAACAATCAAAAAACGCGAAAAATAAGAAGAAAAAGCGATCGAAAACCTTAGAATAAGATCTAAGTAGAACTAGGCAGCTAAACAATGGAAACAAAAACAATCACACAAAGAATACGTGAATAATAACGAGAAAAAGCAATCGCAAAACCTAGCTGCAGTTACACAATAAAATCAATAAACACACAATGAACAATTCATTCAACAACTTTAAAATACAATCGATGAAAAAAGCTAAAAATAATAAGATCTAAGTAGAACTTCGCAGCTAAACGATTAAAAAGTACGGGAAAAAAAAAGGAGAAAAAGCGATGGAAAAACTTACCAATGGAACGATCTAGAACAGGATGAAAGAGAGCAATTGATGAAAATTGTGAAATAGGGTTTAAATATAAAGGATAGGGAAGAGGCGGCCGAGAAGTTTCCTTTTCCTATATATATATATAGGATTTCAAAGGGAATTGTGAGAAGAGAAGAATTTTTTTTTTGGAATTTGGTCTAAAATTGACTCACCTGTCAATCTAGGCCGTTAATTACACGGAAGACGTGATCTAAACACTCTTTGGTTACGTACTTACGATATTGAATTGATTTTTTTTCTTTTTTTCCACGTATGGCCATTTGTTACAAAGGTTATTTAAAAACTCTTTATGCAAGTAAATAATAATGAAAAAATTATTAATACTACCACTAGATCACTTCATTTGTTACAACATCCAGGTGTAATCTCACAAATGGGTCTAAGGAGGGCAGAATGTACACAGGCCTTACCGCTACCTTGTAGAGGTAGAGAGGTTGTTTTCGTTAGGCCTTCGACTTAATTAGTACCTGCCAAACATTCTGAAAAAAGGAACACAAATATGGGGCAATCACAATAGGTACCAATCGAAACGGAAGGCACTACATAACATACAATAGAAAAAACAAGAACGGAAATGAAATAATTCAATAATCGGCACACAAAAAACCAGTGAAAGCTGAAATCAAAGATCAAGGAGTTAGTCCAAAAATGACCACCAAACCTATCTCAGAGGGAAGTGAAAGAACGCTCAACTACCAACTAACTTTCTACTATGATATGCTATTGGTCAAACTCTATTACCTAAGGTTATGTCCTCGATAAGGTCAAAATGAACCAGGTCCTGTCTAATCATTTCCCTACAATACTTCTTAAGCTTGCCTTTACCTCTCTTGACGTTCGTCACTACCAACTGCTCACACCTCCTCGTTGGGGCACCTACACTCTCCTCCTCACATACCCAGACCATTTTAGTCTCGTTTCCCTCATTTTGTCCACCACAGAAGTCACTCTTACCTTGTCCTATATCTTCTCATTCTTAATCATATCTCTCTTAGTATGACCAGACATCCACCTCAACATTCACATCTCTGAAACTTTCATCTTCTGAACGTGAGAGTTTTTAACAGGCCAATATTTCGCCCCATACAACATAGTCAATCTAATCACCACTCTGTAGAACTTATCTTTCAGCTTATGTGGTACATGCTTATCGAACAAGACCCCAGAATCTAGCCTCCATTTTGCGGATTCCGCACCAATACAATGTGCGACATTCTAGTCGATCTTGTCATTACCTTGAATCAAAGATCCTAGATACTTGAAACATTCTTTCTGAGGGATGACTTGAGAATCAAGCCTTACTTCCACGCTAATCTCAGGTGCAACATCACTGAACTTGCATTCTAAATATTCAATTTTGGTCCTGCTCAACCTAAATCCTTTA
The DNA here is from genome assembly GCA_031232105.1 of Capsicum rhomboideum. Lineage (NCBI taxonomy): Eukaryota > Viridiplantae > Streptophyta > Magnoliopsida > Solanales > Solanaceae > Capsicum > Capsicum rhomboideum. The sequence continues at coordinate 136,058,139 of CP124709.1, read as the reverse complement.
GACCCCAGTGTTTGTAGCCAAACCTCTAGCCTAGCATTGACTCTACTCCTAGTCTCATCAACCGACATTATATCATCGACGAATAACATACACCACGATACCTCACTCTGGATATGATGCGCCAGTTCATCCTTAACTAGTGCGAAAAGAAATGGGCTAAGAGTCGATCCTTGATGCAACCCCATCATGACTGGAAAGTCTTTAGAGTCTCCTCTTACTGTCCTCACCATGATCTTGGCCCTCTCATACATGTCATTAATCGCCCTAGTGTAAGCCATAGGTACACATCTAACCTCTAAGCATCTCCATAGAACCTCCCTAGGGACTTTGTCGTATGCCTTCTCTAGATTAATAACACCATATGTAGATCTCTCTTCCTATCCTTACACGTCTCCACATGTCTCCTCACAAAGTGGATGACTTATATGGTAGATCGCACAGGAATGAAACTAAATAGGTTCTCAGTAACGGGCACACTCCTCCCCGACCTTATCGCCACCACCTTCTCCCATACTTTCATTGTATGACTCAATAACTTGATGCCTCTATATTTGGTACAGTTCTGTATGTCACCATTGTTCTTGTACAAAAAAATCATCGTACTCCACCTCTAAGTTTCAAGCATCTTAGTTGTCCTAAAAATGACATTAAACAATCCAGTTAACCACTCCAAGCTTGGCATGCCAATGATCTTCCAAAATTCCACTGGGATCTCGTCAGGACCGGTAGCTCTTCCCCTACTCATCCTACAGATAACAAACTTAAGCTCCTCAACTTGTATAGACTCACAATACACACAATTCTGCCACCTCTCAAAGTGTTCTAACTGTTCTACCACAATGTTTTTGTCCCTTCCTTCGTTCAAAAGTGTATGGAAGTATGTTTACCACCTTCATTGAATGAGTGTCTCACTCGTCAATGCTCTGTCATCCTCATATTTTATGCACTTCACTTGGTCTAGATCTCGAGTTTTCCTCTCTCTTGCCCTTGTTAGCATGTACAACTTCTTATCTCCGTCTTTGTCCCCTAGCTCCTAGTACAAGCGTTCGAAAGTTGTCGTTTTTGCCATCATAACCCCCAACTTGGCCTCCTTCCTCGCTACTTTATAAATTTCTCTGTTCTCCCTCTTATCCTCCGTGTCCTTGCTATCCACCAATTTCACATACGCCGCCTTCTTAGCATCTACCTTTCATTGGACTTTACCATTCCACTACCAGTCTCCTTGGTGTGTCCACTAGAATTGCCCTTAGAAACCCTCCAACACCTCTCTAGTCATTTTTCTTATGCAACTAGCAGTTCTATCCCACATAATTGTAGCATCACGAATGCTCCTCCAAGCCCCTAAAGCCACCAATTTCTCCCTCACAACCTGGGCTTTTGTCAGAAGTCAAGTCACCTCATTTGATCTTTGATCGATCATACCCTGATCTCTTCTTCCTCTTCAACTCAATATCCAAATCCATAACCAAAAGCTTATCTTGAGTCGTAAAATTCTCGCCCCAAATAAGCTTGCAAACCTTGCAAAGGCCTTTATCACCCTTCCTAAGAATAAAGAAATCAATCTGAATCCTAGCCACCCCTCTACGGAAGGTTACCAAGTGATTCTCCCTCTTTGGGAAACTTAAATTTTCCACTACCAACTCAAAAGCTCTAGAAAAATCAAAAAGTGCAACTCCCCCTTCATTTCAATCCCCAAAATTGAAACCTTCATGCACAATGTTATAGCCCCTAGAGGTCGTCCCAGTGTGACAATTGAAATTCCCTCCCACAAAAAGCTTCTTAGTGGATGGAATACTCTCATAACCTTGTCCAAATTCTCCCAAAATCGCTTCTTGGTCTCTTCATCCAAGCCTTCTTGTGGCGCGTAAGTACTAATAATGTTCAACGTAAGTCCTCCAATGACTAACTTAATCGACAGAATCGTATCATTGACCCTTCTGACCTCTACCAATGCTCCCAAAGTTCCCTTTTAACTAAAATCCCTACTACATTACTATTTCTCACCTCTTCTGAGTACCATAACTTAAACCGTCCATACCCCGAGCCTTAGTCCTGACCCACTTGGTTTCTTGAACACACTCTATACTAATCTTCCTCTTTCTAAGGATCTTTACTAACTCTACAGATTTCACTATCAAAAACCCTATGTTCCACGACCCTAACCTCAACCTAGCTAGACACTCCCTAACCCCTCTTACCACCACTGCACCTCGCTTCCGACTAAGAACATGGCCCTAGTCTACCAACGCAAACCAAAGCCACTAAGGCCGAAGAAACTAATAAAGGATGTAATCTAAGCAACAAGTTACTATCGGAAGGAAACAATGAGTAAATATCAGTAGGCAGCCAAGTAAATAAATTAGAACAACAGGAAAATACAAATAGGAGTAAACAAATTGGAACAACAAGAAATACAAATTGGCAATCAAGTAGCAGTTTGGGCATAAAACATCACCAAAATTAGTAAGAGACTACAAATACAATACACAAAAATAGCATGATTCACATATTAAAATGGCAACAAGAGAGAATATGAAGAAGAAATAGAAGCGGTTGAACAATAATAGGAGACAAACAGCTAACATCGGTAAAAAAAATTCAAACAATGCAGCAAGAAACAATAAATAGGTCGCAATAATCTTGAACAAGAAGCAGAAAAGGCTAAACAGTAATTGGCAACAAGCTGCAAAAAAGTAAAATTCTTGGCAACAAAGCAAGAACAGAGGCTAAAATCGAGGGAGAAGGCAGATAAATAACTAAAATTGTTAGGCAAAAAAGAAAATCAAGGATAGATAGCACCTTTTTGTATTGAATTTCCCACTTTCTTCCTTACTACTTGCTCTGCTTCCCAGTATTCCTGATCCGATGGTTTTGATAACCACCACTTGGAGTGGAGAGAAGGATGACCCAAAAATGTGGTAGAGAAGAGAGGTGGAGGGGTTGCAGTCGCTGGATTCTGACTGGACAGAGTTGTAGATGAAGAGATGGAAGGGGATATAAAGGGGAGAGGTAGAGATAGAGAGAGAGCGGACTACCTTGTTTGGTCACTGGAGAGAGGCCGACGAGGCCGGAGAGAGAGAGAGAGAGAGAGAGAGAGAAAGAGAGTGACAATGTTAGTGTGAACTTCACCCGAGAGAGAGAGAGAGAGAGAGAGAGAGAGAGAGAGAGAGAGAGAGAGAGAGAGAGAGAGAGAGAGAGAGAGAGAGAGAGAGAGTGACATTAAGAGAGAGAATTTTTTAAAAAACCAACTATAATCACTTTACTTGTTGTTCTTACTAAAAATTGATGGTCCAAAATAATTATTATTTTCAAAAAATCACAGCATAATTAGTTGTTTGTTTTCAGTTTTACCCTTAGTCATAAATATGAAAAAATATTAATGTGGTGTAACAGAGGAAAATATTAAATTGAACGGAGTAATAAATAGCATAATTTAGTCAAATTACTCTCTAGTTAATGTTTTTCTTATGGGATGCAAAATAAAACATGACAAGCAAAGTGGTCCGGATGGGGTATATAATAAATCATGGGAGATTAGCACTTTTAGTCCCATATTAGACCGGTAATGTCATAACTTCATCTTACCGAAGACATGAAGGTTAGCAGCTAGTCGAATTTTATCGCACTTTATATAGGAGAGGCAAGGGGCTAGCCTTATCTCCTCTTCCCCTTGTTAATAGTAGTATTTAGTAGTCGTATAATTTCATACTCTTCGATGTGTACTATGGTGTATTGCTTAATATGCCTTATATCTTGCAATTTTATTATTGTATTTTCTTGCAACCGTACATCGAAAACTTCTTTTTCGAGCCAAGGGTCTATTGAGAACAGTCTCTCTAACCCATAAAATTAAGAACAAAACCTGCGTACATCCTACCCTCAAAAAACTCAATTTGTATATTACACTAAGTATGTTGTTGTGTCCTCACATAATAATAAATTTTAATTTTGATTTTATAATTTTTGTTAAGCATACTTAAATTCTAATTAATCTGATAGGTGCAATTTTTTATTTCTCTTATCGTGATCTTCACAAATTTGACAATTTACTAAGTGCTAAATCATTCAATTATCAATGTGTTATATAAACATTATAATATTACTCTATATTTGAAGATAACATAATTTTAAAAATTATACATTTGAAGCTAATATATTTGCTTCCAAAGGAACCAAAATTTTACATTTAATTAATTAAAAATTAAACATGCTTAGTCAAATATTATAAAAGACCATTTCATAAAGCTTGCTTAATAATATAGAATAACTTTGTTTTCAAATATCTTATTTTTGTTGTATATTAAATGGGTGCCATGACACCCAAAATGTGGATGACCATGTTAATTACTTTTGGCCCAAGTACTATTACCGCCTCAGTAAACGAACTTGGTGGCCAAGTCATTTGGCTATAAATAGCCTTTCTTTTTCACTTTGCAATATATACGAAACAGAAAAGGAAAAGCAATATAAAACTTTGGCTACTTCTCCCTCTCTCCACTTGTTACATTTGTTTTAACTTTATTTTTCAAGCTTTCATTATTTAACACGTTATCAGCACGAGACTCTGTTATCTCGAGCAAATACTTTTAAAGGTAAGAACTTTCTTTTCTTAAACTAATGTCAAATCTATCTAAATGTGAATTTGTTGCCCTAGATATATCAGAAAAAACCTACTTATCTTGGACACTTGATGCCAAAATCCATTTGGATGCGATGGGTCTGACAGACACCATCAAAGATAAAAACTAGGCATCAAATCAAGACCGTGTCAAGTCCATGATATTTCTCCTTCATCACCTCGATGAGGGATTAAAAATGGAATATCTCATTGTTAAGGATCCACCTATACTGTGGAACATTTTAAACAATAGATATGACCACCTGAAGATAGTCGTTCTTCTACAGGCACATTATGAATGGACACATTTGAGATTACAAGATTTTAAAGATATAACTGCGTATAATTCTGCCTTGTTTAGAATTAAATCACAATTAAATTTATGTAGAGAAAATATCACTGATTATGATATGCTAAAGAAAACATTCTCCACCTTCCCTGCCTCAAGTATGCTCCTGCACCAACAATACCGAGAAATGGAATTTAAAGAGTATTCTGAATTAATTTCGCATCTTCTTGTTGCTGAACAACATAATGATCTTTTGATGAAAAACCATGAGAGTCGACCTCCTGGTACTGCTCCATTCCCTGAAGTGAATACTCCAAATTTTCACCAATTTAGGCGTGAAAGAGGTCCTGCCCCAGTCGTGGTCAAGGAAGAAATTTTAATCATGGTGATTGTCTTGCACTAAATAATAACCTTCTTCACCAGAAGTGTAAGAAGAAGGGTGAAAAACTTGAAGCAGTGCAAAGGAACAATTCAAAAAATAGATGTTATCGATGTGGAAGAAAAGAGCACTGATCACGTACCTGTCGTACGCCAAGGCACCTGGTTGATCTTAATTACCAATCATCCCTGAAGGAGATGGATAATAATGCAGAAATAAACTTTATCTCTGAAGATAATATTGAGCCTATGCATTTAGATATTGCAGATTTCTTCGAACTCCCTAAAGAAAATATATATCACCTTGTCGGTGACGAATCTGTAATAGTCTAAGTATTTTACTTTTCTGTTGGTTGTATTAGTTTACGTTCCTATTAGTTGTATTTCTCTAGCCTTGTAAATAGATAAAGTTATGTGTAATATGTTATTTGTTAGTAATACTATAATGTTTACTTTGTTAATATTTTCATCTTAAAGAATATATGGATACTCCTCAAATTTTATTTGGATCAATAATCAATCGTGAGAATATTTATGTAATTAATTGTAGAACTTTGAAATTTACTCCTGAAGAAGTAAATCTGAAATTTACTCCTGAAGTAGTAAATCAGAAATTTATTCCTAAAGTAGTAAAGCTGAAATTTACTCTCGAAGTGGTAAGATTGTGCAATAATAAAATCTTGCAAACTACTCCCAAAGTAGTAGAACTTTGAAATTTACTCGAGTAAATAACACGTGCCATGGTAAACTTAGAGTTTACTAGTTTAAATATTTTATCTGTTGGCATGAATAATTTTGCCGTCCCGGAGATGAGCATATTGAGTATTAGACATATACTAAAGAACTAGAAGATTCTTCAAGAATTATTGTTTGTTCTCATGATAAGTTGATTGAACCAGCTCATGTTGGGACTGAATCCCCTAAATTCTGGAAAGTATAAAAGGTGAATAAGGGCACGTTCACCTGTCATGTGATATGATGCATCCATAAGGTGGTCATATATATGTTTATTTTCAACCAGCAATTTGATATCCATAAAGTTGCTTGCTCAATTAAATTGAGTTAAGAGCATAATTTTCAGATTATGTAATTAAGACAATTGATCTTGATAATACTGGTTATATTCAAGCTGGTTTGGCATTGAATGCCTTCGATAAATAGCTAAACCATTGCTTATGAGAACAAAGCGTCATTTGTTGGTCTGAAATATGATATATTGTATATATTAGCATTTGTATGCATTACACCAATAAATTATGGTCAATTTCTTCCTCTCAATTGATTTAAGGTCGGGAACCAAATATATCATCTAATAGCTTTTTAATGTGCGGTATGTAATTAATGGATATACCATAATGCACAAAGACGGATTCTCCAAAGTAAATTGGAGTACATGTTAGTGTTTCTAACATGGGGAGGAGATAATAAGCAGCTAAAAAATACGTTGCAAATTATCGTTAGTACGATCCTCATTTAAAAGATAATTCAAGTCAAATGCTAGAAGCATTCGCTGACCCAAAAGTGATTTCATATTTAGCTGCAGATGCTCCTACTGTGTGTCTCTGAAGGACAGAGTCTACAACATGCATGAAACATGGTAGACCAATCGGTTCCAAATAAAATAATTGAGCAAATGATCATAATAAGGAGGCAACGTGCTCTTGAAGAGCATACGACATAACACTTCATGAATCCTCATAAGGGGTTTAGGTACCTAAGAAAAATAATGAAGTGGTGAGATCTCAATAAGTTATGTCGCATTATGAGCCGATTTAAATATTTCGTCAATGATATCTGTAGTACAATGTAGCGCGCAATATTGTACAAGATTATAAGGATCTGAATTCTACGTTTATTTAAGCATGCTGACATAGAAATAATTATCAAGTAGAATATGCTTCTCAGTAAGCATAAAATTTATTTGGCCTGCAGTTCAAACACTAGAAGATGTCACGTATTTAATATTGAATGTTGTCACTTAATAATGAAATATATATGAAAATCCCAGAAAGATTAAAGATGCTTGAAGCATATAGTTCAAATATCGAGAAATTTACTCAATCAGATTACAAAGATCGTTATACGGTCTAAAATACCAGGGCATATATGGTATAATTGTCTTAGTGAGTACCTGATAAATAAAGACTATATAACTAATGTCATTTGTCCTTGTATTTTCATTAAGAAAACAACGTCAGAGTTTGTTATTCTAACTGTTTATGTTGATGACATAAATCTTATTGATACTCCAGAAGAGGTCCAAAAAGCAATTGAATATCTAAAGAGAGAATTTGAGATGAAAGACCTTGAGAAAGACAAACTTTGTCTTGGTTTGCAAATTAGGCATTTAGCAAACGGGGTCTTCATACATCAATTTGCCTATACTGAGAAGCTTTTGAAATGATTTTACATGGTCAAAGCACACTATTAAGTACTTCAATGGTTGTTCGATCACTTGAAATGAGTAAAGATCCGTTCCGACCTCCAAAAGAGGATGAAGAGATTCTTGGTCCTGAAGTACCATATCTCAGTGCTATTGGTGAACTTATATATCTTGCTATCGCTACAAGGCATGATATAACATTTTATGTTAATTTACTAGTAATATATAGGTCTTCCCCTACGTATAGACATTGGAATGGAGTTAAGTATATATTGCGATATCTAAAGGGGACTATTGATATGGGTCTATTTTATACTAATAAAGTTAGTGCAGATCTTGTTGGTCATACAGATGCAGGTTATTTATTTGACCCACATAAAGCTTGATCTTAAACAGTCTATGTATTTATGTATAGAGGTACTGCTATATTATGGCGATCTACAAAGCAGTCTATTGTTGCTACTTATTTAAATCATCCTGAGATAATAGTTATTCATGAAGCAAGTAGAGAATGTGTATGGTTGAGATCAATGATGCATTTCATCAGAGAAAGATGTGGCCTAAAGTGTGATGTCAAGATACCCACCGTCCTGTATAAAGATAATGCTGCTTGCATAACCCAATTAAAATGAGGCTTCATAAAAGGAGACAGAACGAAGCACATCTCGCTAAAGCTATTCTTCACACATGATCTCCAAAGAAATGATGATATTGATACACAAAAAATTCGTTCAAGTGACAATCCAGTATATTTGTTCTCTAAATCTTTACCAATTTCAACTCTTGAGAAGATGGTACACAAGATTAGAATGCGAAAGCTTAACCATTTGAATCGGGGTCTTCATCAGGGAGAGTAAGAATACGCATTGTACTCTTTTTTCCTTAATCAAGGTTTTATCCCACTGAATTTTCTTGGTAAAGTTTATAATGAGGCAACACTCAAATGCGTATTCACTAGATTGACTTTTACATGGACATCCAAGGGGGAGTGTTGTATATTAAATGGGTGTCATGTCACCCAAAATGTGGATAACCATGTTAATTACTTTTCGCCCAAGTACTATTACCGCCTCGATAAATGAACTTGGTGGCCAAGTCATTTGGCTATAAATAGCCTTTCTTTTTCACTTTTGTAATACACACGAAACTGAAAAGTAAAAGTAATATAAGACTTTGGCTACTTCTCCCTCTCTCCACTTGTTACATTTGTTTAACTTTACTTTTCAAGTTTTCATTATTTAACAGTTTAATAAATGTAGCGTACAAGTCAGCTTGTACATACCCTTGACTAATTCTTATTTATATATATTATTGTGCAATTTATGTCGCAAAACATAACACACATACTCATATAACTTATGCTGACAAGAGGGAGTTTGCTCGGATGGTAAGGTTGTGAGTTCGAGTCAGCAAGAAAGTAAAAAAGGGTGGAAGCTCTTAGGGAGGAGTTTAAAAAACAAGTATTAAAGTTTAGGATCACTAATCAATGCTATATTACTTGTTCAAAGTTTATTATTGTCAACGAAATGTCGCATAATTATGACAATTATTTTTTTCTTATGTGACCAATCAAGCAAAACATTATATCCTGACGAAAAATCTTATGCTAATTTTTTTAATTCATTTATATACCATTAGAGATTCAGATATTTTCAAGTGGACGAAACTGTCACTGTTTTCTTTTTCTTCTTAGGGTGTGTTGGTGTGAAAAATATTTTCCTTTTTTCTTATGTTTGTCTGGTTAAAATTTTTGAAAAATATTTTCGCTAGGAAAACATGTTTCTTCAAAATAAGAAAAATGACTACATTAATAAAAGTAGAAAAAACAAGTTTTATTGTCTTATACCACTCTCAAAATCACCCACCTCCACCGATAAAAACATACATGCACCGGATGTATACATCCAACTCAGTTAAGTTAATCATGGGTAATAAATAAGATTTAGAGTCCTACTTTTAACTAAGAAATTAAACAATTAGAAAATATAGGGAAATTCAATAACCTAAGCACGACACTAAACAATTAAAAAAGAAAGTAAATTAAGCTAATACTTTTAACCAAAAAATTAAACAATTAAAAAATGAAGGGAAATTCAATAACCCAACAGCACTAAATAATTTAAAAAGGAAAGAAACTAAAGCTAATAACCTAATAGCATAGCATAACGAGGAGGAATTGCCGCCATCGATTCTAAGGATTGCCACCATCGATCTAACTTTATTTCTTCATTCCTTTTCTAGCATTGTGGTATATTGTGAAGTTCTGCATCAATATTGGCGTGGTTTGGAGTTCAAGAAATTGACTTAGAGCAGGTAATTCCTTAACTTCATACTTTACCAATATATCAAGCATTTTGAAAAAATTGAAATTAACAAAAAAGAACTAGAAACCTTGCATATGCAGTAAATGTTACAATTCCTTTGTAATATCACTTTAGCTGTACGTGTTATAAATATTATTCTCCCTGTTTGAAATATCAGAATATCAACTTTTGATAAGACAAATAATGCTGAGAGTGACGAAGAATTATTAGAAGATATTAATGCAGAAGATGAGGATGAGAAAAAAAATACAAGATAAAGTTAATGTAAAGATCCTTTCCGTCATTACGGGTGAGTCAATCGTCCAAAATTTGGGTTAAGTTTCTCCCCTAAATGAAAGTTAAAAACATCAGGCTAGGCTAGTTTCGAACGAAATCAGAGCGAGGTATGGTCTAGGGAAATCCGGGCATGGATTGGGTAAATGTAATAAAGTTTAGCTTGATTTTTATGTTAGCTAACTCTATAAGAAATCCGTAGGTCTTTTTGAAAGTGAATTCGGGTGAGTAGAACTCTCGATATTGAACTTGACACAAAGGAGTTAGTCTGGAATGTCATGGTTTGAGGGTGTATTGCGAAAAAGGCAAAACTGAAAGGATTTTTGAGTTTCTGCCTCACCACTCCCGCTATAGCGGGTGGCATGTCGCTATAGTAGAAAAATTTCCTCTATAGCAAAAGTCAACGCTGGTCAATCCTGCTATAGTGGGCGATGACGCTATAACGGGATTGGGTCGCTATTTGTAAATGCAGAAATTTCCTCAAAAATAATTTATTATTCTAAACTCATTTTTGGGGAAGGGCTTAAGCGATTTGGGCATATTTCATCAGTTTTCTATTAATTTGCATCGTAAAGATAAGTATTTCGTCCCCATTAACTAGTTTTTGGGTTAATTAACCTTAAAATCACTAGTTTACGGTTTTGGGGAGGTTTAGTCTTGACTTATCAAATTTTCTGGTGCAAGAGGGTAAAATTGGTGTAAAACCTTTGGGTTTTAGTTGTTACTTGTTAATTTACTCTTGCATGATAATAATTCACAGTGGTAACCATGAAATTGGCAGGTTTAAGGTGTATTATGGTAGAAAAACCCTAGAATGGGGGGAATGATCATGAATTTGACCTTGAGGGGTTAGGGATTAGGTTGTAATCCTTGACATGGTAGGTCATTTGGTTGATTATTTGTTGTGTTCATGTTTTAGACCACGACCAAGCAGAAATGGCATGGAAAGGCAAAACTCAGGCTTAATTGAGTGGTGCAAGCTTGGATTGAGGTAGGTGATGATTTTAATGTAGTTGAAACCCAATTTGTGTTATGTGTGCATGATAACTAATTCTTAGTATTGCTTGTACAATGCATGTTCAAGGAAAGTGGATGACCGTTTGATATCCTAAGTGTTAATCACATGCAATGAACTTATATGAAAGCTTGTTGGATTTTACAAGTGTTGTTCTGTTATCATTGTGGTTGTGATTGTTGTGATATTTGTCATTATTGTGGAATGTACCGATATTTGGACATCTCCACAAGATTGGTGATATAAGATTGGCAGACACTTGATGTTTGGGATTTGGTACATGGACAAGGACTTGTCCCATGCAGGTCATGACTAGTGGGCGCACATATAAGATCCTCAGCATGTGTGTACAAGGTACAAGTGAGTGTGACAATTCCTTGAGTGAAACGGGGATTACGTGTTTCTTGATTGCATTGGTTCCTTAAGTGAACCGGGTTTGTATGTTTAATTGCTAAGGTGGTTTTTTGTGTAAACCAGATTGCATGATATCGCTATTGTTGTTGTTATTAAGTATCCTTCAGTGGTTCGGGTTGCATTCTAGTTATGACATGGCTTTGTGTTGTCTATTACATGCATAAATGGGACATGGTTTTTATGATAGTTGTGTCATGGTTGTTGACTTGGAGTCTTGTTGTTGGCCTTAGTTTGACTTGACTGGCTGTCCTTGTTGACTCTTTTTTACTAAACTTCATATTGTACTTGTTTACAAGTGATAATATTATGAACTTGAAAGATAGTTGCATAATAGGGTTCATGGTTGTCTGGTTGTACTATGTTTTGGTTATGTGTCGTTTCTCATTTTAGATGGACCGATGACCCTATCGGCACACCGTTGTTTCTTGTGTGCTGATACTATACATACTCTTCTTTTTGTTGAGTGCAAAGCATATTCCAATGACTATTTCGAGACCTCAGCTGTGATTTGGATCATATTCAAACTCAAGGGTGAGCTGCATCTTTCGGCTACCATGGGTTTTTCTATTATTTTTTTGTCTCTTTATTTTGGACTCGGACATTACATTAGTTTTGGGGTTGCATCCCCTCTTTTTGACTATTATTAGAGTTTTGGTACGATGACTTTAAGATAATTTTCCGCATTATTCTATTGTTACCTCTCGTTATGTTATTGGATATTGTTCTTATTCAATGAAATTAGGTTTAGTTGCCTATTTTTGGCTAAGTGTTGATTGGCTTATGATGTTGGTTGGTTCTCCCACTGGGGGTTTGGTGTGGGTGCCCCTCACGACAGGTTTAGGTCGTGACAAAGTTGGTATCAGAGCCCTAGGTTCGTTGATCTCGTCATACCAAAATGGGTCTAGTAGAGTTTTGCGAAACAGTATAGAGACGTTTGTACTTTTCTTTGAGAGGCTATATGAGCTTAGTAAACTATCTTTTCTTTCTTCTTTTGTATTATGAATTTATTCCAATTGGTATCTGGTGATCCAAATTGGTATCCGACCTCTTCATTCTTTGTCTGCAGATGGTGAACACTAGGTTTATAATGACTTTCCTAGTTATTTTTTTTGGTTTTCGTGCATTTTTGGCATATTGTGCCTAACCACAGGGGCTACAGGTCATTTATGACTTGCTGGGATCGTCTGTTCGATTTTCGAGCAGTTCATTTATGTTGTATGCCCATTTTCTAGTTTTAGAGCTTTTAAAGTTGAGAAATAGGTCTTGGACCAAAACTCATAGTAAATGGCCTCGGATGAGAATTCTGACAGTGCTATTAGCCCCGGAACATGGATTTTAGGCTAGGGGGACCCTTGGTCTGGGTCTCGAGGCTTCCAAACTCATTTTAGGCTACTGGTAGATTTGGTGAAAAATAGAACTATAGGTGTGAGGCCCACCCACTTTTTATCAAAACAACCTCGGTTGGAAATTTCCATGATTTCGTTGAGTTCGGAATGTCGAATTTGGTCTGGTAGCATAGTTTGTTTGCACGCACGGGGTTCTAAACAAATCTCGAGCATCCAGTCGGAGTCCGTAGGACTTGGAGATTTTGCTGGTTGCTGATATCTGGTGCAACCACTTTAGCGGTCGGAGATTCTCTTTAGAGGTGGTCGCTTTAGCGATCTTGAGCTGCTTTAGCGACATTGTCGACCAGCTGAGGGTCGCTTTAGAGGCCCATTTTTGCTTTAGCGAATGTCGCTTTAGTGACCAGGGTGCCTCTTTAGCGGCCCCTCTCCCCTCTTTACCCGTCACTTTAGCGATCACTGCTGGGTTTATATACATATTTCATTTTCGTGATTTTCCTCTATTTTCTAACCCTTTTTCCACCATTGGAGTCTTTTAGAGCTTGAAAATTGTTGGGATTTCATCCCATTAAGCTCAGGTACGTTAGTGCATGTAAGCAATATATGTGCATCATCTCTTACCCTTCTTCTCCTCCTCATTAACATCATAATGTACCGGCGTGGAACCCAACTCTTTATCATAAGATATCATATTATACTGGCATGGTACCCGACTCATTATCATAATATATCATATTGTACCGGCGTGGTACCCGACCCATCATCTCAATACCTTATCACAATGCAATAAAAATGTAATGCAGTCATCAAATCACAAATCATGCTAGAAGATAATTATAGATGTTCAAATCACAAACAAGCACAAAGCCAAGAAAGTCTAAGTGCTACAAAAACCCATAGCATGCCTCAATTCCTTGCTCAAGTCACCTCTAAGCCACACTTTTCCCTTTTCATTCTCACTCAGTCCGTTCTTGATCTATACAACCACAAAATACATACACATTTTAATAATTCATCCCTGTCCAACTACTAGGGATCAAAATCACTGATTTTAGCCATAAATTTACCCTATTTCATCATCTTAGGGTTTTCTTATCATTTAAACTTCATGAACACTACTTGAATTAGCATAAATAGTCATAATTCCAGTCCCATTAGTGTTTTCTAACACTCTAGGATCATTATATGCTGAATTCATTCACGTTCTCACCACTTTTCATCAGTTTCTCATAAACTAGGGTTAAATCCTAATTTCCAAGATTAGGCTTAAAAGTACCCTCCCACTCTAACTTTTGTTTCCTGGGCATGGCCATAATAACAGTTTTGGCAAAACAGTCAAGAACATCATAATAAGGGGACAACCAACTCATCCCCAAAATCACATCAAACTCTTTCATGTCTAAAATTACTAAGTCTGTCAGGGCTTTAAACCCCATGAACGTCACAGAAAAAGCATGATATACCTGATCAACATATACAAACACCCCAACTAGTATAGACACATACATTGGAGTATGAAGATATTTACAGTCCAAGTCCCAACTAAAAGCAAATTTCACAAACACATAAGAAAAAGTAGAACCGGGATCAAATAATACAAAAGCCATACGATCATATATAAGAATAGTACCTGTGATCACCGCATCCAAAGCTTCTGCCTCATGAAGAGACAGAACTGCTTAAAGATGTGCCTTATCACCACCCCGGCCGCTACATCTACCACTCTACACTCTATTTCTACCAACTTGTCCTCCACCTCGATTAGCCTGGTTACCACCCCTAGCTTGGGCATCATGCCCACCTTGTGGATGACCTCTATTATTTCCTCCACCACGACCTACCAGAATGAGAGAAGTAGAAGTTGGTTGTCGAGTCAACTAGCCTGTAGACAAGAAATTAGTAATTCCTCCTTACATGTTCGATACGTTCACTTTCAAAGAATTTAGCCCCCAAAGTAGGCCTCTGAACTGAAGAGTAAGAAGGAGTGTAGCTCTCAGCTTGGGAGGACTGATAACTGACCCCAGATGAGCCCCCTGCTGATACTGGCATAGCTGAATGATAGGGCTTAGAAGAACCATGCCTTTTTGAGAAGGTACCACTAAATTGGCTCGAGGTTCGAGCCTTCTTCTCTTTTGCTTTCACCTTTCCCAATTTTTCAAGTGCTTCAGCCTTCTTGGCAAATTCAACAACATCCTGAAAGGACTTGCCAGACACATCCATAGATAAAGTAGCTAATTGAATCCCTGAGTTCAGACCCTTCACAAAATACCTGATCTGCTCCTCTTCTGAGGTAATCAACTGTAGTGTATAACGCGATTGGCCATGAAACCTGGCCTTATAGGAAGCCACGGACATGTTACCCTGATCCAACCTCAAAAACTCATCCTTTTTCTAGTCACGATAAGTGTGGGGAACATATTTCTCAAGGAATACATTCTGAAACTGAGCCCAAGTAAGTAGAGGTAAGGCATCCCTGCACTTCACAAATGACCTCCACTATTGCTTGGCTTTGTTCTATAGCTGAAAAGAAACAAACTCCACACCATACCTTTCAACAATACCCATCTTGTGTAGATGTTTGTGACAATCTATCAAAAACTCAAATGCATCCTCAGACTTTATACCTTGGAATACCGAGGGTTTTATTTTCATGAACTTACAAAATAACCTATGCTGATCATCAGTCATCACTGTTCCAAGTACCTATTGGGGATACACCCCAGTTTTAGAGCTTGCATCCATCCTTGGTGCTACAGCAGTGGCATGTTGCAAGGCTGTGGGGGACAGTCGGAATAACTGGAGTGTTGCCAGTACTAGCCAAGCCACCTAAAACCCCCAACACTTGTTGAATCACCTCTGCAGACAAAGGCACCTGTGTTTACTGGCACCATATTCTCTAGAGCTATCATTTCTTCTTCCTCAATCATCTCTTCTTCATCCTGACCATGACCTGAAGCATCCTGTGGTGGGGGAGGGGTCGGTGATATCTGTCTTTCCGATCTCCTAATTGCCTACGCTCTACCCCAACGGGCACTGCTCCCCGTCCCCCCTTCTAGCTCTACCCCTAACTCGAGGCCTACCCGGACTGCAGTCTCAGCCGCCAATGTGGTGTTGTTGCAGGTGCTGTCGCGGGTGCTCCTACTGCTGCTCTGGTGGAATGAATATTTACCATCTGCGAACAAGAGTGAAAGGATTAGATACCAATTTGGATCGCCAAATTCCAATTGGAATCAAGTAATAACACGACAGGAAAAAAGAAAGGAAATTCTTTTCCTAAAGCCCTATAGCCTCCCTAAGAAAAGTACAGACGTCTCCGTACCATATCATAAAGTACCGTACCATTTCGTAGGACTCTACTAGACTTATTCTTGAATTACGAGGTATACGAACCCAGTTCTCTGATATCATCTCTGTCACGACCCAATCGGTCATGATTGGCACCTACCCTAACCTATGGCAGAAGAACTAAACTAACCTCACCCTTAGTCATTCACGGGTTACCCTCTCGTTCACGTTATACAATTCCTCATGCATTAAATCAGTTCTAAAGGGTTTTCATTTAAGTAAACATCTTAGTCAATAATATAATCATCTGTAAAATGAATAGAATACGGAAACCTCTATTTTTTACAATTTTCGGAACCTGAAGTCACCATACAAGAACATCTAAAAAGAACAACTAAGTCTAAAATCAATACGAATGTCCAAAACATAAATCAAAAGGAAATTGTCTTAGTTCAGGATCAAATGACATAACATCATAGAGGATCTGAAGGTTGCCCGAACATGGTGCTCACCCTCGAAATCAGGACTGAATCACTATCTAGAGCCGAGGTCGCGTATCAACTACTGGAAGATGTTCTACACTCAACAAAAAGAAGAGTACAAGTAGCATTAGTAGATCAACAAGTACTGGTAAGCATCATAGGTCGACTAACTTAACTATGTACAAGTAAGTAAGTCAAAAAAGTATAAAAGTGATCATAACAAGATTCATGATCAATGATATCAATCAAATAACACATCATGAATCATCATATAATTACACTCTCAAGTTCACTTTTACAGGCTTTCATACTTATTCATTTTCATCAACCATTCATCATCACATATAATCATTAATTAGCACTTAATGTATGTAAATGGGTGCATATAAGCAAGATGTGCACATCATCTCTTACCCTTCTCCTCCTCCTCAACAACATCATAATGTACCGGCGTGGAACTCGACCCTTTATCATAAGATATCATATTATACCAGCATGGTACCCGACCCATTATCATAACATATCATATTGTATCGGCGTGGTACCCGATCCATCATCTCAACACCTCATCACAATGCAATAAAAATGCAATGCAGTCATCAAATTACAAATCATGCTAGAAGACAATCATAAATGTTTAAATCACAAACAAACAAAGACAAGAAAGTCTAAGTGCTACATAAGACCATAGCCTACCTCAATTGCTTGCTTAAGTCACCTTTAAGCCACACTTTTCCTTTTCGTTCTCGCTCAGTTTGTTCTTGATCTATACAACTACAAAATATACACACATTTTAATAATTCATCCCTTTCCAACTACTAAGGATCAAAATCAATGATTTTAGCCATAAATTTATTCTATTTCATCATCTTAGGTTTTTTTTATTATTTAAACTTCATGAAAACTACTGAAATTAGCATAAATAGTCATAATTCGAGTCTCATTAGTGTTTTCTAACACCCTAGGATCATTATATGCTAAATTTATTCACGTTCCCACCACTTTTTATCAATTTTCCATGAACTAGAGTTAAACCCAATTTTCACCAATTCATTTTTTAGTGATTTTCTAAGGTTAAACGAAGTAAATTTAAGTCTAGAACGTAATTACTTACCTCCAAAGATAAAAAAAACTTTGAATTTCCGCTGAAAATCGTCTCTCTCCAGAACTATAGTTGTTTTTTGAAAAATGGGAATAAAAATATTTTTGGGTTTTAAAAATGAAATTGTTTATTGCGCGTTACCGCTGCAGTGGATAATTACCACTGCAGCAGTACCGTTGTAGCGGTTCGCGCCTGTTTTACTAGAGGCCACCGCTGCGGTTTCCCTAACCACTGCAGTGGTTACTTTTTTTGCTGCAACGATCCGAGGCAGAAACTCAGGACCTCCCTTTAGTTTTCCCATTTCACAACACACACCATGAATCTCGATAATGTGAACCAAACCCTCCACGATAAACGCTATAACCGGAGTTCTATAACTCCGTTTCAGGTGCCGAAAGTTGCTACGACTTCCTTTGCTCGATGAATATCCAACTATCACATCAAACCTAGATATTACCAATCTTATCAATACCATATTTCACTCATCTAACACACCCTCAAATTTGAGTCAAAACTAGACAAGCCTTGAATTTCTCAAAATTTAGCTAAAGGGAGTCTAGGTGTAACTTTTACCTCCTAAATCAGCGTAATGACATTTTGGGTCGTTAAAGGAAATTAATAAAAGGCCAGAGGCATGAATTGAATCAGAACTCATGGATAAATAGCAATATACAGATGCCTGAACTACTACGCAATAGCCATATACAGATGCCGGACTTGAGCCATAGTTCATAAATAGTAAGAATGTAACAGATACTGGACTCAAATTGGAACTCATATCTAAGCCATAAGTAGCAATACCCCAGATTTTAACCCATCTCAAGTCCATTTAATCATAACTTCCAATATTTTGCGGCCAAATCTTTTAAAAAGAAGCGAGTTCCAATTATTAAGTCAAAAAATGTGGCTTACAGTCAAATACTACCCTACTCGGGGGAATGGAACTAAATAAGCATATAATAATGTCTAAGTCTACCCATTACCCAGGTAACAACCTAAGAAAGCAGTTATAAGCTTATTTGAGTCTAAAGGGACGTTATTTTAGGCATCCAATCTAAAAAAAGATGATGGGGCCACTACCAGTCCCAAAAACTAAACCTAAGGCAAACACCTACCCAAACCTAGGCCAAGGCTTATCAATCCCATCACAAGGCACTAAGGGAGCTAAGTCTAGTCCTAAAAGATAATCATAGGCTAAAATAGGGGAAAACGGGTCGAATTCTACCCGAATAGGGCCCCTAGTCGGCTAATAAAGTCAATAAATGCTAAAACAATATTCGGGCCACAAGAACCCACCCAAAACCAGCCCAATATCACACTAATACCATAATCAAGTAAATTCTAGAAGAAGGGTAAGCCTAGTCTACCTGGACGCCACCGAAAGAACGCAGGAACCTCTACAATGGAGCTTTTCCCTTTCGAGAAGCCTCCGACCATTGCCGCAGAGGTTAAGATGAGGAGAATGATCACTACAATTCCCTCTAGCTAATACCAACTCAAGTTTACATTCCTCCATAATTATTGAGCTCCCAACTATCTCTAATGGTGATTTACACTTGGAAATATAAGCTGAAAAATGAAAGGGAAAACATATATATACTGCCAGGGGTTTCCTCATCGCTATCGCGCGGACCCCTGGTTGTAATTGCATGACCCCACTAACAGTCCCATCGCAATTGTGATGGCCTAGCCACGTGAATGTGATGAACAAGCTAGCATGGTCCCCCAGCTCCCTTCATTGCGGTCGCAAGCCCATAGCCTTACGATCGCAATGAACAAGGTCCATAGACCTTCACGATTGGGAAGGTTTTCATCAAGATCACGATGAAGGACCTGGGCCTGCACTAGGTGCTGATGCACCAACAACTTTGCTAAGTTGTAAATTCTTTAAATGGATCCTCGGGATTCATTCAAAATCTCGTGAACGTAAATAAACTAGGCTACTCTACCAAATTATTTATTTCGAACTCAACAGAACCATCAAAATTTCCATCAAAGGTTATTTCGATAAAAAGTGGATCCCACAACTAAGGTTTTATTTTAACCAAATTTCAACCAATAGCCCAAAACGAGTCCGAAAACCTCGAGACTCGAACCAAGGATCCCGACCGTTTACCTAAATTTTTTGCTTGAGACCATTTTCTCAACCTTAAAAGCTCCGAAATAGAAAGTTGGCTTTAAAAACCAAATGAACTACCCAGTAAATGAACTGTCAGTCCTAACAAGTCATAAATGACTTGGAGTAGCTATAGGAATGCTCTAAACTATAACGACCCAAATCATCATTATGTGTAAAAACACCCCGTGAATAATTCACGCTGAATAATTGGCTCAAAATGGATTCAAGAAAAATTAAATCGGGGAGAAAAATTGGGGCCTAAAGGAATTGGGCCAAGAGGTCCAATAATAGATTGGGCCAGCCTGCTGGTAACCGCTGCAGTGGTCGGTTAACATCTACAGCGGTAAGCGATAGTAGCCCAGCCGAGGAATTTTTAAAAACCCTCTCGTTTATTATTTCCCCAGGCCGCACTCTTCCTCTAAATCACTCTGAAAAACATTACTCCTTGAACCATGAGATTTCAAAGGCCAAGGTTCATGAGAGCAGTTACGAGGCACATCTGGAGGGAAACCGACATGGGAATACATTTAGCACGCGCAGGACAGCTCGCTCCCCTACATAGCAGCATGTTTCACCTAAGAGGTAAGATAAGGTATATTTTGGAGCAACTAGACTTGGGCTAGATGCATTTAACGTCAGTAGTGTTGTCGGGAGTATCATGCATTAGGCCTTCGGGCACGGAGTTAGATGGATGAACATGTTTAAAATCCGTATAGGCTTGAATATATTGAATTATTACACATTATGTTAATGTTTAATTGGAATAAGGGATGGATAGGGATATGGAGCGAATGTGCATAGTTTTTTATTTTCTAGGGTTGAGTATAATGAAAAGTTGAATGAGATAGTGTGAAATGGTTAAAAGGGGAATTAAGGTGACTCGACTAAAATATAAATGCTACAAATGTCTGAATTTCATTAGGGGAACTTTATAATTCTAATGTCCTAATGGTCATGATTGATACTTTCCAGAGCTTAGAAGATGAGATAGTGAGTAAAAAGGTATTGAGGTTAGCCAGTTTGCATTGTTGGCATTGTTTGTCATATTGTCGTGATCAATGCTTTTCAGAGGTTAGAAGGTAACATAAAAAACTATAGGTTGGGACACGATTAGGGGGAAAGCGTGTAATAATGTGAACTTGGGTGACAGCAGCCCCATAGGGGTGTTTGGTAAGTTTATGATTTTGATATATGTGTGAAGACTAATGTCACTAAATTAATGAATTGGACGATTGTTGTAATTGTAGACTGGATTGACCCGTGTTGGGTTGTGGACTGACATTTGTGATCATCTTTTACATGAATTATGATTTATTAATTTCATGCACACATTCATATACATTGGCATGATATATTATGGTCGAGTTCCACACCAGTACAGATATGATACATTGTGATATGGGTTTGCTACCATGCTGGTACAAATATGATGTGTTGTGATATGGGTTGGGTACCACGCCGGTATGTTATGATGTTGTTGGTGATGAGATGAGAAGGTATAAGAAGAGATAATGTGCATATCTTGCATACAAACATTCTTTCATATGTTTTGAATGTATTTCTATTTTATTATGCTTTCATACATGTTTTGTTGTGGTGAGTGGTGAAAGATGATACAAAGGTACGTTAGGTCCCTAGGTGGGATGAGTTGGAGATGAGATTCAACGGTCCCCTGAGAGGAATGGTTATGGTAGAATATGATTGGTAGGATCCAAAATTTCATGGATGTGGTGTTGTGATATCTGTGATAGTGAGTATCAAAGGACTCGGATGAATGAGGACTAAGGAATTATAGGTATTATACGAATGAGTCGATATTAGGGGGGAGGTATAGGTTGGAATTGGTGGTCAAAGGACAAAGATATACGAAAATATTAAATGACAGTTAGGTCACAGATATGCTAAGTGTAGGTCACAGAGATGCTAAGTGCAGGTCGTAGATATGCTAAGTGAAGGTCATAGATATGCTAAGTGCAGGTCACAGATATGCTAAGTGTAGGTCACAGAAATGCTAAATATGGGGTAATAGGAGTTATTTAATTGGGGATTCAAAATCGAAACTTTACTTGATGTTGTGATTTCTACCTATTTATTATTGACGTTATTTGTTTCTAATCCTAGTCGGGAGATGACAATTACCAGTATGTGGGTTGTACTTATGCTACACTTACTATATCTCCAATCGTATGTATAGCCATGGTGCAGGCTATTTGGAGTTTCTATTGCAGCCATGCCGATCACTCAGCAACAACTCTTGCCCTCTTTATTCTAATGGATGTTGAGTCATGGACGTCCCTACTTCTTGTCTAGTGCTCTTGTACCGGTTTAGTCTAGGTTCTGGGGAGTCACTTGTAGTTGTTTTCTGCATTTACTTTTCATATTTCATGTATTGAAATAAGTTTTGGAACGAATTAAATGAGTAATAATATTTTAACTTTGAATAGTTATGCATATGGTGGACATCAAATTGACTAATTGTATATCATAGAACTTCCGTATTGGTTGAATGGTGGGATATACAGGGGTCTCCTATCTGGGGTAGGTATAGGTAGGTGTCCGACACGATTCAATGGGTTGGGTCATGACAAGGATAGTATCAGAGCCCAAGTTATCGGTCTCCCAGTACAAGAGCAAATGTTAAGTAGAGTCCTACAGATTGGTGTGTAACGTCCACATCAAATCTGTGGGAAGCTACAAGGCATCTAGGAATCTATCTCACTTTTATCTTTCCTATCGTGCCCTCTCAATGTCGTATCCCCGGGTTGATTTCAATTAGTATCTAGTCGATTCCAATTGGTATCTCAATCATCACAATTGGGACTAGTTGGTCCCAATTGGCATCTCTTAATATGGAAAGGTTGGGACAAGACGCTCAACCAATAGTGGTCAATAAGAAGCATTAAAAGTGGACTGTTATGTTTTGTTCAATATGGTGTTAAGTATCTGTGATGAGGCAATGATGTGTTAAAATGTGCTATGTGTATTGTTGTTAATGGTAGTATATGGGAATTTCTTGTGATGTTTAACTCTCGAATATGAATGTTGAGTGTGTGTGGTTAGATGATGTGTAGCCAAGCAATCCGGTGGACATAAGGACCGGGTGTGATCTTGAGAGTGTCTTCATTTTCACGACTTGAGATACAACTCATCTCTCCGTGATTTGGAGTACTACTTGTCTTCTAGCCAATCCCGTACGAACCACCCAGATGCCTGGCTGTGGTGGAACACTATTGAGGATAATGAACTTAGTAAGTAGAAAGATTGATGATGTGTAGTACTGTTGATTTGACAAATGGAGTTTGTATTGGTTTTAGTTCCGAAGCAATGGAAAATGAGAATTTCATGTATATTACGTATAAAAAACAGGTGATTACGTTGTTAGAACATATATAAAAGGATTGTTTTATAGAAAAAGGGGCCTGGGACTGGGTAAAGAAAACAAAAAGCAGAGCTACTGGAGGCTACAGCTGCAGCGGTTCTTTTACTGCTGCAGCGGTAGAATTAACCACTGCAGCAGCTCCAGGCAGTGCTTTCAGTTATTTTCCCTGTTTTTGTGATTTCGCAATTTTGCAAGGCAACCCTATTTTTAAAGCAATAAAGTGATAAAAATCCATTCATCACACATTATAAGATAAATGTGATTATTATTAAGAGGGCAGGAAGGAAAAATGTCTTAAAAGTACAAAAATAAAGAAAAGCAATTATTTGTTACATGCCCCAAACAGGGCAAACCTAATCTAAAAACCAATAAATTGTAACCAAGGGGGAGGGAAGGGGAACATATTGCCGGTGGCGTCATCTCCAAGGCTTGCAACATTCGGGCCCTCCTCATCGCTGATAAAAGAGAATTCCTCGTCATCCTTTGCGGTCAACTTTAGGAGCTTCTTATCTGGGAGGGTGCATACGAACATGATCTACACAGCCTTCCACATTCTCACCAGCATGCGGTCCCGGGGGTGGCATTTTTTCTTCTCCTAATCTAGCTCCCTTTGGAGCTCAACATAAGTTTGGGCTGGGTCCACCAGGGCAGTAGGGCTAGAATGAGTCAACCCCGGCTGTGACATCTGGGTCCTCTCCATATAGCCTCACATAGCAGCCAGGCTAGCCACCCAGTAGCTAGGAGGAACAGGTGTCCAGGAATGGGGGACACCTCCACTCCCACCCACTCTTCTACTCGTACCCTCCTTCGCTGCCTTTCTATTCTTCTTGCCTCCGTCTCAGGAACTCCTCCTTCTCAGGGGGTTATACGGCATGTCGTACTCCTCCCAGGTATCATGGTCCTCTCTGGGGACATCCACCTGCTTGTACAGCTCCGTAATCAGGAAAGGCAAGAATAGATCCCTTGCTAACCTCTCCCTAGCATAGAAGTACCGCCTCTCGTTCATGATCTCTGCCCCTACATTCACCTCAACCCCCGCCATAATGCACGCCACTACCATAGCTCGGTGGAACACCACATCCGTAATATTTTGGCCGAGAAGTATGAACTCTTGGTCCCCCTATGATTGGACCACTTCACCTCATTGGCTTTTCCCTCTGGTGCTAAATACCGAGCCGCCCACCTCAAGTCTGACTCCAGAATCTTTTCCTTGAAGGCTGTATTGGAGGGGTTGGGAAGCCCTAAGACCTCATTGATAGTGGTGTCATCCACGGGCACATTCTTTCACCAGATCCAAATAGTAGGAAGGGTACTTCCCACTCCACCGTAGGGAGTACAACATAGAATTCGAGGATCCAAGCCAGGTTGCAGGCCAAAACCGGCTCGGTCAGTATCTCCCAACCAAGAACTTTTAGATGATCGCTGAAATCAGGCATCCCGCCCTCCACCTCATCCATCACGAAGCCTCTCTCACGGAGAAAGCTCCTATTGTGTCGCCCCTCCTCGAATCGGGTGTCGTTGGTATTGTTCGAAAATCTGCGGCAGGTGGGTTGTTGGGCCATGATGAAAGAATATATTCAATATATACCACTTAAAATACTACTTTAAAGAATATATACATACATATCTACATTCAACGTATACTACTTAAAAGAATATACACACATATATACATCCTATATATACTACTACAAAAATATACAAATAAATATTCGTATAATATATTTAATAACATATACTACTTAATAAAATATACATACAATATATTCAAAAATATATACTACTTAATAAAATATACATACAATATATGCAACAACATATACTACTTAAAAGTTGAAAGAATATATAAAAAATATACATACGATATATTCAACAACATATACTACTTAAAAGTTGAAAGAATATATAAAAAATATACATACAATATATTCAACAACATATACTACTTAATAAAATATACATATAATATATTCAACAACATATACTACCTAAAAGAATAATACTACAATATATTCAAGTATTGACAATATACTACTTAAAAGTTAAACTTATATAGAATTTTTATATGTCAGTACTTGTTTAAACTAATATAGATTTTTTATACCAATATATGTTGAATGTTTATGTAAACTTTGATAATAATATATTAATAGTATTTAATTCATACAAGATATTCAATTTAGATGGAAAAAATATGTAAAGAGTAAATGAACCTTATAATTGATTGATTGCAAAATATTTCAAAGCTTACAAGTTACAAAGTTGCAATTACACTTCACTAATTTCACAAACTTAAATTGGAAAATGAAAATTCAATAGATTAATTGTAAATTCTATAAATTTTTCATCATTTTCTCCAATTCACTCATGTTAACATTAGCGGGAATTGGTTGAGGATTGTCAAAATCAATGGAATCAAAGGCATGCATTGGACTTCATTGTGCTGAAGTCTCTCTTGAAGTCATTATTTCTTCAAGATCTTCTTCATTTTTTGGATCCAAGAATATTCCTTGATTTCTTCGTTCCGCTCTAATCTAGTCTCTACGGTAAACTAGAATATTCATGGCATTTCCTACTAATGAGTGTCAATTGTCTCCAATCTGTTGTCGTCCTTGACTAAAAGCACTCTCTGATGCAACAATTGACATTGGAACATTTAGCACATCTCTAGTTAATAGTGCAAGAACAAGATGTTGTCTTTCATTGTTCTTCCACCATTTCAGCGTGTTGATTTGACTTGTAGGATCCTCTATAGGCTGTCTAAGATAATAATTAAGTTCATACCGATTTACGCTTCTCTGTGTTGAAGGCTGCAATCTAGAACAAACAGTTAAATTAAAAACACCATAAGCAAACATACCATGTGTCTGTCTTTTGGAAGAAGATGGTACGTCAGAAGAACGGGGAGAGGGAGCACTATGGGTCGGTACAACATTGTCAAGTAAAACAACATGATGAAGGTATAATTTTTTCATGTAACTATTCGCATCAGCCATAGCCGAAAATAAAGAAGGTTCTTCAATAGGTTTTACTTCTAAAGCACTATAAATAAGAGTAGCAAATTCAGTCATAGTATTATATTTTATGCATGAGTTTATTATAGCACCAACTAAGTAATTAGGGGGAAGCGGAAAAAAATATTTTTAAAATTTTTCCATCATTGCAGTAACAGAGGTGGTATAACTTATTTTAGACTTATATTCGCTAAGCAATAAAGATATGCCAGCTATATAAGCTAAAATATTACAAACAGTAGAATAATAAGCACCAGAAAATTCAATAATAGCTATATAAATTTTTTCTAAGAAGTTAACAACATCATCAATTTTAGTCCAATCTGAATCTTGTAACATAAGCTCAGGAAAAACACTAGCAAATTGGTTAAAAGTCGTAGTAATAGGAACTTTATAAATATTGCAAATCTTTAAAAAATCATAAGTAGAATGCCATCTAATATCTATTTCTTTAGACATTAATCTCGCTCTAAGTCCACTTTGCTTACACTTTATTTTAAATTCTATAAGTCTAGCCTTTCTATTATTTTCTTGAATAAAGTCAACTGCATGCCTAATTTTTTCAATAAAAGGCTCAAAAAAAAAATAGGACCATCTTTTACAATTAAATTATATATATGGTAAGCACACCTAACATGAAATAATTCTTCTAACGATGGAGAAAATTCATTTTTTAACAGGTCAATAGCAGCATTGTTGTTAGATGCATTATCAAAAGATATACATAAAACTTTACGGTCAAGACCGTAATATCTTGCAACTTTTGAAATAGAAGTACAAATAAATTCTGCAGTATGTCTATAGTCTTCATCATACATAAATGCTAAAATACGCCTTTGCATGAAAAAATTTACTATCTATCCAATGACAAGTAATTGTTAAATAATTATTTTTATTAACAGCACGATCAAGATCAGAAGTTAGAGAAACTCTACATGGAAGACTTTTTAATAATGCACATAAATAGTAAACATATTGTGCATGGAGTCAAAAAATATCTGACGAACAAGTACTTCTAGAAATACCTTTAAACATAGGATTATAAATTGACTGAATATAATGAATAAAAGCTTCAGAAGAAGCAAATGAGAAAGGCAAACAACCCACAACTATCATTTTTGCTAATTCCTCACGGGCCTTTATTTTATTATACGTTCCAACTAATTTACCTGTTCTTGGGTTCAATCTAGTTTGACTTGGCACCCCAGCAGTGCCACCATTTATTACTTGTTGTAGCTCTGCGTTGTGCCTACCAGTCAGATGTCTTGTTAATTGACACATCCCTCCTTTATTATCCCCGGTCTTATGCTCAAATATTTTTTGACAAATATTGCATTGAACTTGAGTAGTTCTTTCTATTCAATCAAAAAAATTTCACACAATACTAATTTTTTTTTTTTTTTAGATTTTACAGGCTGTGGAGGAAGATTAACCGATTTCGATTAAATATTACCGGGTGCAACATTAACATCATCATCATTTTCTTCTACTCTATAGGATCTACTTCGTTATCTTCTTTTATACCATAATTTTTTCTTAGGCCTCTAAATAATTCATATTGTGAGCACCTACACCTATGTCACCGGGTTCACTAATGGTACTCCAGACATACAAGTATATCTACTATTTGAACTACCTCTATCGGAACCAAATTGTTTCTTACTACCACTACCACTTTTGGGACACAGATTTTTAACACTTTTATCAACTTTTGTTAATTATTCATTTTACAAATTAAACTAACAAATATTTTTAAAAAAATACAAAAATAATACAAATAAATATTCAACAAACAATACACTAATTAAAACTTAAAAGTAAGAGATGGAACGATAATACCAAATTGCCGAAGTAACCGAGAGTTGATCAATTGAGTACTTTTGAAAACTTCCACTTGATATTTTTAATTGCAAAATAATATAATATAATTGCTCACTTTATGATATAATTAGAGAGATTGAGAGAATGAGATCGTAAATTATGGAAAATAAATTTGACATGGCACCTATTTATAGAAAAAATTTTGAACAGTTAAATTTTTTATTTTTTTTAAAAAAATTTGGACCACTTTTCTGGTTTGGCCATTGAGCTAACGGTATTATAGTCGTTTGGACACCAATGGTCCGATGCAGAAGTAGCATGCGGCCCACAACTTTTAATACAAGGAAAATTAAAAAATATATATATATCGGGTTGGTCCGGTCCAGTGCACCGGCGGTCCAGGTCCGATCTTTGACCTGGGCCGGTCTGCCGGGCTACTTGGACTGGCCGGCCTAGCCCCCTACTCGGCTCCCTAACCCACTGGCCTTACCGGTTCTAGGTCGGTAACCGGTCTGACCTGGCCCTCTTGACAGGTTTACTCCTACCTTGTGAAGATAGATATGTAGTTTTCGATAGACCATTGGCTAAATACATATGATAACCGAAGCAAAGAAAACAACAAGTAATACTAAAACCAAAAGAATAAGGCAACAGAAGAGTAATAATAAAAATGTTGATATGGGAACTATATACAATACTAGACTACCTACTAACCTTCTACCCTAATCTCCGACTTTTATATCTTCCTATCTAGGGTCATTGTCCTCGGTAAACTGCAAGTATGTCATGTCCTGTCTAATTACCTTACCCAAAACTTCTCCAAACAACAAGTACATTAGAATATATTTAAGCATTCGTTAAATTAATTATACAACCTACTCTATAATTTGGACAAGTATTTACACATTTGAGTATGTGAGAGATTATGTGTTCATTAATTATGCTACTAATTTTACTTATTTGCATAATCAGTATTATAAACTTAATTTTATTATTCAAAAATATCTTCATGACACCCAAATCTGCGAAATTACCTAAATATTGTAGTTGTTCCTACTTTAATGTGATTAATATAGTATTGGTTATCAATATCACTACTGGATTGGGTCGTTATAATATATTCCTACAAATTTCCTTCTTGATTTGCACAAGAAGAAGAATAAATACATACAATGAATTTATTTTCGGAAAAAGAAAAAGTCTAAGGCCAGGTAAGTTGAGATCTTAGCTTGGCCATGCATTTGGAAGTATTTTTAATTTCCTTTTTAGCCTCATTTGCAAGCACATGTTTACTGTTTGTTTCTTTAGGTTGTTTAATTATTTGGCATTAAAAATTTATTGGCTCGATTAATTCAATTTATGCTAGATAGGTCCACTAAGGAGATAAAATGCTCCTTAACGAATGGTCTTTCATTCCAAGAGTTGAAATATGAGTAGGGGTGCGTATCGATCGGTTCGGTTCGGTTTATCGATTTTTGGTTTGTAAACAGGCTAAATCGATAACCAAACCAATAAGATATTCATTATCGATTTTTGGTTAATCGATTTTTGGTCCTTAACGGTTCGGTTTTTGATTTAACCGATAAGAAAATGCTCCTCTAATTTTTTATTTTCTCTTATTTTCATTTGTTGAAGGGGAGCCTTGGAGTAACTGGTAAAGTTGCTGCCATGTGACCAGGAGGTCACGGGTTCAAGCCTTGGAAACAACCACTGGCAGAAATGCAAGGTAAGACTGCGTACAATACACCCTTGTGGTGGGGCCCTTCCCCAGACACCGCGCATAGCGGTAGCTTTAGTACACCGGACTGCCCTTTTTCTTATTTTCGTTTGTTCTACACTATTTTCATGATAAAGTCTACACAATTACAAGCACATAAGGCCACAACTATAAAATGCAAAAAATAATAGGGTATGTATTTAAACTCTAAAGCTACTATTATATAACTACGGATCAAAAAATAATTTTGATATAATCTTATTGGATTATCGGTTTAACCATTATCTAAAACTTTAAAATTGGAAACCGAACCGATATCCCAATAAAATTTTTTACAAAACCGTTTAAAAACCGGTAACCCAATAACCCGATATCGATAAACCAATAATATTTTTATCGGTTCGGTTTATTGGTTGAATCGATTTTTGCACACCCCTAAATATGAGATATACATCTAATTAAGAATAGAACAATCGTTATTAATTTACCTCTTTCTTTTTCTCGCTTACGTGGAGAACTCACACTGATAGGGATAAAGCCACAATATTAATACATGTGAATTCGGTCTAACTCAATAAACTTTTGCTTCAAGTAGCATTATGAATTTGGATTACTCTACTTATAACGTTAATTGACTTAGATAAAAATTTACAAGAAATAATATAGATGAAAGATTATAAGGAGGAAGAATGACTATCGTTCATAGTTGAGAAAGAAATTTAATTTTTAAAACAAAGTTAGAGATTATAAATAATTTTCACCCAATTAAAAACTATTTTGATACGAAAAATATATAAAGGACTAAAATTACCCAACACCCGTACATTGAAGAAATATATAAAACTACTTTACCCAATCTTGATCATTTTCTCAACAATTTTGTCCAGTAAAAGCAAAGTCCAACAAGTAAAAGAAAATTTTCAAATTTCTGACAATTGCTTTATATTCTACCAAAAACAACTCTCACAGTGCTGCTTATTGGTGTACATGGGACTCCGCCCCTCTCAACACTGAAAAGGTTGGCTGATGAAGAACCCCCAGTGTGCTTCTCTGTCTTATCAGTGTTCGTCGTTCAACTCGATCCACATAAATTAAGTATTTTCCTACCATTCAATATTATTCAATCCTTTCATTGGCTAGGGCTTGAAACTAAAAAAAGATGGCTGATTGGTCGAAACTTCAACATGATCTTATGATTGTAATTGCTAGACGTATAAATTAAATTGAAGATTACCTTAATTTTGGTACTGTTTGCAAATTGTGGCACGATGTGGCCAGCAAGGAGAATTTTAACAGTAATTTGCCTAGGGTTCCATGGTTAATGCTAGCTGAGGATGATGATGATGATAACTCTAGGAAATTTTTTAGTTTGTATAATGGTATGATTTTGAAGAAAAGGATTCCGGGAGAGATTGGGAAAAGATGTATGGAGTCGATGGGATGGCTTATCATGGTCGGAAAGGACAAGGGTGAAAGTAGTGTGTTACATCCCTTCTCTGGTGTTTATATCCAATTGCCGCATCAAAATACCACTGAACATTACAGATCCAACAAGACTTCAGAACCATGGACCTTTATCAGTAAAGCAATTCTGCCATCTGATCCTTCTCATACATCTGACTTCTCATGGTCATTGAGGGAAACTTCGAGTACTCGGTTTATGGAGACCAGGAGATTTGTTATGGACTAGGCTTAGGATGCCGACCTACAACAAATTAAACATATTAGTGATGTGGTATATTTCAGTGGCCACTTTTATGCGGTCACTTATGGCGGTTGCGTCCAAGTTTGTGACGTCACTAGCTTTGAACCCGCTAAAAGTTCCAAGATGAGTAGGATTTCCAACTCGTCATGTGATTCATCGCCACACACAGACAACCGTGTACCTGAAAGGAGGTTTGCAAGTCTAGCCTGATTACTAACCCTTTGGAAGATAATCAATTCAAAGGACCTACAGAAAGAATACAATTATCATAACTTTTGGAAGAGGATCGTGGGCACCACCAGACAACTCCTTCATAGTAACCAAAACCATGAAATTGGGTACTGGCTTTGTCAATTGCTCTGAAGAGGAGTAGTGACTCCATACCTACGTCAACCAACCTCTTGAGAGCTAGACACTGTTCATGGTGCAACAAAAAAAATTATCAAGTGACTCTCACAGCTTTATTTGGCAAACAAAATGGATCCTAGCAAGTAATAACAACCCAGAAGACTAAAAAGCAACCAAAATTTATACCTGCTGTTTTCTACACGCAACAGCATCGTTTTAATCTCTCTTAAACAAATGGGGCTAAGCCTGCACCTTCTGCAATTTTGAAGGAAGTACACGTTCTTTGCCAAGCTGATTTTGTTAAGTTAAATATATAAATTGAACATCAGATCGAATCAGTGAACTAATCACATTCGCCAAAAGGGGCAGGCACTGTCTTCAAAAAAAGTAAGTTATGCCTGCATAAGAGGAACTTATCATATGCAACTTCAGCCTAGTAAAAAAGCTGCAATTTAGACTTTACACAACCCCCAGGTTACAAACGTGTAATGGCCCAGCTTCAAACAGGCAATACATTAAACTCATACCACAATATCTGAACAAGATATGTCGACAAAATATGAATTTACTTGCTTGTATGTGTTGGGGTTAAAATTCCTGAGAATCTTCAGGTGATTGAACCTTTTTAAGAGAAATAACCAAACAAAAAGGTTACATAATTTGTCACCTTTTAATAGATATGTAAGTTTTAGAATAATATTAGCATGTACTCAATCTGTTTCTAAGTAAAACATGAATTTTGCACTCCAAACTACTATTGTTTAGAAATTTGTAACGTTCCATTAAAGAAAATAATTAATTTCCCCAGAGACCAATTATGCAACCGATACTTAGTAATTTAGACTTCAGGTAATTATTTCTACTAAACGAACTTATTAATAAGAGGTTATTTTTCTTTTTTTTTTTTCTTTCAATCAGGGTAATCTGATAGTTTTGGCCATGAAAGCAACTCAAGGGGACTAAGGATGATGAGAAAACATATGATAACCGTAATCAATCCATGAAACCAAATAAAGAAGAAAAATCTTTCTCCTGTGACAAGAAGTACTCTCCCCATCAGATCACATGGCCAGATATAAACTTAGCAGCTGAATGCATCACAATATCTGAAAATAATCGACCATTTAAGGTAACCAGCACCTTGAGAATGTTACCACAAGAAGGTTCATGTTAGCAGATCACGAAGTATCTGCAGATACCTGCTCCAACGTCCAAAGGATGGGACGGTACAAGGGGCACAATACTGTTTTCTACCAGTGCAAGCGACCCATGTGAGTGAGCCATCTCAGCTATTTTCTGAAAAAGATCAGACAGGAGAAAAAACGTATAAGAAAAGGAAGTAATTATCTATTGAATTTATAGACTTAAACATATCAGCAGCCATGAAAGAACCGAAACAATATTTTCATGTCATAATCCAAGAGAAATGACACTTGTTGTCAATTGAGCGATAACCAGTAGTCCCCCACTTATTACATATATTGTCCTCCAATTTGAAGGTTTTTGAGTATACTCCAACATAATTATTACCAAATCCGCCAAAGAACGACAGGACGTATATTGTAGAAGGGAACAAAAAGGCAAAATATTCATTAGAATTATAAAGCAGCGTCATTTTCTGAGTAAATAGCAATGCATTACAGCCCCCGCTCCACTAAATTAATCGAATGCACTGAGGCAAGGCTTAATATTCCATCTCAACCACATAACATACAACTATATGCACCTAGTTTGGTACTTGTATTATAAGAATCATTAAAGAAATTGAACATAATCTAAAGCAGACCACTAGATGTGCAAAAAAAATTTAAAATAGAAAAAGGTGGAGGGAAGATAAAATTAGGAAAAATTCGCTTTCAGTTATTTGTATTACTCTATTTAGTACCAACATTTTGTGGCTATTCTCTTCAATGGAGAGTGAAAAGGTCTTTATTTGTGGCTAATGTCTAATCGACGCTAATTGTTGAGCAAAAGGAATAAATTATCGACAGTTAATTAATTGCCATTGAAGGCATTCCTTTGGTAGTGATAGAAGATGGCATCGCGGTATCCTGATTTGGAAATGGATATCCACTTTTCATCTCCAAGTTGGCAGTAGGCCAAGTTATAATTACCAACATAGATGGACATTCATAGAGTTAACTTTGCTTGAGGAAGGACTTGAAGATAGGACAAATTCAGATTTTTTTCACATCACATGACAAGCTATACTGTACTTTACCCTACTGAATCATTTGGAATCAAGTCTGGAACCTAAACGACCCCTCAAATTATAAAAGTGACCGAAATAGGCCAGGCATTCAAAGATTAACAAAAATAGGCTTAGCGCACGCTATATCTCATTTTTTAACGTTCAAAAGTTAACCGGCATTAACTTTTTAAAAAGGTGCATAGCGCACAAAATTAGTGCGTTATGCATTATTTTAAGCATAGCACACTAATTTTGTGCGTCGCACTAATTTTGTGTGCTATGTTGCTTTTTACATAACCTCGACTTCTTCCTCTTCCCCACCATTGGTCCTCCATTGCTAAAAAAACTCGAAACCCTCCACGGTCCCCCCTCCAAATCCCACATTTTTTGTTAAAAAAACACCCTCAATTCAAGATTCGAGGTATATTCAAGGCATAGGATCAAGAATCTTGGATCAAATTTTTGGCACACGTACGAGTTTTTGCCCTGACCCTTACTTTGCGCAAAAATCTTTTGTTAGCAATCATGGCAAACAGACTTGCTGGCCAATACACCTCATCACCATGTGGATTTAGCTGAATAT
Source organism: Capsicum rhomboideum (assembly GCA_031232105.1). Taxonomy (NCBI): domain Eukaryota; kingdom Viridiplantae; phylum Streptophyta; class Magnoliopsida; order Solanales; family Solanaceae; genus Capsicum; species Capsicum rhomboideum. Next base: position 136,023,355 of record CP124709.1, on the reverse strand, counting down.
TGGTTTTTCCCAAAATTCGACCAATCAAAGTGAATATCGAGTTTTCCCAAAATTCGACCCTAGATTCTTGACCTATGCCTTGAATATACCTTGAATCTTGAAGAGGGATGTTCTTTTTAACAAAAAATGTGGGATTTGGAGGGGGACCGTGGAGGGTTTTGAGTTCTTTTTAGCAATCAGGGACTAGTGTGGGGAAGAGGAAGAAGTCGCGGTTCTGTAAAAAGTAACATAGCGCACAAAATTAGTGCTCTATGCTTAAAGTAATGCATAACACTGTGCTATGCACCTTTTAAAAAAGTTAATGCCGGTTGACTTTTGAACGTTAAAAATTGAGGCATAGCGCACAAAATTTGTGCGCTAAGCCTATTTTTGTTACTCTTTAAATACCTGGCCTATTTTAGTCAATTTTAAAATTAGAGGGGTTATTTAGGTTCCAGATTCTTCGGAATCCCAATTGCTTTTCCTTCATTGGTTCTGACACATATCTTTTTTCCTCCTTTCCTTTTATTCTCTATTTTTTAAACTCTTTATTTTATGTTCTTTTGTTCTCTTTTTTACTGCTTATGATAGTTTTATATTCCGTTTTTAACTTAATTTTTTTGAATCAATCATTTTATATATCCATTAAAAGAAGTGTTTGATTGAATTAATCCTTAAAAGGATAAATTTGTAGCTTTATGTCTAAAAAGTTAAAAGAGTGAATTTAGTGAAAAAAGTCATAAATTTTATTTTAAATATATCTTATTAGGTTTTTGTTTTAGACCATTAATCGTGTTGAGCCGCCCTTACTTTAATACCAGATTAGTTAGGTAGGATTAGTTATTCCATCTTATACCCTGTATAAATAATAACATAAATTTCTTCCTAGTTATGCGAGATTGCTACCAGGTAACTGAACACCGTACTTGGTGTGCTGAATTTTATACATAGCAAACAAAATGCTACCAAACGTAGTACTAATTATGCTAGTTCCAATACATGAATAATTTCACTTCCTAACCAGCATCCAAATGACCTTTTGCTTTGTGATTTTCTAATGGGACAACATCATCTCAGAAAATGACCATTTCAGTGGGTTATGATTGACAACAAATATATGTTGGCCAAGGTCTTTAAAAAATAGTCTCTCTACCTCCAAGAGGTAGAGATAAGGTTTGCATACACTCTATGCTTCCCAGACCTCACTTTGTGGGATTTCACTGAGTATGTTGTTGTATAGAGAGCTCTTTTATCTTTATTCATCAATCACATATTTTATATACGAAAAGAGAAGCAGCAAGCAGTTGAAACAATTGCAAATATTAATGTATTGGTTGTTGTAGTATCAGTGTTATCAAAGGCGTGCTTAAGCCCTGGAGCGAGGCTCAAAATGTGTTGAGCGCTTCACCTCGCTTGATGTGCGCTTCAGTGTTGTCATCAAGTGTAACACCTCGTACCTTCCCAACCCTACTTGACGACATTGAACAATGATTATGTAGGTGTCGAGAGCCATACGTGTGTATTTTGTAATGCTAAGGATGAGAAAAATTGAATTTGGCCTCGTATATGCGATTAAACCTTTGTGGAAGTGTTTTGTGATTTTCATGGGACAGTTGTGGGGTTCAAAACGAGGTTAAGAGGACCTCTAAACAAAGGATATTAAGGTTAAGAAGTGAGTTAAAGAATAGGACTTGAAGTATCTAACCGAACCCGCGAAGAAAAGTCGAAAAATGCAATTTTCGACAAAATTTAAGGAGGGGCGCGTTTGGGACCGTGCCACGCCGCTCTGGGCTAAAATTTTTAGCCCAGAGGTAGTAGGTTGGCGCGCCCAGGAGCGTGCCACCTTGGGTTTTCCACTTTTTCGAAAGTTGGAAATTTCTAAGTCCCAAGGGTATCCGGGGACGTACCGAGCCGATTTTTGCCACGTATCGTCTACAACATATATGACATGAGTAAAATATTATATTGGCATGATAAAATTACTCGAGAATGAATTTGGGGTCAAAATGACGATTTTACCCTTTTGGGCAAAATAGGTCATACGTGGCTAGAATCGCTTGTTCTTGGGATCGAGGCTACGGATATGAATAACATGAGTGGGAATATTGTTGTAACATGTATTAGATGACTTGAACACGAGAAATTATTGATTTTACTGGGTTAAGTGAATTGGGCCCAAAAAGGGCCCAAAAATGAAAAGAATGCATGGCCCAAAAAATGGGTCAAAAGACCCATTCTTGCTTGGACTTTCTAGAACCTATCATTAAATGACAAAGTGTGGCTAAGGATGGAATTGGGGGCCTATATAAAGGGCAAGAATGCTGATTTTTATTCTTCAAAAGCCTCATGCCTTTTTATTATTTTCTCAAGCATTTTCTCTAGTTCCAAAACCCTAAAGCCAATATTTCCGTTGGACTCTTTGGTGAAGATCATCAATTCCAAGCCTTGGTAAGTAATTATCCTCATGGATTAACATATTATATGCATGATATATTATGTATATCTTGATAGTTATGTTGGCAAGGTGGTGAATGGTGTATTTTTGGTTTTGGTGGAAGATGTGTCATCTTTGTGATTTGAAAGTGAAAAGAGACTTGATGTCTTAATGAAAGAGCATGGTATGGATAAAATATGAACATGTATGGTGTTATTTTGTTGTTAAACATGTTATTTTCATATAAGTGTAAAGTATGGGGTTTTGGCCGATTTGTTGTTATGAGGTGTATTGAAGGAAATTGATGGCATAATTTTGATGTGGTGATAATGGAGAGTGGAAAGTGTGAACTTGGCATGACATGCTATTGTTTATCATGTGATGGTCAATGTTGGGAATATTGTGGGATTTTTGGACTAATACTTTCATGAATGGTTGTGTCAAGTGGGACATGGCATGTTTAAAGGCAAACATGAGAATGTTACTTATTATATGCATTACGTAGTTGGTGGTTAATGTTGGCTCTGTTGTGTATTTTTGTTGTAGAGTGGAACATAAGGAAGGATCGGAACGATTGTGTGCGCATTTAAGATTGTGTGTTGGTATTGAGAATACAAGGTATGTAAGGTTACTTTGTTCGTATCTTTTTGCGGTACGTCGTATTCACATTGGCATTATGCTAGTCCTATCCCGAAATTTGCTAAGGTATTCTATATTCGTTTAGAAATGGTTCTTATTACATATTCCCTACTCATTGATCACTCGGGAATTGTATGTGTCATATTCGTTAGTCAATGTTCCAAAAGCCCAAAAAGGTTATGTTCCAAAGTGCCAATAGTGGCTATACACATACCTCTTGTTCATTGACTTGTGTTGCATGATTCCAATAATGTTATCTATTGTTGAGTCCTATACTCCTCATTCATGAGTTATTGTGGTTCATGGGTTACATAATTATGGACATGTTCCAAAAGTCTCAATCATGTTGTGTTCTTGAGTTTCCAAGAATGTTGTGGCTATGTACATACGTTAATCTCTCATCACTGATTGTATCACTCTCTCATAAGAGGATGATCAATTCCTCACAAGTATCAATCAAACAAAAGTAAAAGAATTAAATAATGCTTAATTGGTAATTGTTGAGCACAGGGGGCAATCCAGAGGGGTGAATACCCTGGTCGGAACGAACCTGTTTTGTTGGAATGGATCGCAATCTAAGGGGCATAAGCCTGGCTGGAACGATCCTAAAACTATGCTATGATGGATCGCAATCTAAGGGGCTTAAGCCTGGCTGGAACGATCCCAATAGTATGTTATTTACCCACTGATCAGTCGGGGCCCGAGTACGTTATGATGTGAGCAATGAGGAATAAATCATAAAGAGAAGAACTTAATTTATGTAAGCTACACTGTTCCACATATGCAAATCGATGAGTTGTTCATGTTGCCTATCCTATTACATTTTGATTCTATTGATGTCTTTATAACAAGTTTCTTATGGCCTTACATACTCAGTACATTCTCCGTACTGACCCCTCTCGGGGGATTTACCTTACTTGCTGCAGGCGCAGGTACTAGTAGGCCTCCACTGTAGGTTGCGGATCTTTTGCCGACTTTTGGTGAGCTCCAGTTGGTTCGGGGCTTTCTTAGTTGCTATGTACATTCATTTTGGTATTGTATATGAGTATAGAGCGGGGTGTTGTCCCGACTCTAGGGTTGTCATAGCAATGTATCTGTAGAGGCTTTTGTAGACTTATGTGGGAATAGAATGTAAGATATGTATGCTCATTTTGGTTTGTTGGCCCCAACGGCCAAGTTGATATATATATATATATATATATATACATATGGGATATGTTTCCATATCCGTTTCCATATCCATGAATTTTGCATAGTTGCATGGGGTTTCATCAGGTCCATATGAGGAGATGCATGCGAGTGTTCATAAGCAAAGATTGGTTCTCTCGGGCCATGTCGGCTTCGGGTGCCAGTCCGGCCCGAATGGGATTTCGGGTCGTGACATCAAGGTTCTAAGATATACTTTTCATTTCCAATGAGCCTCTTCTGAAGAGGCGACACTAAACAATTGATATTTCACTTTGTCGTAATTTGTTTCAATATTTTTGTTCATATATTTGTCATTCATGCTTATAATTATTAGTTTTGGACTAAACATATATAATTACTGTATATCTTTCTCCCTTTGCTTCTTTTTACATTAAAGCTCACACTTTATTTGTGCTTTGCGCTTAAAGCCCCAATGGACCTTGGAGCTTTTTTACGCTTTTTGCTTTTGATAACACTGAGTACTACCTTGATATATTCCACTAGGAAAAAGTGATTAATTTCTTTTACCGTTTCCTTTCCCCTTTAGATTCATTGCATGGAGATTACTTGTGCGTATGACTTAATTTTTTTGTGAAGCACATGCTTATCATTATTCATTTGGTAAACAACAAAAAACTATGTCTCAATCTCAAACTAATTTGCATATCGCCCCATATCTGCCCCCTTCATTATCACTACCTTGAACAATGCCCGTTAGCGATACAAGTTACTACAAAAAGCCCCCTTTCTTGAAGCTAGAGCAAGGATCTTGTAATTGTAAAGAGGAGATAAGAGGAATGGGCAATTTTGATCCGACAGATACTTTTGAAAACTCAAAGGAGTTCTTTGAACTTTAACAATAACATGATCGCATTGTCTCACAATATCTAACAGAGTATGATAAGCTAAAGTAAGATAGTAGTTGAGCAACAGTAAAAAATCCCCCTTGTACATAGAGCAGTTAAAATACGACATGCTTTAGAGATGAGCAGCAAAACTAACTTACACTATATGTGTAGTGTAGCTACAAATTATGCTAAAAATAAATTGAGTCATACGCCTGCGTTTCTGGGCAAGATAAAAATCTTATGAACATCAGCAGATGTAACTGGATTTGATGGATCAATGGATGCCTGTCAAGGAAGTGTGACCGTAAATAAACAGTGAAAAGCTATATGAATAAATGGGACATAGCAGTTAAAGAGTAATATCTTCCTCATATCCTATTCTGAAGAGTGTTTTTCTTTTTAACTGCAGATTTCATGAATTTACTCAAATTACAGATCAAAAATTCCAGTGTACAAACTTCTCATGTTCACCTGGAGTTAAACATGCAAATTGTTGACAAGACACATGCAAACAGCCAAAATCTATTGTATCAGGCAAGAGGGGCTAACGATTATACGAGTACATGCAGAATGACAGTTTGTTCAAGCACCTCAAACATATATTTACTCTTTCTGCGTGAAACTCATTTTAACCCTTGAAGAAACAACTTCAAAGCACTGTTTATGGAAGCAAAGTAATAGAAGAATCTTACATCCTCTTTCTTTTCAGTTAGCATATCAATTGCAATGGTGACTGCACCTCAATATTATTAGATTGTGAAAAGTTTCCACTAAGAAACTTGACAATACTGATGTAGTTAAGACTAGGCGGTAATGCCTTCCAACACAGCATACCTAATGGGAGTACCTTTGTCCAATTATATGAAAACAACAAAGATGCATCAGCCAAGTCTGAAGGTAAGTGACATGTTGTAAATACTCTTTAAAAAAATCCAGTCGATTTCCGGGGTAAAACAAAAAAATATAGAATAGTAAAAAGAGTAAATATAGTAAAATGACTCACTCAACACGGATTTGGAGTAACCCAAGTTGGAGGACAAACACGACCGAGGGAAACACCTTCATAATGCAGCTTGGATACTGCCATCTGTTAAGTTGAACACCCCCATGTCCAAGCTGCCTCCTTCTTCAAACCGGAGGTATGCACCCAAAAAAATATCGGTGAAATAAATATGATTGGGCTTGATTCCCGGAAATTGAGAAGCTTGGACCGAAAGAGAAGCATTAGCACCTAGGAAAAAAGTTGTCCCCTAAATCCCTAATTGGCGTAGTTCTGCAAGCATCTAAATCGATCTGGAAAACTAGAAACTATTTTGTCGCACCTAAAATCAACACCAGATTGCAACTACAAATAAAGATCCAAGTGATTCTAGGATGTGATACTTACCATCAATATATGGTGTTAGCTGCACTATGATATGCCTTTTAGCAAGTTCAGAGCCAGCGACATCACAAACTTGGATGCAACCACCATAAGTGACCGCACAAAAATTGCCACTGAAATAGATCACATCACTAATACGTTCATTGTATGTCGGCATAGTAAGTCTGGTCCATAACAAATCCCTGGTCTCCATAAATTGTGTAACTCGAACTTTCCCTCAATGACCATGAGAATGTAGTCAAATGTATCAGAAGGATTAGCTGACACAACTATTTTACGGATAAAAGTCCATTGTTCTTAAGTCTTGCTGTGTCTATAATCTTCCGTGGTATTTTGATGCGGCAATTTGATTCGAACACCAGAGAAGGGTATGTAACACACTGCTTTCACCCTCGTCTTTTCCGACTGTGATAAGCCATCTCATAGATTCCATACATCTTTCTCCACTAGCTACCAGAATCCTCTTCTTCAAAATCATTCCATTATACAGACCGACGAATTTCCTACACATGTTATCATCCTCTTCCTCATCTAACATCATCCATGGAACCCTAGGCAAATTACTGTTAAAATTCTCCTTGGTGACCACAGAGTGGCACGATTTGCATACAATACCGAAATTAAGGTAATCTTCGATCAAATTTATACGTCTAGCAATTATAACCGGATGATCATGTTGAGCTCCGATCAATCAGCCACATTTTTCAGTTTCAATCCCTATCTAACGAAAGGATTGAACAACATTCATAAATGGTAGAAGATACCTAATTTATATGAATGGAGTTCCCGACGAACACTTATAAGACTTATAGGACGGAGAAGCACACTGAGAGTTTGTCACGCCCCGAATCCCAACGAGGCATGATTGGCACTCGTAGCCGACAAGGCCCGAGAGAACCAAGCTTTATCCCTATTTGTTCCCATACATGCCATAAGAAACCCATAAACACACAATAGCTATAAATACCCGCAATGGAATTCATGGAACATGATATATATATATACATATGCGAAACTTGGCCGTTGAGGCCACCAAGTCAAAATCGACATATCCTCTCTACATTTATACACCCACATCAGTCTACAAAAGCCTCTAACAAGTGCATTGACCAACAAGAACTAAAAGTCGGGACAAGTCCCCGCTTTATATCACATGTACAGCACCAAAACATATATACACTCTGACTCGGAGAAGCCCCGAATTAACTGGAGCTCACCAAAGATCTGCAACAGCTAGCAACCTACTGAGGAAGCCTACTGGGACCTGCGCCTGCAGCAAGTAAGGTAAATTCCCCGAGAGGGGTCAGTACGAAATAAGTACTGAGTATGTAAGGCACAAATGAAACTGTACAACACTTGAATATTTCAATGAATATGTCAATGAACTCAAAACATATGAATAATCAATGTGAATAAGTCACCATGTTACGTTTTGGAAACCATGCGGATTACGTTCATTACTTTCATTGCTTTCTTTACAATCAATACTCACTTGTTATCACATATGTCACAATGTACCCGGGCCCCGACTGATCAGTGGGTCTTTCATATCATCATATAGGGATCGAGTCGAGCTAGGCTTATGCCCCTAGACTTGCCACCCTTGGGATCGAGTCGAGCTAGGCTTACGCCCCTAGACTTGCCACCCATAAATCCATATCTCGGGATCGAGTCGAGCTAGGCTTACGCCCCTAGACTTGCCACCCGTACTTGATCATTGACCACATTTGCATTACTTTGATCATTACTTTGAGATTGTTACTTTGATAGTCATAACATCACTTTGGAACTTTGGAACATCACATTGTTGGAAACTTTGAATCATTGACCAATGAGTGAAGGACATGTGAATAATTATCAATGAAAAATATAACATTACTAGCACCTTGATACCATTGGAACCATTGGACAAGAATTCATGAATAAGGGACATAAGGAATATCACTATTGGAACATAACAATGAATTTGAGCTTTTGGAACACTACCCATGAATATAAGAAATGAGATTCACAATTGATCAATGAGTAGGAAATATATGCCAATGGCTATTGATAAACGGATATCGGATACCTTAGCACATTTCAGGATAGGACTAGTGACATGTCAATATGGACATTATTTGCCGCAGAAAGATACGGACAGAGTAACCTTACATACCTTTGTTTCCAAGTATGGATATGTTAGTCTATGTAGGAAGACAGTGGTCCAGCTCCTGTTTTACGTCTTACTCTACAAGACAAGTTCATACCGGAATTTACATTAGCAACTAGCTACCATGTAGGCGTACACGACGTCAATGAACTATACGACTGCCGTACAATGTCATGTTCCCCTTACAAGACAATTCAAGGCCTTATCATATCAACAACATCACAACACTATGCACATTGACCAAGAAATCCTATATCGATAGCATTTTATACCTCACTTACCTTTTACGCATTTCTCTTTATCATTCCGTCACATTTAGGTCGTTATAACAACATGTGAACAACCTTTCATACTTCATACAGTCCCAACCACCTTCATACGATACTTTAAAGTCATTTAAACGACACCCCAAGTTGATATTTATATCCAAAAAGGGTATCGGGGCTTTCGAGGATCAATCAGTGACGGAAACACACAAAACGAAATCTGGAGGTGACATGCGCTGCCACCTGCGCACGCAGGTGGCTGGATGCGCGCGCAGGTGGCTTCCTGGAAAATTCCAGAGCCATCTGCGTTGGCATCTGCGTCCGCAGATGCCTCGTCTGCGGGGGCGGATGCCCATTTTGGTTCGAAATGACTTTTTTTGGGTCTTTTAATGTCATGAATGGTCCATGATCACAATCAAACATATTTGAACATCTTATTGATCATATTAAACATCAACAATCAGCCATGGCCTCACAACACACATAACGACACCCAAAACCAAATTCCACGGCCAAAACGACACCAAAACCACAATCGATTTCCCAATAACCATTACACATGTTATGCGCAAGACTCCCACAAAGTAAGACCATAATAACATATCACATGTCAATATATACTCCACCAAATTCATTCTCTTCAAAACCACAAGTCCAAAATCAAGCTTACAAGACAAACCACCCTTCAATTTAACAAACATGCACACTTCACTTTTTTTGTGAACTCCTCAATAGTCCACCAACATAACCAACACAATATACACCATATACCATGCATAATATATAGTATTCCATCATAATAAACACTTACCAAGACTTACCAATGGATGATTTTGGCCAAAAGAGTGACTTGGGGTTTCTTGAGAGCAAAGGGAATTTTGTGGAAAATCCTAGAATGTTATGAGAGTTTTAAGGGAATAAAAATCTGATTTCCTTCTCTATATATAGGCCCTCATGTCTCCCTTATCCTTTTACATTGCATTTAATGCTATATGGATGGGTCAAATAAATGTAAATGGAAGAATGGGTCAAACATAGCCATTTTGGGCCATGTCTTCCTCCATAAAATTGGGCCTTCTTTATTTAGGGCTTAAGGCCCAATTGTACAAGCCTTTAAATGCCCACCCTTTAATACCAACTTCATCAATGCTCCCATGTCGTCATATGTCCATAAGTGTTACTGTTTGTTAGCTAAACGTAGCAATGTACGGGGTGTTACATTCTTCCCCCCTTAGAAACATTCGTCCTCGAATGTTAGCAATATCGTTCCAAGGACAACAATTACATCGCTATATCTATAGTCACACATATACATAAACACATAAGGCTCCGAAATACTTACTTGTCATTCTTCTCTTTGAAACAAGTGAGGGTATTTGGATTGCATCATTTCCTCAGCTTCCCATGTGACCTCTTCTCTTTGTTGATTTCTCCACAGTACCTTCACCGAAGCAATGTCTTTGTTCCTCAACCTCTTCACCTGTCTATCTAGAATGGCAATAGGTATTTCCTCGTAGGTGAGATCCTCTGTAACCTGTACGTCATCGATAGGAGTAAAGCTAGATGGATCTCCTATGCACTTTCGAAGCATTGACACATGAAATACCGGATGAACTGTGGAGAGTTCCTGGGGTAGTGCCAACTCGTACGCCACTTGCCCAAGTCTTCTAATAATTTCATATGGGCCTATGTAACGTGGGCTCAATTTCCCTTTCTTCCCGAATCGCATTACCCCTTTCATCGGTGACACCTTTAGAAATACCCAATCACCTATGGCAAATTCAAGTCCTCTCCTTCTCCTATCAGCATAGGACTTGTGTCGACTTTGGGCCATTTGCAATCGCTGTTGAATCACCTTGACTTTCTCCATAGCTTGATGCACCATATCCGGTCCAAGTAAAGCAGTTTCACCTGCTTCAAACCACCCAATTGGTGATCTACATTTTCTCCCGTACAAAGCTTCATAAGGTGCCATTCGAATACTTGAATGATAGCTATTGTTATAAGCAAATTCAATAAGAGGCAAATGGTCATCCCAACTGCCCTGAAAATCTAATGCACAAGCCTGTAGCATATCTTCAAGTGTCTGAATAGTACGTTCTGCCTGTCCATCAGTCTGAGGATGGAAAGCCGTACTCAAGTTCACCTGAGTACCTAAACTCTGCTGAAAAGATTTCCAAAAGTGTTCTGTGAACTGTGCTCCTCTGTCTGATATGATAGAAAGTGGAATACCATGCAATCGTACTATCTCTTTCACATACAATTTCGTATAATCCTCAGCTGTATAGGTCGTCTTGACCGGTAGAAAATGCGTTGATTTAGTAAGTCGGTCCACTATGACCCATATGGAATCAAACTTCCGCAATGTACGAGGCAAACCCGTAATAAAATCCATATTAATCATATCCCACTTCCAGACTGGAAGATTGATACATTGCATGTAACCTCCCGGTTTTTGATGTTCCACTTTCACTTGTTGACAATTTGGGCACTGCGCGACAAATTCTGCAATGTTCTTTTTCATGTTACCCCACCAATACACTTCTTTTAATTCATGGTACATTTTAGTAGCACCCGGGTGAATGGAATAATGCGAATGATGCGCCTCTGTCATTATTCGTGTCCTCAGTTCATCTACGTCCGGTACACATAACCTCCCTTGACATTGAAGTACCCCTTCCGGTGTAATATCAAATGCCTTGGTCAAATTCTGCTGCACATTTTCCTTTAGCTGTAATAAAATAGAATCCGCAAATTGCTTTTCTTTCACTTCAGCTATCAAGGAGGATTCTGCTGCATTCTGCACCATAACTCTATCATCTGACGTTTCAATAAGGCGAACTCCCAAGCTGGCTAATTGATTCACATCTTTGATTATCTCACGCTTCTCATTCAACTGACCACTAGTGCTTTCTACTGCCTTACGGCTCAATGCATCAGCTACTACATTTGCTTTGCCTGGGTGATAAAGAATATCAATGTCATAATCTTTTAAAAGCTCTAACCACCTTCGTTGCCTCAAATTGAGTTCCTTCTGCTTAAAAAGATATTGCAAGCTTTTGTGATCCGTATAGATGTCAACATGAACTCCATATAAATAATGACGCCATATCTTTAAAGCAAAAACTACCGCTGCCAATTCAAGATCATGTGTGGGATAGTTTTTCTCATGTGGCCGCAACTGTCGTGAGGCATATGCTATCACCCTACCATGCTGCATCAACACACATCCGAGACCAATCTCGGAAGCATCACAATACACTGCATAGCCCTCTGTACCCTCAGGAAGTACTAACACTGGTGTGGAAGTCAACCTATCTTTCAAGTTTTGGAAACCTCTTTCACATGCGTCATTCCATTGAAATTTAATTGCCTTGTGAGTTAACTTTGTCAATGGTGCAGCAATAGAAGCAAACCCTTCTACAAATCTTCGGTAATAACCTGCCAAACCCAGAAAACTGCGAATCTCTGTGGGTGTCGTAGGTCTTGGCCAGTTTTTCACTGCTTCTATCTTTTGGGTATCAACCTGTATGCCTTCATCTGATACAATGTGACCCAAGAACGCGACTGATTTCAACCAAAACTCACATTTGGAGAATTTTGCATACAACTTACGCTCACGGAGAATTTGCAACACTTGCCGTAAGTGATAAGCATGGTCTTCTGGTGATCTTGAATAAACAAGGATGTCATCTATAAAAACTGTCACGAACACGTCTAGGAATGGCTTAAACACCCTGTTCATCAAATCCATAAACACAGCCGGTGCATTTGTTAGTCCAAATGACATAACTAAAAATTCATAATGGCCATACCGTGTTCGGAAAGCTGTCTTGGGTACATCTTCTTCTCTGACTCTGACTTGATGGTAACCCAACCTCAAGTCAATCTTTGAGAAACACTTGGCACCCTGTAACTGATCAAACAAATCATCAATTCGAGGAAGGGGATATTTGTTCTTGATCGTTACTTTATTCAGTTGTCGATAGTCGATGCACATTCTCAAGGTGCCATCTTTCTTTCGCACAAATAATACCGGTGCACCCCACGGGGACATACTAGGCCTAATGAAGCCTTTATCCAGCAAATCTTTCAATTGCTCCTTCAATTCACGCAATTCTGCTGGAGCTATTCTATATGGAGGAATAGAAATAGGCTGAGTGCCTGGAATCACATCAATGCCAAATTCTACTTCCCATTCTGGGGGTAAACCTGGAAGATCCTCTGGGAATACATCTAGAAATTCATTAACTACTGGAACCGACTGTGGAGTGGGCGGTTCCATATCGTCATCTTTCACCCGTACCAAATGACATATGCACCCCTTGGCAATCATTTTTCTGGCTTTCAAATAAGAAATAAATCTCCCTCGTGGTGCCCCTACATTACCCTGCCATTCTAGAACATTTTCCTGTGGAAAACAGAATTGTACCTTCTTGGCCCGGCAATCTACCGTAGCATAACAAGAGGCCAACCAATCCATGCCCATAATTACATCAAAATCCACCATGTTCAATTCAATGAGATCGGCCAACGTATCATGACCACACACAGTTACCACACAGTTACGATATACTCTTTTTGCAACAATATATTCACCAACCGGTGTAGACACTTCAATTGATTTAATTAATAATTCTGGGGCCTTTGCAAATTTCGCAGCAACTAATGGAGTAACATAGGAAAAGGTAGAACCTGGGTCAATTAGCGCATATACATGATGTGAGAATATGGATAATGTACCTGTGACGACATCTGGGGAAGCCTCTGAATTCTGGCGGTCCACCAAAGCATAAGTGCGATTCTGGACCCCGCTAGTACTGGCTGCTCCTCTGACACCTCTACCTCGACCAATAGGCTGCACCCCTCGGCCCTGTGAAGGAACCGATGCTGAAGACGCAACAGCCGACCCAGTTGGTCGTGCTATACCACCCATACTCCGCTGTGGACACTCTCTCGCTATATGTCCCGGCATACCACACCAAAAGCAGACATTCGTCCCTGTCCGACATGGACCTGTGTGCATACGCCCGCAGTGCGGACACTGCTGACGAGGGAAACCTGCTGCCTGTGATCCATGAACCCCACTACTCTGCACAGCTGAACCACCTCTAAACCCTCGAGACTGCGAATAAGCACTCCCTGTGGAATAAGAGAACGACGGTCTAGGTAGTCTAGGAAACATGCGGGGCCTAGATCCTCCTTGGGACATCATAGGTGGTCCCATAGGTCTAGCCCTTTTGGACTGTCCCCTATCAAATTCATGTACCCTTCGTCTCTGTCGTTGATCTTCCATTTTCTGGGCGAAGGCTTGTATTCGAGCAATGTCCATGTCCCTATTCAAGGCCGCAATAGTGCAATCTCTCACCAAATATGGCTCTAGTCTGTCCACGTATCTATGGACCCTGTCTGTCATCGTAGCCACAACATTTGGCGTATATCGAGCCAAAGAATTAAATTGCAAGCTATATTCTCTGACACTCAAATTGCCTTGACGGAGATTTAGGAATTGATCCGCACGTGCCTCACGGATCTCGTAGGGCAAGTAATGATCAAGAAAAGCCATTTTAAACTCTTCCCAAGTGGGTGGGGTTGCATCAATATCACGGGATTTCTTCCAATCCTCGTACCACAATATTGCTTCTCCTTTCAACCTGTATGCAGCAAGTTCCACTGTTTCTATCCCTGTCACATGCATAACTTCCAATGCCCTCTGAATTTGATCAACAAAGTCCTGTGGATCTGCTTTTGGATCTGCCCCTGTGAAAATAGGAGGGTCCAGTTTCAAGAAGTCTTGTGTTCTGCGACTTGCCATTCTAGCCGCGTCATCATCATGTGCCATTGCACCAGCTCTTCCCTGGCTTTGTGCCGCCACTAACTGTGTCAACATTTGTACAGCATTCCTAAGATCCTGATCTGTGGCATTCGTCGGTGGTTCCACGGGCACTTCCCTTCTTCTCGGCTCTTCTGGAGCTGAAGAAGTAGAAGAAGCTCGCGTTGCGAACTCAGTTTCAGCCCCACCTTGATCAACTTGTTCAGGCGGTGGTCTACTTGTTCCTTCACCAGCAATTCTATTTATCAGCTTACTTTTACCTTTTCCTCTTCCTCTTCTAGTGTTCGGCATTTTGACTATACCAAAGAAGAACAATTACCAAGATTAGATACAATGCAACTGACAACATTGGCTCTATTGCACGATCTAGAATGAAGAAAAGAAACAGCATCCTAAATGTCCCGTAGCCTCCTACATATAAATGTGGTGCACAACATATCGATAAGTAAGACTCTACTCAGACACGGCTTTGTAGACATCCTTAGACCGACTGCTCTGATACCACTTTTGTCACGCCCCGAATCCCAACGAGGCATGATTGGCACTCGTAGCCGACAAGGCCCGAGAGAACCAAGCTTTATCCCTATTTGTTCCCATACATGCCATAAGAAACCCATAAACACACAATAGCTATAAATACCCGCAATGGAATTCATGGAACATGATATATATATATACATATGCGAAACTTGGCCGTTGAGGCCACCAAGTCAAAATCGACATATCCTCTCTACATTTATACACCCACATCAGTCTACAAAAGCCTCTAACAAGTGCATTGACCAACAAGAACTAAAAGTCGGGACAAGTCCCCGCTTTATATCACATGTACAGCACCAAAACATATATACACTCTGACTCGGAGAAGCCCCGAATTAACTGGAGCTCACCAAAGATCTGCAACAGCTAGCAACCTACTGAGGAAGCCTACTGGGACCTGCGCCTGCAGCAAGTAAGGTAAATTCCCCGAGAGGGGTCAGTACGAAATAAGTACTGAGTATGTAAGGCGCAAATGAAACTGTACAACACTTGAATATTTCAATGAATATGTCAATGAACTCAAAACATATGAATAATCAATGTGAATAAGTCACCATGTTACGTTTTGGAAACCATGCGGATTACGTTCATTACTTTCATTGCTTTCTTTACAATCAATACTCACTTGTTATCACATATGTCACAATGTACCCGGGCCCCGACTGATCAGTGGGTCTTTCATATCATCATATAGGGATCGAGTCGAGCTAGGCTTATGCCCCTAGACTTGCCACCCTTGGGATCGAGTCGAGCTAGGCTTACGCCCCTAGACTTGCCACCCATAAATCCATATCTCGGGATCGAGTCGAGCTAGGCTTACGCCCCTAGACTTGCCACCCGTACTTGATCATTGACCACATTTGCATTACTTTGATCATTACTTTGAGATTGTTACTTTGATAGTCATAACATCACTTTGGAACTTTGGAACATCACATTGTTGGAAACTTTGAATCATTGACCAATGAGTGAAGGACATGTGAATAATTATCAATGAAAAATATAACATTACTAGCATCTTGATACCATTGGAACCATTGGACAAGAATTCATGAATAAGGGACATAAGGAATATCACTATTGGAACATAACAATGAATTTGAGCTTTTGGAACACTACCCATGAATATAAGAAATGAGATTCACAATTGATCAATGAGTAGGAAATATATGCCAATGGCTATTGATAAACGGATATCGGATACCTTAGCACATTTCAGGATAGGACTAGTGACATGTCAATATGGACATTATTTGCCGCAGAAAGATACGGACAGAGTAACCTTACATACCTTTGTTTCCAAGTATGGATATGTTAGTCTATGTAGGAAGACAGTGGTCCAGCTCCTGTTTTACGTCTTACTCTACAAGACAAGTTCATACCGGAATTTACATTAGCAACTAGCTACCATGTAGGCGTACACGACGTCAATGAACTATACGACTGCCGTACAATGTCATGTTCCCCTTACAAGACAATTCAAGGCCTTATCATATCAACAACATCACAACACTATGCACATTGACCAAGAAATCCTATATCGATAGCATTTTATACCTCACTTACCTTTTACGCATTTCTCTTTATCATTCCGTCACATTTACGTCGTTATAACAACATGTGAACAACCTTTCATACTTCATACAGTCCCAACCACCTTCATACGATACTTTAAAGTCATTTAAACGACACCCCAAGTTGATATTTATATCCAAAAAGGGTATCGGGGCTTTCGGGGATCAATCAGTGACGGAAACACACAAAACGAAATCTGGAGGTGACATGCGCTGCCACCTGCGCACGCAGGTGGCTGGATGCTCGCGCAGGTGGCTTCCTGGAAAATTCCAGAGCCATCTGCGTTGGCATCTGCGTCCGCAGATGCCTCGTCTGCGGGGGCGGATGCCCATTTTGGTTCGAAATGACTTTTTTTGGGTCTTTTAATGTCATGAATGGTCCATGATCACAATCAAACATATTTGAACATCTTATTGATCATATTAAACATCAACAATCAGCCATGGCCTCACAACACACATAACGACACCCAAAACCAAATTCCACGGCCAAAACGACACCAAAACCACAATCGATTTCCCAATAACCATTACACATGTTATGCGCAAGACTCCCACAAAGTAAGACCATAATAACATATCACATGTCAATATATACTCCACCAAATTCATTCTCTTCAAAACCACAAGTCCAAAATCAAGCTTACAAGACAAACCACCCTTCAATTTAACAAACATGCACACTTCACTTTTTTTGTGAACTCCTCAATAGTCCACCAACATAACCAACACAATATACACCATATACCATGCATAATATATAGTATTCCATCATAATAAACACTTACCAAGACTTACCAATGGATGATTTTGGCCAAAAGAGTGACTTGGGGTTTCTTGAGAGCAAAGGGAATTTTGTGGAAAATCCTAGAATGTTATGAGAGTTTTAAGGGAATAAAAATCTGATTTCCTTCTCTATATATAGGCCCTCATGTCTCCCTTATCCTTTTACATTGCATTTAATGCTATATGGATGGGTCAAATAAATGTAAATGGAAGAATGGGTCAAAAATAGCCATTTTGGGCCATGTCTTCCTCCATAAAATTGGGCCTTCTTTATTTAGGGCTTAAGGCCCAATTGTACAAGCCTTTAAATGCCCACCCTTTAATACCAACTTCATCAATGCTCCCATGTCGTCATATGTCCATAAGTGTTACTGTTTGTTAGCTAAACGTAGCAATGTACGGGGTGTTACAGAGTTCTTCATCAATCAACATTTTTTCGCGGAGACGGGCGGAGCTCCTCATGAACAGCCATAAGAACTAAGAAGCAAAGTTTGTTAGCGTTAGAGACGGGCGGAGCTCCCCATGAACACCAGGAGCACACTGTAATAGTGGAAAAAACTTACACGTACAGGGTGTATACACCCAATTTTAGTTAGGTTAACCATAGTCTATTGAAGATAAACTAAAATTCTATTTTTATTAAATTAAAAAAATTAAATAATGAAACAAAGGCGATAACATAAGTTAGAAAGGTCTATTTTCCTTTATTTTTGAGCTCTTCTACTCGGGAAAACTTCTGCACTTTATTTCTTTGTCCTTTTATTTCCCCATTGAAAATCAGAAAGTTAACTCCGAAATACATTATTACTAGTTCACATATGAAAATTTTATTATTCTAATTTTTATAATTATGCAGCGATCATGAAGTGTTGTAAGGCTAGAGCCATTCACTAAAATTGAAATTCATGTAGAATGATCAGATACTACTAACTAGTATAATTTTGAGACATTTGATCAAAGGAGAAACAAGTGAAGATTTCCATTAATCTTAGATCGTGTTGTACCACTTATACACATTTACAAAAAATTCTCGATTGCTTTTGTTTATATTGCTAATGTCCAATTGGTAATGAGATCAGGTGAATGAAAAAATATCATGTTCGCAATGGCCAATAATGACCTTTGGTAAGCAGCAGACCTTGTACTAGATTGATTTAAAAGAGAATAGAAAAACCATTAAATTTATTGATATTATTAATTTATTATTTCATTAATTAAAATCATGTGTAAAACACATTGTAGTTAACCATAGTTAACTACTAATAGTTGCAATTAAATAAAGTGAAATGTGTCATTTATTTATTAGTTGGGTGTAAACACCCGGTGTGGATAAATTTCCCCCCTGTAATAGTTGTTTTTGTTAGAATATAAAGCGATTGTCAGATGCTTTTTTTAAAAAAAAAAGTTTTTGGGCTTTTGCATTTCCTAGACTAAATTGTTGAGAAAATGATTAAAATGGTACTTAATCTATGTGGATTGGATTATTTAGTCCTGAATGTATTAAAAGAAATATCATCTAGTCCTATATATTATGCAATTGAAATAGTCCTTAGTTCTTGTTTGGCCATGGATTTTAAAATTGAAATTGAAAATTTTAAGTTTTTGAATTTGTGATTTCAAAATTTTGAAGTTGTATTTGGACGTGTATTTTTACTTGGTAAATGTTTAAAAAAATGCGAGTGAAAATCTCAAAAATTTTAAAACTTGTGAGTATTTTTGAGAACTTGAAAATATTAAAGATTTTATTTTTAAAATCTGCTTAAATTTCTTGGTCAAACATATTTTTTAAGATAAATCTTTAAAATCTGATCCAAAATTTATAAATAAATGTTAGCTTAATTTTTAGAAAAAACTGATCCATCTAATCCTTCATATATACCATGTAATCGAAGTAATCCTTAATGAATGAAAAAAATGATCATTTTAGTCCTTCATATGCAATATATATGTAACCACGATAGTCCTTAATATATTATATTTTTTTTAAAAAGTGATTAATTGTCACACCCCAAATTCCATCGGGACGTGATTGGCACCCGTAGCCGATGAGGCCCGAGAGAACCAAGCTTTGCCTATATTCATTCGTATGCATGCCATAAGGAACCCATGATCATAAAAGAGTAACCATACTATCAATGGACTTTAGAGAACCTGTGACATATATAAACATATGCGAAACTTGGCCGACGAGGCCATCAAGTCAAAATCGACATGTACCTCTTACATTTATACACCCACATCTGTCTACAAAAGCCTCTAACAAGTGCATTGACCAACATGAACTAAAATTCGGGACAAGTCCCCGAACTATACAACATGTACCACGACAGAACATCTATACACTCTGACTCGGAGAAGCCCCGATCCAACTGGGAGCTCACCAATGATCCGTAGGAAACCCGTAGCCTATGGTGGAAGTCTACTAACACCTGTCCCTGCAGCAAGTAAAGTAAGTTCCCCAAAAAAAGGTCAGTACGAAGAATGTACTGAGTATGCAAGGCTATAAGAAACTTCATGAAACTTAAACACTTCAATGAATTTGATTTCAGGAGACCATTCAATGTGGATCAATCATCTGTTAGTATGTGGAAATAGGTACTTTATGTTCGTTACTTCATTTGCCTTTATGCCCATTACCGTTAACAGTTAGAATCGTCAATAATGTATAAACCGTCAATATGCAACCGTCAATATGTAATGCATCCGTCATTATGCAACCGTCTCAAGTTCGACTTTTACCCCACTGAGCTTCCCCCCTGCTTCCACCCGGAAAACAAGGAAGCAGGTTCGGCATCAAGTTTGGCTATTACCTTACTGAGCTTCCCCCTTGATCCAGTGAATATAATAAAGTTCAGCGTCAAGCTTGGCTTTTGCCCCACTGAGCTTTCCCCCTGCTATCACCCGGAAAACAAGGAAGCAGGTTCGACATCAAGTTTGGCTTTTTCCCCCAAAGCTATCACCCGCACTCAAAGAACCATAAAGTACGTATAAAGTAAGTATCAAATAATGTTAAAGTAACCATAAGGGAATTATAAATAAAGTAACCATGAGGGAATATATATAAAGTAACCATGAGGGAATATATATAAAGTAACCATGAGGGAATCACTTCTTCCATTACTTCATTGCATTACTTCTCTCTCTTACTTTGATGAGATTGACACATTGGGGGAGCGTAACCTTTTTGGAGACACATGAGTGCATTACTTCAATCTTCTATGTTTATGAGATTGATACTTTTGAAGTTGTAACATTATTGGAAGCCTTGGGACATAATATTATTGGAACTTGGGATCATGTCCATAATTATGTGATACATGAGAATAATAACATATGACAACTTGAAATGAGATACCTTTTAACATTTTGGAATGGAACAAGGACAATGACGACATGAACAATAAGTGTTGCAGAAAAATACGGACAGAGTAACCTTACATACCTTATCGTCTCAATATACACTCAATTCTATACGTGAAAATAATCGCCCCGCTCCTTCCTTATGTTTCACTCTACAACACAAATACATAATGGAGTTTACATTAACCAACTACCTTACAAATGCATACAGCGACAAGGAGTTACATGTTTGGCTTTAACATGTCATTTCCCTCTTGATTATACCATGTGTGAAACTAACACACCAACAATACCATTTACAAAACTATCATACCAAGAATCCCACAATATTCTCAACATTGACCAATATCATAAACTACTAGCATGTCACCCCAAATTCATACCTTACACTTCTATATCACCACCACATCATAATGGTTCCATCAATTCACTTCAATACACCTCACAACAACAAATCGGCCAAAATCTCATAATTTACACTTATGGAAAAATAACAAGTTTAGGACCATAATCACACCATACATGTTGATATTTTATCCATATCATGCTCTTTTATCAAAACCACAAGTCAATTTCAAGTTTCAATTCCATGGATGACACATCTTTCACAAAAACACAAAGTGCCATATTCAACACTTCAAAGCATAACCAACATGATATACATACTCTCCCATGCATATAATATGTTAATCCATAAGAATAAACACTTACTTAAGCTTGAAAGATGATGATCTTGATCCAAATATGGCTTAGGGTTTGAGAGCCCCCAAAGAAACTTTCTTGAAAAGTCTAGAAAAAGAGAGAAAAAGCATGTGTGTTTGTATGTATTAAAATCAGATTTTGTTCCCCTTTTATAGGCCTTGGAGTCCCTTGCTCAATGATTGCTTAGTCAAAGAAGAATGGGTCATTTGACCCATGTTTGGCCCATGTCTTTTATCTCATTTTGGGCCCTTTTTGAGCCCAATTTACTTAACCCAATAAAATCAATAATTTCCCATGTTTAATTCATTTCATATGCATTACGATGATATTCCTACTCACGGAATTCATATCCGTAGCCTCAATCCCAAAAACAAGCAATTCTAGCCACGTATGACTTATTTTGACCATAAGGGCAACATTGTCATTTTGACGCCAAATTTGTTCACGAGTAAGTTCACCACACCAATATAATACTTCACTCATTTCATGTATATACTCATGCTTGTAGAAGAAACGTGGCAAAAATCGGCTCAATACGTCCCCGGGCACCGTTGGGACTTAGAAAAATTTCCAACATTTGAAAGGTGGCCAAAACCAAGGTGGCACGCTACCTGGCGCGCCCCCTTGCTGCCTCTAGGCTAAAAATTTCAGCCCAGAGCGGCGTGGCACGCCCTCCAGCGAGCCCCACACTTAATTTTTTTTTTTTTTTTTTTTTTTTTTTTTTTTTACTTTCAAAACTAAGGTAAACATGTACGGGGTGTTACATTCTTCCCCCCTTAGAAACATTCGTCCTCGAATGTTAACGATGTCACTTCAATTACAACTAATGCATCTCTATATTAGCATATGTACACATAAACACTTAAGGCTCATGAATATTTACTTGTTATAGGTCTACTTCCTCACTTTGAACTTTTTCTTCCATTTGAAACAAATATGAGTACCTTGGTCTCATGTGTTGGATAATTCCTCTCGGTGGTCACATTATCTTGAGGCATAAGCTACTACGTTACCATGCTGCATCAATACATACCCAAGAATGGCTTGACGTCTTATCAATTTTTTTTCCAAATCTTATCTGATGATATCCCAATCTCAAGTTAACCTGTGAGAAACATCTTACACCCTATAACTTGTCAAATAAATCATCAATTTTGGGGAGTGAATATTTATCCTTGATTGTCACCGTATTTAGTTGCCAATAATCCATGCACTCTCAGCGTGCCATCTTTCTTCCGTACACGTAAGTCTGATGCATTCCAAGGGAACATACTAGGTTTGATGATGATTCCCCTTAGATATCATTTGCCTTATCCTAAGATAGGAAAACATTGCATCTTCATTCAAGGACCGTTTGTTTGTAGGAAATGAAAATAGACTTTCTTAGCTCGGCAATTCACCGTAGCATGCTCACAAATAGGTTCTATACAGTTACGACGTACTTTCTTAACTATAGTAGATTCCTCAACAGGTGTAAATACTCCAGATGGTCTAACTAATACTTCTGATGTTCTTTCAATTTCGTAGCGGTCTATGGAGTAACACATGATACTGTAGAACCCAGATCAATCAATGCATATATAGATACATTAATGAAAATAACAGATTGTAACACCCCGTACTTTATCACCTCACTTGATACCTTGGGATCATACCTACATAGGTGTTGAGATGCCATGCATATGTGTTTTATAGTGTCCTTGGTGAAACATTTGATATCGGATTTAACATGTGCGATTAGATCTTCGTAGAAGGTGTTTTGTGATTTCGTGGAGCATTTGGGTAAGAACTCGTACACATTTTAACCTCATTTGGTGACTTTAAGTCATGTTTAATTGATGGTTAAGATCACTAAGTAAGTATTTTGTAGTGTTTGGATAAAGGATTGGACGATACGTAAACATTGGAGAAGTGGCCGGAAATTTCAGCAAAGTGCTGAAACTTGCGCCACTACCCTGTTTCAGGGGTGTGGCGCAAGCCACCTGCAGCCAATAAGTTCAGAGGGCAGTGGATTCTTGCGCCACTACCTTGTTTTTCAGCAGTGGCGCAAGGCACAACACTTATGCCCTTTCCGGCGTCGTTTCGTAACGCAATTCTACGACGATTTCTCGATGGTTTCTTTTGGATCTTTGGAGTTATTTGAGCATTGTTAAAGCTACAAACACTTAAATATACTCCTACATACTCCTATATGATCAAATCATGAAATGTGAATAGTGATCCAAAATGTTCAATGAAGCCAAGGGCGACTAGAATTCCAATTTTTGCGATCGAAAGGACGAATGAGAAATGTTTAAAAGAATATTGTCGTGACATTATGGAATTATGTAAACATGAGAGATATGGTGAATAATGCATGAAACTTGTTGGGTTAAATGGACATGTCTTCTTGGGCCAAATTAAGGCCCAAAAAGTGGAAGAAATCCATGGCCCAAATGGGTCAAAATGACCCATTCTTCCATTTGACCTTCTAGACACATTATTAAATGCCAAGAATTGGCTAAGGACAACATGAGAGGCCTATATAAAGGGGCAAATCAGATTTTTATTGTATACAACCTCTCATGCCTTTAACACATTTTTCTCAACATTTCTCACTTCCAAACCCTAAAGCAAAATAATTCCTTGGGACTCCTTGGACAAGATCAACTTTTTCCAAGCCTTGGTAAGTATTTATTTTCATGGATTAATATCTTATATGCATAAAAGAATATGTATATCATGTTGGTTGTGCTTGGAAAAGTTGGTCATGGTACTTGGAGATTTTGTATGAGATTTGTGGTATATGGAATTCAAGTGTGAATTAGGCCTTGTGCCTTTGATGAAAAAGCATGGTATGGACAAAATATGAACATGTATGGTGTTATTTTTGGCATTAAACTTGTTCTTGTCTAAAAGTGGAAATTATGGGATTTTGGCCGATATGTGTTATGAGTTGAATTAAGGTGCTTTGATGGATTATTTGTGATGTGTTATGGATAAGAAAGTGTAAAGGAGAAGTATTGTGGTGAAATGTATTGAATTTCATGTATTGGTCAATGTTGGGAATATTATGGAATTTTTGGAATAATAGTATGATCAATGGTTTTGTCAAGGGGAAATGACATGTTTAAAGCCAAACATGTAATTCATTGACATGGTATGCATTTGTAAAGTAATTGGTGGTTAATGTGAATTTCGTTATATATTTGTAGAGTGACACATAAAGAAGGAGTGGGCTTATTGTATACGCATCTAAAGTTGTATATTCGTATTGCGAATCCAAGGTATGCAAGGTTACTTTGTCCGTATCTTTCTACGGCCAATAGTGTTCACATTGACATTTCACTAGTTCTATTCCGAAATGTACTAAGGTATCCCATATGCACTTATCCATGGTCATTGTCATATATTTCCTACTCATTGAATAATTGTGAATCCCATTTCTCATATTCATGGTCAATGCTCCAAAAGCTCAAATATAGTTATGTTCCAATGTTTCAATAGTGACTATACTTATGTCTCTTATTCATGGATTATTGTCCAATGGTTCCAATGGTATCATGGTGCTAGTAATATGATATTTCTCATTGATAGTTATTCACATGTCCTTCACTCATTGGTAAATGATTCAAAGTTTCCAACAATGTTATGTTCCAAAGTTCCAAAGTGATGTTATGACTATCAAAGTATCAATCTCAAAGTAATGAACAAAGTAATGCAAATGTGGTCAATGATCAAGTACGGGTGGCAAGTCTAGGGGCGTAAGCCTAGCTCGACTCGATCCCGAGATATGGATTTATGGGTGGCAAGTCTAGGGGCGTAAGCCTAGCTCGACTCGATCCCAAGGGTGGCAAGTCTAGGGGCATAAGCCTAGCTCGACTCGATCCCTATATGATGATATGAAAGACCCACTGATCAGTCGGGGCCCGGGCACATTGTGATATGTAATGACAAGTGAGTATTGAATGTAAAGAAAGCAATGAAAGTAATGAAAGCAATCCACATGGTTTCCAAAATGCAACATGGTGACTTATTCACATTGATTATTCATATGTTTTGAGTTCATTGGCATGTTCATTGACATATTCATGTGTTATACAGTTTCATATGAGCCTTGCATACTCAGTACTTATTTCGTACTGACCCCTCTCGGGGAATTTACCTTACTTGCTGCAGGCGCAGGTCCCAGTAGGCCTCCTCAGTAGAGTGCCAGTGTTAGCGGTTCTTTGGTGAGCTCCAGCTCATTCGGGGCATCTCCGAGTCCGAGTGTGTATATGTTTTTGTATTGTACATGTTGTATAGAGCGGGGACTTGTCCCGACTTTTGGTTTGTTTTGGTCAATGCTCTTGTTAGAGGCTTTTGTAGACAGATGTGGGTGTATCAGTGGCAAAGACATATGTTGTGTTGACTGGATGGCCTCAACGGCCAAGTTTCATATGTATGTATTACGTCCCATGGTTTCCTTTATTCGTCTTAAATATGTATGTATTGCAATGGTGGTTATGATTCTATGCATATGAGTGAACATAGGCAAAGGTTGGTTCTCTCGGGCCTTATCGGCTACGGGTGCCAATCATATCTCGATGGAATTCGGGGCGTGACACAGATCATATACCTGTAGCTACATCAGGATAAGCCTCCACATTCTGTTGACCTGCTAGAGCATAAGTATGGTCCTGTGTTCCACCAAAACTGGCTGCTTCTCGAGTACCGTTACCACGACCAACAGGTTGTACATCTTGACCTAAGAAAGGAACCGATGATGATGGTGCAACGGTTGACCCCGTAGGTCGCATAATAACGCCCGTACCCCTTCTCGGGCAATCTCTTACCATGTGCCCGGACATACCGCACCAAAAACAAATATTGGTCCCAAACAGGCATTCCTTTAAATGAAGCTTTCCACAGTATGGACACGGTTGGCGAGGAAACCCCGATTGGTTCATACTTCCTTGCTCTTGATACCCCATTGGTTGTGAACCTTGCATTCCACTACTTTGCCCAATGTGACTTTCTCTAAACCCTTGGAACTGGGGCTGAGTGCCTGGTGTGGGATAAAAAAATGATGGTCTCGGTGGTATACTAAAATCTTGAGGCCCAAATTCTCCTTGGGACACCATGTACTGTCCCATAGGTCTAGCTTTCTTTGATGGCCCCTCTTCTGCTTTGTACATCTTTCTTCTCTCTCTCTGATCCTCCATCTTTTGTGCAAAAGCCTGTATTCTGGCTATATCTATATCTTTATTCAGAGCAGCAATGGTACAGTCTCTGACCAATGATGGATCCAATCGATCCACATACCGATGAACTCTATCAGCCATAGTGGCTACCATATGGGGAGCATATCTGGCCAAGGAATTAAACTGTAGACTGTACTCCCGAACGCTCAGATTCCCTAAGCGAAGATTTAGAAACTGATCTGCGCGTGCCTCCCGAATCTCATATGGAAGGTAGTGATCTAGGAATGCCATTTTAAACTCGTCCCAGCTAGTCGGGGGTGCACCAACTTCTCAAGCTCGCTTCCAATCTTCATACCATAATATCGCCTCCCCTTTCAATCTATACGCCGCGAGTTCAACTGTTTCTATACCAAATATATGCATAACGTCTAAAACCCTTCTGATTTGATCAATAAAATCTTGTGGGTCCTCATTAGGATCCGACCCAGTGAATATAGGAGGGTCTAATTTTAAGAAATCCTGCGTCCTTCGACTAGCTGCCCTAGCCTCACTGTCATTACTCGTTGTTGGACCAGCTTGTCCTTGATTCTGTGCTGCAATTAGCTGAATCAACATATATACTGCATTTCTCAAATACTGGTTAGTGACATTAACAGGTGGCTCAACTGGTTCTTCTCTCCTTCTCGGCTCTTCTGGAGCTGGAAAAGTAGAAGAAGCCCGTGATGCAAACTCACTCTCAGTTTCATCTTGCTCAACCCGTTCGGGTGGTAAGTTACTAGTTCCTTCTCCACCAATCCTGTCTAACTTCTTGGTCTTACCCTTGCTTCTTCTTGTAATCGGCATTTCTTACTATACCAAAGAAAAACAAAAATTCCCATGGTCAGATACAATTCAACTTACAACTGGATCTATTGCACGATCTAGAGGTGAAGAAAAGAAACAACATCCTAAATGTCTCGTGGCCTCCTACTTATAAATGTGGTGCACAACACATTGATAAGTAAGACTCTACTCAGACACGGCTTTGTAGACACCCTTAGGACGAACTGCTCTGATACCACTTTTGTCACACCCCAAATTCCATCGGGACGTGATTGGCACCCGTAGCCGATGAGGCCCGAGAGAACCAAGCTTTGCCTATATTCATTCGTATGCATGCCATAAGGAACCCATGATCATAAAAGAGTAACCATACTATCAATGGACTTTAGAGAACCTGTGACATATATAAACATATGCGAAACTTGGCCGACGAGGCCATCAAGTCAAAATCGACATGTACCTCTTACATTTATACACCCACATCTGTCTACAAAAGCCTCTAACAAGTGCATTGACCAACATGAACTAAAATTCGGGACAAGTCCCCGAACTATACAACATGTACCATGACAGAACATATATACACTCTGACTTGGAGAAGCCCCGATCCAACTGGGAGCTCACCAATGATCCGTAGGAAACCCGTAGCCTATGGTGGAGGTCTACTAACACCTGTCCCTGCAGCAAGTAAAGTAAGTTCCCCAAAAAGGGGTCAGTACGAAGAATGTACTGAGTATGCAAGGCTATAAGAAACTTCATGAAACTTAAACACTTCAATGAATTTGATTTCAGGAGACCATTCAATGTGGCTTAATCATCTGTTAGTATGTGGAAATAGGTACTTTATGTTCGTTACTTCATTTGCCTTTATGCCCATTACCGATAACAGTTAGAATCGTCAATAATGTATAAACCGTCAATATGCAATCGTCAATATGCAATGCATCCATCAATATACAACCGTCAATATGCAATGCATCCGTCATTATGCAACCGTCTCAAGTTCGGCTTTTACCCCACTGAGTTTCCCCCCTGCTTCCACCCGGAAAACAAGGAAGCAGGTTCGGCATCAAGTTTGGCTTTTACCTTACTGAGCTTCCCCCTTGATCCAGTGAATATAATAAAGTTCAGCGTCAAGCTTGGCTTTTGCCCCACTGAGCTTTCCCCCTGCTATCACCAGGAAAACAAGGAAGCAGGTTCGGCATCAAGTTTGGCTTTTTCCCCCAAAGCTATCACCCGCACTCAAAGAACCATAAAGTACGTATAAAGTAAGTATCAAATAATGTTAAAGTAACCATAAGGGAATTATATATAAAGTAACCATGAGGGAATATATATAAAGTAACCATGAGGGAATATATATAAAGTAACCATGAGGGAATCACTTCTTCCATTACTTCATTGCATTACTTCTCTCTCTTACTTTGATGAGATTGACACATTGGGGGAGCGTAACCTTTTTGGAGACACATGAGTGCATTACTTCAATCTTCTATGTTCATGAGATTGATACTTTTGAAGTTGTAACATTATTGGAAGCCTTGGGACATAATATTATTGGAACTTGGGATCATGTCCATAATTATGTGATACATGAGAATAATAACATATGACAACTTGAAATGAGATACCTTTTAACATTTTGGAATGGAACAAGGACAATGACGACATGAACAATAAGTGCCGCAGAAAAATACGGACAGAGTAACCTTACATACCTTATCGTTTCAATATACACTCAATTCTATACGTGAAAATAATCGCCCCGCTCCTTCCTTATGTTTCACTCTACAACACAAATACATAATGGAGTTTACATTAACCAACTACCTTACAAATGCATAGAACGACAAGGAGTTACATGTTTGGCTTTAACATGTCATTTCCCTCTTGATTATACCATGTGTGAAACTAACACACCAACAATACCATTTATAAAACTATCATACCAAGAATCCCACAATATTCTCAACATTGACCAATATCATAAACTACTAGCATGTCACCCCAAATTCATACCTTACACTTCTATATCACCACCACATCATAATGGTTCCATCAATTCACTTCAATACACCTCACAACAACAAATCGGCCAAAATCTCATAATTTACACTTATGGAAAAATAACAAGTTTAGGACCATAATCACACCATACATGTTGATATTTTATCCATATCATGCTCTTTTATCAAAACCACAAGTCAATTTCAAGTTTCAATTCCATGGATGACACATCTTTCACAAAAACACAAAGTGCCATATTCAACACTTCCAAGCATAACCAACATGATATACATACTCTCCCATGCATATAATATGTTAATCCATAAGAATAAACACTTACTTAAGCTTGAAAGATGATGATCTTGATCCAAATATGGCTTAGGGTTTGAGAGCCCCCAAAGAAACTTTCTTGAAAAGTCTAGAAAAAGAGAGAAAAAGCATGTGTGTTTGTATGTATTAAAATCAGATTTTGTTCCCCTTTTATAGGCCTTGGAGTCCCTTGCTCAATGATTGCTTAGTCAAAGAAGAATGGGTCATTTGACCCATGTTTGGCCCATGTCTTTTATCTCATTTTGGGCCCTTTTTGAGCCCAATTTACTTAACCCAATAAAATCAATAATTTCCCATGTTTAATTCATTTCATATGCATTACGATGATATTCCTACTCACGGAATTCATATCCGTAGCCTCAATCCCAAAAACAAGCAATTCTAGCCACGTATGACTTATTTTGACCATAAGGGCAACATTGTCATTTTGACGCCAAATTCGTTCACGAGTAAGTTCACCACACCAATATAATACTTCACTCATTTCATGTATATACTCATGCTTGTAGAAGAAACGTGGCAAAAATCGGCTCAATACGTCCCCGGGCACCCTTGGGACTTAGAAAAATTTCCAACATTTGAAAGGTGGCCAAAACCAAGGTGGCACGCTACCTGGCGCGCCCCCTTGCTGCCTCTGGGCTAAAAATTTCAGCCCAGAGCGGCGTGGTACGCCCTCCAGCGAGCCCCACACTTAATTTTTTTTTTTTTTTTTTTTTTTTTTTTTTACTTTCAAAACTAAGGTAAACATGTACGGGGTGTTACATTCTTCCCCCCTTAGAAACATTCGTCCTCGAATGTTAACGATGTCGCTTCAATTACAACTAATGCATCTCTATATTAGCATATGTACACATAAACACTTAAGGCTCATGAATATTTACTTGTTATACGTCTACTTCCTCACTTTGAACTTTTTCTTCCATTTGAAACAAATATGAGTACCTTGGTCTCATGTGTTGGATAATTCCTCTCGGTGGTCACATTATCTTGAGGCATAAGCTACTACGTTACCATGCTGCATCAATACATACCTAAGAATGGCTTGACGTCTTATCAATTTTTTTTCCAAATCTTATCTGATGATATCCCAATCTCAAGTTAACCTGTGAGAAACATCTTACACCCTATAACTTGTCAAATAAATCATCAATTTTGGGGAGTGAATATTTATCCTTGATTGTCACCGTATTTAGTTGCCAATAATCCATGCACTCTCAGCGTGCCATCTTTCTTCCGTACACGTAAGTCTGATGCATTCCAAGGGAACATACTAGGTTTGATGATGATTCCCCTTAGATATCATTTGCCTTATCCTAAGATAGGAAAACATTGCATCTTCATTCAAGGACCGTTTGTTTGTAGGAAATGAAAATAGACTTTCTTAGCTCGGCAATTCACCGTAGCATGCTCACAAATAGGTTCTATACAGTTACGACGTACTTTATTAACTATAGTAGATTCCTCAACAGGTGTAAATACTCCAGATGGTCTAACTAATACTTCTGATGTTCTTTCAATTTCGTAGCGGTCTATGGAGTAACACATGATACTGTAGAACCCAGATCAATCAATGCATATATAGATAGATTAATGAAAATAACAGATCATATACCTGTAGCTACATCAGGATAAGCCTCCACATTCTGTTGACCTACTAGAGCATAAGTATGGTCCTGTGTTCCACCAAAACTGGCTGCTCCTCGAGTACCGTTACCACGACCAACAGGTTGTACATCTTGACCTAAGAAAGGAACCGATGATGATGGTGCAACGGTTGACCCCGTAGGTCGCATAATAACGCCCGTGCCCCTTCTCGGGCAATCTCTTACCATGTGCCCGGACATACCGCACCAAAAGCAAATATTGGTCCCAAACAGGCATTCCTTTAAATGAAGCTTTCCACAGTATGGACACGGTTGGCGAGGAAACCCCGATTGGTTCATACTTCCTTGCTCTTGATACCCCATTGGTTGTGAACCTTGCATTCCACTACTTTGCCCAATGTGACTTTCTCTAAACCCTTGGAACTGGGGCTGAGTGCCTGGTGTGGGATAAAAAAATGATGGTCTCGGTGGTATACTAAAATCTTGAGGCCCAAATTCTCCTTGGGACACCATGTACTGTCCCATAGGTCTAGCTTTCTTTGATGGCCCCTCTTCTGCTTTGTACATCTTTCTTCTCTCTCTCTGATCCTCCATCTTTTGTGCAAAAGCCTGTATTCTGGCTATATCTATATCTTTATTCAGAGCAGCAATGGTACAGTCTCTGACCAATGATGGATCCAATCGATCCACATACCGATGAACTCTATCAGCCATAGTGGCTACCATATGGGGAGCATATCTGGCCAAGGAATTAAACTGTAGACTGTACTCCCGAACGCTCAGATTCCCTTGGCGAAGATTTAGAAACTGATCTGCGCGTGCCTCCCGAATCTCATATGGAAGGTAGTGATCTAGGAATGCCATTTTAAACTCGTCCCAGCTAGTCGGGGGTGCACCAACTTCTCTAGCTCGCTTCCAATCTTCATACCATAATATCGCCTCCCCTTTCAATCTATACGCCGCGAGTTCAACTGTTTCTATACCAAATATATGCATAACGTCTAAAACCCTTCTGATTTGATCAATAAAATCTTGTGGGTCCTCATTAGGATCCGACCCAGTGAATATAGGAGGGTCTAATTTTAAGAAATCCTGCGTCCTTCGACTAGCTGCCCTAGCCTCACTGTCATTACTCGTTGTTGGACCAGCTTGTCCTTGATTCTGTGCTGCAATTAGCTGAATCAACATATATACTGCATTTCTCAAATACTGGTTAGTGACATTAACAGGTGGCTCAACTGGTTCTTCTCTCCTTCTCGGCTCTTCTGGAGCTGGAAAAGTAGAAGAAGCCCGTGATGCAAACTCACTCTCAGTTTCATCTTGCTCAACCCGTTCGGGTGGTAAGTTACTAGTTCCTTCTCCACCAATCCTGTCTAACTTCTTGGTCTTACCCTTGCTTCTTCTTGTAATCGGCATTTCTTACTATACCAAAGAAAAACAAAAATTCCCATGGTCAGATACAATTCAACTTACAACTGGCTCTATTGCACGATCTAGAGGTGAAGAAAAGAAACAACATCCTAAATGTCTCGTGGCCTCCTACTTATAAATGTGGTGCACAACACATTGATAAGTAAGACTCTACTCAGACACGGCTTTGTAGACACCCTTAGGACGAACTGCTCTGATACCACTTTTGTCACACCCCAAATTCCATCGGGACGTGATTGGCACCCGTAGCCGATGAGGCCCGAGAGAATCAAGCTTTGCCTATATTCATTCGTATGCATGCCATAAGGAACCCATGATCATAAAAGAGTAACCATACTATCAATGGACTTTAGAGAACCTGTGACATATATAAACATATGCGAAACTTGGCCGACGAGGCCATCAAGTCAAAATCGACATGTACCTCTTACATTTATACACCCACATCTGTCTACAAAAGCCTCTAACAAGTGCATTGACCAACATGAACTAAAATTCGGGACAAGTCCCCGAACTATACAACATGTACCATGACAGAACATATATACACTCTGACTTGGAGAAGCCCCGATCCAACTGGGAGCTCACCAATGATCCGTAGGAAACCCGTAGCCTATGGTGGAGGTCTACTAACACCTGTCCCTGCAGCAAGTAAAGTAAGTTCCCCAAAAAGGGGTCAGTACGAAGAATGTACTGAGTATGCAAGGCTATAAGAAACTTCATGAAACTTAAACACTTCAATGAATTTGATTTCAGGAGACCATTCAATGTGGCTTAATCATCTGTTAGTATATGGAAATAGGTACTTTATGTTCGTTACTTCATTTGCCTTTATGCCCATTACCGATAACAGTTAGAATCGTCAATAATGTATAAACCGTCAATATGCAATCGTCAATATGCAATGCATCCATCAATATGCAACCGTCAATATGCAATGCATCTGTCATTATGCAACCGTCTCAAGTTCGGCTTTTACCCCACTGAGTTTCCCCCCTGCTTCCACCCGGAAAACAAGGAAGCAGGTTCGGCATCAAGTTTGGCTTTTACCTTACTGAGCTTCCCCCTTGATCCAGTGAATATAATAAAGTTCAGCGTCAAGCTTGGCTTTTGCCCCACTGAGCTTTCCCCCTGCTATCACCAGGAAAACAAGGAAGCAGGTTCGGCATCAAGTTTGGCTTTTTCCCCCAAAGCTATCACCCGCACTCAAAGAACCATAAAGTACGTATAAAGTAAGTATCAAATAATGTTAAAGTAACCATAAGGGAATTATATATAAAGTAACCATGAGGGAATATATATAAAGTAACCATGAGGGAATATATATAAAGTAACCATGAGGGAATCACTTCTTCCATTACTTCATTGCATTACTTCTCTCTCTTACTTTGATGAGATTGACACATTGGGGGAGCGTAACCTTTTTGGAGACACATGAGTGCATTACTTCAATCTTCTATGTTCATGAGATTGATACTTTTGAAGTTGTAACATTATTGGAAGCCTTGGGACATAATATTATTGGAACTTGGGATCATGTCCATAATTATGTGATACATGAGAATAATAACATATGACAACTTGAAATGAGATACCTTTTAACATTTTGGAATGGAACAAGGACAATGACGACATGAACAATAAGTGCCGCAGAAAAATACGGACAGAGTAACCTTACATACCTTATCGTTTCAATATACACTCAATTCTATACGTGAAAATAATCGCCCCGCTCCTTCCTTATGTTTCACTCTACAACACAAATACATAATGGAGTTTACATTAACCAACTACCTTACAAATGCATACAACGACAAGGAGTTACATGTTTGGCTTTAACATGTCATTTCCCTCTTGATTATACCATGTGTGAAACTAACACACCAACAATACCATTTATAAAACTATCATACCAAGAATCCCACAATATTCTCAACATTGACCAATATCATAAACT
Source organism: Capsicum rhomboideum (assembly GCA_031232105.1). Taxonomy (NCBI): domain Eukaryota; kingdom Viridiplantae; phylum Streptophyta; class Magnoliopsida; order Solanales; family Solanaceae; genus Capsicum; species Capsicum rhomboideum. Next base: position 135,988,357 of record CP124709.1, on the reverse strand, counting down.
ACTAGCATGTCACCCCAAATTCATACCTTACACTTCTATATCACCACCACATCATAATGGTTCCATCAATTCACTTCAATACACCTCACAACAACAAATCGGCCAAAATCTCATAATTTACACTTATGGAAAAATAACAAGTTTAGGACCATAATCACACCATACATGTTGATATTTTATCCATATCATGCTCTTTTATCAAAACCACAAGTCAATTTCAAGTTTCAATTCCATGGATGACACATCTTTCACAAAAACACAAAGTGCCATATTCAACACTTCCAAGCATAACCAACATGATATACATACTCTCCCATGCATATAATATGTTAATCCATAAGAATAAACACTTACTTAAGCTTGGAAGATGATGATCTTGATCCAAATATGGCTTAGGGTTTGAGAGCCCCCAAAGAAACTTTCTTGAAAAGTCTAGAAAAAGAGAGAAAAAGCATGTGTGTTTGTATGTATTAAAATCAGATTTTGTTCCCCTTTTATAGGCCTTGGAGTCCCTTGCTCAATGATTGCTTAGTCAAAGAAGAATGGGTCATTTGACCCATGTTTGGCCCATGTCTTTTATCTCATTTTGGGCCCTTTTTGAGCCCAATTTACTTAACCCAATAAAATCAATAATTTCCCATGTTTAATTCATTTCATATGCATTACGATGATATTCCTACTCACGGAATTCATATCCGTAGCCTCAATCCCAAAAACAAGCAATTCTAGCCACGTATGACTTATTTTGACCATAAGGGCAACATTGTCATTTTGACGCCAAATTCGTTCACGAGTAAGTTCACCACACCAATATAATACTTCACTCATTTCATGTATATACTCATGCTTGTAGAAGAAACGTGGCAAAAATCGGCTCAATACGTCCCCGGGCACCCTTGGGACTTAGAAAAATTTCCAACATTTGAAAGGTGGCCAAAACCAAGGTGGCACGCTACCTGGCGCGCCCCCTTGCTGCCTCTGGGCTAAAAATTTCAGCCCAGAGCGGCGTGGTACGCCCTCCAGCGAGCCCCACACTTAATTTTTTTTTTTTTTTTTTTTTTTTTTTTTACTTTCAAAACTAAGGTAAACATGTACGGGGTGTTACATTCTTCCCCCCTTAGAAACATTCGTCCTCGAATGTTAACGATGTCGCTTCAATTACAACTAATGCATCTCTATATTAGCATATGTACACATAAACACTTAAGGCTCATGAATATTTACTTGTTATACGTCTACTTCCTCACTTTGAACTTTTTCTTCCATTTGAAACAAATATGAGTACCTTGGTCTCATGTGTTGGATAATTCCTCTCGGTGGTCACATTATCTTGAGGCATAAGCTACTACGTTACCATGCTGCATCAATACATACCTAAGAATGGCTTGACGTCTTATCAATTTTTTTTCCAAATCTTATCTGATGATATCCCAATCTCAAGTTAACCTGTGAGAAACATCTTACACCCTATAACTTGTCAAATAAATCATCAATTTTGGGGAGTGAATATTTATCCTTGATTGTCACCGTATTTAGTTGCCAATAATCCATGCACTCTCAGCGTGCCATCTTTCTTCCGTACACGTAAGTCTGATGCATTCCAAGGGAACATACTAGGTTTGATGATGATTCCCCTTAGATATCATTTGCCTTATCCTAAGATAGGAAAACATTGCATCTTCATTCAAGGACCGTTTGTTTGTAGGAAATGAAAATAGACTTTCTTAGCTCGGCAATTCACCGTAGCATGCTCACAAATAGGTTCTATACAGTTACGACGTACTTTATTAACTATAGTAGATTCCTCAACAGGTGTAAATACTCCAGATGGTCTAACTAATACTTCTGATGTTCTTTCAATTTCGTAGCGGTCTATGGAGTAACACATGATACTGTAGAACCCAGATCAATCAATGCATATATAGATAGATTAATGAAAATAACAGATCATATACCTGTAGCTACATCAGGATAAGCCTCCACATTCTGTTGACCTACTAGAGCATAAGTATGGTCCTGTGTTCCACCAAAACTGGCTGCTCCTCGAGTACCGTTACCACGACCAACAGGTTGTACATCTTGACCTAAGAAAGGAACCGATGATGATGGTGCAACGGTTGACCCCGTAGGTCGCATAATAACGCCCGTGCCCCTTCTCGGGCAATCTCTTACCATGTGCCCGGACATACCGCACCAAAAGCAAATATTGGTCCCAAACAGGCATTCCTTTAAATGAAGCTTTCCACAGTATGGACACGGTTGGCGAGGAAACCCCGATTGGTTCATACTTCCTTGCTCTTGATACCCCATTGGTTGTGAACCTTGCATTCCACTACTTTGCCCAATGTGACTTTCTCTAAACCCTTGGAACTGGGGCTGAGTGCCTGGTGTGGGATAAAAAAATGATGGTCTCGGTGGTATACTAAAATCTTGAGGCCCAAATTCTCCTTGGGACACCATGTACTGTCCCATAGGTCTAGCTTTCTTTGATGGCCCCTCTTCTGCTTTGAACATCTTTCTTCTCTCTCTCTGATCCTCCATCTTTTGTGCAAAAGCCTGTATTCTGGCTATATCTATATCTTTATTCAGAGCAGCAATGGTACAGTCTCTGACCAATGATGGATCCAATCGATCCACATACCGATGAACTCTATCAGCCATAGTGGCTACCATATGGGGAGCATATCTGGCCAAGGAATTAAACTGTAGACTGTACTCCCGAACGCTCAGATTCCCTTGGCGAAGATTTAGAAACTGATCTGCGCGTGCCTCCCGAATCTCATATGGAAGGTAGTGATCTAGGAATGCCATTTTAAACTCGTCCCAGCTAGTCGGGGGTGCACCAACTTCTCTAGCTCGCTTCCAATCTTCATACCATAATATCGCCTCCCCTTTCAATCTATACGCCGCGAGTTCAACTGTTTCTATACCAAATATATGCATAACGTCTAAAACCCTTCTGATTTGATCAATAAAATCTTGTGGGTCCTCATTAGGATCCGACCCAGTGAATATAGGAGGGTCTAATTTTAAGAAATCCTGCGTCCTTCGACTAGCTGCCCTAGCCTCACTGTCATTACTCGTTGTTGGACCAGCTTGTCCTTGATTCTGTGCTGCAATTAGCTGAATCAACATATATACTGCATTTCTCAAATACTGGTTAGTGACATTAACAGGTGGCTCAACTGGTTCTTCTCTCCTTCTCGGCTCTTCTGGAGCTGGAAAAGTAGAAGAAGCCCGTGATGCAAACTCACTCTCAGTTTCATCTTGCTCAACCCGTTCGGGTGGTAAGTTACTAGTTCCTTCTCCACCAATCCTGTCTAACTTCTTGGTCTTACCCTTGCTTCTTCTTGTAATCGGCATTTCTTACTATACCAAAGAAAAACAAAAATTCCCATGGTCAGATACAATTCAACTTACAACTGGCTCTATTGCACGATCTAGAGGTGAAGAAAAGAAACAACATCCTAAATGTCTCGTGGCCTCCTACTTATAAATGTGGTGCACAACACATTGATAAGTAAGACTCTACTCAGACACGGCTTTGTAGACACCCTTAGGACGAACTGCTCTGATACCACTTTTGTCACACCCCAAATTCCATCGGGACGTGATTGGCACCCGTAGCCGATGAGGCCCGAGAGAATCAAGCTTTGCCTATATTCATTCGTATGCATGCCATAAGGAACCCATGATCATAAAAGAGTAACCATACTATCAATGGACTTTAGAGAACCTGTGACATATATAAACATATGCGAAACTTGGCCGACGAGGCCATCAAGTCAAAATCGACATGTACCTCTTACATTTATACACCCACATCTGTCTACAAAAGCCTCTAACAAGTGCATTGACCAACATGAACTAAAATTCGGGACAAGTCCCCGAACTATACAACATGTACCATGACAGAACATATATACACTCTGACTTGGAGAAGCCCCGATCCAACTGGGAGCTCACCAATGATCCGTAGGAAACCCGTAGCCTATGGTGGAGGTCTACTAACACCTGTCCCTACAGCAAGTAAAGTAAGTTCCCCAAAAAGGGGTCAGTACGAAGAATGTACTGAGTATGCAAGGCTATAAGAAACTTCATGAAACTTAAACACTTCAATGAATTTGATTTCAGGAGACCATTCAATGTGGCTTAATCATCTGTTAGTATGTGGAAATAGGTACTTTATGTTCGTTACTTCATTTGCCTTTATGCCCATTACCGATAACAGTTAGAATCGTCAATAATGTATAAACCGTCAATATGCAATCGTCAATATGCAATGCATCCATCAATATGCAACCGTCAATATGCAATGCATCCGTCATTATGCAACCGTCTCAAGTTCGGCTTTTACCCCACTGAGTTTCCCCCCTGCTTCCACCCGGAAAACAAGGAAGCAGGTTCGGCATCAAGTTTGGCTTTTACCTTACTGAGCTTCCCCCTTGATCCAGTGAATATAATAAAGTTCAGCGTCAAGCTTGGCTTTTGCCCCACTGAGCTTTCCCCCTGCTATCACCAGGAAAACAAGGAAGCAGGTTCGGCATCAAGTTTGGCTTTTTCCCCCAAAGCTATCACCCGCACTCAAAGAACCATAAAGTACGTATAAAGTAAGTATCAAATAATGTTAAAGTAACCATAAGGGAATTATATATAAAGTAACCATGAGGGAATATATATAAAGTAACCATGAGGGAATATATATAAAGTAACCATGAGGGAATCACTTCTTCCATTACTTCATTGCATTACTTCTCTCTCTTACTTTGATGAGATTGACACATTGGGGGAGCGTAACCTTTTTGGAGACACATGAGTGCATTACTTCAATCTTCTATGTTCATGAGATTGATACTTTTGAAGTTGTAACATTATTGGAAGCCTTGGGACATAATATTATTGGAACTTGGGATCATGTCCATAATTATGTGATACATGAGAATAATAACATATGACAACTTGAAATGAGATACCTTTTAACATTTTGGAATGGAACAAGGACAATGACGACATGAACAATAAGTGCCGCAGAAAAATACGGACAGAGTAACCTTACATACCTTATCGTTTTAATATACACTCAATTCTATACGTGAAAATAATCGCCCCGCTCCTTCCTTATGTTTCACTCTACAACACAAATACATAATGGAGTTTACATTAACCAACTACCTTACAAATGCATACAACGACAAGGAGTTACATGTTTGGCTTTAACATGTCATTTCCCTCTTGATTATACCATGTGTGAAACTAACACACCAACAATACCATTTATAAAACTATCATACCAAGAATCCCACAATATTCTCAACATTGACCAATATCATAAACTACTAGCATGTCACCCCAAATTCATACCTTACACTTCTATATCACCACCACATCATAATGGTTCCATCAATTCACTTCAATACACCTCACAACAACAAATCGGCCAAAATCTCATAATTTACACTTATGGAAAAATAACAAGTTTAGGACCATAATCACACCATACATGTTGATATTTTATCCATATCATGCTCTTTTATCAAAACCACAAGTCAATTTCAAGTTTCAATTCCATGGATGACACATCTTTCACAAAAACACAAAGTGCCATATTCAACACTTCCAAGCATAACCAACATGATATACATACTCTCCCATGCATATAATATGTTAATCCATAAGAATAAACACTTACTTAAGCTTGGAAGATGATGATCTTGATCCAAATATGGCTTAGGGTTTGAGAGCCCCCAAAGAAACTTTCTTGAAAAGTCTAGAAAAAGAGAGAAAAAGCATGTGTGTTTGTATGTATTAAAATCAGATTTTGTTCCCCTTTTATAGGCCTTGGAGTCCCTTGCTCAATGATTGCTTAGTCAAAGAAGAATGGGTCATTTGACCCATGTTTGGCCCATGTCTTTTATCTCATTTTGGGCCCTTTTTGAGCCCAATTTACTTAACCCAATAAAATCAATAATTTCCCATGTTTAATTCATTTCATATGCATTACGATGATATTCCTACTCACGGAATTCATATCCGTAGCCTCAATCCCAAAAACAAGCAATTCTAGCCACGTATGACTTATTTTGACCATAAGGGCAACATTGTCATTTTGACGCCAAATTCGTTCACGAGTAAGTTCACCACACCAATATAATACTTCACTCATTTCATGTATATACTCATGCTTGTAGAAGAAACGTGGCAAAAATCGGCTCAATACGTCCCCGGGCACCCTTGGGACTTAGAAAAATTTCCAACATTTGAAAGGTGGCCAAAACCAAGGTGGCACGCTACCTGGCGCGCCCCCTTGCTGCCTCTGGGCTAAAAATTTCAGCCCAGAGCGGCGTGGTACGCCCTCCAGCGAGCCCCACACTTAATTTTTTTTTTTTTTTTTTTTTTTTTTTACTTTCAAAACTAAGGTAAACATGTACGGGGTGTTACATTCTTCCCCCCTTAGAAACATTCGTCCTCGAATGTTAACGATGTCGCTTCAATTACAACTAATGCATCTCTATATTAGCATATGTACACATAAACACTTAAGGCTCATGAATATTTACTTGTTATACGTCTACTTCCTCACTTTGAACTTTTTCTTCCATTTGAAACAAATATGAGTACCTTGGTCTCATGTGTTGGATAATTCCTCTCGGTGGTCACATTATCTTGAGGCATAAGCTACTACGTTACCATGCTGCATCAATACATACCTAAGAATGGCTTGACGTCTTATCAATTTTTTTTCCAAATCTTATCTGATGATATCCCAATCTCAAGTTAACCTGTGAGAAACATCTTACACCCTATAACTTGTCAAATAAATCATCAATTTTGGGGAGTGAATATTTATCCTTGATTGTCACCGTATTTAGTTGCCAATAATCCATGCACTCTCAGCGTGCCATCTTTCTTCCGTACACGTAAGTCTGATGCATTCCAAGGGAACATACTAGGTTTGATGATGATTCCCCTTAGATATCATTTGCCTTATCCTAAGATAGGAAAACATTGCATCTTCATTCAAGGACCGTTTGTTTGTAGGAAATGAAAATAGACTTTCTTAGCTCGGCAATTCACCGTAGCATGCTCACAAATAGGTTCTATACAGTTACGACGTACTTTCTTAACTATAGTAGATTCCTCAACAGGTGTAAATACTCCAGATGGTCTAACTAATACTTCTGATGTTCTTTCAATTTCGTAGCGGTCTATGGAGTAACACATGATACTGTAGAACCCAGATCAATCAATGCATATATAGATAGATTAATGAAAATAACAGATCATATACCTGTAGCTACATCAGGATAAGCCTCCACATTCTGTTGACCTACTAGAGCATAAGTATGGTCCTGTGTTCCACCAAAACTGGCTGCTCCTCGAGTACCGTTACCACGACCAACAGGTTGTACATCTTGACCTAAGAAAGGAACCGATGATGATGGTGCAACGGTTGACCCCGTAGGTTGCATAATAACGCCCGTGCCCCTTCTCGGGCAATCTCTTACCATGTGCCCGGACATACCGCACCAAAAGCAAATATTGGTCCCAAACAGGCATTCCTTTAAATGAAGCTTTCCACAGTATGGACACGGCTGGCGAGGAAACCCCGATTGGTTCATACTTCCTTGCTCTTGATACCCCATTGGTTGTGAACCTTGCATTCCACTACTTTGCCCAATGTGACTTTCTCTAAACCCTTGGAACTGGGGCTGAGTGCCTGGTGTGGGATAAGAAAATGATGGTCTCGGTGGTATACTAAAATCTTGAGGCCCAAATTCTCCTTGGGACACCATGTACTGTCCCATAGGTCTAGCTTTCTTTGATGGCCCCTCTTCTGCTTTGTACATCTTTCTTCTCTCTCTCTGATCCTCCATCTTTTATGCAAAAGCCTGTATTCTGGCTATATCTATATCTTTATTCAGAGCAGCAATGGTACAGTCTCTGACCAATGATGGATCCAATCGATCCACATACCGATGAACTCTATCAGCCATAGTGGCTACCATATGGGGAGCATATCTGGCCAAGGAATTAAACTGTAGACTGTACTCCCGAACGCTCAGATTCCCTTGGCGAAGATTTAGAAACTGATCTGCGCGTGCCTCCCGAATCTCATATGGAAGGTAGTGATCTAGGAATGCCATTTTAAACTCGTCCCAGCTAGCCGGGGGTGCACCAACTTCTCTAGCTCGCTTCCAATCTTCATACCATAATATCGCCTCCCCTTTCAATCTATACGCCGCGAGTTCAACTGTTTCTATACCAAATATATGCATAACGTCAAAAACCCTTCTGATTTGATCAATAAAATCTTGTGGGTCCTCATTAGGATCTGACCCAGTGAATATAGGAGGGTCTAATTTTAAGAAATCCTGCGTCCTTCGACTAGCTGCCCTAGCCTCACTGTCATTACTCGTTGTTGGACCAGCTTGTCCTTGATTTTGTGCTGCAATTAGCTGAATCAACATATATACTGCATTTCTCAAATACTGGTTAGTGACATTAACAGATGGCTCAACTGGTTCTTCTCTCCTTCTCGACTCTTCTGGAGCTGGAAAAGTAGAAGAAGCCCGTGATGCAAACTCACTCTCAGTTTCATCTTGCTCAACCCGTTCGGGTGGTAAGTTACTAGTTCCTTCTCCACCAATCCTGTCTAACTTCTTGGTCTTACCCTTGCTTCTTCTTGTAATCGGCATTTCTTACTATACCAAAGAAAAACAAAAATTCCCATGGTCAGATACAATTCAACTTACAACTGGCTCTATTGCACGATCTAGAGGTGAAGAAAAGAAACAACATCCTAAATGTCTCGTAGCCTCCTACTTATAAATGTGGTGCACAACACATTGATAAGTAAGACTCTACTCAGACACGGCTTTGTAGACACCCTTAGGACGAACTGCTCTGATACCACTTTTGTCACACCCCAAATTCCATCGGGACGTGATTGACACCCGTAGCCGATGAGGCCCGAGAGAACCAAGCTTTGCCTATATTCATTCGTATGCATGCCATAAGGAACCCATGATCATAAAAGAGTAACCATACTATCAATGGACTTTAGAGAACCTGTGACATATATAAACATATGCGAAACTTGGCCGACGAGGCCATCAAGTCAAAATCGACATGTACCTCTTACATTTATACACCCACATCTGTCTACAAAAGCCTCTAACAAGTGCATTGACCAACATGAACTAAAATTCGGGACAAGTCCCCGAACTATACAACATGTACCATGACAGAACATATATACACTCTGACTTGGAGAAGCCCCGATCCAACTGGGAGCTCACCAATGATCCGTAGGAAACCCGTAGCCTATGGTGGAGGTCTACTAACACCTGTCCCTGCAGCAAGTAAAGTAAGTTCCCCAAAAAGGGGTCAGTACGAAGAATGTACTGAGTATGCAAGGCTATAAGAAACTTCATGAAACTTAAACACTTCAATGAATTTGATTTCAGGAGACCATTCAATGTGGATCAATCATCTGTTAGTATGTGGAAATAGGTACTTTATGTTCGTTACTTCATTTGCCTTTATGCCCATTACCGTTAACAGTTAGAATCGTCAATAATGTATAAACCGTCAATATGAAACCGTCAATATTCAATGCATCCGTCAATATGCAACCGTCAATATGCAATGCATCCGTCATTATGCAACCGTCTCAAGTTCGGCTTTTACCCCACTGAGTTTCCCCCCTGCTTCCACCCGGAAAACAAGGAAGCAGGTTCGGCATCAAGTTTGGCTTTTACCTTACTGAGCTTCCCCCTTGATCCAGTGAATATAATAAAGTTCAGCGTCAAGCTTGGCTTTTGCCCCACTGAAGCTTTCCCCCTGCTATCACCCGGAAAACAAGGAAGCAGGTTCGGCATCAAGTTTGGCTTTTTCCCCCAAAGCTATCACCTGCACTCAAAGAACCATAAAGTACGTATAAAGTAAGTATCAAATAATGTTAAAGTAACCATAAGGGAATTATATATAAAGTAACCATGAGGGAATATATATAAAGTAACCATGAGGGAATATATATAAAGTAACCATGAGGGAATCACTTCTTCCATTACTTCATTGCATTACTTCTCTCTCTTACTTTGATGAGATTGACACATTGGGGGAGCGTAACCTTTTTGGAGACACATGAGTGCATTACTTCAATCTTCTATGTTCATGAGATTGATACTTTTGAAGTTGTAACATTATTGGAAGCCTTGGGACATAATATTATTGGAACTTGGGATCATGTCCATAATTATGTGATACATGAGAATAATAACATATGACAACTTGAAATGAGATACCTTTTAACATTTTGGAATGGAACAAGGACAATGACGACATGAACAATAAGTGCCGCAGAAAAATACGGACAGAGTAACCTTACATACCTTATCGTCTCAATATACACTCAATTCTATACGTGAAAATAATCGTCCCACTCCTTCCTTATGTTTCACTCTACAACACAAATACATAATGGAGTTTACATTAACCAACTACCTTACAAATGCATACAACGACAAGGAGTTACATGTTTGGCTTTAACATGTCATTTCCCTCTTGATTATACCATGTGTGAAACTAACACACCAACAATACCATTTACAAAACTATCATACCAAGAATCCCACAATATTCTCAACATTGACCAATATCATAAACTACTAGCATGTCACCCCAAATTCATACCTTACACTTCTATATCACCACCACATCATAATGGTTCCATCAATTCACTTCAATACACCTCACAACAACAAATCGGCCAAAATCTCATAATTTACACTTATGGAAAAATAACAAGTTTAGGACCATAATCACACCATACATGTTGATATTTTATCCATATCATGCTCTTTTATCAAAACCACAAGTCAATTTCAAGTTTCAATTCCATGGATGACACATCTTTCACAAAAACACAAAGTGCCATATTCAACACTTCCAAGCATAACCAACATGATATACATACTCTCCCATGCATATAATATGTTAATCCATAAGAATAAACACTTACTTAAGCTTGGAAGATGATGATCTTGATCCAAATATGGCTTAGGGTTTGAGAGCCCCCAAAGAAACTTTCTTGAAAAGTCTAGAAAAAGAGAGAAAAAGCATGTGTGTTTGTATGTATTAAAATCAGATTTTGTTCCTCTTTTATAGGCCTTGGATTCCCTTGCTCAATGATTTCTTAGTCAAAGAAGAATGGGTCATTTGACCCATGTTTGGCCCATGTCTTTTATCTCATTTTGGGCCCTTTTTGAGCCCAATTTACTTAACCTAATAAAATCAATAATTTCCCATGTTTAATTCATTTCATATGCATTACGATGATATTCCTACTCACGAAATTCATATCCGTAGCCTCAATCCCAAAAACAAGCAATTCTAGCCACGTATGACTTATTTTGACCATAAGGGCAACACTGCCATTTTAACGCCAAATTCGTTCACGAGTAAGTTCACCACACCAATATAATACTTCACTCATTTCATGTATATACTCATGCTTGTAGAAGAAACGTGGCAAAAATCGGCTCAATACGTCCCCGGGCACCCTTGGGACTTAGAAAAATTTCCAACATTTGAAAGGTGGCCAAAACCAAGGTGGCACGCTACCTGGCGCGCCCCCTTGCTGCCTCTGGGCTAAAAATTTCAGCCCAGAGCGGCGTGGCACGCCCTCCAGCGAGCCCCACACTTAATTTTTTTTTTTTTTTTTTTTTTTTTTTTTTTTTACTTTCGAAACTAAGGTAAACATGTACGGGGTGTTACATTAATAATATGTAAATACAAATTTTTCAGCGTTGGGACGGGCGAAGCTCCCCATGAACACCGATAAGAACTAGGAAGCACACTGTTTGATAGTCGTAATTGGTAGATACAAAACAATTGTCATAAACTTTTCTTTTACTTTTTGGACTTTTGCTTTCTCCAGACTAAATTATTGAGAAAATTGTTAAAATAGTACTAATTAGCGTATGGGGTTGGATTATTTAATCCTTAATGAATAGAAAAATGACCATTTTAGTCCTTCATATATTACATAATTGAAATAATTCTTAGCTTCTGTTTGGCTATAAATTTGAAAGTTGACACAAAATTTGAGTTTTTGAAGTTGTTATTTTTAAAAAAAATTGTGTTTGGACATATGTTTCACTTAGAAAAAATAAAAATTATTGAGGAGAAGTCTCAAAATCCAAGAACGAGTCTGAGTAATTTTTTGAGAATTTGAAAATATTTAAAGATTTAATTTTTAAAATCTGATTAAATTTCTTGATCAAACAAATTTTTAAATATAAAATCCTTAAAATCTAATCCAAAATTTATGATTAAATGTTGGCTTAATTTTTTGAAAAAGTGATACATTTAATCCTTCATGTATCCCATGTAATAGAAGTAGCCCTTACCGAATGAAAAAAATTGTCACGCCCCGAATTCCAACGGGACGGACATGGCACCCGAAGCCGACAAGGCCCGAGAGAACCAATCTTCATCCATAAACACCCATACGCATACCACTCAAAAGTCATCACCACCACAAATAAATATAAAATGCCAAAAGTGGAAGGTATGACAAATATATGAGAATTATGAAACTTGGCCGTTAGGGCCATCAAGACAAAACATAAGTTCATTACATTCCTTTCGTCTGACCCACAACATCTACAAAGCCTCTACAGATGCATAACCAAAACCAACCTAGAGTCGGGACGCACCCCTCTCTATACATATACACAAGACCAAAACAAATGTACATAGAAGACTCGGAAAGCCCCTGTCACACTCCGAATCCCAACGAGGCGTGATTGGCACCCGAAGCCGATAAGGCCCGAGAGAACCAAGCTTTGCTTTTATTCCTTCATCTACATGTCTTAGGACACACTACTATCCCATAGGAACAGGAAATACTAAAATCAGAAATCATAGAACATGTGACGTATATACATATGAGGAGCTCGGCCGTTGAGTCCATCATGCCAAAATGTCATATACCATCTTACATTTGTATACCCACATACGTCTAAAAAAGCCTCTAACATATGCATTGACCAAAACTAACTGAAAGTCGGGACAAGTCCCCGCTTTATACACTATGTATAATATCTAAACATTTGAACAACTGTGACTCGGAGAAGCCCCGAACTAACTGGAGCTCACCAATGACCTGCAATTACTGTCATCCTACGGTGGAGGTCTACTAGTGCCTGCACCTGCAACATGTAAGGTAAGTTCCCCAAAAGGGGTCAGTACGAAGAATGTACTGAGTATGTAAGGCTCAAATGAAACTATACAACACATGAATAGTTCAATGAATTCAATGGAACTCAAATGCATATGCATAATCCGATGAATAAGTAACCATTTTGCACTTTGGAACCCATGTGTATTACTTTTATTGATTTCATCGCTTTCATGCTTATTTACTTCAATGTCATCACATATGTCACAATGTACCCGGGCCCCTACTGATCAGTGGGAAAATAACATACTATTGGGATCGTTCCAGCCAGGCTTATGCCCCTTAGATTGCGATCCATCATAGCATAATTTTAGGATCGTTCCAGCCAGGCTTACGCCCCTTAGATTGCGATCCATTCTAATAAAACAGGTTCGTTCCGACCAGGGTATTCACCCCTCTGGATTGCCCCCTGTGCTCAACAATAACCAATTAAGCATTACTTAATTCTGTTACTTTTGAGAGATGTACTTGCGAGGAATTGATTCATCCTCTTATGAGAGATTGATACAATCAATTATGAGAGATTAACGTATATATACATAGCCACAACATTATTGGAAGCTCAAGAACACAACATGATTGGGACTCTTGGAACATGTCCGTCATTATGTAACTAATGAACAACAATAACTAATGAATGAGGAATATGTAACACCCCGTACCTCCCCAACCTTATTGGACGACATTGAACAATGTATACTTAGGTGTTGAGATGCCATGAGTATGTGTTTTATAGTGTCATTGGTAAAACATTTGATATCGGACCTAATATGTGCGATTAGACCTTCGTAGGAGGTGTTGTGGAATTTCGTGGAGCATTTGTGTAATACCTCGTATACATTCTAACCTCATTTGGTGACTTGGAGTCATGTTTACTTGATGATTAAGATCACTAAGTAAGTATTTTGTAATGTTTTGATAAGGTATTGGACGATACGCAAGTGTTGGAAAAATGGCCGAAAAATTCAGCAAAGCATGGAAACTTGCGTCACTCCCTGTTTCAGGGTGTGTGGCGCAAGCCACCTGATTCAGAGGGGGTTCAATTCTTGCGCCACTACCTTGCTTTGCAGCAGTGGCGCAAGGCACAATACTTGGGGCCTTCCGGGCTCGTTTCGCAACGCAATTCTACGTCGATTCTTATATGGTTTCTTTTGGTTCTTTGGAGTTCTTTGAGTGTTGTTAGGGATTCAAATACCTCAATACACTCCTACATACTTCTACATGATCAAACCATGAAACACAAGTAATTATCAAAAATGTGCAAGGAAGCCATGGGCGACTAGAATTCCTATTTTTGCGATCGAGACGACGAATGAGAATCTCGTAAAAGAATATGGTCGCGACATTATGGAATTATTTAAACACAAGATATATGGTGAATTATGTATGAAAAATTGATGGCCAAGTTGAAATGTGTTATTGGGCCCAATTTGAGGCCCAAAATGGAATAAAATACATAGGCCCAAAGGGAAATGATCCATTCCTCCAATATTGACCAAGTAAAACATGTATTAAATGCCAAAATTGGCTAAGGACAACATGAGAGGCCTATATAAAGGGGTAAATCAGATTTTTATCACATAAAAATCTCATGCCAATCTAGAAATTTCCCAAAAGCCTTTTCTCTCAACTTCAAACCCTAGAGCTCAAAGCCAACTTTTGGAGCAAGATCACCATCTTCCAAGCTTGGGTAAGTGATTATTATTGTATTTTAACATATTAGAATCATGAGAGAATATGTATATCTTGTTGGTTATGGTTGGAAAGGTTGGACATGGCACTTTTGGTTTTGTGAAAGAGATGTGTTATCCATGGGATTATAGCTTGAATTATGACTTGTGCCTTTGATGAAAGATCATGGTATGGATAAAATATGAACGTGTATGGTGTTATTTTGTTGTTAAACATGTTATTTTTCTATAAGTGTAAATTGTGGGATTTTGGCCGATATGTGCTATGAGGTGTATTAAGGTAATTTGATGGATTATTTGTGATGTGATATGGATAAGAAAGTGTAAAGGAGAAGTGTTGTGGTGAAATGTATTGATTCTCATGTATTGGTCAATGTATGGAATATTGGGGTATTTTTGGAATAATAATTTCATCAATGGTTTTGTCAAGGGGAAATGGCATGTGTCAAAGCAAACATGCAACTCATGGATATTATATGCATACTAGTGGGTTTATGATATTTTGGTCAATGTTGGGCATGTTGTGGTATTATTGATATGACCATGTCGTAAATGGTATTGTAAAGAAAGAAATAACATGTTAAAGCCAAACATGCGACTTATTGTTATTGTATGCATTTGTAAGGTAGTTGAAGGTTAATGTGGGTTCCATTATGTACTTGTGATGTAGAGTGAAACGTAAAGAAGAAGAGGAATTGTTGCACTCACATATTTGATTGTGTACTTACATTGGGAAGGCCAGGTATGTAAGGTTCCTTTTTCCATATCCTTCTGCAACATGTTATTCACATTGACATTGGACTTGTTTCAATTCCGAGAGGCTTGAAGTATATCAATTCAGGTTGACGTATATTGTTATTCATACGTGCCCTATTCTTAGATGAATGATGATTCACTTATCTCTTATTCATTGATGGAAGTTCTAAGGATGTCATAACGTGGTAATTCCTAAGAGAACTATCTCAACGAGTGTAATGAGGTAAAGAGAGCTTGTTTAGTTTGAATAGCATTATTCCAATCATGTCTTGTTCCAAAGTCCTATAGTATGATGATTATCCTTGTGCCTATTGTTTATAAGTAAGAGTACCAATCTCATAAGAATAATAAGAGAGGTGATGTGCAAGTTAGTATAATTATTCCTCATAAGTGAAGATGTCAATCTCATGAGGTAAAGGAGTGAAGTGAGATGTGCATATAAGTGTGTGCTTTAATGTCATGATCTTTAACGTGTCATTCTCATAATTATGTAAAGGGTGTTAGATTGGAAAGGAGTAATACGCATGGTTGATTTATGTTTCATTAAGTATGGATCACATTCTAAAGGGTATAAGTTCAAGAGGGAATAGTCCCAAGATTGTTATTTATTATAGCCCACCAAAGGTGGAGGCCCGGTATCATGCTTACTTATATAAGATCTTATAGGAATAGTGAAGGAAGTGAAGTGCGAGCTACTATATCTATCCCTCACTAGTTAAGGTTCTAATCTCATGAAGTCAAGGAGTGATATAGTTGTGTGTTTCAAATAAGGTCCTAAGGCATCTCTTTTCATGTTATCATCTAGTATTAATCATATATGCCTTATTCTTGATCTATTATTATTCATGTGTTACATAATTATGGCTCATAGTTCCAAGGTCCAAATAATGTTATGTTCTAAGGCTTTCAAATCATGTCATGATCCTCAATGTATCAATCTCTCACAAGTAAAGGTACCAATCTCTCAAAAGTAAAGAATTGAAGTAAGAACAAAGTAATGCATTATGATGATGTTAATTTATCCATGGGGTACAAGTACCTGCATGATGATGTTACTTTATCCATGGGGTGCAAGAACACCTGCATGATGATATAAACTTATCCATGGGGTAAAAAGAATACCTGCATGACGATGATATTTATCCATGGGGTGAAAGAACACACCTGCATGATGTATCCATGGGGTGAAATGAACACCTGCATGATGAGGGCCCTAACAGTATATGAGTAATCTAAAAGTAAAGTAAAGTAAAGGCAAGAGAAAGAAAGAACGTAATGTACATGGTTCCCCACATACGGAAGGAGAGTTTATTCACATTTGCTATTTCTCTTATATCGGTTCTATGGTTGTTGTGATCGTGAATGAATGATCGTGAATGGTAATAACAGAAGAATTGTACATAATTCCGCACATTGAGTTTTCTCTTAAACTTATTTCCATGGAAGTTCTTACGTACTGATGTAGTTTTCTTATGGCCTTACATACTCAGTACATTCTTCGTACTGACCCCCTCGGGGGACTTACCTTACATGTTGCAGGTGCAGGTATTAGTAGACCTCCTCGGTAGACTGGGGATCATTTGCAGAATTTTGGTGAGCTCCACTTGGTTCGGAGCTTCCCGGGTCATAGTTGTATATTTATTTTGATGTTGTACATATAGTATAAAGCGGGGACTTGTCCCGAATTTTAGTTGGTCTGGTAAATGCATTTGTTAGAGGCTTTTGTAGACATATGTGGGTATATGGATGTAAGATATGTACGTTCAGTTCGACGTGATGGCCCCAAACGGCCAAGTTTTATATATGTATATGTACGATATTTTATATTTCATCAATTACATGAAATAATATGTTATTCATTCGAGGTTAAGCATACGAGTGTTCATGAGCAAAGATCGGTTCTCTCGGGCCATATCGGCTTCGGGTGCCAATCACGCCTCGTTGGGATTCAGGGCGTGACAGAATATGCGACTTAAGAATAGATAACATTATTGAAACCATTAGACACAGTCAATGAATAAGAGATATGTGTATAACCACTATTTGGAACTTTGGAACACGACCTTATTGGGCTTTTGTAATGTTAATAATGAAAATGAGACATGCGATTCATAGTTGATCCATGAGTAGAAAATATGTGATAATGACCATTTATAACCGGATATAGGATACCTTATCACATTTCGGGATAGGACAAGTGAAATGTCAATGTGAGTACTATTTGTCGTAGAAAGGTACGGACAAAGTAACCTTACATACCTTGTACTCTCAATACGGATATCCAATTCGAGATGTGCATACAATAGTCCCGCTCCTTCTTTATGTGTCATTCTACAACACAAATACATAACTGGATTCACATTAACCAACAACTATTTTACAATTGCATAAAACATCAATGGGGTACATGTTTGCCTTGAACATATCATTTCCCCTTGACAAAACCATTGATAAAATTATTATTCCAAAAATTCCATAATATGCCCAACATTGACCAATACATGATTATTGACACATTTCACCACAACACTTCTCCTTTCCACTTTCTTATCCATACCACATCACAAATAATCCATCAACTTCCCTTAATACGACTCATAACACATATCGGCCAAAATTCCACAATTTCCACTTATAGACAATAACAAGTTTAATACCAAAAATAACACCATACATGTTCATATTTTATCCATACCATGATCTTTCATCAAAGGCACAAGCCATAATTCAAGTTCAAATCTCATGGATGGCACATCTTGTACAAAAACCCAAAGTACTATGTTCAACTCTCTCAAGCATAACCAACAAGATTCACATACTCTCCCATGCATATAATATATTAATTCATGACAATAATCACTTACCTGGGCTTGGAAGATGTTGATCTTGCTCCAAAGTTTGGCTTTGAACTCTTAGGGTTTGAAGAAAATACCTTGGATATTTGTCTAAAAGGCATGAGCCTTTGTAAGCAATAAAAATCAGATTTCTTGCCCTTTTTAGAGGCTCTCAAGTCCATGCTTAGCCACTTTGATTCAATGATTGAGGTGTATGACTTAGTCAAATGGAAGAATGGGTCTTGTGACCCATTGGGCCATGTTTTCCTTTTCATTTTTGGGTCCTTTTTGGGCCCAATTTACTTAACCCACTAAAATCAATCATTTCTCATGGTTTCATCATCTCATACGTGTTACGACAACAGTCCTACGCATGTCCTTCATATCCGTAGCCTCAATCCCAAAAACAAGTGATTCTAGCCACGTATGGCCTATTTTGCCCAAAAGGGTAAAATTGTCATTTTGACCCCAATTTCATTCTCGAGTAAATTTATCATACCAATATAATATTTCATTTATTTCTTGTATATACTCATGGTTGTAGAAGAAATGTGGCAAAAATCGGCTCGGTACGCCCCCGGATACCCTTGAGACTTAAGAAAAATTCCAACTTTGAAAAAGTGGAAAACCCAAGGTGGCACGCCCCTGGGCGCGCCAACCCACTGCCTCTGGACTAAAAATTTTAGTCCAGAGCGGCGTGGCATGCTACCCAACGCGCCCTTCCCTTAAATTTTTTGAAAATTTCATTTTTTGACTTTTCTTCGCGGGTTTGGTTAGATACTTCAAATCCTATTCTTTAACTTACTTATTAACCTTAATATCCTTTGTTTAAAGGTTCTGTTAGCCTCGTTTTGGACCCCACAAATGCTCCGTACGGGGTGTTACAGCCCCGAACCAACTGGAGCTCACCAAATGTCCGCAAAAGATCCGCAACCTACAATGGAGGTCTACTAGTACCTGTGCCTGCAACAAGTAAGGTAAGTTCCCCCTAGGGGGTCAGTACGAAGAATGTAATGAGTATGTAAGGCCATAAGAAAACTGTATCAGTAAGTGAGAACACCAATGTATGTCAAAGATAAGAGAATAGGCAATATAGATAAACCAACATTTCCATATGTGTGGAACCATGTACTTTACATTCTTTATTCCCTTTATCATTCATCTCAATATCAACAATAATCACATCATGCCCGGGACCAACTGATCAGTGGTAATAACGATATTGGGATCGTCTCTAGCTAGGCTTATGCCCCTTTGAGCTACCACCTATAAATCAATAAAGCAGGTTCGGCCCTAGCTAGGTTTTCACCCCTTTGGGCTACCCCCTGTGTCCAGTAATCAATCGGGATCGTCTCTAGCTAGGCTTTCGCCCCTTTGAGCTACCACCCGTGATACATCGGGATCGTCTCTAGCTAGGCTTTCACCTCTTTGAGCTACCACCCGTACTCAAACAAGTATGCATTACTTTCATTCTTTAGTTATGAACTTGAAACATTGTTGGTTATCGCATTATTGGAACTTTGGGACAACGCTCAATGTACAAGAGACACATGAATAAATATATATAGGTAACCAACCTGACATGAGATACTTTGGAACATTTCGACATAGGTACAAGTACAATGGCAAAGGGAGCAATATGTGCTGCAGAAAGATACGGACAAGAATAACCTTACATACCTTAGCTTCTCAATAAGAATCCACAATACTATTGAATATAATGATCCAGCCCCTTACTCTACAACACAAGCACATAACGGAGTTTACGTCAACATCTAACCACTTTACAAGCACAAAAGACGACAAAAGTACATAATTGCCTATAACGTTATTTCCCCCTTTACATTAAAATTTCGGCATGACCATACCAAAAATACCACAACATGCCATACATTGACCAACATCATAACCAATAGCATTTCGCAACAAAGCTTCTTCTTTACACTTTGTCATTCACACCATATCACAAATAATCCATCAAGTCACCTTAAAACACCTCATAGCACATATCGGCCAAAAATTCCATAATTCACACTTATAGAAAATAACAAGTTTAGTAACATAACCACACCATACATGTTGATATTTCATCCATACCATGCTCCTTCATCAAAACCACAAGTCACCTTTCAAGTTTAATTCACAAAATGGCACATCTTTTACCAAAGGGCAAAAGTGTCCTATTCAACCTTTCCAACACAACCATCATGATCTACACAATAATTCATGCATATAATATGCTAAATCACAAGAATAAATACTTACCCAAGCTTGCAAAGGGATGATCTTGTTCAAAGTGTCCAAAGGGAATAGTTGCTTAGGGTTTTGGAAACGAGAGAAATGTTGGTGAAAATATCCAAAAAGGCATGAGACTTTGTTGTGAATACAAAATCTGATTTATGGCCTTTATATATCCTCTTAATTTATCCTTAGCCATTCTTTGGCATTAAATGCCATGTCTCAATAGTCAACTTGGAAGAATGGGTCAATTTCCCTTTGGGGCCTTTCCATTTTGGCCTTGTTTTGGGCCTCAATTTGGGCCCAATAACACATATTAGCTTAGCCCACTAAAATCAATGTATAATCCATCATATATCGCATGTTTAAATGATTCCATAACGTCACGACAATATTCACTTACGAGATTCCCTTTCGTAGCCTCAATCGCAAAACTAGACATTCTAGCCATCCGTGGCTTAATTGAACATTTTTGGTAAATTCTTGTGTTTCATGGTTTGATCATGTGGAAGTGTATCGAGGTATTTGAAACCTTAACAATGCTAAAAGAACCCCAAGGAACCAAAATAAACCATGGAAGAATCGACGTTGCATTGCGTCGCAAAACAAGCTCGGAAAAGGCCAAGTTGTTGTGCCTTGCGCCACTTGCTGCAAAGAAAGCAGTGGCGCAGGAATGGGCTGCCCTCTGAATCAGGGGCTTGCGCCACACACCCTGAAATAGGGAGTGGCGCAAGTTTGAAGGGTTCTCTGAATTTTTTTCAGCTTTTGCACATACTAGCCTACCCTACAATACCATCCGAGATACATGCGTTTTGTCCTCAATACTAAGGTAAACATGTCTCAAAGACATCAAATAAGGTCAGAAATGTACGGGATATTACAAAAATAATCATTTTAGTCCTTCATATACAACATGTAACTGCATAGTCCTTAATATATTATATTTTTTAAAAAAGTGATTAATAATATGTAAATACAAATTTTTCAGCTTTAAGATGGGTGGAGCTCCCCATGAACACTGATAAGAACTAGGAAGCATAGTCTTTGATAGTCGCATTCGGTGGATACAAAATAATTTTCAAAAATCTTTTCTTTTACTTTTTGAACTTTTGCTTTCACCAGACTAAATTATTGAGAATATTGTTAAAATGGTACTTAACTTATGGGGTTGAATTATTTAGTCCTTAATGTATAGAAAAATGACCATTTTAGTCCTTCATATATTACGTAATCGAAATAATTCTTAGCTTCTGTTTGGCTATAAATTTGAAAGTTGACACAAAATTTGAGTTTTTGAAGTTGTTATTTTTGAAATTTAAAGCTATGTTTGAACATATGTTTCACGCAGAAAAATAAATAAATTGTATGAGTAGAAGTCTCAAATATTCAAGAACTAGTATGAGTCTTTTATTGAGAACTTGAAAATATTTAAAGATTTAATTTTCAAAATCTGATTAAATTTCTTGGTCAAATAAATTTTTAAAGATAAATCTTTAAAACCTGATCCAAAATTTATGACTGAATGCTGGCTTAATTTTAGAAAAAGTGATACATCTAATCCTTCATATATCCCATGTAATCGAAGTAGTCATTAGTGACTGAAAAAAAGAATCATTTTAGTCCTTCATATACAGCATGTAACCACAACAGTCCTTAATATATTGTATTTTTTTTTTTTAAAAAAAAGTGATAAATAATATTTAAATACAGATTTTTCAGCATTGAGATAGGCGGAGCTCCCCATAAACATCGATAAGAACTAGAAAGCACGTTATTTGATATTCGTATTTGGTAGAATATAAAGCAATTGTCAGAAACTTTTCTTTTGCTTTTTGGACTTTTGCTTTTACCAAACTAAATTGTCGAGAAAGTTGTTAAAATAATACTTAACGTATGAGGTTGGATTATTTAGTCCTTAATGTATTAAAAAATAATCCTTTTTGTCCTTCATATATATCATGTAATCGAAATAATTCTTAGCTTGTGTTTGGATATGAATTTGAAAGTTGACACAAAATTTGAGTTTTGAAAGTTGTTATTTTCGAAACTTAAAGTTGTGTTTGGATATATGATTTACTTGAGAAAAAAATTTTATGAGTGAAAGTCTCAAGAATTCAAAAACTAGTCTGAATCATTTTTTGAGAACTTAAAAAATATTTAAATATTTGATTTTCAAAATTTACTTAAATTAATTGGTCAAACAAATTTATAAAGATAAATCTTCAAAATCTAATCTAAAATTTATAACCAAACACTAATTTAATATTTAGAAAAGTGATCCATCTAATCCTTCATGTTTACTCATGTAATTGAAGTAGTCCTTAATGAATGAAAAAAATGATCATTTTAGTCCTCCACATACAACATGTAACCACAATAATCTTTAATATATATATTTTAAAAAGTGATTAGTAATATTCAAATATAGATTTTTCGGCGTTAAGATGGGCGGAGCTCCCCATGAACATCGATAAAAATTAGGAAGCACGTTGTTTGATAGTCATATTTGGTAGAATATAAAGCAAATGTCAGAATTTTTTCTTTTACTTTTTGGACTTTTGCTTTCACCAAACTAAATTGTTGAGAAAAATGTTAAAATGGTACTTAATACATGGAGTTGGATTATTTAATATATAGAAAAATAACCATTTTAGTCCTTCATATATATTACGTAATCAAAAGAATTATTAGCTTATGTTTGACTATAGATTTGAAAGTTGACACAAAATTTGAGTTTTTGAAGTTTTTATTTTTGGAATTAAGTTTTGTTTGGACTTATGCTTTACTTAGGAAAAGATTAAAATTTTATGAGTGGAAGTTTCAAAAATTCAAAAACTAATCTGAGCCATTTTTGAGACTTGAAAATATTTAAAGATTTGATTTTCAAAATCTGCTTAAATTTCTTGGTCAAACAAATTTATGAAGATAAATCTTTAAAATCTAATCTAAAATTTATGACCAAACACTAATTTAGTACTCCCTCCGTTCGCTTTTACTCGTCACAAATTTCCTAATTTGATTTCTACTTTTACTTGTCATTTTGTCACTAATCAAGACAAGACAAAGTTTTTTTCCTGCTATACCCTTAATTGATTACTCCTACTAGCATTGAGTTAATTAACCCTGTAAAATGTTTTAAGACTTTTTGAAGTCTCCAAAAGCCAAATTAGCCGTGTGGAGATTAACAAAGTATTTAAACCATTCATTAATCCATAAAAACATACTCCTATAACATGAATTTTTTTACTACAATTCCACTAAAGAAATGATTTTTTGTTGGAATTAAACTAAAGAAAACGGATGAACTACTCCATTAATAGTATAAAAGAATGCTATACTCTTTACCCAATAAAATGCTTTGGTATCATTGAAACAATTACTCCACCAATGTTGAAATTTGACTTTAGTTAATACAAGGCACAACCATTAATAGGAGCAATATGGTAAAATTATACTACCAATCATTGTTTTCTTAATGGGTGTGTCATCTCAATTTGTGACGAGTAAAACCGAATGGAGGGAGTATTTAGAAAGAGTGATCCATCTAATCCTTCATATGTACCCATGTAATTGAAATAGTCTTTAATAAATGTAAAAATAAGAGAAAAGACATAAAATCACCACTGAAGTTGTCTCGAATTTGCTAAAAGACACTTTAAGTTTGCGGGAGTTCTATTACCCAACAAAACTTGTAAAGACCATTTTAATTGCATGCTTTTAACCGATTTTCTCATCCAACTTGAACTATAAATCAGCGCATGTTGGACACTTTCCATTAAATAAATAATTTTAATTAAGTCAATTAATAAAGGGCGGGTTTAATCCGACCCGAATCCCTTCATCTCTTCTTTTCAAGATATTTTTTTTTTTCCATTTCTCACTTTACAAAATCATTTTCAAACCCAACTAATAAAAAGCTTTGAGAGTTGAAGATTAACAACATAGTTTAGCTAAATTAGAAATTGTATTGATCAATTTCTTGAAAAAAATAGCTGACTAAACAAAGAATTGAAGATAGGTCAAGCTTCAACGACTATTTTAATGGAGAATTGGGGAAGTGTTGGGTTCGAAATCGAGAGGGCGTCATGCGAAAGCATATAATTTCAAACCATAGAAACGATAATTCAGATGACAAAAAAAAAACATACTAAAGGCATAATTATTATATGGTTTGGCCAATTGGCCTACATATAAAAACTAATATAAAAATATCATAAAAACTATGAGAGAAAAATCTCCCCATAAACAAGACTCTTAAATGACTACATTGTGGATGCTATTGTGTTATGGTATGAGAAGAGGAGTCTTCTATTTATAGAGTTTTAAAACCTTTCTTACAATAAAGAGGTCAGTCAAATATGGAAGAGTTTTATATTTTCCTTTTAGGAAAAGTAAAAGTAATTATGATATTACTTTTATTTTCCTTTCAAGAAAAGTAAAACTTAAATTTGGTAAGAAAATAAGGGCAAAAATCCTAACAAATCTCCCCTTTTTGGCTGGATTTTCTTGGCAAAACTTGATCCGCCTTCTTCACTTTCTTCACATAATCTTCATCACTGCTGCTTGCCATGGTTAAAAATAAGATTTAAAATATCATGGTTAAAAATGGGTTAAAAATTAATATTTTATTTTTATTTTTAAAAATGCAGCAGCAGGTATGTTGAAAATATGGTTGAAACTTCTTCTCCACATGTAGTTGGACAAAAATCTTCATTATCATCAAATTGGTTGCAACTTGATTTGAAACCGCTTTGAACCTGTTTTTAATCTCGTTTCACCAAACCATTGGACCTTTGAACCGTAGGCTTTGATACCACTTGTTGGGTTCGAAATCGATAGGGCGTCACGTGGAAGCATATAGTTTCAATCCATAGAAACGATAATTCAGATGACAAAGAAAAACATACTAAAGGCATAATTATTATATGGTTTGGCCAATTGGCCTACATATAAAAACTAATATAAAAATATCATAAAAACTATGAGAGAAAAATCTCCCCATAAACAAGACTCTTAAATGACTACATTGTGGATGCTATTATGTTATGGTATGAGAAGAGGGGTCTTGGTCAAACGACCTACATATTATGAAACTAATATCAAAAAACATAAAACCTATTGGGAGAAATCTCCCCCTAAACAAGACTCTTTAAGAACTGCATTGTGATATTATTGTATTTTGATATGAGAAGAGGGTCTCCTATTTATAGAGGTTTAAATCTTTTCCTTTAAGAAAAAGGTTAGCCAAATATGGAAGAGTTTTATATTTTCCTTTTAGGAAAAGTAAAAGTAATTATTGTATTACTTTTATTTTCCTTTCAAGAAAAGTAAAACTTAAATTTGGTAAGAAAATCAGGGCAAAAATCCTAACAGGAAGATGGATTTTTTAAAGAGAAGATGAGTTTTATAAAGATTTGACAAAATCATTTACACGTGACATTTTTTAATTTGTTGTTGCAGCAAATATTTTTCCTTCACGCGTGTCATTTGCGTGCATACAAACATAGGCCGAAAATCGGTCAAAAGTGTCTATTTACAATGGTCTTTATAAGTTTTGTGGGGTAATAGGATGCCCGCAAACTTAAAATGTCTTTTAGCAAATTCGGGACAACTTCAATGGTGATTTTATGTCTTTTCTCTAAAAATAATTATTTTTATCCTTCATATATACCATGTATCAAAATAATTCTTAATATATTAAAAAATGATCATTTTAGTTTTAAACATTAAGGTAACAATATACACTCATATTATATT
Organism: Capsicum rhomboideum; assembly: GCA_031232105.1. Lineage (NCBI taxonomy): Eukaryota > Viridiplantae > Streptophyta > Magnoliopsida > Solanales > Solanaceae > Capsicum > Capsicum rhomboideum. Next base: position 135,961,835 of record CP124709.1, on the reverse strand, counting down.
CGTCGACACAATTTATATGCGCGTATGATACAACGAATACAATCATCTCACATCTTTTTTTTTTTTTTCTGATCGAACACTTCAAATGATCGCTATGAATGGCAAATGCATAAACTAAAACTACAAATTATTAGTAAGGCTCAAACTGTAGCCATTTACGAAAATTCTTTATACATCAAGGCCTAAAAAGAGTCCAAACACTTACATACTAATTTGATCATTTTCAACAATTTAGCCTAGTATAAAACAGTGTTTTAAAAGACGTGGGCGTGAGGCGAGACGTTTTACATAGCACGGGATGAGACGTAAGCCCCGAGACATGGGGCGTAAGTCCCACGGATCTTTAGTTTATAATTTATAATAATAAAAATAATATAATAACATAAAATTGTACAAAAAATGCATTATTAATTTTAAAAAAATTAAAATACGATTAAAAAAAACTCATAGAAAACAAAACTTTTAACATCATTTATAACTAGAAATAGTGCAATGATATAAAAATTATTATGTGATACAAATCAACTCTAACACCTTAACTTACAAATAATAAAAGAATCACAATTTCTTACAATATATGAATATCATACTATGCAATTTACCTCCCTAAAAGAGATAATCAATAAACTATTAATATCATTATTAATAAGTGGTGATCCGTTTGGACGACCAAACGGATCTCCACCGTCCACGTGTCCCTTCATCCGACAGATTTAATCCGTTCCTCCATCTCTTGGTCCTAATTAATTATTTTAGCTTATTTCGGTATTAGAAAATTAATAATATTTAATTAAAAAAGGTAAATAAATACAAAATGATGAATTAAGGGACGAACCCACCTGCTTCAATCCCCGTGATTTTACTATATCACCCCTAATTAATTATTATAAGTCGTTTGAGTATTAGAAAATTGATAATATTTAATTAAAAAAAAGTAAAATAGACACAAAATGATAAATTACATTACGTACAAAATGATGAATTAAGGGACGAACCCACCTGCTTCAACCTGGTGATTTTACTATATCACCCCTAATTAATTATTATAAGTCGTTTAAGTATTAGAAAATTGATAATATTTAATTAAAAAAAAATAAAATAGACACAAAATGATAAATTACATTACGTTAAAAGTAATATAATTAACATCTAACGATCTTGGCCGTCCACCTCCCCCTTTGATCCGACGGATCTTATCCGTTCCTCCACTTCTTAGTCCTAATTAATTATTTTAACTTATTTAGGTATTAGAAAATTAATAATATTTAATTAAAAAACGTAAATAAATACAAAATGATAAATTAAGGGACAAACCCACCTGCTTCAACCCGGTGATTTTACTATATCACCCCTAATTAATTATTATAAGTCGTTTAAGTATTAGAAAATTGATAATATTTAATCATCCCTTTTAATAAGTGTGGGTCTTTGGTATGACCAAAAAGATCTCGGCCGTCCACGGCCTTTGATCGGACGGATTTTATCCGTTCCTCCACCTCTTCGTCCTAATTAATTATTTTAACTCATTTAAGTATTAGAAAATTAATAATATTTAATTAAAAAAGGTAAATAAATACAACATGATGAATTATGGCGCCAACCACCTGCTTCAACCCCGTAATTTTACTATATCACCCCTAATTAATTATAAGTCGTTTGAGTATTAAAAAAATTAATAATATTTAATTAAAAAAAGTAAAATAGACACAAAATGATACCTTTTAATAAGTGTGGATCTTTGGTATGACCAAAAAGATCTCGGCCGTCCACGGCCTTTGATCGAATGGATCTTATCCGTTCTTCCACCTCTTGGTCTTAATTAATTATTTTACCTTCTTCATATACTAATGTGATATAATTAGAAGTTATTTAGGTAATATTGGACCCGTGTTACATCTTCAAGTGTTGCTCACATATTACTTTATTTTACTCCCAATCTGCTCTCCACTTTCTCACTCATCTCTATCACTTTCACTTGGATATCATTATTTACATTTATTATATCATAAAATTGTCAGGTCAAAAATTATTTACGTATCGTGAGAAAATAATGATTAGACACCCGTGCGGAGCACGGGCACCCTTATCTAGTTATAATTAAAACATCAACTCTTTCATGAATAAAAACAAAATACTTTCAAATAACAAAATAAAATATGATAATTTTGAAATATAGGACAAAAACATATCGACTAATGACAAGTGAAGATGTAAAATTCGGATATGTAATTTAAACAGAAATGTAAAGTCATATTCACCCTCACGACGTTCTCAATTAGTAAATAAACTAGTTACTCTTAATTTTCTTATTTCAAAATATGAAAGAAATACTAAGAATCATTCATTTAGTAGAGAATTATGAGTATCAACAACGTTGACTAAGGAATTTGACACAATTTGTGTAAGAACTATTAGGCGAGTCCCGGGCGTGTCACACCCCGAGTCCCAACGAGGCGTGATTGGCACCCGAAGCCGATATGGCCCGAGAGAACCAATCTTTGCTTATGAACACTCGCATGCATCTACTCATATGGACCTTATGAAACCCCATACAACTATGCAAAAGTCATGGATATGGAAACGGATATGGAAGCACATGTCATACATAGATATATATATATATATATCAACTTGGCCGGTGGGGCCTTCAAACCCAAAATGAGCGTACATATCTTACATTCTGTTCCCACATAAGTCTACAAAGCCTCTACAGATACATGACTATGACAAACCTAGAGTCGGGACAACACCCCGCTCTATACTCATATACAATACCAAAATGAATGTACATAGCAACTCAGAAAAGCCCCGAACAAACTGGAGCTCACCAAAAGTCTGCAAAAAGATCTGCAACCTACAGTGGAGACTTACTAGTACCTGCACCTGCAGCAAGTAAGGTAAATCCCCCAAGAGGGGTCAGTACGGAAAATGTACCGAGTATGTAAGGCCATATGAAACTGTCATGAATACATCAATAGAATCAAAATGTAATGGTATAAGCATCATAAACAATTCATCGATTTGCATGTGTGGAACCGTGTAGCTTACATAGATTAAGTGCTTTCCTTTATTGGTTATTCCTCCTCACTCATATCATAACGTACCCGGGCCCCGACTGATCAGTGGGTCTTTTCATGATATATCGTCATGTTGGGATCGGGTCGAGCTAGGCTTATGCCCCTAGACCTGCCACCCAGGGATCGGGTCGAGCTAGGCTTATGCCCCTAGACCTGCCACCCATAAATCATCCATCGGGATCGAGTCGAGCTAGGCTTCATGCCCCTAGACTTGCCACCCATACTTGATCATTGACCACATATGCATTACTGTGCTTTAGTTTGAGATTGATACTTTTACTTGCGAGAGATTGGTACCTTCACTTGTGAGAGATTGATACAGTCAATGATACAAGGTTAACGTACCTATATAGATAGCCAAAACATTATTGGAACTTAAGGACACAACATGATTGAGACTTTTGGGACATGTCCATAATTATGAAACTTATGAACAATAACGACTAGTGAATAAGGACTATAAAACGTAAGAATGAATAGACTCTCCGTATGTCATCACTTCTCTTAAAACAACTTCTTTTGGTAGCCACAACACTTTTGAAACTTGGAACCATGTTTGTAATTAGGTAATCCATGAATGGCAATAGACCAAGAGTAACGTATACATGATTAATAATGGAGGATAACCCGAAATGAGGTACCTTAGAACAATTCGAAAATGAATAAGTACCCCAACAAGAAGTTCATCATATGCCGTAGAAAGATACGAAAAGAGTAACCTTACATACCTGCACTTCCAAGTATGAACACACGAGTTTATGAATGCATACAATGATCCAGCTCCTTCTTTACGTCTTAGTCTACAATACCAGTTCATCGGAACTTACATTAGCAACTATAACAGCTAGTTACCCTAGCGGCGTACAAGACGTCAATGAATTCTCATGTCACCCCTTACAATACAATCCAACACATTTTCATATCTCCAACACCATAACGGTACATACATTAACCAAGAAATCATACATCGATCGTATTTTACACCACACTTGTCCTTTACGCTTTTCCTTTTATATTTCCGTCGTAGTTGTTCCTTTATAACAACATATGACCCATCACCCATATCTAACATAATCCAAAACACCTCCTTACGACACTTCAAAGTCATTAAAATGACATTACAAGTTGATAATTACATCCATAAAGGGTATCGGGGCTTTCGGGGACCAAAGGGATACGGAAACAACCAAAACTAAATTCTGGACTGACCTGCGCAGCCACCTGCGCATGCAGGTCAGTCACATGCGCACGCAGATGGCCATTGGCAGCAGCCAGTGCCATCTGCGATGGCATCTGCGCCCGCAGATGCCCTCGTCTGCGGGGCGGATGCCCGTTTTGGTCCGAAATGGCTCCGTTTTGGGTCTTTTAAGGCCATGAATGGTCCATAATCACAACCAACTTCATTTTAACATATTTTTGATCATTTATCATGCCAACCACCAGCCATGATTTCACGACACACATACAACACCCAAAACCACATTTTACGGCCAATATGCCACCAAAACCATAACCAATTTTCTCAATAGAAATTCCAAACGTTTAGCACAAGAATAAAACATAGTAAGACCATAATCACATCCCAAATGACCATAATAAATCCGTCAAGTTCATTTCCTTCCAGACCACAAGTACATATGCAAGTTTACAAGCCAAACCACCCTCCGATTTAGCAAACACACATTGTTCCCACTTCACCAACATAACCAACATAGCATACACCATATATTATGCATAACATATATGAATCCATCATAATAAACACTTACCAAGTCTTTCAAGATGATGATTTGGTCCAAAGGAGATCTTAGGTCTCTTGAGAGCAAAAGGGATTTTTTTTTTGTGGAAAAATCTAAAAATGTTATGAGAGGTTAATGGAATAAAAATCTGATTTTTCTCTATATATAGGCCCTCAAGTCTTTCTTATCTCTTCCTTAGCATTAAATGATATGGTTGATTGGTCAAATGGATCAAAATGAAAGAATGGGTCAAAAATCCCCTTGTTGGGCCATGTCTTCTCATGAATTTGGGCTTCACTTATGGCCCAATTGTAAAATCCTTGCTAATGCCCACATTTTAATGCCTAATTCAACAATTCTCTCATGTTTTCATTTCATTTTTTTTTTCATAAATGGTACGGTTGTCAGCTAAACCTAGAAACGTACGGGGTGTTACATTATTCCCCCCTTAGAAACATTCGTCCTCGAATGTTAGTAACATCGGCTCATGTACATCCCACACTTAATACCTATGGATACTTCCTTGTTATTGTTCCAACTCCATACCTTGAGCTTTCTCCCCCGTTTGCAATGGTCACGGGTACTTTGACTTCATTAGTCCTTTGGCTCCCTAGGTAATCCAATTTCTCCACTGTACCTTTACCAAAGCTAGTCTCATGTTCTCTTTATCTTTCCACGTGTATTATCCCTCCATAAGGGACATCCCGCATAGCTTGTATATAAAAAAAAAACGAATGAATCTCAACATATGGCTTGTGTTAGCCTGTAGTTATTATTTTCTCTTTAGCGTAGTGGCAAAATCTATCCCCAACATAAGACTGTTTTACTCGGTCTAATTCACCCAATTGACGATTTCAACTTTCTTCTATATAAACCCTCGCAGATTTCATGTTGGTACTTGAACAATAGTTATCATACTAAGCACATTCAAGAAGGGGTAGATGATCATCCCAACTACCTTTTAAGTCTCTCGTACAGACTCGTTGTATACCTTCAAATGTTTGAATAGTCTACGCTATTTGTCTATTCGTCTGAGGGTGAAAAGTTGTACTCAAGTTCACGTATGTGTCCAACCTTTTCGGAAACAAAATTTCTACAATTGGGTAGTAAAGTGAACTCCCCTGCCTAATGTAAGAGATTTCAGAACTCCGTATAGTTGTACGTCCTTTGTACTAAACAACCTTGCGTCTCCTTCAACCATGTAAGTGGTCTTGAATGGCAACATATGTGTTATGTAGGTAAACCTGTCAACTATCTCTCATATGGAATCAAAATTTCCAACATATAAGGCAACCATTATGTGTATGAGGTAAGCTATGTGAACCATGTCTTACTTTAAACTGGACAACATAGACATGGCATATAACCTTCCGGTTTCTGATGCTCTGCTATTACCTATTGATAATTTGGTCAAGGAATTGCAAATTCTATAAAGTTCTTCCTTTCTATAGTGCCTGACCAATGCTTTCTTTTCAACCCACAGTACGTTTTGTTTCTCCCAATTAACAATATAATTCTGCGAATGATGTGCTTCAGATATACTTCATTTCCTTGGTTCATCCATAGTTGGTATACCTAATCTACCTTACTATTGGGATATTCCCTCGTGTGTAAGATCAAATCTCATCAAACCTTGTGGTACGTTCTTTTGCCGAGCTAAACATAGTAATCGCATGTTGCTTTTTCTTAACCTCTACGAATAAGGACTTTACCGCATTTTGCGCTATAACCCTTTGATCTGAAGTGTCTCGTAAGATGCACTACCAAGCTGCTTAATTAATATGTAGATCCTCACTATACCTTGTGTCCCCATGGACCGACCATCGGTACGTCCTAATGCTTTATGACCTAAAGCATCGACCACTGCATTTGTGTTGTTTTTTTTTTGTTCGAATACGATCTCAGTATCGTATCTTAATCTCTTCATAGTTTAAGTTGTCTTCTCTTCCTCAGATTTAAGTTCTTCTACTCGAAGTGTATACAAACTCTTATGATCAATATTTAATATCACTATGAACCCTACATAGTAGTGTCATATCTTCGTATCCTTCAAATAAATACCACAACTGTTACCTTAAGATCATATGTGACATCGTTTCTCTCTCCTATGGCCACACTGCCATGAGGCATACACTATTATCTTATCATGCTGCATTATCACACATCCCGGGTCATCCCCGGAAGCAGCACCCTGTTTTGCATAACCTTTGTGCCTTTGAGCAATATGAAACTGGGGTAGAAGTCTCTTCGAAACTTGTCTCATATGCATCACTCCGCTGAAACTGAGTTACGTTGTACATTAGCTCTGTTAAGGGTACAGGGATAGAAGAAAATCCTGTAGTAATTCTGCTAGATCACCAATCATCCCAAAAAATGATGAAGAGCAAATTTTGTTTTTCACTGTTTCTATCTTTAGAGTATCGACCTTCATTCCGTCATCCTATACAATGTCACCCAAGAACGCTATGGGCTGTATCCAAAAGTCATACTCAGAGAACTTTGCGTTCCACTTACGATCCCATCTTATGACACCTGCCATACGTACTTGGCATAGTCCTCTTGCAATCTTGATTAAACCAAATTATCAGCCATGAACACGGTTACAAATACATCTAACAATGGTTTGCATACCCTATTTATCCTCTCCAGAACATCAGCTGGTACATGTGTTAGTCCCAATGACACAACTTACGAGCCATTACAGTCAGAACGTGGTCGCAAGACTGTCTTGGGTATATCTTTGTTTCTTCTTCTGACTTGGTGATAACCAGATCCCATGTCACTTTTAGTGCAAGAACGAGTGAATACAATCCTTTTAATAAATCTTAGGAGGGGATATTTATTCTTAATCGGTACTTTACGCAATTGCCACATTCACACGGGTGCGCCCCAAAGGACATATTAGATCTTATTTATCTCCTGTCCACCAAATCTTTTAATTTGCTCTGTGTAATTTCTATAGCATTACCGGAGCCATGGTATATATAGAGGAAGAGAGATAAGCGGAGGGTCTAGAATCACATCAATCATAGGCTCTACTTCCCGTTCCGAGGGTAAGCCTGGAAATTCATCAGGCATATATATCAAGAAAATCATTTGACCATCGGAACCTATTGAGAACTTGGTGATTTCGCATCAATCTCTCGCTCTTAGACTAACTGGCATACATACCCCTTGGCCATCAATTTCGTCACCTTGCAAGAGAAAATAAACTTTTCCTTGGTGCCCCCACATTACTCTTCCACTTAGGAACATGTTCTTATGCATAGTGAAAATGCACCTTGGCAACTCACCGTGGTATAACAAGAAATCAACTTATCCATTCCCATTATAACACGAACATCCACCGTTTGCAATTCGATAAGCTTAGCCAATGTATTATAACCCCACATCGTTACCACCTAATCACGACACATTCTTTTAGCTACAATAATATTCCTTTCCTTTTTTTTTTCTTTTACTCAATGGAATAGCATAAGATAGGGTAAATACCCAAATCAATCAATGTAAATATGTTACGAAAAAGACAGATCATATACCTGTTGCATCATCGGGAGAAGCCTCAAATTTCTGCCGATCCACCACGGCGTAGGAATTGCCCTGGATATTACTAGAACTAGCTTCCCCCCTAGCACCCTTGCCCTGACCAGCAGCTTGTGTATCTCTACCTAGAGGAGGCACATATGATGTCGATGCAAAGGTTGGTCCCGTTGGTCGTGCCATGCCACCTGTGTTCCTTCGTGGACACCCCCTTGCCACATGCCCTGGCATGCCGCAAAAATAGCAAACATCCCTTCCGAACCGACATTCACCTGCATGAAACCTCCTACAGCGCTGGCACAATCGACGATCAAACCTCGGGCGGTTCATACGTCCTTGTGTTTGATACCCCACTGTACGTAAATCCTGCATATCACCTCCTTGCCCAAACTGGTTGCTTCTAAACCCTTGGAATAGAGGAGGAGTAATCATTGTGGTATGGGGAAATGATGGCCTAAGTGTCTTGTGAAAAACCCTAGGCCCAAATCCTCCTTGGGACGCCATGATTTGTCCCATGGGTTTAGCCTTTTTTGACGATCTTTCTTCCAATTCTTTCATCCTATCCCTCTGCTTCTGTCCCTCCTTTTGCTGCACCAGAGCTTGTCTTTGAGCTTGTGCAGCAACTACACGGGTCAATATTTGTACTGCACTCATCAAATCCTGCTCAATAGTATTAACGGGCAGTTCTGAAGATACTTCTCTTCTTCTCAGCTCCTCCGGAACTGGGAAAGTGGAAGAAGCCCTTGATGCAAAGTCAGTATCAGCTCCACCTTGACTCACTTGGTTAGGTGGTGGTCTACTCACTCCCTCTCCGGTAAGCGTAACAACCTGCTTACCCTTGCCTTTATCTCTTCTTTTCATCGGCAATTTCTGTATCACAGAAAACCAATCACCACGGTCAAATATAATTTAACTTACATCGCTGGCTCTATGGCACGATCTAGGAATGAAGAAAAGAAACAACATCCTAAATGTCCCGTAGCCTCCTACTTATAAATGTGGTGCACAACACATTGATAAGTAAGACTCTACTCAGACACGGCTTTGTAGACACCCTTAGAACGAACTGCTCTGATACCACTTTTGTCACACCCCGAGTCCCAACGAGGCGTGATTGGCACCCGAAGCCGATATGGCCCGAGAGAACCAATCTTTGCTTATGAACACTCGCATGCATCTACTCATATGGACCTTATGAAACCCCATACAACTATGCAAAAGTCATGGATATGGAAACGGATATGGAAGCACATGTCATACATAGATATATATATATATATCAACTTGGCCGGTGGGGCCTTCAAACCCAAAATGAGCGTACATATCTTACATTCTGTTCCCACATAAGTCTACAAAGCCTCTACAGATACATGACTATGACAAACCTAGAGTCGGGACAACACCCCGCTCTATACTCATATACAATACCAAAATGAATGTACATAGCAACTCAGAAAAGCCCCGAACAAACTGGAGCTCACCAAAAGTCTGCAAAAAGATCTGCAACCTACAGTGGAGACTTACTAGTACCTGCACCTGCAGCAAGTAAGGTAAATCCTCCAAGAGGGGTCAGTACGGAAAATGTACCGAGTATGTAAGGCCATATGAAACTGTCATGAATACATCAATAGAATCAAAATGTAATGGTATAAGCATCATAAACAATTCATCGATTTGCATGTGTGGAACCGTGTAGCTTACATAGATTAAGTGCTTTCCTTTATTGGTTATTCCTCCTCACTCATATCATAACGTACCCGGGCCCCGACTGATCAGTGGGTCTTTTCATGACATATCGTCATGTTGGGATCGGGTCGAGCTAGGCTTATGCCCCTAGACCTGCCACCCAGGGATCGGGTCGAGCTAGGCTTATGCCCCTAGACCTGCCACCCATAAATCATCCATCGGGATCGAGTCGAGCTAGGCTTCATGCCCCTAGACTTGCCACCCATACTTGATCATTGACCACATATGCATTACTGTGCTTTAGTTTGAGATTGATACTTTTACTTGCGAGAGATTGGTACCTTCACTTGTGAGAGATTGATACAGTCAATGATACAAGGTTAACGTACCTATATAGATAGCCAAAACATTATTGGAACTTAAGGACACAACATGATTGAGACTTTTGGGACATGTCCATAATTATGAAACTTATGAACAATAACGACTAGTGAATAAGGACTATAAAACGTAAGAATGAATAGACTCTCCTTATGTCATCACTTCCCTTAAAACAACTTCTTTTGGTAGCCACAACACTTTTGAAACTTGGAACCATGTTTGTAATTAGGTAATCCATGAATGGCAATAGACCAAGAGTAACGTATACATGATTAATAATGGAGGATAACCCGAAATGAGGTACCTTAGAACAATTCGAAAATGAATAAGTACCCCAACAAGAAGTTCATCATATGCCGTAGAAAGATACGAAAAGAGTAACCTTACATACCTGCACTTCCAAGTATGAACACACGAGTTTATGAATGCATACAATGATCCAGCTCCTTCTTTACGTCTTAGTCTACAATACCAGTTCATCGGAACTTACATTAGCAACTATAACAGCTAGTTACCCTAGCGGCGTACAAGACGTCAATGAATTCTCATGTCAACCCTTACAATACAATCCAACACATTTTCATATCTCCAACACCATAACGGTACATACATTAACCAAGAAATCATACATCGATCGTATTTTACACCACACTTGTCCTTTACGCTTTTCCTTTTATCTTTCCGTCGTAGTTGTTCCTTTATAACAACATATGACCCATCACCCATATCTAACATAATCCAAAACACCTCCTTACGACACTTCAAAGTCATTAAAATGACATTACAAGTTGATAATTACATCCATAAAGGGTATCGGGGCTTTCGGGGACCAAAGGGATACGGAAACAACCAAAACTAAATTCTGGACTGACCTGCGCAGCCACCTGCGCATGCAGGTCAGTCACATGCGCACGCAGATGGCCATTGGCAGCAGCCAGTGCCATCTGCGATGGCATCTGCGCCCGCAGATGCCCTCGTCTGCGGGGCGGATGCCCGTTTTGGTTCGAAATGGCTCCGTTTTGGGTCTTTTAAGGCCATGAATGGTCCATAATCACAACCAACTTCATTTTAACATATTTTTGATCATTTATCATGCCAACCACCAGCCATGATTTCACGACACACATACAACACCCAAAACCACATTTTACGGCCAATATGCCACCAAAACCATAACCAATTTTCTCAATAGAAATTCCAAACGTTTAGCACAAGAATAAAACATAGTAAGACCATAATCACATCCCAAATGACCATACTAAATCCGTCAAGTTCATTTCCTTCCAGACCACAAGTACATATGCAAGTTTACAAGCCAAACCACCCTCCGATTTAGCAAACACACATTGTTCCCACTTCACCAACATAACCAACATAGCATACACCATATATTATGCATAACATATATGAATCCATCATAATAAACACTTACCAAGTCTTTCAAGATGATGATTTGGTCCAAAGGAGATCTTAGGTCTCTTGAGAGCAAAAGGGATTTTTTTTTTGTGGAAAAATCTAAAAATGTTATGAGAGGTTAATGGAATAAAAATCTGATTTTTCTCTATATATAGGCCCTCAAGTCTTTCTTATCTCTTCCTTAGCATTAAATGATATGGTTGATTGGTCAAATGGATCAAAATGAAAGAATGGGTCAAAAATCCCCTTGTTGGGCCATGTCTTCTCATGAATTTGGGCTTCACTTATGGCCCAATTGTAAAATCCTTGCTAATGCCCACATTTTAATGCCTAATTCAACAATTCTCTCATGTTTTCATTTCATTTTTTTTTTCATAAATGGTACGGTTGTCAGCTAAACCTAGAAACGTACGGGGTGTTACATTATTCCCCCCTTAGAAACATTCGTCCTCGAATGTTAGTAACATCGGCTCATGTACATCCCACACTTAATACCTATGGATACTTCCTTGTTATTGTTCCAACTCCATACCTTGAGCTTTCTCCCCCGTTTGCAATGGTCACGGGTACTTTGACTTCATTAGTCCTTTGGCTCCCTAGGTAATCCAATTTCTCCACTGTACCTTTACCAAAGCTAGTCTCATGTTCTCTTTATCTTTCCACGTGTATTATCCCTCCATAAGGGACATCCCGCATAGCTTGTATATAAAAAAAAAATGAATGAATCTCAACATATGGCTTGTGTTAGCCTGTAGTTATTATTTTCTCTTTAGCGTAGTGGCAAAATCTATCCCCAACATAAGACTGTTTTACTCGGTCTAATTCACCCAATTGACGATTTCAACTTTCTTCTATATAAACCCTCGCAGATTTCATGTTGGTACTTGAACAATAGTTATCATACTAAGCACATTCAAGAAGGGGTAGATGATCATCCCAACTACCTTTTAAGTCTCTCGTACAGACTCGTTGTATACCTTCAAATGTTTGAATAGTCTACGCTATTTGTCTATTCGTCTGAGGGTGAAAAGTTGTACTCAAGTTCACGTATGTGTCCAACCTTTTCGGAAACAAAATTTCTACAATTGGGTAGTAAAGTGAACTCCCCTGCCTAATGTAAGAGATTTCAGAACTCCGTATAGTTGTACGTCCTTTGTACTAAACAACCTTGCGTCTCCTTCAACCATGTAAGTGGTCTTGAATGGCAACATATGTGTTATGTAGGTAAACCTGTCAACTATCTCTCATATGGAATCAAAATTTCCAACATATAAGGCAACCATTATGTGTATGAGGTAAGCTATGTGAACCATGTCTTACTTTAAACTGGACAACATAGACATGGCATATAACCTTCCGGTTTCTGATGCTCTGCTATTACCTATTGATAATTTGGTCAAGGAATTGCAAATTCTATAAAGTTCTTCCTTTCTATAGTGCCTGACCAATGCTTTCTTTTCAACCCACAGTACGTTTTGTTTCTCCCAATTAACAATATAATTCTGCGAATGATGTGCTTCAGATATACTTCATTTCCTTGGTTCATCCATAGTTGGTATACCTAATCTACCTTACTATTGGGATATTCCCTCGTGTGTAAGATCAAATCTCATCAAACCTTGTGGTACGTTCTTTTGCCGAGCTAAACATAGTAATCGCATGTTGCTTTTTCTTAACCTCTACGAATAAGGACTTTACCGCATTTTGCGCTATAACCCTTTGATCTGAAGTGTCTCGTAAGATGCACTACCAAGCTGCTTAATTAATATGTAGATCCTCACTATACCTTGTGTCCCCATGGACCGACCATCCGTACGTCCTAATGCTTTATGACCTAAAGCATCGACCACTGCATTTGTGTTGTTTTTTTTTTGTTCGAATACGATCTCAGTATCGTATCTTAATCTCTTCATAGTTTAAGTTGTCTTCTCTTCCTCAGATTTAAGTTCTTCTACTCGAAGTGTATACAAACTCTTATGATCAATATTTAATATCACTATGAACCCTACATAGTAGTGTCATATCTTCGTATCCTTCAAATAAATACCACAACTGTTACCTTAAGATCATATGTGACATCGTTTCTCTCTCCTATGGCCACACTGCCATGAGGCATACACTATTATCTTATCATGCTGCATTATCACACATCCCGGGTCATCCCCGGAAGCAGCACCCTGTTTTGCATAACCTTTGTGCCTTTGAGCAATATGAAACTGGGGTAGAAGTCTCTTCGAAACTTGTCTCATATGCATCACTCCGCTGAAACTGAGTTACGTTGTACATTAGCTCTGTTAAGGGTACAGGGATAGAAGAAAATCCTGTAGTAATTCTGCTAGATCACCAATCATCCCAAAAAATGATGAAGAGCAAATTTTGTTTTTCACTGTTTCTATCTTTAGAGTATCGACCTTCATTCCGTCATCCTATACAATGTCACCCAAGAACGCTATGGGCTGTATCCAAAAGTCATACTCAGAGAACTTTGCGTTCCACTTACGATCCCATCTTATGACACCTGCCATACGTACTTGGCATAGTCCTCTTGCGATCTTGATTAAACCAAATTATCAGCCATGAACACGGTTACAAATACATCTAACAATGGTTTGCATACCCTATTTATCCTCTCCAGAACATCAGCTGGTACATGTGTTAGTCCCAATGACACAACTTACGAGCCATTACAGTCAGAACGTGGTCGCAAGACTGTCTTGGGTATATCTTTGTTTCTTCTTCTGACTTGGTGATAACCAGATCCCATGTCACTTTTAGTGCAAGAACGAGTGAATACAATCCTTTTAATAAATCTTAGGAGGGGATATTTATTCTTAATCGGTACTTTACGCAATTGCCACATTCACACGGGTGCGCCCCAAAGGACATATTAGATCTTATTTATCTCCTGTCCACCAAATCTTTTAATTTGCTCTGTGTAATTTCTATAGCATTACCGGAGCCATGGTATATATAGAGGAAGAGAGATAAGCGGAGGGTCTAGAATCACATCAATCATAGGCTCTACTTCCCGTTCCGAGGGTAAGCCTGGAAATTCATCAGGCATATATATCAAGAAAGTCATTTGACCATCGGAACCTATTGAGAACTTGGTGATTTCGCATCAATCTCTCGCTCTTAGACTAACTGGCATACATACCCCTTGGCCATCAATTTCGTCACCTTGCAAGAGAAAATAAACTTTTCCTTGGTGCCCCCACATTACTCTTCCACTTAGGAACATGTTCTTATGCATAGTGAAAATGCACCTTGGCAACTCACCGTGGTATAACAAGAAATCAACTTATCCATTCCCATTATAACACGAACATCCACCGTTTGCAATTCGATAAGCTTAGCCAATGTATTATAACCCCACATCGTTACCACCTAATCACGACACATTCTTTTAGCTACAATAATATTTCTTTCCTTTTTTTTTCTTTTACTCAATGGAATAGCATAAGATAGGGTAAATACCCAAATCAATCAATGTAAATATGTTACGAAAAAGACAGATCATATACCTGTTGCATCATCGGGAGAAGCCTCAAATTTCTGCCGATCCACCACGGCGTAGGAATTGCCCTGGATATTACTAGAACTAGCTTCCCCCCTAGCACCCTTGCCCTGACCAGCAGCTTGTGTATCTCTACCTAGAGGAGGCACATATGATGTCGATGCAAAGGTTGGTCCCGTTGGTCGTGCCATGCCACCTGTGTTCCTTCGTGGACACCCCCTTGCCACATGCCCTGGCATGCCGCAAAAATAGCAAACATCCCTTCCGAACCGACATTCACCTGCATGAAACCTCCTACAGCGCTGGCACAATCGACGATCAAACCTCGGGCGGTTCATACGTCCTTGTGTTTGATACCCCACTGTACGTAAATCCTGCATATCACCTCCTTGCCCAAACTGGTTGCTTCTAAACCCTTGGAATAGAGGAGGAGTAATCATTGTGGTATGGGGAAATGATGGCCTAAGTGTCTTGTGAAAAACCCTAGGCCCAAATCCTCCTTGGGACGCCATGATTTGTCCCATGGGTTTAGCCTTTTTTGACGATCTTTCTTCCAATTCTTTCATCCTATCCCTCTGCTTCTGTCCCTCCTTTTGCTGCACCAGAGCTTGTCTTTGAGCTTGTGCAGCAACTACACGGGTCAATATTTGTACTGCACTCATCAAATCCTGCTCAATAGTATTAACGGGCAGTTCTGAAGATACTTCTCTTCTTCTCAGCTCCTCCGGAACTGGGAAAGTGGAAGAAGCCCTTGATGCAAAGTCAGTATCAGCTCCACCTTGACTCACTTGGTTAGGTGGTGGTCTACTCACTCCCTCTCCGGTAAGCGTAACAACCTGCTTACCCTTGCCTTTATCTCTTCTTTTCATCGGCAATTTCTGTATCACAGAAAACCAATCACCACGGTCAAATATAATTTAACTTACATCGCTGGCTCTATGGCACGATCTAGGAATGAAGAAAAGAAACAACATCCTAAATGTCCCGTAGCCTCCTACTTATAAATGTGGTGCACAACACATTGATAAGTAAGACTCTACTCAGACACGGCTTTGTAGACACCCTTAGAATGAACTGCTCTGATACCACTTTTGTCACACCCCGAGTCCCAACGAGGCGTGATTGGCACCCGAAGCCGATATGGCCCGAGAGAACCAATCTTTGCTTATGAACACTCGCATGCATCTACTCATATGGACCTTATGAAACCCCATACAACTATGCAAAAGTCATGGATATGGAAACGGATATGGAAGCACATGTCATACATAGATATATATATATATATCAACTTGGCCGGTGGGGCCTTCAAACCCAAAATGAGCGTACATATCTTACATTCTGTTCCCACATAAGTCTACAAAGCCTCTACAGATACATGACTATGACAAACCTAGAGTCGGGACAACACCCCGCTCTATACTCATATACAATACCAAAATGAATGTACATAGCAACTCAGAAAAGCCCCGAACAAACTGGAGCTCACCAAAAGTCTGCAAAAAGATCTGCAACCTACAGTGGAGACTTACTAGTACCTGCACCTGCAGCAAGTAAGGTAAATCCCCCAAGAGGGGTCAGTACGGAAATTGTACCGAGTATGTAAGGCCATATGAAACTGTCATGAATACATCAATAGAATCAAAATGTAATGGTATAAGCATCATAAACAATTCATCGATTTGCATGTGTGGAACCGTGTAGCTTACATAGATTAAGTGCTTTCCTTTATTGGTTATTCCTCCTCACTCATATCATAACGTACCCGGGCCCCGACTGATCAGTGGGTCTTTTCATGACATATCGTCATGTTGGGATCGGGTCGAGCTAGGCTTATGCCCCTAGACCTGCCACCCAGGGATCGGGTCGAGCTAGGCTTATGCCCCTAGACCTGCCACCCATAAATCATCCATCGGGATCGAGTCGAGCTAGGCTTCATGCCCCTAGACTTGCCACCCATACTTGATCATTGACCACATATGCATTACTGTGCTTTAGTTTGAGATTGATACTTTTACTTGCGAGAGATTGGTACCTTCACTTGTGAGAGATTGATACAGTCAATGATACAAGGTTAACGTACCTATATAGATAGCCAAAACATTATTGGAACTTAAGGACACAACATGATTGAGACTTTTGGGACATGTCCATAATTATGAAACTTATGAACAATAACGACTAGTGAATAAGGACTATAAAACGTAAGAATGAATAGACTCTCCTTATGTCATCACTTCCCTTAAAACAACTTCTTTTGGTAGCCACAACACTTTTGAAACTTGGAACCATGTTTGTAATTAGGTAATCCATGAATGGCAATAGACCAAGAGTAACGTATACATGATTAATAATGGAGGATAACCCGAAATGAGGTACCTTAGAACAATTCGAAAATGAATAAGTACCCCAACAAGAAGTTCATCATATGCCGTAGAAAGATACGAAAAGAGTAACCTTACATACCTGCACTTCCAAGTATGAACACACGAGTTTATGAATGCATACAATGATCCAGCTCCTTCTTTACGTCTTAGTCTACAATACCAGTTCATCGAAACTTACATTAGCAACTATAACAGCTAGTTACCCTAGCGGCGTACAAGACGTCAATGAATTCTCATGTCACCCCTTACAATACAATCCAACACATTTTCATATCTCCAACACCATAACGGTACATACATTAACCAAGAAATCATACATCGATCGTATTTTACACCACACTTGTCCTTTACGCTTTTCCTTTTATCTTTCCGTCGTAGTTGTTCCTTTATAACAACATATGACCCATCACCCATATCTAACATAATCCAAAACACCTCCTTACGACACTTCAAAGTCATTAAAATGACATTACAAGTTGATAATTACATCCATAAAGGGTATCGGGGCTTTCGGGGACCAAAGGGATACGGAAACAACCAAAACTAAATTCTGGACTGACCTGCGCAGCCACCTGCGCATGCAGGTCAGTCACATGCGCACGCAGATGGCCATTGGCAGAAGCCAGTGCCATCTGCGATGGCATCTGCGCCCGCAGATGCCCTCGTCTGCGGGGCGGATGCCCGTTTTGGTCCGAAATGGCTCCGTTTTGGGTCTTTTAAGGCCATGAATGGTCCATAATCACAACCAACTTCATTTTAACATATTTTTGATCATTTATCATGCCAACCACCAGCCATGATTTCACGACACACATACAACACCCAAAACCACATTTTACGGCCAATATGCCACCAAAACCATAACCAATTTTCTCAATAGAAATTCCAAACGTTTAGCACAAGAATAAAACATAGTAAGACCATAATCACATCCCAAATGACCATAATAAATCCGTCAAGTTCATTTCCTTCCAGACCACAAGTACATATGCAAGTTTACAAGCCAAACCACCCTCCGATTTAGCAAACACACATTGTTCCCACTTCACCAACATAACCAACATAGCATACACCATATATTATGCATAACATATATGAATCCATCATAATAAACACTTACCAAGTCTTTCAAGATGATGATTTGGTCCAAAGGAGATCTTAGGTCTCTTGAGAGCAAAAGGGATTTTTTTTTTGTGGAAAAATCTAAAAATGTTATGAGAGGTTAATGGAATAAAAATCTGATTTTTCTCTATATATAGGCCCTCAAGTCTTTCTTATCTCTTCCTTAGCATTAAATGATATGGTTGATTGGTCAAATGGATCAAAATGAAAGAATGGGTCAAAAATCCCCTTGTTGGGCCATGTCTTCTCATGAATTTGGGCTTCACTTATGGCCCAATTGTAAAATCCTTGCTAATGCCCACATTTTAATGCCTAATTCAACAATTCTCTCATGTTTTCATTTCATTTTTTTTTCATAAATGGTACGGTTGTCAGCTAAACCTAGAAACGTACGGGGTGTTACAGGGCGTTGGGCGTTAGGCTTGTTTAGGGCGTACAGTCGGGCGCTTAGGGCGTAAGCCTCACAGAACTAAGTCCCACACATGAGCCCCGAGGCATTTTGCCAGTGCCCCGCCCCAGGGCGAGTCCCGGGGCTAGTCCGAACTCTGCCTTTTAAAACACTGGTATAAAAGCAAGATTTTTTTTGGAGAAATTGCTTCATATTCTACCAAACAAACACAACTCCTAGGGCCTGTTTGGAAACCCACCCTCGGAATTGGATTTGGTGTAATTGGGTGTAATTACACAGTTTGACATGTCTGATTGGTCAGGTAATTACTTGGTCAGCAGGTAATTGGGTGTAATTGACAGGGGTAATTACACTCTCCAATTCACAGGGGGGGAGCCGTGAATTGCTGGTAATTACATGGTGTAATTACAAGATGGTTATTTTTTAATTTCTTCCTTTTATTTCCATTTCTATTTTTTTCGTTTTAATTTATTTTTTATTTCTATTATTTTAAATTCTTTTTATTTTTTATTAGTCTAATATTTTTTTAAAATGTATGTTTTATTTTATATTATTATATTTTATTTTCTTCTCATTTTCCAACCTTACCTAGCGATTCCATGCAATTGTTCGTATTATCTATTTTTTTTTATTTTTTTTATGTTTATTATTTTTTAGCATAATTTTGTTTGTATTCTAATTGTTACATTAAATTAGAATTCATTGTTGAATAAGGTTATAGGCTTACGTTTTCCTTTTCTTTTGAATCATATTTATATTCATTATGTTGAAATTTGACATAAGAGTATTATGTTAGCTTTTTTATTTTGAATTTTGAACTTATGTTGTATTTTCAATTCTAAATTATTTGTTTTACCAGTATTGACTTGATATTTCACATTACAAGTCATTCATTTTTTAATTAGAATTGATAGATTATTTTTTTGTCAAATGTTTTAATAATTTTGTGACATTATATTTATAATATTAATTTTTTTTAATCAAACATGCATTTCAGGATGTTCTTAAAAATCATTTACTTTAAGTTTTTATGATTAATTTAATTAAATATACTAATTTGAAAAATATAAATCAATTATTTTTATAGGATTAGTTAAGAACATATGTTTATTAATTAATATGTTTTTATAAGATAATATATATCTCTTAAATATTTAATTTAATATCATTTATAACGGCCCTTATTTGTCTAATATAAATTTTTAGTTTTTGATAATTAACTTTTATTTTAAAAATTTAATATAACCATGCGATTACACTTGTGCAACTAAACAGTACACTTGTAATTCCACTGTAATTACATTGTGACAAACAAAAAGCTCATCGTAATTACTAGGCAGTGTAATTACTAGGGTGGTAATTACTATCCTAGTAATTACATCAATTCCAATTACCAGGTGGCTCTCCAAATAGACCCTTACAGTGTTCTTAGGAAGCTCCGCCCCTCTCAGCGCCCGTCTCCGCTGAATTGCCAGTGTTCATCGGGAGCTCGATTCACATAAATTAGGTATTTTTGCTATCATTTGCCCCAATTTTATTCAATCGTTTCGTTAGCTCGTGCTTGAAAATGAGAAAAATGGCTAATAAGTCAGAACTTCAACATGATCTCCTTGTTGTAATTGCTAGACGTTTAAATTTAATTGAAGATTACCTTAGTTTTGGTACTGTTTGAAAATCGTGCCACATTGTGACCACCAAGGGGAATTTTAACAGTAATTTGCCTAGGGTCCGTGGTTAATGTTAGCTGATGATGATAACTGTAGGAGATTTTTTAGTTTGTATAATGGTATGATTATGAAGAAGAGGATTCCCGGAGCAATTGGAAAACGATGTATGGAGTCAAAGGGATGGCTTATAACTGTTGGAAAAGATGAGGGGGAAATGAGTCTGTTACATCCTTTCTCGGGTGTTGAAATACCATTGCCGCATCAAAGAACCACCAAACATTATGAAATTAATCGTACTCCTGTTCTATGGACTTTATAAGGAGAGCGGTTCTGTCAGCCAATCCTTCTCATACATCTGACTATGCTCTCATGGTTGTTGAGTGGAGATTCGAGCACCTTAGTTTATGGAGACCTGGAGATTTGTTATGGACTAGGATTAGGGTGCCGACCCGCTATAGGCATATTAGTGATTTGGTATATTTCAGTGGCCACTTTCTTGTGGTCACTTTTAGCGGTTACATCCAAGTTTATGATGTTGTTGGCGCTGAACTCGTTGAAAGTCATATCATAGAAGAGCTAGCACCATGGTGTGGTGGTAGGAATTACATACTAGAATCACAAGGATCATTATTTATAGTTGCACAAGAAATTATTGCTATAAGGTATGTAAAAGATGTTAGTGAGAGGATTCAACTGATGTACATCCCAGTTGAAGATTGTGATGGGGAGACGATAAGCACGTACATGACAAGAAATTTTCTAGTTTTCCAGATTGATTTAGCTAATTACGAAGCTACACCTGTTAAATTCGTACAACATCAGCCTATTTTCTTTAGTTTGACTAAGTCTTGCAGTACCTATTTTTTAGATATTAGTTGTTGCCTTTTTTATTCTATTAGTTCGTAATATCTGTAGTAGTGCAGATTTGTTTTCTTAGAGTTTAGGGGAATTGGTTTAGTAGAGTTATGTTAGTGGTTTAGTAGGAATATGATTCCTTAAAATATGTAAGCCTATATAAGGCCACTTAACGATGAAAAAAGCATCAGCAACTTCTCTCTCTGCAAAACAGTTTCACATTTTTCCCTTCTCTCCTTTCTTCCTTGTTATTTGTCTTGTGATTACTGAGCTTTCCGTTGTGTTAAGTTCCACATTTGGTATCAGAGCCAACACAATGAATGATCTTCAAGTAGTTGGCGTAGTCAAAAAGCTAAATAACCAAAATTATAATACATGGGCAACATATATAATGTCTTATATGCAAGGCCAAGATCTCTGGGAAGTTGTCAATGGAAGTGAAGTTACACAACCAGTGGAAGAGGATACAAATGGAACATTGCAGAAGTGGAAGATCAACGCAGGCAAACCAATGTTTGCGCTCAAAACAACAATCGATGAAGATGTGTTAGAGCATATTCGTGATGCTAAAACTCTAAAAGAAGCATGGGACACACTTGCTGCACTTTTCTCAAAGAAGAACGATGCAAGGCTACAACTTTTGGAGAACGAGTTATTATCAATAGAGCAACGTGATATGACAATTGCATAGTACTTCCACAAAGTCAAGAGGATATGCCGTGAAATTTTAGATTTGGATTCAACAGCGCCAATTGGGAAAACCAGGTAAAATAATTATTATCCATGGTTTGAGACCTGAATACAGAGGTTTTGTTGCTGCTGTAAAGGGATGGCTATCAGCCATCCCTTGTTGAGTTTGAAAATCTGCTTGCTGGCCAAGCAGCTATGGTGAAGCAAATGACAGGACTCTCAGTGAAGAATGAGGAAGAAGCACTCTACACCAACAAAAGCAAGAACATCAAGTATCATGGTACTGGTGAGTCTAAGAAGAAAATTTTTCATGGAGATGGAAGTTTTCGCCCAAGAGGAGTTCCGAAGAATCACAAGAATGACAAAAGATTCGAAGGAAAGTGTTACAATTGTGGGAAGAAGGGCCAAATGGAAAAGGACTGTTGGTTCAAGAAACAGTCAGTGGAAAGTAACGCTGCTACCTCAAATTCAAATGAGAAAAGCGAAGATGTTTGGGATGCTGAAGCATTTTTCGCTATAGAAGAAGAGGATTTAGCACTTATAGCGACAATATCTGAATCAATTGATCATGGGAATGACTGGATCGTTGATTTGGGTTGTGCAAATCATATGACAGGTGATAAGAAAAAGTTGCAGAACCCATCAATGTACAAGGGTAGTCGTGTTGTGGTGACATCTAATAATTCAAGGTTACCGATAGCTCATATTGGTAAGACAACAGTTTCTCTTCAACAAGGGCCAATCAGATGTCACTACAAAATGTCTATCATGTTTCGGGTATGAAGAAAAACTTGCTTTCAGTGTCACAATTAACAACATTAGGAAACTATGTTCTGTTTGGTCCTGATGACGTGAGGATATATCAGGATCTCAAGAACTTAGAAAATCCAATTATGAATGGGCGTAGATTAGAGTCAGTCTTTGTGATATCTGTGGAGTCTTCATATGTAGAAAAGACAAAAAATAATAAGACTGCTGATTTGTGGCATGTGAGATTGGGTCACGTGAGTTATTCCAAGCTAAGTGTGATGATGAAGAAGTCAATGATCAAGGGTCTTCCTCAACTTGAAGTAAGAACAAACATCGTTTGTTCAGGATGCCAATACGATAAAGTTCATCAGTTGCCGTTTGAAGAGTCCAAATTTAAAACTGATGAACCACTACAATTAGTTCATTCTGATGTATTTGGACCGGTCAAGCAATCATCAATTGGTGGAATGAAGTACATGGTGAATTTTATTGATGATTTCTCTAGGTATGTTTGGATTTTCTTTATGAAAGAAAAATCTGATTCTTTTTCTAAGTTTAAGGAGTTTAAGGAAACAGTTGAGGGAGAAGTGGGCAAGAAAATCTGTTGTTTAAGAACAGATAACGGAGTGGAATATAGCTCAACTGAGTTCTCTCAGTACCTAAAGGAATGCGAAATTCTTCATCAATATACTTGTGCCTATACGTCGCAGAAAAATGTCATCGCAGAGAGAAAGAATAGGCATTTGGAAGAAATATGTCGCACTATGTTACATGCCAAGAATGTCCCAGGAAGATTTTGGGCAGAAGCAATGTGGACTGCAACATATGTCATCAACAAACTTCCTCAACAAAGGTTAAGTTTTCTTTCAGCTTTTGAGAAGTTGTGGAATATGAAAGCTAATGTCAGGAATTTGCGAGTATTTGGATGTGTACGCTATGTTTTTATACCAGACCAATTACCTAGCAAAATGGACAAGAAAGCTGTTAGATGTATTTTTGTGGGCTACAATAATCAAAGAAAAGGGTGGAAATGTTGTGACCCTACAACTGGAAGGTGTTATACATCACGGGATGTTGTATTTGATGAAACCTCTTCATGGTGGTTTAAGGAAAAGGAGATATTACCAGACCAAACTGATCTGAAAAATAAGTTACAAATTGCTTATTTTCGATCAAGTGAAGTTACCAATGTTGAACAAGGTGCAACTGATAATTTTGAGCAATCAGTTATTCACCAGCCACCATGTGAAGGCAGTGAGACAAGTGACAGAGAAGTACCAGCTGCTCCATAATTCCAGACGAGAAGGTCAGAATGGATTCGGAGGTAAAACCACAAATATGCCAATGCAGCAACAATAGAAGCTGAATCTGGAAAAGAACCTGAAAGCTTTGAAGAAGCAGCTCAAGACTTAGTATGGACTAGAGAAATGGAGGAGGAGATTGCTGCATTAGAACAAAATCAAACTCGGGAACTTGTGCCGAAGCCAAAAGATGTGAAGCCTATATTTTGCAGATGGGTTTATAAAATAAAACGTCGCACAAATGGGTTGATAGAGAGGCATAAAGCTCGTTTGGTAACTCGAGGATTTACTCAAGAATATGGTTTGGATTATGATGAAACTTTTAGTCCAGTGGTGAAGTTTACAACTGTGCGAGTCTTACTTGCACTTGTTGCTAGCAAAGATTGGAATTTGTGGCAGATGGACGTTAAAAATGCATTTCTACATGGGGAGCTGGATCGGGAGATTTACATGGCTCAACCAATGGGTTTCCAAAATCAAGAACTGTCACGCCCCGAACTCCCACGAGGCGTGATTGGCACCCGAAGCCGACAAGGCCCGAGAGAACCAATCTTTGCTTCTATTCATTCATATACATGTCATAGGAAACACTACTATCACATACAAACATGAGGGGCTAAAATCGGAAAGCATAGAACATATGACGTATATACATATGAGAAACTTAGCCGTTGAGGCCATCAAGTCAAGATTTCATCTATCATCTTATACACATACACCCACATACGTCTACAAAAGCCTCTAACAGATGCATTGACCAAAACCAACTGAAAGTCGGGACAAGTCCCCGCTTTATACACAATGTACAATATCAAAGCATATGAACCACTGTTACTCGGAGAAGCCCCGAACTAACTGGAGCTCACCAATAAACCGCAAACAGCTGGCAACCTACTGTGGTGGCCTACTAGTACCTGCGCCTGCAGCAAGTAAGGTAAATTCCCCGAGAGGGGTCAGTACGAAATAAGTACTGAGTATGCAAGGCTCAGATGAAACTGTACAATACAAGAATATGTCAATGAACTCAAAACATATGAATAATCAATGTGGGTAAGTCACCATGTTGCATTTTGGAAACCATGTGGATTGCTTTCATTACTTTCATTACTTTCTTTATCTCAATGCTCACTGATAACAATGTACCCGGGCCCCTACTGATCAGTGGGTCTTTCATATCATATCATTGTGTAGGGATCGAGTCGAGCTAGGCTTATGCCCCTAGACTTGCCACCCATACATCAATGCATCGGGATCGAGTCGAGCTAGGCTTACGCCCCTAGACTTGCCACCCATAAATCCAAACCTCGGGATCGAGTCGAGCTAGGCTTACGCCCCTAGACTTGCCACCCGTACTTGATCATTGACCACATTTGCATTACTTTGTTCATTACTTTGAGATTGATACTTTGATAGTCATACCATCACTTTGGAACTTTGGAACATAACATTGTTGGAAACTTTGAATCATTGACCAATAAGTGAAGGACATGTGAATAAATATCAATGAGAAATATAACATTACTAGCACCATGATACCATTGGAACCATTGGATAATAATCCATGAACAAGAGACAGAAGTATAGGCACTATTGGAATATTGGTACGTAACTTTGTTTGAGCTTTCGGAACATTAACCATGAATATGAGAAATGAGATTCACAATTGATCAATGAGTAGGAAATATATATGACAATGACCATAGATAAGTGCATATGGGATACCTTAGTACATTTCGGAATAGAACTAGAGAAATGTCAATGTGAACACTAGTGGCCGTAGAAAGATACGGACAAAGTAACCTTGCATACCTTGTCTTCCCAATGTAAGTACACAATCAAATATGTGAGAGCAACAATTCCGTTCCTTCTTTACGTTTCACTCTACATCACAAATACATAATGGAACCAACATTAACCACCAACTACCTTACAAATGCATACAATAACAACAAGTCACATGTTTGGCTTTAACATGTCATTTCCCCTTGATAATATCCTTTTCGGCATGGTCATATCAATAATACCACAATATGCCCAACATTGACCAAAATATCATTTATGAATTTATTATTCCAATAATCCCACAATATTCCATACATTTACCAATACATGATAGCCAAGATCATGTCACACCAAGTTCATATTTTACACTTCTCCATCACCACAACATCACAATTATGCCATCAAATTACTTCAATACACCTCACAACAACAAATCGGCCAAAATCCCATAATTGACACTTTTATGGAAATAACAAGTTTCTTAATGTAATCACACCATACATGTTGGTATTTCATCCATACCATGCCTTTTCATCAAACCCACAAGTCATATTTCAAGTTTAATTCACAAGAATGCACATCTTTTATCAAAAACCAAAAGTGCACTATTCAACACCTTGCCACCATAACTACCATGATATACATAACCTCTCATGTACATAATATATTAAATTACAAGAATAAACACTTACCAATACTTGTAGGATGATGCTCTTGCCCAAGAAGTGGACTTAGGGTTTGAGAGTCCAAAAGAAGCTTTCTTGAGAATTCTAGAAAAAAAGATAGAAAAGCATGTGTGTTGTGTGTATTAAAAATCTGATTTTTGGGGACTTTATATAGACCCTCTTGGCCATCCTTAGCCACTAATAATGCATTTAATACTTTGTCTAGAAGGTCAATGGAAGAATGGGTCTTTTGACCCATTTTGGCCCATGCTTTTCTTCTCATTTTGGCTCACTTTGGGCCTCAAATTGGGCCCAATACTTATCTCAACTTAGCCCACCAAATTCCATGTATAATCAACCATATATATAGCATGCTTCAATAATTCCATAATCTCACGACAATATTCTCTTACGAGTTTCTCATTCATAGTCTCATTCGCAAAAATAGGAATTCTAGTCGCCCATGGCTTTATTGAACATCTTGAATAACTATTTATCTTTCATGCTTTGATCATGTAGGAGTATGTAGGAGTGTATTGAAGTATTTGAAGCTTTAACAATGCTCAAAGAACTCCAAAGAACCAAAAGAAACCATCTAAGAATCGACGTAGAATCGCGTTACAAAATGAGCGCGGAAGGGCACAATATGTTGTGCCTTGCGCCACTTGCTGCAAAGCAAGCAGTGGCGCGAGATCCTGCTGCCCTCTGAATCAGGTGGCTTGCGCCACACACCCTGAAACAGGGAGTGGCGCAAGTCTTGGTACTTTGCTGAATTTTTCGGCCACTTTTTCCAACACTTGCATATCGTCCAATACCCTATCAAAACACTACAAAATACTTACTTAGTGAGCTTTATCATCAAATAAACATGACTTCAAGTCACCAAATGAGGTTAGTATGTGTACGGGGTATTACCCAAATGCTCCACGAAAGCACAAAACACCTCCTACGAAGGTCTACTCGCATGTGCGTGGCCAAATTTAAATTTTCTCGTCATTAGCATTGCCAAATACATACTTATATCTCTCGACACCTAAGCAAACATTATTCAGCATCATCAAGTAGGGTTGGGAAGGTACGGGGTGTTACATTCTTCCCCCCTTAGCAACATTCGTCCTCGAATGTTAGTAACATTGTCTCAATGTAACAACATAAGTCAAAGTGAATTCTTCATATCATCATGTACACATGTACCACTTGTAAAGACTTACTTAGTATGACTCCACTTCCGTATTTTGATCTTTTTCTTTCGTGCATAACAATGATAAATACTTTAAAAGGTCATTATTTCATAGGTCTCCCTTGTTACTCCGGCATCTCTTAATTCTTTCACTTATCGATGTATCATAACAATTAGTAACAATAAGTACCTCTTTCACATGTGAAATCCCCTGTAATTTGTACATTTCCACTGGCAACGATATAAGATAATCGCCTATACATTTTCAAAGCATCGCATATTAGATACTGAATAAACTGCGAAAAGTTCCTGGACTAGTGCTAATAGACACTCAATTTGCCCAAATCTTTGGACAATTTCCCTTTCTTTCCGATTCTCATTATTTCTTTCCTTTTCATCTTTAATATCGGCATCTAATTTGTATTGACTTTGGGCCATTGTAGCTGTTGTTATATCACCTTCACTTTCTCGATACCCAAGCGAAGCAAATTCCGTCAACTGTAACCCATCCAATTGATGATCTATATTCTCTTTCACATAAAGCTTCGTAGATGCCTTTTGATACTTTTATTGTAAGCAATTTCAATAAACCATAGATGTTCATCCCAACTACCTGTAAAGTCCAATGTACAAACTCGTGACATATCTGCAAATGTTAGTATAATGTGTTCTGTTTGTCCATCCATCTGAGGATGACAAGCCGCACTTACATCTACCTGTGTACCCATGCTTTACTGAAAGGACTTTCAACACTATGCAATAAAGTAAGCTCTCCCCTTTGATATAGTAGTGAGTAGAATCCCATGTAATCGTACTATCTCTGTAACATACAACGTTACATAATGTTCAGCTGTATCGGTGGTCTTAACTGGTAGGAAATACACTGACTCGGTAAGTCTGTTAACTATCACTGATATGGAATCAACCTTCGCAGTGTATGAGACAACCCTGTGATGAAATCCATATT
Source organism: Capsicum rhomboideum (assembly GCA_031232105.1). NCBI lineage: Eukaryota > Viridiplantae > Streptophyta > Magnoliopsida > Solanales > Solanaceae > Capsicum > Capsicum rhomboideum. The sequence goes on along the minus strand of CP124709.1, from coordinate 135,932,704 downwards.
ATTCATGTTCCACTTCCAAACTGGAAGGATAATATAGCATAAACCATACAGACTTCTGATGCTATATTGTCAATTAGTGACCGCGTGGACCTTGAGCTACAAGTTCTACAATGTGCTTCTCAAGTATCCTTCCCCAGACCTCTCTGCTACACCATGGTACATTGTGGTTGCTTCCGAGTAAATGAAATACTGTGAACGATGTTCCTCTGTCGTAATTCATTTTCTTAACTCTTTTATACCCAGTACACACAATCTGCATTGGTGTTAAAGTACTCCCCCCTTGTATTTGTTCAAATACTCTCGTCGACTTTGCTGTACACATATTTTTTTTTTCCAAGTGAACTAAAAATGGCATTTACCTATTGCTTTTTCCTTTATCTCCAATATCAATGAAAATCCTACCACATTTGACACTATAATTCTTTCATCTGGAGTTTCAAGAAACAAAACCCCATATTTCCTCATTAATATAGATTTCCTGACTATATCTTTCTTTTCTGTGAGCTGGCCATTCATACTCTCTACTGCCTTGCAGCTTAATGTATCAACTACCCCATCTACTTTTCCCGAATGATACAAGATAGCAATGTCCTAATCTTTCAATAGTTCAGGCCACCTTCGCTACCTCGGACTTAAGTCCGTTGGCGTAGAAATATATTCCATTTTCTTATGACCAATATATGTCAATACGAACCCCTTACAAATAGTGACACCATAACTTTAAACAAATAGCGCAGCCGCTAGTTTAGGGTCATGTGTTTGGTAATCATTTGTGTTCTCATGTGGCCGTCATTGTCGTGACACATATGCTATTACTTTACCATGCTACAACAATATACCTCCAAGGCCAACCCCGGAAGCATTACCATACATTGCCTAACGTTCTGATGTCTTCGAAAGGCACTTACAATTGGTGTGAAAGTTACTTTATCTTTCTACTCTTGGACACTTTTCTCACATGCATCATTTTATTGGAACTTGATTGACTTGTGTATAAGCTTTGTTAAGGGTATAGGGATAGCATAAAATCCTTCAACAATTCTCGTAATGGTCAGCCAACCCAAGAAAATGATGGCTCTCTGTAAGCATCGTAGGCCTTAACCAATTGTTCACCATTTCTATCTTTTGTGTAACAACTTTCATCTCTTCATCCTATACAATGCATGGTCCTCTTGTGATTTTTTTGAATACCATCACCGAATATGGTCACACACATATTGAAAAGTGTCTTGAACACCCTATTCATTAATCCCATAACAACTACAGGTGCATTCGCTAACCCAATTGACATACTAGGAATTCATAATAACCATACCATGTTTGTAATGTTGTCTATGGTATATCATCATCAGTTTTATTTTTATCGTCATTCGTTTAACCCCATAACTAACCAAACAAATCATCCACTCTATGGAGGGAATATTTATTCGTACTTGTCATCTTATTCAGTTGCCGATAATCGACACATATTCTCAACGTACTGTCTTTCTTTTGTACAATTATCACTAGTGCACCCCAAGGGAACATACTAGGTCTTATGAATCCCTTGTTCATCACGTCTTTTAACGTTTTCTATTTTTTTTTTTCCATTCCCATAACTTTGCCGGGGCCATACTATATGAAGAAGTAAAAATAGGTCAAGTACCTGACATCACAGTAATACTAGCTCATACATCGAGGAATTCATTTACCACCAGAACTGATTGAAGAGTTGGTGGCTTCACATCAGTATCTTTCACTTTTACCAAGTGACATGTGTATGCCTTAGAGTATCCTTTTACGTGCGTTACTATGGGGAACAATTTTTTCCTCTTAGTGCCCCCACATTTCTTCTTTTGGGGAAAACGACAATATAACTTCTTAGTTCGGCAATCTACTATGGCACAACCCCTTTATAACATTACAATCCACTATTTCCAGCTCAATAAGATCAACCGGTGTCTTATGACCATAAACAATTACTATGCACTTATGATATACTCTTTTAACTTCAATAGATTCTCCGACTAATGTATAGACCTCATATGACATATCTAGTAATTCTGGTGCTCGTTTGAATTTTCAACCCTTAATGAAATAACATATGCAATTGTCAAATATGGGTTAATCAATACATATACGGTACCTGCAGCTTCATCAGGATAAGCCTAATTTTTATGGCCCGACATATCACACCAATACCAACATTTGACCTCAACCAATATTTCACCTAGATGATAATGTCCGCAGCACTAACACGGCTGACAAAGAGACTTTCGTTGGTTCATACTTTCTACGTGCTTGTCCTTAATGAATCCTGAATCTCACTTCTGTACCAATTCGATTGTCTCTAAACCCTTAGAATCGAGGTAAAACATTTACTATCGACTAAGGGAATGGTGATCTAGGCGGTCTGCTAAACACTCGAGACCTAACTTCTCCCTGGGACGCCGTAAACTGTCCCATAGGTCTAGCCCTCTCTCTTTGGCGACCCTTCTTCAAATAGTTGTGTCCTTTTCTGTTGCCTCTGTTCTTTTATTAGCTGTGCACAATGCCTATATTCGGACTATATCCATATCTCTTTTCAAGGTCGCAATGGTGCAATCCATTTGTGTATATACCGATGCATTCTATCGATCATAATGGTTATCACTTTTGGGGCATACCTAGCCAAAGACTTAAATCGAAGACTGTACTTTCTGATACTCATAATCCGTTAGCAAAGATTTAGCGATTGGTCCGCATAAGCTTTTCGGACCCCATATGGAAGACACTAGTCAAAGATTCTCGTTTAAAGTTCCTCCCAACTAGCTGAAAGTACATCACTGCACGTGTCACATGCATAACATCTCTTTTAGTGTGATCTTATAAGGTCCTGTGGGTCTTCATTCATATCCAACTCGGTGGACATGGGAGGGGAGTTTAATTTTTCAGAAAATCTTATGTGCGGCGACTAGCTTCCCGAGCCGCGCCATCATCACTCGTTATTGGGCCAGCTTGCCCATGACATTATACAACAACTATCTGAGTCAACATATCCCCTACATTTCTTACATCCCGTTCAGTGGCATTTATAGATGGTTCTGCGGATACTTCTCTATCTTTTGGATAAAGAGACCCGTATAACAAATTTCATGTCAGCTCCACCTTGACTAACTTGGTCACGTGGTGATTTACTCATTTCTACTTTGGCAAGCATATCAACCTGCTCACCTTTGTCTTTATCTTTTCTGATACACCGCATTTGACTATACAAAATAAAACCAATGTCAATACGTCCATATGTGCCCACCTACAACTTTGGCTCTATTGCACGATCTAGAGGTGAAGGAAAGAAACAACTCCTAAATGTCCCGTAGCCTCCTGCTTATCAATGTGGCGCGCAACACATCCATATGCAAGACTCTACTCAGACACGGCTTTGTAGACACCCTTAGAACGACCTGCTCTGATACCACTTTTGTCATGCCCCGAACTCCCACGAGGCGTGATTGGCACCCGAAGCCGACAAGGCCCGAGAGAACCAATCTTTGCTTCTATTCATTCATATACATGTCATAGGAAACACTACTATCACATACAAACATGAGGGGCTAAAATCGGAAAGCATAGAACATATGACGTATATACATATGAGAAACTTGGCCGTTGAGGCCATCAAGTCAAGATTTCATCTATCATCTTATACACATACACCCACATACGTCTACAAAAGCCTCTAACAGATGCATTGACCAAAACCAACTGAAAGTCGGGACAAGTCCCCGCTTTATACACAATGTACAATATCAAAGCATATGAACCACTGTTACTCGGAGAAGCCCCGAACTAACTGGAGCTCACCAATAAACCGCAAACAGCTGGCAACCTACTGTGGCGGCCTACTAGTACCTGCGCCTGCAGCAAGTAAGGTAAATTCCCCGAGAGGGGTCAGTACGAAATAAGTACTGAGTATGCAAGGCTCAGATGAAACTGTACAATACAAGAATATGTCAATGAACTCAAAACATATGAATAATCAATGTGGGTAAGTCACCATGTTGCATTTTGGAAACCATGTGGATTGCTTTCATTACTTTCATTACTTTCTTTATCTCAATGCTCACTGATAACAATGTACCCGGGCCCCTACTGATCAGTGGGTCTTTCATATCATATCATTGTGTAGGGATCGAGTCGAGCTAGGCTTATGCCCCTAGACTTGCCACCCATACATCAATGCATCGGGATCGAGTCGAGCTAGGCTTACGCCCCTAGACTTGCCACCCATAAATCCAAACCTCGGGATCGAGTCGAGCTAGGCTTACGCCCCTAGACTTGCCACCCGTACTTGATCATTGACCACATTTGCATTACTTTGTTCATTACTTTGAGATTGATACTTTGATAGTCATACCATCACTTTGGAACTTTGGAACATAACATTGTTGGAAACTTTGAATCATTGACCAATAAGTGAAGGACATGTGAATAAATATCAATGAGAAATATAACATTACTAGCACCATGATACCATTGGAACCATTGGATAATAATCCATGAACAAGAGACAGAAGTATAGGCACTATTGGAATATTGGTACGTAACTTTGTTTGAGCTTTCGGAACATTAACCATGAATATGAGAAATGAGATTCACAATTGATCAATGAGTAGGAAATATATATGACAATGACCATAGATAAGTGCATATGGGATACCTTAGTACATTTCGGAATAGAACTAGAGAAATGTCAATGTGAACACTAGTGGCCGTAGAAAGATACGGACAAAGTAACCTTGCATACCTTGTCTTCCCAATGTAAGTACACAATCAAATATGTGAGAGCAACAATTCCGTTCCTTCTTTACGTTTCACTCTACATCACAAATACATAATGGAACCAACATTAACCACCAACTACCTTACAAATGCATACAATAACAACAAGTCACATGTTTGGCTTTAACATGTCATTTCCCCTTGATAATATCCTTTTCGGCATGGTCATATCAATAATACCACAACATGCCCAACATTGACCAAAATATCATTTATGAATTTATTATTCCAATAATCCCACAATATTCCATACATTTACCAATACATGATAGCCAAGATCATGTCACACCAAGTTCATATTTTACACTTCTCCATCACCACAACATCATAATTATGCCATCAAATTACTTCAATACACCTCACAACAACAAATCGGCCAAAATCCCATAATTGACACTTTTATGGAAATAACAAGTTTCTTAATGTAATCACACCATACATGTTGGTATTTCATCCATACCATGCCTTTTCATCAAACCCACAAGTCATATTTCAAGTTTAATTCACAAGAATGCACATCTTTTATCAAAAACCAAAAGTGCACTATTCAACACCTTGCCACCATAACTACCATGATATACATAACCTCTCATGTACATAATATATTAAATTACAAGAATAAACACTTATCAATACTTGTAGGATGATGCTCTTGCCCAAGAAGTGGACTTAGGGTTTGAGAGTCCAAAAGAAGCTTTCTTGAGAATTCTAGAAAAAAAGATAGAAAAGCATGTGTGTTGTGTGTATTAAAAATCTGATTTTTGGGGACTTTATATAGACCCTCTTGGCCATCCTTAGCCACTAATAATGCATTTAATACTTTGTCTAGAAGGTCAATGGAAGAATGGGTCTTTTGACCCATTTTGGCCCATGCTTTTCTTCTCATTTTGGCTCACTTTAGGCCTCAAATTGGGCCCAATACTTATCTCAACTTAGCCCACCAAATTCCATGTATAATCAACCATATATATAGCATGCTTCAATAATTCCATAATCTCACGACAATATTCTCTTACGAGTTTCTCATTCATAGTCTCATTCGCAAAAATAGGAATTCTAGTCGCCCATGGCTTTATTGAACATCTTGAATAACTATTTATCTTTCATTCTTTGATCATGTAGGAGTATGTAGGAGTGTATTGAAGTATTTGAAGCTTTAACAATGCTCAAAGAACTCCAAAGAACCAAAAGAAACCATCTAAGAATCGACGTAGAATCGCGTTACAAAATGAGCGCGGAAGGGCACAATATGTTGTGCCTTGCGCCACTTGCTGCAAAGCAAGCAGTGGCGCGAGATCCTGCTGCCCTCTGAATCAGGTGGCTTGCGCCACACACCCTGAAACAGGGAGTGGCGCAAGTCTTGGTACTTTGCTGAATTTTTCGGCCACTTTTTCCAACACTTGCATATCGTCCAATACCCTATCAAAACACTACAAAATACTTACTTAGTGAGCTTTATCATCAAATAAACATGACTTCAAGTCACCAAATGAGGTTAGTATGTGTACGGGGTATTACCCAAATGCTCCACGAAAGCACAAAACACCTCCTACGAAGGTCTACTCGCATGTGCGTGGCCAAATTTAAATTTTCTCGTCATTAGCATTGCCAAATACATACTTATATCTCTCGACACCTAAGCAAACATTATTCAGCATCATCAAGTAGGGTTGGGAAGGTACGGGGTGTTACAAGAACACCCTTGGTATGTTTGTAAGCTAAGGAAGGCGCTCTATGGATTAAAGCAATCGCCATGGGCCTGGTACTATAAAATTGCTGAATTTTTAACTCAAAGTGGTTACTTTATTACATCTGCAGATTAAAGTTTGTTTGTCAAGGTCGATGCAAGGAAGCTACCTATAGTTCCAGTATATGTCGACGATTTGATTGTAACTGGTGATAATGAAGAAGAAATTCTCCAAACAAAGGAAAATTTATCTGTCCGATTTCATATGAAAGAACTTGGACATCTTAATCATTTTCTTGGTCTGGAGATTGATCGTACTCAAGGAGGAATTTTTCTTCATCAGAAAAAGTGTAACACCCCGCACGTTCCCAACCCTACTTGACGACATTAAATAATATGTACGTAGGTATCGAGAGCTATGAGTATGCATTTGGTAAGGTTATTGATGAGATAATTGAATTTGGCTCTTGTTATGTGGTTAAACTTGCATAGAAGGTGTTTTGCAATTTTCATTGCGCATTTGTGGGGTTCAAAATGAGGATAAGAATACCACTAAACAAAGTATAATAAGGTTAAGAAGTGAGTTAAAGCATAGGCCTTGAAGTATCTAACCAAACCCGCGAAGAAAAGTCGAAAAATGAATTTTTTGGAAAATTTTAAGGAGGGGCGCGTTTGGGACCGTGCCACGCCGCTCTGGGCTAAAAATTTTAGCCCAGAGGCAGTGGGTTGGCGCGCCCAGGAGCATGCCACCTTGGGTTTTCCACTTTTTCGAAAGTTGGAAATTTCTAAGTCCCAAGGGTATCCGGGGACGTACCGAGCCGATTTTTGCTACGTTTCTTCTAAAACCAAGAGTATATACATGAAATGAATGACATATTACATTAGTATGATAAAATTTCTCGAGAACGAAGTTGGGGTCAAAATGACAGTTTTGCCCCTAAGGTCAAAATAAGCCAAACGTGGCTAGAATCACTTGTTTTTGGGATTGAGGCTACGGATATGAATATTATGAGTGGGAATATTATTGTAATACGTATAAAGACAAGAAATTATTGATTTTATTGGGTTAAGTGATTTGGGCTCAATAAAAGCCCAAAATGGGATAAAAGACATGGGTCACATGACCCAATCTTCTATTGACTTGGTCAATTGAAGCATTAAATATCAAGAAAGGCTAAGGATGACCCAAGTACTATATAAAGGACCACAAAATCAGATTTTATTCATTTAAACCCTCATGTTCTTTGAGATATTTTCTCAAACCTTCTACAATATTCTCTCAAGAACCCTAAAGGCTCAAAGGCAATTTTGGAACAAGATCATCCCTTTGCAAGTTTGGGTAAGTGAATATTATTATGGATTAATATATTATATGCATGAAAGAGTATGTAAATCATGTTGGTTGTGCTTGGAAATGTTGGATATGGTACTTTGTGCTTTTATATAAGATTTGTGATCCATGGGATTTGAACTTGAATTAGGACTTGTGTATTTGATGAAAGATCATGGTATGGACAAAATATGAACATCTATGGTGTTATTTTTGTTGTTAAACTTGTTCTTGTCTTTAAGTGTAAATTGTGGGAATTTGGCCGATATGTGCTATGAAGTGTATTAAGGTGAATTGATGGATTCTTTGTGATGTGGTATGGATAAGGAGGTGTAAAAGAGAATTTTTATGGTGAAATGCAATGATTATTATGTATTGGTCAATGTTGGGAATATTGGAGGATTTTTGGAATAATGATGCTATCAATGGTTTTGTCAAGGGGAAATGACATGTTTCAAAGCAAACATGTACCCCATTGATGTTATATGCATTTTTGAAGTAATTGTGGTTAATGTGAACTCCGTTATGTATTTGTGTTGTAGAGTGACACATAAAGAAGGAGCGGGACTATTGTAAGCACATCTAGGATTGTATATCCGTATTGAGAGTACAAGGTATGTAAGGTTACTTTGTCCGTATCTTTCTACGGCCAATAGTGTTCACATTGACATTTCACTAGGCCTATTCTGAAATGTACTAAGGTATCCCATATGCACTTATCCATGGTCATTGTCATATATTTCCTACTCATTGATCAATTGTGAATCTCATTTCTTATATTCATGGTTAATGATCCAGAGCTTCCAACAATGGTATGTTCCAAAGTTCAACGTGATGTTATGACTATCCAAAGTATCAATCTCAAAGTAATGAATAAAGTAATGCAAATGTGGTCAATGATCAAGTATGGGTGGAAAGTCTAGGGGCATAAGCCTAGCTCGACTCGATCCCGATGTATTAATTTATGGGTGGCAAGTCTAGGGGCGTAAGCCTAGCTCGACTCGACCCCGAGGTATGGATTTATGGGTGGCAGGTCTAGGGGCATAAGCCTAGCTCGACCCGATCCCAATGCATTGATTTATGGGTGGCAAGTCTAGGGGCATAAGCCTAGCTCGACTCGATCCCAACATGACGATAAGTCATGGAAAGACCCACTGATCAGTAGGGGCCTGGGTACATTGTGACACATGTATTGACAAGCAAGCATTGAATATAAAGGAACGTAATGGAAGTAATGAAAGCAATTCACATGGTTCCCAAAATGCAAAATGGTGACTTACTCACATTGTCTAGTCATTTGTATTGAGTTCATTAGTATGTTCATGTGTTACAAAGTTTCATTTGAGCCTCACATACTCAGTACTTATTTCGTACTGACCCCTCTCGGGGAATTTACCTTACTTGCTGTAGGCGCAGGTCCCAGTAGGCCTCCCCAGTAGATTGTCAGTGTTAGCGGTTCCTTGGTGAGCTCCAGTTAATTCGGGGTTTCTCCGAGTCAGAGTAGATATATGTTTTGATGATGTACATGTTGTATAAAGCGGGGACTTGTCCCGACTTTTGGTTTGTATTGGTCAATGCTCTTGTTAGAGGCTTTTGTAGACGGATGTGGGTGTATCAATGTGCAAGACATGTTGTTTTGACTGGATGGCCTCAACGGCCAAGTTTCATATGTATGTATAAATATGTCCCATGTTTTCCTTTGTTCGTCTTTCATGTTCTTATGCAATGGTGGTTATGATTATGATATGCATATGATTGAACATAGGCAAAGGTTGGTTCTCTCGGGCCTTATCGGCTACGAGTGCCAATCATGTCTCGATAGGACTCGGGGCGTGACAAAAGTGGTATCAGAGCAGGACGTTCTAAGGGTGTCTACAAAGCCGTGTCTGAGTAGAGTCTTACTTATCGAGTGTTGTGCACCACATTTATAAGTAGGAGGCTACGGGACATTTTGGATGTTGTTTCTTTTCTTCATTCTAGATCGTGCAATAGAGCCAATGTTGTAAGTTGCATTGTATCTGATCTTGGTAATTATTTTTCTTTGGTATAGTCAAAATGCCGAACACTAGAAGAGGAAGAGGGAAAGGTAAAAGTAAGCTGATAAATAGAATTGCTGGAGAGGGAACAAGTAGACCACCACCTGAACAAGTTGATCAAGGTGGGGCTGAAACTGCGTTTGCAACGCGAGCTTCTTCTACTTCTTCAGCTCCAGAAGAGCCGAGAAGAAGAGAAGTACCTATGGAACCACCGACGAATTCCACAGACCAGGATCTTAGAAATGCAGTTCATATGTTAACACAGTTGGTGGCAACCCAGAGTCAAGGACGAGCTGGTCCAATGACACCTGATAATGATGCGGCTAGAGTAGCAAGTCGCAGAACACAGGATTTCCTCAAATTGGACCCTTCTATCTTCACAGGGTCAGATCCAAAAGCAGATCCACAGGACTTCGTGGATCAAATTCAGAGGGCCTTGGAAGTTATGCATGTGACAGGGGTGGAGACAGTGGAGCTTGCTGCGTGCAGGTTGAAAGGAGAGGCAATATTGTGGTACGAGGATTGGAAGAAATCCTGTGACATTGGTGCAGATCCACCTACGTGGGAAGAGTTTAAGGTGGTTTTCCTTGATCATTACTTGCCCTATGAGATTCGTGAGGCACGTGCGGATCAGTTCCTAAATCTACGACAGGGAAATTTGAGCGTCAGGGAATACAGTTTGCAATTTAATTCCTTGGCTAGATATGCGCCAAATGTTGTGGCTACGATGACTGACAGGGTCCATAGATATGTGGACAGAATAGAGCCATATTTGGTACGGGATTGCACTTTTGCTGCCTTGAATAAGGACATGGATATTGCTCGAATCCAAGCCTTTGCTCAGAAAATGGAAGACCAACGACAGAGAAGAAGAGTGCATGAATTTGATAGGGGACAGTCCAAAAGGGCTAGACCTATGGGACCACTTATGATGTCCCAAGGAGGATCTAGGCCCCACATGTTTCCTAGACCACCTAGACCGTCGTTCTCTTATTCCACAGGGAGTGTTTATTCTCAGTCTCGAGGGTTTAGAGGTGGTTCAGCTGGGCAGAGTAGTGGGGGTCATGGATCACAGTCAGCAGGTTTTCCTCGTCAGCAGTGTCAACACTGTGGGCGTATTCACCCAGGCACATGTCGGGCAGGAACGAATGTCTGCTTTTGGTGTGGTATGCCAGGGCATATAGCGAGAGATTGTCCACAGAGGAGCATGGGTGGTATAGCACGACCAGCTGGGTCGGCTGCGGCATCATCAGCATCGGTTCCTTCACAGGGCCGAGGGGTGCAGCCTATGGGCCGTGGTAGAGGTGCCAGAGGAGCAGCCAGTACTAGCGGGGTCCAGAACCGTACTTATGCTTTAGTGGACCGCCAGAATTCAGAGGCTTCCCCTGATGTTGTCACAGGTACATTATCCATATTCTCACATACTGTATATGCACTGATTGACCCAGGTTCTACATTTTCTTATGTTACTCCATTGGTTGCTGCGAAATTTGCAAAGACACCGGAATTATTAATTAAATCAATTGAAGTGTCTACACCGGTTGGTGAATATATTGTTGCAAAGAGAGTATATCGTAACTGTGTGGTAACTGTGTGTGGTCATGATACATTGACTGATCTCATTGAACTAGACATGGTGGATTTTGATGTAATTATGAGAATGGATTGGTTGGCCTCTTGTTATGCTACGGTAGATTGCCGGGCCAAGAGGGTGCAATTTTATTTTCCACAAGAAAATGTTCTTGAATGGCAGGGTAATGTAGGGGCACCACGAGAAAGATTTATTCCTTATTTGAAAGCCAGAAAAATGATTGCTAAGGGTTATATATGTCATTTAGTACGGGTGAAAGATACTGAAGCGGGACCACTAACTCCGCAGTCGGTCCCCGTGGTCAATGAATTTCTGGATGTCTTTCCAGAGGATCTTCAAGGCTTACCCCTAGTATGGGAAGTGGAATTTAGCATTGATGTGATTTCAGGCACTCAGCCTATTTCTATTCCTCCATATAGAATGGCTCCAGCAGAATTGCGTGAATTGAAGGAGTAATTGAAAGATTTGCTGGACAAGGGCTTCATTAGGCCTAGTATGTCCCCGTGGGGTGCACCGGTCTTATTTGTGCGAAAGAAAGATGGCACCTTGAGAATGTGTATTGACTATCGGTAATTGAATAAGGTAACGATCAAGAACAAATATCCCCTCCCTCGCATTGATGATTTGTTTGATCAGTTACAGGGTGCCAGGTGTTTTTCAAAAATTGACTTGAGGTCGGGTTACCATCAAGTCAGAGTTAGAGAAGAAGATGTACCCAAGACAGCTTTCCGAACACGGTATGGCCATTATGAATTTTCAGTCATGTCATTTGGACTAACAAATGCTCCAGCTGTGTTCATGGATTTGATGAATAGGGTGTTTAAGCCATTTTTAGACGTGTTCGTCACGATATTTATAGATGACATCCTAGTTTATTCACGATCACCGGAGGACCATGCTAATTACTTACGGTAAGTGTTACAGATTCTTCGTGAACGGAAGTTGTATGCAAAGTTCTCCAAATGTGAGTTTTGGTTGAAATCAGTCGCGTTCTTGGGTCACATTGTATCAGATGAAGACATACAAGTTGATACCCAAAAGATTGAAGCGGTGAAAAACTGGCCAAGACCTACGACACCCACAGAGATTTGCAGTTTTCTGGGTTTGGCAGGTTATTACTGGAGATTTGTAGAAGGGTTTGCTTCTATTGCAGCACCATTAACAAAGTTAACTCACAAGGCAATTAAGTTTCAATGGAATGATGCATGTGAAAGAGGGTTTCAAAAATTGAAAGATAAGTTGACTTCCACACCAGTGTTAGTACTTCCTGAAGGCACAGAGGGCTATGCGGTGTATTGTGATGCTTCCGGGATTGGTCTCAGATGTGTGTTGATGCAGCATGGTAGGGTGATAGCATATGCCTCACGACAGTTATGGCCACACGAGAAAAACTATCCCAAACATGATCTTGAATTGGCAGCGGTAGTTTTTGCTTTAAAGATATGGCGTCATTATTTATATGGGGTTCATGTTGACATCTATACGGATCACAAAAGCTTGCAATATCTTTTTAAGCAGAAGGAACTCAATTTGAAGCAACGAAGGTGGTTGGAGCTTTTAAAAGATTATGACATTGATATTCTTTATCACCCAGGCAAAGCAAATGTAGTAGCTGATGCATTGAGCCGTAAGGCAGGAGAAAGCACTAGTGGTCAGTTGAATGAAAAGCATGAGATAGTTAAAGATTTGAATCAATTAGCCAGTTTGGGAGTTCGCCTTATTGAAACCTCAGATGATAGAGTTATGGTGCAGAATGCAGCAGAATCCTCCTTAATAGCTTAAGTGAAAGAGAAGCAATTTGCGGATTCTATTTTGTTGCAGCTAAAGGAAAATGTGCAGCAGAATTTGACCACGGCATTTGATATTACACCGGAAGGGGTGCTTCAATGTCAAGGGAGACTATGCGTACCGGACGTAGATGAGCTGAGGATACGAATAATGACAGAGGCACACCATTCGCGCTATTCTATTCATCCGGGTGCTACTAAAATGTACCATGAATTGAAAGAAGTGTATTGGTGGGCCAACATGAAAAAGAACATTACAGAATTTGTCGCGCAATGCCCAAATTGTCAACAAGTGAAAGTGGAACATCAGAAATCGGGAGGTTACATGCAATGTATCAATCTTCCAGTCTGGAAATGGGATATGATTAACATGGATTTCATTACGGGTTTACCTCGTACATTGCGGAAGTTTGATTCTATATGGGTTATAGTGGACAGGCTTACTAAGTCAGCGCATTTTCTACCGGTCAAGACGACCTATACAGCTGAGGATTATGCGAAGTTGTATGTGAAAGAGATAGTATGATTGCATGGTATTCCACTTTCCATTATATCAGACAGAGGAGCACAGTTCACAGCGCACTTTTGGAGGTCTTTCCAACAGAGTTTGGGTACACGGGTGAATTTGAGTACAGCTGTAATATCCCGTACATTTCCGACCTTATTTGATGCCTTTGAGACATGTTTACCTTAGTATTAAGTACAAAAAGTATGTATCTTGGATGGTATCGGAGGGTAGGCTAGTATTTGCAAAGACCGAAAAAAACTTCAGAGAAGCAGAAAATATCGCGCCACCCCTTGCTTTAGGTGGTGTGGCGCGAGCCTCCAGGTTCAGAGGGGCTGCAAATCTTGCGCCACTGCCCTGCTTTGCAGCAGTGGCGCAGGGCTCAAGTGTTTTGACCTTTCCGAGCTCGTTTTGCGACGTAATGCAATGTCAATTCTTCCATGGTTTCTTTTGGTTCTTTGGTGTTTCTTTACTCCTTATTAAGGCTCCAAGTACCTTAATACACTCCTACATTATCAAACCATGAAACACAAGAATTTACCAAAAATGTTCAATTAAGCCATGGACGGCTAGAATGTCTAGTTTTGCGATTGAGGCTACGAAAGGGAATCTCGTGAGTGAATATTGTCGTGACATTATGGAATTATTTAAACATGAGATATATGATGGATTATACATTTAATTTAGTGGGCTAAGCTAATATGTGTTATTGGGCCCAAATTGAGGCCCAAAACAAGGCCAAAATGAAAAGCCCAAAGGAAAATGACCCATTCTTGTTGACTATAGAGACATGGCATTTAATGCCTAATGAAGTGGCTAAGGATAACTTATGAGGCTATAAAAGACAAGGAAAAATCAGATTTTATTCATTACACACTCTCATAACTTTTTGATATTTTCTCAAAACATTTCTCTCTTTGCCAAAACCCTAAGACAACTATTCCCTTTGAACACTTTGGACAAGATCATCACTTTGAAAGCTTGGGTAAGTATTTATTCTTGTGATTTAGCATATTATAGGCATGAAGTATTGTGTAGATCATGATGGTTGTGTTGGAAAGGTTGAATAGGACACTTTTGCCCTTTGGTAAAAGATGTGTCATTTTGTGAATTAAACTTGAAAAGTGACTTGTGGTTTTGATGAAAGTGCATGGTATGGATGAAATACCAACATGTATGGTGTGATTATATTTCTAAACTTGTTATTTTCCATAAGTGTAAATTATGGGATTTTGGCCGATATGTGCTATGAGGTGTATTAAGGTGACTTGATGGATTCTTTGTGATATGGTGTGAATGAGAAAGTGTAAAGAAGAAGCTTTGATGCGAAATGCTATTGGTTATGATGTTTGGTCAATGTATGGCATGTTGTAGTATTTTTGGAATGGTCATGCCAAAATTTCATTGTAAAGGGGGAAATGACGTTATAGACAATTATGTAACTTTTGTTGTCTTTTGCACTTGTAAGGTGGTTAGATGTTGACGTAAACTCCATTATGTACTTGTATTGTAGAGTAAGGGGCTGGATCATTATATTCATTAAGATTGTGGATTCTTATTGAGAGGCTAAGGTATGTAAGGTTATTTTTGTCCGTATCTTTCTGCAGCACATATTGCTCCCTTTGCCATTGTACTTGTACCTATGTCGAAATGTTCCAAAGTATCTCATGTCAGGTTGGTTACCTATATATATATATTTATTCATGTGTCTCTTGTACATTGAACATTGTCCCAAAATTCCAATAATGCGATAACCAACAATGTTTCAATTTCATAACTAAAGATTAAAGTAATGTTGTAAAGAGAAGTTATGTGTTCTTGGGTGGTATCCCAGGGGTGGAAGGAACACCTAGCATGGGTCGATCCCAATATTACGGGTGGTATCCCAGGGGTGAAAGGAAAGCCTAGCATGGGTCGATCCCGATATATATATTGATGAGGACCGTATCCCAGGGGTTAAAATGCCTAGCATGGGTCATCCTCTTTTACCACTGATCAGTTGGTCCCGGGCATGATATGATTATTGTTGATATTGAGATGATACAGGAAATAAAGAATGTAATGTACATGATTCCACACGTATGGAATGTTGGTTTATCTATATTGTCTATTCTCTTATCTTTGAGTTACTTTGATGTTCTCACTTATTGGTACAGTTTCTTATAGCCTTACATACTCAGTACATTCTTCGTATTGACCCCCCTCGGGGGAATTTACCTTACTTGTTGCAGGCACAGGTACTAGTAGGCCTCCACTGTAGGTTGCGGATCGTTTGCGGACATTTGGTGAGCTCCAGTTGGTTCGGGGCTTTCCGAGTCTTATATGTACATTTGTTTTGGTCTTATGTATAGAGCGGGGTGTGTCCCGACTCTAGGTTGGTTTTGGTTGTGCATCTGTAGAGGCTTTGTAGATGTTGTGGGATAGATGAAGGGAAGGTGATGAACGTATGTTTTGTCTTGATGGCCCTGACGGCCAAGTTTCTTATTTCTTATATATTTTTCATAATTTCCGCTATTGGCTTCTTATTTCTAATTGTGGTGGTGATGACTATTGCGTGGTATGTGTATGGGTGTTTATGGATGTAGATTGGTTCTCTCGGGCCTTATCGGCTTCGGGTGCCATGTCCGTCCCGTTGGAACTCGGGGCATGACAACAGCTTTCCATCCTCAGACTGATGGACAAGCAGAACGTACTATTCAGACACTTGAAGATATGCTACGAGCTTGTACGTTAGATTTTCAAGGCAGTTGGGACGACCATTTGCCTCTTATTGAATTTGCATATAACAATAGCTATCATTCAAGTATTAAAATGACACCTTATGAAGCTTTGTACGGAAGGAAATGTAGATCACCAATAGGATGGTTTGAAGCAGGTGAAACTGCTTTACTTGGTCCAGATATTGTTTATCAGGCTATGGAAAAGGTTAAGGTGATCCAACAGCGATTACAAACGGCTCAAAGTCGTCATAAGTCATATGCGGATGTTAGAAGAAGAGGTCTTGAATTCGCCATAGGTGATTGGGTGTTTTTAAAGGTGTCACCAATGAAAGGGGTAATGCGGTTCGGAAAGAAAGGGAAATTGAGTCCACGTTACATAGGCCCATATGAAGTTATTAGAAGATTTGGGCAAGTTGCTTATGAATTAGCACTACCTCAAGAACTTTCTTCAGTCCATCTGGTATTTCATGTTTCCATGCTTCGAAAATGCATAGGAGATCCATCTCGTATTGTTCCCATTGAAGATGTTCAAGTTACAGAGGATCTTACTTATGAAGAGGTACCCATTGCTATCTTAGATCGACAAGTGAAAAGATTGAGGAATAAAGACGTAGCTTCCGTGAAAGTCCTTTGGCGAAATCAACAAGTAGAGGAGGTCACATGGGAAGCGGAAGAGATGATGAAATCCAAATATCCCCATCTATTTCAAATGGGTCAAGAAGTTCAAAGTGTGGGAGTGGAGCAATAACAAGTAAGTCTCCATGAGCCTTAAAATTTTATGTATATGTATGCTAATGTAGAGATGCATTGATTGTAATGAAACGGTATTGTTAACATTCGAGGACGAATGTTTCTAAGGAGGTAAGAATGTAACACCCTGCATGTTCCCAACCCTACTTGACGACATTAAATAATATGTACGTAGGTATCGAGAGCTATGAGTATGCATTTGGTAAGGTTATTGATGAGATAATTGAATTTGGCTCTTGTTATGTGGTTAAACTTGCATAGAAGGTGTTTTGCAATTTTCATTGCGCATTTGTGGGGTTCAAAATGAGGCTAAGAATACCACTAAACAAAGTATAATAAGGTTAAGAAGTGAGTTAAAGCATAGGCCTTGAAGTATCTAACCAAACCCGCGAAGAAAAGTCAAAAAATGAATTTTTTGGAAAATTTTAAGGAGGGGCGCGTTTGGGACCGTGCCACGCCGCTCTGGGCTAAAAAATTTAGCCCAGAGGCAGTGGGTTGGCGCGCCCAGGAGCGTGCCACCTTGGGTTTTCCACTTTTTCGAAAGTTGGAAATTTCTAAGTCCCAAGGGTATCCGGGGACGTACCGAGCCGATTTTTGCTACGTTTCTTCTACAACCAAGAGTATATACATGAAATGAATGACACATTACATTAGTATGATAAAATTTCTCGAGAACAAATTTGGGGTCAAAATGACAGTTTTGCCCCTAAGGTCAAAATAAGCCAAACGTGGCTAGAATCACTTGTTTTTGGGATTGAGGCTACGGATATGAATATTATGAGTGGGAATATTATTGTAATACGTATAAAGATGAGAAATTATTAATTTTATTGGGTTAAGTGATTTGGGCTCAATAAAAGCCCAAAATGGGATAAAAGACATGGGTCACATGACCCAATCTTCTATTGACTTGGTCAATTGAAGCATTAAATATTAAGAAAGGATAAGGATGACCCAAGTACTATATAAAGGACCACAAAATCAGATTTTATTCATTTAAACCCTCATGTTCTTTGAGATATTTTCTCAAACCTTCTACAATATTCTCTCAAGAACCCTAAAGGCTCAAAGGCAATTTTGGAACAAGATCATCCCTTTGCAAGTTTGGGTAAGTGAATATTATTATGGATTAATATATTATATGCATGAAAGAGTATGTAAATCATGTTGGTTGTGCTTGGAAATGTTGGATATGGTACTTTGTGCTTTTATATAAGATTTGTGATCCATGGGATTTGAACTTGAATTAGGACTTGTGCCTTTGATGAAAGATCATGGTATGGACAAAATATGAACATCTATGGTGTTATTTTTGTTGTTAAACTTGTTCTTGTCTATAAGTGTAAATTGTGGAAATTTGGCCGATATGTGCTATGAAGTGTATTAAGGTGAATTGACGGATTGTTTGTGATGTGGTATAGATAAGGAGGTGTAAAAGAGAATTTTTATGGTAAAATGCAATGATTATTATGTATTGGTCAATGTTGGGAATATTGGAGGATTTTTGGAATAATGATGCTATCAATGGTTTTGTCAAGGGGAAATGACATGTTTCAAAGCAAACATGTACCCCATTGATGTTATATGCATTTTTGAAGTAATTGTGGTTAATGTGAACTCCGTTATGTATTTGTGTTGTAGAGTGACACATAAAGAAGGAGCGGGACTATTGTAAGCACATCTAGGATTGTATATCCGTATTGAGAGTACAAGGTATGTAAGGTTACTTTGTCCGTATCTTTCTACGGCCAATAGTGTTCACATTGACATTTCACTAGTCCTATTCCGAAATGTACTAAGGTATCCCATATGCACTTATCCATGGTCATTGTCATATATTTCCTACTCATTGATCAATTGTGAATCTCATTTCTTATATTCATGGTTAATGATCCAAAGCTTCCAACAATGGTATGTTCCAAAGTTCAACGTGATGTTATGACTATCCAAAGTATCAATCTCAAAGTAATGAATAAAGTAATGCAAATGTGGTCAATGATCAAGTATGGGTGGCAAGTCTAGGGGCATAAGCCTAGCTCGACTCGATCCCGATGTATTGATTTATGGGTGGCAAGTCTAGGGGCGTAAGCCTAGCTCGACTCGACCCCGAGGTATGGATTTATGGGTGGCAGGTCTAGGGGCATAAGCCTAGCTCGACCCGATCCCAATGCATTGATTTATGGGTGGCAAGTCTAGGGGCATAAGCCTAGCTCGACTCGATCCCAACATGACGATAAGTCATGGAAAGACCCACTGATCAGTAGAGGCCCGGGTACATTGTGACACATGTATTGACAAGCAAGCATTGAATATAAAGGAACGAAATGGAAGTAATGAAAGCAATTCACATGGTTCCCAAAATGCAAAATGGTGACTTACTCACATTGTCTAGTCATTTGTATTGAGTTCATTAGTATGTTCATGTGTTACAAAGTTTCATTTGAGCCTTACATACTCAGTACTTATTTCGTACTGACCCCTCTCGGGGAATTTACCTTACTTGCTGAAGGCGCAGGTCCCAGTAGGCCTCCCCAGTAGATTGCCAGTGTTAGCGGTTCCTTGGTGAGCTCCAGTTAATTCGAGGTTTCTCCGAGTCAGAGTAGATATATGTTTTGATGATGTACATGTTGTATAAAGCGGGGACTTGTCCCGACTTTTGGTTTGTATTGGTCAATGCTCTTGTTAGAGACTTTTGTAGACGGATGTGGGTGTATCAATGTGCAAGACATGTTGTTTTGACTGGATGGCCTCAACGGCCAAGTTTCATATGTATGTATAAATATGTCCCATGTTTTCCTTTGTTCGTCTTTCATGTTCTTATGCAATGGTGGTTATGATTATGATATGCATATGATTGAACATAGGCAAAGGTTGGTTCTCTCGGGCCTTATCGGCTACGAGTGCCAATCATGTATCGATGGGACTCGGGGCGTGACAAAAAGTATTCCAGAGACTTGTTGAAGAAATTTGGAATGCTGGAGTGCAAGCCAATTGCAACTCCAATTGAACCAAATGCCAAGATGAGTGCACATGAAGGAAAGGATTTAGAAGATGTGATGATGTATCGGCAAGTGGTAGGTAGTCTGATTATTTAACTCAGACTCGGCCTGATATTTCTTTTGCAGTTGGTGTGATGAGCCGCTACATGCACAATCCAAAGAAGCACCATATGGAGGCTGTTCGATGAATGCTAAGATATGTGAAAGGTACAATTGGTTACAGTCTTTTATATAAGAAAGGTGAAGAATGCAAGTTGGTCGGTTACTGTGACTTTGACTATAGAGAAGACCATGATACCCGTCGTTCAACTACTGGTTTTGTGTTTAAGCTAGGATCTGGAGTAATTTCTTGGTGCAATAAAAGGCAGCCAATGGTGTCGCTGTCAACAACAGAAGCAGAGTATGGGGAAGCAACAGTTACAACTTAAGAAAGTACATGGCTTATGCAGTTGATGAAGGATTTACAACAACCAGTTGGCTATGCAGTTCCCGTGTACTGTGATAATCAATCAGCGATCAGTTTGGCTGAAAATCCTATTTTTCATGCAAGGACTAAGCATGCAGAAATACATTACCACTTCGTCAGAGAAAAAGTGTTACAAGGAGAGATTGAGTTGGAGCATATTAGAACAGAGCAGCAAATTGCGGACTTGTTCACAAAAGGCTTAAGTGTCAATAAGTTTGAAAGTTTTTGTCAGCAGCTAGGCATGGCTAAGACTAGAGCTGATGTCGAGAGGAGGTGTCAAAGTAGTACAACATCAGCCTATTTTCTTTAGTTTGACTAAGTCTTGCAGTACCTATTTTTTAGATGTTAGTTGTTGCCTTTTTTATTCTATTAGTTCGTAATATCTGTAGTAGTGCAGATTTATTTTCCTAGAGTTTAGGGGAATTGGTTTAGTGGAGTTATGTTAGTGTTTTAGTGGGAATATGATTCCTTAAAATATGTAAGCCTATATAAGTCCACTTAACGATGAAATAAAGCATCAGCAACTTCTCTCTCTGCAAAATAGTTTCACGTTTTTCCCTTCTCTCCTTTCTTCCCTGTTATTTGTCTTTTGATTACTGAGCTTTCCGTTGTGTTAAGTTCCACAACACCAACCAAGGATTTATGAGATCAAGCTTTTTTTTTGGGTGCTAATGCTTCTCTTTCAGTCCAAGCTTCTCAATTTTCGGGAATCAAACCCAATCATATTTATTTTACATATAATTGGTTGGGTGCATACGTTTACTTTGAAAAAGGAGGTGGCTTGGACATGGGGGTGTTCAACTTAGCAGATGACAGTTTCCAGCAGCATTATGATGGTGTTTCCATCAGTCATTTTTTTCCTCCAGTTTGGTTCACACCAAATCCGTGTTGAGTGAGTCATTTTTCTACATTTACTTTTTTTTTTCATTCTATATCTACTTGTTTTACCCCAACGGTGTTTGGATTTTTTCTAAAGAGTATTTACAACATGTCATTTACCTTCAGACTTAGCTGATGCATCTTTGTTGTTTTCGTATAAATGGACAAAGGTACTCCCACTAGTTGTTATACTACCTTGCTTCAAGTTATGTTGTGTTTGGAATGTAATACTACTTCACTAGATCAGTATGTCTTTATCCTCATGTTTCACAGTGGAAACTGTTCAAGATCTAATAATATTGAGGTGCAGTCACCATTGTGATTGATATGTTAACTAAAAAGAAAGAGATTATAGATTCTTCTATTACTCTGCTTCAATAAACTATGTTTTGAAGTTGTTTCTTCAAGGGTTAAAATGAGTTTCACACAGAAAGAATAAATATAGGTTAGAGATACTTGAACAGACTGTCATTCTGCATGTACTCGTGTAATCATTAGCCTCTCTTGCCTGAAACAATAGAAGCAACTAGGCAATATTTGAGATTCTTCATTTTGATGTATCCTCCTCTTGAAGTCATCCATTGAAAGTGCCTGACCCTTATTCCTAGTGACCGATGTTACATCAACTTTCACCTTGTAAGCACTTCCATGTCTTCCTTTCTTGACCGACTCGACCGGAGCTTTAAAGTAAATTTTTGAATCTCATGTTTTTAGCCAAGAGGACTTAAAAAAAAGTCGACGATGGCATTGCGCTTTCCGCAGATGTTATTGAATACTATCATCTGGACTCACTAGCAGAGACAATGGTGTTGTTTTTGAACATTTTTTGCCTATACTCTTTCGTTGGAGCACTATTGCTCTTTTCCTCATTGTTGATCTTAAAAAGACAATTATGTGAGTTGAATTATGATAATCGGTCCAAAAATGGCATTAAACATGACAAAAACTGAAGGAGGGGGTTGCAGTAGCGAAACGTATTCTTGCCAATGGCCCTCTACCTAATCTTTGATTACCCAAAGAACTGCTGGAAGTAAATTTGAAATCTCCAGGAGCCCAACTACTGAAATTATTGTGGGTGACATTAAATTCTGCCAACTTACTCGGTCTTTTTCATCCAAAAAAATAGCTAACCTGAGATACTTTCATTTGATCCTGTATAATATCTCTACAACATTCCCTCCTCCATTACAATTTTTTTTTTCTAATATCATCCTAAAAGAAACGCGAAGTGATGCTATCCTACAACATTCTGCTTTTCTGCTTAGTGCTAACAGTAAATGTCATGTTAATAAAGAAACCGCTCTATTATTGCCAGCTAATTTTTGTTTGAAGTGATGATATCCATACTTATATAGTGATATAGTTGTATCATTATTTTGTTTCCTTGTAATTTCTCTGTTATGTTAACCTATTCTACCTTATCGGACTGGTTGAGTCACAGTAATTAGAAAATAGCAGGCTAGCAAATATTTATGTAAACATACTTAGTATAAATCAGTTTATCATATTTGTTGGGTTTAGAACTAGTAATTGAATAATTCACTCCACTATTTGGTTAACTATGTAAAGATTTTGGCTGTTTGCATTTGTCTTGTCAACAATTTGCATGCTTAACTCCGGATGAACATGAGAAGTTTGTACACTGGAATTTCTGATCTGTAATTTGAGTAAATTCGTGGAATTTGAAACCTTAAAGTTCAAAAACACTCTTCGGAATAGGTGATCTTAGGCGTATTTATACACCTAAGTGTCATTATCTATGCGCGTTTAGCTTAGTTTGAGGATAACTTGATGAGTGTATGTGTGTATTTGTGTGCTAAGTTAAATGTTTGGAGTGTTTGAGGTGCATTTGAAATAAGTCAAGAGTCAAAAGGATCAAATAGGCTTAGACGAGAAAACTAGTGGTGCTAGCTTGATCTATGCTTGTTCTAGTGTACTTTGATGAGCTTTATTGTGTTGTATGGACTAATGTTTGTTATGAGATGTTGTAGGAGACCATTGGAGGATCTATGGAAGCTACCTGAAGCCTACAAATAAGCCACACGAAGTGGGGAAATAAGGAACGAGTGCACGAGGAGAAGAGAGAGAAAATCGGACAAACCCTCACACCATGGGAGTGGGCATGCTCCGCACCCCTCAAAGCATGGGAGTGGGCATGCGTCTCACCCCCCAACAAATGGGAATGGCTTTATGTTGCACCTCCTAGTGCCGACAGCTACTGGTTTGGGCATGTGTTGGCCATGCGCCGTACCCCTCTTGGCGTGCGATGAGGCACGCGCCGCACCACCCTCAATTACGTCTAAAGGTTGTTCTTTTGCTTAGTTTAAGTTGGGAGCAAGTTGGTAAATGTGTATGTTTCGGTTGGGGAAGCCTCTGGACGACCTAAAACACTATATAAGGAGTACTTAGCCACATTTACACACAAGCTTTGGAACAAAACAAGATTGGAGAGAGGAGAAGGCATCAAAGACTCTATTCTAGGGTTTTCTTCTTTCAACTTTAGTTTTCTTGTAGTTTTTACTTATGAATTCATTAATGGTGATTCTTTGTATGACTAGAGTGGCTAAACACCCCCGTTCTAGGGTTGAGGCTACAACATGATTGCTTAATTATGATTTTATAGTTGGTTTATATGCTTATCAAGTTATGTGATTATTCTTGCTTTCTTGTTTTCTTGTTTTACTATTCTAAAGCGTCATGAACTTTAGGATAAATCTAAGTCTCGAAAGAATTGACCATAGGAGTAGAGAGATGGAATGAAGAACATAAGGAGTGTGGATCATGTTTTTAATTTTTATATACTAATTGTTAAAGGATGGTTTGCGGTTAGGATAGAGATATACCTAAACGCCCCACTTGGTTAATGAAACGGGAAGATAGTTTAATGAATCTGAATTGGAGACTCACATCCCCCCTCAACCATGTAGTTGTGAGATTAATTTGGATAGGATGACCATCCCCAAGTTGTAATATCAACCTCGTAAATCAATAATCACGATAAACACCAATATCGGCTAGAAACCATAGTTATGCATGAATGTGAAGTAAATGCCTCAACCCTGGAACTCTCCATATATTGTTTACAATCCAAAGTATTTATCGTTTCTATTTCGATTCTTTAGTTATAAAAACAATCTCAATCTCTTTTGGTTACAAATCGCACTTGTTTAAATTGAATGGTAATATTTGAATTGGATCGTCTGCTAAACACCAAGTCCCTGTGGGATTGATATTCGGCTCGCAAGAGCCACTTTACATGCAAGACCACGTACACTTGCGTGTGCAGTTGGAAACAACAATAGGATATGTGGGAGATGATCACGCTTGTGAACTGAGATTTGTTGTCGCCTGTGGTCAACTATTTAAATGATTATTGGATGAAGGAGATGCAAAAGTAGAACCAAACTTCTCATTGTTGCACTAATTTCTGTTAACTGGTATCTAAATGAATATTGGATGAATGATATCCTCTTTGTCCCTAATCCCTTACTATTATTCTTTAACTGGTATGTTCCATTTATTTTGGATATAGCCTTTGGCCGTTTATTTACAATCACATTTCCTTGACAGGAATCCACTATTCCATCAAATCAAGTTACATCTGCTGATGTTTATAAAATTTTTGCGAATATTGCCAAGAAGCGCAGGCTTATGACTTAAGTTATTTGGATGTTCAAGAATGTAGCATATTCTAGTGTAAGTTAGTTTTTCTGCTTATTGCTAAATTATGTCGTCTTTTAACTGCTCTATGTATAAAGTGGAATTGTTATTGTTACTCAACTACTACTTCACTTTAGCTTACCGTATTTTTTTTAGCTATTGTGAGACAATGCAATCAAGTTACTTTTAAAGCTCAAAGAACTCCTTTGGGTTATCAAAAGTATCTGTCTGATCAAAATTTTCCGTCCCTCTATTTCCTTTTTACAATTATAAGGTCCCTGTTCTAGTTTCGAGAAACGGGTCTTCCAGTAGTTTTAAGTTTCAGTTTCAAAAAAAGAAAGGGGTCTTCTGAAGGTTGTTCCTGTTACTATTAACCATGTGGTTTATGTTATAGTATTATATTTTCATCCCATGTAAAGACTATTTATTTTATTTACTTAATTTAATAAAGTCTTTATTTGAATAGATCATTGTGTTGACATGTGTGTTCTTTACTTATACAGTAGACGATTTTGTGTATGGAGTGATTTAACTCATGCACGGAAGATTAAAATTTTTGGTTCTTATAAGTTGTAAATTAATGTTCACAATCAAAGATGTAGTTGGACAAACATCTTGATGATTGTAGCACAAGATTAAATATAATTTGATCTTGATTATGGAAGTGGTAATATTCCAACTTCTTGTGCTAGTACATTTTGTATGTACTGAACAGACCAATTAGAGATGTTTGTTTATGTTCTGAATATTAATAAACAACTTCTCTTGTCCATTACATGTACTTATACTCTTAATCTTGATATAGTTATTATGATCTATGTAATTTGATTTATTATTTTAATCTATTAAAAGGCGAGACTTTATTACGAGTCAATATATTCCTAATAGATTGGATAATGAAAAATCACTTAGTGAAATAATAATTAGTTGATAGAACCATGTGTCGGACTTGAGATAGAAGACACCCCTATGTGGTTGCTTATAAGTTTTCACGTGTAAACCCTGTAGGTGGATTTAGTATCCGTCACGTGAAATAAGTTGAGCATAGTAATATAGGATTGAGTTAGTCAATAAATTAAATTTTCAGAAAAATTTGATTTAATTGATTGGTGTCGGTAATTCTAACATGGGAAGTTAAATAAGATGTAATGGTAGATTTTGAAGTTAATATCGAGGAGTGCAATTACAGATTTTTAGTGGAATGATTTGTAATTTATTATGATATGGTAATTCATTCATTTGCGAATTAATATCATAATTGGAAGCCTCAGTTAATAAATCTGTGGTCCCTGCTACGCCTGATTAACTAATCAAATTTGGAAAAGAAAAGGATTTTTATAGAAGAAGTGATATTATTTTACTAGTCTTCTATAAGGTATAAAAGTGAGTTAATACCAATAAATAAAGAGCTAAAAATGTTTTGCACTTAATGGGATTATTAAGGCTGAAAACGTTTTGCTCATAATGGTGGTGGTATTAAGTTGACATGAAGGCTGAAAACGTTTGCCTCTTCCCTTTCCTTCTTCAATGGAGTATTGGAATAAATAGGGGCTTATTTTCAGAAATCATTCTATTTTTTTTTCCCTGAAAAAAAAAAATTGTCCACACAAGTGCTGATTAGAAAAGGTTAGTCAGGAAGTTGTAGAAGATTGCAGACCTGGCAAGCAAGGATTTGAACGAAATTTGTGAAAGCTTCAACAGGTATGTATGTACTTTCTGAATTTCGTTTTAAATCTATATTATCATGTTGTTATGTAAGTTTGTGATCCGTGTATTTATGCTTTCATTGTGCGTATGAATTAATGCTCTAGCAGTTCCTTCTTAATTAATGCAAAGAATAAAAACATCTTGTAACTCTCTGTGATAAAACTGTGTAAACATGTTGTAAGTGTGCATGGAAGGAGAGAGTTACTACTTCAAAATGGTTCACATTCATTCAAATGACGGTTTATTCATTTGTAACTAAGTTACTAAAAGAATTTGTGTTTCAGAAGAGTTGAATTAAGTTACTCATCTTTATGACAAATTGTCATTAAAACAAAAGTAATGTTTCATTGCATTAAATCTCTTTAGCTTCTTACATTCTTCTGATGGATGAAAGAAACCGTAAATGAAGTGCCTAAACCGTAAATGATGTGCCTATTTAAGGACTATCATTTGTGAACTAAAGATGTAGAAAAACAAAGAAAATAAAATACTCTTTCCTTCATTAGTTCTCTTCTTCATCAATTCTCTGCCTTAATATTGGCTTCCAATTCTTTGTGAATTTTTTGGGCAATTGGTTTGAGCAACCTCCAAACATCCAGCCACGAGTGCACGTGTTTGGAAGTAGCTGTGGAACCTTGGGGAGCGACCGGCTAGAAGGATTTGCACCGGAGTCGGGCCGAAATCGCTTTCAAGGCAATGGCTTGCCACGACACAGTGTTTGTGACTACTCTATTACTTTTTATAATTCCTGTCCATTATCAATATTGTACTATTTTTCCAACAATTTGAAAGCTATTTTCTTACATACAATATTGATAAATGACTATTTTTTTGAATAAATCTTTTTCTGATTTGTCAAAATTTGAGTCATTAGATGGAAATAATTTTAAACGTTGGTCACAAAAACTTCTGATTTTCTTTGAACAATTAGAAGTTGATTATATTTTATTTAATGAACCTCCTATTGTTGGTTCTAATATTACTACTGGTTCTAACACTATTATGGTTGTTGATGAGTCTGCTAAAAGGAAGTTTGCAAAGGATAACAAAAATGTTAGAGGACATTTATTGAACCATATGACTAATCCTTTGTTTTATTTATTTGTTACTAATAAATTTGCTAAGAAAATATGGAACAGTTTGGAAAAGAAATATGGTAATGAAGTGATTACTGCCGTAGTTATCGAGGTAAATTTGGTAGCTAACAAAACTGACTGGGTGTTGGACATATGCGCTTCAAGAAATTTCTGCGCAAATAAAAAGTTGTTCCATGACTTTGTGGAGTCCACTGATGGCGAGTGCGTCTACATGGGTAACTCCACTACTGCTGGAGTTATGGGTAAAGGGAGAATTTTTCTTAATCTAACTTCTGGAAAGACTTTAGCCTTGAACAATGTTTTGTATGTTCCCTCGCTCTGAAGAAACTTAGTTTATGGAGTACTTCTCAATAAAGCCGGCCTTAAACTTATTTTTGAAGCTGATAAAATAATTATTTCTCATGGAGGAGACTTTGTTGGGAAGGGATATCTTAGTGGGGGCTTATTTATATTGAGTATTGTTCAAGAGATGATCAATGATGCAAGTATTTTCAATTTTGCTTATATTAATGAGTCTATTAATTTGTGGCATGGTAGACTAGGTCATGTTAATATTGCTTCTATTAAAAGACTAAGAAAAATGGAATTAATTCCTGCGGTAAATATTGATGATGTTTCTAAATGTCTTGTGAGTGTAGAAGCAAAGCATGCCAAGAAACCTTTTAATTATGTTACTAGTAGAAAGACCGAATCGCTTGAACTAGTACATTCTGACTTAGTAGATTTTAAGAACATTGTTAGCAAAGGTGGAAAGAAGTATTACATTACTTTTGTTGATGACTTTTCTAGGTACACTAAGGTACATCTTCTTAAGTCTAAAGATGAGGCTGAAAACATATTTTTGAAATTCAAAGCCAAAGTAGAAAATCAATTAGACAGGAAAATCAAGAGATTTAGATTTGATAGGGGCGGTGAATATAGTACTAAAACTATAGAAGATTTTTGTGAGAAAAATGGTATTATCCATGAGTTTAGTGCTCCCTATACTCCCCAACAAAATGGTGTAGCCGAACGAAAGAATAGAACCCTTAAGGAAATGATGAATTCCATGCTTTTAAGTTCGGGTCTACCTGACTATATGTGGGGGGGAAGCTATTCTGTCTGCATGCTATATTCTTAATAGAGTCCCTCATAAAAAGTTAGACAAGACCTCATATGAGTTGTGGAAAGGGTTTGCGCCTACCTTGAAATTTTTTAAAGTGTGGGGGTGTTTGTGTAACACCCCGTACCTTCCCAACCCTACTTGATGACGTTGAATAATGTTTGCTTAGGTGTCGAGAGATATAAGTATGTATTTGGTAATGCTAATGATGAGAAAATTGAAATTTGGCCACATACATGCGATTAGACCTTCGTAGGAGGTGTTTTGTGATTTTGTGGAGCATTTGTGTAATAACCCATACACATTCCAACCTCATTTGGTGACTTGGAGTCATGGTTACTTGATGATTAAGATCACTAAGTAAGTATTTTGTAGTGTTTTGATAAGGTATTGGACGATATGCAAGTGTTGGAAAAAGTGGCCGAAAAATTCAGCAAAGTACCAAGACTTGCGCCACTCCCTGTTTCAGGGGGTGTGGCGCAAGCCTCTGATTCAGAGGGGTTTTATTTCCTGCGCCACAAGCTTGCTTTGCAGCTAGTGGCGAAAGGCACAATAAATGTGCCCTTCCGGTCTCGTTTCGCAACGCAATGCTACGTCGATTCTTATATGGTTTCTTTTGGTTCTTTGGAGTTATTTAAGCATTGTTAAGGGTTCAAATACATCAATACACTCCTACACACTCCTACATGATCAAGTCATGAAACACAAGAATTTATCAAAAATGTTCAATGAAGCCATGGGCGACTAGAATTTCTATTTTTGCGATGGAGACGACGAATGAGAATCTCGTAAGTGAATATCATCGAGACATTATGAAATTAATTACACATGAGATATATGGTGGATTATACATTGAATTTAGTGGGTTAAGTGGATATATGTTATTGGGCCCAATTTGAGGCCCAAAACAAAGCCAAAATGCTTAGGCCCAAGGGGAAAAATGATCCATTCTTCTACTTTGACCAAGCCAATATGGCATTTAATGCCAAAGTGTGGCTAAAGATGACCACAAGGCCTATATAAAGGCACCCAAATCAGATTTTTATTCAAGGAACCACACATGACATTTCTAGATTTTTTTCTACAAAAGGGCTTTTTCTCTCAACTACAAACCCTAAGGCAACCATTTCTTGGAGACAAGATCATCACTTGGCAAGCTTGGGTAAGTGTTTATTATTGTGATTTAATATATTAAGTACATGGGAGAGTATGTAAATCATGTTGTTTATGCTTGGAAGTGTTGAATATGGTACTTTGTGTTTTTGTGAAAGATGTGATATCTTGGTGATTTGAACTTGAATTAGGATTTGTACCTTTGATGAAAGAGCATGGTATGGACAAAATATGAACATGTATGGTGTTATTTTTGGTATTAAACTTGTTATTTCCATAAAAGTGTAAATTATGGGATTTTGGCCGATTTGTTGTTGAGAGATGTATTGAAGTAATTTGATGGCATAATTGTGATGTTGTGGTGATGGAGAAGTGTAAAGTATGAACTTGGTGTGACATGATCTAGGATATCATGTATTGGTCAATGTATGGAATATTGTGGGATTATTGGGATAATAAATTCATAAATGATATTTTGGTCAATGTTGGGCATGTTGTGGTATTATTGATATGACCATGCCGAAAATGGTATTGTAGCGAAAGACATGACATTTTTTTAAAGCCAAACATGTGACTCATTGTTATTAGATGCCATTGTCAGGTAATTGGTGGTTAATGTTGGTTCCGCATGTACTTTTGTTGTAGAGTGAAACATAAGGACGAAGTGAGACTATTGTGTCATACATAAGCTTGCGTAATCGTACTTGGAAGTAAAGGTATGTAAGGTTACTCTGTCCGTATCTTTCTACGGCAAATAGTATTCGCATTGACATTATGTTGTCCTATCCCGAAATGTACTAAGGTATCCTACATCCGATTATCAATTGTCATTGTCATATGTTTCCTACTTATTGATCAATTGTGTATCTCACATCTCATGTTCATGAATAGTGTTCCAAAGGCCCAATAGGGTTATGTTCCAAAGTTTCAATAGTGTTTATACTCATGTGTCTCATTCATTGATTATTGTCCAAAGGGTCCAATAGTGTTATGTTTCCATTCGGTATTGTGTTTTCTAACAATGTTACTCATATGTCTTTCATTCATTGGTTAATGATCCAAAGTTCCAAATAAAGATATGGCTATCATTGTATCAATCTCTCATAAGCAAAAGTATCAATCTCTCACAAGTAAAGATATCAATCTCAAAGTAATGATCAAAGTAATGCAAATGTGGTTAATGATTGATTTATGGGTGGCAAGTCTAGGGGCGTAAGCCTAGCTCGACTCGATCCCGAGGCATTGATTTATGGGTGGCAAGTCTAGGGGCGTAAGCCTAGCTCGACTCGATCCCGAGGCATTGATTCATGGGTGGCAAGTCTAGGGGCGTAAGCCTAGCTCGACTCGATCCCGAGGCATTGATTTATGGGTGGCAAGTCTAGGGGCGTAAGCCTAGCTCGACTCGATCCCGAAGCATTGATTTATGGGTGGCAGGTCTAGGGGCATAAGCCTAGCTCGACTCGATCCCAACATGACGATAAGTCATGCAAAGACCCACTGATCAATAGGGGCCCGGGTACATTATGACACACGTATTGATCATTGAGCATTGTATTAAAGAAAGCAAAGAAAGTAATGAAAGTAATGTATATGGTTTCCAAAATGCAAATGGTGACATATTCACATTGATTAATCATTTGTTTTTAGCTCATGGAAATATTCATGTATTGTACAGTTTCATCTGAGCCTTACATGCTCAGTACTTTTTCCGTACTGACCCCTTCTGGGGAACATACTTTAAATATTGCAGGCGCAGGTACTAGCAGGCCTCCCCTGTAGGTTATCAGTTGTGTACGGATTCTTTGGTGAGCTCCAGCTAGTTAGGGGCTTCTCCGAGTCACAGTGGCATATGTGTTTTGCAGGTGTACATGTTGTGAAAAGCGGGGACTTGTCCCGACTTTCAGTTGGCATTGGTCAGTGCATTTGTTAGAGGCTTTTGTAGACGTATGTGGGTGTATGTATATAAGATGTCACATGGAGTCTTGTTTTGATGGCCTCAACGGCCAAGTTTCTCAAATGTGTATTTAAATATGTCACATGTTCCATAATTTCCGATTTTAGTCATTCATGCTCTTGTGTGATAGTGGTGTTCTTATGGCACGAACATGAATGTATAGAAGTACAGCTTGGTTCTCTCGGGCCTTATCGGCTATGGGTGCCAATCACGCCTCATTGGGATTCGGGGCGTGACAGTTTGTCTAAGGTTGGTCTACTTGTTTTTAAACGGGTAAATGTAGGCTCTAAAACTTTTGACACTGTCTTTATTAGTTATGCTCAAAATAGTGTTGCATATAGATTTATGTCATTAAATGATCATTCTATTAGTGAATCTAGAGATGCAGAATTTTTTGAGCATATTTTTCATTTGAAAAATGATGTGCCTAGTGATGTGCAAAATAATGCTTCTACATCTATGTTTGTTAACTCTCATGTTGTGCCTTCTTATGATGTTATTGCTAATGAGCATAAAAAATGAACATAGAAGGAGTAAAAGACGTAGAACTGAGACTAGCTTTGGTCCTAATTTTATCACTACCTTCTTGACTGAGAATTTTGAAATTGATGCTTTAAATGATGAATTAGTGTCCATCTATTTAATAGAAGAGGACCCTAAGACTTATGATGAAGCAATGAGTTCAATAGATGCAATGTTTTGGAAAGTGGCCATTAAAAGTGAACTAGACTCCGTAGTCTCTAATCACACTAGGGATTTGTCACACCCCAAATCCCAACGAGGCGTGATTGGCACCCATAGCCGATAAGGCCCGAGAGAACCATTCTATGCTCATGTACATTCGTATACTATCCTCTTATGAATCTTATTGCACCTCATGCAACTATGCGGAAATCATAGATATGAAAACATATGACATAACTATACATATATGAAACTTGGCCGTTTGAGCCATCAAGTCAAAGTGACCTTACATCTCTCACATCCGAATACCCACAACGTCTACAAAAGCCTCTAACAGATGCATTTACAAGACCAACTGAAGTCGGGACAAATCCCCGCTTTATACAATATGATCAACATCAATACAACTATACAACTATGACTCGAAAAGTCCCAAACCAACTGGGCTCACCAAGTATCTGCAAATACTATCAGCCTACTGCGGAGGTCTACTAGTGCTTGCACCTGCAACATGTAAAGTAAGTCCCCAAGAGGGGTCAGTATGAAGAATGTACTGAGTATGTAAGGCCATAAAGAAACTGCGTCAGTACATAAGAACTTCAATGGAAATAATTACAAGAGAAATAGCAAATGTGAATAAACTCTCTTTCTGTACGTAATGAACCATGTACTTATATTTCTTCTATCATTACCACTTATGAGTATTCTCACATGTCCTTATTATTCATATACTATCCCGTACATACCCGTTTAGTCCAAAGAATTACCTCCACTCAAAGACTTGCTTTTCAGAGACTCTTCTATGCAAGGAATTCTTCTACTTAAGAGATTCTAGAGATTTGGGTGAATAATATAACATACCTTCACTCTATTGGTGGGGTAAAAACATATGAACATCAATGGAAAACAACTATCATAAATAATATGGATAAACCATCAATTTGTACTTTTGGAATCATGTCTATTGCTTTCATTACTTTCTTTGCCTCTTTGCTTCTGTGATGTTTCATCTTTATCGTTCTACCCATGCTAGGCTGTTTTGTAGCCCCTGGGATGAGATGAACCCATGCTAGGTACTTTGACCCCTGGGATGTCATATGAACCCATGCTAGGCTTATCGCCCCTGGGATGTCATGCTATGTGAACTCATGCTAGGCTTTCGTGTCGCCCCTGGGATGTCACGAGATAACCCATGCTAGGCTTGTTGCCCCTGGGATGTATCAATGTATCGGGATCGACCCATGCTAGGCTTGTCGCCCCTGGGATACCACCCGTATTATTGGGATCGACCCATGCTAGGTGATTCTTTCACCCCTGGGATGCCACCCAAACTTACTCATCAATTATACATTACTTCTTTCTTTCATTATTCTTTATTTCATTATTCTTTCTTTCGTTCAATGAGTGATACCTTGATGATTGGAACATTCATGAAACTTAGAACACATACATACAACACTTTACGTCTTTACTCTTGTAAGATTGATATCTCTACTTGTGAGGAATAGATACATTAGCTTGCACATTACTTCTTTCATTACTTTTGAGAGATTGGTACTTTTACTTGTGAGAGATTGGTACAACAATACTTATACATTGTTTGGAACATAACATTACTGAGACTTAGCAACCATGCTCATCATTATGTAACCCATAGATGCTTACTTTATGCCTTTACGCTCATGAGATTGATACTTTGGTGGTTAACACTTTTGGAGCTTTGGTCATAAAATTATTAGAACTTTGGAACATAACATTATTGAAACTTGGAACCATGGTCAATAAATAAAAGACATGTGAATCTCTATAGCTAGCAAACTTGAGATGAATTACTTTAAAACACCTCGGAGTGAAAAC
The DNA here is from genome assembly GCA_031232105.1 of Capsicum rhomboideum. NCBI lineage: Eukaryota > Viridiplantae > Streptophyta > Magnoliopsida > Solanales > Solanaceae > Capsicum > Capsicum rhomboideum. The sequence continues at coordinate 135,897,980 of CP124709.1, read as the reverse complement.
AAGCTCCGTAGCAATATGGACAATAGGCATGGCCAATGAATATAGAAAGGAGAAACCTTACATACCTTAGCCTTTTAATATGCAACTACAACAATTCGGCTCTTCCTTAAAATGCTACTCTACAACATGAATACACAATGAAATCCACATTAAAACCAAGTTCATGATATGAGCACAAGGTAATAAGTAGTTATCCAACATTCTCAACACATGGTATATAATCCCACTTTCCTTCTTACTACCATATAACTTCAGTCCACCTTAACACAACCCAATTTACAGTCCACAACTCATCATAGAAGGCAAATCCTTTACCGATTTAGCAAAAGTGGACCTTTATTATCAAAGTGGATCACCCAACACTTTCTAAATACAAACAACATGATATACACCACCCTTTGTGCACATAATATAGTAATCCATAAGAATCATAAGGTAAACACTTACCAATATTGCAAAGAAATGATCTTGTCCCTCCAAGTATTGTTGCCTTAGGGTTTTGGAGATAAGAATAACTTTGAGAAAATATCTAAAGAGGCATGAGGGTGTTGAATGATTAAAAATCTGATTTTCTTGTGCCTTTAAATAGGCTCTCAAGTCAAAGGGATCTTGGCCACATGTTTGATCCATTTAAATGGGTCTCTCCTTTATTTGTTGAGGCTCATGTCTTAATACATGATATTTGGGCCTCAAATACAGAATATAGATCCAGCCCAACACCTTTAATGGGTCTCACACTCCAAAATTTCATCAAGTCAAAATGGGTCAACAAAGCCGGCAAAGTTTCACGGTGTCGTGAATAGTGTCGTGAAACCCAGTCACGCCACATAGGTCCTGTCGTGAAAATCAGAGCTTTTTTTCCAACGCTCTGAAGTCGGTTCATGGTACTGTTCACGCCCCGTGACTCTGACTCACCTCACGTGAGTCCGGTCATGATTTTTTTTATTTTTTTTTGCATGTTCGTTTCCAGTACATGATTCTTCACCTTTTCTTCATTTAGCCTTATACTCCAACTATTGTATATTTTCATGTGTTCGTAACACATGGGGTGTTACAGGATTTATATGATTTGCCTAAAGGTTGTAAATCCATAAGTAGCAAGTGGATATTTAAGAAGAAATTAAGACCTGATGGTACAATTGATAAATATAAGGCTAGATTTGTGATTAGGGGTTTTAACCAAAAGAAAGGTGTTGATTATTTTGATACTTATTCTCCTATGACTAAAATAGCGACCATTAGGATTTTTATTGCTCTAGCCGCTATTCACGATTTGGTGGTACACCAAATGGATGTCAAAATAGCATTTTTAAATGGTGATTTAGAGGACGAGATCTATATGACTCAACCTGAGGGTTTTGTGGTCCCAGGACAAAAGGATAAAGTATGCAAATTGAGAAAATCCTTATATGGATTAAAGCAGGCACCTAAGCAGTGGTATGAGAAATTTAATTTTACATTAATGGATAATGGCTTTGTTGTTAATTCATCTGATACCTGCGTTTATTCTAAAATGATAGGATCAGATTGTGTGATTATGTGTTTATATGTGGATGACATGTTAATCTTTGGTCCTAATGTAAATGTTGTAAATAAGACTAAGAAATTTTTATTTTCTAAATTTGAAATGAAAGACCTTGGAGAAGCTGATGTAATTTTAGGGATTAAAATCAATAGAACTGTTAATGGTTTCTCTTTGTGTCAGTCTCATTATATTGAAAAGATGTTGAAAAGGTTTGATTGTTTTGATGTAGTTTCCATGAGAACTCCTTATGATCCTAGCATATACTTGAAAAAGAATAAAGATTCTAGTGTTTCTCAAACTGAATATGCTAAAATAATTGGGAGTGTAATGTTTCTCATGAACTATACTCGGCCTGATATAGCTTATGCAGTTAGCATATTGAGTAGATATACTCATAATCCCAGTAGTGAACATTGGAATGTTCTTCATCGCTTGTTAAGGTATCTGAGAAGTATTATGAATTGGTGTTTGCATTTTAATAATTTTTTTGCTGTTTTAGAAGGTTTTTATGATGCAAACTGGGTAACTGACAATGATGAAGTTAGCTCCACCAGTGCTTATGTGTTTACTTTGGGTACAGGTGCTATTTTTTGGAAGTCTTCAAAACAAACTTGTATAGCACGTTGTACTATGGAATCTGATTTCATTGCTCTCGAGTTGGCAGGGCAAGAAGCTAAGTGGCTGAGAAACCTTTTGGCAGATGTGCCGTTATGGGGAAGACAAGTTTCACCAGTTTCTTTACATTGTGACTCATAGGGGCAATTGGGATTGCTAAAAATAGTGTGTACAATGGAAAAAAGAGACATATTCGCACCAGGCATGGTGCAGTTAAACAGTTGTTGAAACATGGTGTTATTTCCTTGGAATATGTAAGATCCAAAAGAAATTTGGCGGATCTTATGACCAAGGTTCGACAAGGAAAATGATCCATGAATCATCGAGGAGGATGGGGCTAAAGCCCATGGATTGAGGTAGTATGGTGGATACCCATTTGTAGTCAAATGAAGCCATATAAGCCCTCAATGTACACTACATTTCCTATCCCTATGGCGTGAGTTAGTGTATTATAAAGTTGAGCTTATTTTTCTCTTAATGATCCATAGCCTTAAGGTGGTCTATGAGATAGACTTGATGGATCACCTACGTGAGTGTAAAGGTTGGTCACCTTTTATGAAAAACTTGGGTCGTCTTTCAAGAGCACTCATGAGACCCAAGGTTTGTGTGCATGAACATAAAAGCACTTTGTAATAGCGCGAAGGTTGCTTAAAATCAAGGATATGGTATGTGTTGTGGGGGTCTCAACTTATGTCCATCTAGTTCAAAAGTACTTCACTTTTTGGATACTTCTTGTTGCCCCATATCACTACGTGTCAACTCAAATTGGAAGACATTAACACTTAAGTACATGTTCCTTCCTTTTGCCCAGAATTTATTCCCATTCTTTATCTTTGCATTAGTGGGGGATTGAAGGTTGTTCCTTCTTAATTAATGCAAAGAATAAAAACATCTTGTAACTCTCCGTAATAAAACTGTGTAAACATGTTGTAAGTGTTCATGGAACAAGAGAGTTACTACTTCATAAATGGTTCACATTCATTTAAATGACGGTTTATTCATTTATTCATTTGTAACTCAGTTACTAAAAGAATTTGTGTTTCAGAAGAGTTGAATTAAGTTACTCGTCTTTATGACAAGTTGTCGTTTAAACAAAAGTAATGTTTCATTGCATTAAATATCTTTAGCTTCTTACATTCTTCTGATGGATGAAAGAAACCGTAAATGATGTGCCTATTTAAGGAGTATCATTTGTGAACTAAAGATGTAGAAAAACACAGAAAATAAAATACTCTCTCCTTCATTAGTTCTCTTCTTCATCAATTCTCTGCCTTAATTTTGGCTTCCTATTCTTTGTGAATTTTTTGGACAATTGGTTTGAGCAACCTCCAAACATCCAGCCACGATTGCACGTGTTTGGAAGTAGCTGTGGAACCTTGGGGAGCGACCGGCTAGAAGGATTTGCACCGGAGTCGGGCCGAAATCGCTTTCAAGGCAGTGGCTTGCCACGACACAGTGTTTGTGACTACTCTATTACTTTTTATAATTCCTGTCCATTATCAATATTGTACTATTTTTCCAACATCTTCTTGTAGTAACTTGTATCTCTACAGGCATTGTTCAAGGTAGTAATAATGAAAGGGGTAGAAATGGAGCGATTTGCAAATTAGTTTGAGATTGAGACATAGTTTTTGTTGTTTTACCAAATGAATAATGATAAGCCTGTGTTTCACAAATAAGTCATACCTACAAGCATTGTTCATGCAATGGATATACAGGGGGAAGGTAAAGGTAGAAGAAACTAATGAATTTTTCCTAGTGGAAATATGTCAAGATACTACTACGACCAATACATTAATATTTACTTTTGTTTCAAATCATTGCTGCCTCTCTTTTCATATGTAAAATATGTGATTGATGATTAAAGATAAAAGAGCTCTCTATATCTAACATAACTCACCAAAATGGTCATTTACTGAGTTGATTTTGGGCCATCAGAAAATCACAAACTAAGGGGTCATTTGGATGCTGATTAGGAAGTGAAATTATTCATATATTAAAACTATCATAATTAGTACTATGTTTGGTCGCATTTTATTTGCTATGTATAAAATTTAGCACACTAAGTATGGTGTTTAGTTACTTGTTTGCAATTCTGTATAACTAATACATGAATAAGTTACGAGAAAATTTATGTATTATTTATGCACAGTAGAAGATGTAATGACTAATATATGGATAACCATCTAACTAATCCCCGTATTACAGCAAGGATGACTCAGTACAATTAATGGCCTAACGCCAAAACCTAATAAGATATCATAAATACTTCAAATAAAATTTATGATTTTTTTTCTAAATTTACTCTTTTAATTTTTTAGATGCAAAGCTATAAATTTAACCTTTTAAGGATTAATTAATTCAAATAATTCTTCTGATGGATATATAAAAATAATTGATTCAGAAAAATTAAGCTTAAAAGTTAAAACAGAATATAAAACTATCATAAACAGCAAAAAGGAAAATAAATGAACGGGAAGCTGCAAAAAACTATCATAAACAGCAAAAAGGAAAATAAATGAATGGGAAGCTGCAAAAAACTATCATAAACAGCAAAAAGAAGAATAAATGTACCGGAAGCTGTAAAAATCAGAACCAACGAGGTAGATATGTACTAATTAATGAGAAATAGAAACTTAACCAAATTTAGTCACTCAATTAAACAAATCAAACTAAAATATAAGAAAATGGAACCTTTTATTTATGATAATTAGAAAAATTATATATTATATAGAATTAAATACCATTTTAAAGTCTTTTTAATATACAAATTTATATTTTTCCTGTATAGTGACATAGTAATTCATTAAATCTTCTTTCCATATCATCACCTTTTTATTTCAATATTTCAAGCCACAATTAATTTAAAGTTTTCAACAAAAGTTCTCTTATAACCGCTAAAAAATTACTATAGTCTTTACGTATCACAAAGTTACAATTTATATTTAGAAAAGTTCATTACTTCCTTCTATAGTCATGACAGTAAAAGTTGCCATCTTTATTTAGAATCCTCTTGTATGAATTCCTGTTTCCTCCATTGATTATATTTACTCCTATCATTTAGCGTTGCACTTCAATGAGCTAGAATCAACCTTGTACGTTGGTGAATAATTGGTGGGAAAAAAGGAACGTCGTAGCACAGGTCTTAGAATTAACTTCTTCTCTCAAGCTATATCCTGATGTTTTGAAACAACATTAAGACATATATATATGTACTCATTTATGATTAGCTTCCGAATTGTAACAAACTGTTGGATACTAGTACGCAGCGGAAGCATTCCAGAATCTTACTGCTTACATGAATTATAGATACCAAACATAAACACATAGTTAACACAAAGCGTGCTTAAAATTAACCAAGAATTACCTCTTGAAGCGTGAACAGATATCTTGAAGCAAGTCCGTCTTCGAATCTGTGGTCTTCTACAGTGATCCCAAATTCACAGCCGAACTCTCTCAATGCTTGGGTGGGCAAGTACTGAATAGAAAACTTAATTTCTGCTTCTTCCTTTTTTTTTTTTTTTTTTTTTTTTTTTAAGGTTAGAAAAACCTCTATTTATAGAGGTACATTTCCCAAACCAAAAAGGACTAAAGGAAACAACGCATGTTTTCCTTTAGCAAGAAACATGCGTGCATTCTTCTCCTTTTCCCCTTAGAAATAGGATTCTGAGTTCTAGTTTAATATGGGCAGTGTAGGGACCACGGAATTAATTACTGAGGCTCCTTATTATGGAAATAATTCAAAATACTAATTTGAATTATTCTTACCATAATAAATTACAAATCATTCCACTAAAAATTCGTAATTGCACTCCTCTATTTTATTTCAAAATTTCCCATTAAACACTTATGTAATTCCCCATGTTAAGATTACAGATATTAATCAATAAATTAAATTACTGACGAATTTAATATAATGATTAATTTCCTTTAGAGCAATGTTTAACTAATTTCATATGTCGGATTCATGAATCCACCGGCCGGGTTTACACATGAAAACTTATAAGCTTCTCATAAAAGGCGTATCATCAATCTCTATACCGAGACATGAATTCCATCAACTAACTTATTATTTCACCAATATATATTATTATCATCCAATCTACCAGGCATATTGACCCATCTCAGGATCTCACCTTTTAATAAATCAAAACGATAAATAATATATACAGATCATAATAGTTATATCAAGATTGAGAATATAAGTACATTTAACAGTTTAGAGAATATGTTTTTATCAGTCAGTCTAAAACAACTATCTCTACTCGGTCCTGTTCAATACATACAAAATGCATTAGCACGAGAAGTTAGAACTATACCATTCTCGTAATCAAGATAAATTACATTTAATCTCGTGCTACAATCATTCTGATGGTTTGTCCAAATTTCCATCTACGATTGTGAACTATAACTTTAACTTATAAGAACTGATGATTTGATCTTCTGTGTATAAGCTTAAACTCTATACACCAAATCATCTACTATATAAGTTGAGGACACATATATGACAATGATCTATTTAATGTAACAATTTATTGAATTGAATAAATAAATAAATAAATAAACAATCGTTCAATAATAATACTATACCAAAACGCATGGTTTATAGTATATCCTAACACAAACAACATGTGTGCTTAGTGGTCATCTCTTTTTGTTGTTATACTTAGTCTGTGTGATACTGTGAACGTTGTATGGTTATTGTTTTGCTCTAACATTATATATCACATTCCCTATTGATGTATCAGATTGTAAATAGCTGGTTGGTCGGAGCTTTCACAGGATTTGTTGAGGTTAATAGCTCATTGTCTTGTACATATACTGATCAAGTCCAATTCACATGTGTTTGTACTTCATGGAGGTCAGTATTACCAACTATTTCTATTATTAAGGGAGTTCAGCCATGGTTGTTGTTGCTGCCTCGTGACGATAGTACAAACGAAAAATGTGAAAAGTTTCTTATTAGCATACATGAAAGAAGAGTAGTTCACTATCTTGAGGTCCCAGAGGTCCTTGGTAAGAAGGAATTTCGCACTTCGTCCCACGGATGGTTAGTTTCTACTTTCTATTGAAAAAGACTCCTAACTCTGTTCAACCCTATCACTTGGGTTGAAATCACCTTTCCACCGAGATTTAAGTTTCCTGATGTGAGAAAGTATTGTGCAAAGCTTGAAACTGAATATGTTCTTGAAGCCCATGATGGCCAGACTTTATTCCTTTCGGCAGATCTGATCAACGTGCGCCTTTCATTCAAAGTTGTCCTATCTTCAAGTCCTACCTCAATCAAAGTTAACTCTATGGTAATTATAACTTGGTCTACTGCAACTTGGAGATAAAAGTGGGTATCCATTTTCAAAACAGGATACCACGATTCCATATTTTATCACTACCAGAAGAAATGCCTTTCATGGCAATTATTTAGTGGCAATTAATTAAATGTTTATTCCTTATGCTCAACTATTAGCGGCATTTAGACATTAGCTGTGAATAAAGACCTTTTCGTTAGCCATTGAAGAAAGTAGCCACAAACAGTTGGTACTAGTAGAGTAATACAAATAATTGAAAGCGAATTTTTTCTAATTATCTTCCCTCCACCTTTTTGTTATGTTCCCTTCCTCTCCTCATTTCCCTCCTTGTAAACCTAAAATCATGTAGCTCGTTCTTCATTTTTTCAGTGTATCTGCAATTGTTTCATTGGGATTTCGGATTTGTAGTAGATTTTAGATATTCTGGATGGGAACAATGCAGAAGAGGAATGTGAGCTTGTTTGATGTGGTGGTTGACTTGTCGGCATTGACAAAATAAGTCAATGGAAGCTTAAATGTGCAGGGTTCTAAGTGTATTGTGAATGGAAACTGGAGGAAAGAAATATGGAGGGAAAGTGAAATGTGTAGTTCACTTTTAAGAAGTAAAGTTCTCCCACATTAGTGGGAGAAAGAAACATTCTTATGCATATATTGAAATGCATTACTTCATGTGGATAGTGAGGCAAGAACAAGACAAGCCTCGCACCATCGTCGTCGTCGCTCGGCTTGGCTTCGGCATCGACATTAGATTTGGATTTGGTCTATTAAGAGATTATCTTTTTGGACAAAATTCATTTGAAACTTAAAAAATAATGATATGTTAATTCAAAAATCCAATAAGAAATGATTCTTCTCCATTTGTGGACGCACATGGCATGCGTCCTCACAACGCACCTCGAAGGGATGCGACCTGTGAACGCAGGTCGTCACCTGCGGGCGCAGCTGGAGTCCGCAGGTCAAGTGAGGTTTTAGAAAGTTGTCTCTTTTCATGAACCATTGCTTCTCTTCTGAAGCACCACCTTTTGGCTATAAATACCTGACTTTTTCCTCAGGTTTTGGTACGAAATTTGTGAAAGAAAAACATCTTCTTTTTCTTGAAAAGCTCAAGTGTGATCATCAAATCGTTGAGTAAGTTCGTTGTTCAGTAGAATTTGAGGTACCACCATTCTACTGAAGTGAATCATTTTATCCTAGGAGGAAAGATTCCATAACCTCTGGTACTTGAGGGGAATAAATTTCTTAAGGACACACCGTGAATTCGGTGGACTTGATTTTCCATTTTTGTCTTCATGTTTTTCTTACAATTTTGCTATTTTTCAGAAAATAGTAGAAACTTCATTTTGATAGTTCATAGTTGTTGAACTTGTGTTTGAAGTTGTTAAACTTCTTTGTTGTTCTTGAACTTAAAGTTGAAGTTCTTGTTGTTTAAATACAGATAGTTGTACCCGAAAACAACAATCTTAAGGAATTTATAATCTGTATTTATTTTTCTTTGGTTTCTGGAGACTAAAACCATTTGGTTTTCTACTCTGTTTGAACTTGATAGTGAGTGATTTGAAGATATAAAAACTTCATCACGAGTCAAAGATCATTCGGTTGACGATTTTAAGAATATAAAAACTTCGTCGTTAAACTAGAAACAAGTTGTTTTGAAGTTTTAAACTTTGTTTTTAGTATTTAAGATATTAAATTAGTTGTCTCTTTGTGACAGAAAAATGACTAATGAAATTCAAGTCAATGATGGAACGACGAATGTTGCAGCAACAAACATTGCTACTTCAAACCGTTCAAATGCTGCTCCTGCCATGGCACTGGTGGAAAAATCAGGAAAATTTTTTGGTGTTGATTTCAAACGGTGGCAGCAGAAGATGTTCTTTATTTGACTACTTTGAGTCTGCAAAAGTTCATCACAGAAAGCGTTCCTGAATTGCTGGAAGAAACTCTAGAAAAGGATCGCTTCATAGTAACTGAAGCTTGGAAATACTCGAATTTCTTATGTAAGAATTATATATTGAGTGGCCTACAAGACGACCTATACAATGTGTATAGTATGATGAAGACTTCAAAGGACCTCTGGGGTGCTTTAGAGAAAAAGTACAAAACAGAGGACGCCGGAATGAAAAAGTTCATTGTTGCCAAATTCTTGGACTTTAAGATGGTAGACAGCAAAGCTGTAGTTACCCAAGTTCAAGAGTTGCAAGTCATTATTCATGACCTCCTTGCAGAAGGTATAATTTTAGATAATGCCTTTGTTAAACATTTTAAGAATGTTATTAATGTTCACTTAACCTTTATTGTAGGTTTAATTGTGAACGATGTTTTTCAAGTAGCTGCGATAATCGAGAAGTTACCACATTTGTGGAAGGAATTTAAAAACTACTTAAAGCATAAGCGTAAGGAGATGTCAGTTGAAGACCTCATTGTGAGGTTGAGGATTGAAGAAGACAATAAGGTAGCAGAGAAGAGGTCTCATGGGAACTCTGCAATAAATGGAGCAAATTTTATGGAAGATGATCCCAACAAATCAAAGAAGATAAAGAAAGCACAAGCACAACAAGGCAATCCTCCTAAGAAGAAATTCAAAAGAAATTGCTTCAATTGTGGCAAAGTTGGCCACAAGTCGGCTAATTGTCGGGCTCCTAAGAAGGGCAAGAAAAAGGACCAAGCAAACATGGCTGAATCCAAACAAGAAATGGACAATCTGTGTGCTATGCTCTCACAATGCAATCTTGTTGGAAATCCTAGAGAGTGGTGGATTGATTCAGGTGCCACCTGCCACGTGGGCGCCAACAAAGAATTACTTGCATCATATGCTCCGGCTCAAGATGATGAGAAGATATTTATGGCCAACTTCTCTACGACAAAGGTTGAAGGAACGGACAAAGTTTGCTTGAAGATGACAGCGGGATGTCCTTCATGTTCTGGAGTTGCGAAAGAACTTAGTTTCTACTTCACTTCTGCTTAAGAATTGATTCAAATGTGTATTTATTTCCAACAAAGTTGTAATTAGTAAAAATGAAGTGTATGTAGGCAAAGGTTACCTCATCGAGGGCCTTTCTAAGATCAATGTAATGAATCTTGATATGAATAAAAGTTCTAGTTGTTCTTTCTTACTTGAGTCAAATGATTTATTGCATGAACGTTTAGGACATGTCAATTATAACACCTTGCAAAAACTAATTAACTTGGAAGTTTTTCCTAACTTTGAGTGAAGTAAATCAAAGTGTCAAACATGTGTTGAATCTAAGTATGCTAAGAATCCATATAAATCTGTTGAAAGGAATTCCAATCCCTTAGACTTAATTCACACAGACATTTGTGATATGAAGTCGACACCATCTCGTGGTGGAAAAAAATATTTCATAACTTTATTGATGATTGCACTAGATTTTGTTATGTCTATTTGCTGAATAGTAATGATGTAACACCCCGTACTTTTATAACCTCACTTGATACCTTGGGATCATATCTACATAGGTGTTGAGATGCCATGCATATGTGTTTTAGAGTGTCATTGGTGAAACATTTGATATCGGACTTAACATGTGCGCTTAGATCTTCGTAGGAGGTGTGTTGTGATCTCGTGGAGCATTTGGGTAAGAACTCGTACACATTCTAACCTCATTTGGTGACTTTAAGTCATGTTTAATTGATGGTTAAGATCACTAAGTAAGTATTTTGTAGTGTTTTGATAAGGGATTGGACGATACGTAAACATTGGATAAGTGGCCGAAAATTTCAGCACTTTGCTGAAACTTGCGCCACTACCCTGTTTCAGGGGTGTGGCGCAAGCCACCAGCCTGCAGAAACTTCAGAGAAGGCCAGATTCTTGCGCCACTACCCTGTTTCAGGGGGTGTGGCGCAAGGCACAACAAAGTGTACCCTCCCGGAGTTGTTTCGTAACGCAATTCTACGATGATTTCTAGATGGTTTTTTTTGGTTCTTTGGAGTTATTTGAGCATTGTTAAAGATTCAAACACTTCAATATACTCCTACATACTCCTACATGATCAAATCATGAAATGTGAAAAGTGATCCAAAATGTTCAATGAAGCCAAGAGCGACTAGAATTCCAATTTTTGCGATCGAAAGGACGAATGAGAATTGTTTAAAAGAATATTATGTAAACATGAGAGATATGGTGATTAATACATGAAATTTGATGGGTTACATGGATATGTGTTATTGGGCCCAATTTGAGGCCCAAAATGGAATAAAATGCATAGGCCCAAAGGGAAGTGATCCATTCTTCCAATATTTGACCAATTGAACATATCCCTTAATGCCACATGGGTCTAAGGATGACCTTGGGTCTATATAAAGTCCCCAACATCAGATTTTATTCCCCAAAGCCTCTCATAACTTTTGGATATTTTTACAAACATTTCTTTCATTTCCAAACCCTAAAGTAAATAATTCCTTTGGACTCTTTGGACAAGATCAACATATTCCAAGCTTTGGTAAGTATTTCTCCTTATGGATTAACATATTATATGCATGGGATATTATGTATATTATGCTAGTGGTGTTGGCAAGGTGATGAATAGTGTCTTTTTGCCTTTGGTGAGTGATGTGCTATCTTGGTAATTTGAACTTGAATTAGGCCTTGTGCCTTTGATGAAAAAGCATGGTATGGACACAATATGAACATGTATGGTGTTATTTTTGGTATTAAACTTGTTCTTGTCTATAAGTGGAAATTGTGGGATTTTGGCCGATATGTGTTATGAGTTGTATTAAGGTCATTGGATGGGTTATTTGTGATGTGTTATGGATAAGAAAGTATAAAGGAGAAGTGTTGTGGTGAAATGTATCAATTATTATGTATTGGTCAATGTTGGGAATATTATGGAATTTTTGGAATAATAGTATATCAATGGTTTTGTCGAGGGGAAATGACATGTTTAAAGGCAAACATGTAACTCATTGACATAGTATGCATTTGTAAAGTAATTGGTGGTTAATGTGAATTTCATTATGTATTTATGTTGTAGAGTGACACATAAAGAAGGAGAGGGATTATTGTCTACGCATCTAAGGTTGTATATTCGTATTGCGAATCCAAGGTATGTAAGGTTACTTGTCCGTATCTTTCTACGACAAATAGTGTTCACATTGATATGTCACTAGTCCTATCCCGAAACGTACTAAGGTATTCCATATCCGGTTATCAAGGGTCATTGTTATATAATTCCTACTCATTGTTCATTTGTGAATCTCATGTCTCATATTCATGGTTAATGTTTCGAAAGCTCAAATAAAGTTACGTTCCAATATTCCAATAGTGCCTATACTTGTGTCTCTTGTTCATGAATTATTGTTCAATGGTTCCAATGGTATCATGGCGCTAGTAACGTTATATTTCTCATTGATATTTATTCACATGTCCTTCACTTATTGGTCAATGATTCAAAGCTTCCAACAATGTTGTGTTCCAAAGTTCCAAAGTGATGTTATGACTATCAAAGTATCAATCTCAAAGTAATGCAAATGTGGTCAATGATCAAGTATGGGTGGCAAGTCTAGGGGCGTAAGCCTAGCTCGACTCGATCCCGAGATATGGATTTATGGGTGGCAAGTCTAGGGGCGTAAGCCTAGCTCGACTCAATCCCGATGCATTGATGTATGGGTGGCAAGTCTAGGGGCATAAGCCTAGCTCGACTCGATCCCAACACAATGACATGATATGAAAGACCCACTGATCAGTCGGGGCCCGGGTACAGTGTGACATATGTGATAACAAGTGAGTATTGATTGTAAAGAAAGTGACAAAAGTAATGGAAGCAATCCACAAGGTTCCCAAATTGCAACATGGTGACTTACTCACATGGTCTATTCATTTGTATTGAGTTCATTAAGATGTTCATGTGTTACAAAGTTTCATTTGAGCCTTACATACTCAGTACTTATTTCGTACTGACCCCTCTCGGGGAATTTACCTTACTTGCTGCAGGCGCAGGTCCCAGTAGGCTTCCTCAGTAGATTGTCGGTGTTAGCAGTTTCTTGGTGAGCTCCAGTTAATTCGGGGTTTCTCCAAGTCATAGTAGATATATGTTTTGATGATGTACATGTTGTATAAAGCGGGGACTTGTCCCGACTTTTGGTTTGTTTTGGTCAATGCTCTTGTTAGAGGCTTTTGTAGACAGATGTGGGTGTAACAGTGTAAAAGACATATGTTGGTTCGACTGGATGGCCTCAACGGCCAAGTTTCATATGTATGTATAAAGATGTCCCATGTTCTCCTTTATTCGTCTTTCACGTTTTTACGCAATGGTGATTATTATATGCATATGAGTGAACATAGGCAAAGGTTGGTTCTCTCGGGCCTTATCGGCTACGGGTGCCAATCATGTCTCGATGGAATTCGGGGCGTGACAAATGATGAGGCAATAGATGCATTTAGGCAGTATAAAACTGAAGTTGAAAATCAGCTGGATAAAAAGATCAAAACGATAAGAAGTGATAGGGGTGGAGAATATGAATCTCCTTTTGTGGAGATATGTTTAGAAAATGGAATTGTCCATCAAACTACTGCCCCGTACTCACCTCAATCAAATGGTATTACGGAAAGGAAAAACTAAACCTTGAAGGAAATGATGAATGCCTTACTTATAAGTTCAGGTTGACCACAAAACTTGTGAGGGAAAACTATCCTTACAGCAAACCGAATACTCAATCGAGTGCCCCATAGAAAGAAACAATCTATTTCATATGAGAAATGGAAAGGAAGAAAACCCAACTTGAAATATTTGAAAGTGTGGGGGTGTCTAGCAAAATTCCAAGTTTTTATACCCAAAAGGGTGAAAATAGGACCAAAGACTGTGGACTGCGTTTTCATCGAATATGCTACAAACAGTAAAGTATGTTGATTTTTGGTTCATAAATCCAAACATCTGGATATATTTAGTTAAGAGAATCCAAGGCGTAGTAAGCGAAAAAGAACATCGACTTCCTTCGGATAAGTTTTTGTAACATTTCTTCTTGAAAATAAACCTCTAACATTCAAAGAAGCGATGTCGTCTGCGGACTCATCCTTTTGGAAAGAGGTTGTCAATAGTGATATTGATTCAATCTTGAGCAATCATACTTGGAGTTGGTTGATCTTCCTCCAGGAAATAAACCTTTAGGTTCTAAATGGATCTTCAAAAGGAAAATGAAAGTTGATGGTACTATTGACAAATACAAGGCAAGACTTGTTGTGAAAGGCCTTAGACAAAAAGAAGGCCTTGACTATTTTGACACATACTCACCAGCAACAAGGATAACATCCATTCGCATGTTAGTTGCATTAGCTGCGGTATATGGTCTTGAAATCCATCAAATGGATGCAAAAACTGCATTCTTAAATGGAGAATTGGAGGAAGAAATTTACATGGAACAACCTGAGGGTTTTGTGGTTCCTGGTAAAAAAAGAAAAGTGTACAAACTTGTTAAGTCACTTTATAGACTAAAACTAGCACCCAAACAGTGGCATGCAAAGTTTGACCAAACCATGTTAGCAAACGGATTCAAAATAAATGATTTTGATAAATGTGTTTACATTAAAGATACTCCAAATCACAAAGTCATTGTTTGTTTATATGTGGATAAGATAAATGTGTTTACATTAAAGATGCTCCAAATCACAAAGTCATTGTTTGTTTATATGTGGATGATATGTTGATCATCAGTAGAGACATTTCTAACATAAATGCTACGAAACGAATGCTTGAGAGCAAGTTTGATATGAAAGACCTTGGAGTTATGGATGTGATCTTACAGATAAGAATTCATAGAACTCCACAATAGTTGGCATTGTCACAGTCTCATTATATTGAAAAGGTACTTAACAAGTTCAAGTATTTCGATTTCAATATTGCCAAGACTCCATTAGTCGTGAGCTTTACACTTCAAAAGAATGAAGGTTAAAGTGATTAACAATTAGATTATGCAAGAGTGTTGGGAAGTTTAGTATATATGATGAATTGTACACAACCAGATATAGCATGCGCTATTAGTAAATTAAGTCGGTACACGAGTAATCCCAATCAAACTCATTGGATGGCAATAAAAAGAGTTTTGGGGTATCTAAAACATACTCAAGACTTTGCTTTGCATTATAACAAATATCCAGTAGTAATTGAAGAATATAGTGATGCAAATTGGATCATCGGATCGAATGAAGTAAAATCCACAAGTGGATATGTGTTTACTCTTGGTGGAGGAGCAGTTTCTTAAAAATCATCC
The DNA here is from genome assembly GCA_031232105.1 of Capsicum rhomboideum. Taxonomy (NCBI): domain Eukaryota; kingdom Viridiplantae; phylum Streptophyta; class Magnoliopsida; order Solanales; family Solanaceae; genus Capsicum; species Capsicum rhomboideum. The sequence continues at coordinate 135,882,308 of CP124709.1, read as the reverse complement.
AAACATACATGTATTGCCTGCTCTACTATGGAATCTGAATTTATTTCATTAGATAAAGCCGGTGAAGAAGCTGAATGGCTTCGGAAATCTTGGAAGATATTCCTTATTGGCCCAAACCATTGGCACCAGTATGCATACACTTCATAGTCAAGCAGCAATAGGTAGGGCAGGGAGCATAATACCGTTAGAGAACTTCTCTCTAGTGGAATTATCATGATTGACTATGTGAAGTCAAAAGATAATGTGTCGAATCCACTTACAAAAGGCCTATTTAGAGAGGGAGTTGAAAAATCATCAAAGGGAATAGGTTTAAGGCCTAGGACAAGTCATCATGGCGGTAACTCTACCTAGCGGACTGGAGATCCCAAAAGGTAGGTTCAAGGAGATCAAACAAAGTTATGATTGACGATTCAACATTGTCAATAAACTCAACCCGTTCTTATGATGAAGATAATGTTCAGGAAACAAGGATAAAACTTATGGTTGAAAGCTTTTTAATGGTTTCTAAGTTTGGTAGATTTGGCCAAATTATTTGATCTATAGGATTAAAAGTTTAGGAATCACCTATGTGAGAGTGAAGTGGAAGCTGCTTCAAGGAGAATGATAGTAAAGGCCTATTCTCTAAGCTCTCATGAAACGAGGTTGTGTTAATGGATGAAACAAACAAAATCGTGAGAACCATAAATGGTAAAAGACTGGTTATGTGACTTGTGTTGTCTAGGTGTACATTAAAGTTTGACAGTTCAAAGATATCACATCTACCGATTGACCAAGTGCATCCGATGGAAGTTCACTACGGAAAGTTCAAAGAAAAACCTACTTATCCAGATGCAATTAGTCTTTGCTTGTTGATCACACACTTGTCTGTATATTCTTTGTTGAAATAGCCATTCCCCATTCATGTGGGAGATTGTTGGGTTCTAAGTGTATTGTGAATGAAAAAAGGAGGGAAAGTGAAATGTGTAGTTCACTTTTAAGAAGTAAATTTCTCCCACATTAGTGGGAGAAAGAAACATTCTTATGCATATATTGAAATACATTCCTTCATATGGATAGTGAGGCAAGAACAAGACAAGCCTCCCGCCGTCGTCGTCGTCGCTAGGCTCGGCTTCGGCATCAAATTTGGATTTGGCAAATGATCGATCAAGAGATTATCTTTTTGGACAAAATTCATTTGAAACTTGAAAAATAGTGATATGTTAATCCAAAAATATGATAAGAAATGATTCTTCTCCATTTGCGGACGCATATGGCATGTGCGAATGCATGTCACAACGCACCTCGAAGGGACGAGACCCTTCGAGGAAGCGACACACTGTTTCAAGCGAAAAAGGAAGACCTGCACAACCTGCGGACGCAGGTGACCTTTGCAGATAGCAATGATATTTTTGGAAATTGTCTTTTCATGAACCATTGCTTCTCTTTTGAAGGACCACCTTTTGGCTATAAATACCAGGCTTTGGTATGAAATTTGTGACAGAAAAACATCTTCTTCTTCATGAAAAACTCAAGTGTGATCATCAAATCGTTGAGTGAGTTCGTTGTTCGGTAGAATTTGAGGTACCACCATTCTACTGAAGTGAATCATTTTATCCTGGGAGGAAAGATTCCATAACCTCGGGTACTTGAGAAAAATAAATTTCTTAAGGACACACAGTGAATTCGGTGGACTTGATTCTCCATTTTTGTCTTCATCTTTTTCTTATGATTTTACTATTTTTCATAAAATAGTAGAAACTTCATTTTGATAGTTCATAGTTGTTGAACTTGTGTTTGAAGTTGTTAAACTTCTTTCTTGTTCTTGAACTTAAAGTTGAAGTTCTTGTTGTTTAAATACAGATAGTTGTACCCGGAAACAACAAAATGGTGGAAACAACATGACACCTTTGATCAACAAGTTGTACAAAAAGACTTACTCACAGAGATTCTATGTATTTTGGAGAAGAGGAAGACTCTTGAGTGTTCTCAAGCTGATGAACATCCAATCATCTGAGACGCTCCGTCACGCCTGTCGTCACCAGGTAATCTGAATCATCTCTCCCTCACTTTATCTATCTCTATCTCTTCTCCCTCAGTTTTGATTTCTCTTTATTGTTGATGGCTCTCTTTCTGTCTTAGCCCTCAACCTTGCCTCTCGTCATTTTCGATTGTCGCCAGCTTTCATACTTGAGCCGTAGGTTTGATTTTGTTTTTCTCCTTTTTCTTTTTTTTTCTATTTCGTTTTTCATTGATTTTCTATTTTTAATAAATATTTTGTGCATTTAGTTGTCTGCTTTAGATTCTGTTCAATTTCTTTAATGATTCTTATAATACAAGTACCAAACTATGTGCATATAGTGGTATGTTATGTGGTTGACATGGAATATTAAGCATCGCCTCAGTGCCTTCGATCAATTTAGTGGAGCGAGGGTTGCAACACTTTGCTATTTACCCAGAAAATGACACTGCTTTATAATTCTAATGAAAATTTTGTCTTTTTGGTTCCTTCTACAGCATATGTACTATTGTTCTTTGGTGGATTTGGTAATGATTATGTTGGAGGACAAGAATATGTAATAAGTGGCAGACTACTCGTTATTGCTCATTTGGCTGCAAGTGTCATTTCTCTTGGATTATGAAAATATTATTTGTGTTCTCATGGCTGCTGATATGTTGAAGTCTGTTAAATTTCAATAGATAACAGGGGATGTAGCTCAAATGGTAGAGCGCTCGCTTTGCATGTGAGAGGCATGGGGTTCGATACCCTGCATCTCCATTCACTTTCGTTTCCTTTCTACCTTCACGAGGTAGGGGTAAGGTCTGCGTAAATTCTATCCTCCCCAGACCCACTCATGGGGTTTCACTGGGTATGTTGTTGTTTTTATTGTTATTAAATTTCAATAGATAATTACTTCCTTTTCTTATATGTTTTTTCTCCTCTGATCATTTTCAGAAAATTGTTGAGATGCCTCACTCACATGGGGCTCTTATACTGGTAGATAACAATATTATGCCCCCTCTACCGTCCCATCCTTGGGACCTTGGAGCAGGTATCTGCAGATACTTCTTGTTCTGCTAACATGAACCTTCTTGTGGTAACATTCTCAAGGTGTTGGTTACCTTAAATGGTCGACATTCAGCAGCTAAGTTTATATCTGGCCATGTGATCTGATGGGAGCGTACTTGTTGTCACAGGAGAAAGGTTTTTTTTCTTTATTTGGTTTCATGGATTGATTACGGTTATCATATGTTTTCTCATCATCCTTAATGCCCTTGAGTTGTTTTCATGGCCAAAACTATTAGATTACCCTGATTGAAAGAAAAAGGAAAAAGAAAAACAGCCTCTTATTAATAAGCTCGTTTAGTAGATTCAATTACCTGAAGTCTCAATTACTAAATACTGTTGCATAATATGTTTCTCGGGAAATTATTAATTTACCTAAATGGAATTATAGAAATGTCTAAACAGAAGTAGTTTGGTGAGCAAAATTTATGTTTTACTTGAAACAAATAGTTTACATGCTAATTTCTATTATATCTTCTATGGTATTGTTGATGTCCACTAACCACAATACATAAATACAGCTTAAGAAGACTCCGAGTTTTTGAAATAGAATATAGGGAAAAGGGTCAGAAATACCCCTTAAGTATTGAAATTGGTTCAAAAATACCCTCCGTTAACCTATTGGGCCAAAAATACCCTTCTACCCACCTTTATGGCTCAAAAATACCCTTCCATCCACCTTTATGGCTCAATATACCCTTATAACTAACGGTCCTTTTTTAAACCATAATTAAAAAAACGGAAAAGGGCCAAAAATACCCTTCAAGTATTGAAATTGGTTCAAAAATACCCCCCGTTTAACTATTGGGCCAAAAATACCCCCCCATCCACCTTATGGCTCAAATATACCTTTACAACTAACAACCCTTTTTTAAACCATAATTAAAAAAAATATTTATTACGTGTCAGCTTTTTATTGGTTGCAAATTAAATTAATTAAAATGTTATTATCTTATAACCAAATCTGGACCCAACTAAAACTACCCGACAAAACCCGTCCCAATCAATTAAATAACGGTGACCCATAGTTTTTTGGTTTATATCAGTTACACCATACCTCAAAGGTGAATAATTTTCTACTTTCTGTGTCTGCCTGCAAATACGTTAGAGATAGGGGTGGGCATAAAAATCGGAGAACCAAAAAACCGTACCGAACCGAATTAGTTCGGTTCTTCGGTTTAGGTTCTTCGGTTCGGTTTCCGTTTTTATTTCGGTAGTTCGGTGCTTCGGTTCGGAGTTTGGTTTAGGGGTAACGGTTCTTCGGTGCACACTTTTACAAAACCGAAGAACCGAACCGAACCGAAATTTGATAAAATCGAACCGAAGAACCGAATGCCCACCCCTAGTTAGGGAGGTAAAACTATGTCTCATTGGCAACAACCTACTTACTTGCAAGTCTCATTCGCAGTGAGAAGAAAAATGAGTTTAGAACACGAAATAGTTTTCAAGAACCCTAAAAATTGAAGAAGAAGAAGACCCAGCTTTCAACAGACGTAAAATATGAATGAAATTAGGTTTAGAAGAAATGGATTTGCCTCTTTATTTAATTGGTTGGGTGCGGTTTTGTCTGGTTTGGGTCGGGTAGTTTTAGTTGGGTCTGGGTTTGATTATAAAATAATAACATTTTAATTAATTTAATTTGCAACCAATAGAAAACTGACACGTAATAAATAATTTTTTTAATTATGGTTTAAAAAAGGACCGTTAGTTATAAGGGTATATTTGAGCCATAAAGGTGGATGGAAGGGTATTTTTGAGCCATAAAGGTGGGTAGAAGGGTATTTTTGGCCCAATAGGTTAACGGAGGGTATTTTTGAACCAATTTCAATACTTAAGGGGTATAGTAAAATGGTAAGTTTCTCGGCCTTTGTCCTACAGATTTTTTTTTAAAAAAGTTCCTGGGTTATCCATTGGACATGTTTATTTTTTACTTGATAATATTATTTCAAACTTTTTACCTCTGAAAAGAGAGATGGAAATGAATTATTCTTTGAAGAGTGGCAACGATTATGATATATTCTTGAATAACAACAAATTGTGGATAGTGGATCACTACCGTTTTTGATATTGTCAAGATATCATTCTCTTGTTAGTGTTTCTTCTTATGGTCTCCAACAGGGCAGCTGCGGAGAGGATCCGATGAAGGGTCAGACAAGAATCTATTGTACGTAATAAGATAAGAAACTATTTATTTAATATTACGTACTCTGTTAAACTCTACCATTGTAGTGTGAGTTATGATCGAAATAGGGTAGAGGAAGTAGAAGAGGGAGTAAATTAACTGACTCCTTGTATTGATTTACAGACTGTTTACAACTGAATGAATAAAAATATCTTCACAACTAACTATCTATTTATAGACATAACAGCTAACTAACCAACGCCTACTCCTATTGGCAATTCTGTTATAACAGAATTGCCAGCTGTACACGGCTCACCAGCTCACTTTTCCAGCTCATCAACCTACTTCCATTATTATTTCAACACCCCCCTTCAAGCTAGGTGGTGAGAAAATGTTCAAAACTTCTAGCTTGGACATCAAATGATAATGTTGTACTCTTCCCAGACCCTTTGTCAATAGGTCTGCCTCTTGTTCACTAGTTGGCACATACTCTGGTTGAATCAGTCCTTGTTGTACCTTTTCTCTTATAAAATGACAATCAATCTCTATGTGTTTTTTCCTTTCATGAAACACTATATTGTTAGCTATTCACATAGCTGCTTTGCTATGTGTGAATAACTGAATTGGATCAGGAATTTCAATTGCCAGAAACTTGAATAATCCTAAAAGCCAGATCAATTCTGATACAGTCAATGCCATGCTCCTATACTTTGACTCTACAGAACTTCTTGCAACTGTATTTTGCTTTTTAGATTTCCAAGATATCAAGGATTGTCCAAACTTGACTATATAACCTGTAACTGATTTCCTGGAATTTGGGCAACTGGCCCAGTCTGTATCACAGTATGCTGTTAAAGAAGCTTCTCCTTCTGCATGTAATAAGATTCCAAGACCTGGTTCAACTTTTACATACCTCACCAATCTGTGTGCTGCTTCCAAATGAGACTTCTTTGGATTCTGCGCATAAATTGGTTTAAAGTCTGAACACTATAGGCAATATCTGGCCTAGTTAGTGTTAGATACAACAACTTCCCTATTAGCCTTTGATATCCCTTCACATCCTTGAGTGGCTCATCATCTATTTTGCCACAATGCTAGTCATTTTCAACACTTGTAAACTTGTGATTCTACTCAAGAGATGTGATTGCAGGCTTGCATCCTGCTAGACCTAACTCAGTTATTAGCTCTAGTGTATATTTCCTCTGACATAGCAAAATCCCTTTTCCTGATCTACAAACCTCAATTCCCAGGAAGGATTTCAGATGTCCAAGGTCTTTGATTTTGAATGCATGATTCAACATATCTTTAGCTTCTTGAATAAGACCCTCATCATCTCCTATTATTAACAGATCACCTATATAAACAAGTATGATCACCTGTTTCTCGAGCTTCCTCAGTATGAATAGAGAGTGATCATGATGACTTTGAAGAAAACCAGCTGACAGTAGTGCATTATTAAGCTTAAGATTCCATTACCTGGATGCTTGCTTAAGTCCATATAGTGATTTGAGGAGCCTGCAGCCTTTATTCCACCCTTGGCTACCAAATCCTGGTGGAAGCTGCATATACACTTCTTCCTCAAAATTATCTTGAAGGAGTACATTATAGACATTCATATGGTACAGATTCCAATGATGTATAGCAGCCAAAGAAATAACAACTCTAACTGTAACCATTTTAACCACAGGAGAAAAAGTCTCCTGATATTCTAAACCTTCTTGTTGGCTATAACCCTTAGCAATAATCCTTGCCTTGAACCTTTCAATCTCACCATTGGATTTGTATTTGATCTTGTACACCCACTTACAACCAATGAGATTGGTTGTTTACCTTTAGGCACAATAACAGCCTCCTAAGTTTTATTCTGTATCAAGGCAGTAATTTCAGATTGCATGGCATCAATCCATCTTGAATCTTGTATAAATTCAGCATAAGATTGAGGTTCAATCTCAGAAGACACAGAGCCAAATAAGACTGGCATTTAGGAGATAAAGAGCTATAGTTGAGATAGTTGGAAATAGGATATGAACAAGTAGTACTTCTGGTGGACTGACAAGCATAGTCTTGCATCCAAATGGGTAGTTTAGAACCCCTGTTAGATCTTATCAAGGTCTGTGGTGGAGCATCATCATCAACTGGCATGAGCATAAGCTCAACTGCAGGTGCAGGATCAGGAGATGCCGCAGCTGCTGGTTGAACAACAGAATAGGCTGAAGGTGTTGTGGTTGATCTATTGTCAGTACCAATGGGAATGAAAGGGTCTATGTATGAATCATCCACACTATCCTCTATATCCAGAAAGAGAGGACTAGTAGTAGTACCACTCTTCATCAAGGCAAAAGGAAAAACATGCTCTTTGAAAGTAACATCTCTACTTACAAAGAACTTTCTGGTCTTGAAATCATGGAGTTTGTAGGCTTTCTATGAAGTACAATATCCCATGTGTATTGCAGCAGTGGCTCTTGGAGCAAATTTATCTATTTTACCTGTGGTAGTAGAAAAACATAGACACCCTAAAGCCCTGAGGTGTGACATGCAAGGCTGAACTTTGTGGAAAACTTCATATGGAGATTTTCCTGCTAATACAAAAAATGGCAATCTATTGATCAGATAGACTGCTGTCAATACACAATCACCCCAAAAATGTAAAGGTATTCTTTCTTGAAACCTGAGAGCTCTTTCAACTTCCAAAATATGTATGTGTCTCCTCTCCACCACACCATTTTGTTGTGGGGGCAACTACTTTGATGGCCAATGCCATTAAGAAGCAAGAAATCACAACATTTTTTACTAAAGAATTCAGCACCATTATCAGTTCTTATCATTTTAACATGCTTATCAAATTGAACATTCACCATCTTCACAAAGAATTTAATCAGAACAACAGCTTCACTCTTCAATTTCATTAGAAAAACCCAAACCATCTTAGAGTAATCATCGACAATAGTAAGGAAATACCTATGACCAGTTATAGTAGGAACTCTATAAGGTCTTCATATGTCGACGTGAACTAACTGGAAAGGCTCAGCTGATCTAGCGTTACTGAGTGGAAAAGGTTTCCTGGTTTGTCTAGCTAATGGGTACACAGTGCAATTATTAAAGCTGCAAACAGACACTTTATTGTTCAAAAAATCTAGTTTCTTCATGACACCTGCTGGGACATGGCCAAGTCTCTTGTGCCAAACTTGAATATTTTCTGATGCACTCTCTGTAAAACAACTGCTTACTTTCTGATTACCATCCTTCCTCTTAGACCCTTTGGGAATTAGGAGATACAAGCCACCTTTTTATCTACCAATCCTCTTCACATACAAGCCACTTTCTTCTCTACCAATTCCCTTCACCTTCCAAGTATAAAGGTCCTGGAAGACACAAAAACATGGAAAGAAAATCACTGAACATTGTAGTTCTCTTGTCATCTTAGACACAGACAATAAGTTATACTTGAAATCAGGCACATACAATGCATTTCCTATAGTAATACCACTTACAATGTGACACTTGCCCTGATAATTAACTGGCACAGTCTTACCATCTGGGAGATGTACATTACCCTTCAATGAATCAAGTATGTTTACCACATCAGTCAGTAAGTTCATATTGGTAGTCATATGATCTATAGCTCCAGTATCTATAATCCAGTCATCTGTGTTAGTCTGCATAGAGTGAGAGTTAGCATTACCTGCCATGTTCCCTGGCTGCTCTACTCTCCTTCCTTTGTCTAGTAAATGAATTATTTGATCATATTGTTCATCAGTGAAGTAGTTATGTCCCCTGTGCATATTCCTACCATGAACATCAACATCAGCCTTATGATTGTATTGAGAAGGTGGTCGAAAAGGTTGCTTTGGATTAATTCTACCACTTCCTGCAACATTAGAATGAACCATATTTCCCTTTTGAAGACACAATCCCTTTTGAGAATAATCAGTACCTCCACTGCTTCTGTGACTAATGTCTTCCTTATCAATAACATGATCAAACATAACTATATTGGCCTGCCTATTCCAAGTGTTATCAGTTGTGGAATTTCCTGGTGGTTTGTATACTGGTTTTTTCTTTCCCTTAAAACCAGGTGGATATCCTACCATCTGGAAACATATAGCTTCAGTATGTCCTTTTCTCTTACAGAAGTCACAAAAGAGGTTACTATTATAGTTAGTACTGCCATAGTTGTTGAACCTTTTAGGTTTTTGCTGCCTATCATGAAAGCCCATCAATCCTGTACTTTTATGTAATTCATTCATCATGCTGCCTTGTGAATTGGAACTAGATTCACATATTCTCCTTTGGTTTTCCCCATGAACTGAGCATGACATGGGCTTGACTAACAGAGGGAGATGGATTCATAAGTAAAATCGGTCTCCTAATTGCATTGTAGGATTCATTTAAACCCATCATAAACTGAAACAACTTCTGTTGCTCCAAATGCACCATGTAATCTCTTAATCCACCACATCCACACAAGGATGGGATCAACGAATAATACTCATCCCATAGTAAACGCAATCATGAATGATAAACAGATATGTCAGAAGTACCCTGAGAAATTGTGGCTATTTCCCTGTGAAGATTGTAAATCCTTGATCCATTGACCTTGTTGAAATGCTCCTGAAGATCCTTCCAAACCACATGCGTATCATCAGCATAAATAATTCCATTAACTAATTCCTTCAAAACCGTGTTCATGAGCCATGTGAGTACTGTAGCATTGACTCGTTCCCATTCTTCTTCTAAGTCATCCTTGAACAGATCCTTCGTGCATGTTCCATTAATGAACCCCAATTTTCGCTTAGCGCGCAATACGATCTTCATCGCACTGCTCCATACTGAATAATTCTCAGATCCTTTCAACTGTATCAAAATTATCACATTTTCGGGATTGTTGGACTGTTGCAAATACAGGGGATATCGATGATCAGTAACATCCAGCTCTGCCATTGTTGATCATCAGCGTTTTGGGAAAAATCGAATATGTTGAGATCAAGAAATCGAACCAAAAAACGAAACAACAACCTCAACACGAAGCTCAATGTTAGCAATTCCCAGCTTCGACTACCCTAACCTGGCTCTGATACCATGTTAAACTCCACCATTATAGTGTGAGTTATGATCGAAATAGGGTAGAGGAAATAGAAGAGGGAGTAAATTAACTGACTGCTTCTATTAATTTCACAGACTGTTTACAACTGAATGAATAAAAATATCTTCACAACTAACTATTTATTTATAGACATAACAGCTAACTAACCAACGTCTACTCCTATTGGCAATTCTGTTATAACAGAATTGTCAGTTGTACACGACTCACCAGCTCACTTTTCCAGCTCATCAACCTTCTTCCATTATTATTTCAACACTATTTATATAACAAATAGAAGTGGCCTCATTACTGTTAAAAGGTCTATCACGTAATGATATGCATAGTTCTTTAATAAAAAAAATTCCTCTATTTTGCTTCTCTCTCCTTTATTTCTTCTTTTTCATTTATTTTATATTAAAAAATTCATTTTCATACCTCATGCATCTTTATTTAATCCTCATAATTCTCATACCTTTCATTTTCATAACCCCCAATATTTAATGTGTAAGTTTATGCTAATTTATCACTCTTATCCCTAAGTTGCCTCATCCCACCAGTATAAGAGAGTATAGACATATAGCTTGTTTCACCATCCTACATAAACTCATCTCCAAGATCTTAGCTAATAGGATGCAGAAAGTGATGACCTCTATAATATGTGAAGCCCAACCAGGTTTTATACCAGGGAGAAAAATTGGAGATAATATCATTCTTGCTTATGAACTAGTGAAGGGGTACAATAGAAAACATATTTTTCTTAGGTGCATAATAAAGATTGACTTGCAGAAAGCTTATGATTCATTGGAGTGGCCTTACTTAAGTCATGTTATGCTTGCTTTGGGATTTCCTGAAAAATTTACTCAATGGATGATGGAATGTATTCAGACTGTTAGCTACAGTATCTTAATCAATGGAGAACCTTCTACCCCTTTCCCTGCTGCTAGAGGTTTAAGACAAGGAGAGATCCACTATCCCCTTTTTTATTTGCTATTGCTATGGAATACCTTAGTAGATTGCTCAGTTGTCTGAAGAAGAACAAAACTTTCAGTTGTCATCCAAGATGTGCGAAAATGGGGTTGAGTCATCTTTGCTTTACAGATGATTTGCTCCTGTTTTCTAGACGGGGACTTAAAGTCGGTCACAATGTTGCATCAATACTTTAATACTTTCTCCTTGGCCTTTGGTTTGAAAGCAAACATTAGCAAGAGTGCAGTCTATTTTGGTGGAGTGTCACAAGTAGAACAACATAGGATTCTACAACTCTTGGGGTACACACTAGGAGATTTTCCTTTTAGATATCTTAGAGTTCCACTATCTACTCAAAAAATCTCTCTTATTCAATGGCAACCTCTGATCAATAAAATCACTGCTAGGATCTTTTCCTGGACTACAAGGAATCTCTCTTATGCTGGTAGGACTCAATTGATTCAATTTGTTATTTTTGAGATTGAAGCTTTCTGGGCTCAACTTTTTGTCTTGCCTTCTAAGGTAATCAAACTTATAGTAGCTCATTGTAGAAGTTATCTATGATCTGGGAGTAGTAGCATCACCAAAAAAGTATTTGTCACGCCCCGAATCCCATTCGGGCCGGACTGGCACCCGAAGCCGATGAGGCTCGAGAGAACCAATCTTTGCTCAAGTACTCTTATATGCACGATCGCGTATGCATCTCATTTTATATCATGTAATTAAATATCAAAGGCGGAACTCGTGATAACATATGCAATATATAAAACTTTGGCCGTTAGGGCCATTGCGTCAAAATGAACATACATCCTTTACTTTCATCTCCCCACATACGTCTACAAAGCCTCTAGTAGATACATGACCATGTCTATACAATATTTACAAAATACCAAAATTTAATGTATACATGTGACTTGGGAAGCCCAGAAGCAACTGGAGCTCACCCATACTCTGCAAATGGTCCGCAACCTACCGTGGAGGTCTACTAATTTCTGCACCTGCAACATGTAAGGTAAGTCCCCAAGAGGGGTCAGTACGAAGAATGTACTGAGTATGTAAGGCCATATGAAAACTGTACAAAAATACATAAGTACCTTCAAGAAAATTAAGCGTAAGAGAATAATCAGTGTGGATATACCTCTGCCTGCGGAATATGTGGAACTAAGTTCATTACCTCTATTATTTCCATCACTTGGTCATTTACTCTTATCATAACTCTGTTAATAATCCCCATATTGTATGCATGCACGGAATATACAACTTCTATTATTTCTTTTACGGTCTCAACATAATACCGATCATCACTGTATAGGTGGATAATAATAATATACCACTCATCACCTTATAGGTGGATAATCATATATATATATACCGTTCATCACCTTATAGGTGGATAATAATAATATACCGCTTATCACCTTATAGGTGGATAATCATATATATACCGTTCATCACCTTATAGGTGGATAATCATATATATATATACCGTTCATCACCTTATAGGTGGATAATAATAATATACCGCTCATCACCTTAGAGGTGGATAATCATATATATACCGTAGCATAATATTGGGATTTATTCCCTCTTTAACTTATACCCTTTAGGTTGTGATCCATACTCAATGTAACATACGTAATCATATGCCCATTACTTCATTACAATCTTATTTCCTTAACATAGCTAAGAGAGTGACACATTAGAGATCATGACATTACTTAGGCACACCCTTATATACACATTTCACTTCACTCCTTTACTTCATGAGAGCGACATCTTCACTTGTGAGGATTAATTATATTAACTTGCACACTACTTCTTTCCTTGCCTTTGAGAGATTAATACAATGCTAGTCACAACTTTGTTTACAGCTTTGGATCAATAATCAACGAGTAAGTAACATGTGAATAACCATTATTGGAAAGATTACCTTGTTGGAGACATAACATTATTGGAACTATTGGACAATAATCAATGGATAAGATACATGAGTATAGCCACTATTGTAACCTTGGAACATAACCTCATCGGACTTTTGGAACATTTCTACTGAATATGAGACATTTATATAACTCTATTGGAATTTGGACTCATAACATGATTGGAACAATGCTATTCCACTAAACAAGCTCTCTTTACCTCATTGCTCTTGTTGGGATAATTCTCTTAGGATCTACAACATATGACAACTTAAGAACTTCCGTCGTAAATAAGAACTAAGTGGGTCATGATTCGTCTAGGAGTAAAACATTCTATCAACCTTAGTTGGACTACTATAGAACAACACTTTTAGGACCTTAGGACAATGAGCACTAATTAAGACACATGAACATAACCACTATTGAGCTTTTGGAACCTTATCAATGCATATGAGACATGTGATTCACAAGTGAGCAATGTGGAAGAAATATGAGACCATTACCCTTGGTAACCGAAAATAGGATATCTTAGAACATTTGGAACTTTTGACATGTTAGCCAGTGAACACAATTCAACCAATGGTCCTGAGTCATATGATTCACCATTGACCAATGAATAAGGAACATATGAGTAACTCTAGTCAATTCTCGGATACGAAATACCTTAGGGTATTTCGGAATCAAATGAGTACTATGACAATGTGAACACCATATGTTGCAGAAAGATATAGAAGAGTAACCTTACATACCTTTGCATCTTACTATGCATACACAAGCTTATATGAAGATACAATAGTCCAGCTTCTTCCTTATGTTTCACTCTACAATACAAGTCCACAATGAAACTATTGTTAACGATCATTTTCCGTATAAGTGTACAAAACGACAATGAACTATATGACCGCCATATAACTCCATTTCACTCCTTACAATACAACTCACTGCATTATCATACCAACAACACCTTCACATTACACACATTGACCAAGATTTCGTTCAACAGTAGCATTTCGCATCTCACTTACCCTTTATGCCTTCCCATTATCCTTCTGTCATACTTACTCTATCAATTTGCCTCATAACAACATATAAACAACTATCCACATTTAATACAGTCCAACATTCCTTCATACGATACTTTAAATTCATTACAACGACATCACAAGTTGTTAATTACATCCAAAAAGGGTATCGGGGCTTCGGGGGATCAACTAGAGACGAAAACACACAAAACCAAAATCTGGGCTGACCTGCGCTGCCACCTGCGCACGCAGGTGGCTGAGATGCGCACGCAGGTGCCCTCTGGCAGCAGCCAGTGGCATCTGCATTGGCATCTGCGCCCGCAGATGCCTCCGTCTGCGGGGGCGGATGCACGTTTGGTCCGAAATGGCTTCTTTTTGGGTCTTTTAATGCCATAAATGGTCCATGATCATAACCAAACTCATTTGAACATATTTTTGACCATATAACATGCCAACAATCATCCATGGTCTCACATCACACATAACATCACCAAAATGACATTTTCCTTACATTACGCCATCAATTCCATGAACAAATTTGCTACAACAATTCCAATTGTTACACATAAAGGAGAACAAATTAAAGACATAACCAAACCATACATATTCATATTCAATCCACCAAATCCACCTCCTTCAATACCACAAGTCTATTCCCAATTTTATAAGACAAAACTCCTTGCCGATTTGAGCCAACATGTAGTATTTCACACATAGTGAGAATTCTCAATACATCACCAACATAACCAACATGTTGTACACCATCTCTCATGCAATAAATATATTACATAATAATAATAAATGCTTACCAAACTTGCAAAGAGTGATCTTGGACCAAAAGATGAAAGCTTAGGGTTTGGTTGAAGAAATAATGTTGTAGAAAAGTCTAGAATGGAACATGTGTGGAAGCATGAATAAAATCTGATTTTTCCATGCTTTATAGGCCCTAAAATCTCTTCTTATCCAATTATAAATATTAAATATTATGTTGAATGGGTCAAATATGGAAGAATGGATCTTTTTCCTTCTTGTTGGGCCATGTATTCAAGCTAATATTTGGGCCTCATTTGAGCCCAATGGCATAAAATTAATTTAGCCCAACTAATTACATGTATAATACCCCCACAATCTCATGTTTAAATAATTCCATAAATGTTATGGTACTAAAATAGGTTCGGGAATGGACGGGGTGTTACAGTATTGGTGGACTGGGAAAATCTGTGTACTCCTAAGTGAGTGGGGAGACTCAACATCACCAATATGATCATATGGAACAAGGCTGCAATAGAGAAAAACTGTTGGGATTTTGAACACAAAGTTGACAAGCCGGATCAGGTGGATTCACATGTACTACATAAAGGGACAACAAATAATCTCAATGCAGATTCCTTAGTAAGCCTGCTGGATGATTAGGAAAATCCTTGAAGCAAAGACTATTATGCCTCAACTGTCAGCTTTGAGACCAACTAAAAGTCTAATTAGGCAAATATATAATCAAATGCTGAGAGAGAGACCAAGAGTAAGTTGGAAAAGTCTGATGTATTTAAATCCTGCAAGGCCTAAAGCTAGGTTCGCTACATGGTTGCTAATGCAAGGAAGAGTGCTTACAACAGACAGGTTGATCAAGTGGGGATGGAGGTGGATCCACAATGCCAACTATGCCAGACTCAGGATGAAACTAGGGAGCATCTCTTTGTCCAATGTCCTTACTCAAGATGCCTATGGAATAGAGTACTACAGTGGATGCAGAGACAACATTATCATGCTCAAACTTGGGACCAGCATGTTCACTGGACAATTAAAAATGCAAAAGGGAAGTCTATGCAAACCAAGCTTTTCAAAATGATATATTTAGAGCTTAGTCATGAACTATGGATTGAGAGGAATATGAGACTGTTCGAGAAGAAGAGTAGACACTGGAATAATATAGCTAGGGAGATTATATATGTGACTTATGTTAGAGCTCCTCCTAGGTTGCAGGGTTTAGTTTCGAATTATGTTTTCTAGCTAGGAGTGGATAGCTAGTGTTTTTTTTTTTGACTGATGTATAGGAATAGCAATGCTAGGTCACGCTTGCTATGGTTTTGTAATGCTTACTTCGGTGATTAATGAAATGAAATGCTAGTTACCAAAAAAAAATTAATGTTATTTCTAAGGTCACCCAATAATATTTTCAAAATTTGCAAAAAAAAAGAAAGTGTTGGTAGATAGCTTCCAACTGAGCAAAACTTTAATTTGTTTGACTTTTGAAATAATTTGATAGTTTTTGATTGAGATTGAGAAGACTTCAATTAATTTTCTATTTTTCCTCAGAATCAACTATGGTATTTGGCTTTATTTACCGTCTTTTTTATTTTATCTGTTGGAATATGGATCCAAGGTAAATTTTACTTTCTTTTTATTAAGTTATGCGAGTTCATAGAGTATAAAACCTACATGCTTCTTAATATAAATAATTATGATTTTAATATATCATTTCTTATTAAGTCCTATATATGTTGAAACTCGCGCAATAATTATAAATAGAATAAATAAGTTTCTAGCAAAGTAATTATCATTTCAACATATTTTTTCTTATTCAAGTTAATACATGTTGATTTAAATTAGTTGAGGAAGAGGCAAAAAGCTCAGAGAGAAGGAAGTAAGAGATCAAGTCTAATACGTACTTGATGTAGGATAGCTGCAAGCCTGCAACGAAACTCAAATTCATACTATTTGTGGTTTTTTTTAAAAAAGATTTCTTTGATTATTGGTTCGTTATTACTGCAGTGAAGCTTTTAGAAGAAAATCTTAAAAAATAATTATTTATGAAATAAGAATAGAGTATTTTTTTCGCATGACATTATTTAGTATTTCATGTTGTAATCCTATAAATAGAGATATTATAAAATGGCTTTGTAAAAATAATCACATTAGCCTTTTAAGTTGTTATGTTTCTGGTGCTTATTATATTCATCTTGTAGTTTGACTCAAAGAATGAGATGAAGACTATTGAATGGTCATCGGCTTGTAGGAGTGGCTGTTGACAAAAGCTCGAAAAATTGTGCATTGATTTCGTACTTTTTTTCTATTTTTTTAATTATTAAGATCGTAAGAATGATGTTACATTATTTTTTTTTTCATATGTCTTCTCCATGATTTCTCTTTATTTTGTATATAATATAAATTTCTGATTTCATAAGTTTATAATTATTGGTTCAAAATAGTAATTATTGATATTTACTGTCTTTTATAGCCATGCGAAGCGCGGATACATTCACTAGTATATTTATAACAAAAACTACTTTTTTAAAGTTTTTAGAATCTTGAAAATTTTGCCAAAACTTACACAAATTTCATGACCAAACAAATTTTTGCCATTTTTTTTAGTTAATGGTCCAAAACACAACTGAAAGTTTAGGTATGAAACTCAAACAATTAATAGTTTAGGTGTGTTTTGCTAACTAGTTGATGATAGTTCAAGTATGAAATTTACATATATAATAATAAGTATAAACAACATAAATCCCGACAATTTGGAGCTTAGTTACAGAAAATCTCGACATTTTGCATAATTACTGAAAATCCCGATTTTGGGTTTGTCGAGATACATAATTAGCTCCTGATACATCCAACGAAGATACATAATTAGCTCCCGATATATTTTTTTTGATTTTGGGTTTGTTGAGGTACATAATACATCCAACGAAGATATATTTTTCCTTTGTAAAGATACATAATTAGGTTCAGATATATTTTTTCTGATTTTGGGTCTGTCGAGATACATAATTAGCTTCCGATACATCTAATGAAGATACATAATTAGTTGAGATTTATATAATTATTTTGTAAGGGTGTGAATTTATATAAATATGATAAGTTAAGATGTATTTTTATGTTATTTTTTCAAATAATTTAGATATGAAACTCAAAAAAGTGAAATGTTTAGGTGTGCTTTTCACATTTCAATTCTAACTCGTTTTTTTTTCTTTCAAAAAACTAGTTGGTGATCTTTATGGGCCAAACGGGTTGATATTCCACCAAGGTACCTTATGGAATATTTACCTTAAAATTCCCTTTCAAATCCTATATATAAAGGAAACTTGTACGCCTCTCCTCTTCTCATCACTTCCCTATCCTTTATTATTAAACCCTAATTTACGTTTTTCATCAATCGCTCTCCTCTCTCTTTCATTGCACATTGCTCCCCTTCGTTCCATTGGTAAGGTTTTCGATCACTTTTTCTTCGCTTTTTGATCTTATTCTTAGCTATATCGATTAAGTAACGTAATTTGAAGTTGTTGAATCAATGGTCAATCATTCATATTTATCTTATAAAAGTTCATCTTCGTCCTGATCTATTTTGTTTTAGTTATGCGATTATTGGGTATATGTTTTTAGAGAATCTATAGCTTTAAAGGACTTGTAATTTGGCTTAATAGTTTCTTTTTTTTTTTTGTAATCGGAGTGAAAAAAAGATTTTATTTTTGTTATTTGATTGAGATTTTTTTTTTTTGCTG
Organism: Capsicum rhomboideum; assembly: GCA_031232105.1. NCBI lineage: Eukaryota > Viridiplantae > Streptophyta > Magnoliopsida > Solanales > Solanaceae > Capsicum > Capsicum rhomboideum. The sequence continues at coordinate 135,863,654 of CP124709.1, read as the reverse complement.
ACCTGATGAGATTATTAGGATTTCATTTTGGAGAATTCCTAGCGTTAGAGGACTCTTGATTTGGCTTAAAATACTTTTTTTTTTTTTTGGAAATTGGAGTGAAAAATATATTTTATGTTTTGTTATTTGATTGAGAATATATGTTTACTGATCTGTGAGATTATTAGGCTTATGTAATTTACAGAATTTCTAGCTTTAGAGACTCGTGATTTGGCTTAAAAGATTTTTTTTTTTTGGGAATCGGAGTGAGATTAGGTGAAATAGATAGTTCATATATCAGATTCCAAATAAGTTGGCATTGATTGAATGGTTTTTGTATGATTCAAGAATTCACTTAGCGATTTTTCTCTCTGCTGGGATTTGAAACTGAGACCTCATGGTTCTCACCCACTTCATTGACCACTAGGCCACACCCTTGGGTGCTAACCCATACCCTACTTTTTTGGTAGGTTTATCCTTCAAATTGTTGATGTGCGACGTTATGTAACGACGAAAAATAATACAATCTATTCAAAACATTGTATTCATTAAATAATATAGTACGATACAATACAATACATTCTGATACATTATAAAATAATACCTACCAACGTGTTAGTCGAAGTAGATTGTAAAAGAATAGCTTAGTTGATCGTTGTTGCCAATATTAGGGTTGTTCAGTGAGCTTGAAATGAGTCGAATTAGAGTGGAATAGGTATAAATAGTTCATACGTCAAATTCCAACTTGGACACTGATTTCTCTAGTCGGAGTAGATGGTAAAAGAAAAGCTTATTTGATACATCCTCCGTTTCAACTTTTTTTCTTACTTTCCTTTTTAGTTCGTTCCAAAAATAATGCATCTTTTCTTTTTTGACAACTCTCTAATATCAACTTTCCACGTGGCATGTCTAATACCACAAGATTAAAGGGCATTTCTGTATATTCTACATATCTTTAGTTGTAAACCACAAGAGTAAAATTCTTCTTGCTTTTTTAAATTTCGTGCCAAGTCAAAACCATTAAACGAGTGTAATGGAAGGAGTAATTGTTGCCCAATATTTGTGCTTCTCTCTTTTTGTCTAAAGTGAGCTGAATGGCTCTACAGCTTGAAATGAGTCGAAATTGAGCTGAATGGATAGATTGTTCATTTGTGAAATTACAAATAGTTTGGCATTGATGAATGGTTTTTGTATGTTTTAAGCTGTGTAACCTGGAAACTGATTTCCTTAGGTGGAGTAGATTGTAAAAGAATAGCTTATTTGATAGTTATTGCCCAATATTCGTGCTGTTCTCTTATTGTCAAAAGTGAGCTAAATGGCTCTACAGTTTGATGCCTACTTTATGCATTTAGATGGTCAAGGAGTGGAACATTCCAAGTGGAGAGCGCCCCCTCCCCTCCCCTCCCCAAATGACTATATTGTGGTAAATTATAACAAGAATCATGTCGGCTATTTGTTATGTTTGAAGACAAAAGACTTCGGGCATTTGGTATAAATATACTCTACTTTTTGAAACCAAGCAATCTTGGGTTTATCTTCGAAGTTTATCTAGAGTATGCAGTTTGGGATTTTATATACGCACTGATAAATGACCCAAGGGAATGATGAAGTTCCTTGGCAGATTAGTTTATCATTCTGTACCTTTATTGTTCTTATTTATTGCAAAAGATCTATAGAATGTCTAGTTTTTCAAGCTGCTTTTGCCGAAAGGAACTCAACTTTTAATCTTAAGGGTAGAACAGTTTGTAACATGCATTATTAAAGTCATTACCTCTCATTTAGTAATATAATCTAGTGTAGTTGATTTTAGTTTCTTTCCCCGTACTGATTCGTGATACGTTTTTTTGAAGGTTGCAGGTGGTGTGCCTTCTGTGGAATTTCAAAGTTGTAGTCGTCTAAGCGAAGCTTCTTTTATGTCCGAACAAGCCATCTTCTATTTGGGATCCATTGGATTGCTTGGAGAGTATTGTCCTTGGTTGCGAAAAAAGAACCGTCATTTCTCTGGCCGTGTTGACTGTATGCATCTCACATCATTAAAGGAAGAACACTTCAGCTTTTCTGGTTGCTGGGAGGCACAACCGGCTCTTTGCAATTGTTCTGCTGAAGAATTCTCTGAACATTCCTAACACTCCATCCAGGAAATTTTACTGAATCAAAGATGGCTTTGCAGAACATTGGTGCTAGCAACAGTGATGATGCCTTCTACAGGTATAAGATGCCCAGGATGATTACCAAGATAGAGGGCCGCGGGAATGGCATCAAGACAAATGTGGTGAACATGGTTGATATTGCCAAAGCATTAGCAAGGCCTCCATCCTATACCACAAAATATTTTGGAAATGAGCTTGGGGCGCAGTCGAAATTTGATGAGAAGTCTGGAACTGCCCTAGTCAATGGAGCTCATGAAACTCCCAAACTTGCTGGTCTTCTTGAGAACTTTATTAAGAAATATGTTCAGTGCTATGGCTGTGGAAACCCTGAAACAGAGGTCATAATAACCAAAACTCAGATGATCCAACTAAAATGTGCTGCATGTGGTTTCTTATCTGATGTAGACATGAGGGACAAGCTGACAACTTTTATACTTAAGAACCCGCCTGAGGCGAAGAAGGGCTCCAAGGACAAGAAAGCAATGAGAAGAGCTGAGAAGGAGCGACTGAAGGAAGGTGAGGCTGCTGATGAAGAGCTGAAGAAGCTGAAGAAAGAAACAAAGAAAAAGGTTTCCTCCAAAGATGCTAGCACAAAACCTAGTTCTAAAAAGAAACATGGTGGCTCCGATGAGGATCATGCTTCACCACCTAGAAGCCATGTTCATGTGAAAGAAGAGGAGGATGAAGATGATGATGACGACGTCCAGTGGCAGACTGATACATCACTTGAAGCTGCTCAGCAGCGTATTCAAGAACAGCTAAATGCTGCGACTGCCGAAATGGTTATGCTGTCCACAGTTGAGTCGGAGAAGAAGAAGTCCAAGGCAACTAGTCAAACCCCAAGTCCTAAAGCTGCTTCTGCGACACTGGAGAATTCCAAGGCTGAGAATGGAGAGACGAGCCACGAGAGGCTCATTAGGGAAGTGAAAACAAATCTAAAAAAGGGAGTTACTGCCAGCAAATTACAATCCTTTTTGGGTTCACTCTCTGGATCTCCTCAGGAAGTTATTACTGCTCTGTACGAGGCACTCTTGGATGGCGTGGAGAAAGGATTTGCCAAGGAGGTTATTAAGAAGAAAAGCTACCTTGCTGCTGTTGCTCAAGACGAGGAGTCTCAACTACGATTGCTTCGAGCTATAGAAGATTTTTGTGGGAAATCCAACAACTCTGTTGCACTGAAGGAAGTGGCTCTGGTTTTGAAAGCTTTGTATGATGCTGATCTCTTGGAAGAGGAATATATAGTACAGTGGTACAACAAGGGGGTTGCTGCGAACAAGGACTCTAAAATTTGGAAGAATGTCAACCCCTTTGTCGAATGGCTACAGAGTGCTGAGTCCGAGTCCGAGGAGGAATGAAATCAGTAGTGTTTCCACCTGTTCAGATTGCCGTCTTAAGCTGGTTCGCTTTGCCTGAGATGCTGTCATGTTGGATATTCTCATGTTTGTTAATCTTATGATGTTTGTGTTATCTGTTTTTGTTTGTTATTTTGTGATACTTCTGTTGTCTGTTTGTCTGTGCTGCAAACTCAAGGGGAAGTTCCTTTTTTCAGTGTCTTTGGCCTTCATTTTAATGTCTTCACGTGAATAAAACTTTCCTTTATTTAGTATTATCTCCTTGTGTTATTCATAAAAGGAACTTTGTCATGATCACTATCAGCCTTTATTTGGGAAGTGTAAAATCTGATTCTTGCATATATTTGTGATTTGCTAATTCATGATGATTAGAAATAGGCGAAATGGTCTTCTGGACCCTTATACTTGTCTTAATTTGTATTTTGGATCCTCCTACTTACCCTTTTGTGGCTGAACCCTTAAACTCGATCAAAAGAAGATTTTTAAACCCTTCCTACTATGTGTGTAGCTCACTCGCCCTTAAATAGATGACATGTCAAATCCACGTCATTTAAATTAATGCCATGTCATAATTATCTTCATTAACTATTTTTTACAATTATTAATCAACAATGTTAAATAAAAAGCAAAATAATAAATTAGAAATTTATTTTTTACAAATAAATTTCATATTTCTCTCACCTTTCCTCCACCTTCCCCAACCCACAACCTCCAACACCACCATCTCCACCTCCCCCAATCCCCAACCAACGACACCATCATATCCACCTCACCCAACCCACAACCACTGACACCACCATCACCACCATCTCCACCTCCCCCAACCTACAACCACCAACACCACCATACCCACAACACCAATTCATATTTCTCTCATCTTCCTCCACCTCACTAATTTTGTATTTCGAAAAGAGCACCATCATGCACCAAAATACAAATGCACAACCAAACACAACCAAAAAGAGCATCGATATGCTCTATTTTCGTCCATTAATGGCGAATTTCATCTCCGACGAAGCTCTCCAACAACCACAGTCCACCCACCACCGAAAAGGCTTCAAGCTCCGATAAACACAACCAAACAGACCTTCACCCTCCGTTTCTCATTACAACAACAACATACCATGTTCTCACTCCCACTTCTTTCTCTCTTCTTCATCAAAATCCACCCCCTTCTTTCAATCTTCTTTTTCAGTCATTAATTGAAGTTTTTTGTGGTAGAAAATGGGAGAAAATGGTTGGGTGTGGCATAGTTTCTTCTTTGATTTAAGAAATTCTCTAATTCTTTTCTCAATTGAAGTTGTTTTGGTGGTGAAAATGGGGGAAAATGGAGGGGTGGGTGTGGGTAAAGTAACAAAGGTGGCCTGCAAAGAAGAAAGGATTTCTCTTTTCTTTTTTAATTATTTTTAATTAAAATTTTTGTGTGTACGCGCCTTATATGCGTGAATTCACGCTTTTTTTCCAACTCATCCATTAAGTTGCCACCTAGGCTTGGTCAACGGTCAGAAGGGTTTAAAATACTGTGATTCATTAGGTTTAAGGGTTCAGATGACAAAAAGCTAAGTAGAAGTGTCCACTTTACAAACTAGGACAAATACAAGGGTCCAGAAGACCATTTCGCCTTAGAAATAATGAACAAGCATCTAAACTTTTGCCTGTTACTATCGTTAAATCGGGTAAATTTTGTGTATGGCTCAAGCAGCACATAAAATAAAATGCAAACTATAAGGGGTTGACAATTAGAAATTGAAGATCGTTCTTCTCATATCTTCTTCTGCTCAAGAAATGATCCGCATACATACATGACTGCCAGAAAAATGGTAGCATAGTAACTGAACACTACGGTTACTGGAAAACAAAATCCCAGCCAATCACCCGGGGTATGGTCTGTAAAAAATGTTCAGACCAAAAGGTTTAGCCATTTAAATAGTGATTCTTCATCACGGATCAGCTTTATTAGGAGTTACAACAACATACCCAGTGTAATTCCACAAGTGGGGTCTGGGAGCGTAGAGTGTATGTAGACCCTACCCCTACCTCGTAGAGATAGAGAGGATGTTTCAGGTAGACCCTTGACTTAAAAAAGGCATTTCAAAGCAGTTTGAAAAAGGGAACACATAAATGATGAAAATACTAAGAGATAGGTCGTGGTTTTATTCCTGTGAGTAAGGAGGTTTTCATGTAAATATCGTGTGCACTTTTTTTTTGGTAACTATTAACTTGTATTAATAACCAAGTGGGAAAATTACAGACCAGCCAAGCTAACACAGCTTGCTTAAGCATCCAACAACCTTGAAAAAAACTCTGTACAACGAGTAAACTAGTCCTGGTAATACAAAGGACCTGATACATGTATCTGGTACTACTAGGACTAGCTAACGCAGTCACTACTCATGGTTTAGAAAACACAATTCATCAATCTTGCCTGTACTTGAGATTTGGCTCGAATGGTATAAATGCAGGCCACTTCCTTAGCTATGGTGTCCCCTGGAGTTTCCTTCCCCTCAAAAACAAGAGCATTTCTCTCCTTCCAGATGACAAAGATAAATTTTGCATAGAGCATTCTAATGATATGAGCCTGTGTAGTCCTTCCTTTACCTACCTGACCCATCTCTTGCAAGACAAATTCCTGAGGTCTCTAGCGTGTACACTCCCTGCAGCAGCTTGTTCCGAAGTCTCTTGGAAAATTCACTCAAAAGAGATGGTCTCTAGTATCAGTACCAATATGACATAGTCGACAAGTAGGATCAACCTGAATGCGCCAATTTAACAGCCTATCAGTAGTTAAGAGTCTATTCTGAATTTGCAGCCGCATAATAAACACTGATTTAGGTCTGGCATAGTTTTTGAAACATCAAGATCCTCCAAGGTACTCTAGGATGAGAACCTAGCAGCTGAAAATATAAATGCTTAATAAAACTTTTTGGGGTAACATTCTGGTTCTGAACAGCAGCAAATATCCTCTCTTCTCAATTATCTTCTTCACCATCCAACTAGCTTGAGAAGGAATTGCCATTGTTCTCAAGTCCTTGCCCTTTATATAATAATTGTGAATCCACTGAACCCACAATTTATCTTTCTTATGTGGCAGATCTCAGCAAGTCTTGGTGATAGCAGCTCTATTCCAAACTTTCAAGCCTATTACGTTCATCCCTCCTGCACTTTTAGGGAGACATATTTTATCCCATGAAACTAAAGCTCTTTTTGTAATGGTGTTGACCTCTGACCAAATAAAGCTTCTACAGTAAGCATTGATTGCCTTCATCACCTTTACAGGCAAAACAAAAATCTGGGGACCAGTAGGATTGCACTCCAAAGATAGCTGTTTTCACCAATTGGACCCTTCCAGCATAAGACAATTGTTTTGCTGTCCAGGATGAAATTCTTGCCACAATTCTATCTATCAGGGGCTGCCATTGCAACAAAGTCAACTTCTTAGACGTGAGTGGGACACCTAGATACTTAAAAGGAAGTGAACCTCGACTATAACCAAGGTAAGTAAGGATTCTTTGTGCTTCTGCTGAACTGATCCCACCCATGTAGACAGAGCTCTTGCACAGGTTTGGTTGCAAACCAGATGCTATAGAGAACCTCAGGAATTTGTCTTGCAAGAGACAAATACTAGGGTAGTCCCCACTAACAAACAATACGAAATCAACAGTACTTTCATCCCCCTTTAATTTTCGTCCACAAAATAATGTGCTAGTAGTTCTTTTGCATAACTTACATTTGTTGAAATGGGATTCGGTGTGTGTATCTATCTACTTTCATCCAGAGGCGGATTTAGGGTGAGTTCAACTGATTCAATTATTGTCTTCTCGAACTTTGTGTATACCAAAAAAAGGACCGTACTCATTCTGAACATGTTGACGCTAGATTCTAGATTCACCTCCGGATCATCCTTTTGGTTAACCGGAACAACATCCAGCCTTCTTAACAGCAGATACATCATCTTTCCCGATGTTAATTGTTTGTTCTCTTGGTACAGATGCTGGATCATCTCCTATATCAAGAGCTTTTCGACTAACCACTCAATAAATCTGAGTGAGTAGTTCTGTGAAGAAGTTATCTACATTGAGTGCCTCAAGTGCAGATGTTTCCATGAGGAAAGTGTTCTCTCTTTCTGCAAAGCCACTTGATTCGCCCGTGGGGACAGCTCTGAGGTGGCGGATCCGCCTTGTTCCACACGAGCATGACGACGATGTTTTGGTTTGTGTGGTCTCTCAGTTCTTTGAGCCATCTTGCTACTTTTTCAAATGTTACATGGCGAGTAATGTCACCCACTGCTCCTCGGTAATATGCACTAATGATGGCTTGGCTCGGCACCTTTTTATGGGACATGAAAATTGATTAGATAATTCGGGGGGAGGGGGGTGGGGTGGGTGGGGGAGATATTGTAAAAGTAGTGGACACAATGATCATCATCTAACTATTAATAAGAGAACGAAGGATCGTAGCATAAGGTCAACATAAACACTTTTTTCGTACTACTCTTCCCTCCCTACCCTAGTTGAAAAAAGAAAGAAGTTATGTCCAATAGTGTTTCTCTGTTGTTGGGTAGGGGTACTTTCAACAGAATCCTCGAACAATGGAACTCCAAACAGAACCACCCAGCTACGTGATTCTGCAAGGAATTTGTCCAGTGATGGAAATGCTAATGATGAAGAAGAGTACAGGAAGTTCCTTGCAGTTATTTTACAGGGCGGAGATTGAAATTCTGGAAATATACAGATGATAATTTAATATAAGTCAATAATGTCCCGTGGCCTTAGAGAAATTGTTGAGGGAACCTTCTTCATTGAAGCTTTTTGTTCGTCCAGACAAGTGGAAGCTGTATTGAAGAATGACAAAGATGGTCTCCCGAATTTCGGGATCAGAATCAGAGTCACATCAATTTTTTGATATGAATTTAGCTTTTCATGTGAAAATCCCTAATGCATCCACTGGCTTTGGTGATTCGCGTAGCTTATTTGAGTTAAATCCCTACACATTAGAAATTTATCCACAAAAATACTAGTAATAATAGTAAATTCAAATTTAAACCTATACAGATCAAGCCTTCATAGGAAAGTGTAAATATAAATTGAATATCTACAACCAAATTAATCATCTTGAACCAAAAGAAAGATCAAATGCCCCTTCCGATGCAGTTCCTGATGCGGAGCTGCAATCTAGCTAAGCTAAGCAGTTTGTTGTTAGAATATATATCCTAGTAGGAAAAAATATACTATAAACTATAGGATAGTCAAAGAATAGGCATGTTGGAACTATATTTCATTGGACAAAATTTGACTATCTAGGAAGGCTCTCATTGCCTGGGATAAATCCACTAGTGCCAGGTGGACTAAACTTGATTAATATTGAGATGACACTATAGTATAAGTTCGTAAATGTGGCACTACTTTTCGCCACACAATTCTAGAGAATATGAAAGCAAGACTATTACAAAGAATTAAGCACACAGAAAATGAAGTAAGACTTGGTTGACTTGCACTAGTCTTTGGCTGATTAGAGGACATTTTGCCACCATATTTAAAATTCTGGTGGTATTAGTATTGATATGACAGGATGAATCCTAAAATGATATTTTTTAGGATCATGTTACTGAGCATACCATATTCCTACTAATTTTTGCAATATTGGAGAAAGCCTTCACATTTTTTCTCGTAACACTCTTGTTGCTTATGGCTAGTTCAGCCATGACTCTACCAACACTACGACTGATCAATTGGCTCTTCTTTCTATGAAATCCCAAATCATTTCAGACCCTTTTCACTTCTTGGAAGAAAGCTGGTCTCCCGCTACTTCTGTTTGTCATTGGGTTGGAATCACTTGTGGTTCTCACCTCCAGCGAGTGAAGTCTTTGAATCTTTCCAACATGGCTCTTACAGGAAGAATTCCACAAGATTTTGGAAACCTCACATTTCTTGTTTCTCTTGACTTGGAAAACAACAATTTCCATAGAAATTTGCCTCAAGAAATGGCAAGCTTGCATAGGCTTAAGTTTCTTAATTTAAACTTCAACTTCTTCAGAGGGGAGGTTCCTTCCTGGTTTGGGTTTTTACTCCAACTTCAATATCTAAGTCTTAGGAATAATAGTTTCACCGGCTCCCTCCCCTATTCATTTTTTAATATTACAAAGCTTGAAACTTTGGATTTGACATTCAATTCCTTAGAAGGTCAAATCCCGAAGGAGATTGGAAGTTTTATAAACGTGAGAATTTTAAACTTGGCTGGGAATAATCTCATAGGTTCTATCCCTCAGTCTATCTTGAACGCCTCAATGTTGGAGACTCTGCTTCTTTCATACAATTCCTTTCAAGGATACATCCCAGAATGGATTGCCAATCTTCACAATTTGAAAATGTTGAGCATAGAATTCAACCAGCTTACAGGTTCTATACCATTGACTGTTTTCAACATTTATAGAATTGAAAATATTGCATTTACAGGTAATAGCTTATGAGGAAATCTTCCCAATGGTTTACGCAATGGTCTCCCATTACTCAAAGGGCTTTATCTGTCTTATAACAAGCTTCACGGTCATATGCCTACAAGCATGTCAAATTGTTCACAACTTCAAAAATTGGAATTATCAGGAAATAACTTTGATTGACCAATACATAGTGAAATTGGAAGATTGAGTAACTTGCAGATATTATATCTCGGATCTAACCGTTTCACAGGTATAATCCCGTAACATTATTCTTTTAAGAACTGTTAGACAATGGCAATGCTATAATTGTATAATAATAACAAAATAGTCTCTTTCTTAGAATAGGACTTAATCAGAGATTGTATAGTTATAACAATATATATTCTTTCCTAGAATAGGACTTTTACCTTATAGTTGTATAGCTATAAATGTTTCCCATTGTATGATTGAATAGTAAGAAGACACTTTTCAGATCTCTCGTTTCTCTATCATGGTATCAAGAGCCATCATTTAATTTTTTTTCGTGCTCTGTCTTCTCTACATAGGTACTTTGCTACCTTCTTGTGTTTCTTTTGTGTCTCTAGTTTCTCTACACGACTACTCTGTCCCTTCTTTTTTTCCTCCATTGAATTTTGTCTCTCAATGGATTCACAATCATCCTCCCATGATTTGCTCTCCACAAAATTGGATGGTTCCAATTTTGCTCTCTGGGAATTCCACTTTGGAATCTTTGTTCAAGGCAAGGGCCTTTTTGGGTTGTTAGATGGTTCTGCCCGTCCTCCAACAAATGCAAAAGAGTTGGATCTATGGAAATTGAATAATGTGAAGGTAATCTCTTGGATGTTAAATTCGGTACATCCTGACATTGCTATGGGACTTAGACCATTTAGTTTTGCTTCGGAGATGTGGCTCCGCCTCCGTACAGTCTATCAACAAAGCAATCTCGCGCGAGACTTTGAAGTGGAACGCAACATTGCAGAATATACACAGGGGGACAAGAATGTTCGCTCCTTTTACGCTAGCTTGCAGTTGATGTTCACTCTTTTTACGCTAGCTTGCAGTTGCTCTGGTCAGAACAAGATCAAATTTCTGGCCGGAATACGTCTATGGCAGGGCTCAAGGAGGTGTTGGAAGAACGGAAAAATACAAGGATGGTGCAATTCTTAATGAAACTCCGGCCTGAATTAGAGTCAATTAGTGGTAGTTTGTTGAACAAAGAAGTCACACCTGCTCTTGACGTTGTGTTGGCAGCCGTCTTGCGGGAAGAGATCAGGCTGGGAACTCAGGCTGCAATGGAGTCTACACCATTATCTGATGTTGCTTTACGTGCAGAAAAATTAGCCGTCATTACTTCAACAGGAAATACGAAGAGAAGTGTCCAGTGCTATGAATGCCACTAATTTGGTCACATAGCAACAAATTGTCCCAAGAAGAAAATGTATTGTACTTATTGCAAGATTACTGGCCATCATATTTCAGACTGCCGTCGTCGTCCAAACCATTGGCGACCTTCTCACCAAACATACCACACGAACATCACTACACCATATGGTTCCTTCCCTGCTGGTCATGATCTTGAAAGACTAATTCGAGATTCTAGTGCAACTGCCCTTTCTGGAACCATCACAAGTGCACTCTCGATATCCTCTTCAGGTACAAGAAATTCTATTAAAGCTACTTGGCATCTAGATTCAGGGTCTTCCAATCATTTTTATGGGAGATTTGTCCCAATTTTCTTCGTTATCTGATGATGTTTCTAAATATGAAATCCATACCGCAAACGGCAACACATTGCCCGCGTAGGTATTGGTTATGTTGGAAATCTTTCTAATGTTCTTTATGTACCAAATTTGAAGGCTAATTTGGTTTTAGTTGGTCAACTAGTTGATCAAAATTGTGTTGTAAAATTCTCACCCAATGGTTGTGTTGTTCAGAATCTGAAAACAGGAAGGATAATGGCCACGGGGCGTAGAGTTGGCAGAATATTTCTACTAGAGTCGGTTCATCGTCATTTGCATCATTGTTTTCTTTCAGTTTCTGCAGCGGATGTTACTAGCTTAAATAAGTTGTTCACTCTTTGGCATAATAGGATGGGTCATCCTCATTCCTCTCGGCTTCAACAGATGCTTAAATCATGTCTTTCAGTATCACATCACATCCATTCCAATCTCCCTCTGTCATGTTCTAATTGTGCAGGTTCGAAAAGTCATCGGCTTATGAAGATCCGTTTGATTTAGTGCATAGCGATGTTTGGGGTCCTTCTCCTATTTTGTCAAGGATGGGATATAAGTACTTTGTGTTATTTATTGATTATGTATCTAGATACACCTGGGTGTTTTTTATTCGAAAAAAAATCTGAGGTTCCGACTCTTATTATGAATTTTACTGAATATGTTCATACACAATTTCATAAAACTATAAAAATATTTCGTTTTGATTCCAGGGGAGTACACTAAGACTAATCTTGTTGAGTTTTTCAAAAATAAAGGAATTATTTCCCAACGCACTTGCCCTCATACTCCAGAACAAAATGGAGTCATAGAAAGGAAGAATCTACATGTTTTGGAAACTACATTGGTTCTGTTGGGTTCGTCGAATATGCCAAAGAGTTTTTGGCCTCCTGAAGCAGTACATACTTCTGTATATTTGATCAATAGAAAAATTTCCTTGGTCATTGGCAATGAGATACCATACTTCAAATTATTTCATAGTAAGCCTGATTATTCTCACTTGCGAGTTTTTGGTTGTGTTTGCTTTGTCCATCTTCCAGCACATGAACGACATAAGCTTTAGGCAAAGGCTGCACAATGTATTTTTGTGGGCTACAACAACACACAAAAGGGGTATCTTTGTTATGATGCATCTCTTCGTCAGCTACGAGTGTCTAGACATGTTATTTTCTTTGAGGGTCAATTTTCTTACAAACAGAATTCTAAACACGCTTCAAAATTTGTTTCTTTTTGGTACAAGTTTGATGACGATGTGGTAGCTACTGAACCTCCACTTGACCCTCTGGAACAACCCATGAAATATGATAACAATGATATCCAACCCTTCTTTCCTTCCGGTATTGACTCTACATCCTCATCCTCGTCCTCAGAAGAGGGATCATCTCATCCAGTTACTCCTCCAGGTCGATCTGGTAGGACAAACCAACATGTTACTGAAAGGCTCGGTTACTCTCCAGGGAAATTTGGTCAATTCTGTCGATGTACCTACATCCTACTCCCAGGCTTCTAGACAAAATTGTTGGAATGAGGCAATGTCAAAAGAGCTTCGTGCACTGAATGAAAATTATACTTGGGACTTTGTTAATAAACCAGCAGATGGGGTTCTCATGGGAAGTAAGTGGGTGTATTCCATTAAAATAAAGGCAGATGGTACAATTGATCGCTACAAAGCTTGGTTGGTTGCTCAAGGGTACAAGCAGAAGTATGGGGTGGATTATGAGGAGACTTTTGCACCTGTTGCTAAGATGACAACTTGATGGACATTATTGGTTGTGGCTTCAATAAGGGGCTAGACCTTACATCAGATGGATGTGAAAAATGCACTTCTTCATAGTGACCTGGAAGAAGTTGTGTTTATGAAACCACTACCTGGGTGTGTTCTGCCAAGACCAAATGCATTTTGTCGTCTTCTAAAATCTCTCTATGGCTTAAAATAGGCTCCTCGAGCTTGGTTTGATAAATTTTGATCCACGATTCAAACTGCGGGTTTCTCTCAAAGTTCTTCGGATCATTCTTTGTTTCTTCGTACTTCTCCGGTAGGTATCATAGTACTTCTCATCTATGTTGATGATAGCATTATCACAGGAAATGATTCAGAGAATATTACTAAGTTAAAAGAATTCTTGCATACCTCATTTAAGATGAAGGTCTTGGGACGACTAACATACTTCTTGGTCTTGAGGTTCCGTACTTGCCTACTGGGATCATGCTTACACAACAAAAGTACGCTAGTGATCTTGTTGCAACGGCTGGTCTTACTGATGACAAGGTTGTATACACCCTGATGGAGATTAATACGAAGTACAAGGAGGCTGATGGAGAACCATTCAGTGATCCAACATTGTACCGGCAGTTGGTGGGATCATTAGTTTATCTCACTATGACAAGGCCGGACTTCTCATATGCAGTGCAAGTGTTAAAGTCAATTTGTGGCTAATCCTTACTGTATACATCACACTGCATTGCTTCGTGTCATTCGGTATGTTCGTGGTTCTATGAATCAAAATGTTCTCTTCTGTTCTGATTCTCCTATACATCTTGAAGGATACACTGATGCAGATTGGGCTGGCACGCGCACGACATTGCTATACACTGATGCAGATTGGGCTGGCACGCGCACGACATTGCTATCTCATCTCCAAATTGCTACTGTGTGATCACCAGTATCAATTTGAGGGGGGATGTTAGGCAATGGCAATGCTATAATTGTATAGTAATCACAACATATTCTCTTTCTTAGAATAGGACTTAATCAGAGATTGTATAGTTATAACAATATATATTCTTTCCTAGAATAGTACTTTTACCTTATAGTTGTATAGCTATAAATATTTCCCATTGTCCGATTGAATAGTAAGAAGACACTTTTCAGATCTCTCGTTTCTCTATCAAGAACTCTTGTAGTATTTCCACAATGAATTCATTGCACTTGAACTGCAGGGACAATTCCACGGGAATTTGGCAATCTTGTTAATTTGGTGAGGCTAAGCATGGAGGCAAACAAGATTACTGGCTCTGTCCCGATCTCCATATTAAATATCTCCTCCCTGCAATATTTGTTTCTAGGAAGGAAAAATCTCAAGGGATCCTTACCACGGGAAATTGGCAACTTAACCAAGATGCAGACTGTAGGTCTTAGTGAAAATACGTTCACAGGTATGTATTTAAAGGAGTAGCAATAAAACTAATTACTAGTTAAACTCACTAATATTCATTCTTTCTTCATGTATGATGTGTTGCCTGGTGAAATACCCAAAGGATTGAGCAATCTCATTGAGTTGGAGGAACTTAATCTTGCGCATAATAGATTTAGTGGTTCACTTGCAATGGAGATCTTCAACATATCAGGGCTGAGAGCAATTGATCTTTCAGCCAACAATCTATCTGGAATGCTCCCATCAAATATAGGCTCTGTCTTGCCCAACATTGAAAGACTTTTTCTGCATAACTTAGCCAATCTTGTTGGGACTATTCCTCATTCCATCTCCAATTGTTCAAAACTTACTTTTCTAGAGCTTTCACAAATCAAACTCAATGGCTTGATTCCCAATTCTCTTGGATATTTGACTCATCTATAGTTCCTAAACTTAGGGGAAAACAATTTAACAAGTAATTCATTGTTTAGCTTCTTGACGTCCTTAACAAATCGCAGAGATTTGACATCTCTTATTCTATATTTGAACCCTCTAAATGGCATGCTTCCGGTCTCCACGGAGAATCTTTCCACATCTCTTACAAAGTTTTACGCAAGCAGTTGCAAAATCAAAGGGCTAATTCCTAATGAAGTTGGGAACTTAAGCAACTTGATAGACCTTGTTCTCGATACAAACTAGTTGATTGGATCAATTCCCACATCTACACGTAACTTAAGAAACCTTCAGCGCCTGTACTTGAGTAACAACAAATTTACAGGATCCATTGGAGATAATTTATGTAAATTGCAGCTCTTGGGTGTCATAGACTTGACTGAAAATCAACTTTCAGGATCTCTTCCTGATTGTTCAGGGAACGTAACTTCCCTAAGAGAGATACATCTGGGTTACAATAAATTTAGTTCCAATATACCAGCAAGCTTAGGGAATCTTAAAGACCTAATAGAGTTTGACTTAACGTCTAACAACATGGTTGGCTCTTTACCTTCGAAAATTGGAAATCTAAAGGCTGCAATACAGATGGATCTGTCAATGAATAAATTCTCAAATGGAATTCCTAGAGAAATTGGAGGATTGCAAAATCTGGAGAACTTTTCTTTGAGACACAACAAGTTGCAAGGATCTATACCCGACTCAATGAGTAACATGGTAGGTTTGGAATTCCTAGACCTTTCTCATAATAATATATCAGGAACCATTCCTATGACCTTCGAGAAACTTCAAAACATGAAGTATTTCAATGTTTATGTCAATAAGTTGTACGGTGAATTACCCTCGGGGGGTCCTTTCAAGAACCTCTCGGGTCAGTTTTTTATCTACAATGAAGCATTGTGTGGTTCTTCGAGATTTAGTGTCCCGCCATGCCCCCCACTTCATCAAATCATCAAATAGGAAAAAGAATGCTAGTTCTATTTATTCTATTGGGAGTAGCACTAGTATTTTTTCCTAGCACCTTTGTGTTTGTAAGGTATAGAAGAGGTAAAAGAGCACCTCAACAAGATGATTCATTGTCTATTGCAACAGGAGGAAGAATTTCGTACTATGAACTGCTCCAAGCAACTGATTCGCTTAACTAGAGTAATCTGATTGATTATGGGAGTTTTGGCTCTGTCTACAAAGGAATTCTTAGAAATGGAATTCCTATTGCAATTAAGGTGTTCAATATGCAATTGGAAGAGGCATTCAAGAGTTTTGACACTGAATGCAATGTCTTGTGCAGCCTTTGCCATAGGAATCTCGTAAAAGTCATCACTAGTTGTTCCAATCTTGATTTTAAAGTTTTAGTACTCGAGTACATGCCGAATGGGAGCCTCGATAAGTGGTTGTGTTCCCACAACTACTTCTTAGACATCATGCAGAGACTAAGCAATATGATAGATGTGGCATGAGCATTGGAATATCTTCACCATGGGTGCTCGTTGCTTGTGATTCACTGTGATCTGAAGCCTAGTAATGTCTTGCTGGATGAGGATATGGTTGCCCACCTAAGCGACTTTGGCATTTCAAAACTACTTGGTGAAGAAGAGAGTGATTCATACACTAAAACCTTAGCAACACTGGGTTATATTGCACCCGGTACGTCTCTTAGTTTTTCTGATTTGTCCTTTCTTTTTTTCCCACCTAGAAAGTATATTGCATCTTTAAATTAATTGTTTGACTGTAGAGTATGGACTTGATGGATTGGTGTCAACAAAGTGTGATGTCTATATTTACGGGATAATGTTGCTGGAAATGTTTACTAGGAGAAAGCCTAATGAGTTTGAGAGAGATCTTAGCTTGAAGCATTGGGTGAGTTATTCACTTCCAGATACAGTAATGGATGTAGATGCCAACTTGGTAACACCAACGGATAATCACTTACAGAAGGAGCTTGACGTTGTTGCATCAATCATGAAAGTGGCATTAGATTGCTGTTCTGAATCTCCGGCAGGAAGGACAAACATGAAAGATGTTGTAGGGATGCTACAGAAGATCAAGATTCAACTTCTTGCGTAACTTGTTTGTTCTAAATTTTTGTAATGGTTCTCTTTTTTCTTTTACTAATTGATTTGTGCTTGATTCTGTTTTTAGAAATTCTAGCTGGTTGCAATGAATGTTGCATGAGGGTGGAACTTGTAATATGAATGTTGCATAAGGGTGGAACTTGTAATATGAATGTTGCATAAGGGTGGAACTTGTAAATTTATAAATTGAATAACTTTACCAAATTGATCATCATGAAAATCTTGAAACAGAATAGTTTTTATTCTGATGATTGTTAGAGGAATTAACAAGTAGGAGTGTGCCATATCCTAGTTTCTTCTTCTTCTCCCCTTATGTTTGTTCCTCCGTGTCCAAATTACCGACGAAATGTCTTCAACACATGATTTTCAGGGAGACTGTTCGTGCTCGTCTGGACTTTACATGGTGCAGCCTTATGCTAGAATTTTTCCTTCAAGAGGAGACATGAAGTTATTACAAATAATCAGGTTGGATGCCCTTTAGACTCCTCGGTATAACCTTATATAAGTGGTCCAATACTATCCAAACGATATGCCTCCTTCTCCATCAATTTTTCGAACATCAAAGTAGACTATTATGGCTGCTGTATTAGCAGAAAAAACTTAAAAAAATAAAAAGACAGTTGTTCTTGATCTGCTTCTATCTTTTGTTTAATCCTGCCCTGTATCTCCATAAGCCACTCCCTGCAACGGTAGCAAATTTGGTGCTTTTTTATACTGATGCAGAGGATGAGTGAGTTTGGGTTGTCTTACTTTTTGCGTGGCAGCAGTATTCTTATGAAATGAGTTGCTTTACTGACTAGAACGTGCATTGTGGCAATTTTGATGCATTCTTGCTTTTGTTAGTTGGTATTGGTCATCTTCACATCTTAGTTAGGTTTCGGAGTTGTAAAGTTGGAATACTGCAATTCACATCTAACGGAAGTAAGGATGTGATCATACCAACACTAAAACACCGGATCCCATTAGAACTCTAAAGTTAAGCGTGTTTGGGCGAGAGTAGAATGGGTGACCCCTTGGGAAGTCCTCATGTTGCATCCCTCTTTTTCCCAGATCCCACCTGTAGGATTACACTGGGTATGTTTGTTGTTGTACATCTTAAAAAAAAACTAATGCAATCTGAAATTTCTCCCATATAAATGATCTTTACAACTTATTTCTCAGATGATACAAAATTAGGTTCTGTCACAAAGCGGAAAAGAAGGAACTCTGTATGAAAATAATTGGATGAAGCTAATTACCTATATCTGTGAAAGCCTAGCAGTTGTTCTGAAATAAAGATTTCATTAGTCGTTTCATTGTGCCTTTGTTAAATATGATGTATTATTCGTTTTCCAGTTAGGGCATACTGGAAATATTTAAGCCAGCTTGAAATTTATTGTTTTTAACTCTACTATGATTTTCTCGATTCATCAAATTACACTCATTCAGATTATTTGATTGATTATAGTGGTCATTGACATGGTAAATAGTGTTGAAATGAATCTTGTAGGCCGTTCGGAGGATGAAAAACTATCCCTTGATAACAGAGGAGGTTGCACGTATATATTGAAGATGTAATTGTACTTGGAAACACAAATTAATATAGTCATGATTGCGGAATCTACTAAGAATGTTGGTTCTTTTTAGAAATTAGAAGTTGGATAAAAAAATTATTACCTGAATCTTGGTTAATGACAGTTTGCTGAAATTCTTACTAATTAAGATGTGTTATCCTTGCTCTTGCACGGAACTAGTTTTTATACTATTCATTTGATAGTAGTTCAAATGTTACGTGTTTTATACCCTCTACCCCTACGGGAAAACACAATGAGGGGTGGCTGACCATTTTATGGGAAGATCACCGACTACTACTTCAGATTCCGGAGATCAAAATCCTCGAAACAGTGGAACTTCATTAATTAGATTTTGTCAATCTTCTGGATCACTTTCACGGATCAAAATCCATGAGATCAATGAGGGGTGGCTGACCATTTTATGGGAAGATCACCCAACTATTACTTCAGATTCGGGAGATCAAAATCATTGAAACAAAGGAACTTCTTAAATAGAACCACTCAGCACCGTGATGAACTGGAAATAACGCATTGATGATTTTGAAGACGGATCAGGAATAGATTACTGTATATATCATTGGTTGTTATTGTATTCAACAAATCTAAAAGCCCAGTCTCTAAATTTATTACCTGAATCTTGGTTAATGACAGTTTGCTGAAATTCTTGCTAAGATGGTTTTTCCTTTCTCTAGCACGGAACTAGTTCAAATGTCGCGTGTTCTATACCTTCTACCCCTATAGTAAAAAACAATGAGGGGTGGCTGACCATTTTATGGGAAGATCACCCAATTACTACTTCAGATTAGGGAGATCAAAATCATCGAAGCAATGGAACTTCATAAATAGAACCAACCAGCACCGTGATGAAGAAACTGGAAATGATGCATTGATGATTTTGAAACGGAGCAGGAATAGATAAATGTATGGGTAAACAACATAAATCCCGACAGTTTGGTGCCTAATTACAGAAAATTCTGATATTTTACATATTTACAGAAAATCCCATTTTTTGGGCTGTCCAGATACATAATTTGTTTCCGATACATTCCTTTGAGCGACATAATTACCCACACTGTAATCATTTAAAGATACATAGTGTATGTATCTTTTAAATAAAACTTACACTGATATACACAGCAATACATAATTCATTCGCGATACATTCCATTGAGATACATAACTGATAGTTGGGATTTTTGTAATTAATTTGTAAGAATAGGGATTTGTGTAAATATAGTAAGTTAAGGTGCATATTTATGTTATATTTCCTATATTCAACAAATCTTATAAGCCCGTTCTCTAAATCAAATTCTTGAAAATCCAAACCACAATCAATTTTTTGATGGGAATAAGGA
Source organism: Capsicum rhomboideum (assembly GCA_031232105.1). Classification (NCBI taxonomy): domain Eukaryota; kingdom Viridiplantae; phylum Streptophyta; class Magnoliopsida; order Solanales; family Solanaceae; genus Capsicum; species Capsicum rhomboideum. Next base: position 135,843,443 of record CP124709.1, on the reverse strand, counting down.
GTTATACACATACTAATTGTTAGAGTTAATAACTCAAATGGTCACTCAACTATAAACTTTTATCTCAAAAAGTCACTTAACTTTGGTCTTTACTTCAAAAGTCACTCACTCAACTATAGCTATTTTACTCAGAAAGTCACTCAATTTTTATTTTTACTTCAAAAGTCACTCAACTATAAGTGTTTTACTTACAAAGTCACTCAATCTATTCAATTAATTTTTTCATTAAAATTTTCTTACATAGATTTTTTATTTAAAATCAAAATTCTAAAAAATAAAAAGATATCCATTTAATGATCCGTTCTACTTGACCCTACTCACTAAAAATAAAATATTTACCCTTACCCGTATTTTTTATAAACCAAATTGGGGTTTATGAGTATTTAAGTTTTGTATTATTAGCCTTTTAGAATTTAGCTAATTTATAGTTAGTCAATTTTTTTTAATGGCATTTCAAATATCTACTTGTGTTCTTGTTTTTGTTTCTTTTATTTACTGTTAGTATTTATTTTTATCACTAATTATGGGTGGCTTAAACAGTGATAATGAAATGACATAAAATATTTTTGAAATGCCATAAAAAAAGTGATAAAAACTGTTCAAAACTTTTAGCTAGTCAATTTTCTTTTTAGCTAATTTGTATAGTCAATTCGTAATTAAAAAAAAATTACGGATAAGGGTAAAATAAAAAGGTAAATATTATATTTTTAGCCGGTCGGGTCATTAAATGGTTTAAATGGATATCTTTTTATATTTTAGAATTTTTTGTTTTAAGTAAAAATTCCATGTAAGCAAATTTTAATGAAAAAAATCAATTAAAATAGGCTGAGTGACTTTGTAAGTAAAATACTTATAGTTGAGTGACTTTTGAAATAAAAATCAAAGTTGAGTGACTTATGAGTAAAACAGTTATAGTTGAGTGACTTTTGAAGTAAAGACCAAAGTTGCGTGACTTTCTGAGATAAAAGTCAGTAATCATTTGAGTTATTAACTCCTAATTGTTACATTAAGTTTAGATACATTCTGTTCTTTTTACCTTCAGATTATATGATAACATAGAGCATGTACAAGAAGGATAGTGTAGATGTTGAAAATTAAAACGTGGTAGAAGAATATTCATTAGAAAGATAATGTTAGATTATTAATGTTATTATCTTTGAAATTCAACTACCCATCGATCAGTTAAAGAAGAAGTTACCACTATGTGGTGTCATAAAAGGCACACTAGATTGCTGTGTTAAATCTGCTGCGAGAAGGGTTCGATATGAAATATGTTTGGAGATAGGATACGAACTGTTGAATGGGTTCATAACACAATCATTTTCCGAATCATCAGCTACCAAGTCTTTGGAATTCGGACTGATTAGAGGAATAATTTTGCCATCACAATTACGGTCTACAAGACTTGGTTGGTTCCAATTATATATTTTTGCTTGCTCGGTTCGTTTCTCCAATCTGGCTCTCACGATGCGAGGAGTATTTTCATTGCCTAGACCATGCTTGCGATGAAGAAGGATACACTGCCTCGCCTGTTTTTCATTTTGGATGTTTTCCTTTCCAACTGCATCATTTTGTTCCTAAAGCATCAAATTAATATCCCATTAGGAAAAAATTAATACTTCAGCACAATTGGGCAAATTTAGCTAATGTATATAACTTTTTAGTGGATACTTCCACCTTCCCATTTTAACCGTTGTTTTAGCTCTTTTCACGCTCATTAAAAAAAATAACAAATACAAGATGTAATTTACTAAATTACCCTTATTTAATAGATGTAGAATGATATTTTTTTCTGGGGAATATATCATTACTTTTCACCACACACTTGCCGAGAAAATGAAAGCGACATTTGAATGAGAATGACGGGTCATCTTGCATAAATCTTTGGAGTTTAAACCTATTAAAGAAATAATTTTGCCACCACAAATACGGTTTGCAAGTTGGTCAAGTCTTCGAAGCCCACATAAGTTGGGCAAAACAAGTAACTGAAGAGTCAAATGACATCAGCCAATACAAATTAATATTGTGTACTTTTTATGAATACAAATTTATAAGAATATCTTTAAAACAAAGTAAAAGCTAGCGTTAAGGGTTGTGGGGGATTGTTGAAGAATGAAAAAAGTCTCACGTTGGTAGTTAATGAGATAGACGGTCTCTTTATAAGGCTTAAACAATCCTCCTCTCTTTGAGCTAGCTTTTGGGGTGTGAGTTAGGTCCAAGACCTAATTTTATAGGGATGAATATGATTCTTTCCCTCTAATCAGAGATCTCGAGTTCACACCTTGGATTTAAAAAAAATCCTGATAATAAGCGTTTCCTTTCCCCTTTTATTGAGCCTAACGCGACACAAATTCGAATTAGGGCTGGGAGGGAAGTTTACAAATAAAATGTGGCAAGAAGAATATTCATTAGAAGGTAAGGTTAGATTAGTCATAAGCTTCAAATGAAGACAACTTAGACAAGTGGCCATTAATTGCACATGAATTCTCCTATTTTGTTCATCCCTTACATTTTGTAGGCAAGGCCCCCTAAATTTAGAAGATAATTCATAGCGTCTAGTCATCTAAGAATTATTGTCCGGATACTTCTTCTTTTTTTTGTTTCTAATTTTTTTATATTTGGTTGGTTAAAAGATTTGGAAAATATTTTTTCAAGGAAAACAAAATTTCTTAAAAGACGAGAAAATTGACCCCTAGTAAAAGTAGGGAAAAGAAGTTCCATAATGGCAACATACCCTTGCTTTAGTGATTTTATCTTGAGTTTGTCTATATTTGATTGTACTGATGATGTCACATTCTAATTGTACATTTTGGCACAAATTCTAAGTACAAGTCCAGAGTTTTTTTGTTTTTTTTTAATAAAGTTGAATTACTTTATATATTTTTATTTTAATCGTGAATTTATTGTTAATGCTTAGGTTAACGACCCGTCTTATTCAATCCTATTGTGATAACAAAAATTCTCTTATTTCAAGTTCAAGTCAAAATTTCAACATAGTATTTAATCGGTGATTAAATAGTTTCCGCCTAGTGAATATAGCGACTCGCACCTCAAGTAATGTTTTGTTAGCTCAGCTTTTTGCCTCCAACACGTATCGTAACGTTGGATCGATTAGAGGAATAATTTTGCCACTACAATTACGATTGCAAGACTTGGTTGCCCAATCGCTCAAGTCTTGTAACAACCAAGACAAATTAATACTATTATTCTTTTCAAATAAGAATTTATAAAAATATCTATGAATAAAAATTTGACTAAGATATTAGTAAACTACAAATAGAATAATTGCTCACTTCATTATCTTGATCGAGAGTGTAAAAATATTTGTCACACTATCATAGTACTTAAAAAGTAACTAGAATCAATTATAAATCATATTAAATTACTAATCATCTAAAAATTCGCAATATAGCTAATGTACATAACTTTAGATATTTTAGTAAAAAAATGTCCATTTTATCTATGGAAGTAGTTCTATTTTGATCCTTTAGTAAAAACTAATGGAGACTACAAAAAGGCATTGCTAAAAGCACAACAATAACGAACCAACAACTCGATCGGTTTAATACCAATATTTTAATTTATAAATTAAAACTGACCGAGCTTGGTCAATTTTTTGCTGCAAAAATCGAAAAAAATAAAAAATCGATCGAGCTCGATTGTTTAATTTTTTTGTGAAAGTACTTTTAGTATAGCCGATCAGGCTCCGCCGATTTTATTTAAACATTTTATAAAAATACCGTTAGTTTCCTACCAAAAAACTTGTTAGTTGTTACTATATATATCATTACTTTCACCACATATTTGGAGAGAAAGTGAAAGCAAGACTTGGATTAGAGGAATGATTTTCCACCACAATTATGGTTTCAAGTAGGTCAAGTCCTTGGGGCCAGGTAACTGAAGATTCTAAGGATAACTGTCAATACAAATAAATGCTATGTACTATTTAAAAATAAAAAAGATGTGAAAACATCCTAAACAAGTAAGAGGTTCAAAATTTGTTTAACTAGTAAAATTATTAATAATGAAGTCGCAAGGAACGTAATTAATCAAAATCATGTTTACCCTTGATAAGGTGAATGCAATTGAAATAAAGATACGAAAATAAGAGGATATGATAAACCAAATTGAATTAATTGATAAAAGAAGAGATAAAGATATCCTTATTGTGTTTCTCAGCCGGTGGACGGTGAACAATTATCAAGAATCGCGATGACTAAATCAACTTCATTAGTGTAATGACCCTCCAGGTCATTCTCAGTGTTTACGCTTGTTTACGATATTTAGAGCTTTCCTATAACTGCCTCAAGTTATTTATGGTTTGGTGGGACTGACAGTTCGATTTTCGGGCAGTTCATTTGAGAATATTATTTATATCGAGCGTGCTGCGAAACATTTAAATTAAATTAGAATTTGGTAAAAGGATATAGTTAATTACCTTTCGAAAATATTTTGGATATTTATAAAATTCTTTAGTTATGATTTATCTATATTACTTTATAATAGCTTTGTAACCTATTAATATTTTAAGCGGAGATAGTGAATTTAGATATGTTAAAATAATATTATTATTTTATAGAGATTTTATTCAAAATAATTTTATATTAATTATGGTATATTCAAAATATGATATTTATTTTACCACGAACCTATGCAATATCCAAGTATGTATATACCAAGATAAAAAAATATTAATCCACCTCACTTCCACGTGGATATGGGTGGAGTACACTTTATGACTACTAATATTATTACAAGGACACACCTACTATGTTTGGAAAATGTGCATGTACATATATATATATATACATACCACTATACTCTCAATCATTTTCCTTTATATATATATATATATACACACATACCACTATACTCTCAATCATTTTCCTTTTTCGTTTTAGGACTTTATGGATTCATTTAAGCACTAAAATATATAGTAATGGAAGTAGTATACCTAGGCACTATATTTGATCTCCACAAGAATATCAATTACCTACGTCAAGTTATTCAAGATCCGAGACCGCGTGGTTGGTAGTATAACGACTTTATATCGTAAGTTTTTCGATCAACTTTAGTTTAAAGTCGTGTATTTGAATTGTTATTTGATAGTATTGTTGTTGGTGCTGATTTAGAGCTTAGTATGAGCTTGGATTGGATAGCATCTCTTGTGACTATTGGTCACGAGGTGGTTTGGGATGCTGTGACCGTTTCAGTTTATCAATTTCTCAAGCGGGCCCCGCGTGGACTGTTCGGATATTTTCCGAACTAGTGTAATATGAGTATCAATAGTCATTTTTTGACTTTTAGTTTATTGTTTTGGTAGCGTGGCAACATTCAGAGGCCTATCGAAAGGGGAAGGCTCTAGTTTAGCAGATTCATCGGCAGGCTTCCGACGGCGTCCAAGTAGGCTAGGCTTACCTTACACCTAGATTGAGCTTATATGTGGTGTATGCATGCTATTGTGCTAGTTTTGGGTTGGTATTATAGACTTGTTGTTGGCTTGCTATGTTTAGGCCTTTTAGGCCGGATAGAGCCATGCAGACACGTTCCCGGCCTGTTATCCTCGTGGTACGCCACAGAAGACCCACTCGGGATCAGTTAGTACTGTTATTGCAGTTGGTTGAGGATTTAGAGACCTTAGCCCAAACCTAGATAGGTATAGCCCAAACTTGGTTTCGGGACCTCGTAGTGGGCCCCCCTATCCTTCACAGTCGACATGTTTAGCTTTCGACTCGGTTAGGCTTAGTTGAGCCCTAGGATAGTTTATTAGGCTTGTTGTGGGTTGACTTACCCTGGTTATACCCTTTTGGCCTATGTAGCCCTTTTAGTCCTTAATAGCACTGCACTTGATCGGGATTGCGGGCCTTGGCTTAGAATTGAGACCCTCCTTCCCATGAGCTACTCCAGATCCTCGGACTGACTTAGATATTGCCTGATAGTAGGCTATGGACCTAAGAGGACCCAGGGACTTACCTTGTAGCAGATGATGGGTAATCTCCTTTACCTATACTTCGGCTTCGGCTTGGGACTAACATGTCCCCCATTTATTTGTTATGATGTGACATTTGGCTCTGTTCTGGTTACTGGCTATAATGAGTTTCGATTTGAGTTCATCTACTGATTCAGGTATGATGATATTGGTTATTGACTATTGGATGTTGCGGTTCGAGTCCTGCCCCGGATTGTGGTACATTATGAGTTCTGGTACTGAGTACCATGATTATGATACTGTTGTTCTCTGAGTTTCGGTTTGAGTCCTGCAGGTATGATATATATATGTGGCCTATTTTTATTACCCACTGTTTCCAGTTCGATTCCGAAGTCTGGCCTCTTGTTATTATCCATTGGTGCCGGTTCAAGCCCGATGCGCCCCTGTTGGTTATTGTGATTATTGGATACTGGTACATCTTCAAGACACTGGTGACTATGCATTTACTATTCTTGTGTGTCCCGTCGGTTTATGGGGGGAAGGCTGGGTTATTGTTTTCTTCCGTGTGCCTATCGGGTTTATGAAGGCCTAGATAGGTTATGTTTGACTTGTGTGTTTACACATTTATTTACCCGTTATTCGGTATCACATTTATTTATTTTCTGAGCATATCTATAAGCCTTGGCAGTTACTTATGTATTTATTACTTATACCCCGGACTTAGCGTGCACCCTCGCATTTTAGCTTGCTTATATTACATTGAGCTCAGTCGGCCGATGATGCCTACTGAGTACCTATTGCCCAGTACTCATACTGAACTTCTGCATCTTTTTCCCCGATGCAGATCTGGACACTAGCCGGTGAGTTTGATGTGACTCTATTCTCAACACTGACTTCGGAGCAGGGTGAGCTTACTGAGGTCCGAGGCAAATCCTACTCCAACTCTACTGTATAGTCTTTTGCTCTCGAGACTGTAGTACTTGCTGTATATATTTGATTTCTATTTTGTATTTTGGGTATGTCTAATAGTGGCTCTTGTACCGCCCTCACCAGGTCTTGGGAGGGGTTCTTGACTTTATATATTGTCCTCTTCCTTCTCAGTCTTGGTATGTATATATATTTTGATTTTGTTTTTATATTTCTAGTATGTTTATTAGTATGGTTACTTCCACCTCATCTCCGTTCTTCTGAGATTTCGTCCATTAGCCCGTTGCTTGTCGCTCCGAGCTAGGGTTTGGTGTGGCTTGCCTATTGGTGGATTGCATTAGGCGCCATCATGACTCAAATATTTGGTTGTGACAGCTTGGTATCAAGGCCTAGGTTGTATGGGTAGTGTCGGTACATGAGCCAATGTATGGTAGATTCCTGTGGATCGGTGCGGGGACACCTGTATCCTATCTTTGGGGGGCTACAGAGCATTCTTAAGGGAGTCTCTCATTTTCTTGACTCATGTCCGTGCGTCAAGTATATGTTGGTTTCTGATCTTTATTTAGTTCACTCTTTACGCAGATGGCTAGGACGCGTGGTGCGAGAGCCGGGGGTCGGGACCCCCAGCCTACAGCGAGGTCTCTTGTTAGGGGCCGAGGTTGACCTAGAGGTCGGAGGCAGGGCAGAGCAGCAGCCCTAGGCCGAGATCATGCTAGGGACCAGTCACCCAATCCCGTTATAGCTCCAAACGTTCCGCAGCCACAATAGTCGGTGGGCCAGGGAGCCGGCCAGACTCCACCATGATTTATTGATGCTTCAGTGCTCTGAGGTACGTTGGTACAGTTGCTGGGATTAGTTGGAGGTCCGCCTGTTGTGGGAGTACAGCCAGCCTCACAGGGAGTTGGAATTGGGGCGCAGCTTACAACTGCAGCACCCAGAGTTGAGGTTCTGCCTGTACCGGTAGCAGTCCAGCCAATTATGTCTGCCCAAGAGCAGAAGATGTTTTGTCGCTTTTTAAGACTAATTCCACCCAGATTTATGGGTACTCCAGGAGAGGACGCTTATGAGTTCTTATCCAGCTACGAGGATAAGCTGAGGAATTTGGGATTAGTGGAGTCACGCGGATTAGATTTTGTTGCTTATCAGTTTGATACGGTTGTGAGGAGATGGTAGAGAGATTATCTTGACTCTAGGCCAGCTGGATCTCCTCCCGTTACTTGGGTACAGTTCTCCTAGGTGTTCTTGGGGAAGTATATGCCCCGCAGCATGCGTGAGCGTCTTCGAGATGAGTTTTCCAGGTTGAGGTAGGGGTCTATGACAGTAGTTGAGTATGAGGCTAGATTCCATGACTTAGCCAGGCATGCTATGATTGTCCCACCTAACAAGTATGAGAGGATCAAATATTTTGTCAGGGGATTGCGGTTATCACTTCGCAGAACTACACAGAGTTTAGTGACTTCAGGGAAGTCCTTTGTTGAGATAGCTGAGCATGTGTATTTGATTGAAGAGATGGATTGCGAGGCCCAAGGGGACAACGATAAAACCCCCCAATTCTAGGGTAGTTATAGTGGCAGTCATAGCAGCTCACAATTCAGAGGCCGCGGGTTTCAGGGTAGGTACCCACAACAATAACAATAGTCTTTTCAGTGACAGGGTCAACCTAGTAGGCCCGTACAGTCAGCCTTGCAGATTTTTGATAGGGGTTAGCCCGCTTATAGTGGTTCTAGTAGTCATCCTCAGGGACGTGGTCAGTCCAGTTCATCGACTAGTGGTGGCCATACCAGATAAGCCGGATCTTCTAAGCTGAGTAGGGAGCCAGAAACATGTTATACTTGTGGGGTTGTCGGTCATTTTACGCGTGAGTGTCCTCAGCGCAGGTCGATTGAGCCTTCAGTTTAGACGGCACAACCCATCAGATCTATACCTCCAGCAGGCAGAGGTGGTGCATAGGGTTATCGGGGTGGTCCCCAAGGTTCCCGAGGTGGAGCGCAGGGAGGTCGTACTAGTGGTCAGGTCGGTGCTCAGACTAGTGGTAGCCAGCGTCAGTTGTATGCCGTGTCGGCTAGGTCGGAGGTTGAGGCTTCGGTTGCAGTGATTACAGGTATGATTTCCATATGCCATCAGCCAATTTTTACATTATTTGATCCCAGATCCACATTTTATTATGTATCTACTTATTTTACACCATGATTGGGTTTATATTCTGAGTTATTATCTATGCCTTTACGTGTATCTACCCCCGTTGGTGATTCCTTAGTAGTGGATCAGATATGTAGATCTTGTCTGGTGACTATTCAAGAGTTTGAGACTCAGGTTGATTTTATTGTATTGGCCATGGTAGAATTTGATGTGATTCTGGGCATGGACTGGTTGTCTTTTCACTATACAGTCTTAGATTGCTTTGCCAAGACCGTTACCTTAGCCATGTTCGGTGCACCCCTGGTGGTGTGGCAGGGTTCTATTAGCCACACACCGACGAGGATTATTTCATACGTTTAGGCTCGTAGATTGATGGCGAGGGGATGTGATTCATTTCTTTCTTATGTTCGGGATGCTAGCATTGAGAGTCAGTTGCTTGACTCCGTCCCCGTTGTTCATGAGTTTCCTAATGTTTTTCCGGCCGACCTACTTGGACTTCCTCCTAAGATGGATGTAGAGTTTATTATTGACCTCAATCCAGGCACCCGACCTATTTCTATGGCTCCGTATCGTATGGCTCTTGCCGAGTTGAGTTATTTAAGTAGCCAGCTTCAAGACCTTTTGGAGAAGGGTTTTATTATGCCTAGTATGTTGCCGTGGGGTGATCTAATTCTATTTGTAAAGAAGAAGGACAGATCTATGCGTATGCATATCGATTATAGACAGCTAAATAGGGTGACGGTAAAGAATAAGTATCCTATGCCTCGTATCGATGATTTGTTTGATCAACTTCAGGGTGTAGCAGTGTTCTCGAAGATAGACTTGAGATCTAGATATCATCAGTTGAGATTTAGGGCTGAGGACATCCCAAAGACAGCCTTCCAGACTCGGTACGACCATTATGAGTTCTTGGTGATGTCTTTTGGGTTGACTAACGCCCCAACAGCTTTCATAGACTTGATGAATCATGTATTCAGGCCATACTTGGACTCTTTTGTGATTGTGTTCATTGACGACATCTTGATTTATTCGAGGAGTAGCGAGGAGCACGAGCAACATTTGAGGATTGTGCTCCACACTTTGAGAGATCATCGGCTTTATGCCAAGTTCTTAAAGTGTGAGTTCTGGTTTGATTCTGTAGCTTTCTTGGGGCATGTTATATCTAGACACGGTATCATGGTAGACCCAGTGAAGATTGAGGCTATTTGAGGTTGGGCTAGGCCCACGTCCCCTACTGAAGTTCGTTGTTTCGTTAGGTTGGCAGGGTGCTATAGGCGGTTTGTTGTAGGCTTCTCATCTATTGCATCTCCTATGACTAGACTGACCAGGAAGGAGGTTCCATTTCAGTGGTCTGAGGATTGTGAGGCGAGCTTTCTAAAGCTCAAGGATCGACTTACTTCTACCCCTTTGTTGACTCTTCCAGTTGAGGGCAAGGGTTTCACCGTGTATTGTGATGTATCTGGTATCGATTTGGGATGTATTCTAATGCTGCAGGGTCGTCTTATTGCATATGCGTCGAGGCAGTTGAAGGTGCACGAACGTAATTACCCCACTCATGACTTGGAGTTAGCAGAGGTAGTGTTTGCACTACAAATTTGGAGGCATTATCTATATGGTGTTCATTATGAGATCTTTATATACCACCATAATATTTAGTATATTATGACTCATAGGGATCTTAATTCGAGGCAGCTCAGGTGGATTGAGTTGCTGAAGGACTATCATATCTCTATTTTCTATCATTCGTGCAAGATAAATGTGGTAGCAGACGCCTTGAGCCGGAAGGCAGTGAGTATGGGTAGCTTAGCCTTTATTCCAGTCTCTCAGTGGCCATTGGCTTCGGACATTCAGTCCTTAGCTAACTCGATGGTTCGATTGGATATTTCTGACCCCAAGAGGATTGTTGCTTGCGTTGAGGCCAGATCTACTTTGCTGGAGCAGATTCAGCATTGTCAGTTTGAGGATAGTGGCCTTCGTAGCCTACAGGATCAGGTGTTGAGGAGTGATCTTGAGAGGGCTACCTTGGATTCGAATGGTGTTCTGAGGTTTGATGGTTGTATTTGTGTTTCGAGGGTTGGGGACTTGACTTAGTTAATTCTGAGTGAGGCACACAGTTCTAGATATTCTATTCACCCCAGGACATCTAAGATGTATAGAGATCTGAGACAGCACTATTGGTGGCACGGTATACAATAAGACATAGCAGGGTTTGTAGCTCGATGCCTCTGTTGTTAGCAGGTAAAGTCCAAGCACCAGAGACCCGGTGGTTTACTTGAGCAGTTACTTATTCCCAAGTGGAAGTGGACGTAGGTCACGATGGATTTCGCTGGTAGGTTACCTCGCACTTCCCGCAGTTTTGATAATATATGGGTTGTTGTGGATCGGTTGATTAAGTCAGTGCATTTTATCCCTGTTCGAGTTTTCTACAGTGCTGAGAGGTTAGCTCGTGTATATATTCAGGAGGTGGTTCGCCCACATGGAGTGCCAGTATCTATTATCGCAGACCGAGGCTCTCAGTTTACCTCCAGTTTCTGGCAGACTTTTCAGGAGGAGTTGGATACTCAGGTGGACCTCAGTACTGCATTTCATCCTCAAACCGACAGGCAGTCAGAGCGGACTATTCAGGTATTGGAGGATATGCTCCGTGCTTGTGTGTTAGACTTTGGGGGTCAGTGGGATCAGTTCTTGCCTTTAGCAGAGTTCGCATATAATAATAGCTTCCATTACAACATTCAAATGGCTTCGTTTGAGGCATTGTATGGTAGACGGTGTCGGTCTCTAGTTAGTTGGTTCGACACTTTAGAGGTCAGTCCTCGTGGCACAGATTTGCTCCGAGAGTCTTTAGACTGAGTTCGGGTGATTCAGGATAGGCTGCGGATAGCTCATAGTAGACATAGAAGTTATACAAGCCATAGACGTTGTCCGTTGAGATTCAGAGTTGGTGATAGGGTCTTCTTACGAGTATCGCCCATGAAGGGCGTGATACGGTTTGGTATGAGGGGTAACCTTAGCCCCAGATATATTGGACCCTTTAAGATTCTGCGAACAGTTGGAGAGGTGGGTTATGTGCTAGCTTTACCTCCGACATTTTCAGCTATTCACCTAGTGTTTCATGTTTCTATACTGCGACAGTACATTTCGGATGAGTCGCATGTGCTACAGTGGGACTCAAGTCAGTTAGACGAGAAGTTAGCATTTGTAGAGAAGCCTGTGTCTATTCTGGCCAGAAATGTCAGACGATTGTGCTCCCGGGACATTCCAGTGGTTAAGGTACACTGGCGTGACGGTCTGGTTGAGGAGTCCACTTGGGTGCTTGAACGTGATATGCGAGCCCAGTATCCCTACTTATTCACTTTTTCATGTATGCGCTTATTCTTGACTTTCGTAGACGAAATTCTCTTTTAGTAGTGGATACTGTAATGACCCTCCAGGTCATTCCCAGAGTTTACGCTTGTTTATGATGTTTAGAGCTTTTCTATAACTGCCCCAAGTTATTTATGACTTGCTGGGACTGACAGTTTGGTTTTTGGGCAGTTCGTTTGAGAATATTAATTATATCGAGCATGTTGCGAAATATTTAAATTAAATTAGAATTTGGTAAAAGGACATAGTTAATTAACTTTCAAAAATATTTTTGATATTTATAAAATTCATTAGTCATGATATATCTATATTACTTTATAATAGCTTTGTAACCTATTAATATTTTAAGCGGAGATAGTGAATCTAGAAATGTTTAAATTAATATTATTATTTTATATTGGTTTTATTCAAAATAATTTTTTATTAATTATGATATATTCAAAATATGATATTTATTTTACCACGAACCTATGCAATATCCGAGTATGTATATAATAAGATAAAAAAATATTCATCCACCTCACTTCCACGTGGATATGGGTGGAGTACACTTTAAGACTACTAATATTATTACAAGGACATTTGTTGGTGTGACAATCAATGGCAAATGACTCATCTACTATGTTTGGAAAATGTGCATGTACATATATATACATATACCACTATACTCTCAATCGTTTTCCTTTTTCATTTTAGTACTTTATGGATTCATTTAAGCACCAAAATATATAGTAGTGGAAGTAGTATACTTAGGCAGTATATTTGATCTCCACAAGAATATCAATTATCTACGTCACGTTATTCAAGCTTGGGGATCGCTTGGTTGGTAGTATAACGACTTTATATCGTAAGTTTTCTGGTTAACTTTAGTTTAAAGTAGTTAATTTGAATTGTTATTTGGTGGTATTGTTGTTGGTGCTGATTTAGAGTTTATTATGAGCTCGTTGGATAGCATCTCTTGTGGCTATTGGTCACAGGGTGGTTTGGGACGCTGTGACGGTTTCGATTATGCAATTCCACAAGCGGGCCCCATATGAACTGTTCGAATGTTTTCCAAACTAGTGCAATATGGGTATCAATATTCATGTTTTGACTTGTAGTTTATTATTTTTGTAGCGTGACAACATTCAGAGGCCTCTCGAAAGGGGAAGGCTCCCGTTTAGTGGATTCATCGGCATGCTTCTGGCGGAGTCCGGGTAGGTTAGGTTTACCTTACACCTAGATTGAGCTTATACGTGGTGTATGTATGCTATTGTGCTAGTTTTGGGTTGGTATTATAGACTTGTTGTTGGCTTGCTATGTTTAGGCCTTTTAGGCTGGATAGGGCCACGCGGACACGTTCCTGACCCGTTTTTCTACTGGTACGCCACAGATGACCCACACAGGGATCGGTTAGTACTGTTATTGTTGCTGGTTGAGGATTTAGAGACCTTAGCCCAGACTTAGATAGGTATAGCCCAGACATGGTTTCGGGACTTCGTAGTGGGTCCCGCTACCCTTCACAATCGACATGTTTATCCTTCGACCCGGTTAGGCTTAGTTGAGCCCCGGGATGGTTTATTAGGCTTGTCGTGGGTTGACTTACCCTGGTTATGCCCTTTTGGCCTGTGTGGCCCTTTTAGTCCCTGATAGCACCGCGCTTGATCTGATTGTTGGCCTTGGCTTAGAATTGGGACCAGCCTTGCCATGAGCTACTCCAGATAGCAGGACTGACTTAGATATTGCCTGATAGTAGGCTATGGACCTAGGAGGACCCAGGGACTTACCTTGTAGCAGATGATGGATCATCTCCTTTACCTATACTTCAGCTTCGGCTTGGGACTAGCACGTCCCCCGTTTATTTGCTATGATGTGACATTTGCTCTGTTATGGTTACTGGCTATAATGAATTTCGATTTGAGTTCAGCTACTAATTCAGGTATGATGATATTGGTTATTGACTATTGGGTGTTCTGGTTCGAGTCCTGCCCCGGATTGTGGTACATTATGAGTTCTGGTACTGAGTACTATGATTATGATACTGTTGTTCTCTGAGTTTCGATTCGAGTCCGGAAGGTATGATATATATATGTGGCCTATTGTTATTACCCACTGTGTCCAGTTCGATTCCGAAGTCTGGCCTCTTGTTATTATCCATTAGTGTCGGTTCAAGCCCAATGCGCCCCTGTTGGTTATTGTGATTATTGGATACTGGTACATCTTCGAGACACTGGTGACTATGCATTTACTATTCTTGTGTGTCCCGTCGGTTTATGGGGGGAAGGCTGGGTTATTGTTTTCTTCCGTGTGCCTATCGGGTTTATGAAGGCCTAGATAGGTTATGTTTGACTTGTGTGTTTACTTACACATTTATTTACCCGTTATTCGGTATCACATTTATTTATTTCCTGAGCATATCTATACGCCTTGGCAGTTACTTATGTATTTATTACTTATACCCCGGACTTAGCGTGCACCCTCGCATTTTAGCTTGCTTATATTACATTGAGCTCAGTCGGTTGATGATGCCTACTGAGTACCCATTGCCCGGTACTCATACTGAACTTCTGCATCTTTTTCCCCGTTGCAGATCTGGACACTAGCCGGCGAGTTTGATGTGACTCTATTCTCAACACTGACTTCGGAGCAGGGTGAGCTTACTGAGGTCCGAGGCAAATCCTACTCCAACTCTACTGTATAGTCTTTTGCTCTCGAGACTGTAGTACTTGCTGTATATATTTGGTTTCTATTTTGTATTTTGGGTATGTCTAATAGTGGCTCTTGTACCGCCCTCACCAGGTCTTGGGAGGGGTTCTTGACTTTATATACTGTCCTCTTCCTTCTCAGTCTTGGTATGTATATATATTTTGATTCTGTTTTTATATTTCTAGCATGTTTATTAGTATGGTTACTTCCACCTCATCTCTGTTCTTCTGAGATTCCACCCATTAGCCCGTCGCTTGTCGCTCCGAGCTAGGGTTTGGTTTGTCTTGCCTATTGGTGGATTGCATTAGGCGCCATAATGACTCAAATATTGGGTCGTGACAATTAGCCAGTGTGTATAGCAAAATTTGGATTAATTATATTGCTTACAACCTCATTATTAACAATTTAATTGGTTGACCTAATAGATAAATTTTACACTAAACAAATTCATTAGTTGGATTATTAATATTGATGAAATGACAGAATGATCGATGAAGAAAAGCCTCCTTAGAAAATACTCTAAAAATCATGATGGCCAAAAAGGAAATATAATCTAAAAAGTAGCTAGAATCAATTGTAAACTATATTAATCACATATAAATTCACGACATAGCTAGCTAGTGGAAATACCTTTAGTAGAAGGCAACTTGGAAAGTCTTTGGACTAATTAGAGGAATAGCTTTGCCGCCATATTTACGGTTGCAAAGACTTGGTATATTTTTGGTTTTCTCCAATTTTGTCAAGTTTCGGGGGGCCACATAGCATGAAATTTTTTCTAAAATGATAACTCCTAATAAGAATTAATGTTTGTGTATTCTTTACTACTTTGAAAGGGAAATGGGACAAATATACCTCAAATTTTGCGATTTAGAGCGAATATATACCTCGTTAAAAATGTGGTGTATATAAACCCTTGTCGTCTAGCAAAGGGTGCATATATACCCTTGTTGTCTAACAAATGGTGTATATTAACTCTTTTTGTTAACAAACTGAATTTAAAAAAAAATCCTAAAACTAATCTTTTTAATTTAAAAAATGTAACACGACTTTAAAATATTACCTCAGCTATTTCTTTATCCCTCCGGATCCGACTCAATTAAAAAAACACAATTCCTTTTTTATTTAGACTGAGTAGAAGAGGCAGGGGCGACTCTACCTTTTCGAAAAAAAGGCGGCCGCCTTAGGCCCCCAAATTTTAAGGGGCCTCATTTTTTTCCAGTAATAATAGATTATAGATTTTTTTTGAAAAAATATTAAATATTATTTGTAAAAAAAATAAACTTTTTATATAAAAGGAAAGAATTATTAGAAGAAATTTGATATATCTAGAGTACTATGTTTCAAGAAAGATTAAATGTATTGACTATATTATTAATTAAAAAAGAATTGTTAGAAGAACTCGATTATATAATTTTAAAAATAGCCTTTATAAAAACAATTAATTTTTCTTAAAAGCTTAAGGTCTCCGTTCGATTTTGGCCTTAGGCCATTGATTTGCTTGAGCCGCCCCAGAGAAGAGGGATTGGAGCTTTTTTCATTTGGATCGGATATGGAGGGGAAAAAATAGGTGGGCTAATTTTCCCACACGATATTTTTGGAATTAAAAAGGAAAACCAGCTTTAGGATTTTTTTTTTAATTCAGTAAATATAGGTTTGTTAAAAAAGGATAAATATGCACCATTTGTTAAATGACTGGGGTATATATGGACCACTTTTTTAACGAGGGGTATATCACTTCAAATTGTAAAA
The DNA here is from genome assembly GCA_031232105.1 of Capsicum rhomboideum. Lineage (NCBI taxonomy): Eukaryota > Viridiplantae > Streptophyta > Magnoliopsida > Solanales > Solanaceae > Capsicum > Capsicum rhomboideum. The sequence continues at coordinate 135,826,651 of CP124709.1, read as the reverse complement.
TTGATGAGGGGTATATTTACCCCTTTTCCCATTTTAAAAAAATCATAAAATCATACTCTGAAACAAGTAAAAATTTCAAAAAAATTATAAAAAATAATTAAAAGTTTAAGTCAGTATCTAAAATCTGTCATGCAACATCTTGACAAAGTCACGTTCATACTGATGCGACAAAATGAATGAAGAAAAGTAGTTTTTCCATGATTCAAACAATCTCCTTTCATATTGTCATCCCATATAAAAATGTGCTAAATTAACTTCTACCATGTAACTAGAATGTAAAAGTCTCCAGATTCTAGAGATGAAAGGATTATTAATATGTTATGATCAACGATATAAAATATGCTAATCATGTAGAAAGACTTGATTGACTACTTGACTTGCACAAGTCTTTGGCTGATTATGTAAAAACAAAGAAATAATGTGAAATGGAAAATAGTACACAAAATATTGAATAAAGAATAATAACAACAACGAAATAATGTGATAACCAAAGCACAAACAAACACAGGTGATAGCTGAAATCGAAGAACAACAAACTACCAAAATATTGCTAATACTACTAGTAAAAAAAAGTAGGTACTAGTAGCTTTAATTTATTAGGAAACTATCTTTATTAAAATTATAGATAATAAAGAAATTGTTTACAATGCATAAAAAATGTAAATTTTATAGTTCAAAAAAATTATTGTTAACCTTATTTTTATACACGTTTAGTCAAAAGAGGGAACTGGTTATGCATAATAGTACTCACGCCATTTGCATCTTTTATAAGTTATAACTGGGTTCTTAAATAAATTCCTATGAATATATTTAGGTAGGAAGTATTGCATTTTCATATAGAATTCAAGTAATTTTCACCTAGAAATTTTTGGCTCCAAGAATATTTCCCGTTGAATTCTTTTTAAAACTAAGAGGTTGAAATTTTTTTGGAGGAAAGGATTATAAATGCAATGACAAATTGTAACAGCTGGTAATTGTATTATTTATAGTTTTATTTAATTATCATATTATGGATTTTAGATAATGTATTATGTAATTCATTATAAAAAAGATTATTATGTGTCAAATTTATGCGTATCTTTAATTGTTTTTAGAACTTATGGGTATAAATCATGTTTCATATTTTTTCTGTAAAAGTGAAATATTATTCCCAAGAACTATGAACAAATACATATTGAAATTTCAAGCCAAACTTCACCCAAATTTGGTTTGCCAAAAATATTTGAAAATTTATGGCTAAGCGCTAGCTTAGAGTGGAGTTTTCAGATGACTTAGTGTCGATTTTCAAATTTAATGACTATGCTAGTGGAGCAACGTTTGCTTAACTGGTCTGTATACTTCATTAACACAACTTTATTATTTGGCGAAATGGTCTTCTGGACTCTTATACTTGTCCGAGTTTGTAAAGTAGACACTTCTACTTAGCTTTTGTCATCTGAACAACTTTTTAAACCCTTTTTTTGATATGACATTCTATGTGGCATAAACCACATAGGAGCGTGTGATACAAACAAAAAAGGCGCGTCCCACCTTGTAAAAAGGGCCCCAATGGTCAAATTAGGGATTATATTAGCCCTTCTTCCTCATTTGCTTACAACACCATTGTTGGATCAATTTTAGCCTTTTTTTCCTTTCTTCTCGATCTTCTCTCTCTAAATTTCTTGACCTTTAATTTTTTTTTTGTTGTCGTTATACTCCTGTTTTTTTTTCGTGAATTTCGAGTCCAATTTTACTCTGATTTTTTTTTCGTGTATTTTATTTCACCATGACAGTTCTTGTTTGTTATTGTGGGTTGTATGCTAAACTTAAGATGTCAAGGACACCAACTAATCCCGGAAGAATATTTTGGGGTTGTCAAAAATATGCAACTGGTAATGATTATGGATTCTTTCGATGGGCTGATGCAAATGAACAATACAAAATAAACAATCCATCAACAAATTCAGAGCAAGGAAGTAAAGGAAGATATAGAAGGCAAGGAAGACAAGAAAGGCATGGAAGGAATGGAAGGCAAGGGAGATCAAGCACTAGTATTGATATCACTGTTATTATCATTGTTGTCATTTGGTTTCTAGCAGTTGTATTTAAGATGTCTTGATTTGTAGTTGCAATGTACAATGATAATGAAATTGAAATTTAAAGACAAACACCATTTTTCCAAAACTAAATCTTCAAATTAGGTTTTACAATTACTAAGAAATGCACCATAAGTTCATAAATCTTGTCTTAACAACAGTTGGGATCCAAAAACTTAAAACAACTACCAATTAAGCTAGACAAAGAGAAATCTACTACTGTGTGCCTTGAATGCCTTGAGTGCTTAGTGTGGACTGATTCTTATTGGCATGAGTGCTTGTTGTGGCTTGAGTTCTTGTTATGGCGTGAGTGCTTGTAGAAGATTTTGATCATCTGTAACTCTCTTCTTGTAGCTGCCTTTGGGTAGCTGCAGCTCCACCCTTCCAACTTAGTCCATTTAGTTTGTAACCAAAATAAATATTGGTTGGAACTGAACTAATCAATGTTGGACTGTGTAACACTCTATCAGTAGTTCCAGACTAAGAAATAATAAAATTAGTTAAAAATGCACTAATTAATAGCAATTAAGTATGTTTAGATGATAGAAGACTTACCCTCTCCACTACACTGCCACTTGGTCCAAACAACACATCAAAACCAACAGTTTTTGCCTTCTTGTGTTTTGGTCTCTTATATGCAAGATTTGCACCACCTCTCAAAGCCGTACTAGTCTTTCTTTTTTGGGCACCAACACTAGTAGTAGACTATTGAGTTGTTGGTTGAATAGCATTCCCAGATATTGCAGAAGTGGTTGCAGGCCTCACAGCAGCTGTAGGCCTCACATCAGTTGTTGAGGCAGTTCCAGGCCTCACACTAGCTGATGTAGCATTTGCAGGCCTTCTTCCAGTTGATGTAGCATTTGCAGGCCTTCTTCTACTGTTGTATCATTGGGAGGCCTTTTTCTTATTGATGTAGCATTTGTAAACCTCTCACGACCTCCTGAAGTATTTGCAGGTCTCTTATCACCTCCTGAAGCACCAATGGTAGGTGTGACACTTGGTCCTGCACCTACACTTGGTTGACTGCCATTTGCAGATGCTCTAGCTATTTCAGAGCTACCAGTAAAACCATTTTTCTATAAACATAATGTTAAGGTCAAAAGCACATCTAAAAAAATTAAAATTTATTAATAAGAAGATATTAAAGCACAACTTACCAAAGTTGGGCATCCTTTCTTGTTGTGTCTAATAGTCTTGCACACAGAACATGTCATCTTTCTTTCCTTTCTTGTAGCCTTTCCAAACTTCTTCTTAACAAACTCATCACTATCTTTCTTTCTATTTTTACTTGGTCTTCCTGGCCTGGCAATAATCTTAGGTGGCTCAATTGCTGGTCTTGTAATTTTTGGCCACATCTTCATGTTTGTCATAGGTTGAATATACTTATTGTATGCCTTCAGGTATGTTTCCTTCTTATACCAGTTATCAACAAATGACTCCACATCCCATTCCTTATAATGCATTGCAGTAATTACATGTGCACAAGAAATTCCCTTTAGTTGCCATGACCTACAACTACACACCTTCCTCTTCACATTAACAACATGTGTATATGGTGGATCACCAATCTCAAAGCCAATATCACTATTAAACTTCACCTCACAATTGGCTGCATACTCACCATTCTCAGTAAGAACTTCCATAGCTATTAGTGATACAACATTGATCCATCTTTCTAGAAACTCTCTCATTTGATTCATCCTTTCCATGACTTTGACTCTTATTTCCTCCAACATAGTGATGATTGGTTTGAACCTAGCACCCAAAATTCAACTGTTGAAAGTCTCATCACACATGTTGTTCTCAACCATATAACACCTGTTATGTTCTTTAAGCAAAGCCCTACACCATGCCTCTTTGTTGTATTTGAACAAATCTTCCACAATTCCATCTCCTAACTCACTCATTTCATCAAGTTTTAGTTGCAAATACACTTCAAATGATGCCTTGGCAACCTGTCAGAATTTTTTCCTCCTTTCTTCATCCCTCCATTCCTTCTTCCAGTTGGCCCATATATGTCTAGCATACCATCTATGCTCAGGATTTGGAAGTAGTTCAGTAAGTGCCAAATGAACACCCTCAAATAGTATAAAGACATTAGTTAGCAAAATGAAAAAAAAATATAACTAAAAATGTGATACATCATACCTTCTGCATATCAAACATCATTTTTAGTCCTTCACCTCCAGTTTTTGTAAGCTCCAAATCATGTTTGATACATCTAAGAAACCAAGACCATGTGTTCGTTGTTTCTTTATCAACTACTGCCCATGCTACAAGGTACATCTGATTATTTCCATCTTTGGAAATGCAAGACAACAACATACCTTTACATACACACTTGAGAAATGCACCATCTAAAACAATTATCCTTTTACACCCCTCTATCCATCCCACTTTTTAAGACTCCAATACAAATGTAGATGCCCATAAACACCTTTTTTCCTGGAATTGTGTTCTTGGATGTCCTAATAGATACAATGGTACCAGGATTTGTGGTTTTCAACTCTTCAGCATAATCATACAACCTAGCAAACTCTTCCTTAAAATCACCCAAATGTTCATTCATAACTCTGATTTTTACCTTTCTACAGGTTGTTTTACTAACATACAACCCATAGTCCTTACTTAAAAGATCTTGAATCTGACGCAATTTTATTGAAGGCTCACTCATAATTCTGTCCTTGTAATGCTTACTAATCCATCAAGGGTTACACAACTTATTTCTTGTCCTTTTAGAACACTTGTGGACAGGAAAGTAAGTCTTCACACTGAAATTTCCAGTGTTACCATCAAGACTTCCAAGAATAACCCAAGGACAACCCTTCTTCTTATACTTTGCCCTTACCTGTTCCTTCTCATTAGGTTTTAACTTAAGATTCACACCTTTCTGAATCGAGTAAGTCTGCAGTGCCTCTCTAAATTCAACATAACTCAAAAAAACCATATACAACTGAAACAAGACCTTTTTTTGCAGTTTTATCAAAGTAGATCTTGGTAGATGAACTTCTAAGTGGTGGATCTACCACTTCATCATTATCAACAGGATCCCCTTTAGCTTCACTAATGTCACTACCAGGATCTGAGCTATCAAAATAAGGGTCACCTTCACCCAATTTACTTTTATATCTAGCCCTCTTGTTCTTATAAATGTCCTCAAAACCAGTATCTATACCTACAGGTACAGATGGTATCTCATCTAGACTCACCCTATCAGCCTTTTGTTTAACTTGTTTTTGAATGTTAGACTGCATAGCTTGAAGAAACTCTTCATCCAAGTCACTCAAATCATCAATGTTTTCATCAACATCATAAAGTTAATCACAATCAGTGTCAGTGTTAGCTAGATCTACTTCAGAATCAGAAGTTTGAAGGTGGTATGTGGAGAAGTCATTAACTTGATCTTCATCTAGGTCTTCTAAAGAAACCTTCTCTTTCCCTTTGTATACCCTAGGAGGAGGATTTTCATTTTCATCAAATGGTTGAGGTGAAGACACATCAGCCCTATCAGTTTCAATTAAAGGTGGAAGGGCTGACACATCACCATTACGGTGTAGCAATAAGGGTGGAGTGGGTACCATATCAGCCCTAGACTTGTAGACACTTGATTGTCCTATTTTCGAGGATAATTTTTGTAACACCCCATAAATTTCTGAACGTATGCGACTAAGTGACGGAATTACTTGAACTTACAATAAAGGGTATATTATGCATGTAAGGTGTTGGGCTACATTCATCTTATGCTAATGGACCCAATTAAGGCCCAAAAATTAACAAGGAAGACATGTCCCAAAAGGAAAAATGACCCATTCATCTTTTGACCAAGTAAACATGTCATTAATGACCAAGTGTATGGATAAGGATGACCATTAATGGACTATATAAGTCTCAAAAAATCATATTTTTAATCACCACAATACACTTGCCAAATTCTAGACTTTTCCCAAAAAAAAAAAGAATATTTTCTCTTCATCTTCAAACCCTAAGGCAACTACACTTGTTTGGACAAGATCATCCACTTGCAAGCCTTGGTAAGTATTTACTCTTGTATATTAATGTAATACATGCATGATATATGGTTGGAAACATGGTGGTTATGGTTAAAAGGCATAGGGCAGTCCACTTTTGCTTTCGACTAAAGGATTTGCCTTTTTGTGGTTTAAACTTGAAAAGGGATTTAAGGCCTTGAAGGAATTGAATTATATGGAATAAATTTCAGTATATTTAAGTGTGGTGCTGTCCCTAATTTGTTACTTTTGTGTATGGATTGATGGAAATGTTTTTACGTAATTGTACATGGAACGTTTGGTGTAGTGAAAAAAGAATACTTTCTTGTTATGTTAAAGTGAATTCTAAAATTGTGTGGGTTGTTTTTGATATATTGTTGTGGAAGGTATTTATGTGACTTGATGTAATAAATATGTGGAGTTGTATTGAGGCGGAAATGTAAAGTAGAAACTTGGTGTAAAATCCTATCGGTTTGTGATGTCTGCGTTGATGTGTGGACTGTTTTGGTGGTGTGTGGACTGATTTGGTGGTGTTGTTTTGCGAAAGCAGTAAGTTATAGTGTAATGTGGTGGAATAGTGGTTATTTGGTAGTATAACGAAGGGGGGGGGGGGGTGATGCACCATGTGTTTTGGAGGTTGGACTGTTCTTACTTTTCGTTAATCACCTACTTACCGTCTTGTGAACTTGTAATGTAGATAGCCGTTAATGTTCGCTCCATTATGTACTTGTGTTGTAGAGTAACACATAAGGAAGGAGCTGAATCATTGTAGTCACGTGTTGGAAAGGATAAGGTATGTAAGGTTACTCTTTGCGTATCCTTCTGCAGCACATAGTGTTCGCATTGTCATTGTACTTGTTCCATTCCGAAATGTTCTAAGGTATCTCATTTCAGGTTGTCATCTAATGTTAGTCACATGTTCCTTATTCATTGATCATTTGTTATTCATGTGTTACATAATTGTGGACATCGTTCCAAAGTTCCAATAATGTTACGGTCTAAAGTTCCAATAATGTAACAACCTAACATATCACTCTTATAGCTAAAGAATGAAGTAATGCGTAATTGTGTATGTTTTTCACGGGTGGTATCTCATGGGGTGAAAAGAACACCTGCATGGGTCGATCCCAATACTACGGGTGGTATCTCAGGGGCAAAGCCTAGCATGGGTCGATCCTGATTATTATGTTATTTCTCACTGATCAGTTGGGCCAGGGTATACTATATGAATGAAGGTATATGATTGATATTACAGGAACGATATTGATGAATGAATGAACGTAAAGGAAAGTAATGAACGTAATGTACACGGTTCCACACATACAGAACGACGGGATATCCATATTGATTATTCACTTGTACTTGATTTCATTGACATTCTTATATATCATGTGATTACTCATGGCCTTACATACTCAGTGCATTCTTCGTACTGACGTCCCTTGGGGGACTTACCTTGCTTGATGCAGGCACAGGTGCTAGTAGTCCTCCACAGTAGAACTTGAATTTTCTGCGGATTGTTGGTGAGCTCCGGGTTGCTTCAGGGCTTTCCAAGTCTTTGTATATTTGTTTTGGGACTGTGCAGTAGCGGTATAAGGCAGGGACTTGTCCCGGCCTTAGTTTTGGTTATGTACATCTCTTAGAGGCTTTGTATACTATGGTAAAGTCGAATGTAGTATGTGTATTCTCTTTTTTTTTTTTGACATTGCGGCCCTAACGGCAAAGTTTCATATATATATATATATATATATAGCATATGTTTCCATGACTTCCGCCATTGGTATTTTATGGTTATATGAGATAGAATGATATTCATACAGAGGCATGCATATGAATGTACATGAGCAAAGATTGGTTTTCTCGGGCCTCAACGGCTTCGGGTGCCAGTCCGCCTCGTTGGAATTCGGGGCGTGATAATTTTTTGGCAAGTTCCACTTCACTTACATCATCAACAACTAAAGGTTCACTAATTTGGTGTACCACACATACATCAACAAAATCTCCACCTTTTAAATTGTTGAGAAACCTTAAAACATCACCATCAGTATTTAACATGTAATAACCACCCTTTTTGTCGACTCTAGACCCAAAGGTTTCAACTTTTTCAACACCTAATTTTAGTGCTAATTTATGAAACAACATTATCTGCAACTCATCTACATCTACTCTAATCTTTTCAACATCACAAATTCCATTAGCATACCTTAGCTCAGGGTCTGACATAAAACAGCCCCCATAGTTGAATTGAAGTGTCACTATTGTTAAAGCCATTTGGTTACCATGCCTGTACAATGACAAGATAATATATACAATGAGTCAATTTGTACATATATACAAAAACCCTAATTTTTAAAGGAAAAAACACAAAAAGCTCTAATTTTTAAAGCAAAAAGGTGTGAAGATTCTTCTCCACATGTATGATATATCACAATGGACCAGTGATGTATACAATACCCAAGGCAATTAAAGAAAAAAAAGAGTTCAAATTGTGATTTTACAAAAAAAAAAAACCTAAAATCTAATCGAAATCATAAAATATGCCATTGAAGGCTTAACACTACTACATATTCGTCTAACACTAGCATTAGACATGAAAGAAAGCAAAAGCCCCAAAAATTTCAGTCCCAATTTTGATTTTACAAAAAAACCATATAATCTAATCAAAATCACAAAATATGCCATTTAAGGCATAACACTACTACATATACTTCTTACATTTGCATTAGACACGAAACAGAGCAAAAACCCCAAAAAAATTCAATAAAAACATTGTGAATCGAGTAAAACCCTAAAACCTCAAAATCGACACAATTAACTCGAACAAAAACCAACAAACAAACTCGAACATGCAATAATTAGCACAATAATTAGGATAACTTACATAGATAGCTTCAACTAAGCCTTCAATTAATAAGAACAATGGGCGAAAAATTAGTGTAATAGAAGGGGAGAGTGGAAAAGTCGAAGTAGAAGGGTCTAGTTTTAAAGCAAAAATGAAAAAATGAAAAGAGGTCAGAGTTTTTAAGTCCATTACACGTAATTTCCTACGTGTAAATTATTTTTTAAATTTTTAATGACGTGTCTGCATTTGTGCTACATGCTCAAGTTATTAGACCAAAAAATGGTTTAAAAAGTTGTGTTCTGATGGGTTGAAGGGTTCAGATGACAAAAAGCTAAGTAAAAGTTTCCACTTTACAAACTCGGACAAGAATAAGGGTCCAGAAGACCATTTCGCCTTATTAGTTTGAGGCATATTTGATATTAATAGATAAAACAAATAATAGAGTGTATATTTATTAAAAAGATTAAAGGGTAAATTAGTAAAAATATACTTTTCATTTATAATTTCTTAGAGCTCTCATCTTTTTGCTCCCTTTGATGACTCAAATCCACGAGGCCACGACCTTAAGATTGTAGGTAGACGGTACTTACCACCTAAGTTACCAACGCAATACCCTTTTGTCGACTAAATGCACGTGTTGCCCTTAAAGTTGTCAGGATTTTCATTCAGAGTTGATGTTGTATCCTATATTAAACACCTAAGGGGTCATTTTATAGAGTGTATATGAATAATGTTGAATAGAGTGTATTGGCAATGTTTGTATTAGTAATGCTTGTATTAGTTATGCTGGTATTAGTTATGTAATCAATATTTATTACACACTGTTTGGTTTGATGTACTAAAAATAACATGAAAACCATAATTTTTTAAAATAATGTTTATTTACTGAAATAGCCTTCATTTAGCTTTCTACATTCTCTTTCCAAACGGAGATAGCAGTAGCTGTTGCTCCTTCTTCATCTAAACAAAACTCGGCAATGAAATCGCTGAAATTTTCGCCGGAAAAAAGAGGAAGAAATCGGGAAAACAAAAAATTCAAACGGAGAAGCCATTACAAATACAAAATTTGAGCAAATGAAATCAAACAATAATTTTATATTATTTATAACATTCAACTTTCTTCAGCATAAAAGATTCAAAAGATAATTTTCTTTGATTCTAGGACTAAAAATGGACTCTTTAAAGCATCTCAAGTTTCTTTCCAATTGTAAGCAAAGATTATTGGTACAAACCCTTTCAGCATCAACTAGAATTAAGAACGGAAAAGGAATTGAGACAAGAACGGAAAAGAAATGGGGAAAAAAATTGAGGGGTAAATTTGTCATTTATTAAGCTAATGCATGTGTTGAAAGCTTTGTATTACTAATACATAGAAATGGTGGTATTAGTTATGCATATCATAATACATAGGTTATACATAGGTTGAAAAAGTATACCAAACAAGGTATTAGTAATACATAGAACCAATGCATGCATTATTTTATTTAACACACTCTATCAAGCGACCCCTAAAAATATTCATAAAGTAACTATTAAGCACTTTTTGCTGATATGGTGAAATGTGTGTTCCTCACTTATTCCCCCCACGTCACAAGCCTAAATTGTTCATTTTCCTTTTCGGAATGTTTGAAATTAAGCCGGGAAAAAAAAAAATTCCTACAACTTTCTTTTTGATGACTTGCCAAATCAATTAGACTTGCCAAAAATCTCCTTTTTCATTTTTTGTCCTACATCTTTATCAAACTTTTCAGTTTTTTCTACAAGCCCTGTAATTCTACCAGGTAGATTATCTTTAAAAATTTTAATATTTCTCTATTGAATGTTGCTTTCAGAACATATCCTTTTTGATCTTCTTCAGATTCAATGATCTAGACATTTTCATTTTCTCTTCTTCAATTTCTTGATTCATTCTTCTGAATCATAGCTTGAGTCAGAGATTTCCTCATAAAGTTCTTCATAGAAATCTTCACTTTCTATGGATTTTATAGATTCTAGGGCCGAATCAATTTCTCTTCTGTCAATTTTTGAAATTTTGACTTTCTTTTTGTTACATTTGTAACTTTTGTGGCCTTCAATCTATTCTAATTTTCTCAAAGTTCACCTAACCTTAGAGATGACAAAATATATTATTATTTAAGATTCTAATTTTATCATAAGAGAATTTTCATTTGAAGTCCTACTAATTGTTTATATAAAAAAAATGATGCACATTGCAATACACGTACACTAAAATTAGCATGAAAGCTCTTAGCGAAATAGCCATTTAGCTATTTTACAAATATTTAGGACTTGAAATTTATTGAAACTTGATTATTATTTGGATTATGTACCTAAAATTTAGGACTTTAAAATCAATTAAAAATTTACCTTATATAAATTGTTAAAAACCCAATTTAAGGTTACTAAAAAATTCATACACATTCTTTGAAATAGTATGACAATTGGCCAGTGACATTTAATGGTACTCAATTGCATTCTTGATGAGTCACATTATTTTTTTTTCTTTTATAAAATTCACTCAGTTTATTTGCACGTGCAACGCACGCACGTTAAGAGCCTAATTCATAGGAGATAATTAAATGTCTATTTTTAATATCAAGAAAATAACTAATTTTCTTGTTAATTGCACAATCCTTTTATATATAAATTTGATTAGGTCTAGAATTTGTTATATATTTGATATGTCGTGTATTCTTCAAAAGAAGAATTACATATTGTATTGTCTCTCACTTATTTCTCAACAATATTCTTCAATGGCTGCCCTGATTGATCGTCGGCTTAGCTCAGGTTCGATTTTTTTCTTCATTTTTCTTGTAAATTTTGCACTTTCAGAATAATTTCTAATATGAAAATAGATTCAAAAATAAATACTTAACATTGTCATACTAATTTCATGAAAAATCTATTGTGTTGTTATCCTCTTGGTAAATGACTTTTAGTGTTTTTCATCGCAACTTTCAGATTGTCATCTTATGTTAGCTTCCAAAAATTAGTGCTCTTCAGAGTCTGTTGAGAAATTTGGTTCATTAGATCAACGTAAACATACATTTTAAATATATAAATGGTGAACGTATAGATAAAAAAAAATATGTAGCAATTCCATAGGCTGGAAGAATTGCAGAAGTTTAATCCATTATTATTAATTCTTTCCTTATCATCTCTTTGTGTATGTGGTTGTTGGTGATTCAATTACTTTTGTTTTAGTATACTTCGAAATAAAGCTAAGTTAGAGTTGAGTTCATATATATTGATGATTGATGAGATCGTATGAAAGAACTTAAGATTTTATCTTGTTAATTTCTTTGGGTCTATGATCATCAGTATGGGAGATGGAGGTTTGTATTGAAACTTTTGTTTTGTTTTCCCGGTCATAAGAGTTTTGATGTTAGATTATACTTTTCTTGTATAATGTTGCTATTAGCAGTGAATACATGAAGTATGATATTTAATTTTATGCTAATTTGCTTAATCAAATATCATTAAAATAAGCAGATATTGCAAATTTAACAGGGTATATATGCGGAACGCTTTTTAGGATGTATATGCATAAAGCATTAATAAAACATTCATTCATACTTTTTATGGAGTATAGAGAATATGTTGATCTACTATTTTCTTTGCAGTTAGGAATAAGAAATGCACCCTAATCATTTCCAATTTATGGATGATTTTTCCTATACTAGCTTGTTGATCTACTGTGTCGTAGGCTTTTATCAATTCTTCTATTGATTTATCAAGACTCTTTATGGTAGAGTAGTGTTTCCAAGCTCTCTTCTTAAATTGATTTATGTGATACTGTACTTCACTTAACATGCTTGACAACAAACTAATGTATACTTTCACTTTTTAATAGATCCCTATAGGTACTAGGTCCCTTTCATAACTATTAGTATTTGTGTTAAGATCATTTAAATAATATTTTCTTTATGCTAATAATCCCATGAAATAAAACTTAGTAAGTTTTACCTCTTTCCTTTTTCAGAACAACTTTATCACCACCTCGACGGTTCTCCTTTCAGGCAATGAACAATTTTTCCTAGCCTATATGACCCACTCGTCCGATGGCTACTACCTTACCATTCCTCCTTAAGGCTGAAAATCACAACTTTTATTTACACCATTCCAAAAAAAGAGAGATATAAAACAAACCCTTTTTATTTCATAATACTATTACACAAAGAAAGTCTTATTCAGATTTTCTTTCTACATATCCTAATAGTTATACAAGAAACTTTTCCCTGGCAGGAAGTAGTTTACTCTTTTTTCTTTAAGATACCTATCATTTTTGTCTAATGGAGTTTTAGTCAAAATGTAGTCTACCTAGAGTTTTGCCATTCCTTTTATAGATATAAGGAAGGGTCTTTTTACAATTATTATTTTTCTAGGGGCGCCCCTAAAATAAAATATTTCTTTCATCAGTCCCTCAATGATGGCATTTTGATGGCCGACAATGCGTGCCAGAATAAAGAGATAAGATTCCCTGACTTTTTGATTTGTCGTTTCTTGTGACGTAAGTGCTTACGTTTTTTCCTTTGTCTTTTGCAGTCACATCGCCCTAGCTGCTTTCTGACTGTCACCTCGCCTTAGCTGCTTTCTGACATATGGTTAGATTTATCTTCATTGCTGGTTTCTCCACTCGGAGTAGAATGGTTATGGCCCAGAAACTTATATGCCATTTTCCATGTCTCGTCCGTTGCTGTGAAGCTGTGGAGTTCAAAGTCGAGGACCTTTTTCATAAGGAGTTTAGATTTGGTTCTTCCTCTGGTTATAAGGATCCAATTTGTATCACAATTAAGAACTTTATAATTCTCTTTAGCTAATTTTGTTATAATATAATATAGAGCTTTCATTCCCAGAGCTCTTCTGGTCTTGATCCATTTTTTAATTAAAGTATGGTAATTTCTTACCAACCCCAGTGACACTAATATTGAATTTTTTCAACTTTTCCCCTGAGATGTAATTGACAGTTGAAAAATACAATTGATAATCCCAAAATTCAAGAACAATACTGAAGAATCGACAGTAAACCCCTTCTCCTTCAGAATAGATTTTTATGGAAGATACCAACTGAGGGGGTAGTTCCATTAATTCTGATAAATTCGGACTACTGTAAATTCTGTTCAGATAGCCAAATTCAAATAACTGGGCTACGAACTTTGTAGATCCGCTCGGTAATATTAAAATTCTTAGGTATATGCTATTTCCCAAGCTGCCAAAGATTTCTCTGCTTTCGTCAGGGAGACTATAAATCATTTCAGTAAAAGAGATGTATTCTGCTTCTTTTGGATGCGTTGCTCCAATTTGAAAAGAAATAAAAAAAATTCTTCGTTAGGTCTTTTTTCTGGGTTTCCAGAGATTATTTTTTTAGCCTTGGCTGATTTAGTATCTATAAGGTGCTCTCCCTCTGCTCGGCCTTTACCCTTATCAGAAGATTCAGATATCGACATATCCGATCTTACCTTTGAGATATTTTCTGCACTAGGTGCTGGTAGGACATTTCTTGCCACCTTGTTGAGACTAATATTTCCCTTTGGATGTGTGTCCAGATGTTCACAGAGGAGCTGAAAATCCTTTATATTTTCCTATTGGTCTGTATTGAGTTGATTTAACTCATACTGTAATTTTCTGGTTTTTTCAGATAACTCGTGCATGGTGTCTCGAATTCCAAATAATTGTTGACTTTTGTCATTAATGGCTTCATCAATTTTCGTCATTTTTGGAAGATTCTATTGACAAGAATCTGTGTTCTATTGTCCATACTCGACGTTCCTTGAAAGGAAATCTACAAAAGAGTTGTCAGTTTCTTTAATATTTTCTATTTTGAAAGAATAAATGATAATAATACCTGCCATCTGTGCATCCTTCTATACTGTGGTTCAGAAGAAAGTTTATTAGATATCAAACCAGATACCTGGGTATTATCAGTTCTGATGATGAATTGTTTGGTTAATAAGAAAGCTGAAAATTTTCTAATTCCCCTAACAATGGCCAAGAGTTCTTTTTCATTAGTGGAATATTTTATTTTGGCTTCATTAAAAGTTTCACTTGTGTATCTACAGATTTCATTTAAATCTTTTTGTAATAATGCTCCCCAATGATAGTTAGATCCATCTATTTGTAAGACCAGATTGTCTTCTTCTTCAGGTTGTCTAAGCCTTGGTAGCTTAGAGCATTCTTCTTTGAGGTTTTAACACACTGTGTATGTTCCTCTGTCCATCCAAGTCTGTTAG
This sequence comes from Capsicum rhomboideum, assembly GCA_031232105.1. NCBI lineage: Eukaryota > Viridiplantae > Streptophyta > Magnoliopsida > Solanales > Solanaceae > Capsicum > Capsicum rhomboideum. Next base: position 135,811,497 of record CP124709.1, on the reverse strand, counting down.
ATTTTCGTATTAATTTCTGAAGTAGATTTCTTTTCCTTGCTAGGTCCGAAAGAAATTCTCCTGCATAGTTTAAACAACACAGAAATTTTTGAATTTCTTGCTTGGTTGTAAGTTTATCAGGGAATTCTATAAAAAATTTTTGGAAATATGAGCCTGTAATTCGATTCCATATTTTGAAATAATCATTCCTAAGAATTCTATTTTATTTTTATTTATTTCAGCCTTTTTCTGGCTTAAAATAATGCCATTTTTAACACATATTTCTGAAAATGCTTTCAAATGGGTCAAATGTTCTTGGTATGATTTTGAGCATACCAAAATATCATCAATATATACCGATAAGAAATCTTTCTTAGCAAATATTTTGTCCATTTTTCTTTGAAAAATTTGTGGTGCATTTTTTAATTCAAATGGCATTATCATCCATTTGTAATGTCCATTGGGAGTACTGAATACGGTTAAAGGAATTGATTCCTTTGCTAATTTTATCTGCTAGAATCCGCTTTTATAGTCAAATTTTGAAAAGTATATTTTCCCTTTAGCCAAATTAATTAAATTGTTTTTATTGGGAATGAAATATCCATCAAAAACACAATTTTTGTTAAGCTCTTTATAGTTGATAACCATTCGAGCCTTACCTCTTTTTATCTCTGCATGATTCCTTACCATAAAGGCTGGACTGCTGTGAGGACTTCTACTAGGTCTGATTAAGCCTAGATTAATTAATTCTCAAATCTGAATTTTAAATTCAGCCTTCTCTTCTTCAATATAGAGCATTGGTCTGACTCTAATAATGATACTAGGATCTTTGAGCGTCAAGGTTGCTTCTTCCTGGTTCTTTTCCCATTTTTCCAATGGGTTCTCTTCATAAGATTTCTGCAAATTTTCTTTGATCCATTCAAGGTTAAGACATCTGCAAGAATAATGTTTTTGGACTCTCCAAGTATCTTCTTTTGAAATTCCCATTTTCTTTAATTAAGATGTATGTGTTATGTCTTCTTGGTATTTTAATAAAATAATTACATGGGGTTTTAAAGCTTACTATGTAGATTGTCTGATGATAATCCTGAAACTGTTGGATAATATCATTTCCTATTAGCAGGTCAGTTTCTAGTTTATCATAGGCATATGCATTTTTTATAGAAATAATTTTTGATCCTAAAATTATTTCTACATTTTCTTTAGAATACTTTATCTTTTCTTTATCACCTGTAATGCCCACAGCCGAATTATTGGTATCATTAATTTTTCAATCTTTAAAGAGAAAGGATTTTTCCAAACTGACTTCAGATCCGTTATCAATTTGACAACAGGTTGTCAATTTTGTATCGTAAGTGGTAAATTCCACGAATACAGAAACCCTAAAAGATGTTTTTTTAGGCATTTAATTTTGGAATAAAACATGTTTTATTATCCCAAGTAATTTTAATTTCTTCTTTCCCTATATTATAGTCTTCTAGACTATTTAGGAACTGATCTCCCAAAATTATGTTATAATCAGTGATCCTGATTTTATCTAACTGTATTGGCAATTTTACCATTCTTTTACAACTATAATTATTACCTTCAAAGGTGTTGTAGATGTATGGGATACCTTCATATATGGTCAATCCATCTAGAATGCCTTCTTTAATGTGATTTGCGTTGTCCCTGTTTGAATTTGTATATTTTGTTTGCTCCAATAACTCCCGTTGTAGAATCTTCTTGCTACTTGAGTGATTTTTGCTTTTCCTTCTCTCCTTAGGGGATATCTTTGAGAAGTACTTTTTCTTATGGAATTCCTCCCATATTTCAATGTTTGACTTGGATTTACACTTGTACTTCCTATGTCTTGTGTTTTTCCAAAATGAATCTCATATTCATCCGGAATATCTGCTGGTTGAATCTCGGATTCCACAATTTTAGCAATCCCTACACATTCTTGATCTATTTCGACCAAACTTTTATTTTTATAAACATTTCCATAATTTGAATTGGTAACTGCATAAAGAGTTTGGTAATAAATACTCATTATATGATTACCTGATTTAAAAATGTCTTTTCTTTTTACCTGGAAATGTAAACTCAAAGCATCATTGAAATCAGTATCTTTGAGTTAAATACACTACCTTGGGTAATAAGTGAATAAGAGCATGGTGTAAGCCAAGTTTTCTTCAACTATACCTAGATTACCTTCTTTGGTATTTATGAATCTTTCGTCTGAGAGATTGATAACAATTGGGCAATTTATCCCTTCTTTGAATGTGGATTTTACCAGTATTTGAATTCCTCCTAAATGAACATAGTTCATTTTTTTCTTTTCTTTTCAGAAATTTTTCTTAGTATTTGATCGATCATTGGTTTTGTTAATAAGTTTAACTTATGTCGAGCATTTGTCTGAGTAATTTCTATTACTTTTTCAATCTCTTGATATTCATGGTAAGATATTTTATTTCTGGTGAACATCCTCTGCATTCTGCTGAAAATATTGTCCTTAGTTATCAGATTAAGTTTTAAGCCTTAGATTCTTTTAATATTTCTCCATTGAATGTTGCTTTCAGAGCATATCCTCTTTGATCTTCTTTAGATTCAATGATTTGGACATTTTCATCTTTTCATTCTTCAGTTTCTTGATTCATTCTTCTGAATCATAGCTTGAGTCAAAAATTTCCTCATAAAGTTCTTCATAGAAATCTTCACTTTCTATGAATTTTATAGATTCTAGGTCCGAATCAATTCCTCTTCTGTCAATTTTTAAAATTTTGACTTTCTTTTTGTTACATTCACAACTTTTGTGGCCTTCTTCTCCACAATTATAGCATTTACATTTTTCCGTTGTTTTTCTTTTGAAGTTATTTTTTCTTTTGTAATATCGTTTTCTTGGTATATAATTTTTCTTAGAAATATTTCTTCTTTTTATTAAACCCTTGTTTTCTATCTTTCTTTTTTTCTTATAGGGTTTTGCTTCACATCCCCATTGAGTTGTTGCATCTGTATCCTTACAACAAATTTGGGTATTTTCTTTTAGCTTTTCTTTGTATATTATGTAACATACAAAGTTGGCTTAGTCTTTGATTTACGAAAGAGATTCTTTTTCCTAAAGAGTCATTATTTTGGTCTTCTTTGGCATATTCTTCCCTAAAATAGCTAGCCCAGAAGCCAGAAAATTTTTGGAAATATTTTTTCATGTATGGTCTCATATCTTCCTTGCTGTCAAAGATATTGTAATAATATTCTTCGAATTCGCAAGTGTATTCTCGAATGAAGCTCATTTTACAAATCTGGAGTTCTTCTAATAGCTCAGCAGCTTGTGCCCTTATGCTATCTCTTCCAAATTCTAGGCTTCCCTGATTTCCTATGAATTCGTATCCTAAGAATTTTAAAAGGCAATTAATTCCTTTGTCAACCAAAATTTTAAAACAGTCTATGACCATATGTTTGACTGCCCCTTGAGATTTGTCTGATAGTCCATTGTACCAATTACTTACTTTACCTGAAAAGGTATTTGTGGCTATAAGAAATTTTTCTTCCTCGCTATATGTAGTTCTTTTGCTTAGTAAGAAAAATAATTTTAGATTTTGTACCCAAATATCTAAGACCAATCCTGGGTCTATTTTACAATCTAGGTCAAGAAATTGGATAGATCCCGCATCTCCTAATGAAAGTCTATTAGGCGTATATCTAGCCTTGCTATCATTAAAGTATTTTTTCATGAAATCCTTTTTCTTATGGGTTTTTGAAGATATATTTTCTCGTAATTCCTTTTCTAAGAGATTTGAGAAACCGCTTGTTCTAAAGTTAGATTGGAATCCAACTGTCTCTTCTTCCTGAGTATTTGATCCCTTTTTCCTAGATTTTCACCTTTTTCAGAGGCTTCAGTTTTGAATTTCCCCTGGGGTCCTCCTGTTTCCCCTAGATTAGTAAGGATTCTTAAATTTTGGTCTGAAAGGTCCAAATCTTCTAATGCATAGACTAATTCGTCTAGGTTATTCATTCTTCTTTTGAAGATTCCTCTTTGTCTAGTTTGGTGGGTTCTATCATTTTTCCTTTTCTAGATTTTTCTAGATCCTCTATTTCTTGTTGTATCCTTAGAAACTCTGTGATTATTCTTTCGTCTAAACTTTCTTTCTGATACGAACTGTCATTAAAAAAAAATTCTCGAAAGATCTCCTTTTTGATTTTTTGTCCTACATTTTTATCAAACTTTTCAGTTTTTTCTACAAGCCCTGTAATTCTACCAGGTAGATTATCTTTAAAAGTTTTAACTTCTAATTCTATGATTCTAATTTTTACAGATAATTGCTTGTGCATCTCTATAAGATCCTCAAGCTTTTATAATATAATATAATATTCATGCTCATGTTGATTTAGGATAGATTATTTTGATTTTTATTTTCTAAATGTTGGATTTTGAGCTCTAACTCAAAGATTATTTTCTTTTGGGAAGCCAAAGGTTTCTTGCAGACTCTTGCCAATATATTTTTCGAATATCGGTTCATTCTTATTTGGAGCTCTTCTTTTAATTGAAGAATAATTTCAAAAAGATTTTGATTTTCCATTAATTATTAACAATATGTCCTTGGCTCTGATACCATTAAAGAGGTTGTGCTGATAAATAAGCAGATATTGCAAATTTAACAAAGTATATATGCGGAACGCTTTTTAGGATGTATATGCATAAAAGCTCTCTTCCTAACATGCTTGATTTAAATGATCTTAATACAAATACTAATAATTATGAAAGGGACCTAGTACCTATAGGGATCTATTAAAATATTAAAGTATATATTAGTTTGTTGTCAAGCATGTTAAGTGAAGTACAGTATCACTTAAATCAAGTTAGGAAGAGAGCTTGGAAACACTACTCTACCATAAAGAGTCTTGATAAATCAATAGAAGCTACCATAAAGAGTCTTGATAAATCAATAGAAGAGTTGATAAAAGCCTACGACACAGTAGATCAACAAGCTAGTATAGGAAAACTCATCCATAAATTGGAAATGGTTAGGGCACATGAGTATTGCTTATTCCTAACTGCAAAGAAAATAGTATATCAACATATTCTCTATACTTCATAGTGGGGATGTGAAGCAAAACCCTATAAGAAGAAAAGAAAGATAGAAAAGAAGGGTTTAATAAAAAGACGAAATATTTCTAAGAATAATTATATACCAAGAAAAAGATATTACAAAAGAAAATTTATATATGAAAATTATTATTGTGTTGTATTCATTACTTTCTAACCACGTAGCTTAATATCTAGTAATTTTAATAAATCTAATCTGTAAAGTATTTTGTAAAAAATTGCCAAAATACAAAAAGATGATATAAAATTGGATCCACCAGAATACTCTTATAATGACTGATTTTTACAAATTCAATAATGAAATACAGAAACATTAGGCCAAGAATGTAAAAGATAAAGATGGTTAATACTTGATATGCTTCCTAAATATAAACTTTCTTGTAAAAAGATGAATCATAATTTATCTGGCTAATATTTGATAACACTGCATATTCTGTGGTACCAAAATATGCATCATGTGGAATAGATGTTGCAAATCTTGGGATCCACTATTGTCTGTAATCTCAGGAGGTATGAACTTTTGCCAAATCTTATGGTGGTAGTTCAGTTAATCATGCTGAAAATTAATATAGTTTGAAATTTGTATACATCTATAGAAAGACGGAACACAAAGGCAAGCACTTGAACAGAATTGGACGCAATTAGATTGATTGTTCTTGTAATGGTCCAACGTCTTGCTTTTTGCTTCTTTTCCAACATCAAGTAACTGTATCAGCGAAAAAAAGAAGAAAAAAAGTAGAGCAATTCATAAATCAAAAATGAAATAAAAAGATGTGGACATACAGAGTAGACAACTGACTGGCCTGTGGCTATTTTGCAAGAAGTATGAACAATACTTATTTTTGTTACATGAGTTGGTATTGATTTGTTAAATGAGTTGGTATTTTTGTAAAAGATACTATTTAATTCTATACAGAAAAAATGAATTAATACTTAATATATCCCATGAATCTTCTTTTATACAATGTATGATATTATATGCATTCTGGAAATAATAGTATTCAATTCTTTTTTAAAAAAAAACTGAAATTTGAATCAATACATTTTGTAGAATAGTGATTTTCTTGTGTTATCTCATCCTAATTTAGCTAATATATTATCACGTGTTTATCTTTAATTCAAATTCAAAAGTTATTTGAAGTGAGAATACTTTTGTGAAGATGCCTTATTACATTTTAGAACACATATTAACTTATTCACATGAAAGTAATCTCTATGAAATTGTACTCTATCAACAAAAACCTTTTTTTTTTTTTGCATATGTAAATAGTATCAAAGAACTTTAATACAGGTATCTCGTGTGTGGTTTCCTTGCTTTCATGATATAGTTTTTTTGTTCTGATATAATGTAATTGCTTTCATGGCACCTGCAACACAAACAAACACATAAAGAAAATTCATATTATGGTTGTAATAAAAAGATGAAAAAGGCGAACTATTTGTTTTATATGTTTCTGTTTCAAGTTGCTAAGCCTAAATTTGAACTTCGCTGAGGGCCTGAGGCCCTAATCACAATAGCAGAAAATGAGGACGTGCATCTCTAAGATTCGTAAGAACACTCATGTGAGGAAAAAAAAAAAGAGATTCAACACTATGTCTGGATGGTTGTTAGGTATTGTTTTATAATGTACGGTATTGTGTTGTCTTGTATCGTACTGTATTATTTTAATAAATACAATGCTTGGATAGATTGTATCGTTTTCTGTCGTTACATAATCTCACACATCAATAATTTAAAGGGTAAACCTACAAGAAAAGTAGGATACGGGCTAGGACTACTATAAAAAGGTAAGATAAAGAATAAAATAAGATTATTATATAATAAGAAAAGATAAAATAAGAAAAAAATATAAGGTTACAATGTGATACCATCAAATCGATGGTCACATAAAGTGAGTTTTTTCATGATTATCTAATCATGTAATCAAATCATACCATATCATACATTTTAAGAAACAATCAAAATAAATATGATACTCTTAATACGAATACCATACCACAGGTAACCACCATCCAAACAAAGTGTTAATGAAAGGAGGAGTTATTTAGTAATTGAAATATATCCCTGAATTAGTGGGTGCAGATTTTAAGCGGTTGAATTTAATTTCCCTTTTAAATGCTAAATTTACAAAATATGCTAATCTTGTAGCCAATTAACCGTGCATGTGCATAAGCTAGGGTAGTTTGGCTTAATTTTTTTTTTTTATTTGTTTAGATTTTTTTAAGAAAATATTTTTGAAGTCCAAATATTTTGGGGATAAGCCACTTGGCTTTTTGCTGTTATACTATTTCTTTAGATTTTTGTGGGTGACTAGATGAAAGTCTTTGACAGTTTTTTTTTTAAGAATCAAAACTTCAAATAAATTTTACACTCAACGTTAATTTTCTGATTTTGCAGAGTCATCTTTATTTTTATTTTTATTTTTAATGTGGATTTTTCAAGTGCTTACACTTGGCAGCCTAAGAAAGATTTGCCTTTCCTATTATATATAGATAGATGTTTTTTTTCACTATCGTATTTTTTTTTTCATAAATACTTTAATTTGTTGCACTTGAGCTGATGGTATTTTAGAAACAACATCTCTACCTCCACGAGTAGAGATAAGGTCTGCATATATTTTACCCTCTTTAAACCCCACTTGTGGGATTATACTAAATATGTCACTCCCTTCGTTTTAATAGTTTGGCTTACTTTCCTTCCTAGTCCGTTTAAAAAAGAATAACATTTTCCTTTTTTAGAACTCTTTAATTTTAATTTTCCACATGACATCATGTTTAAAATCATAAGATTAAAGGACATTTTGGTACATTTGACATAGCTTTAATTTAAGATCACAAGATTTAAAAGTCTTCTTTACTTTCTTAAACTCTGAGCCAATTCAAAATAGATCAAACAAATTAAAAAGAAGGGAGTATTACTATTGTAATCAAATCAATGTCTAAATGCTAGCATATAGTCTTGAACTTTGATGTTAGTGTAGACACCAAAAATTTGCGAGACTCTACAATGAACCCAATTCTGTAAGGGTTCTTGGAGGCTACTCTATCCTAAACCCTAGCTTGAAGGCTACTCAACTCTAAATCCTAAATCATGCCTATTTATAGCGTAACATATTCCCTTGAAGAGGCATCTCGAAAATTTCATAAACTCATGGAATATCACAAAGAGATCAAGACTCTCGCTTCTTGATAATCAAATACATCAAGAAGATCCACAAAATCCTCCTTTCATGAAGATCAAATCCAAATCATCCTAGGTTCGAGAAATACGCTACTAACAACCCTCGAATCATGGAGAAAATCAAGAGTGAAGAATCAAGGGAGGAACGGAATTGTACCCATATTCTTTGTCAATAAAATTATGTTTCTTCATATTTTATTTGTGATTGCAGTTTACTGTTCTTCACACTAAAATTTGTTGTAAACAAATTGACATACCCAGTGGGACCAAATCTGTCCTTCATCTCTCCTCTCACAAATCATATGTGCAAATCTGGAGTAACAAAACCTCAAAGATGAAAATTACTTCAAGCCTCGTCTATGAGTTCATCATGTCTACACTAGCATTAGACATGAAAGAAAGCAAAAGCCCCAAAAATTTCAGTCCCAATTGTGATTTTACAAAAAAATCCTATAATCTAATCAAAATCACAAAATATGCCATTGAAGGCATAACACCACTACATATACTTCTTACACTTGCATTAGACACGAAATACAGCAAAACCCCCAAAAAATTTCAATAAAAACATTGTGAATCTAGTAAAACCCTAAAACCTCAAAATCGACTCAATTAACTCGAACAAAAATCAACAAACAAACTTGAACATGCAATAATTAGCACAATAATTAGGATAACTTACAAAGCTAGCTTCAACTACGCCTTCAATTAATAAGAACAGTCGACGAAAAATTAGTGTAATCGAAGGGGAGAGTGGAAAAGGCGAAGTAGAAGGGTCTAGTTTTAAAGCGAAAATGAAAAAATGAAAAGAGGTTAGAGTTTTTAGGTCCATTACACGTAATTTTCTACATGTAAATTAATTTTTAAATTTTTAATTACATGTCAGTATTTGTGCTACACGCTCAAGTTATTAGACCAAAAAAGGGTTTAAAAACTTGTGTTTTGATGGGTTAAAGGGTTCAGATGACAAAAAGCTACGTAGAAGTGTCCACTTTACAAACTCGCACAAGTATAAGGGTCCAGAAGACCATTTCGCCTTATTATTTTGAGGCATATTTGATATTAATGGATAAAACATATAAATAGAGTGTATATTTATTAAAAAGATTAAAGAGTAAATTAGTAAAAATATACTTTTCATTTATAATTTCTTAGAGCTCTCATCTTTTTGCTCCCTTAGATGACTCAAATCCACGAGGCCACGACCTTAAGATTGTAGGTAGACGGTACTTACTACCTAAGTTACCAACGCAATACCCTTTTATCGGCTAAATGCACGTGTTGCCCTTAAAGTTGTCAGAATTTTCATTCAGAGTTGATGTTGTATCCTATATTAAACACCTAAGTGGTCATTCGGTAGAAGTATAAGAATAATGTTGAATAGAGTATATTGGCAATGTTTGTATTAGTAATGCTTGTATTAGTTATGCTTGTATTAGTTATGTAATCAATATTTATTACACACTGTTTGATTTGATGTACTAAAAATAACATGAAAACCATAATTTTTATAAAATACTATTTATTTACTGAAATACCCTTCATTTAGCTTTCTACATTCTCTTTCCAAATGGAGATAGCAGCTGCTGCTGCTCCTTCTTCATCTAAAACAAAAAACTCGGCAATGAAATTGACGAACCTTTCATCGGAAAAAAGAGGAAGAAATCGGGAAAACAAAAAATTCAAACGGAGAAGCCATTACAGATACAAAATTTGAGCAAATGAAGTCTAGCACTAATTTTATATTATTTATAATATTCAACTTTCTTCATCATAAAAGATTCAAAAGATAATTTTCTTTGATTCTAGGACTAGAAATGGACTCTTTAAAGCATCTCAAGTTTCTTTCCAATTGTAAGCACAGATTATTGGTACAAACCCTTTCAACATCAACTAGAATTAAGAACGGAAAAGGAATTGAGGCAAGAACGAAAAAGGAACGGGGAAAAATATTGAGTAAATTTGTTATTTATTACACTAATGCATGTGTTGAAAGCTTTGTATTACTAATACATAGAAAATGGTGGTATTAGTTATGCATATCATAATACACAATAGAATGTATAACTAATGTTTGCATTAGTTATACATATGTTGAAAAAGTATACCAAACAAGGTATTAGTAAAACATAGAGCCAATGCATGCATTATTTTATTTAACACACTCTACCAAACAACCCCTAAAAATATTCATAAAGTAACTATTAAGCACTTTTTGCTGACATGGTGAAATGTGTGTTCCTCATTTATTCCCCCACGTCACAAGCCTAAATTGTTTATTTTCCTTGTCGGAATGTTTGAAATTAAGCCGGAAAAAAAAATTTCCGGCAACTTTCTTTTTGATGACTTGCCAAATGAATTAGACGAATAATTGTTGTAAAACTAACTCAATTAAGCAGTTGCTTGAAACATTGGCGGTGTTTACTTGTCAAGTAAAAGAGATATCCTCACATAAGCAGTGTTAATTATGTGACTTACAAAATAAAATTTCTCGGACAAAAATGATTAAGCCAACTTTGTATATATTTGCCTTAATTCATCATGGTCCATGGATACCTGAGATATATATTTCATACATACTTATTGTCCAACTCTACAGATTCCAACAGTATTCGGGTCAATTTTTTTGTTAAAAATCATAATATAAGAGGATTGATTTTTCAGATGGTCAGTCAATTAAGTTAATATCTCCAAAAGTTATCCTTTTCTACTAATCTATTACTTTCTGACAAAGAGAAGACTTTTTGAGATAATAAATAGAGTGAGGGATAAAAAATACGTCTAAACTATCCTTTTTTTTTGAGTTTCATATTTAAACTATTGGGAGCGTGAGTGTACTGCACTCTCTCTTTTGTTTTAAAAAAATTATGTCATGTGGCACTCCACGTGAAAAAACAATTCTACCATGGTAATAGTTAATAAATTATTATTAGGTTAAAATTAAAGATAAAGGTTAGAAGTTATCACCGTGTAAATTAATTTATTCTCCATCGCATTCAATATTTTCTTCTTCATCTTCCCAACAGTGGTCTCGTCTTAGCCGTGGTGGCGTGAATATCTTCCGACTTGTTTCCACTATTAAGCTACAATCTCATCATGATTTAAAAGAACATTGATTTCCATAACGTGTCAGCTAATGGATCCTTTATGGCCAAATGCACCTAAAAGTGTTTGTGACAAATATTTGGTCTAATCAGCGCCTAGATGTGTTTCTCCAACCATTAAGTAATGGTTCAAAAAGAGATAATTTAGGTATATTTTTGATTCTTCACTCTAATAAATATATTTAGCAATAACAAGATACATAGTATAATCCGGTGAGTATGGTTTGCAGGGGCGGACCCATGTTGTGCGAAGGGGTGTCAAGCGACACCTCTTCGTCGGAAATTTTTAATAAATATTTATATATAAAATCCTATGCTTAACAGATATATAAAAATAAAATGACACTACTTCACAATATGTCACTCTTGGCGCATTGATGCAACGCTCAGTTTACTTCCCTCATGTTGAGGGTTTGAACCTCAACTCATGCTTTTGGGCAAAATTTTCTTAAAATATTGTTAAATAGTATTGAACCCAAATTATACCAATGGGCCAAAGATATAGTTAATGTGATGATTAAATTTATATCTTTTCTAATATAAATATCAACACTTTTTACTGAAAATTCTGCGTACGCCACTGATGGTTTGAGGATTGCAGGAGCAGATCTAGGGGACCAGAGGAGGTTCACTGAATCCCCTTGACAAAAAATTATACTGTATATATATAAAATATTTTTAAAATTTTTTTATATACATATATAGATTTTGAATCCCTTATGCAAGACAAGGGGTTGACTCAGTAATTTAATTGGTTCAAAATTTACCTTGTGGTTCCAAATTCAAATCCTCGATTCTACATTTACTTTTTGAAACCCTTAGAGAAATTTACTAATTGTCTATCCTAATTCTCGACTTTCATGCTCTGCTATCTAGGATCATATCCTCAGTGATCTTTCACGGTCTTCTATTTAGGATCATGTGTCATACCTAATAATCTTTCTCTAATTCTTCCCCCATCTACTTCTACCTCTTCTCAAATCTACCACCGCATCTCACACTTCCTCACTAGGACATATGTGCTCCCCTCTTCACATGTTTGAATAATTTATTCTCAGGTAAAACTAATTTTTTTTAATGACACGTGATAATATTAGTGTAAAATTAAGTCTAGGGCCTAACTCTTACCCCAAAAGTTAACTCAAAGGGAGGAGGATTGCCCAAGCCTTATAAAGAGACCACCAAACTCATTAACCACCAATGTGAGACTTTTTTTATTCTTCGACACCCACTTCACGCCCAGGACTGGATATCTGGTGCGTGAGCATTTTTTAATTTTTGGGGGCCCAACATTGGGTGAGATAGATCCTGCTCTGATACTATATAAAATTAGGTCTTGATCATAACTCTCTCCCCAAAGGTTAGCTCAAAAGGAGGAGGACTGCCTAAGCCTTATCAAGAGACCACCCATCTCATTAACCACCAATGTGGGACTTTTTTCATTCTTTAACAATTTGATTAAAAGTTTAACAAATTAACGACGAAGAAGTGTACTCATCCTTATTTCAATACAAACATTTACTGGACGTGTAAGTTCTTGAACTATCAATACTCTGCTCCATACAACATAATTGGTCAAGCACACTTTGGACAATACAACAAACAAGCTGAAAAGAGAATAAGAGAAAAAGAGGAAAAAATACATAGTGTTTAATTAATGAAATTTATCTTATTAGCCATTGAAAATGTGCTTTGCCTTTTCCCACTGTGATTCAATAGCTTTTGAGAGACTTCTTAAGTGAAGGGTCTAAAACATACTTGGCAGTCCTTTGGTACATGTAAAATTTATATTATATTTGGTAGATGGTATAAATTTATTCTGAATAAATTTATATCATCTATCAAACACAGTATACATCTTAGTATCTAAGGCTTAATCCTGAGATATTCCACCATATCCATCCCACTTGTAATTATTTTATCCTATTTCTTAGGCGGGAGAAATTAGTCTAGGGATTAATCCTAGGATAACCGCGTACCAACTGACCCTTTAAGGTGTCTCAATTTTTTAAGTTTCATATTTGAACTATTAGTTGTATGGGTTTCGTACTTGAACTATCATCAAATATTTATCGAAACACACCTCAACTATCAGTTGTTAATTTTTTCTATCTGAATAATGATGACATTTCAGGTAGAAAAAATGAACAACAGATATTTAAGGTATATTTTGATAAAAAATTGATAACAGTTCACGTAGAAAACTCACACAACGTAATATTTCAAGTATTAAACTCAAAAAACTGAAATTATTTACATCTGTTTTCTTGACCTTTAACTCATTGTTTTCTAGGGTTTGTTGTGAAGAAGAAGCCAAAGTTTGAAAGAGGCAGGTGTATCCTACATCAATGGCGTCGCATGAGAAGATTATGAATGACCCAAATGTCTTCATGAAGTGTCTTGAGAATTTTCACTCTGTTTTGAGCATCAAGTATACGTAAGCAACTTTTCTTTTTTCTTTTGTTTTTTTACCGCTCGGAGCTTTCACCTTTTCGCTCTCTTGATAACTTGAGCTCACAATCTTAAGGTTAAAGTGTTGAATGCTTATCATATGATCAACCTCTTTTGTTAGGTAGGCAACCTTTTATTTTTTCTTTTTTACTTCTCGGAGCTTTCACCTTTTCGCTCTCTTGATAATTCGAGCCCACAACCTTAAGGTTAAAGTATTGAATACTTAGAATCTGATCAACCTCTTTTGTTACGTAAGCAACCTTTTTTTTCTTTTTTACCTGTCGGAGCTTTCACCTATTCGCTCTCTTGATAATTCGAGCCAACAATCTCAAGGTTAAAGTATTGAATGCTTATCATCTGAGCAACCTCTTCTGTTACATAAGCAACCTTTTTTTTTTAAATCCGACAGAGCTTCCATCTTTTTGTTTCCTTTATAACTCAAACCCACAAGTTTAATTTGTGGTGTTAGATGTTTATGTCATGACCCAAAATAGAGTACGTGATGGCACCTGTCACACCATCCAGTACAAGTAAGTCTATCCTAACCCAAACTCGATAATTAAAGTAAATCGAAAGAGGAAGTAGAAGAAGAATAGAATAATTCCAAAATACTTAAAGATGAAATAATAATTCAAGATACATCCCAGGTCTGGTTGTCAATAGTACAAGCTTATAATACAAAATGATATCAATAATCTAAAGTATCTTAAATGCGAATAAATCATAAGATAAATAAAGAGAGATCCGGGTAAGCTCTGTGAAACATCAGTCACTACCTCGATCTCTTCAATGTCAATGCTGAGGGAACACAATCTACTATCTGCTACTCGAACCAATACCTGTATAAGGTGCAGAAGAAAAGAAAAAGGAAATAAAAGTAAGAGTGAGTACGAAACACGTGTACTCAGCAAACATCATCAATAACTGACCCTTATCCAAAGTGATGGCGAGAACCATCACCCCAACTACCAAAGTTTTCCCCAATCAATCTACAACCAGCAAATACACCACTTCATCCTAATAGGGTATCCCAACGCAACAGTCATAGGAATATCAATATATAGGGCAGGCAAAATAATCTAGGTGAGTCAACATTAGTCATTTTATGATCAAAAAGTAAGGAAAGTCATTTATGAGGGAGACTCACTAACACGGTATATCAGGCTCAATAAGTTATGCTCAACCAATAATCTGGGATACAATAGTGAAAGTGTAAAATTATGTGTATATCATGCTACCAATCGGTGCGACACTATATGTCTCACTAACCAAGCCATAGCCATACCCCTCATAAATATCTGAACTCTCAAAATCAACTAAGAGGTAATATTATATGATGTAATGTAGTGAAATGAATGCAGAATACATAATATCACAATCAAGGTTCAATCGCGGTAATTCATTACAAAAGTAAATACTCAAATACAATATCAAAACATACCCAGGAAATGCAACACAATGCAAGTGATGAAATGCAATGTAGGGATGATGATGGAATGTCTCGTATACACCTCCCAAGCCTCAGTGCTTCAGACAGGATCCATAGGGGGTTTGCACCCCATATGCTTTCATAATCTCAATTTCAAGTATAATATACGCCTTCCAAGCCTCCTCGCTGGTAGGATCATATATTTTTTCAATCTCAATCTCATATCTCAATCAACCTTGCCGGCTAATGATCACGACCAAGGTTTTTGTAAAGTGTCTCATTTTTTTTCAAAATCAGTGTTTCTCAGTGGTATCAAATCTCATATGAATGAAATGAGGATGTAATGCTCACAACCAATCAGTATGAAAATAATAATCAATTCAATATAGGTATAAATGAGCTCAGAATCAACTCAATGTGATCATAATTCATGATATAAGCCCTCGCACAGCACCACTGAAATAAAATAATATCATTTCCAACCCCTCACTCGGGCATCACTATAAAGATAATGCAATTTAATGCTCAAATAAGGCCTATAATATCTAGTCAAGCCCCCACTCAGGCTACACAATAATAAATAAGACAATTTAATGCACAATGATATATAATATCAAGTCAAGCCCCCCACTCGAGTGACACAATAATAAATAAGGCAATTTAATGCACAAATAAGACCAATAATTTTAGGTCAAGCCCCCGCTCGGATGAGACAATAATAAATAATCTCTCAAGTCAATAATAATATTCACATGAACCCCCACACGGGCAACACAAAAATAATAAACAATCCAAACAACAATATATAGCGAAACTTACCCAAACCTAGCATATTTCATACAATAAGTCTCATCTTTCCCAAAGATGACATCATTAGACTAATTAACTAAAAGGAAAACTATGCTAGTTAACAATATGCTCTAAAAGAGATACTAAACCCTGAAAATCACATCAACTATTACAAGTATATTCATACCTTTAAGTTTTTACTAAACCTCAATTATTATATAACAATAATAACATAATTATTTCCTAAAAGGTCACTAAGCCCCGATCGTCACAATAAAGTCCATTAAACACTACTCAAGCTCTAAGATAGGTATCCACACCAATTATTCAAGGTCAATGAGCCAACCATCTACAATCTATTCTAAGCATAATCACAAGTAGCAGGATTAACTAAGGTAAGCAATTATATAACTACAATCCATCAAAAGACTCTAGTACCCGTGGAGATGTTAGCTATTTCATCTAAGTGGGCCTCCCAATCCTAAGAGATTCACGAAACACAATCAAACAAACATACAACACATAAACACTTCAGAATAAGTCGAGGTACATCTTAACTTGCCTTTAAAGAAGATCCGCAAGCCAAAACACAGTCCAAATCATCAATCGGAGGCCCTACTCCCTCGAATCATCACCAACCACGTCCAATCTAATCAAATATGACATCTACAAGTCAAAAGGAGTCCATTGATACCCATATCGATATATTTTATTTTCGGGTCAAAAATCACTTCGAAATTTATTTTCGAAAACACAAGGGTTAAACTAGGATTTTATTTGAAAATTATGTTCCTCATATCAAGTGGAGTCTGAATCTGAAAACCCAACCAAAAAAATGAATAGAAATCAGGCTTGAAATTGAATAAAATCCTATTTTGCAATTTACCAGGTAAGCCCCCCAAAATCTTTCTTAAATCAAAGATTTGAAATTTTATTGAAGATAGAATTTCTGAATATTGAATTAAAAATCAAGTTCAAAAGCTTACCCAAACATCTTTGATGAAAAAACCTCTTTAAATCGTCCTTCCCGAGGTTCTAGAGTCTAAAAATAGTGAAAAGGGAGAATTTATACTATTTAGGTGAATAGTACCTCAGGATCGAGATCCCCACCTCGCGATTGTGAGGGTCAACATTGAACAGCACAAGGTAAGTCATCGCGATCACATGAGGTAGGCCTTGTGATCACAATGAGAAACCCAATCCGGTCCACCAGAGATACCCTTCGCGATCGCAGTCCACCTGCCACGTGATAGCGATGAACAACTTGGTCAGGACCCATGATTGCGAACACAGTGAAGGATCAGGGACTGCACCAGTTAACAACAAACCAGCAAAACACAAGTCAAAAACTCTCTAAACGGACCCTCGAGATTTGTTCGGGACCCCATAGGTACAAACCAATAATGCTAGTAGGCTAATTTTGATGTTCCATACTTAATGGAACCATCAAATTTTTAAAAGAGATCGTTTACAACGAATTAGCCGTTGGGACCCCTTTTAGGCTAAAATTTAACTAGTTTCCACTTAAGAGGTCAAAATACAAAATAAAGACTCAGGGCCCGAACTAACTATGGTACTAACCCAAAATCAACATTCTAGATCTAATGACACTGTCCAAATCACCATCCGAAGCTAGGATCTCAAAATTTTAACCAAAATCAAACTAATCACTTTAAGGTTATTCAAAACCACAAACTCATATAAATCACTCCCAAACACATCGGGGACCGTGGAAATCATCCCATAACTCAAATGAGATAAAGCAACAATGGGAAAGGGAAAAATGGTCAAAACACAAAAAATTCTAAAAATCACAATGAGGGTTTATCACGACCCAATTTCTCAGGTCATGATGGCACCTACTTTAACCCACCAGTAGGAAAGCCAAGCCATAGTTCGAAATGTCAAGTAATGAGCTAATGGGCAAAAAATAAAGGAACACAAGGGTGAAACTAATATACAACAGTAAAATAGGTAGAAGCAAAGAGATACATATATATACATAACATGTTGTACAAGAGAGGGCGAGGAAAAAATGAACAAAATGAATCCCTCCTAAGACCTGGTAAGGTTTGTACTAGAGCCACTACAACAAAAAGAAGAGTACTAGACAACATCCAAAATATATACATATACAATAGTCTCGGAATGCAAAAGACTTTAACTGAAATAAATGGAGGAGGATCAGCCTCGGACTCTGGAAAGCTCACCCCATCTCCGGATCAATAGTTGGGCCTAAGAATAGCGTCAACGCCGGTGGCTCATACTCGGATCTCTCGGATCTGCATTAGGGAAAAGATGCAGAAGTTCAGTATGAGTACCAAAGCAATGGGTACTCAGTAGACATCATCGGCCGACTGAGCTCAAATATAGTAAAAGCATAAATATAGTGCGAGTGTGTAAGCTAAGCCAATAGTAATAAGGGTAAAATATAAGTTTCTATCGTACTAAAAAAGAGCAATAAAAGGAATAAATAACTCAAAATGTAAGATAAATGAACTAACTACAACCTAACTGGGCCTCCATAAGCCCAAAAGGCACCCTATCGAGCTCCCATAAGCCGGCAGGTGCAAACAAGAGAAAACTACGACAGAAAACATAAATACCCAGTAACTGAACCAATCTCAAGTAACTTTTGTATTCACTAATCCATGATGAAAAATCCATATATGTACCGGGTTTGAACCGACACCAATGGGTAATAACGAGAGGCCAGACGCCGGGTTCGAACAGGAAATAATAGTTATAACAAGAGGCCACATGAATCATGTATAACAGAACTCAGTACCACTGCCAATACTCCCAGTAACAACCATAAACAACTCCTAAACATCCACACCATATCATAAATTGATGCCGGACAAGATTCGAAACTCATAGTAACCATACCGTAACCAAAAATAAGTGATCCAATAAGTAGCCAATCTCAACAGTAAAACTAATACCAAAACCATACTGGATCTCGTACATAGAAACCATAAACATAAACCTATGCCAGTATCATACTAGGACTCATGATAATAGTAGAAATAAAGCATATGCCGGACTTGAACCGAAACTGAAATGCATTTATATTGAACTAAGCATATCAGCTGCCACGTAAAGGGTCTTTGACCCTCTTTTATATATACTAGTTTCTGGGAACGTGCGTTGCATGTGTAGCCCCCATTTAACATGATAAATTTTGCTATCTGAAAATAACAATTCTTTCAGCATATATTTTAAAAAGAAATTTAGGAGTTACAAAATAGAATTGAAGTACACAAATCTTACCTCCAAGAGATCTTATGAGCGATGGTTTTCTGCTTCTTCTTCTTCTTTTCCTTTTTAATGATTACGGCTGCATGAGCCATTTTTTTTATATCAAATCAAAAGAGTCCTGATGAATGATGTCAAGATTATCGCATTTATTTTTTGATGACTTTTGTACATGTCTTTCTATATGAATATCTTTCTCATTATAGTTGGATGGATCCCCATACCTTTAGGGTGAATCATTCGACAGAGAAAATGAGGAACGTTTCCCTTTTCAAAAGAAAATGACATTTCCAAGGCGAATGTGAGAGTTTCAACTTAGACAGATAAATGTTACCACTAATATTAACTTAAATTTTTTATCAGTAATATTATCTTACTCATAAATAAAATTATCTTTAGAAAAGTATGTTGGAGAATTTTCAACTAATTATGCTTATTACATGGGGATTTTCCTACAGATAATGCAATAAAATCCCCATGTAATTTGATTTCCTGAGGAATTTCCTGCGAATCCTAAAGTACTATGGTCAATATCTACTATTTGAAAATGTGCTAGCTAATATTCCTCTTTTGCACGTAGGATATACATACTGTATGACCATATATGGCATATTCGTCTCTCTGTAACTTTTTTCCTTGTCATGAAGATATGATTCCTTCTCTATCTTCGGGCAATGAATTCTCACCTCTTTAATTTCTCGGTGATGACCATTCACCAGTATAACGAGTTAAGGTTGATTCATCTCGAATACATTTGAAACCGTCCATGTTAACAAACTGATTTCCTTGGGCATCTTTGATGTGCCATGGTTACATGACACTTTCGATGCTTAAAACAAGAAAAATATGCAATAAATTGGGTGTATTTTGTTGGTATGATGTGGTTTTTGTCCTACTTTACAGGAAAATAGGTTTTTGAAGGCAAAATGATCAAAAAGGAAGAATCAAGCCCGAGAACGAAGTGTCTGAGGATGAAAGAACAAGAATCTGCACTGGAGTGGGAGTCAAGACACCACTCATGTATCGTGAGTGGTGCCGTGAGTCACACTTCAGTGTGAAAAATTGCCTGATTTCCACGCCAGGCATCTACGTGGCGTGGGTCAACCTACGTGACATGATTTGATGGCGTGACTCAACTTCTGAAGACGTCTAATTGAGCCTGATCTCCACAACACCAACCTACGTGGCGTGACTTGGTTCCACGACACCAAGTCACGATACCGTGGAAGTTGCCGACTCTGTTCTCCTATTTTGATTTGGATAGGCTTAGCTTTGTATCTATAAATACCCCTGTATAGTCCTATGTGCGAGAGTTAGTCAGTACATTGTTTTGAGAGATATTTCATATGGTTTTGAGCTTATAAACATATTCTTGGTTTTGTAGTGACAAACCCTAATACGAGTTTTATTGATAATTGAGAGATTTCAGTTTTTCTTTATTATTGTGAGTGTCCAATTATGTTTTCATCTCTGAATTCTTATTGAGTTCTTACAATTATGAGTAGCTAAACCCATCAACTAGGGTTGTGTGAACCATGAGGAATTAACGAAACTGTGTCACAACTCGAATCCCATTCGGATCGAACTGGCACCCGAAGCCGATATGGCCCGAGAGAACCAATCTTTGCTCATGCCCACTCATATGCATGTCACTCACTAAGCAGAACCATCACGTAGAGATATGAGATGTCAATCGCGGAAGTTATGGAAACATGCAATTTATACATATAAGGAACTTGGCCGTTAGGGCCACCAAGTCAAAATGGATATACATCTCTTGCAATACATCTCTTCCATTCATTTTCCCACACATGTCTACAAAGCCTCTAATAGATACATAACCATGCTTATGCAATATTTACATAACAACACAGAAACCCATGTACACATGTGACTTAGAGAAGCCCCAAAGCAACTGGAGCTCACCAATACTCAACAAAAAATCAGCACCCTACTGTGGAGGTCTACTAGTACCTGCGCCTGCAGCAAGTAAGGTAAATTCCCTAAGAGGGGTCAGTACGAAGAATGTACTGAGTATGTAAGGCAAATAGTAACTGTGTAAGATATAAGAACTTTCAAGAGTTCAAGTACAAGTGAATAATTAATGTAAAATAAACCATGATTCTATGTACATTTGGAAACATGTATCTTGCTTTCTTTGCTTTCTTTGCATTTGCATCCATTTGACATTAACCATTATCATGTGATACCCGGGCCCCAACTGATCAATGGGATATAAAATATCATTGGGATCGTTCCAGCCAGGCTTACGCCCCTTAGAGTGCCACCCATAAATGATATATCAATAGGATTGTTCCAGCCAGGCTTATGCCCCTTAGATTGCGATCCATGAATAATAATAGTGGGAGCGTTCCAGCCGGACTTATGTCCCTTAGATTGCACTCCCTAATTGAACAATTATGCATTACTTCACTTCTTTACTTTTGAGAAATCGATACATTGGTTACTATTGCATTATTGGAACATTTGGAACAATATTGGAATATTTTGAATAATATTGGAACATCTATGTAACACATGAATAATAAGTGATCAACAGGTGAGGAACATGTGAGTAACAAGATAACTACTTGAGTCGGACTACTTTTGGGCATTTCGGAATAATACAAGGACATTGCCAATGTAATCAATATGAGCTGCAGAAGGATACGGACAGGGTAACCTTACATACCTCGTCTCTTCAATATGAATATACAATCCTATATGTGTACACAATATTCCAGCTCCTTCCTTTCGTTTCACTCTACAACACAAATACATCCCGAAGCTTATATTAACAACTAGTTACCATACAAGTGTACAAGATGACAATGAGCTATATGACGGCCATAAAACGTCATTTCACCCTTTACAATACCATTTACGACATTGGCGTATCAACATACCACAACATGCCCAACATTGACCAAAATATCACAACCCAATAGCATTTCATATCAAGTTCATTCTTTACATTTGTTCATTAACACGACATCACAATTACTCTATCAAATCACCTCAATACACCTCATAATCACATATCGGCCAAAAATCCCATAATTTACACTTCTTACACTTATGGAAAAAAATGAGTTTAGAAACATAATCACACCATACATGTTGATATTTCATCCATACCATGCACTTTCATCCAAATCTCAAGTCACTTTTCAAGTCTAATTCACAAAAATGGCACATCTTGAACAAAAAGCAAAAGTGCCCTATTCAACCTTGACAACATAACCAACATGTTCTACACAATCCCTCATGTATATAATATATTAAATCACACGAATAAACACTTACCAAAGCTTGAGAAATGATGATCTTGCCCAAAAGATGACTTAGGGTTTGAAGAGCCAAGAGAGAATTGTCTTGAAAATTCTAGAAAAGTGATGTGTGTCCTTTGGAATAAAAATCTGATTTTTCCACATATATATAGGCCCTCAAGTCTTCTTGCCATTAAATGCCATGTTTAATTGGTCAATGGTAGAAGAATGGGTCATTTGGTCCATTTGGTCCATATGTACTTAGTGATCTTAATCATCAATTAAACATGACTCCAAGTTACCAAATGAGGTTGGAACAAATGTATCTCTATATTAACATACATATACATATACGCATAATGCTCTTAGATAGTACTTGTTATTGCTCCACCTCCGCCTTGTAAATGTTTGCTTCTATTTGAAACAGATGAGGGTATTTGGATTTCATCATTTCCTCAGCTTCCCATGTGATCTCCTCTTCTTGTTTATTCCTCCAAAGGACTTTTACGGACGCTACGTATTTATTTCTTAACCTCTTCACTTGCCTATCCAGAATCGCAATAGGTATTTCTTCATATGTGAGATCCTCCGTAACTTGTACGTCATCAACGGGAGTAAATATGAGATGGATCTCCTATGCACTTCCGAAGCATCGAAACGTGGAATACTGGATGGACTGAGGAGAGTTCTTGGGGTAATTTCAATTCATATGCAACTTGCCCAAATCTGTTGACAATTTCATATGGACCTATATACCGTGGACTCAATTTTTCTTTCTTCCCAAATCTCATTACCCATCGGTGACACCTTCAAAAATACCCAATCACCTACAGCAAATTCAAGCCCTCTTCTTCTCACATCAGCATATGACTTATGTAGACTTTGGGTCATTTGGAATCGCTATTGTATCACCTTCACTTTCTCCATGGCTTAGTGAACAAGATCTGGCCCAAGTAAAGCAGTTTCCCCTACTTCGAACCATCCGATTGGTGATCGACATTTTCTTCCATATAAAGCCTCATAAGGTGCCATCCCGATACTTGAATGATAGCTATTGTTATAGGAAAATTCAACAAGAGGTAAATGGTCATCCCAACTGCCTTGAAAATCTAATATGCATGCTCGTAGCATATCTTCAAGTGTTTGGATAGTACGTTCTGCTTGCCCATCAGTCTGAGGATGGAAAGCAGTACTCAGATTCACCTGTGTTCCCAAACTCCGCTGAAAAGATCTCCAAAAATGTGCAGTAAATTGTGCCCCCCTGTCAGAAATAATAGAGAGTGGGATCCCATGTAGTCATACTATCTCTTTCACATACAATCGTGCATAATCTTCAGCGGTATATGTAGTCCTAACTGGTGGGAAATGCGCTGACTTGGTAATCCTGTCAACTATCACCCAAATGGAATCAAACTTCCATAGTGTACGAGGCAAACCTGTGATGAAGTCCATATTAATCATATCCCACTTTCAGACTGGAAGATCGATACACTGCATGTATCCCCCAGGTTTCTGGTGCTCTACTTTGACCTGTTGACAATTTGGGCATTGAGCTACAAATTCTGCAATGTTCTTTTTCATATTTCCCCACCAATACATGCTTTTCAAATCATGATACATCTTTGTAGCTCCCGGATGAATAGAGTACCGTGAATGGTGTTCCTCTGTCATAATTCGCTTCCTCAGCTCATCTACATCTGGTACACATAATCTCCCTTGGCATTGAAGAACTCCCTCCTGTGTAAGATCAAATACTTTAGTCAACCCTTGCTGCACATTCTCTTTCAACTGCATTAGAATAGGATCTGCATATTGTTTCTCTTTTACTTCAGCTATTAAGGAAGATTCTGCTGCATTTTGCACAATAACCCCTTCATCGGGAGATTCCAGGAGACGAACCCCCAAGCTGGCTAATTGGCGTAGATTCGTGAGTATACTTTGCTTTTCTGTCAATTGACCATTTGTGCTTCCCATTGCTTTGTGGCTGAGGGCATCAACTACCACATTTGCTTTCCCTGGGTGGTATAAGATATCGACATCATAGTCTTTTAAGAGTTCCAACCACCTGCGCTGCCTTAAATTTAGCTCTTTCTGCTTAAAGATATATTGCAAACTTTTATGATCGGTATAGATATCAACATGAACTCCATACAAATAGTGGCGCCATATCTTTAAGGCAAATATCACCGCTGGTAACTCAAGGTCATGTGTGGGATAATTCTTCTCATGTGGCCGTAACTGTCGTGAAGCATATGCTATTACCTTACCGTGCTGCATCAATACACAACCTAGGACAATTCCGAAAGCATCACAATACACAACCTGCATCAATACTAGTACAGGTGTGGAAGTCAATTTAGCTTTCAGCTCTTGGAAACTTTTCTCACATGCATCATTCTATTGAAATTTGACCGCTTTATGAGTTAGCTTCGTTAAAGGTTCAGCAATGGAAGAAAACCCTTCAACAAACCTCCGATAATAACCTGCCAGACCAAGAAAACTGTGAATTTCTGTGGGTGTCGTAGGTCTCGGCCAGTTTTTCACAGCTTCAATCTTTTGTGTATCCACCCTTATCCCTTCGTCTGATACAATGTGACCTAATAAAGCTACGGATTTTAACAAAAATTCACATTTAGAGAACTTTGAATATAATTTACGATCGCGTAGAATCTGTAACACTTGTCGTAAGTGATTAGCATGGTCCTCTTGTGATTTGGAATAAACCAGAATATCATCAATAAACACCGTCACGAACTCGTCTAGAAATGGCTTAAACACCCTATTCATCAAATCCATGAAAACAGCTGGTGCATTCGTTAGTCCAAATGACATAACTAAAAATTCATAATGGCCATACCGTGTTCGGAAAGCTGTCTTGGGTATATCCTCCTCTCTAACTCTGACTTGATGGTAACCCGACCTTAAGTCAATTTTTGAAAAACATCTGGCACCCTGTAACTGATCAAACAAATCATCAATTCTGGGGAGGGGATATTTGTTCTTGAACGTTACCTTATTCAACTGCCGATAATCAATGCACATTCTCAAGGTGCCATCTTTCTTTTGTACAAATAGTACTGGTGCACCCCACGGGGACATACTAGGTCTGATGAAGCCCTTGTCCAGCAAGTCTTTCAATTGCTCTTTTAATTCACGCAATTCTGCTGGAGCTATTCTATATGGGGGAACAGAAATAGGCTGAGTGCCTGGTATCATATCAATACCAAACTCTACCTCCCGTTCTGGGGGTAGGCCTGGAAGATCCTCTGGAAATACATCAAGAAATTCATTGACCACCGGAACCGTTTGAGGAGTTGGTGGTTCTACATCTATATCATGCACTCGGACTAATTGACATATATACCCTTTGGCTATCATTTTCTTTGCTTTAAGATAGGAAATAAATTGTCCTCTTGGTGCCCCCACATTACCCTTCCATTTAAAAATATTCATTCGTGGAAATTGAAAATGCACCTCCTTGGCTCGGCAATCCACCGTGGCATAACAGGAGGCCAACCAATCCTTACCCATGATAACATCAAAATCCACCATGTTCAATTCAATAAGATCGGCCAAATTATCATGATCACACACAGTTACCACGCAATCACGATAAACTCTTTTTGCAACAATGGACTCACCGACTCGTGTGGATACTTCAAATGACTTAATTAATAATTCCAGCGTTCTTTTAAATTTTGCAGCAATCAATGGAGTAACATATGCTAATGTAGAACCCGGATCAATCAATGCATATACACTGTGCGAAAAGATGGATAATGTACCTGTGACCACGTCAGGAGAAGCCTCTGAATTCTGCCGGTCCACCAGAGCATAAGTACGGTTCTGAGCTCTACTGGAACTAGCTGCTCCTCTAGCACCTCTGCCATGACCAGCAGGTTGTACACCCCTGCCTAGAGAGAGAATCGATGATGAGGATGCAACAGCTGATCCTGTAGGTCGTGCTACACCACCTGTGCCCTTTTGTGGGCAGTCTCTCACTATATGCCCTGACAACCCACACCAGAAGCAGACATTCATCCCAATACGGCATGTGCCTACATGATACTTCCCGCAACACTGACATGGCTGACGAGAAGATCCCGATGTCTGTGATCCTGGCATGCCACTGTTCTGTCCACTGTAACTGCCCCTAAACCCTCGAAATTGAGGTTGAGCGCCCGCCGGGGAATAAGAGAATGAAGGTCTAGGTGGTCTAAGATACATCCGGGGCCTAGAGTCACCTTGGGACACCATAGACTGTCCTATAGGTCTAGCCCTCTTTGAAGGTCCTCTCTCAAATTCGTGTACCCTTCTTCTCTGCCTCTGGTCTTCCATTTTCTGTGCCAAAGACTGGATTCGGGCTATGTCCATATCTCGGTTCAACGCAACAATGGTGCAGTCTCGTACCAAATATGGCTCCAATCTGCCCACATATCGATGGACTCTATCTGTCATAGTGGCCACTACGTTTGGAGCATATTGAGCCAATGAGTTAAACTGGAGACTGTATTCCCTCACACTCATAGTTCCTTGTCGGAGATTTAAAAATTGGTCCGCACAAGCCTCTCGAACCTCATACGGAAGATAGTGATCAAGAAATACCATTTTAAATTCATTCCAATTAACTGGTTCTGCACCAACACCCCTCGATCTTTTCCAATCTTCATACCACAGTATAGCTTTCCCTTTTAATCTATAGGCCGCAAGCTCGACCGTTTTCATACCAGATATATGCATAACCTCTAAGGCCCTTTGGATTTGATTAATAAAATCTTACGGATCCTCTTTAGGGTCCGACCCAGTGAATGTGGGAGGGTCTAACTTTAGGAAATCCTGCGTTCTGTGACTAGCTGCCCTAGCTGCACTATCATCACCTGTCATTGGACCCGTTCGTCCCTGTGTCTGTGCGGCAACTAGTTGCATCAACACATGTACTGCATTCTTTAAGTCTTGGTCAGTAGTATTTATTGGTGGTTCTACAGGTACTTCTCTTCCTCTTGACTCTTCGAAAGATGGAAGAGCAGAAGAAGCATGGGATGCCATCTCTGGTTCAGCGCCGCCTTGATTAACTGGTTCAGGAGGGGCTCTACTAGTTCCTTCTCTAGCAATTCTATCTATCCTCTTACTTTTACCTCAACCTCTTCTTGTCATCGGCATTTTACTATAATATAAGAAAAACAATGTCAGAAAGAATTCCACCTATAACTTTGGCTCTAATGCACGATCTAGAAATGAAGAACAGAAACAACTCCTAAATGTGTCGTAGGCTCCTACTTGTAAATGTGGTGCACAACGCATTGATAAGTAAGACTCTACTCATACACGGCTTTGTAGACACCC
The DNA here is from genome assembly GCA_031232105.1 of Capsicum rhomboideum. Classification (NCBI taxonomy): domain Eukaryota; kingdom Viridiplantae; phylum Streptophyta; class Magnoliopsida; order Solanales; family Solanaceae; genus Capsicum; species Capsicum rhomboideum. Next base: position 135,783,608 of record CP124709.1, on the reverse strand, counting down.
TTAGAACAACCTGGCTCTGATACCACTTTTGTCACGACCCGAATCCCATTCGGATCGGACTGGCACCCAAAGCCGATATGGCCCGAGAGAACCAATCTTTGCTCATGCCTACTCATATGCATGTCACTCACTAAGCAGAACCATCACGTAGAGATATGAGATGTCAATCGCGGAAGTTATGGAAACATGCAATTTATACATATAAGGAACTTGGCCGTTAGGGCCACCAAGTCAAAATGGATATACATCTCTTACAATACATCTCTTCCATTCATTTTCCCACACATGTCTACAAAGCCTCTAATAGATACATAACCATGCTTATGCAATATTTACATAACAACACAGAAACCCATGTACACATGTGACTTGGAGAAGCCCCAAAGCAACTGGAGCTCACCAATACTTAGCAAAAAAATCAGCACCCTACTGTGGAGGTCTACTAGTACCTGCGCCTGCAGCAAGTAAGGTAAATTCCCCAAGAGGGGTCAGTACGAAGAATGTACTGAGTATGTAAGGCAAATAGTAACTGTGTAAGATATAAGAACTTTCAAGAGTTCAAGTACAAGTGAATAATTAATGTAAAATAAACCATGATTCTATGTACATTTGGAAACATGTATCTTGCTTTCTTTGCTTTCTTTGCATTTGCATCCATTTGACATTAACCATTATCATGTGATACCCGGGCCCCAACTGATCAATGGGATATAACATATCATTGGGATCGTTCCAGCCAGGCTTACGCCCCTTAGAGTGCCACCCATAAATGATATATCAATAGGATTGTTCCAGCCAGGCTTATGCCCCTTAGATTGCGATCCATGAATAATAATAGTGGGAGCGTTCCAGCCGGACTTATTTCCCTTAGATTGCACTCCCTAATTGAACAATTATGCATTACTTCACTTCTTTACTTTTGAGAAATCGATACATTGGTTACTATTGCATTATTGGAACATTTGGAACAATATTGGAATATTTTGAATAATATTGGAACATCTATGTAACACATGAATAATAAGTGATCAACAGGTGAGGAACATGTGAGTAACAAGATAACTACTTGAGTCGGACTACTTTTGGGCATTTCGGAATAATACAAGGACATTGCCAATGTAATCAATATGAGCTGCAGAAGGATACGGACAGAGTAACCTTACATACCTCGTCTCTTCAATATGAATATACAATCCTATATGTGTACACAATATTCCAGCTCCTTCCTTTCGTTTCACTCTACAACACAAATACATCCCGAAGCTTATATTAACAACTAGTTACCATACAAGTGTACAAGATGACAATGAGCTATATGACGGCCATAAAACGTCATTTCACCCTTTACAATACCATTTACGACATTGGCGTATCAACAATACCACAACATGCCCAACATTGACCAAAATATCACAACCCAATAGCATTTCATATCAAGTTCATTCTTTACATTTGTTCATTAACACGACATCACAATTACTCTATCAAATCACCTCAATACACCTCATAATCACATATCGGCCAAAAATCCCATAATTTACACTTCTTACACTTATGGAAAAAAAATGAGTTTAGAAACATAATCACACCATACATGTTGATATTTCATCCATACCATGCACTTTCATCCAAATCTCAAGTCACTTTTCAAGTCCAATTCACAAAAATGGCACATCTTGAACAAAAAGCAAAAGTGCCCTATTCAACCTTGACAACATAACCAACATGATATACACAATCCCTAATGTATATAATATATTAAATCACACGAATAAACACTTACCAAAGCTTGAGAAATGATGATCTTGCCCAAAAGATGACTTAGGGTTTGAAGAGCCAAGAGAGAATTGTCTTGAAAATTCTAGAAAAGTGATGTGTGTCCTTTGGAATAAAAATCTGATTTTTCCACATATATATAGACCCTCAAGTCTTCTTTCCATTAAATTCCATTTTTAATTGGTCAATGGTAGAAGAATGGGTCATTTGGTCCATTTGGGCCATGTTTTTGGCTTCTTTTTGGGCCTTAATTGAGCCCAATAACACATATCCATTTAACCCATCCAATTCAATGTTTAATCCATCACATATCTCATGTTAATCAATCATATATCTCATGTTTAAATACTTCCATAATATCACGACTATATTCACTTACGCGATTCATGTTCGTAGCCTCATTCGCAAAACTAGAAATTCTAGTCGCTCATGGCTTCGTTGAACATTTTTGGTAATTACCTGTGTTTCATAATTTGATCATGTTGGAGTTTATTGAGGTATTTGAAACCTTAACCATGAGTAAAGAAACACCAAAGATCCAAAAGAAACCAAGAAAGAATCGTCATTGAAATGCGTCGCAAAACGAGCACGGGAAGGGCCAAAGTGTTGTGCCTTGCGCCACTTGCTGCAAAGCAAGCAGTGGCGCAAGAATTGGCTGCTCTCTGAATCAGGGGGCTTGCGCCACACCCCCTGAAATAGGGAGTGGCGCAAGTTTGGCCACCTTGCTGAATTTTTCTACTCCGTCTAATTCTAGCGTATCATCCAATGCCCCATCCAAACACTACAAAATACGTACTTAGTGATCTTAGTCATCAAGTAAACATGACTCCAAGTTACCAAATGAGGTTGGAATATGTACGGGGTATTACAAACCAGTTAAGTGCAAGGCAATTCTATACCGCTGTGAATACATGTATTGTTGTTTCCTTCGTTGTGATTGCTCTTCTAATGGTTGTAAACGTTTGAAACTAGTCTGTATTCTAAACTTGCTTGAGAGAGAGGTAGAGATTGGGAAAAGGAGATAACAACAGAGATTTGAAGCTATCAACCTTCATCTAATAACCTGAGCCTTAGCGGGAATGGTTATCTGAGATACAGGACAAGGGTTAGTAGTGCGACACTCGGAGACCGAGAGGAGAAGAGTGAAATTTATCTAACCAAGGTCGAGAGACGTTTAGATGAACATAGCTTGTAAGATTTTGCATGCCACATAGCGGGACGATTTTTTTAGCACAAGTAATCGGTGGAGTTAAGGAATCATTAGGGATCATTGTCCTAGTGTATCTTTCTTATTGTCTACAAACTCGATACAACCATCAATTGTTACTGTCACTTTTTATTAACAAAACCCCCCCAGTTTTACTTACTTTCCAATTATTCCATCCGGTATTCTATTCAAACTTTGACCTATTCCCTGTGGGATCGACCCCAACCTAGTTGGGTTCTATATTTGTGTAACACCCCGTACCTTCCTAACCCTACTTGATGATGTTGAGCAATGCTTACTTAGGTGTCGAGAGCCATACATACGTATTTTGTAATGCTATGGATGAGATAATTGACTTTTGGCCTCGTCTATGTGATTAAACCTTCATGGGAGGTGTTTTATGATTTTCGTGGAACATTTGTGGGGATCAAAACGAGGCTAAGAGGACCTCTAAACAAAGTACATTAAGGTTAAGAAGTAAGTTAAAGAATAGGACTTGAAGTATCTAACCAAACCCGCGAAGAAAAGTCGAAAAACGGAATTTTCAAAAAAATCTAAGTATGGGGCGCGTTTGGGACCGTGCCACGCCGCTCTGGACTAAAATTTTTAGTCCAGAGGCAGCAAGTTGGCGCGCCCAAGGGCGTGCCACGCTGGTTTTTCCACTTTTTCGAAAGTTGGAAATTTCTAAGTCCCAAGGGTATCCGGGGTCGTACCGAGCCAATTTTTGCCACGTTTCTTATCCAACCACGAGTATATATATGAAATGAATGACATATTATATTGGTATGATAAAATTACTCGAGAACGAATTTGGGTTCAAAATGACAGTTTTGCCCTTAAGGCCAAAATAAGCCAAACGTGGCTAGAATCGCTTGTTTTTGGGATTGAGGCTACGGATATGAATAGCATGAGTGGGAATATTATTTTAATACGTATAAGATGACTTAAACATGAGAAATTATTGATTTTATTGGGTTAAGTGATTTGGGCTCAATAAAAGCCCAAAATGGGACAAAAGACATGGGTCACATGACCCAATCTTCTATTGACTAAGTCAATAAAGCATTTAATGCCAAGAATGGCTAAGGATGGCCCCTAGGACTATAAATAGACCCAAAAATCAGATTTTTCTTCATTTGACAATCTCATGCCTTAGATATTTTCTCAACCATTTCTCTCAAACCCTAAAGAACTCAAAGTCAATTTTGGAGCAAGATCATCACTTTTCAAGCTTGGGTAAGTGATTATTGTTATAGATTAAGATATTATATGCATGAAAGAGTATGTAAATCATGTTGGTTGTGCTTGGAAATGTTGGACATGGTACTTTGTGTTTTTGGTATAAGATTTGTGATCCATGGGATTCAAGCTTGAATTAGGCCTTGTGCCTTTGATGAAAAAGCATGGTATGGACAAAATATGAACATGTATGGTGTTATTTTTGGTATTAAACTTGTTATTTCCTATAAGTGTAAATTGTGGGATTTTGGCCGATATGTGCTATGAGGTGTATTAAGGTAATTTGATGGATTATTTGTGATGTGGTATGGATAAGAAAGTGTAAAGGAGAAGTGTTGTGGTGAAAGGTATCAATTATCATGTATTGGTCAATGTTGGGAATATTATGGAATTTTTGGAATATTAATTTTATCAATGGTTTCGTCAAGGGGAAATGACATGTTTAAAGGCAAACATGTAATTCATTGATGTTATATGCATGTGTAAAGTAGTTGATGGTTAATGTGAATCCCGTTATGTATTTGTGTTGTAGAGTGACACATAAAGAAGGAGCGGGACTATTGTATGCACATCTAGGATTGTATATCCGTATTGAGAGTTCAAGGTATGTAAGGTTACTCTGTCCGTATCTTTCTGCGGCAAATAGTATCCACATTGCTATTTCACTAGTTCTATTCCGAAATGTGCTAAGGTATCTCATATCCGGTTATCCATGGTCATTGTCATAGATTTCATACTCATTGATCATTTGTGAATCTCATGTTTCATATCCATGGTTAATGTTCCAAAAGCTCAAATAAGGTTATATTCCAATGTTCCAATAGTGATTATACTTATGTCTCTTGTTCATGGATTATTGTCCAATGGTTCCCATGGTGTTATGGTTCTAATAATGTTAATTGCCAAGTTATTCACATGTCTCTCACTCATTGGTTAATGATCCAAAGCTTAAAGTAAAGTTGTGACTATCCTAGTGTCAATCTCAAAGTAATGAACAAAGTAATGCATATGTGATCAATGATCAAGTACGGGTGGCAGCTTTGGGGCGGAATGCCTAGCTCAAGCCGATCCCGATATTATTGGATCAGGCGGTAGCTTTAGGGGCGGAAGCCTAGCTCAAGCCAAACCTGACAGGGGGCAGCTCTAGGGGTGAAAACCTAGCTCGAGCCGAACCTGATATGTTGATTTATGGGTGGCAGGTCTAGAGGCATAAGCCTAGCTCGACCCGATCCCGATGCATTGATTTATGGGTGGCAGGTCTAGGGGCATAAGCCTAGCTCGACCCGATCCCAACATGATGATATGTATGTAAAGACCCACTGATCAGTCGGGGCCCGGGTACATTGTGACACATGTATTGACAAGCAAGCATTGATTGTAAAGAAAGTAATGAAAGCAATTCACATGGTTTCCAAAATGCAGAATGGTGACTTACTCACATTGATTAGTCATTTGTATTGAGTTCATTGATATGTTCATGTGTTATATAGTTTCATTTGAGCCTTACATACTCAGTACTTATTCCGTACTGACCCCTCTTGGGGAATTTACCTTACTTGCTGCAGGCGCAGGCACTAGTAGGCCTCCACAGTAGGTTGCCAGTCATTACAGATCATTGGTGAGCTCCAGCTAATTCGGGGCTTCTCCGAGTCAGAGTGTATATATGTTTTGGTGATGTACATATTGTGTAAAGCGGGAACTTGTCCCGACTTACAGTTACTTTTGGTCAATGCTCTTGTTAGAGGCTTTTGTAGACGGATGTGGGTGTATAAATGTAGAAGGGATATGTCGTTCTTGACTTGGTGGCCTCAACGGCCCAGTTTCGCATATGTATATATATATATGTTATGTTACATGAATTCCATTGTTGGTATCTATAACTATTATATGATTATGAGTTTTTTATGGCATGCATATGATTGAACATAGGCAAAGCTTGGTTCTCTCGGGCCTTATCGGCTACGGGTGCCAATCATGTCTCGATGGGATTCGGGGCGTGACAATTTGACAGCACCGCTTTATACTTCTTAGGAGGCATATTTTGGGCGACATCAATATTTTGTTGATTCCACGTGTCCACATGTTTAATGATTAATTTATTATTGTTTTATGTTTATCGTTCTTCAATTTTACCATTTTTCTGTTCAAATTACTTTCACTAATGTTATTAGTGTCCTTTTATGTAATAGGATAATTTTTGAATCTCCAATAATTAAATATTTCACTAATATTTTTACTTGAATAAGGAAAAATATTCCAATGAATATATATATTTAAATGTTTGAAAGGAAAAAAAATCTATTTATAAAATCTCCACTAAATCTCTCCAGAAAATTTTTCTAAGTCACAAAATTTCTATTTAAATCCCCAAGAAATAATTTCCAGCTAAATTCGTAGCAACAAAATCCCTCAATATTTCCCCAAGTAATAAAATCCGTAGGTAAATTCCCAAATACAAATCCCCAGCTAAAGTCGCAAAAACTAATCCCCAAATAATAAAATCTCCATATATAATTCCACCAAAATATCTCTAGGTAAATCAGTAGGATAAATTACCTGGGGATTTTCTTATGGATTAAAAAAATATATTTTTTGTCCATGTAACTGCGGATTTACCTAGAGATAATTTACTTGCCGATTTGTTTCCCCAGGTAATGTTGCATGTACGAATTTTGCGCAAAATGGCGCCAACTTTACCTGCAGAATTTGTTAGGACTATAAATTTTGCAGGAAATATTTTCTAATATTGAGGAAATTAAAATTTTCGCAAGAAAATCTGCATGAATTAACTGCGACAATTTTTCCTAGGTAAAATTCCCAAATAATTCGCACTTTTCTGGTAGTGTAATTTCAAATCAATTGCTTATCGACTTGTAAAAAGGTGATCAATAAACTCTATAATGATTATTCTTTTCGTCTCCCCATACTCTTAGATTTTTTTATTTTTAAGTAAATCCATACTGATTCAATTACCTTTATGCAATAGTAATTTGTTTTTGTTTTTTGTTTTATAATCCACTTTATACACTTTTCGACCTCTTTTATTTTGCGGTGAAAGGGGAGTTGGGCGCTTTAATCATTCAGCCATGGATGCTTAGCAGAGATCCTCGTACATGGTGAATAACCAAATTCCAATTGAAATGAAATCTTTAGGATAAATCAATGCAATTTGGGGGAATCAATACAATATAGGAGGAATCAATATATAGTAAATATTGATCTTGAAGAAAAGGTAAGTCTCACTTTTAATTAGTTCATAGCATTTTTAACCTCGGACTTTTTTGATCAATTTTTCCGAAATTTAATTATCGTACTTGCCGTATACATATAACATCATAAATGAGATCATTATTTTAGATTTTTTAAAATAATTGTAGTTAAAAAGACTATTTACCTACTTAAGAACTTTAATGACTGCTTATAAGTTACAGGACCCTATTTTTCCCCTCTAGAACACAATTCTCCCTTTTCCGTTTCTTGTCACGAAACAAAGCTCAACAACACTATTAATCAGTTAATGAGGAATATGAAATGTTGAATTACCAACAACTAAGACTTTGTAATAAAGAATATACAAATGGAAGTCCCAAAAAAGGTACCTACAAAATTGAACTTTTAAATTATAACAAACGTTTCTAGCAAAATGGAAAAAAGAAAGATAAGTACTCTCTTTATCTAAACAACAAATGCTCCCAAGAGTAATCCTTAAACATACTCAACAAAATTTCAAAAACTTATTCCAATAACCATAAACATTGGAAAAGACTTATCTAATCTCAAAAAAAATTGCTGATCCCTTGAGAATGTATACTTGCTAAGATGCAAAAAGTGTTAGAGATGTGCACTTATCCCTTAAAGATTTAGATTTATTAAGGATGATGGGAACAAACGACATTATGAACATAGCTAACCAAAAATGGTTTCTCGAGTTGTTCAAATATAATATAATATGATACAATAGAATAAATTGTCCTAAGTTATTGTACTAAGGTCACATGAATATGTCATATCATTTCATTGTGAAAAAACTAAGCTGAAAGATTAATGGATAAATAAGGCCATATGAAACAATTTTAATAGTACTGTCGTGCCGTTAACTTAATGGACATGCAAGTTTTTGAAGAAGTCAAGATCTTTCCGACACTAAGATCCAATAACGTTATTCAGACTATATTAAATTAGCAGTACTATGTACACAAATTTTACTCGAAAGCATGTGAATTATGATCTCACTTAAATTTTTACACTCCTTATTTTATTTATCTTTTTCTTTTCTTTTATAAATTAGTCAATACACTAATTGTATATTGACAGAAAACTAAGAAGCAATATTACAAGTAGTCAAAAAATATATAAAAATTAGTAAAGACTAAAGAAAATAACACCTTTTCATAGTGACTCTTGTGAAACCTTTCGATCAATTTATATTATATTTAAAAAAATATATAAATAGGTAAAGTTAAATAAAATAGTACCTTAATAAGTAGACTAAATCTTGATAAGTTTTCAATCAAATTTATAAAAACTAGCAAAAATTCACTTTGATAGAAAACTCAGTAGAAGAAAATAGGAGGAAAATTTGTCTTGATCTCTTCTGTCTACCCCAAGAAGAGGGCAGCAAGAGTTTGTCAGACGTAAGATTGATTAATATGTTGAAATATGAAAGGCTAATATATATATATTTATTGAAGGGCATTATGAATTATGATATGATATGATTATATTATTTAATATTTAATTAATTAGATATTTTATAATATATATTTTAATTTAGTGTAGGGGTAAAATGGTAATCCAACTTTCAACTCTTTTGTTCCCACTTTTACTCTTAGTATAATATGATACTAAACAAAAAATTAATTTAAAAACTGATTGTTAAAAAAATAATACTCCTATTCTATATATATATATAGAATAGGAGTATTATTTTTTTAACAATCAGTTTTTAAATTAATTTTTTTGTTTAGTAATTTTTTTTAAAATTTTTGTTAAAAAATATTAGTATTACAAAGGTTAAGAAGTCATAAGATTTTAAAAACTATTCCCTCCGTCCCATTTTAGTTGGGTACATTTCATTTTACACGGTGATTAAAAAATCATAAATGAAATGATGAATCTAACTATTTTACACTTTATCAATATTAATGATATTTATTGGGCATAGGAATAGACATTGGAATTGTAATTAATTGTACGGGTAAAATAGAAAAAAATTAATTAATTAATTCTATCTTGATTTAGTAAGTGATAAACTAATATGAGACATTTATTTTTAGTAAGATGACCAACTAAAATGGGACGGAGGGAGTATTACTTTATTTTGAAAGGTGTGACATGATTTTATTTAACTTTGAACAAAAGAACGGCTAATTTCATAATCTGCTTTTAATATCAAATAGATAAGGTGAGTGAATTAGCCAATTTCAAATGCAATATAACCAACTGCCACAATATGTTGTTTTTTTTTTACTAAAACTAAATTCAAATTAATAACTATCAACTAACTTAACCAAATTTTTGTCAGTTAATGCTTTTTAAATTATTATTTTAGATTTTAATTTTTAATGATAAATACTATTTTCTTGTGGTGCTGATGCGTGACTGTTTTTACCTCTGTATAGATAGATTATTAGATATAGATAGATTCCGTGCATTTTTATGTCTGTGGAGTCCAAATTGAAAACAAATACTAAATTGTCATCATAATAGAATTTCTTCAAGATTTTTTTTTAAAATTTCAGATTCACTTTTCCTAAATAAATTGGACGGCTGGCTGCATGAATTTGGGCACGTCAATTTTTCCCGAAAATACATGAATAAACCTTTTACCATACAACTACTTTTCCCAAAAATACATGAATAAACCTTTTACCCTACAACTAATTTTCTTAGTCCGTGCACTTTAAACTACTTGAATTAACTGTGAATCATTGTTATGTTTTTTGATTGTGACGCTCCCAAATAGACGTCAGTCACCGGGAATTATTGGTTTGAAGAAAATATTCAATGGTTAGAAAAATTCAAAAAATTAATGGCAAAATCACCATTTTTGGTTCCTGGTCCGCGATTTCACGCTTCTTCATTGTGAAGCACTAAACTAGATAGATTTGGGATCTTGTATGGTTCATTATTTGGTGTATTATCCTTAGAAAAAAAGAACGTGTGATATTTATTGAAGAGACGGAAGGATTTTAGTTATTTCTTTAATCATAGCACAAGGGTGCGTACAAATTGCGATAAGCAATATGCAGAATTAAAATATCAGAAAATGGTATAATGGAAATAAAGTAGACTTTGCAAGTTCAAGCAAAGATCAAGAAATTCAGAATTGCCAGAGTCAGATACCAATCAGGTTGACAATTGTGAGTATTATTTTTACAAATTTTAATATTGTCAGTTTCAATTGCATCATGAGTTTCTAATGTAAGTGTTCTCAGTCTGAATTTTTTATGAAGATGACCAAAGACATAAACCAAAACAAGAAGTTATAGAAGAAGTAACAGAAAAAACAAGTGGAGGAATGGGAGCTTCCTACTAAAAGACATTGGCAAGCATTTCTTGGAGAAGTCACTTTTTGCCCTTGGTGTATGCTCTCAACTATCTCTGACACCCTCTTCTTCTCTGTTATTTGTTAGAGTGTATAATTCATACACGCATCGGAAGCATAAATTTTTCGGATTACAAACTTACATATTAATAAGATAATATAATCTTAAAACGAAAATCAGAAAGTACTAACCTCTTGAAGCTTTCGCAAAATTCGTTCAACACCACGGAATTCAGGTCTGCTGCCTTCTACTAATTCCTGATTAATTCTTAAATCAATACTTGTGTGGGCAAGTAAATGTTTTTATCTGAAAAGTGTCTCAAATGGTGAAAAGCAGTATCCTCTTTTTTATACACAACTTTCAACAGAAGTTGAAGATGTAAGAGCGTCTGTTTTATTTCACTAATGTAATTTGTCATCATCCAATCTATTAGGAATATATTGACTCATAATAGAGTCTCACCTTTTAATAGATTAAAATAATAAATCAAACTACATGGATCATAATAATTATATCACAATTAAGAGTATAAGTACATGTAATGGACTAGAGAAGTTGTTTATTAATAATCAGAACATAAACAAACATCTCTAATTGGTCCGTTCAATACATACGAAATGTACTAGCACAAGAAGTTGGAATATTATCATTTCCATAATTAAGATCAAATTATATTTAATCTTGTGCTACAGTCATTAAGATGTTTGTCCTACCTCATCTTTGATTGTGAACATTAATTTATAACTTATAAGAACCGACAATTTTAATCTTCCGTGCATGAGTTAAAATACTCCATACATAAAATTGTCTACTATATAAGTACAGGACACGCATGTTAACACAATGATCTATTCAAATAAAGATTTTATTAAACTAAGTAAACAAAATAAATAGTCTTTACATGGGATGAAAATATAATACTATAACATAAACCACATGCTTAATAGTATATCCTAACAATCTCCCCCTAGACTCATAACCATGCATGCACAATTTTAACATCCATTTCTTCCACATGCTTATCAAAGACCTTCTGAGTTAAGCCCTTTGTAAATGGGTCGGCCAAATTGTTCTTCGACTCAATCTTCAAAACTCTCACATCACCCCTTTGAATTATATCCCGAAGCAAGTGACATTTTCTCTCAATATGCTTACTTATTTTATGGCTTCGTGGTTCTTTCGAGTTTGCAACCGCACCACTATTGTCACAATAAAGTGTGAGTGGCGTTTGAACCGGAGGAACCTCTCCAAGCTCTTTCAGAAAGTTACCGAGCCAAACAACCTTCTTAGCCGCCTCAGAGGAAGCTACATATTCGGCTCCCATTGTGGAATCAGCAACACATGATTGCTTGATACTCCTCCAAACTATGGCGCCACCTCCTAAAGTAAACACATAACCTGAGGTAGATTTTCTAGAATCTTTATCTGACTGAAAATTTGAATATGTATACCCAATAGGTATAATATTGTCAAAGTGAAACACAAGCATGTAATCCCTAGTCCTTTTCAGGTACTTGATTATATGCTTAGCCGCAGTCCAATGTTCTTGCTCAGGATTAGACGGAAATCTGCTAACCATGCCAACAGCAGAGCAAATATTAGGTCTAGAGCACAACATAACATACATGAGACTCCCTACAGCAAAAGCATAAGGGACCACCTTCATTCTCTCTATCTCATCAGCCATTTTGGGTGACTGATCCTTTGATAGAGTAATTCCATGCCTAAAAGGAGGAAATCCCTTTTTGGAATTTTTAATGCTAAACCTTGCAAGAATAGTGTCACTATAAAGCGCTTGAGATAAGCCTATTATTCTTTGTCTGCGATCTCGCATAAGCTTGATCCCAAGAATATGAGCTGTTTCTCCTAAGTCTTTCATATCAAAATGCGAGGACAAATACTCCTTAACAGAATTCAACATGCTCACATTATTCCCTATGAGCAAAATGTCATCTACGTAGAGAATCAAAAATCCTACTTTGTCTCCATCCCATTTTTTGTAGATGCATGACTCATTTTCACATTGATCAAAACCAAAAGTCTTAATCGAATTGTCAAAACAAGTATTCCATGCCCTAGATGCCTATTTCAATCCATAAATGGATTTCTTAAGTTTACAAAACATGTGTTCATTTCCACTTTCTATGAAACCCACTGGTTGTGCCATATAAATGCACTCATCAAGACTTCTATTTAGAAAATCCGTCTTGACATCCATTTGCCAAATCTCATAATCATAATGAGCAGCAATGGATAAGCGAATCCTAATGGATTTAAGCATAGCTACCGGCGAAAAAGTTTCCTCATAATCAATTCCTTCTTTTTGAGTAAACCCTTTCGCAACAAGCCTTGCCTTAAAAGTTTGCACTTTTCCATCCACACCTCTCTTTTTCTTATAGATCTATTTACAGCCAATGGGTTTGACTCCCGTAGGTGGTTCTACAAGATCCCAGATTTGATTAGAGTACATAGACTCCATTTCAGAGTTCATAGCAGCAATCCACATTTCAGCATCTTTGTCCTGTAGTGCTTCGGCGTAATTAAGGGGTTCATTATTAGGTTCCTCAGGGATTCTATCGTATGATTCTCCCAAGAGCACAAACCGTAAAGGTTTTCTAATAATTTGTTTTATTTTATTTTTTTTTAAAAAAAACTAAATTCAAATTAATAACTATCAACTAACTTAACCAAATTTGTCAGTTAATGCCTTTTAACTTATTATTTTAGATTTTAATTTTTAATGATAAATATTGTTTTTTTGTGGTGCTGATGCGTGACTATTTTTACCTTCATATAGATAGATTATTAGATATAGATAGATTCCATTTATTTTTATGTCCGTGGAGTCCAAATTGAAAACAAATAGTAAATTGTCATCATAATAGAATTTCTTCAAGATTTTTTTTAAAAAAAAATCCGCTTCACTTTTCCTAAATAAATTGGACAGCTGACTGCATGAATTTGGGCACGTCAATTTTTTCCAAAAGAACATGAATAAATCTTTTACCATACAACTACTTTTCCCAAATACATGAATAAACCTTTTACCCTACAACTAATTTTCTTAGTCCGTGCACTTTAAACTACGTGAATTTACTATGAATCATCGTTATGTTTTTTGATTGTGATGCTTCCAAATAGACGCCAGTCACCAGTAATTATTGGTTTGAAGAAAATATTCAATGGTTCGAAAAATTCAGAAAATTAATGGAAAAATTACTATTTTTGGTTCCTGGACCGCGATTTCACACTTCTTCATTGTGAAGCACTAAACTAGATGGATTTGGGATCTTGTATTGTTCATTATTTGGTGTATTATCCTTAGAAAAAAAAAGTGTGATATTTGTTGAAGAGACGGAAGGATTTTGGTTATTTCTTTAATCATAGCACAAGGGTGCGTACAATTTGCGATAAGCAATATGCAGAATTAAAATATTGTAACACCCCGTCCTTTCCCAACCCTACTTGGTGACAGTGAATAATGTTTACTTAGGTGTCGAGAGTTATAAGTATGTGTTTGGAAATGTTAAAAAAATGAGAAAAATTGAAATTTGGCCTTGTACATGTGACTAGCCTTTCGTAGGAGGTGTTTTGTGATTTCGTGGAGCATTTGGGTGATACCCCGTATACATTCTAACCTCATTTGGTGACTTTAAGTCATGTTTCATTGATGGTTAAGATCACTAAGTAAGTATTTTGTAGTGTTTTGATAAGGGATTGGACGATACGTAAACATTGGATAAGTGGCCGAAAATTTCAGCACTTTGCTGAAACTTGCGCCACTACCCTGTTTCAGGGGTGTGGCGCAAGCCACCAGCCTGCAGAAACTTCAGAGAAGGCCACATTCTTGCGCCACTACCCTGTTTCAGGGGGTGTGGCGCAAGGCACAACCAAGTGTACCCTTCCGGAGTCGTTTCGTAACGTAATTCTACGACGATTTGTAGATGGTTTCTTTTGGTTCCTTGGAGTTCTTCGAGCATTGTTAAAGCTTCAAACACTTCAATACACTCCTACATACTCCTACATGAACAAATCATGAAATATGAATAGTGATCCAAAATGTCCAATGAAACCAAGGGCGACTAGAATGCCTATTTTTGCGATTGAACGGACGAATGAGAATCGTTTAAGAGAATATTGTCGTGACATTATGGAATTATGTAAACATGAGATATATGGTGAATAATACATGAAATTGGATGGGTTACATGGATATGAGTTATTGGGCCCAATTTGAGGCCCAAAATGGAATAAAATACATGGGCCCAAAGGCAAAGTGACCCATTCTTGCAATAATTGACTAATTGAACATATCCCTTAATGCCACATGGGGCTAAGGATGAAATTGGGTCTATATAAAGTCCCCAACATCAGATTTTATTATCAAAACCTCTCATAACTTTTGGATATTTTCTTAAACATTTCTTTCTTTGCCAAACCCTAAGGCAAATAATTCCTTTGGACTCCTTGGACAAGATCAACATATTCCAAGCCTTGGTAAGTATTTCTCCTCATGGATTAACATATTATATGCATGGGAGATTATGTATATTATGCTAGTGGTGTTGGCAAGGTGATGAATAGTGTATTTTGCTTTTGGTGTAAGATATACTATCTTGGTGATTTGAACTTGAATTAGGCCTTGTGCCTTTGATGAAAAAGCATGGTATGGACAAAATATGAACATGTATGGTGTTATTTTTGGTATTAAACTTGTTCTTGTCTACAAGTGGAAATTGTGGGATTTTGGCCAATATGTGTTATGAGTTGTATTAAGGTACTTTGATGGATTATTTGTGATGTGTTATGAATAAGAAAGTGTAAAGGAGAAGTATTGTGGTGAAATGTATTGATTTTCATGTATTGGTCAATGTTGGGAATATTATGGAATTTTTGGAATAATAGGATGATCAAGGGTTTTGTTAAGGGGAAATGACATGTTTAAAGGCAAACATGTAACTCATTGACATTGTATGCATTTGTAGTGTCATTGGTGGTTAATGTGAATTCCGTATTGTATTTATGTTGTAGAGTGACACATAAAGAAGGAGCGGGCTTATTGTATACGCATCTAAGGTTGTATATTCGCGTTGCGAATCCAAGGTATGTAAGGTTACTTTGTCCGTATCTTTCTGCGGCAAATAGTATCTATATTGACATGTCACTAGTCCTATCCTGAAATGTGCTAAGGTATTCCATATCTGGTTAGCAATGGTCATTGTTATAAATTTCCTACTCATTGATCAATTGTGAGTCTCATGTCTCATATTCATGGTAAATGTCCCAAAGTTCACAATAGTGATTATACTCATGTTCCTTGTTTATGGATTATTGTCCAATGGTCCCAATGGTGTCATGGTGCTAGTAATGTTATATTTCTCATAATGTTATTCACATGTCTCTCACCCATTGGTTAATGATTCAAAGCTTCTAACAATGTTATGTTCCAAAATTCCAAAGTGATGTTTGACTATCAAAGTATCAATCTCCCACAAGTAAAAGGACCAATCTCTCAAAAGTAATGAAAGATGTAATGTGCAAGTGAATGTAATTATCCCTCACAAGCAAAGATGTTTATCTTATAAGAGTAAAGATGTGAAGTAAGGTATGTTTGTGTTTCAAGTTTCAAGAATGTTTCCATCATCGAGGTATCACTCATAGAATGAAAGGAAAGAGTAATTAAAGAAAGAGTAATGAAGCAAAGAAGTAATGTTTAATGGGTGGCATCCCAGGGGTTAACTACCTAGCATGGGTCGATCCCAATAACACGAGTGGCATCCCAGGGGCGACAGAAAAGCCTAGCATGGGTCGATCTCGATACATGGATACATCCCAGGGGCAATAAGCCTAGCATGGATTATCACAGTACATCCCAGGGGCAATAAGCCTAGCATGGGTTACAATGACATCCCAGGGGTCAAAGTACCTAGCATGGGTTCATATAAGTTAAGCTCATCCCAGGGGCTACAGAACAGCCTAGCATGGGTAGCTCAATGAAGATGAATGAATGTGAATATAAATGAAGTAAAGAACGTAATGTACATGTTTCCCCATATACAGAAAAAGAGAGTTGTTCACATTGGTTATTTCTCTTATATTGATTCCATCTTCATTATCGTTGTTATGTATGATGAATTTCTATGGGCCTTACATACTCAGTACATTCTTCGTACTGACCCCCTCGGGGGACTTACCTTACATGTTGCAGGTGCAAGCACTAGTAGGCCTCCATAGTAGGTTGCCAGCTGTTTGCGGTTCATTGGTGAGCTCCAGTTAGTTCGGGGCTTCTCCGAGTCACTGTTGTACATGTGTTTTGCTTCTGTACATGTTGTATAAAGCGGGGAATTGTCCCGACTTTTAGTTCATTTTGGTCAATGCACTTGTTAGAGGCTTTTGTAGACGGATGTGGGTGTATAAGTATGTAAGTACATGTTGTTTTGACTTAATGGCTCAAACGGCCAAGTTTTACATACATAGTTATGACTTATGTTTTCATGTCTATGACTTCCGCATAGTTGCACATGAAGTAATAAGATTCATATGAGATTATGTACGCGAATGTTCATAAGCAAAGGTTGGTTCTCTCGGGCCATATCGGCTTCGGGTGCCAATCACGCCTCGTTGGGATTCGGGGTGTGACAAATATCAGAAAATGATATAATGGAAATAAAGTAGACTTTGCAAGTTCAAGCAAAGATCAAGAAATTCAAAATTGCCAGAGTCAGATACCAATCAGTTGACAATTGTGAGTATTATTTTTACAAATTTTAATATTTTCAATTTCAATTGCATCATGAGTTGCTAATGTAAGTGCTCTCGGTCTCAATTTTTTATGAAGATGGAGAAAGACATAAACCAAAACAAGAAGTTATAGAAGAAGTAACAAAAAACAAGTGGAGGAATGAGAGCTGCCTACTAAAATACATTGGCAAGCATTTCTTGGAGAAGTCACTTTTTGCCCTTGTGTATGCTCTCAGCTATCTTTGACACCCTCTTCTTCTCTATTATTGAGCACGGAAAAGAATAGAGAAGAAGTATTCGTGGTATCCAAGGATACAAGGTATTTATCGCAATTGCCCTGATTCTTGGAGATGGTCTTTTTCATTTTGGCTACATGTTGTTGGTCACATTCTTACGTTTCACAAAGAGGATGAGTAGGAGTCCGAGTTCAGGTGAAGAAGAATACGACGACGATGATGATGATTATAGGCTTAAGATTTTAGTATGTTTAAGGTGTTCTAATTTTTCAGAGAAGATTTTAAAAAATTTAACCTTTGTTTTCTGATATTACTGTTGATGCATCATGTGGCAAGATGTTCTTTAATCTTAAAGCTGCATTTTGCTCATTAGATGTGCTTCCACTTTAAAGTTGGAATGGCAGTGCTGCATCCACCGTCTTCATCCTATAAACTCAAAATAGTTCATGTTATTACACTTCAAAAACTTTGTTGTGATGTGTGTAATATTCTTAGTATACAAATTGACAAAACTTCTAAAGTTTTAAACTCATGCCAAGTTAAATATGGAAATTATAACATATATGTAAATATACATGAATTTGTCATAGCCTTCTCATCTCTGTGGTTTAAACTATGTTCACAGCTAATGAGCATTTACCATTGTGATGTTTGATTCACTTTTCTTCTAAATTCATTGCAGCTTACTGATCACGACATTACTTTTGAAGCAGCATCGCCTGAGCTATTCATATACCGTAAGGATAGATATTGGCAGGTCCCAGAGTCAATATCCTTGGAGTACTGCTCATCCTGGTTTTCGAGAGTAGAAACTATTTCCAGAAATTGAAAAACATAGTTTTTTCTTAAAACCATTTTTTCGAAAAACACTTTTGAAAAAAATGAAGGTGAGCCTTGGAGTAACCGACAAAGTTGCTGCCATGTGATCAGGAGGTCACGGGTTCAAGCCTTGGAAACAACCTCTAGCAGAAATGCAAGGTAAGGCTACGTACAATACACCCTTGTGGTGTGGCCCTTCCCCGGACACCGCGCATAGCTGTAGCTTTAGTGCACCGGGCTGCCCTTTTACTTTTGAAAAAAATACAGTCCCTTTAAAAAGCTCAGTTAAACTCTAATTGCGACTCAAAATATTATTTAAATTTATTGACTAAGTGCAAACGTCTTCTCACCAAAAGTATTTTTTAAAAAAATAATATATTTTTCAAAATAAAATGATTCTGAAAGTTTGATCAAACAGGCCATAAAGCCCTCATCTTTTTTTATATTTGATTTTTAATTGATGAAAGAAGAGAAGAAAATCGTCAAAAATAAATAAATAAAGACTCTATGAAAATCACGCACATAGCTACAGAGGATATATAGTAATCCTTTTTGGATTTATGGATGTGACAGAGAGGTAATCCAATAAGTATCATATTAGAGCTATTGTTGATTCCAATTAAAAGTCTAATCAAGGTAAAAACTTTAACATGCACTAACCGTAAAAATTAATGTCTCTACCTAAAAGTCACAAAGGCTAATCTGTTCAAATTTCATGATATCGTATATAGTTGCTCCATATATCGCATTGATAATTGTATCTCTTTTCTTATTTGAACTATATGAAATATTCATGAATGAAATAAAAATTTATTGCATGATTCCATTCAGAAAATGAGTAGTCAAATGCTTCTATAAAATCAATTACTATTCCATATTTTCCGTCATGAAGTTTTTGATGAGTATTAATTCTAAATTGTCGTATGCAATACAAGAGTGTCGAGGAAATACAGGAGAATTGATATTGGCGATACTCCTAAAATTTATTGAATCAAGTGGACATATGAAGTTTATAACATTGTTTTAGGGAATAAGGCAATGGAAAGCTGAAAGTCTAGCTAACTGGGGAATATAATGCAAGAACTTGTCTGGATTACACATATACATCAACCACCCAAAGAATCTAGGGACGAACTGAACATGGAATACAGACTGAAACTTTCATCCTTTATGACCACTATTAACAACTCATATATGGATAGTATACTTGTGTTTTTAGGAAGACAGTGAGAGGGAGTCCATGGAAGAAGGCAATGGGAGGGGAACAACGTTGGAGGAGAAGAGTTGGATGGGACGACAGGGATAGAACTGTGCACGAATCGATTCAGATCGATTTTAGCCATCATCGAATTGAAATTTTAAATTTCGGTTTGTTAAAGTCCTTATCCTAACTCGATTCATTCTAGGTCCAATTTGATATATGTGTATACATTTCAATTTTTCGAATCGATTCAAATTGTAAACCCAACCATATTCAATTCGAAAAAATTGAAATATTCTAAAATTAAATTCATAAATCGATTCAAATTGTATAAGAAAAATTGAGCTATCCAAATTGCTTCGAATCGGTTCAAATATTCAAATTGATTCAATTTGTGCACTGCACTAGACAGGGATGGAGAGGAGGGGTGGAGTGGAGGAGTTCTCTATTTTAAATAAGATTACAATTTTGAAAATGTATTATAATTTTTTTTTAAATACACGACATTAGTTAATTCGTCCATTTGAGATGAGATGTTTAGATAATTACAGGCTAGGTTTAATTAGTGTCAAATTAACAGTTCGAGCAAGCAATTACATAAGTGATGGAACGAAACATACGAAAAAATTCACCTATAAAGAAAAATTAGATTTTATTGATTGAAGTAATATACACGTTGCACGTACCCTAAATTAGTATACAAAAAAGAAAATACGACAATGAAAAAAAATGTAAATCAATAAACAAGATAGTATAGAGCATTTAACGAAAAGAAGTCTTTAAGTGTACACTTAAATTTGTATTACCCATTTTTAAAAAATCAAAACCACCTACCATAAACATTTTACTAATATATAGGCTAAATTGAATACAACTAAATCCCCATAATCTGCATCTATAGTGTCTTAAGCCTTTAGGATAAATTTTTTATATAATACAATACAAGAGATTAAAAAAGTCTATTCAAACAAATGTACTCTTAGACGAGCATAACCTTTTAGGTTGATGCTATCTGGCCTCTTTTTTCAGATTTGCATTTCAAAAATCGGAAAAATTATGAACTCCAAAATAATAGATATATTTTTATTTTGATAATCATGTGTTTGGATCAGCTTGCACGCACTTCAATTAATTTCAAGGGATAACTGTCACCTCCTATCAGTAACAAGTATCAGGTAACTTTATCCACCAAAACTAGGACATATCGATAAAATCTCATGCTTTTTACCCATTTCATTGATTGCTAAGCTAGACCCCTAAGTCCAAAATTATAGACATTTCTAAGTTTCATAGCTTTCACGATAGCTTCATTGGTATACGCTTGGGGTACTAGCCAAAATATACATATACCCAATTTTGAGATCATCATTTAAAGATTTCCTTTTATAAACATTGCCCTGCTAGAAAATTTCAAATAATATCCGAAATAACCCAAAGCGTTTACCAAAACGAAGATCACTACTTCTTTCGGTCCTTTTTAATTCGGGAAAAGCACACAAATTCAACCAAATTTATAAATATATACTCAAGCATGCCCCAACCCAAATTAATTTCGATCAATAGACATGCAACTCAATTTATTTCGCCGATATGCCCCTTAATTCCACTTTTTTTTTCTCCTTGTATTAATTGCTTTTACTTTGCATTTAATACTTTGTCCTTTGCATTTATTGTTTTTTTTCCTTTTTTTCATTTATTATTTTTTATCTTTTTGTCTCCTTTTATCATCTACTAAAGATATCATTTGATAATATTTTATTATTTGTTTCCTTCATTTTTATTGTTTTCTTTTAGGTTCGTTTTGTCTTAATTCTTTTTACTTTTTTTCATTAATTCATCTTCTATTTAATCTTTTGTTCCTTTTTATATTTTTACTCTTTTTTTAAGAAAAATTAAAAAAACAAAAAAATATGAACTAATTATTGTTAGATTAATAAAAATAAAAAGATATATAGCTAGACTACATTAAGAAATCATTAAGGAAAATACAAAAGACCACTGGCTCATTCATTAAAAAATGAAAGCAAAATTTGTATTTAAAATATGTCTATGTTTTTTGTAATTTATTTTACAAAATTTAACTTGCTAAATTTGATATATGAATTAAAATATCAAAATTATGTGAAAAATTCTGTGATACCCTATTAGTATATGATACATACTACATGGATTTCATAGAGGACTGAGAAATGTTGAAGCTGACCAAAGTGCTACCATGCTGATATATAGATATGATGTGATGGGATCATGGAGGACTGAGAAGTGTTTCATTGAAGGACCAAAGCATACCTCAATGATATCATGACACTATGTAGATATATCGTAATGGTTTCATGGTTAATTGAGCAATCTCATTGAAAGATTGAAGCAAATCTCAATTATTTCATGTCAGTATATAGCCATACTGTGATGGATATCCAAAGAACTGAAGCAAACCTCAGTGATAGATGTAAGTATATCGATATATTAATGTGAGGGTATCATGGAAGACTGAGAAGTGTCTCTCTGAAGGACTGAAGCTTCAAATGATACCATGATAGTAGTATACAAATATACAGTGATGGTATCATTAAGAATTGAGTAGTAACTTATTGAAGGACTGAAGCAGTCCTCCATAATACCATATCAGTATATAAATATATTGTGATGGTATCATCGAGGACTAAGGAGTGTCTTATTAAAATGACTTAAGTAGTCCTCCACTAAAAATAATAGGGTCCAAAATAGTTGTCATTTTAGAAAATTAAGATTTAATTAATTATTAGTTTCCACCTTCACCCTTGCTCAACAAATGTGGACAGATATTCATATGGAGAAAATTTTACACATATAGCTAATTACCCTTTGGTAAACATACTGCTTTGTTCTCAGCCAAAATTTATCATCGCAACTAAGATGGCTAGCTGCCGTAAGAGGGACATCTCTCAAGTTTTCGATTCCTATGATTATCTTGAGAACGTTAAGGTGTTGAAAAAAGATAACAAACAACACCGGGTATCGATGCTCAAGAAATGCTTCGCTAATGTAATCTACAAGTCCAAACAACAACTACAACTTGGCAATGACGACGAACAAAAAATCAACAAGAGAAATGAGAATCAGTTGCCTGAAGAGAACGTGAAAGTTGAGTTTATGAAGACACAAAGACAGAGAGAATGGGAAGCTGCTCGTATTGCCATAGAAAGAATAAAAAGAACGGTGGATTTTGATGACAATTTGGAAGCAGAAAGAGAGTTTTTGAAGATGATCGGCGCTGCTTGAATGTATTCCCAGAAATTAATTCTTATGTTTATTATTAAAAACAAACATATATAAACTTGAGTTTATTATTATTAGACCACATACATACACGCAGGTAAGTAACATATAAAGATCAATTACAAAATCTAATTAAGTACATATTATAAACTTGAATAATTCTTACGCATTTCTGTTACATATATAATTTTTTGTTTTCATTTCTATACTCAAATTCCCCAAGACATTACGTTACTTTCAGACAGCGCCGATCATCATCAACAATTCTCTTTCCGCTTTCAAACCGTCATCGAATTCAACTGTCCTTTTAATGCTTTCTATAGCAATCCTCGCAGCTTCTCTTTCTCTTTGGCGTTGCATCATTAACTTTCCCTTCTCTAATTTCCGAAACTGCTTTTCCCAATCCTCTTTCTTCTTCTTCATCTGTTCTTCATCGAAATCTTTACCACGAACTACTTGTTCCGATTTGATGATTATGTTAGCAAAACGATTCTTCAACGACGCAGCTCGGACCAGTTTTTTAGTATCTTTTTCCAGCGCTGCAACATCATCAAAATCATTGGAACAACTATCAGAAACATGAGTGAAATTCCTCTTCCTACTGCAGCAAGCCATCTTCTTTGGGGCAACGGCAACCTTTGATTGAGAAGAAAACACCATAGTTACTAATAAACCTTAGTATGACAGCGATGTAGAACTAGTAATAAAACCCTAGCTAAGAGATTAGTTGACGAAAGTTATAAGTGAAGTGAGTAGTAAATCAACTAAGTAATATATAGGCAAGATTTTTCCTATTCCCATATGGAAAAGGAGTCCCAAAACGTGTTTCCTAAAACTATTGTGCAATCAAATATGGTAATTACTTGTGCCGTTGGTTTAATTTCTTGATAAGTTATTTCTTGTAATTCAAGTAATATAATTTACTTTAAGTTGTTGTCTGTGATATTATTGTCAATCAAATACATACGTTAGTAACATAATGTTACTTCCAGTTCATATCAGTTTCTCAATTTTTTGGTTGAGCAATGCAAATTATAAGATTTCAAGTCTAACAAAAAACCACGAGTATTAAAGAAAATTCTAAAGATTCCCGGGGAAAAAAATAGAGATGTCTCCTACGTTACCCCTAATATGTAAAAGTATCGACATAATTTCATAGAGTCATTTGGTCTGAATGCTACATGAAAAACGTAAGCCAGATGTCGAAATGGAAAGAGTTGGGATGTAGAAGATTATAACATGAGTGATTCGGCAGATTTAGATTCATATATATATATCCATCCACCACTTTATGTGCAAGTTTTTCTCAAGACTGGATTTTTGTGTTATTTGGTCTCTTTATAATACTCCCTCCGTTTCAATTTATATTAGTTAGTTTGACTTATCCTGAAATTTTAAGAAAGAAAGAAAAACTTTTGAAACTTGTATCTAAAATAAGTCATAGATATTTGCGTGGCTATAAATCATTTCATTGAGGGTAAAATAAGCATTTTAAAGTTAAGTTGTTACTAAATGTAGAAATGTGTCATTCTTTTTGTGGTTTAAACTTGAAAAGGGACTTAAGGTCTTGAAGGAATTGAATTATATGGATGAAATTTCAGTATATTAATGTGTGGTTATGTCTCTAATTCGTTCCCCTTGTGTATGGCTTGATGGAAATGTTTATACGTATTTGTATATGGAACGTTTGGCGTAGTGAAAAGAGAATACTTTCTTGTTGTGTTAAAGTGAAATCTGAAACTGTGTGGACTGTTTTTGGCATATTGTTGTGGAAGTGTAACACCCCGTATGTTGTCGAACCTATACGACTACATGTACATTTATGGAAATATGACAACATGAGAGATTTGATTAATTATGTATAAAATTGTGGGCTTGATGTATTAAATATTGGACATGTAAAAATCTTGCATCATTGGGCCCAAAAATAAAGCCCAAAAATAAATAGGAAGACATGGCCCAATTAACCATTTGATCCATTCTTGCTTTGACCCATTCAAACATGACTTATTGGATAAGAAGGGACTTGAGGGCCTATATATAGCATGTCCATCAGATTTTTTATCCAAAAAGCACCCATGCCATTCTAAGAATTTTCCATCACATTTTTTTCTCTCAATACAAACCCTAACTCTTCATCTTTTGGACCAAATCATCATCTTGCAAGACTTGGTAAGTACATACTATTATGGTTTAATATATATAATGCATGGAATATAGTTTATATCATGTTGATTATGTTGGTGAAGAGGGAGAAGTTCCCTATGTGCAAAACAATTTGTGTTTGCTAAATCGGAGGATGATTTATGGTTTGAAAACTTGAACATGGGTATGTGATCTTGATGGAAATGAACTTGATGGATTCAATATTGATATATGAGATTTGATTATAGTCTTGACTTGTTTTATACTTGTGCATAGTGTTTGGAATTTTTATTGAGAAATTGGTTATGGTTTTGGTGGCATGTTGGCCGTAAAGTGTCGTTTTGGTGATGTTATGTGTGTTGTGAAATCATGGCTGGTGGTTGGCATGTTAAATGATCAAAAATATGTTAAAATGAATTTGGTTATGATCATGGACCATTCATGGCATTAAAAGACCCAAAACGGAGCCATTTCGGACCAAACGGGCATCCGCCCGCGCAGACGAGGGCATCTGCGCGCGCAGATGCCAACGCAGATGGCACTGGCTGCTGCCAATGGCCATCTGCGTGCGCAGATGGATGACCTGCATGCGCAGGTGGCAGCGCAGGTCATCCCAGAATTTTGTTTCGTTTGCTTTCGTATTCCTTTGATCCCCGAAAGCCCCGATACCCTTTTGGGATGTAATTATCAACTTGTAATGTCATTGTAATGACTTGGAAGTGTCGTATGGAGGTGTCGTGGATTATGTTAAGTGTGGATGGTTGTTTATATGTTGTTATAAAGGCATACTTCCGACGGAATGATAACGGGAAATGCGTAAAGGGTAAATATGGTGCGAAATGCTATCTATGTGTGATCTTTTGGTCAATGTGTGTAATGTCATGGTGTTGTTGGTATGGAAATGCAGTGGATTGTATTGGGAGGGGATGACATGACCTTATATGGTAGCCACATAGTTCATTGTCGTCTTGTACGCTTATATAGTGACTAGTTGCTAATGTAAGTCCGGTATGACCGTGTATTGTAGACTAAGAAGTAAAGAAGGAGCTGGACCATTGTATTCATACATAGATTCGTGTATTCATACTTGGAAGTGCAGGTATGTAAGGTTACT
The DNA here is from genome assembly GCA_031232105.1 of Capsicum rhomboideum. NCBI lineage: Eukaryota > Viridiplantae > Streptophyta > Magnoliopsida > Solanales > Solanaceae > Capsicum > Capsicum rhomboideum. The sequence goes on along the minus strand of CP124709.1, from coordinate 135,757,324 downwards.
CTTCTCTTTCCTTCTGCAACATATGATGTTCACATGGTCATGATACTCATTTGATTTCGAAATACATTAAGGTATTCCATATCCGGTTAGCGATGGTCATTGTTATAAATTTCCTACTCTTTGGTCACTTGTGAATCTCATGTCTCGTATTCATGGTTAATGTTCCAAAGGTCCAATAAGGTATTGTCCCAAAGTTCCAATAGTAGTTATACTCATGTCCCTTGTTCATTGCTTATTGTTCCAATGATACCTATTGATTCTTGTTCCAATGATACCATTGGTGTTATGGTCATAATGATATTACGTTTCCAACAATGTTATATCCCAAGTTCAAAGTGAAGTTATAGCTGTCAAAGTAACAATCTCAAAGTAAAGATCAAAGTAATGCAAATGTGGTCAATGATCAAGTATGGGTGGCAAGTCTAGGGGCATAAGCCTAGCTCGACTCGATCCCAATATGACGAATGATGATTTACTTATCTCATATCCATTGGCTAGTCATTGACTGAAATCCCAAAGTCTCATAGTTTGATGATTGTTGTTCTTGTACCAATCTTTCATAAGTAGAAGTAGAAGTCTTATAAGAGTGATGAAGGAGAAGTCTTATAAGTAGAAGTCTTATAAGAGTAAGGTAATATGTATCCCTCATAAGTTAAAGTATCAATCTCATGACGTAGAGAAGTGAGGTAATAGATATAGGTGTGTTTCAAATAGTGTCTTGATCCGTAGTATGTAAATTCTCAATAGATGAAGTATGTATCTTTCTCATAAGAAGATGTGCAATAGTGCAGTGAAATGTATATAAGTGTGTGCCTTAATGTCATGGTCCTTAACGTGTTATCCCCATAACTTAGTGAAGGGTAAAAGAGTGTAAAGGAGTAATGTGCGTGGTTGTTATGTGTTTCATTAAGTGTGGATCACATTCTGAAGGGGTAGAAGTTTCATATAGAACATCCCTATATTGTGCTATGTTAGTTCTTGTTATAGAAGATCTTATAAGATGTAGCAAAAGTGTTAATCTCTTGGAAATAGAGAAACAAGGTAGAGTATATATATGTGTGTTGCCAATAGCATCGTGATCCTTAATAGGTCGTACAAGTGTGTAGATATGCTAACTCTAAGTTCTGAGAATGTGATGTTCTAAAATGTAATAATGTTATGATTATGTTTGTACCAAGCTGGTAAAAGTTGAGGTATATATATATCATCCATGGGGTGCAAAGAACACCTGCATGACGGTCCTCTATTGTATATCATCCATGGGGTGCAAAGAACACCTGCATGACGGTCCTCTATTGTATATCATCCATGGGGTGCAATGAACACCTGCATGACGGTCCTCTATTATATATCATCCATGGGGTGACATGTACATCTGCATGACGGTTCTCTATATATCATCCATGGGGTGACATGTACACCTGCATGACGGTTCTCTATGAATTTCCCACTGATCAGTTGGGCCCGGGCAGTATATGGTTAATAAGTTATTAAATGAAGTAAGGTAAGGTTGAGAGGCAAGTAGAGTGGATGTATGATACCCCTACCATAGAGTGGTTGTAGGTTATATTTTATTAATCCACCAAGAGAGTGGATGTGTGTGAATGAATGTTATTCTTTTGTGATCTACTCACCAAGTAGTAGAACCATAGTGGTAATGAACATAGAAGTTAGAAAGAGTCTCTTGAGTGTAGATGTATATGAGATATTCTATGATTAGTAAGGATATAAAATGAATGTCTTAACGTGTTCATAACGAAAGTAGTGTACAAGTTTCCAATTAGAATGATGGTCTCCCACCTTGAATAATCTCTCATATTTATTTCATTGACATCCTCATATATGATGTAATTTCTCTAACCTTACATATTCAGTACATTCTCGTGCTGACCCCCTCGGGGGAACTTACCTTACATGTGCAGGTGCAGGCATTAGTAGACATCATCTGTAGACTGGGGATCATTTGCAGAGTTTTGGTGAGCTCCACTTGGTTCGGGGCTTTCCGAGTCATAGTGTACATTGTTTTGATATTGTAAATATTGTATAGACATGGTCATGTATTTGTTAGAGGCTTTCGTAGACCTATGTGGGTATGTGAATGAAAGAAGTGTACGTTCAGTTCTACGTAATGGCTCCAACGGCCAAGTTTTATATATATGTTTATGGCATAAGTTTCCATGTTTATGATTTCTACATAGTTGCATAAGAAAGAATAAGACGCATATGAGGGCATGCATGTGAAGGTTCATGAGCAAAGATTGGTTCTCTCGGGCCATATCAGCTTCGGGTGCCAATCACGTTCCGATGGGATTTGGGTCGTGACAGGAAGGTATTTATGTGACTTTATGGAATAATTATGTAGAGTTGTATTGAGGCGGAAATGTAAAGTAGAAACTTGGTGTAAAATCCTATCGGTTTGTGATGTCTACATTGATGTGTGGACTGTTTTGGTGGTGTGTGGACTGTTTTGGTGGTGTTGTTTTGCTAAAGCAGTAACTTATAGTGTAATGTGGTGGAATAATGTTATTTGGTAGTATAATGAAGGGGGGAGTGATGCATCATGGGTTTTGGAGGTTGGATGGTTTTTACTTTCCGTTAAGCACCTACTTACCGTCTTGTGAACTTGTAATGTAGCTAGCCGTTAATGTTCGCTCCATTATGTACTTGTGTTGTAGAGTAACACATAAGGAAGAAGCTGAATCATTGTAGTTACGTGTTGGGAAGATAAGGTATGTAAGTGTAACACCCCGTACTTACGAAACCTTATACGACGACGTTGAACAAGGGTTACTCACGTGTCGAGAGTGCAAGTATGTATTATGTAATGTTATTAACGATATAATTGATATTGGGCCTAGTACACGGGATTAGACCTTCGTGAAAGGTGTAACACCCCGTATGTTGTTGAACGAATACGACTACGTGTACATTTATGGGAATATGACAAACATGAGAGAAATGATAATTTTTGTATTGAATTGTGGGTATTGAAAAGCTTGAACAATTGGGCTCTAAATGAGGCCCAATTAATATGAGAAAGACATGGCCCAAAGGGGGTCATTTTTGACCCATTCTTCCATTTTCTTCCATTTTGACCAAATTAAAATAGCATTAAATGCTAAGGAAAAGGATAAGAAGACATGAGGGACTATACATATAAAAAAATCAGATTTTTGTCCATAAAAATCTCATCTATTTTCTAGACATTTCTACAAAATTCCTATTGTGCTCTCAAGAGACCTAAGACCACCTTGGGCCAAAATCATCCATTGGTAAGTCTTGGTAAGTGTTTATGATGATGTATCAATATATTTTATGCATGACACATGGTGTATATTATGTTGGTTATGTTGGTGGAGTCTTGAGAAGACCACAAAGTGTGACATGTTATGTGTTTGTGGAATTGGAGGATAGTTGTCTTGTAAACTTGATTTTGGACTTGTGGTTTTGAAGAGAGTGAACTTGGTGGAATAAATATTGACATGTGAGATGTTATTATGGTCTTACCTTGTTTGATTTATGTGCATAACATATGGAATGGTTATTGAGAAATCGATTGTGGTTATTGTGTCGTAATGGTCCCAAAATATCATTTTGGTGTTGTTATTGGTATTGTGAGACCATGGATGGTTGTTGGTGTTTAATAGGATCAAAAATATGTTAAAATAAGTTTGGTTATGATCATGGACCATTCATTGCATAAAAAGACCCAAAACGGAGCCATTTCGGACCAAACGGGCATCTGCCCCCGCAGACGGAGGCACCTGCGTGCGCAGATGCCTCTGGCTGCTGCCAGAGGGCACATGCACGCGCACCTTGCCACCTGCGGGCGCAGGTGGCAGCACAGGTCACTTCCAGATCTCAGTTTCGTATGTTTTCGTACCCAGTTGATCCCCGAAAGCCCCGATACCTTTTATGGATATAAATAGCAACTTGTGAAGTCGTTTTAATGACTTTAAAGTGTCATATGAAGGCGTATTGGACTGTATTAAATGTGGTTGGTTGTTTATATGTTGTTATGAGGCAAATTGATAAGCGTAAATGTGATGAAATGGAAATGAGAAGGCGTAAAGGGTAAGTGTGATGTGAAATGATATTGTTGAATGAAATCTTGGTCAATGAGTGAAATGTTATGGTAGTGTTGGCATGTTGATGTGATAAATAACATTGTAAGAAGAGGAAGTGACGTCTTAAACTAACTATATGCTTCATGATCATTTTGTGCACTTGTGCAGTAGTCGGTTGCTAATATGAGCTTCGTCATGTACTTGTATTGTAGAGTGAAACATAGGGAAGAAGCTGAACTGTTGTGTTCATATATAGACTTGCGTACTCATACTTGGAAGTAAAGGTATGTAAGGTTCTTCTTCTATATCTTTCTTCAACATATGGCGTTCACATTGTCATGGTACTCATTCGATTTCGAAATACTCTAAGGTATTCCGTATCCGATAGTTGACTCGTGTACTCATATAGTTCCTATTCATTGGTTAATGGTGACTTGTATGACGCATGTTCATTAGTTGTTATGGATCGGTATCTTAAGGATGCAAATGAGATACACTCCACGAGGGTTCTATAGAGTGATAAGTACAAGTGACACATCTTGTTATTCATATGTGTAGACGAATGAGGATTCCCTTGCCTCTTATTACTTGACTAAAGTTCTTAAGCTATCATGATGTTGTAAATGCCAAGAGAGCTATCCCAATGAGAGCATTAAGGTAAAGAGAGCTTGTTTAGTTGAGTAGCATTGTTCCAATCATGTCATGGTCCAAGTTCCAATAGAATTATACACATGTCTCCTATGCATTGACTATTGTTCCAATGGTTCCAAGATGTTGTGTCCAAGCAATGTTATCATAATTGATTGAATCAATGTAAAAGTACCAATGAGTAATATGAGAGGTGAAGTGCAAGTTAGTATACTTATTCCCCATAGGTGAGGACATTAATCTCATGAGTTGAATAGGTGAAGTGAAATGTATATCTAAGTGTGTGCTTTGCTTTAGTGTCATGATCTTTAGCGTGTCGCCCTCATAACTAGGTAAAGAGTATAAGATTGTCAAGAGGTAATGTGAATGGTTACTATGTATCTCATTAAGTATGGAGCACATTCTAGAGGATATAAGTTCAATATAGAACAATCCCAATCGTATGCTCTGTTATTTGTTTTAGTCCACCAAAGGTAAAAGCTCGGTGTCCTATGCTTACTTATATGAGATTTCATAAGACTAGTACAGACGGTAAAGTGCGAGTTAGTATAACCATCCTTCACAAGATAGGGTATTAGTCTCTTGAAGGTAAGGAAATAAGGCAAAGCATATTAGTGTATTCGAATGGTGTCATGAACCTCCATGTTAAGAAAGGAAGAAGGTGTGTGTATACTAGAACTCCAAGTTCCGAGAATGCTATGTTTTAAGTTTGAATTTATATCATTAACCCACCTAGAGTGGATGTATGCTATTAACCTACCCATGGAGTGGATGTATGATATTGACCCACCATAGAGTGGATGTATGTTCTTGACCCACCATAGAGTGTATGTATGATTACCCACCCATGGAGTAGATGTATGTTATTGACCCACCATGAGAGTGGATGTACGTTAACCCACCACGAGTGGATGTATGCTGACCCACCAAGAGTGGATGTACGTTATATCATTGACCCACCAAGAGTGGATGTACGTTATATCATTGACCCACCAAGAGTGGATGTACGTTATATCATTGACCCACCTAGAGTGGATGTACGTTATTCCTTGAATGGATGTATGTGATCTTATTATTAGCTCATTTTCTTCTTGAGTTGGAGATGTATGTTATTTTATACCCTACTAACCAAGTAGATGACTAGCAATGTTGATGAGCATAGAAGTAAGAAAGAATCTTTCGAGTGATGGGAACTTCTCTTGATTGAAAGGTAGGATATGCATAATCAGGTATTCATGAGTGATCTAAAATGACAGTGATAGAAGCAAAATAGAATGATGATTTATCCACATTGATTATTCTCTCATATTTTGTTCTATTGTTATTATCATATAAAATGCTACTTCTTATGAGCCTTACATATTCAGTACATTCTTTGTACTGACCCCCTCGGGGGAACTTACCTTACATGCGCAGGTGCAGGCACTAGTAGGCTTCCACAGTAGATTTCCAGTATTTGCAGATCGATGGTGAGCTCCAGTTGCTTCGGAGCTTTCCAAGTCACAGTTGTACATTGGGTTTGATGTTGTAGACGTTATGAAATAATCGTGTATGTCTTTAGAGGCTTTTGTAGACGTATGTGGGTATATGGATGTAAGATATGTACGTTCAGTGCGACGTGGTGGCTCCAACGGCCAAGTTTTATATATGTACATATATGGCATGTTACATTTCATCAGTTATATGAAACAGTATGTTATTCATTCAAGGTTATGCATATGAATGAACACAGACAAAGGTTGGTTCTCTCGGGCCTTATCGGCTTCGGGTGCCAATCACGCCTCGTTGGAATTCGGGGTGTGACAAAGTGGTATCAGAGCAGTTCGTTCTAAGGGTGTCTACAAAGTCGTGTCTGGGTAGAGTCTTACGTATCGATGTGTTGTGCACCACATTTATACGTAGTAGGCTACGGTACATTTAGGATGTTGTTTCTTTTTCTTCACTCTCAGATCGTGCAATAGAGCCAGTGTTGTAAGTTGATTGTATCTGACCATGGTAATTGTTTTTCTTTGGTATAGCAAACAAAATGCCAATTACGAGAAGAGATAAAGGTAAAGGAAAGAATGTGGATGTGCCTGCTAGAGAAGGAATGAGTAGATTACCACCTGGCCAAGCTAGTCAAGGTGAAGCTGACGCTGAAATTGCATCACGGTCTTCTGCTACTTCTCCAGCTCCCGAAGAGCCAAGAAATAGAGAAGTACCTGCAGAACCGCCTATGAATACCACTGACCAAGATTTAAGAAATGCAGTACATATGTTGACACAGTTAGTGGCTGCACAAGCACAAGAACGAGCTGGCCCAATGGTAAATGAAAATGACACTACTAGGGTAGCTAGTCGACGTACACAGGACTTTCTAAAATTAGACCCTCCCATATTCACAGGGTCAGATCTGAAAGCGGATCCACAGGATTTTGTGGACCAAGTTCAAAGAGCCCTAGAAGTGATGCACGTAACAGGTGTAGAAACAGTTGAGTTAGCAGCTTATAGATTAAAGGGTGAAGCCATATTGTGGTACGAAGACTGGAAAAGATCAAGGGGCATAGATGCACCTCCAGCAGGTTGGGAGGAATTTAAAATGGCCTTCCTTGATCATTACCTTCCATATGAGATCCGAGAGGCACGTGCAGACCAATTTCTCCATTTGCGTCAAGGAAATATGAGTGTTAGAGAATACAGTTTGCAGTTTAATTCCTTGGCTCGATATGCTCCGAATGTGGTAGCCACAATGGAAGATAGAGTCCATAGGTATGTGGACAGGCTAGAGCCATATTTGGTACGAGATTGCACTATTGCTGCTTTAAACAGGGATATGGACATTGCCAGAATTCAGGCCTTCGCACAGAAAATGGAGGACCAAAGGCATAGGAGGAGGACACAGAAAACTGAGGAAGGGCCATCAAAAAGGGCTAGAACTATGGAGCAGTCTATGTTGTCTCCAGGAGAACCTGGATCTCGAATATTATCGCCTAGACCCTCATTCTCTTATTCCACAGCAGGCACTCATTCTCAATTCCGAGGGTCTAGAGGTGGTCGATCTGGACAGAGTAGTGGGATTCATGGATCACAGACAACAAGATTTTCTCGTCAGTTATGCCCGCGCTGTGGGAGATTTCATGCAGGCGAATGTCGGTTTGATGCGAATATTTGTTTTGTGTGTGGTAGGCCAGGACACATAATGAGAGAGTGCCCACAGAGGCCTGCAGATAGTGTGGCACGACCTACAGGATCAGCCGCTATGGCATCGGCAGCTGGTGTACAATCTGTTGGTCGTGGCAGAGGTGCCAGAGGAGTAGTCAGTTCCAGTGGAACCCAAAATCGCACTTATGCCTTAGTGGACCGACAGAATGAGAAGGCATCTCCCGATGAAGGTATAGATACTTTACTATAGTCACATATGATGTATGTGTATTGGTTGATTTGAGTTCGGCATTGTCGTATGGTACTTGATCGGCTATCGTGAATTTAATAGGACATTGGGGTTATGAGTTAAGTCAATGTACATACTTCCACCTGTTGGTGAGGTTAGCATAAATGAGAGGAACATATCACCATAGCATAGTAGATGTTTGTGATTAGATGATTAAGTACAATGGGATTTAGGAAGGAAAGGCAAAATGGCCCTAGACAATGTGATATGTGGAAATTGGATTCTATTTCATATTGTTCCCATTGAAAATATATAAGTAACAGCGGATTTCACTAGTAAGAGATACTTGTTGTCATTCTAGATCAACAAGTCGGAGAGGTTACTTGGGAAATGGAAGAAATGATGACATCATAGTATAGTCGTTTCTAATAGAAGGAAAGTTTACCAAGGGGACATGGGGAAAAGAATAAGGAAGTATTGATGAAAGCATATGTAAGAGAGGCTAATATAGAAGTGCATTTGTTACACATGGGACGACGTTGTTAACATTCGAGGACGAATGTTCCTAAGGGGGGGAGAATGTAACACCCCGTACTTACGAAACCTTATACGACGACGTTGAACAAGGGTTACTCACGTGTCGAGAGTGCAAGTATGTATTATGTAATGTTATTAACGATATAATTGATATTGGGCCTAGTACACGGGATTAGACCTTCGTGAAAGGTGTAACACCCCGTATGTTGTTGAACGAATACGACTACGTGTACATTTATGGGAATATGACAAACATGAGAGAAATGATAATTTTTGTATTGAATTGTGGGTATTGAAAAGCTTGAACAATTGGGCTCTAAATGAGGCCCAATTAATATGAGAAAGACATGGCCCAAAGGGGGTCATTTTTGACCCATTCTTCCATTTTCTTCCATTTTGACCAAATTAAAATAGCATTAAATGCTAAGGAAAAGGATAAGAAGACATGAGGGACTATACATATAAAAAAATCAGATTTTTGTCCATAAAAATCTCATCTATTTTCTAGACATTTCTACAAAATTCCTATTGTGCTCTCAAGAGACCTAAGACCACCTTGGGCCAAAATCATCCATTGGTAAGTCTTGGTAAGTGTTTATGATGATGTATCAATATATTTTATGCATGACACATGGTGTATATTATGTTGGTTATGTTGGTGGAGTCTTGAGAAGACCACAAAGTGTGACATGTTATGTGTTTGTGGAATTGGAGGATAGTTGTCTTGTAAACTTGATTTTGGACTTGTGGTTTTGAAGAGAGTGAACTTGGTGGAATAAATATTGACATGTGAGATGTTATTATGGTCTTACCTTGTTTGATTTATGTGCATAACATATGGAATGGTTATTGAGAAATCGATTGTGGTTATTGTGTCGTAATGGTCCCAAAATATCATTTTGGTGTTGTTATTGGTATTGTGAGACCATGGATGGTTGTTGGTGTTTAATAGGATCAAAAATATGTTAAAATAAGTTTGGTTATGATCATGGACCATTCATTGCATAAAAAGACCCAAAACGGAGCCATTTCGGACCAAACGGGCATCTGCCCCCGCAGACGGAGGCACCTGCGTGCGCAGATGCCAACGCAGATGCCTCTGGCTGCTGCCAGAGGGCACATGCACGCGCACCTTGCCACCTGCGGGCGCAGGTGGCAGCACAGGTCACTTCCAGATCTCAGTTTCGTATGTTTTCGTACCCAGTTGATCCCCGAAAGCCCCGATACCTTTTATGGATATAAATAGCAACTTGTGAAGTCGTTTTAATGACTTTAAAGTGTCATATGAAGGCGTATTGGACTGTATTAAATGTGGTTGGTTGTTTATATGTTGTTATGAGGCAAATTGATAAGCGTAAATGTGATGAAATGGAAATGAGAAGGCGTAAAGGGTAAGTGTGATGTGAAATGATATTGTTGAATGAAATCTTGGTCAATGAGTGAAATGTTATGGTAGTTTTGGCATGTTGATGTGATAAATAACATTGTAAGAAGAGGAAGTGACGTCTTAAACTAACTATATGCTTCATGATCATTTTGTGCACTTGTGCAGTAGTCGGTTGCTAATATGAGCTTCGTCATGTACTTGTATTGTAGAGTGAAACATAGGGAAGAAGCTGAACTGTTGTGTTCATATATAGACTTGCGTACTCATACTTGGAAGTAAAGGTATGTAAGGTTCTTCTTCTATATCTTTCTTCAACATATGGCGTTCACATTGTCATGGTACTCATTCGATTTCGAAATACTCTAAGGTATTCCGTATCCGATAGTTGACTCGTGTACTCATATAGTTCCTATTCATTGGTTAATGGTGACTTGTATGACGCATGTTCATTAGTTGTTATGGATCGGTATCTTAAGGATGCAAATGAGATACACTCCACGAGGGTTCTATAGAGTGATAAGTACAAGTGACACATCTTGTTATTCATATGTGTAGACGAATGAGGATTCCCTTGCCTCTTATTACTTGACTAAAGTTCTTAAGCTATCATGATGTTGTAAATGCCAAGAGAGCTATCCCAATGAGAGCATTAAGGTAAAGAGAGCTTGTTTAGTTGAGTAGCATTGTTCCAATCATGTCATGGTCCAAGTTCCAATAGAATTATACACATGTCTCCTATGCATTGACTATTGTTCCAATGGTTCCAAGATGTTGTGTCCAAGCAATGTTATCATAATTGAATGAATCAATGTAAAAGTACCAATGAGTAATATGAGAGGTGAAGTGCAAGTTAGTATACTTATTCCCCATAGGTGAGGACATTAATCTCATGAGTTGAATAGGTGAAGTGAAATGTATATCTAAGTGTGTGCTTTGCTTTAGTGTCATGATCTTTAGCGTGTCGCCCTCATAACTAGGTAAAGAGTATAAGATTGTCAAGAGGTAATGTGAATGGTTACTATGTATCTCATTAAGTATGGAGCACATTCTAGAGGATATAAGTTCAATATAGAACAATCCTCGTATGCTCTGTTATTTGTTTTAGTCCACCAAAGGTAAAAGCTCGGTGTCCTATGCTTACTTATATGAGATTTCATAAGACTAGTACAGACGGTAAAGTGCGAGTTAGTATAACCATCCTTCACAAGATAGGGTATTAGTCTCTTGAAGGCAAGGAAATAAGGCAAAGCATATTAGTGTATTCGAATGGTGTCATGAACCTCCATGTTAAGAAAGGAAGAAGGTGTGTGTATACTAGAACTCCAAGTTCCGAGAATGCTATGTTTTAAGTTTGAATTTATATCATTAACCCACCTAGAGTGGATGTATGCTATTAACCTACCCATGGAGTGGATGTATGATATTGACCCACCATAGAGTGGATGTATGTTCTTGACCCACCATAGAGTGTATGTATGATTACCCACCCATGGAGTAGATGTATGTTATTGACCCACCATGAGAGTGGATGTACGTTAACCCACCACGAGTGGATGTATGCTGACCCACCAAGAGTGGATGTACGTTATATCATTGACCCACCAAGAGTGGATGTACGTTATATCATTGACCCACCAAGAGTAGATGTACGTTATATCATTGACCCACCTAGAGTGGATGTACGTTATTCCTTGAATGGATGTATGTGATCTTATTATTAGCTCATTTTCTTCTTGAGTTGGAGATGTATGTTATTTTATACCCTACTAACCAAGTAGATGACTAGCAATGTTGATGAGCATAGAAGTAAGAAAGAATCTTTCGAGTGATGGGAACTTCTCTTGATTGAAAGGTAGGATATGCATAATCAGGTATTCATGAGTGATCTAAAATAACAGTGATAGAAGCAAAATAGAATGATGATTTATCCACATTGATTATTCTCTCATATTTTGTTCTATTGTTATTATCATATAAAATGCTACTTCTTATGAGCCTTACATATTCAGTACATTCTTTGTACTGACCCCCTCGGGGGAACTTACCTTACATGCGCAGGTGCAGGCACTAGTAGGCTTCCACAGTAGATTTCCAGTATTTGCAGATCGATGGTGAGCTCCAGTTGCTTCGGAGCTTTCCAAGTCACAGTTGTACATTGGGTTTGATGTTGTAGACGTTATGAAATAATCGTGTATGTCTTTAGAGGCTTTTGTAGACGTATGTGGGTATATGGATGTAAGATATGTACGTTCAGTGCGACGTGGTGGCTCCAACGGCCAAGTTTTATATATGTACATATATGGCATGTTACATTTCATCAGTTATATGAAACAGTATGTTATTCATTCAAGGTTATGCATATGAATGAACACAGACAAAGGTTGGTTCTCTCGGGCCTTATCGACTTCGGGTGCCAATCACGCCTCATTGGAATTCGGGGTGTGACATCACTTATTGGTACAATTTCTTATAGCCTTACATACTCAGTACATTCTTCGTATTGCCCCCCTCGGGGGAATTTACCGTACTTGTTGCAGGCACAGGTACCAGTTGGCCTCCACTGTAGGTTGCGGATCGTTTGCGGACATTTGGTGAGCTCCAGTTGGTTCGGGGCTTTTCGAGTCTTATATGTACATTTGTTTTGGTCTTATGTATAGAGCGGGGTGTGTCCCGACTCTAGGTTGGTTTTGGTTGTGCATCTGTAGAGGCTTTGTAGATGTTGTGGGATAGATGAAGGGAAGGTGATGAACGTATGTTTTGTCTTGATGGCCCTGACGGCCAAGTTTCTTATTTCTTATATATTTTTCATAATTTCCGCTATTGGCTTCTTATTTCTAATTGTGGTGGTGATGACTATTGCGTGGTATGTGTATGGGTGTTTATGGATGTAGATTGGTTCTCTCGGGCCTTATCGGCTTCGGGTGCCATGTCCGTCCCGTTGGAACTCGGGGCATGACATAAATATTGACATGTGAGATGTTTTTATAGTCTTACTTTGTTTAACCCTTGCATATAACGTTTGGAATTGTTATTGCAAAATTGGTTATGGTTTTGGTGCCGTATTGGCCGTGAAATGTGGTTTTGGGTGTTGTTATGTGTGTTGTGAGACTATGGCTGAATGTTGGTGTTTAAGATGATCAAAAATATGTTCAAATATGTTTGGTTATGATCATGGACCATTCATGGCATTAAAAGACCCAAAAGAGACCATTTCGGACCAAAACGGGCATCCGCCCCCGCAGACGAGGGCATCTGCGGGTGCAGATGCCAACGCAGATGGCACTGGCTGCTGCCAAAGGCCATCTGCGGGCGCAGGTGGCTGCGCAGGTGGCTGCGCAGGTCAGCCCAGAATCTTGTTTTGTTTGTTTTCGTGTCCCTTTGATCCCCGAAAGCCCCGATACCCTTTTTGGATGTAATTATCAACTTGTGATGTTGTTTTAATGACTTTAAAGTATCGTATGGAGGTGTGTTGGATTGTATTAAGTATGGATGGTTGTTCATATATTGTTGTGAAGGAGTAATTGAGACGGAATGATATAGAGGAAAGCGTAAAAGGTAAGTGTGGTGTGAAAGGCTATCGATGTATGATTTCTTGGTTAATGTGTGTAATGTTATGGTGTTGTGGATATGAAAATGCATTGGATTGTATTGTAAGGGGTGACATGATGCTATACGACTGTCATATAGTTCATTGTCGTCTTGTACGCCTGTATAGCAACTAATTGCTAATGTATGCTACGATATGTACTTGTATTGTAGAGTAAGACGTAAAGAAGAAGCTGGACTATTGTATTCATACATAGGCTTGTGAATTCATACTTGGAAGTGAAGGTATGTAAGGTTATTCTTTCCATATCCTTCTGCAGCACATAGTATCACATTGTCATTATACTTGTTCCATTCCGAAATGTTCAAAGGTATTCCATTTCCGGTTATTAATCATTGTTACTCACATGTTCCTTATTCATTGATCAATTGTGATTTACATGACTCATGTTCGTTGGTTAATGTTCCAATAATGTTCCAAAGTTCCAATAACATTGTAACCACTAATGTACCAATCTCATAACAAAAGAATTAAAGTAATGAATACTTGTTGAGTACGGGTGGCAACTCGAAGGGGCATAAGCCTAGCTAGAGGCGATCCCGAATGGATATTGAGTACGGGTGGCAACTTGAAGGGGCTAAAGCCTAGCTAGAGGCAATCCCAAAAGTTCATTGGAAACGGGTGGCAACTCAAAGGGGCGAAAGCCTAGCTAGAGGTGATTCCGATTATTATGTTATTTCCCACTGATCAGTTGGGCCCGGGCATTACATGATTGATGATGAAGTAAAGTAAAGTAATGGAAACAATGCACATGATCCCACATGTCTAACATATGATAGTTTATTCACATGATGTGTTCTCTTGTACTTGATTTCATTGACGTTCCTATATATCATTCAGTTACATACAGCCTTACATACTCAGTACTTTCTACGTACTGACCCCTCTTGGGGGATTTACCTTACTTGCTGCAGGCACAGGTATTAATAGGCCCCCACAGTAGGACTTGGATTTTCTGCGGATCTGTTGGTGAGCTCCAGGTTGCTTCGGGGCTTTCCGAGTCCTATGTACATATTGGTTTTGATATTGTATCATAGTTTTCTAAAGCGGGGACTTGTCCCGACTTTAGGATGGTCATGTTCGTGTATGTATAGAGGCTTTGTAGATGATGTGGGACAAACGAAGGATGTATGTTATGTCATGGTGGCCCTAACGGCCAAGTTTCGTATTGGTATGTGTTTATCATCACTCATTTTTCATGACTTATGCCATTAACATCTTGCATCTACCTGTGGTATTGATATTCATGGAAGGACTTGCGTATGAGTGTATAGGGACAAAGGTTGGTTCTCTCGGGGCCTCAACGGCTTCGGGTGCCAATCACCCCTTGTTGGGATTCGGGGTGTGACACTCATGTTCCTATTGAATGACCCATTGTTATTCATGTGTTACATAATTATGGACATTGTTCCAAAGTTCCAATAATGTTACGTTCCAAAGTTCCAAGAATGTTATAATCACAAAGCATCAATCTCATGAAAGTAAGGAATGAAGTAATGTATATATGTGTTCCCAATGATGTTCCAATCCCCAATGTATCACTCTCATAACAAAAGTAAAGGTAAGAAGCAATGCAAAGAAGTAATGCTTACAAGGTTACCTTATGTTTCATTGAGTATGGATCGCAAATCTAAAGGGCCTAAGCTCGGATGGAAAAATCCCAATATTATGTTATATTATATTATAGCCCACCAAGTGTGGATGACTGTTATTATATTATAGCCCACCAAGTGTGGATGACAGTTATTATATTATAGTCCACCAAGTGTGGATGACGGTTATTATATTATAGCCCACCAAGTGTGGATGACTGTTATTATATTATAGTCCACCAAGTGTGGATGACGGTTATTATATTATAGCCCACCAAGTGTGGATGACTGTTATTATATTATAGCCCACCAAGTGTGGATGATGGAAGTGTGGATGACGATTATTATATTATAGCCCACCAAGTGTGGATGACTGATAATAAAGATGAACGTAAAGCCAAAAGAAGTATGTCACGTAATTGAAAATATGAAGGAATGTTATTTCATGAATGAAAATGATATGAATGAATGATCAAGCAATGAAAGTAATGAACATGGTTCCACACATGCAAAACGGTGATTGATCCATAATGCTTATTCACCTGTATTGATCCCATTTGAGATCCTATGTTGCATACAGTTTCTTATAGCCTTACATACTCAGTATTTTCTTCGTACTGACCTCCCTTGGGGGGGCTTACCTTACTTGCTGCAGGCACAGGTGCTAATAGACCTCCATTGTAGGTTGCGGATCATTTGCGGATTGTTGGTGAGCTCCAGTTGATTCGGGGCTTTCCGAGTCATTATGTACATTTGCTTTGGTATTGTATATGTGTATAGAGTGGGGTGTTGTCCCGACTCTAGGTGGGTTATGGTTATGTATCTGTAGAGGCTTTGTAGACTTATGTGAGAGAATGATTATAAGAGACGTATGACCATTTTGACTTGATGGCCCTAACGGCCAACTTTCATATATATATAGCATATGTTTCCATGACTTCCGCATAGTTGCATGAGATATAATGATGTTCACACAGAGACATGCATATGAGTGTACATGGGCAAAGATTGGTTCTCTCGGGCCTCAACGGCTTCGGGTGCCAGTCCGCCCCGTTGGAATTCGGGGAGTGACAATTACATTCATTACTTTCCTTTAATGTTCATTCATTCATCAATATCATTCCTGTAATATCAGTCATATACCTTCATTTATATAATATACCCGGGCTCAACTAATCAGCGGGAAATAACATAATAATCGGGATCGACCCATGCTAGGCTTTGCCCCTGGGATACCACCCATAATATTGGGATCGACCCATGCAGGTGTTCTTTTCATCCCATGAGATACCACTCGAAATATTGGGATCGACCCATGCAGGTGTTCCTGTCACCCTATGAGATACCACCCATGAATACAACTCATTATGCATTACTTCATTCTTTAGCCATAAGAGTGATACATTGTTAGTAGCAACATTATTGGAACTTTAGAACGATGTTCAATGATTAAGAGACAAGTGAATAACAAGTGCTAACAACTCTGAAATGAGATACTTTAAACAGTTTGGAGAAAGAAGATACAGTACAACCCTTCGGGATGGGAACAAGTGCAATGACAAAGTGAGCACTAGATGCTGCAGAAGAATGTGGATAAGAATAAACTTACTGTAACAGCCCAGGCCACCGCGTGTAGAAATTGTCCGCTTTGGAGCCTCAGCCCCTCACGATTTTAAAACGCGTCTACAAGGGAGAGGTATCCAAGCACTTATAAAGTACTCTTCGTTCACCTCCCCAACCGATGTGGGATTTGCCTAAGGCAAGCCTTACACTTACCCCCCCTTGGGACTCAGCGTCCTCGCTGAGGTTTGCCCCACCACTGGGTTTGCCCCACCACCGGCCCGGCACCGGCTCTGATACCAACTGTAACAGCCCAGGCCACCGCGTGTAGAAATTGTCCGCTTTGGAGCCTCAGCCCTTCACGGTTTTAAAACGCGTCTACAAGGGAGAGGTATCCAAGCACTTATAAAGCACTCTTCGTTCACCTCCCCAACCGATGTGGGATTTGCCTATACCAATGTGGGATTTGCCTAAGGCAAGCCTTACAAGTGAGAACATAAAAGTAACTCAAAGATAAGAGAATAGACAATATAGATAAACCAACATTCCATACGTGTGGAATCATGTACATTACATTCTTTATTTCCTGTATCATCTCAATATCAACAATAATCATATCATGCCCGGGACCAACTGATCAGTGGTAAAAGAGGATGACCCATGCTAGGCATTTTAACCCCTGGGATACGGTCCTCATCAATATATATATATCGGGATCGACCCATGCTAGGATTTCCTTTCACCCCTGGGATACCACCCGTAATATTGGGATCGACCCATGCTAGGTGTTCCTTCCACCCCTGGGATACCACCCAAGAACACATAACTTCTCTTTACAACATTACTTTAATCTTTAGTTATGAAATTGAAACATTGTTGGTTATCGCATTATTGGAATTTTGGGACAATGTTCAATGTACAAGAGACACATGAATAAATATATATATATATAGGTAACCAACCTGACATGAGATACTTTGGAACATTTCGACATAGGTACAAGTACAATGGCAAAGGGAGCAATATGTGCTGCAGAAAGATACGGACAAAAATAACCTTACATACCTTAGCCTCTCAATAAGAATCCACAATCCTAATGAATATAATGATCCAGCCCCTTACTCTACAATACAAGTACATAATGGAGTTTACGTCAACATCTAACCACCTTACAAGTGCAAAAGACGACAAAAGTTACATAATTGTCTATAACGTCATTTCCCCCTTTACAATGAAATTTCGGCATGACCATTCCAAAAATACTACAACATGCCATACATTGACCAAACATCATAACCAATAGCATTTCGCATCAAAGCTTCTTCTTTACACTTTCTCATTCACACCATATCACAAAGAATCCATCAAGTCACCTTAATACACCTCATAGCACATATCGGCCAAAATCCCATAATTTACACTTATGGTAAATAACAAGTTTAGAAATATAATCACACCATACATGTTGGTATTTCATCCATACCATGCACTTTCATCAAAACCACAAGTCACTTTTCAAGTTTAATTCACAAAATGGCACATCATTTACCAAAGGGCAAAAGTGTCCTATTCAACCTTTCCAACACAACCATCATGATCTACACAATACTTCATGCATATAATATGCTAAATCACAAGAATAAATACTTACCCAAGCTTTCAAAGTGATGATCTTGTCCAAAGTGTTCAAAGGGAATAGTTGCCTTAGGGTTTTGGCAAAGAGAGAAATGTTTGAGAAAATATCAAAAAGTTATGAGAGTGTGTAATGAATAAAATCTGATTTTTCCTTGTCTTTTATAGCCTCATAAGTTATCCTTAGCCACTTCATTAGGCATTAAATGCCATGTCTCTATAGTCAACAAGAATGGGTCATTTTCCTTTGGGCTTTTCATTTTGGCCTTGTTTTGGGCCTCAATTTGGGCCCAATAACACATATTAGCTTAGACCACTAAATTAAATGTATAATACATCATATATCTCATGTTTAAATAATTCCATAATGTCACGACAATATTCACTCACGAGATTCCCTTTCGTAGCCTCAATCGCAAAACTAGACATTCTAGCCGTCCATGGCTTAATTGAACATTTTTGGTAAATTCTTGTGTTTCATGGTTTGATCATGTAGGAGTGTATTAAGGTACTTGGAGCCTTAATAAGGAGTAAAGAAACACCAAAGAACCAAAATAAACCATGGAAGAATCGACATTGCATTACGTCGCAAAACGAGCTCGGAAAGGTCAAAACACTTGAGCCCTGCGCCACTGCTGCAAAGCAGGGCAGTGGCGCGAGATTTGCAGCCCCTCTGAACCTGGAGGGTCGCGCCACACCACCTAAAGCAAGGGGTGGCGCGAGATTTTCTGCTTCTCTGAAGTTTTTTTCGGTCTTTGCAAATACTAGCCTACCCTCCGATACCATCCAAGATACATACTTTTTGTACTTAATACTAAGGTAAACATGTCTCAAAGGCATCAAATAAGGTCGAAAATGTACGGGATATTACATTCTTCCCCCCTTAGAAACATTCGTCCTCGAATGTTAAGAACATCGTCTCAAGTTTAACAAATACATTCCTATCTTAACACATATATACACATACACGCAATACTTGTAAATACTTACTTGTTATGGCTCCACCTCCGCGCTGTGTACTTCTTGGTCCATTTGAAATAGATGGGGATACTTGGATTTCATCATTTCTTCCGCTTCCCACGTGATTTCTTCTACTTGTTGATTTCTCCAAAGTACCTTTACGGAAGCAACGTCTTTATTTCTTAGCCTCTTCACTTGCCTATCCAGAATAGCAATGGGTACCTCTTCGTAAGTAAGATCCTCTGTAACTTGAACATCCTCTATGGGAACAATACGAGAAGGATCTCCTATGCATTTTCGAAGCATCGAAACATGAAATACCGGATGGACTGAGGAAAGTTCTTGAGGTAGTGCCAACTCATACGCAACTTGCCCAAATTTTCTAATGATCTCATATGGGCCTATGTAACGTGGGCTCAATTTTTCTTTCTTTCCGAACCGCATTACCCCTTTCATCGGTGACACCTTTAAAAAGACCCAATCACCTATGGCAAATTCAAGCCCTCTTCTTCTCACATCGGCATATGACTTGTGACGACTTTGAGCCATTTGTAACCGCTCTTGGATCACCTTAACTTTTTCCATAGCCTGATGAACAATATCTGGCCCCAGTAAAGCATTTTCACCCGCTTCAAACCATCCAATTGGTGATCTACATTTTCTTCCATACAAAGCTTCATAAGGTGCCATTTTTATACTTGAATGATAGCTATTGTTATAAGCAAATTCAATAAGAGACAAATGGTCATCCCAACTGCCCTGAAAATCTAACGTACAAGCTCGTAGCATATCTTCAAGTGTCTGAATAATACGTTCCGCTTGTCCATCTGTCTGGGGATGAAAATCCGTACTCAAATTAACCTGTGTGCCCAAGCTCCTTTGGAAAGATTTCCAAAAATGAGCGGTAAACTGTGCTCCTCTGTCTGATATAATAGAAAGCGGAATGCCATGTAATCGTACTATCTCTTTCACATACAACTTCGCATAATCCTCAGCTGTATAGGTTGTCTTGACTGGTAGAAAATGCGTTGACTTGGTAAGCCTGTCCACTATGACCCATATAGAATCAAACTTCCGCAATGTACGAGGCAAACCCGTAATGAAATTCATATTAATCATATCCCATTTCCAAACTGGAAGATTGATACATTGCATGTAACCTCTCGGTTTCTGATGTTCCACTTTCACCTGTTGACAATTTGGACATTGAGCTACAAATTCCGCAATGTTCTTTTTCATATTTCCCCACCAATACATTCTTTCAAATCATGATACATTTTTGTAGCTCCCGGATGAATAGAATACCGTGAGTGGTGTGCCTCTGTCATAATCCGCTTCCTTAGCTCATCTACATCCGGTACACATACATGACCTTGGCATTGAAGTACTCCCTCTTGCGTAAGGTCGAATGCCTTTGTCAACTCTTGCTGCACATTCTCTCTCAGCAGTAACAAGATAGGATCCGCATACTGTTTCTCCTTTACCTCAGCTATTAAAGAAGATTCTGCCGCAATCTGCACAATAACCCCTTCCTCTGGAGATTCAATAAGGCGAACTCCCAAGCTGGCTAGTTGGTGTAAATCTTTGATTATCGCTCGCTTTTCAGTCAACTGGCCACTAGAGCTTTCTACTGCCTTGCGGCTCAATACATCAGCTACCACATTTGCCTTGCCTGGATGATAAAGAATATCAATGTCATAGTCTTTTAAAAGCTCTAACCACCTTCGTTGCCTCAAATTGAGTTTCTTCTGCTTAAAAAGATATTGCAAGCTTTTGTGATCCGTATAGATATCAACATGAACTCCATATAAATAATGACGCCATATCTTTAAAGCAAAGACCACCGCGGCTAATTCAAGATCATGTGTTGGGTAATTTTTCTCATGTGGTCGCAACTGTCGTGAGGCATACGCTATCACCTTACCATGCTGCATCAATACACATCCGAGGCCAACCCCGAAAGCATCACAATACACTGCATAACCTTCTATGCCTTCGGGAAGTACTAATACTGGCGTGGAAGTTAATTTCTCTTTCAGCTCTTGGAAACTTTTCTCACATGCGTCGTTCCACTGAAATTTGATTGCCTTGTGTGTTAACTTCATCAATGGTGCAATAATAGAAGAAAACCCTTCCACAAATCTCCTGTAATAACCTGCCAAACCAAGAAAACTAAGAATCTCTGTAGGCGTCGTAGGTCTTGGCCAATTTTTCACTGCTTCAATCTTTTGCGTATCAACCCGAATTCCTTCATCCGACACAATGTGACCCAAGAATGCTACGGATTTTAACCAAAATTCACACTTAGAAAACTTTGCATATAACTTACGATCCCGGAGAATTTGTAACACCTGTCGTAAGTGATTAGCATGGTCCTCCTGTGATCTCGAATAAACCAGGATATCATCTATAAATACCATCACGAACACGTCTAGAAATGGCTTAAACACCTTATTCATCAAATCCATGAAAACAGCCGGTGCATTTGTTAGTCCAAATGACATAACTAAAAATTCATAGTGGCCATACCGTGTTCGAAAAGCTGTCTTAGGTACATCATTTTCTCTAACCCTGACTTGATGGTAACACGACCTCAAGTCAATCTTGGAAAACCATTTGGCACCCTGTAACTGATCAAACAAATCATCAATTCTGGGGAGGGGATATTTGTTCTTGATCGTTACCTTATTCAATTGCCGATAATCGATACACATTCTCAAGGTGCCATCTTTCTTCCGTACAAACAATACTGGTGCGCCCCACGGGGACATACTAGGCCTGATAAAGCCCTTGTCCAGCAAGTCTTTCAATTGCTCCTTCAATTCTCGCAATTCTGCTGGAGCCATTCTATACGGAGGAATAGAGATCGGCTGAGTGCCTGGAATCACATCAATGCCAAACTCCACTTCTCGTTCTGGAGGTAAACCTGGAAGATCATCAGGAAATACGTCGAGAAATTCATTGACCACTGGTACCAACTGAGGAGTGGGTGGTTCTACATCGATATCTTGCACTCTTATCAAATGGCATATATACCCCTTAGCTATCATTTTCCTAGCCTTAAGGTAGGAAATAAATTTGCCTCTCGGTGCCCCCACATTACCCTTCCACTCGAGAATATTCTTTCGTGGAAAATAAAAATGTACCTCCTTAGCTCGGCAATCCACCGTGGCATAACAAGAAGCCAACCAATCCATCCCCATTATTACATCAAAATCCACCATGTCAAGTTCAATAAGATCCGCTAGTGTATCATGACCACACACAGTTACCACACAATTACGATATACTCTTTTTGCAACAATAGGTTCACCAACCGGTGTAGACACTTCAATAGACTTATCTAAGAATTCTGGTGTTCTTTCAAATTTTACAGCAATCAACGGAGTAACATATGATAAAGTAGAGCCCGGATCTATCAATGCATATACACCATGTGAAAATATAGACAATATACCTGTGACCACATCAGGGGATGCCTCCGAATTCTGTCGGTCCACTAGAGCATAAGTGCGATTCTGAGCTCCACTGGAACTAGCTGCTCCTCTGGTACCTCTACCTCGACCAACAGGCTGTACACCTCTACCTAGGGAAGGAACCGAGGATGATGATGCAACGGCCGATCCCGTAGGTCGAGCTACACCTCCCATGCTCCTCCGCGGGCATTCTCTAATTAGGTGCCCTGTCATACCACACCAATAGCAAACCGGAGACCCCATCCGACATTCACCCAGATGATGCCTTCCGCAGTGCTGACACGGTGGGCGAGAAAACCCTGCTGTCTGCTAGCCTTGAACCCCACTGCTTTGCCCAACATAACCGCCCCTAGACCCTCGAAACTGGGAGGAAGCGCCTGCTATGGAATGAGAAAATAATGGTCTAGATGGTCTAGGAAACATCCGGGGCCTAAACTCTCCTTGGGACACCATAGACTGCCCCATAGGTCTAGCCCGCTTTGATGGCCCTCTTTCAGATTCCTGTGTCCTCCTCCGTTGCCTCTGATCCTCCATCTTTTGTGCAAAGGCCTGGATCCTGGCAATATCCATGTCCCTGTTCAAAGCAGCAATAGTACAGTCCCTTACCAAATACGGCTCCAATCTGTCCACATATCGATGGCTTCTGTCCGTCATTGTAGCCACTACATTCGGAGCATATCGAGCCAAAGAATTAAACTGAAGACTGTATTCTCGAACACTCATATTCCCTTGTCGAAGGTTTAGAAACTGATCTGCACGTGCCTCTCTGATCTCATAGGGAAGATAGTGGTCAAGGAATGCTGTTTTCAATTCGTCCCAACTGGGTGGATTTGCACCAATGCTCCTCGACCGTTTCCAGTCCTCATACCATAATATCGCTTCACCTTTCAACCTGTAGGCCGCAAGTTCTACCGTTTCTATACCAGTCACATGCATAACATCTAGGGCCCTTTGGATTTGGTCCACGAAGTCCTGTGGATCTGCCTGTGGGTCTGACCCAGTGAATGTAGGAGGGTCTAATTTCAGAAAATCCTGTGTTCTGCGGCTCGCTATTCTAGTTGCATCATCCTCATTTGTCATTGGATTAGCCCGTCCCTGCGTTTGTGCAGCAACTATCTGCGTCAACATATGCACTGCATTTCTCAAATCCTGATTAGTAGCATTCATAGGCGGCTCTGCGGGTAAAGTAGAAGAAGCCCGCGACGCAAACTCCTGTTCAACACCACCTTGATTAACCTGTTTCGGTGGTGGTCTACTAGTTCCCTCTCCAACCAGCCTGTCTATTCTTTTACTTTTACCTTTCCCTTTTCGTGCAATCGGCATTTTCTATAACATAAGAAAACCAATGGTTAGGTACGATTCCACTTACAACAGTAGCTCTATTACACGATCTAGAAATGAAGAAAAAGAAACAACTCCTAAATGTCCCGTAGCCTCCTACTTATAAATGTGGTGCACAACACATCGATAAGCAAGACTCTACTTAGACACGGCTTTGTAGACACCCTTAGGACGACCCGCTCTGATACCACTTTTGTCATGCCCCGAGTTCCAACGGGACGGACATGGCACCCGAAGCCGATAAGGCCCGAGAGAACCAATCTACATCCATAAACACCCATACACATACCACGCAATAGTCATCACCACCACAATTAGAAATAAGAAGCCAATAGCGGAAATTATGAAAAATATATAAGAAATAAGAAACTTGGCCGTCAGGGCCATCAAGACAAAACATACGTTCATCACCTTCCCTTCATCTATCCCACAACATCTACAAAGCCTCTACAGATGCACAACCAAAACCAACCTAGAGTCGGGACACACCCCGCTCTATACATAAGACCAAAACAAATGTACATATAAGACTCGGAAAGCCCCGAACCAACTGGAGCTCACCAAATGTTCGCAAATGATCCGCAACCTACAGTGGAGGCCTACTAGTACCTGTGCCTGCAACAAGTAAGGTAAATTCCCCCGAGGGGGTCAATACGAAGAATGTACTGAGTATGTAAGGCTATAAGAAATTGTACCAATAAGTGAGAACATCAAAGTAACTCAAAGATAAGAGAATAGACAATATAGATAAACCAACATTCCATACGTGTGGAATCATGTACATTACATTCTTTATTTCCTGTATCATCTCAATATCAACAATAATCATATCATGCCCGGGACCAACTGATCAGTGGTAAAAGAGGATGACCCATGCTAGGCATTTTAACCCCTGGGATACGGTCCTCATCAATATATATATATCGGGATCGACCCATGCTAGGCTTTCCTTTCACCCCTGGGATACCACCCATAATATTGGGATCGACCCATGCTAGGTGTTCCTTCCACCCCTGGGATACCACCCAAGAACACATAACTTCTCTTTACAACATTACTTTAATCTTTAGTTATGAAATTGAAACATTGTTGGTTATCGCATTATTGGAATTTTGGGACAATGTTCAATGTACAAGAGACACATGAATAAATATATATATATAGGTAACCAACCTGACATGAGATACTTTGGAACATTTCGACATAGGTACAAGTACAATGGCAAAGGGAGAAATATGTGCTGCAGAAAGATACGGACAAAAATAACCTTACATACCTTAGCCTCTCAATAATAATCCACAATCCTAATGAATATAATGATCCAGCCCCTTACTCTACAATACAAGTACATAATGGAGTTTACGTCAACATCTAACCACCTTACAAGTGCAAAAGACGACAAAAGTTACATAATTGTCTATAACGTCATTTCCCCCTTTACAATGAAATTTCGGCATGACCATTCCAAAAATACTACAACATGCCATACATTGACCAAACATCATAACCAATAGCATTTCGCATCAAAGCTTCTTCTTTACACTTTCTCATTCACACCATATCACAAAGAATCCATCAAGTCACCTTAATACACCTCATAGCACATATCGGCCAAAATCCCATAATTTACACTTATGGTAAATAACAAGTTTAGAAATATAATCACACCATACATGTTGGTATTTCATCCATACCATGCACTTTCATCAAAACCACAAGTCACTTTTCAAGTTTAATTCACAAAATGGCACATCATTTACCAAAGGGCAAAAGTGTCCTATTCAACCTTTCCAACACAACCATCATGATCTACACAATACTTCATGCATATAATATGCTAAATCACAAGAATAAATACTTACCCAAGCTTTCAAAGTGATGATCTTGTCCAAAGTGTTCAAAGGGAATAGTTGCCTTAGGGTTTTGGCAAAGAGAGAAATGTTTGAGAAAATATCAAAAAGTTATGAGAGTGTGTAATGAATAAAATCTGATTTTTCCTTGTCTTTTATAGCCTCATAAGTTATCCTTAGCCACTTCATTAGGCATTAAATGCCATGTCTCTATAGTCAACAAGAATGGGTCATTTTCCTTTGGGCTTTTCATTTTGGCCTTGTTTTGGGCCTCAATTTGGGCCCAATAACACATATTAGCTTAGACCACTAAATTAAATGTATAATACATCATATATCTCATGTTTAAATAATTCCATAATGTCACGACAATATTCACTCACGAGATTCCCTTTCGTAGCCTCAATCGCAAAACTAGACATTCTAGCCGTCCATGGCTTAATTGAACATTTTTGGTAAATTCTTGTGTTTCATGGTTTGATCATGTAGGAGTGTATTAAGGTACTTGGAGCCTTAATAAGGAGTAAAGAAACACCAAAGAACCAAAATAAACCATGGAAGAATCGACATTGCATTACGTCGCAAAACGAGCTCGGAAAGGTCAAAACACTTGAGCCCTGCGCCACTGCTGCAAAGCAGGGCAGTGGCGCGAGATTTGCAGCCCCTCTGAACCTGGAGGGTCGCGCCACACCACCTAAAGCAAGGGGTGGCGCGAGATTTTCTGCTTCTCTGAAGTTTTTTTCGGTCTTTGCAAATACTAGCCTACCCTCCGATACCATCCAAGATACATACTTTTTGTACTTAATACTAAGGTAAACATGTCTCAAAGGCATCAAATAAGGTCGGAAATGTACGGGATATTACAATTTACTCCACCAAGTTCACTTTCTTCAAAACCACAA
This sequence comes from Capsicum rhomboideum, assembly GCA_031232105.1. NCBI lineage: Eukaryota > Viridiplantae > Streptophyta > Magnoliopsida > Solanales > Solanaceae > Capsicum > Capsicum rhomboideum. The sequence continues at coordinate 135,730,395 of CP124709.1, read as the reverse complement.
ATCCATAGTCAAGTTTACAAGACAAACCACCCTCCGATTTAGCAAACATGTTCACTTCACTTCTTGTGAACTTCTCAATACTCTACCAACATAACCAACATAATATACACCATGTATTATGCACAAAATATATTAATCCATCATAATAAACACTTACCAAGTCTTACCAATTGATGATCTTGGCCAAAAGAGTGACTTAGGGTTCTTGAGAGCAAAAGGGAATTTTGTTGGAAAAATCTAGAAATGTTATGAGAGTTCAATGCAATAAAAATCTGATTTTTCTCTTTATATAGTCCCTCATGTCTCCCTTATATTTTTCCTTAGCATTTAATGCCATGTTGATTGGTCAAATGGACCATATTTGGAAGAATGGGTCAAAATCCCTTTTTGGGCCATGTCTTATAATTGTTTTGGGCTTCATTTTGGGCCCAATTGTATGGGACTTATTAATACCCACAATTCAATACAAAATTCATCAATTCTCTCATGTTTTCATTTTCCCCTAAATATTACGATTATCAACTAAACTCAGAAACGTACGGGGTGTTACAATGAGGATAACCATATATGACAACCTGAAATGAGATACCTTTGAACATTTCGGAATGGAACAAGTACAATGACAATGTGTACATACGTGCTGCAGAAGGATACATAAAGAGTAACCTTACATACCTTATCTTTCCAATATGATGTAACAACCCGTACCTTACCAACCCTACTTGACGACGTTGAACAATGGTTACTTAAGTGTCGAGAGCCACAAGTATGTATTTGGTAATGCTCATCAACTGACTCATCATTCTCAGACTCCCCATCATTATCAGCTTCCTCAGCCTCCGGCTCACATCCATTCAGTTTTGAAGGTTCACCTCCGTCATTAGACTGGGGAGGTACAATGGGAGGGGTCGCGGGCCCTATTGATGTGGACTTTGTAGCTTTTGACCTGGTGGTTCGAGGCTCATGTTGTTTATCAGCTTCACTTGTGAAATACTCGACCTTCGAACCACTAGATTCTTCATATTCAATCTCCAAGGTCGAAAGTTGGTCCTTTAGTGCCCGCTTTTTGGCTATCTCTTGGCGGGTTGCCTCTTCTTTGGTACAGAATCAACGAAATTCCAACAGAGGTCATTCCGATAAAAAATGGGTCCTACACCCAACTTTCCATTTTAACCAAACACCAATCGATAGCCCAAAATGAGTCCAGAAGCCTCAGGACCTGAACCAAAGGTCCTTCTAGTCCAAAATCCATATTTTGGAAATCCATATTTTGGAGCTAACGAAACTGTTAGAATTCTCATCTGAGGCTGTTTACTTGATGTTTTGGTCAAAAACCAATTTCTCAACTTCAAAAGCTCCAAAATAGGAAAACTAACATAAAAACCAAACGAACTGTCCAAAAATAGAACTATCGGTCCCAGCAAGTCATAAATGACTTAAAGCAGTTATAGAAAAGCTCTAAACGCAGAAAATACATGATAATAGGAAAATGAACTGGAGGATCATTACAAGAAATCAACAAAGAAAGTCAACTTATACATAAAAATGATATTTAACTTCACATGTGTAGTACACGTATAATGACATATAACTTTATATAAAAATTTATATGAAATGTATAATAATATCTATCAAAAAAAAAGAAGAGGAGAAGAAAAAATAATATTGTATACTAGTGACACATGGCTTGGAGGACCTCCAAATAAAGGATATTAAGGGTAGGAAATAAGTTAAAGAATAGAATTTGAAGTATTTAATCAAATCCGCGAAGAAAAGTCGAAGAAACGAAAATTTTAAAAATAAAATTTTCAGCGCCATAGGAAGGGCCAGGCGCTTGTTTTGGCACCCAAACCAGCAAGCTGCTAAAGCTCAGTGCCCTGGGAAGCTCCAGGCGCTTGCTGGAACGGCCAAACTAGTAAGCTTCCAAAATTTGTTCTAAGTCCCAAGGGTGCCCGGGGGCGTACCGGGCCAATTTTTGTCATGTTTCTTCTACAACCACGAGTATATACATGGAATGAATGAAGTATTATATTGGTATGGTAAAATTACTCGTGAACGAATTTGGCATCAAAATGACGGTTTTACCCTTATAGTCAAAATAAGTCATACGTGGCTAGAATCACTTGTTTTTGGGATTGAGGCTACGGATATGAATAGCGTGAGTGGGAATATTGTCGTAACACGTAAGAAATGATTTAAACATGAGAGATTATTGATTTTGTTGGGTTAAATGAATTGGGCTCAATGAAGGCCCAAAATGAGACAAAATACTTGGCCCAATGGGTCAAATGACCCATTCTCCCTTTGACCATCAATTATTGATCAAGCATGACTAAGGATAAGATTAAAAGGGGCTATATAAAGTCCACCAAATCAGATTTTATTCATTCAAAAGGCACATGCCTTTCTAAACATTTTTCCAAGAGCTATTTCTCTCAAGCTCTCAAACCCTAAGTCCTCTTCTTGGGCAAGATCATCATCTACAAGCTTGGGTAAGTGATTATTCTTATGGATTAATATATTATATGCATGGGAGAGTATGTAAATCATGTTGGCTATGCTTGGAAGTGTTGAACATGGTACTTTGTGTTTTTGTAAAAGATTTGTGATCCATGGGATTTAAGCTTGAAATATGACTTGTGACTTTGATGAAAGAGCATGGTATGGATAAAATATGAACATGTATGGTGTGATTTTGTTATTAAACTTTTTATTTTTCTATAAGTGTAAATTATGGGATTTTAGCCGATATGTGCTATGAGGTGTATTAAGGTGACTTGATGGATTATTTGTGATATGGTGTGGAGGAGAAAGTGTAAAGGAGAAGTTTTGTGGTGAAATGTTATTGATTATCATGTATTGGTCAATGTATGGAATATTGTGAGATTATTGGTGTGATAATTTCATCAATGGTTTTGTCAAGGGGGAAATGGTAATATGTTTAAAGGCAAACATGAAACTCATTATCGTTATATGCATTTGTAAGGTAGTTGGTGGTTAATGTAAACTCCGTTATGTATTTATGTTGTAGAGTGAAACATAAGGAAGGAGCGGGACATTGTATGCACATCTAAGATTATATATTCGTATTGAGAATACAAGGTATGTAAGGTTCATCTTTCCGTATCCTTCTGCAGCATATAGTATTCACCTTGTTATGGTACTTACTCATTTCCGAAATGTTCTAAGGTAACTCATTTTAGGTTATCATCTATTGTGGATCATCTATACCTTATTCTTGAGCTATTGTTATTCCTATGTCACATAATTATGAACATGGGTCCAAGATCCAATAATGTTATTTTCCAAAGTTTCCAATAATGTTCCAATTCCAAAAGTATCAATCTCATGAACGTGAAGGCATAAAGTAAAGCATCTATGTATTTTCCAATAATGATATAATCATCAAATGAACTTTTCCCAAGATTAAAGAAGTAAGGTTGTGAAGAGAAGTGATGTGTTCTTGGGTGGTATCCCATGGGGTTAAAATACCTCGCATGGGTCGATCCCAATATCTACGGATGTTATCCCATGGGGTTAAAATACCTCGCATGGGTCGATCCCAATATCTACGGGTGGTATCCCATAGGGTTAAAATACCTCGCATGGGTCGATCCCGCTTCTACGGGTGGTATTCCAGGGGTAAAGGAAAAGCCTAGCATGGGTCGATCCCGAAAACTGTTGATTACCCACTGATCAGCTTAGGGCCCGGGAATTATACGAATGGATGAGTAACGAATGAAGGAACGAGTGAATGAATGAATGAGCATAACAGTAAAGAAAGTAATTCACATAATGCACATATTTCCATACATACAGATTGATGTTTTTATCCATATTGGGTATTGTCTCATACTTGATTTCATTTAAGCATTTATTTATCATGCGGTATCTTTTAGCCTTACATACTCAGTACATTCTTCGTACTGACCCCCTAGGGGGAAACTTACCTTATTTGCTGCAGGCATAGGTGCTAGTAGACCTCCACAATAGAGTCCGGGTCATTTGTAAATTTTTGGTGAGCTCCAGTTGGTTCGGGGCTTTTCGAGTCATAGTGTATACTGATTTTGGTATGGTCAATGCTATATAAAACGGGGGCTTGTCCCGACTCTAGCTTGGCTATGTATATGTCTCTGTAGAGGATTTGTAGACGTATGTGGGTATATGAATGTAAGAGAAGTATGAAGTATGTCCATGTTGACTCGATGACCCTAACAGTCAAGTTTCTTATACGTATATATATATCACATGTTTCCATAACTTCCGCTATTGAAATTTTATACCTCTATGTGATGGTGTTGTGTATTGAGTGACATACATATGAATAGACATGAGCAACGATTGGTTCTCTTGGGCCTCATCGGCTTCGGGTGCCAGTCCGGCCCGAATGAGATTCGGGTTGTGACATATGAATACACAATCCAATATGTGAGTACAACAATTCCGCTCCTTCCTTACGTTTCACTCTACATCACAAGTACATAACGGAACCAATATTAACTACAAGCTACATTCCAAGTGTATAAGACAACCATAAGTTACATGATTTCCCTATAACATTATTTCACCTTTTACAATACCATTCATGGCCTTATCATACCAACAATACCAGAACATTCTATACATTGACCAAGACATCATAAACCAATAGCTTTTCACACCAAGTTCCTCCTTTATGTGTTCTCATTAACACCACATCACAATGAACCCACCAAGTCACTCCAATACATTTTATAACCAAAATTCCACAATTTACTCATATAGAAAAATAACAAGTTCTGGACATAACCACACCATACATGTTGAGATATCATCCACACCATTCACTTTCATCAAAACCTCAAGCCCTTTTTCAAGTTTAATTCACAAGGATGCACATATTTTAGCAAAAAGCCAAAGTGCACTAATCAACACGTACAAGCATAACCAACATGATCTACATAATCTCTCATGTACATAATTTGTTAAATCATGAGAATAAACACTTACCAATTAAGGCTTGTAAAATGATGATCTTGTCCAAGAGATGGATTAGGGTTTGAGAATTTGAGAGAAAATATCTCTTTTTGCTTTCTTGGAAAAGTCTAGAATGGCATGTGCCTTTTTATGAATAAAATCTGATTTTTGGTTCCTTTTATAGGCCCCTTGAAGTCATCCTTAGCCACTTTGATCAATAATTGATTAGTCAAAGGAAGAATGAGTCATTTAACCCATTGGGCCATGTCTTTTGTTCCCATTTGGGCTTTAAATTGAGCCCAATAACACATGTCAACTTAGCCCACCAAATTCAATGTGTAATCCATCATATATCTCATGTTTAAATAATTTCATAAGTGTCACGACAATATTCAACTCACGAGACTCATATTCGTAGCCTCAATCTCCAAAAACAAGCGATTCTAGTCACTAATGGCTTATTTTTAACATAAAGGGTAAAAACATAATTTGGATGCCAACATCGTCCAAGCGTAGTCCTACCAAGATGGAATAATTATGTAATAACCCAAGAATCACATTTATAGGCTCGTGGTTGGAGAAGAAATTCGGCAAAAAGCGGCCCGACATGGCCCCGGGCGCCCCTAGGACTTAGAAAAAATTTCCAACTTTTGAAGGGTGTGCAGGGGCGGCCTGGCACTCTGCCTGGCATACCCCCTTGCTGCCTGTGGCACAAAAAAATTAGGCCAGAGCGGCCTGGCACTCGCCTGGCCCAAAATTTTCAAAAAATTTCCTTTCTTCAACTTTTCTTTGCGGATTTGGTTAGATATTTCAAGTTCTAATCTTTAGATTGCCTCTTGTATTTAAGAACCTTTATTTAGGAGTCATTCAAGCTTCATTTTTCCACTCCAAAGGTCATAAACTTTTCCCATAAGGGTTTCATCACACTTACTAGTGCCATATTTAAGATCCCATCGAAACAATACAAGACTCGTACTTATTGCTTTCGAAACCTAGGTAAGCATGGTTCAAGGTTGTCAAGTAGGGTCGGAATGTACGGGGTGTTACAGTAATTGTACATGATTCCACATATGTATAGGACGGTGGTTTTATCTATATTGTCTATTCACTTGTACTTGATTTCATTTGAAATTCTTGTATATCATGCAAATACTTATGTCCTTACATACTCAGTACATTCTTCGTACTGACGTCCCTTGGGGGACTTACCTTATTTGTTGCAGGCACAAGTGCTAGTAGGACTCTACAGTAGACCTTGGATCTTTTTCTGTGGATTATTGGTGAGCTCCAGGTTACTTCGGGGCTTTTCGAGTCATATGTACATGTTGGTTTTGGTACGGTGTAACAGTTGTATAAAGCGGGGACTTTTCCCGACTATAGGTTTGGTTATGTATCTGTTAGAGGCTTTGTAGATGTTGTACAGCTGAATAAAGAAGTGTCTCATCCTTTTGAAGTTGTGGGACCTATCGGCCGAGTTTCTTAGATGTTTTGAATGCCTTTACGTGATTCTATCATTGATATACTTTATGTACTTTCTGCAGAAATTCTTATTCACTTGAGGACATGCATATGAACGTATATGAATGTATAGGTTGGTTCTCTCGGGCCTTAACGGCTTCGGGTGCCAGTCCGTCCCAATGGGATTTGAGGCGTGACACTTTCATGCTTTGCTTTTGTCCCATCATGCGCAAGCGAGCAACCTCTCACCGCTCTTCTAATAGATCCAAGCTTCCTCTTAATGATTCTTAATTTGTTTCTTACTTGACCTCTGAGTAGCAATAACTAGGCTCGCCTACCTCGACAGGTATTAGCGCCTCAGCTCCATATACCAACGGGAACGGGGTCCCCCCATGCTAGACTTGCGGTTGTGCGGTGTGCCCATAGCACATCGGGTAGCTCCTCAATCTAACATCCTTTAGTTTTTTTCAATATTTTTTTGAGGTTGTGCAGCACCGTCTTATTCATAGACTCAACTTGCCCATTTGCTCTTGAGTGGTAAGGAGATGAGGTGATTCATTTAATGTTCATTTTGGCCAAAAACTCCATTACTTTCAATCCTACGAATTGAGTGTCGTTGTTACATGCAATCTCCTTGGGTATCCCGAACTTGCAAATTATATGATCCCGTATAAAGTCTATCACCTTCCGCTCTCAAACATGCTTGTATGTCTTTGGTTCAACCCATTTGGAGAAATAATCTGTCATGACCAGCAGAAACTTCACCTGGCCAGGAGAGGGCGGCAAAGGTCCATCCCCCACTTCATAAAGGGCTAGGGAGAGGTCCCCATTTGGGCATGTGATCCATATTTTTGCCTGTTTCAGAGGATTGTTCAGTCAAGAAGGCCATCCAAGCATGAAAATCATAGCCCAAGAAACTTACTGGTCACTCAAACTGCAAACAATATATCAACTTGAATAATGTCAACAAAAAGTATCTAAGGGAGAACAATCAACGTTTTGAAGGAGGGTTGTCAACCGTCTATGGAAAAGTAGGCGCTTAACAGATTGTATGATTTAGAAACATGAACTATCATCTATAAAACACACATGCGTAGTTATAGGGTACATTCAAACTGAAAATATCAACTAATAACACAATTATAAGCGTACATTCAAATTCAAATTTCTTTTTTTTTTAAAAAAAAAAAAATGATAATAAAACTTTGAAGTAATTTTAACTATTAAACCATACCAAAGAAGAAGCAGGGTCTGTTGTTGATTAACATTCTCAGAACAGTGGAGATCCAATCGATAAACTGAGGCTGCAAAGAGAACCTAAAATCATGGAAAATAGAAAAAGGGAGATCAGGTTTGAGTGAGGAACCGACGGAGAAATCGGGCGACTTATCTACCATTCTCGTCGCTTCTTATTCCCCTTGGAAGACAAAAATCAAGAGGAAAAAGCGACAGGCAGAAATGCGGTGTAATGGTAGTCGGTAGATAATGAGGTGAAGCGGCATCTCCTTTCATTAAAAACTGGTAGCGAAGCGGTGTTCGGGTAGCCGAAGTGTTTTTTCTTCATTTTTTTTATAACTTTTCTGAAAATACTACCAAAATTTGTGGTAAAAGAATAATAGCATTCCTGTTGTTTAATGCATGCCAGGTAAAGGGTCTTTGACCCTCTTTTATATATACTAGTTTCTGGGCACGTGCGTTGCATGTGTAGCCCCCATTTAACATGATAAATTTTTCTATCTAAAAATAACAATTCTTTCGGCATATATTTTAAAAAGAAATTTAGGAGTTACAATATAGAATTGAAGTACACAAATCTTACCTCCAAGAGATCTTATGAGTGATGGTTTTCTGCTTCTTCTTCTTCTTTTCTTTTTTAATGATTACGGCTGCATGAGCCATTTTTTTTATATCAAATCAAAAGAGTCCTGATGAATGATGTCAAGATTATCACATTTGTTTTTTGATGACTTTTGTACATGTCTTTCTATATGAATATCTTTCTCATTACAGTTGGATGGATCCCCATACCTTTAGGGTGAATCATTCGACAGAGAAAATGAAGAACGTTTCCCTTTTCAAAAGAAAATGACATTTCCAAGGCGAATGTGAGAGTTTCAACTTAGACAGATAAATGTTACAACTAATATTAACTTAAATTTTTTATCAGCAGTATTATCTTATTCATAAATAAAATTATCTTTAGAAAAGTATGTTGGCGAATTTTCAACTAATTATGCTTATTACATGGGGATTTTCCTACAGATAATGCAATAAAATCCCCATGTAATTTGATTTCCTGAGGAATTTCCTGCGAATCCTAAAGTACTATGGTCAATATCTACTATTTGAAAATGTGCTAGCTAATATTCCTCTTTTGCACATAGGATATACATATTGTATGACCATATATGGCATATTCGTCTCTCTGTAACTTTTTTCCTTGTCATGAAGATATGATTCCTTCTCTATCTTCGGGCAATGAATTCTCACCTCTTTAATTTCTCGGTGATGACCATTCACCAATATAACGAGTTAAGGTTGATTCATCTCGAATACATTTGAAACCGTCCATGTTAACAAACTGATTTCCTTGGACATGTTTTGTTAATTCCACGTGTCCACATGTTTAATGATTAATTTATTATTGTTTTATGTTTATCGTTCTTCAATTTTACCATTTTTCTGTTCAAATTACTTTCACTAATTTTATTAGTGTCCTTTTATGTAATAGGTTAATTTTTGAATCTCCAATAATTAAATATTTCACTAATATTTTTACTTGAATAAGGAAAAATATTCCAATGAATATATATATTTAAATGTAAGTTTGAAAGGAAAAAAAATCTATTTACAAAATCTCCACTAAATCTCTCCAGAAAATTTTTCTAAGTCACAAAATTCCTATTTAAATCCCCAAGAAATAATTTCCAGCTAAATTCGTAGCAACAAAATCCCTCAATATTTCCCCAAGTAATAAAATCCGTAGGTAAATTCCCAAATACAAATCTCCAGGTAAAGTCGCAGAAACTAATCCCCAAATAATTTCCCAGGTAATAAAATCTCCATATATAATTCCACCAAAATATCTCTAGGTAAATCAGTAGGATAAATTACCTGGGGATTTTCTTATGGATTAAAAAAATATATTTTTTTGTCCATGTACCTGCGGATTTACCTAGAGATAATTTACTTGCCGATTTGTTTCCTCAGGTAATGTCGCATGTACGAATTTTGCGCAAAACGGCGCCAACTTTACCTGCAGAATTTGTTAGGAATATAACTTTCGCAGGAAATATTTTCTAATATTGAGGAAATTAAAATTTTCGCAAGAAAATCTGCATGAATTAATTACGACAATTTTTCCTTGGTAAAATTCCCAAGTGATTCGCACTTTTCTGGTAGTGTAATTTCAAATCAATTACTTATCGACTTGTAAAAAGGTGATCAATAAACTCTATGATGATTATTCTTTTCGTCTCCACATACTCTTAGATTTTTTTATTTTTAAGTAAATCCATACTGATTCAATTACCTTTATGCAATAGTATTTTGTTTTTGTTTTTTGTTTTATAATCCACTTTATACATTTTTCGACCTCTTTTATTTTGCGGTGAAAGGGGAGTTGGGCGCTTTAATCATTCAGCCATGGATGCTTAGCAGAGATCCTCGTACATGGTGAATAACCAAATTCCAATTGAAATGAAATCTTTAGGATAAATCAATGCAATTTAGGAGGAATCAATACAATATAGGAGGAATCAATGTATAGTAAATATTGATCTCGAAGAAAAGGTAAGTCTCACTTTTAATTAGTTCATAGCATTTTTATCCTCGGACTTTTTTGATCAATTTTTCCGAAATTTAGTTATCGTACTTGCCGTATACATATAACATCATAAATGAGATCATTCTTTTAGATTTTTTAAAATAATTATAGTGAAAAAGACTATTTACCTACTTAAGAACTTTAATGACTGCTTATAAGTTACAGGACCCTATTTTTCCCCTCTAGAACACAATTCTCCCTTTTCCGTTTCTTGTCACGAAACAGAGCTTAACAACACTATTAATCAGTTAATGAGGAATATGAAATGTTGAATTACCAACAACTAAGACTTTGTAATAAAGAATATACAAATGGAAGTCCCAAAAAAGGTACCTACAAAATTGAACTTTTAAATTATAACAAACGTTTCTAGCAAAATGGAAAAAAGAAAGATACGTACTCTCCTTATCTAAACAACAAATGCTCCCAAGAGCAATCCTTTAACATACTCAACAAAATTTCAAAAACTTATTCCAATAACCATAAACATTGGAAAAGCCTTATCTAATGTCAAAAAAAAAATTGCTGATCCCTTGAGAATGTATACTTGCTAAGATGCAAAAAGTGTTAGAGATGTGCACTTATCCCTCAAAGATTTAGATTTATTAAGGATGATGGGAACAAACGACATTATGAACATAGCTAACCAAAATATATGAAGTGAATGGTTTCTTGAGTTGTTCAAATATAATATAATATGATACAATAGAATAAATTGTCCTAAGTTATTGTACTAAGGTCACATGAATATGTCATATCATTTCATTGTGAAAAAACTAAGCTGAAAGATTAATGGATAAATAAGGCCATATGAAACTATTTTAATAGTACTGCCGTGCCGTTAACTTAATGGACATGCAAGTTTTTGAAGAAGTCAAGATCTTTCCGACACTAACTGAATCAAGATCCAATAACGTTATTCAGACTATATTAAATTAGCAGTACCATGTACACAAATTTTACTCAAAAGCATGTGAATTATGATCTCACTTAAATTTTTACACTCCTTATTTTATTTATCTCTTTCTTTTCTTTTATAAATTAGTCAATACACTAATTGTATATTGACAGAAAACTAAGAAGCAATATTACAAGTAGTCCAAAAATATATAAAAAGTAGTAAAGACTAAAGAAAATAACACCTTTTCGTAGTGACTCTTGTGAAACCTTTCGATCAATTTATATTATATTTAAAAAGTATATAAATAGGTAAAGTTAAATAAAATAGTACCTTAATAAGTAGACTAAATCTTGATAAGTTTTCAATCAAATTCATAAAAACTAACAAAAATTCACTTTGATAGAAAACTCATTAGAAGAAATAGAAGGAAAATTTGTCTTGATCTCTTCTGTCTACCCCAACAAAGGGCAGCAAGTATGTATATAGAATATGGGTGAGGAACTCAAAGGCCTAAACGGTTTGCTGTTACGGTAGTAATTAGAAGGATTAATTGCTAATCAAATAAAGGTAGTAATTGTCATGAAGATGATTAATATAATACTCCCTCCGTTCGGTTTTACTTGTCACGAATTTTTTAATTTGACTTTCGCTTTTACTTGTCATTTTTCACTTATCAAGACAGGCCAACTTTTATTTTTCTATTTTACCCTTAGCATTAATTATTTTTTCTCCAAATTAATTTCAAGACACAATAGTATACATCATTTAATAGGACTACTATGATAAAATAGCTACGTCATTAATTATTTTTCTAAATAGGTGTGCAAGTCAAATTGTGACAAGTAAAAGCGAACGAAGGAAGTACTTCTAGATGATCTGCTAAAAAGAATCCCTAGAGGCCAAAAAGATGGTATTAGTTATAGCTCTTTATTGGCTTGAGCCTTTCCTTGCACGTTACACGTATTGTTTTACCCTTAATTTAATTTCTCAATATAACTCTTCTTTTCTCCTATTTATTCATAGCAATAAAGAGGTTGTCTGACGTAAGATTGATTAATATGTTGAATTATGAAAGGCTAATATATCTATTTATTGAAGGGTATTATGAATTATGATATGACATGATTATATTGTTTAATATTTAATTAATTAGATGTTTTATAATATATATTTTAATTTAGTGTAGGGGTAAAATGGTAATCCAACTTTCAACTTTTTTGTTTCCACTTTTACTTTTAGTATAATATGATATATATATATATATATACTAGTTTAGTGTACGTGCTTTGCACGTGTGTCTAAAAGAGAATTCATATAAAGTTGGAATGATTAACCAATTTCTTGTGACGGAATGTAACGATCCAAAGAATCTGGTCAAAATTGTAAATAAGTCAATTTCAAATTATTAATTGTAAATGAGTCATTATAAACAAAAATCACAAAAAAACTTCTCAATTAGCAATTATGTATCAAGAATACGTGATAATTTAATATTTTAAACTTCAACATATTAAAATCACAAGAGAAAACTTCTCAATTAGCAATTGTCTACCAAAAATACATGATAATTTATTTTTGTAAACATAAAAGACATTAAAATTTTAGAAAATTTACCTCAAATCACAAGCAATTTGTCTCTTCAATCATAGATACTATCAGTATTTCACAAAAAAGGCTTATTAATTAGCAATTGTCTATCAAGAATACATAATAATTATTATTATAAACTTCAAGAACATACTAAAATTTTGAAAACTTATCTCAAATCACAAGCAAATATATCTCTTTAATCATAGATACTACCTGTTTTTCCCCTATGTACGATATTTTTGAAATTAGTTTTGAAACCTGCAAAAATAAAGACAAAAAAAATAAAATAAGTGACTTGAAAATCTCATAACACAACATGAGTATTAAAAGCATCACCAATCAAAAAAATCCAAGCAGTTAACATGTCTAAAAAACAGAACATTACAAACATTGAGAACAATAAATAAGATGACAAAGAAAATCTATAATAAAAGCAACATAATATTTAATATAGTTTGGTCAAGTGACCAATAAATTGAAAAACTTAATATTAAAAACACAAAATCTATTGAGAGAATAATCTCCTCAAAACAAATATTTGTGGGAAGAAAGAATTCTCAATTTATAGAAGTCCAAAACTTTTCCTCCAAGAAATAAATAATCAAATATGGAAGAAATATTTTCAAATAAAGAAATATTTTCACAAAATAATTAATAATTCTAATCATGGTAAAAAGCATAGCAAACTCTGACCGAAAAAACTTTAAACTTGGTAAAAACACGTGAGAATTAATATTTGGTTAGAAATCAAAGTCTTGTTTAGAACCTTCCTTGATTAGAAAGTCATGTACGATTCCAAGTCTATATTGAAAAGAACTCAAATTCTCAAATTAAATAATACTTATGATTTTCAAGATCAAAGTTCTAAATATTTTAAAAATAATTTAAAACTATTTTTTATATTAAAAAAATAGTGAAAAGACAATTTTGTCTATTGCGGTATCTTTTAATGAAGGGCAAAAAGTTCAAATCACTTTTCTAAGGGTCTTCACACTTTTAATATATTATTATAGATTATATATATATATATATATATATATATATATATATATATATTATTTTTTAACAATCAGTTTTTAAATTTATTTTTTTGTTTAGTATTTTTTTTTTAATTTTTGTTAAAAAATATTAGTATTACAAAGGTTAAGAAGTCATAAGATTTTAAAAACTATTTCCTCCTTCCCATTTTAGTTGGGTACATTTCATTTTACACGGTGATTAAAAAATCATAAATGAAATGATGAATTTTACTCTTTTACCCTTTATCAATATTAATGATATTTATTGGTCATAGGAATAGACATTGGAATTGTAATTAATTGTACGGGCAAAATGGAAAAAAATTAATTAATTAATTCTATCTTGATTTAGTAAATGATAAACTAATATGAAACATTTATGTTTAGTAAGATGACCAACTAAAATGGGACGGAGGGAGTATTACTTTATTTTAAAGGTGTGACATGATTTTATTTAACTTTGAACAAGAGAACGGCTAATTTCATAATCTGCTTTTAATTTCAAATAGATAAGGTGAGCGAATTAGCCAAATTGATTGGGGATAAATTCAAATGCAATATAACCAACTGCCAAAATATGTTTTTTTTTGTTTACTAAAACTAAATTCAAATTAATAACTATCAACTAACTTAACCAAATTTTTGTCAGTTAATGCTTTTTAAATTATTATTTTAGATTTTAATTTTTAATGATAAATACTATTTTTTTGTGGTGCTGATGCATGACTGTTTTTACCTCTGTATAGATAGATTATTAGATATAGATAGATTCCGTGCATTTTTATGTCTGTGGAGTCCAAATTGAAAACAAATACTAAATTGTCCTCATAATAGAATTTCTTCAAGATTTTTTTTTTTAAATTTCAGATTCACTTTTCCTAAATAAATTGGACGGCTGGCTGCATGAATTTGGGCACGTCAATTTTTCTCAAAAATACATGAATAAACCTTTTACCATACAACTACTTTTCCCAAAAATACATGAATAAACCTTTTACCCTACAATTAATTTTCTTAGTCCGTGCACTTTAAACTACTTGAATTTACTGTGAATCATCGTTATGTTTTTTGATTGTGACGCTCCCAAATAGACGTCAGTCACCGGGAATTATTGGTTTGAAGAAAATATTCAATGATTAGAAAGATTCAAAAAATTAATGGCAAAATCACCATTTTTGGTTCCTGGTCCGCGATTTCACGCTTCTTCATTGTGAAGCACTAAACTAGATAGATTTGGGATCTTGTATGGTTCATTATTTGGTGTATTATCGTTAGAAAAAAAGAACGGGTGATATTTATTGAAGAGACGGAAGGATTTTAGTTATTTCTTTAATCATAGCACAAGGGTGCGTACAAAATGCGATAAGCAATATGCAGAATTAAAATATCAGAAAATGGTATAATGGAAATAAAGTAGACTTTGCAAGTTCAAGCAAAGATCAAGAAATTCAGAATTGCCAGAGTCAGATACCAATCAGGTTGACAATTGTGAGTATTATTTTTACAAATTTTAATATTGTCAGTTTCAATTGCATCATGAGTTTCTAATGTAAGTGTTCTCAGTCTGAATTTTTATGAAGATGACCAAAGACATAAACCAAAACAAGAAGTTATAGAAGAAGTAACAAAAAAACAAGTGGAGGAATGGGAGCTGCCTACTAAAAGACATTGGCAAGCATTTCTTGGAGAAGTCACTTTTTGCCCTTGGTGTATGCTCTCAGCTATCTCTGACCCCCTCTTCTTCTCTGTTATTTGTTAAGAGTATATAATTCATACACTCATCGGAAGCATAAATTTTTTGGATTACAAACTTACATGTTAACAAGATAATATAATCTTAAAATGAAAATCAGAAAGTACTATCCTCTTGAAGCTTTCGCAAAATTCGTTCAACACCACGGAATTCAGGTCTGCTGCCTTCTACTAATTCCTGATTAATTCTTAAATCAATACTTGTGTGGGAAAGTAAATGTTTTTATTTGAAAAGTGTCTCAAATGGTGAAAAGCAGTATCCTCTTTTTTATACACAACTTTCAACAGAAGTTGAAGATGTAAGAGCGTCTGTTTTATTTCACTAATGTAATTTGTTGTAACACCCCGTACATTTTCGAACCTAGTTGATTACCGTAACATTCATGGAATTAATTAAACATGGGAGTTTTGAGGTATTATACATTAAATTTTGGTGGGCTAAAGTAGTCTTGAGCCATTGGGCTCAATTAAGGCCCAAAAATAGATTAAAAGACATGGCCCAAAAGGGTAAATTGACCCATTCTTGATTAACCAAGTAAACATATCATTAAGGACCAAGTGTATGGCTAAGGATGATCTTAAAGGGCTATATAAGGCCGCCAAAAATCAGATTTTTATTCCACAAAAGACACAAGTCATTTCGAGATTTTTCTAAACATTTCTCTCCATTTTCCAAACCCTAAGGCAACCATTTTCGTTGGACACTTTGGACAAGATCATCACTTTGAAAGCTTGGGTAAGTGTTTATTCTTGTGATTTAATATATTATATGCATGAGAGATTGTGTAAATCATGTTGGTTATGTTTAAAAAGTGTTGAGCAGTCCACTATTTGGAAAACAGTCCACTTTTGCTTAATCGGTAAAGGATTTGCCTTCTATGTGGTTTAAACTTGAAAGGGGACTTAAGGTCTTGAAGGAATTGAATTATATGGATGAAATTTCAGTATATTTAAGTGTGTTTCTGTACCTAAGTCGTTAATCCTTGTGTATGACTTGTGGAAATATTTATACGTAATTGTGCATGGAACGTTTGGCGTAGTGAAAAGAGAATACTTTCTTGTTATGTTAAAGTGAATTCTAAAATTGTGTGGGCTGGTTTTGGTATATTGTTGTGGAAGGTATTTATTTGAATTGATGGGATAAATATGTGGAGTTGTATTGAGGCGGAAATGTAAAGTAGAAACTTGGTGTAAAATCCTATCGGTTTGTGATGTCTACGGTGATGTGTGGACTGATTTGGTGGTGTGTGGACTGATTTGGTGTTGTTGTTTTTCTAAAGCAGTAAGTTATAGTGTAATGTGGTGGAATAATGTTATTTGGTAGTATAATGAAGGGGGGAGTGATGCACCATGTGTTTTGGAGGTTGGACGGTTTTTACTTTCTGTTAAGCACCTACTTACCGTCTTGTGAACTTGTAATGTAGTTAGTTGTTAATGTTAGCTCCGTTATGTACTTGTGTTGTAGAGTAAAACATAAGGAAGGAGCTGAATTATTGTATTCACATTTTTGAAAGATAAGGTATGTAAGGTTACTCTTTCCGTATCCTTCTGCAGCACATAGTGTCACATTGTCATTATACTTGTTCCATTCCGAAATGTTCAAAGGTATCCCATTTCCGGTTATTAATCATTGTTACTCACATGTTCCTTATTCATTGAACAATTGTGATTCACATGACTCATGTTCATTGGTTAATGTTCCAATAATGTTCCAAAGTTCTAATAACATTCTAATCTCATAACAAAAGAATTGAAGTAATGAACACTTGTTGAGTACGGGTGGCAACTCGAAGGGGCGTAAGCCTAGCTAGAGGCGATCCCGAATGGATATTGAGTACGGGTGGCAACTCGAAGGGGCGAAATCCTATCTAGAGGCGATCCCGAAAGTTCATTGGAAATGGGTGGCAACTCAAAGGGGCGAAAGCCTAGCTAGAGGCGATCCCGATTATTATGTTATTTCCCACTGATCAATTGGGCCCGGGCATTACATGATTGATGATGTAAAGTAAAGTAAAGTAAAGTAAAGTAAAGTAAAGTAAAGAAGACAATGTAAATGGTTTCACATAGACAGAACGGAGACTTATCCATAATGATTACTCACTTATTATGATTCCAGGAAAGTACTTATATATCATGCAGTTTCATATGAGCCTTACATACTCAGTACATTCTTCGTACTGACCCCCTTGGGGGAACTTACCTTACATGCTGCAGGTACAGGTGCTAGTAGACCTCCACAGTAGACCTTGGGTCTTTTCTGCGGATTATTGGTGAGCTCCAAGTTGCTTCGGGGCTTTTCGAGTCATAGTGTACATTGTTTTGGTATTGTAAATGTTGTATAAAGCGGGGACTTGTCCCGACTGTAGGTTGTTTATGTACATGTATTTGTTAGAGGCTTTGTAGACGTACGTGGGAATGTGAATGTAAGGAATGTGTGTCCAATTTGACTTGGTGGCCCTAACGGCCAAGTTTCATATATATATATATAGCATATGTTTCCATGACTTCCGCATAATTGCATGAGATATAATGATGTTCATACAGAGACATGCATATGAATGTATATGAGCAAAGATTGGTTCTCTCGGGCCATAACGGCTTCGGGTGCCAGTCCGTCCCGAATGGGATTCGGGGCGTGACATTGTTAATCATCCAATCTATTAGGAATATATTGACTCATAATAGAGTCTCACCTTTTAATAGATAAAAATAATAAATCAAACTACATAGATCATAATAATTATATCACGATTAAGAGTATAAGTACATGTAATGGACTAGAGAAGTTGTTTATTAATATTCAGAACATAAACAAACATCTCTAATTGGTCCGTTCAATACATACGAAATGTTCTACCACAAGAAGTTGGAATATTACCATTTCCATAATTAAGATCAAATTATATTTACTCTTGTGCTACAATCATTAAGATGTTTGTCCTACCTCATCTTTGATTGTGAACATTAATTTATAACTTATAAGAACCGACAATTTTAATCTTTAGTGCATGAGTTAAAATACTCCATACATAAAATTGTCTTCTATATAAGTACAGGACACGCATGTTGACACAATGATCTATTCAAATAAAGATTTTATTAAACTAAGTAAACAAAATAAATAGTCTTTACATGGGATGAAAATATAATACTATAACATAAACCACATGGTTAATAGTATATCCTAACAGTCTCCCCCTAGACTCATAACCATGTATGCACAATTTTAACATTCATTTCTTCCACATGCTTATCAAAGACCTTCTGAGTTAAGCCCTTTGTAAATGGGTCGGTCAAATTGTTCTTCGACTCAATCTTCAAAACTCTCACATCACCCCTTTGAATTATATCTCTAATCAAGTGATATTTTCTCTCAATATGCTTACTTCTTTTATGGCTTCGTGGTTCTTTCGAGTTTGCAACCGCACCATTATTGTGACAATAAAGTGTGAGTGGCGTTTGAACCGAAGGAACCTCTCCAAGCTCTTTCAGTAAGTTACCGAGCCGAACAACCTCCTTAGCCGCCTCAGAGGAAGCTACATATTCGTCTTCCATTGTGGAATCAACAACACATGATTGGTTGATACTCCTCCAAACTATGGCGCCATCTCCTAAAGTAAACACATAACCTGAGATAGATTTTCTAGAATCTTTATCTGACTGAAAATTTGAATATGTATACCCAATAGGTATAAGATTGTGAGAGTGAAACACAAGCATGTAATCCCTAGTCCTTTTCAGGAACTTGATTATATGCTTAACCGCAGTCCAATGTTCTTGCTCAGGATTAGACTGAAATCTGCCAGCCATGCCAACAACAAAGAAAGTATCAGGTCTGGAGCACAACGTAACATACAGGAGACTCCCTACAGCAGAAGCATAAGGGACCACCTTCATTCTCACTATCTCATCAGCCATTTTGGGTGACTGATCCTTTGATAGAGTAATTCCATGCCTAAAAGGAAGGAATCCCTTTTTGAAATTTTTCATGCTAAACCTTGCAAGAATAGTGTCAATATAAAGTTCTTGAGATAAGCCGATTATTCTTTGTCTGCGATCTCGCATAAGCTTGATCCCAAGAATATGAGCCGTATAACACCCCGTATGTTTTTGAACCTATTTAATTATCGTAACGTGCATGGAATTATTTAAACATGAGAAAGTTGGTGGATTATGTGTTAGTTTTATTGTGCAAAGCTATTGGGCCCAAATGAGGCCCGAATATTAACTAAGAGACATGGCCCAAATGGGGCAAATGATCCATTCAATTGTTGAGCAAGTAAACATATTAATTATACCCAAGTTTGTGGCTAAGGATGACTAAATAGGGACTATATAAGGGGCAAAAAAATCAGATTTGAATCACAAAATCACACATGCCAAATTCTAGATATTTCCACCATATTCTCTCATCTTATAAACCCTAAGCCTTCATCCCTTTGGACAAGATCACTCTTTGCAAGATTTGGTAAGTATTTATTCTCATGGTATAATATATGATATGCTTAATATGGTGTATAAATCATGTTGGTTGTGTTGGCAAAGTGTTGAACAGTTTACTAAGTGTTAAACTGTCTATTCTTGCAATCGAAAAAGGGTTTTGCCTTGTAAACTTGAAAATAGACTTGTGGTCTTGAAGGAAGTGAATTTTACGGATTCAATATTGACATGTGAGATGTGATTATAGCCTTAACTTGTTTTATTCTTGTACATAATGTTTGGAAATTGTTATTATGAAATTGGGCATGGAATTGGTGACGTATTGAAAGAAATATGTAGTTTGGTGATGTTTATGTGCATTGAGAAACCATGGCTGTTCGTTGGCATCCAAGATGATCTAAAAAAATTCAAGGGAAGTTTAGTTATGATCATGGACCATTCATTGCATAAAAAGACCCAAAAGAGACCTATTTTGGCCGATTTGGGCATCCGCCCCCGCAGACGAAGGCATCTGCGGGCGCAGATGCCAACGCAGGTACCTATGGCTTCTACAAAAGGCCACCTGAGGGTGCAACTCATCCACCTTCGGGCACATGTGGCTTCGCAGGTCAGCCCAGAATTCGTTTTTGTATGTTTTCGTCTCTCTTTGATCCCCGGAGGCCCCTATTCCCTTTTTGGATGTAATTATCAACTTATGATACCATTTTAATGAATTTAAAGGGTTGTATGGAGGTATGTTGGACTATATTAAGTATGTATTGTTGTTCTTAATTTGTTATGAGGCAAGTTGATAGGGTAATTGTGACAGAATGATAATGAGGAAACATAAAGGGTGAACGTGGTGTGAAATGATATTGATGTATGATTTTTTTGTCAATGTGTGGAATGTTATGTTGTTGGTATGATAATGCAGTGGATTGTATTGTAAAGGGTGAAATGATGTTATACTGTAGTCATATAGTTCGTTGTCGCCTTGTACACTTGTAAGGTAACTTGTTGTTAACGTAAACTCCATTATGAACTTGTGTTGTAGAGTGACACGTAAGGAAGGAACTGGATTGTTGTATTCACATCTAGGACTGTGTATTCATATTGAAAACATAAGGTATGTAAGGTTACTCTTTCCGTAGCCTTCTGCAGCATATATTGTTCACACAGTCATTGCACCTGTTCCATTCCAAAATGGTCAAAGGTATCTCATTACAGGTTGTCATATAGTGTTACTCACATGATCAATTGTGATTCACATGTCCTATATTCATTGACTAATGTTCCAAAGTTTCAATAGTGTTTATACACATGTTTCTTACTCATTGATTATGGTTCCAATGCTTCCAATAATGTTATGTCAAGTGAATGTATCAATCTCTCACAAGTAAAGGTATCAATCACTCAAAAGTAAAGAAAGGAAGTAATGCATATTGTTGGTTATAAGAGTACGGTGGTAGATCTAGAGGCATAAGCCTAGATCGAGCCGATCCCAAGATTATTAGATCAGGGGGCAGTCCTAGAGGCATAAGCCTAGCTCGGGCCGATCCTAACAGGTGGTAGCTCTAGAGGTGAGAACCTAGCTCGAGCCGAACCTGATATATTGGTTTATGGGTGGAAGCTCTAGAAGTGATAAACCTAGATCGACCCGAGCCCGATGTATTGATTCATGGGTGGTAGCTCTAGAGGCATAAGCCTAGCTCGAGCCGATCCCAAAATAACATTATTTTATGTAAAGACCCACTAATCAGTCGGGGCTCGGATGCATAGTAACACAATTGACGATGAACATGCATAAAAGTAAAGAAGCAAAGAAAATAATGAAAGCAATATACATGGTTTCCAAAGTACAGAATGGTGACTTATCCATATTGATTATTCATTTGTATTTGAGTTCATTGAAGTATTTATGTATTATACAGTTTCTTATGAGCCTTACATGCTCAGTACATTCTTTGTACTGACGTCCCTTGTGGGACTTACTTTACTTGCTGCAGGCGCAGGTGCTAATAGACCTCCACAGTAGGTTTCCAGTTATTTGCGGATCTTTGGTGAGCTCCAGTTAGTTCGGGGCTTTTCGAGTCACAGTTGTATACGTGTTTTGGTATTGTACAGATTGTATAAAGCGGGGACTTGTCCCGACTTTTAGTTAATCTTGTAAATGCTTCTGTTAGAGTCTTTTGTAGACATATGTGGGTACATGAACGTAAGAGATGTATTTCCATCTTGACTTGATGGCCCTAACGGCCAAGTTTCACGTATATACATAGATCACATGTTCCATGATTTCCGTTATTAGCCCTTTATGTTCTCATGTGATGGTGATGTTCTAATGGCATGCATACGAATGGACAGGAGTAAAGATTGGTTCTCTCGGGCCTTATTGGTTTCGGGTGCCAGTCCACCCCGTTGGGATACAGGGCGTGACAAAAGTGGTATCAGAGAAGGTAGTTCTAAGGGTGTCTACAAAGCCGTGTCTGAGTAGAGTCTTACTTATCGATGTGTTGTGCACCACATTTATAAGTCAGAGGCTACGGGACATTTAGGAGTCATTTCTTTTCTTCATTTCTAGATCATGCAATAGAGCCAATGTGGTAAGTGGAATCGTATCTAACCATTGGAATTGATTTTCTTTGATATAGTAAGAATGCCGATGACAAGAAGAGGTAGAGGCAAGGGTAAGCAGATAGATATGCCTGCCGGTGAAGGAATGAGTAAATCACCACCGGGCCAAGCTAGTCAAGGTGGGGCTGACACTGAAATTATATCGCGGTCTTCTTCTACTTTTCTGGTTCCGAAAGAGCCAAGAGATAGTGAAGTACCCGCAGAACCGCCTATGAATGCCACTGACCAGGATTTGAGAAATGTAGTGCATATGTTGACTCAGTTAGTTGCTGCACAAAGTCAAGGACGAGCAGGTCCAATGATAAATAAAGATTATGTGGCTAGGGTAGGGAGTCGTAGAACACAGGATTTTCTGAAACTAGACCCTCCCATATTCACTGGGTCGGATCCGAAAGCAGATCCACAGGATTTTGTGGATCAAATTCAAAGGGCCCTAGAGGTCATGCACGTAACTGGTGTTGAAGCAGTCGAACTTACGGCTTATAGATTGAAAGGTGAAGCTATATTATGGTATGAAGACTGGAAAAGATCGAGGGGTATTGATGCACCTCCAGCAGTTTCAGCACTGCGGGCGTACTCATTTGGGTACATTCTGGTTAGGGACTGATGCTTACTTTTGGTGCGGTGTGTCGGGACATATGATGAAAGATTATCCCCAGAGGAGCATGGGTGGTATAGTATGACCTTCGGGATCAGCCGTTGCGTCCTCATCATCGGTTCCTTCCCTAGGCAGGGGAGCACAGCCGGCTGGTCATGGTAGAGGTGCCAGAGGAGCAGCTAGTACTAGTGGAGCACAAAACCGTACTTATGCTCTAGCGGAGTGACAGAATTGGGAGGCTACTCTTGATGAGGTTACAGGTACAATATCTGTCTTTTCCATATAATGTATATACATTGATTGATCGGAGTTCTACCTTATGATATGTTACTCCATTGATTACTGCAAAATTTAAAGGAACACCGAAGTTATTAGTTAAGTCATAATGGTATAGCATATATTTGTGATCATGCAACGTTGGTTGATCTTACTGAGTAGGGGATTGTAGATTTGATGTTCTAAAGGGGGTGGAATGGTTGGCTTCTTGGTAGACCACAGCAGATGGCCGAGTTACGAAGTTATATTTTCATTTTCCACAAAAGAATGTTCTTGAATGGAAGGGTAATGTTGAAGCATCGAGAGGTAAAGTTATTTCTTATATTAAGGCAAAAAAAAAAAAAAATGGTAACCCAAGGGGTACATCTGTCCCTTAGTAAGGATGGTGTGAAACCATCAACGCTTAAATGAAATTCTTGAGAAATTTCCTGTATATCTTTTGAGGTTTGCTTCCAGAACGGGACGTAACAAGAAAAATTAAGAGACTTGTTGGACAAGGGATACATGAGATCTAGTATGCCCCTTTGGGGTGCATCCGTGTTAATTTGGGAAAAAAAAGAGATGAAATGAAATGGCACATTGAGAATGTGTATTGATTATCGACAATTGCATAAGGTGACAATTAAGAATAAGTGTCCCCTCCCTAGAATTGATGATTTACTTAACCAGTTACAGGGTGCTAAATATTTTCAAAGGTTGACTTGAGATCGGGATATCACCAAGTAAGGGTTGGAAAAAAAATATATCTATATATATTTATATACCCGAGACAGCTTTTCGAACACGTTATGGTTGCTATGAATTTCTAGTTATGCCATTTGGGCTAACCAATGCACCAGCAGTTGTTAGAAATTTGAAGAATGGGGTGTTCAAGCCACTTTTAAATGTGTACGTGACTATGTTTGGGGATTATATACAAGATCAAAAGCGGACCATGTTAATCATTTGCGACAGGCGCTACAGATTCTTCGTGACAGTAATATATATACGTACAGTTCTCTAAACGTGAGTTGGTTAAAATACATATCGTTCGTGGGGTGACATCGTATAGGATGAAGGAATACGGGTCGACACCAAAAGATAGAAGCAGTGAAAAGAAAGAAATTTTTTTTTTGCTAAGGCCTATGATGCTTACAGAGATTCATCATTTTTTTTTGGGTTGGCCTTGGATGTGTATTAATGTAGCATGGTAAGGTAATAGCGTATGCCTTACGACAGTTACGGCCACATGAGAGCAATTACCCAACACATGACCCTGAACTAGCAGCTGTGATATTTGCTTAAAAAAATTAAAAATAATAAATATGGTGTCACTATTTGTAAGGGATTCATATTGGCATATATACTGATCATAAGAGTTTGCAATATATCTTTAATATGAAGGACTTAAATCTGAGGTAGCGAAGGTAACTGATACATTAAGCTGCAAAGCAGTAGGAAGTTTTAACTTCTTGAAACTCCAAATAAGAGAATTATAGTGTACAATACGGTAGAGTCTTCATTTGTAGCTGAGAGAAGGAAAAGTAATATGTAAATCCTATTTCCTTTCAGTTGAAAAAAAAAGAGAATGTACAATGAAGTTCGTCGAAAAGTATTTGAGCTTATATAAGGAAGGAATACTTCAACATCAAAGTAGATTAGGTATACCAAATATAGATGAACTAAGGAAATGAATTATGACAGAAGGACGTCATTCACGGTAATCTATTTCATTTGGGAGAAACCAAATGTACCATGGTTTGGTAAACATGTATTGGTGAGGCAATATAAAGAAAAAGAATATTACAGAATTTGTAGCTCATTGACCAAATTGTCAATAGGTAATAGTAGAGTATCAGAAACCTGGAGGTTGTATATTAAAGAGAAAGTACAACTACACGGAGTTCCAATCTCTATTACATTAGACAAGGGATCTCAGTTTACTACACATTTTGGAGGTCTCTTTTCAAAGGAGGTTGGGTGCATAAGTGAATTTGAGTACAACTTTTCATCCTCAGACAAACGGACAAGCAAAACGTACTATCCAAACACTTGAAGGTATACTACGGGCCTGTATGATAGAATTAAAAGGTAGTTGGGATGATCATCTACCCCTTATTGAGTGTGCTTATAATAATAGCTATTATTCAAGTATTAAAACGGTATCTTACAAAGGTTTATATAGAAGAAAGTTAAAATCATCAATTGAATGATTTAAAGCGAGTGGAACTGCCTTAATTGGGGGCTAGTTGTTGTTCACTAAGTTATAGAGAAGGTTAAGGTGATACAATAGTAGCTACAAGTTAACACAAGTCATATGCCGAAATCCATTGCTTTTATTAAGGATGTAAAAGTTATGGAGGATCTCACTTATAAAGAGGTATCTACTGCTATTCTAGATGGAAAAGTGAAAAGATTAAGAAATAAAGAAATAGCTTTGGTAAAGGTACAGTGGAGGAACCGACAAGTAAAAGAAATCACGTGGGGAGCCAAAGAAATGATAAAATCGAAATACCCATAATTTTTTCAAACGGGGGAGAAAGTTCAAGGTGTGGACTTGGAGCAATAACAACGAAGTATCCATAAGTATTATGTGTATATGTATATATATATATATATATGTTAATATAGAGATGCATGGGATATACATGAGACGATGTTATTAACATTCGACGATGAATGTTTCTAAGGGGGGAAGAATGTAATACCCCGTATGTTTTTGAACCTATTTAATTACTGTAACGTGCATGGAATTATTTAAACATGAGAAAGTTGGTGGATTATGTGTTAGTTTTATTGGGCAAAGCTATTGGGCCCAAATGAGGCCCAAATATTAAGTAAGAGACATGGCCCAAATGAGGCAAATGATCCATTCAATTGTTGACCAAGTAAACATATTAATTATACCCAAGTGTGTGGCTAAGGATGAATAAAAAGGGACTATATAAGGGGAAAAAAAATCAGATTTTAATCACAAAATCACACATGCCAAATTCTAGATATTTCCACCATATTCTCTCATCTTACAAACCCTAAGCCTTCATCCCTTTGGATAAGATCACTCTTTGAAAGCTTTAGTAAGTATTTATTCTCATGGTATAATATATTATATGCTTAATATGGTGTATAAATAATGCTGGTTGTGTTGGAAAAGTGTTGAACAGTTTACTATGTGTAAAACTGTCTATTTTTGCAATCGGAAAAGGGTTTTGCCTTGTAAACTTGAAAATAGACTTGTCGTCTTGAAGGAAGTGAATTTGATGGGTTCAATATTGACATGTGAGATGTGATTATAGACTTAAATTGTTTTATTCTTGTACATAATGTTTGGAAATTGTTATTATGAAATTGAGCATGGAATTGTTGACGTATTGAAAGAAATATGTAGTTTGGTGATGTTTATGTGCGTTGTGAAACCATGGCTGTTTGTTGGCATCCAAGATGATCTAAAATATGTAAAGGGAGGTTTATTTATTATCATGGACCATTCATTGCATAAAAAGACCCAAAAGAGACCCATTTTGGTCGATTTGGGCATCCGCCCCCGCAGACGAAGGCATCTGCGGGCGCAGATGCCAACGCGGGTGCCTCTGGCTTCTGCCAAAGGCCACCTGCGGGCGCACCTCAGCCACCTTCAGGCACATTTGTCTTTGCAGGTCAGCCCAGAATTCTTTTTTGTATGTTTTCGTCTCTCTTTGATCCCCGGAGGCCCCTATACCCTTTTTGGATGTAATTATCAACTTTTGATACCATTTTAATGACTTTAAAGGATCGTATGGAGGTATGTTGGACTATATTAAGTATTTATTATTGTTCATAAGTTGTTATGAGGCAAGTTGATAGGGTAATTATGACGGAATGATAATGAGGAAACATAAAGGGTGAACGTGGTGTGAAATGATATTGATGTATGATGTCTTGGTCAATGTGTGGAATGTTATGGTGTTGTTGGTATAATAATGCAGTGGATTGTATTGTAAAGGGTGAAATGACGTTATACGACAGTCATATAGTTCGTTGTCGCCTTGTACACTTGTAAGGTAACTAGTTGTTAACGTGAACTCCGTTATGAACTTGTGTTGTAGAGTGACACGTAAGGAAGGAACTGGATTATTGTATTCACATCTAGGACTGTGTATTCATATTGAGAACATAAGGTATGTAAGGTTACTCTTTCCGTATCCTTCTGCAGCATATATTGTTCACACAGTCATTGTACCTGTTCCATTCCAAAATGTTCAAAGGTATCTCATTACAGGTTGTCATATAGTGTTACTCACATAATCAATTGTGATTCACATGTCCCATATTCATTGACTAATGTTCCAAAGTTTCAATAGTGGTTTTACATATGTTTCTTACTCATTGATTATGGTTCCAATGCTTCCAATAATGTTATGTCAAGTAAATGTACCAATCTCTCACAAGTAAAGGTATCAATCTCTCAAAAGTAAAGAAAGGAAGTAATGCATATTGTTGGTTGTAAGAGTACGGGTGGTAGCTCTAGAGGTATAAGCCTAGATTGAGCCGATCCTGAGATTATTGAATCAGAGGGGCAGTCTTAGAGGCATAATCCTAGCTCGAGCCGATCCTGATAGGTTGTAGCTCTAGAGGTGAGAACCTAGCTCGAGCCGAACCTGATATATTGGTTTATGGGTGGTAGCTCTAGAAGTGATAAACCTAGCTCGACCCGATCCCGATGTATTGATTCATGGGGGTAGCTCTAGAGGCATAAGCCTAACTCAAGCCGATCCCAACATAATGTTATGTTATGTAAAGACCCACTGATCAGTCGGGGCCCGGGTACATAGTAACACAAGTGACGATGAACAAACATAGAAGTAAAGAAGCAAAGAAAATAATGAAAGCAATATACATGGTTTCCAAAGTACAGAATGGTGACTTATCCGTATTGATTATTCATTTGTATTTGAGTTCATTGAAGTATTTATGTATTATACAGTTTATTATGAGCCTTACATGCTCAGTACATTCTTTGTACTGACGTCCCTTGTGGGACTTACTTTACTTGCTGCAGGCGTAGGTGCCAGTAGACCTCCACAGTAGGTTGCCAGTTATTTGCGGATCTTTGGTGAGCTCCAGTTGGTTCGGGGCTTTTCGAGTCACAGTTGTATACGTGTTTTGGTATTGTACATGTTGTATAAAGCGGGGACTTGTCCCGACTTTCAGTTAATCTTGTAAATGCATCTGTTAGAGGCTTTTGTAGACATATGTGGGTACATGAACGTAAGAGATGTAAGTCCTTCTTGACTTGATGGCCCTAACGGCCAAGTTTCACGTATATACATAGATCACATGTTCCATGATTTCCGTTACTAGCCTTTTATTTTCTCATATGATGGTGATGTTCTAATGGCATGCATACGAATGGACAGGAGTAAAGATTGGTTCTCTCGGGCCTTAGCGGTTTTGGGTGCCAGTCCACCCCGTTGGGATACGCGGTGTGACAAGCCACTTCTCCTAAGTCTTTCATATCAAAATACGAGGAAAACCACTCCTTAACAGAATTCAACATGCTCACATTATTCCCTATGAGCAAAATGTCATCTACGTAGAGAATCGGAAATCCTACTTTGTTTCCATCCCATTTTTTATAGATGCATGACTCATTTTCACATTGATCAAAACCAAAAGTCTTAATCGAATTATCAAAACAAGTATTCCATGCCCTAGATGCATGTTTCAATCCATAAACGGATTTCTTAAGTTTACAAAACATGTGTTCATTGCCACTTTCTATGAAACCCACTGGTTGTGCCACATAAATTCACTCATCAAGACTTCTATTTAGGAAAGCCGTCTTGACATCCACTTGCCAAATCTCATAATCATAATGAGCAACAATGGATAAGCGAATCCTAATGGATTTAAGCATAGCTACCGGCGAAAAAGTTTCCTCATAATCAATTCCTTCTTTTTGAGTAAACCCTTTCGCAACAAGCCTTGCCTTAAAAGTTTGCACTTTTCCATCCACACCTCTCTTTTTCTTATAGATCTATCTACAGCCAATGGGTTTGACTCTTGTAGGTGGTTCTACAAGATCCTAGATTTGATTAGAGTACATAGACTCCATTTCAGAGTTCATAGCAGCAATCCACATTTTAGCATCTTTGTCCTATAGTGCTTCGGCGTAATTAAGGGGTTCATTAATAGGTTCCTCAGGGATTCTATCGTATGATTCTCCCAAGAGCACAAACCGTAAAGATTTTCTAATAATTTGTTTTATTTTATTTTATTTTTAAAAAAAATAAATTCAAATTAATAACTATCAACTAACTAATCCAAATTTTTGTCAGTTAATGCCTTTTAACTTATTATTTTAGATTTTAATTTTTAATGATAAATACTAATTTTTTGTGGTGTTGATGCGTGACTGTTTTTACCTCCATATAGATAGATTCCATTTATTTTTATGTCCGTGGAGTCCAAATTGAAAACAAATAGTAAATTGTCATCATAATAGAATTTCTTCAAGATTTTTTTTAAAAAAAATTCCGCTTCACTTTTCCTAAATAAATTGGACGGCTGCCTGCATGAATTTGAGCACATCACCTTTTTCCAAAAATACATGAATAAACCTTTTACCATACAACTACTTTTCCCAAAATACATGAATAAACCTTTTACCATACAACTAATTTTCTTAGTCCGTGCACTTTAAACTAACTACGTGAATTTACTGTGAATCATCGTTATGTTTTTTGATTGTGACGCTCCCAAATAGACGCCAGTCACCAGTAATTATTGGTTTGAAGAAAATATTCAATGGTTTGAAAAATTCAGAAAATTAATGGCAAAATTACTATTTTTGGTTCCTGGACCGCGATTTCACACTTCTTCATTGTGAAGCACTAAACTAGATGGATTTGGGATCTCGTATTGTTCATTATTTGGTGTATTATCCTTAGAAAAAAAGAACGTGTGATATTTATTGAAGAGACGGAAGGATTTTGGTTATTTCTTTAATCATAGCACAAGGGTGCGTACAACTTGCGATAAGCAATATGCAGAATTAAAATATCAAAAAATGGTATAATGGAAATAAAGTAGACTTTGCATGTTCAAGCAAAGATCAAGAAATTCAGAATTGCCAGAGTCAGATACCAATCAGTTGACAATTGTGAGTATTATTTTTTACAAATTTTAATATTTTCAGTTTCAATTGCATCATGAGTTTCTAATGTAAGTGTTCTCGGTCTCAATTTTTTATGAAGATGGAGAAAGACATAAACCAAAACAAGAAGTTATAGAAGAAGTAACAAAAAACAAGTGGAGGAATGGGAGCTGCCTACTAAAAGACATTGGCAAGCATTTCTTGGAGAAGTCACTTTTTGCCCTTGTGTATGCTCTCAACTATCTCTGACACCCTCTTCTTCTCTGTTATTGAGCATGAAAAAGAATAGAGAAGAAGTTTTCATGGTATCCAAGGATACAAGGTATTTATTGCAATTGCCCTGATGCTTGGAGATGGTCTTTTTCATTTTGGGTACATGTTGCTGGTCACATTCTTACATTTCATAAAGAGGATGAGTAGGAGTCCGAGTTCAGGTGAAGAAGAAGACGACGACGATGATGATGGTAATTATAGGCTTAAGATTTTAGTATGTTTAAGGTGTTCTAATTTTTCAGAGAAGATTTTAAAAAATTTAACCTTTGTTTTCTGATATTACTATTGATGCATCATGTGGCAAGCTGTCTTTAATCTTAAAGCTGTATTTTGCTCATTAGATGTGCTTCCACTTCTAAATTAAGGATGGCAGTGCTGCATCCACCGTCTTCATCCTATAAACTCAAAATAGTTCATGTTATCACACTTCAAAAACTTTGTTGTGATGTGTGTAATATTCTTAGTATACAATTTGACAAAACTTCTAAAGTTTTAAACTCATGCCCAGTTAAATATGGAAATTATAACATATATGTAAATATACATGAATTTGTCATAGCCTGCTCATCTCTGTGGTTTAAACTATGTTCCCAGCTAATGAGCATTTACCATTGTGATGTTTGATTCACTTTTCTTCTAAATTCATTGCAGCTTACTGATCACGACATTACTGTAACACCCCGTACATTTACGACCCTACTTGATTGACTTAACACTTATGAAATTATTTAAACATGAGAAAGTTGGAGGATTATGTGTTAGTTTATTGGGCTAGGCTATTGGGCCCAAATGAGACCCAAAATGATGTAAAAGGCATGGCCCAAATGGCCAATGACCCATTCTTCCATGTTGACTAAGTAACATGCATTTAATGTTGGCTAAGGATGACCATTGAGCCATTATAAAAGGTACAAAATCACATTTTACTCCACAAAGCACACATGCCAATTCTAGATTATTCAAGATATTTCTCATCTCAACTCAAACCCTAAGTCATCACTCCTTTGGACAAGATCACCCTCTTGTAAGCTTTGGTAAGTGTTTTTGCCTCTCTTTGATCCCCGAAGACCCCTATACCCTTTTTGGATGTAATTATCAACTTATGATACCTTTTGAATGACTTTAAGAGGTCGTTTGGAGGCATGATGGATTATACCACTTATGGATTGTGGTTAATACGTTGTTATGGAAGGTATTGAGGTGACTTAATGGAATAATTGTGACGTAGTGTTAATGAGAAAGCGTAAAGGATAAACTTGGTGTGAAATGCTATTGGTTTATGATGTTTTGTTCAATGTGTGGAATGTTGTGATGTTGTTGGTATGGTAATGCAGTGAATGGTACTGTAAAGAACAAAATGACGCTATATAGCAGTCAAATAACTCATTATCATTTGGTGCACTTGTGATGCAACTGGTTGTTAACGTTAGCTCCGTTATATACTTGTGTTGTAGAGTAACACGTAAGGAAGGAGCTGGATTATTGTATTCATGTATAGGATTGTGTATTCATATTGAGAAGATAAGGTATGTAAGGTTACTCTTTTCGTATCCTTCTGCAGCACATATTGTTCACATTGACATTATACTTGTTCCATTCCGAAATGTTCTAAGGTATCTCATTTCAGGTTGTCATCTATTGTTAAGTCACATGTTCCTCATTCATTAGCCATTTGTTGTTCATGTGTTACATAATTGTGGACATGGTTCCAAAGCTCCAATAATGTTATGACTATCATTGTATAAATCTCTCAAAAGTAAAGAAAGAAAGTAATCCATAATTGTTGGTTGTGAGAGTACGGGTGGTAGCTTTAGAGGCATAAGCCTAGTTCAAGCTGATCCCGAGATTATTGGATCAGGGGTCAGTCCTAGAGGCATAAGCCTAGCTCAGGCCAATTCTGACAGGTGGTAGCTCTAGAGGTAAGAACCTAGCTCGAGCCGAGCCTGATATATTAGTTTATGGGTGGAAGCTCTAGAGTTAAGAACCTAGCTCAAGCCGAGCCCGATATATTGATTTATGGGTGGAAGCTCTAGAGGTGTAAGCCTAGCTCGAGTCGATCCCAACATAACGTTACGTTATGTTAAGACCCACTGATCAGTTGGGGGGGCGGGTACGATATGATATCAGTGATGATGAATAAACAATAGAAGCAAAAGGAAATAACGAATGTAAGGTACATGGTTCCACATATGCAGAATGATGGTTTATCCATATCTTCTATTCTGTTATATTTAATTCCATTGAAATTCTCATGTATGATACATTTTTATATGGCCCTACATACTCAGTACATTCTTTGTACTGACGTCCCTTGGGGGACTTACCTTACTTGTTGCAGGTACAGGCGCTAGTAGACCTCCACAGTAGGTTGCGGGTCATTTGCAGATCTTTGGTGAGCTCCAGTAGGTTCGGGGCTTTTTGAGTCATATGTGTACATTAATTTTAGTGCTATGTAAATATGGTATAAAACGGGGGTTTGTCCCGACTTTAGGTTGGTCATGTATATGTATCTGTAGAGGCTTTGTAGACGTATGTGGGAAGACAAATGTAAGAGATGTATGTCTATTTTTGACTTGATGGCCCTAACGGCCACGTTTCATATATAGTACATGTTTCCATGACTTCTGCATAGTTGCATGAGATATAATGATGTTCATACAGAGACATGCATATGAATTTACATAAGCAAAGATTGGTTCTCTCGGGCCTCAACGGCTTCGGGTGATAGTCCGCCCCATTGGAATTTGGGGCGTGACAAAAGGTGGTATCAGAGCAGGTCGTTCTAAGGGTGTCTACAAAGCCGTGTCTGAGTAGAGTCTTGCTTATGGATGTGTTGTGCACCACATTTTTAAGTAGGAGGCTACGGGACATTTAGGAGTTGTTTCTTTTCTTCATTTCTAGATCATGCAATAGAGCCAATGTTGTAAGTGGAAATTATATCTGACCATTGGAATTGGTTTTCTTTGATATAGTAAAATGCCGATGACAAGAAGAGGTAGAGGCAAAGGTAAGCAGGTAGATATGCTTGTTGGTGAAGGAATGAGTAAATCACCACCTGACCAAGCTAGTCAAGGTGGGGATAACACTGAAATTGCATCGCGGTCTTCTTCTTCTTTTCCAGCTCTGGAAGAGCCAAGAGATAGAGAAGTACCCGCAGAACCGCCAATAAATGCCACTGACCAGGATTTATGAAATGCAGTGCATATGTTGACTCAGATAGTTGCTGCACAAAGTCAAGGACGAGCTGGTCCAATGACAAATGAGGATGATGCGGCTAGAGTGGCGAGTCGCATGACACAGGACTTCCTGAAATTAGACCCTCTTATATTCACTGGGTTAGACCCGAAAGCAGATCCACAGGACTTCGTGGATCAAATTCAGAGGGCTCTAGATGTTATGCACGTGACTGGTGTAGAAACAGTTGAACTTGCGACCTATAGATTTAAGGGAGAAGCTATATTGTGGTATGAGGACTGGAAAAGATCGAGGGGTATTGATGCACTTCCAGCTGGTTGGGAAAAATTTAAAATGGCATTCCTTGATCATTACCTTCCATATGAGATCTGGGAGGCACGTGCAGACCAGTTTCTAAATTTACGTCAAGGGAATATGAGTGTCAGAGAATACAGTCTGCAGTTTAATTCTTTGGCTCGATATGGACCAAATGTAGTGGCCACAATGACAGACAGAGTCCATCGATATGTGGACAGATTAGAGCCATATTTGGTAAGGGACTGCACCATTGCTGCCTTGAACAAAGATATGGACATAGCCAGAATACAGGCCTTCGCACGAAAAATGGAGGATCAGAGACAGAGAAGAACGGTACATGAATCTGAAAGAGGACAGTCAAAGAGGGCTAGACCTATGGGACAGTCTATGGCATCCCAAGGAGAATCTAGGCCTCGGATGTTTCCTAGACCGCCTAGACCTTCATTCTCCTATTCCACAGCAGGCACTCACTCTTAATTCCCAGGGTTTAGAGGTGGTCAATCTGGGCAGAGTAGTGGTCACGGATTGCAGGCAGTAGGATTTTCTTGTCAGCAGTGTCAGCACTGCGGGCGTACTCATTTAGGTACATGCCGGTTAGGGACGAATGCTTGCTTTTGGTGCTATATGTCGGGGCACATGATGAAAGAGTGTCCCCAGAGGAGTATGGGTGGTATAGCATGACCTACGGGATTAGCTGTTGTGTCATCATCATCGGTTCCTTCTTTAGGCCAAGGT
Source organism: Capsicum rhomboideum (assembly GCA_031232105.1). Lineage (NCBI taxonomy): Eukaryota > Viridiplantae > Streptophyta > Magnoliopsida > Solanales > Solanaceae > Capsicum > Capsicum rhomboideum. Next base: position 135,695,352 of record CP124709.1, on the reverse strand, counting down.
GCGCAGTCTGTTGGTCGTGGTAGAGGTGCCAGAGGAGCAACCAGTACTAGTGGCGTCCAGAATCGTAAGTATGCTCTGGTGGACCGACAGAATTCGGAGGCATCTCCTGATGTAGTCACAGGTATAGTGTCCATATTTTCACATCAGGTATATGCATTGATAGATCCGGGCTCTACTTTATCATATGTTACTCTCTTGATTGCTGCGAAATTTGAAAGAACACCAGAATTTTTAGTTCAGTCAATTGAAGTATCTACACTAGTTAGTGAATCTATTATTGTAAAAAGAGTATATCGTAGTTGTGTGGTAACTGTGTGTGGTCATGATACACTAGCTAATCTTATTGAACTAGATATGGTGGATTTTGATGTGATAATGGGAATGGATTGGTTGGCTTCTTGTTATGCCACGGTAGATTTCCGGGCCAAGAAGGTACATTTTCATTTTCCACAAGAAAATGTTCTTGAATGGCAGGGTAGTGTGGGGGCACCGAGAGGAAAATTTATTTCCTATCTTAAAGCAAAGAAAATGATAGCCAAGGGGTATATATGTCATTTAGTTCGAGTGCAAGATACCGATGTGAAACCACCAATTCCTCAATCGATTTCGATGGTTAATGAATTCCTCGATGTATTTCCTGATGATCTTCCAGGCTTACCCCCAGAACGGGAAGTAGAGTTTGGTATTGATGTGATACCAGGCACTCAACCTATCTCTATTCCTCCGTATAGAATGGCCCCAGCAGAATTACGAGAATTGAAGGAGCAACAGAAAGATTTGCTAGACAAGGGGTTTATATGGCCTAGTATGTCCCCATGGGGTGCACGAGTATTGTTTGTACGGAATAAAGATGGCACATTAAGAATGTGTATTGACTATCGGCAATTGAATAAGGTAACGATCAAGAACAAATATCCCCTCCCCAAAATTAACGATTTGTTTGATCAGTTACAGGGTGCCAAATGTTTTTCAAAGATTGACTTGAGATCGGGTTATCATCAAGTCAGAGTATGAGAAAAAGACATCCCCAAGACAACTTTTCAAACACGGTATGGTCACTATGAATTCTTAGTTATTTCATTTGGACTAACAAATGCACCAGCTGTTTTTATGGATTTGATGAATAGGGTATTCAAACCATTTTTGGATGTATTTGTGACCGTGTTCATAGATGATATTCTGGTTTATTTGAGATCACAAGAGGACTATGCCAATCACTTACGACAGGTGTTACAGATTCTCTGGGATCGTAAGTTGTATGCAAAGTTCTCCAAGTGTGAATTTTGGTTAAAATCCGTAGCATTCTTGGGTAACATTGTGTCAGATGAAGGTATTAGAGTTGATACTCAAAAGATTGAAGCGGTGAAAAATTGGCCAAGACCTACGACACCTACAGAGATTCGTAGTTTTCTTGGATTGGCAGGTTATTACAGAAGATTTGTGGAAGGGTTTTCAACTATTGCTGCACCATTAACGAAGCTAACACACAAGGAAATTAAGTTTCAGCGGAACGATGCATGTGAGAAAAGTTTCCAAGAGCTGAAAGATAAATTAACTCCCACACCAGTTTTAGTACTTCCCGAAGGCACAGAAGGTTACGCAGTATATTGTGATACTTTCAGGGTTGGCCTCGGATGTGTATTGATGCAGCATGGTAATGTGATAGCGTATGCCTTACGACAGTTGTGGCCACATGAGAGAAACTATCCCACACATGATCTTGAGTTAGTAGCTGTGGTATTTGCTTTAAAGATATGACGCCATTATTTGTATGGGGTTCATGTTGATATCTATACTGATCACAAAAGTTTGCAATATATCTTTAAGCAGAAGGAACTAAATTTGAGGCAACGAAGGTGGTTAGAGCTCTTAAAAGACTATGATATTGATATCCTATACCATCCAGGGAAAGCAAATGTGGTGGCTGATGCATTGAGTCGCAAAGCAATAGGATGCAATACTGATCAGTTGATGGAAAAGCAAGATATAGTCAAGGCTCTACATCAACTAGCCAGCTTGGGGGTTCATCTTCTTGAATCTCCAGACGAGGGGGTTATTGTGCAAAATGTAGCAGAATCTTCCTTAACAGCTGAAGTAAAGGAGAAACAGTAGGCAGATCCTATTTTATTGCAGTTGAGAGAGAATATGCAGCAAGAGGTGACAAAGGCATTTGATCTTAAGCAAGAGGGAGTACTTCAATGCCAAGGTAGATTATGTGTACCGGATGTAGATGAGCTAAGGAAGCGAATTATGACAGAGGCGCATCATTCACGATATTCTATTTATTCGAGAGCTACAAAAATGTATCATGATTTGAAATACATGTATTGATGGGGAAATATGAAGAAGAACATTGCAGAATTTGTAGCTCAATGCCTAAATTGTCAACAAGTCAAAGTAGAGCATCAGCAACCGGGAGGTTATATGCAGTGTATCAATCTTCCAGTTTGGAAATGGGACATGATCAATATGGATTTCATCACAGGTTTGCCTCATACACTGCAGAAATTTGATTCTGTATGGGTGATAGTTGACAAGCTTACCAAATCAGCGCATTTCCTACTAGTTAGGACCACCTATACAACTGAAGATTATGCAAGGTTGTATGTGAGAGAGATAGTGCGATTACATGGGATCCCAATCTCCATCATATCAGACAGGGAGGCTCAATTTGCCGCACATTTTTGGAAGTATTTTCAGAAGAGCTTGGGTACACAAGTGAATTTGAGTATGGTTTTTCATCCTCAGACGGATGGACAAGCAGAACGTACTAACCAAACACTTGAAGATATGCTACGAGCTTACACATTAGACTTTAAAGGTAGTTGGGATGATCATATTCCTCTTATTGAATTTTCCTACAACAATAGCTATCATTCAAGTATCGGGATGACACCTTATGTAGCTTTATATGGAAGGAAGTGTAGATTAATTGGATGGTTTGAAGCTGGTGAAACTGCTTTACTTGGGCCAGATCTTGTTCATCAGTCTATGGAGAAAGTTAAAGTGATTCAACAACGGCTATAAATGGCCCAAAGTCAACACAAGTCATATGCTGATGTTAGAAGAAGAGGGCTTGAATTTGCCATAGGTGATTGGGTATTCCTGAAGGTGTCACCAATGAAAGGGGTAATGAGATTTGGAAAGAAAGGAAAGTTGAGTCCAAGTTATATAGGTCCATATGAAATTGTCAGAAGATTCGGACAAGTTGTATATGAATTGAAACTACCCCAAGAACTCTCCTCAGTTCATCCAGTGTTTCATGTTTCGATTCTTTGAAACTGCATAGGAGATCCATCTAGTTTTTCTCCCATTGAAGACGTACAAGTCACAGAGGATTTCACTTATGAGGAGATACCTATTGCTATTCTGGATCGACAAGTAAAGACATTACGGAATAAAGAAGTAGCTTCCGTAAAGGTACTTTGGAGAAATCAACAAGTAGAGGAGATCACATGGGAAACTGAAGAACTAATGAAGTCAAAGTACCCATATTTGTTTCAAAAGGAAGAGAAAGGTCAGGATGCGGGATCGGAGAAATAACAAGTAAGTATTTATAAGCATTAAGTATGTGTACATGATAACATGAAGAATGATCCTAGACTTGCATTTGTTTAAATTGAATGATGTCACTAACATTCGAGGACGAATGTTTCTAAGGGGGGAAGGATGTAACACCCCGTACATTTACGAGCCTACTTGATTGAATTAACACTTATGAAATTATTTAAACATGAGAAAGTTGGTGGATTATGTGTTAGTTTATTGGGCTAGGCTATTGTGCCCAAATGAGACCCAAAAATGAAGTAAAAGGCATGGCCCAAATGGCCAATGACCCATTCTTCCATGTTGACTAAGTAACATGCATTTAATGTTGGATAAGGATGACCATTGAGCCATTATAAAAGTCACAAAATCATATTTTTATTCCACAAAGCACACATGCTAATTCTAGAATATTCAAAATACTTCGCATCTCAACTCAAACCCTAAGTCATCACTCCTTTGGACAAGATCACCCTCTTGTAAGCTTTGGTATGTATTCATTCTTATGGTTTAGCATATGATATGCTTAATATGGTGTATAAATCATGTTGGTTATGTTAGCAAAGTGTTAGACAATTTACTATGTGTAAAACAGTGTGCTTTTGCTCAATCGGTGAAGGATTTTTCCTTCTAAACATGAAAGTGGACTTGTGATATTGAAGGAAGTGAGTTTGATGGATTAAATATCAACATGTATGATGTTTTTATGTCCTTCACTTGTTTTCTTTTTGTATATAACATTTGGAATTGTTGTTGTGAAATTGTGCATGGAATGGGTACCGTATTGAAAGGAAAATGCAGTTTTGGTGATGTTCATGTGTGTTGTGAAACCATGACTGTTCGTGGGCATCCAAGTGACCAAAAATATGTAAATAAAATCTTATTTATGGCCTTGGACCATTTATTACACAAAAGGGCCCGAAGAGACTCTTTTTGGCCAAACCGGGCATCCGCCCTCGCGTCTGGAGCACCTGCGGGCGCAGATGCCAACCCAGTTGGCTCTGGACAATGCCATAGGGGAACCTATGACTGCATGTCATCCACCTGCGGGCACAGGTGGCCTCCCATACCAGTACATAATTTCATTTTGTATGTTTTTGCCTCTCTTTGATCCCTGAAGACCCCTATACCCTTTTTGGATGTAATTATCAACTTATGATACCTTTTGAATGACTTTAAGGGGTCGTTTGGAGGCATGATGGATTATACCACTTATGGATTGTTGTTAATACGTTGTTATGGAAGGTATTGAGGTGACTTAATGGAATAATTGTGACGTAGTGTTAATGAGAAAGTGTAAAGGATAAACTTGGTGTGAAATGCTATTGGTTTATGATGTTTTGTTCAATGTGTGGAATGTTGTGATGTTGTTGGTATGGTAATGCAATGGATGGTACTGTAAAGAACAAAATGACGCTATATAGCAGTCACATAACTCATTATCATTTGGTGCACTTGTGATGCAGCTGGTTGTTAACGTTAGCTCCGTTATATACTTGTGTTGTAGAGTAACACGTAAGGAAGGAGCTGGATTATTGTATTCACGTATAGGATTGTGTATTCATATTGAGAAGATAAGGTATGTAAGGTTACTCTGTTTGTATCCTTCTGCAGCAAATATTGTTCACATTGACATTGTACTTGTTCCATTCTGAAATGTTCTAAGGTATCTCATTTCAGGTTATCATCTATTGTTAAGTCACATGTACCTCATTCATCAGCCATTTGTTGTTCATGTGTTACATAATTATGGACATGGTTCCAAAGTTCCAATAATGTTATGACTATCATTGTATCAATCTCTCAAAAGTAAAGAAAGAAAGTAATCCATAATTGTTGGTTGTGAGAGTACGGGTGGTAGCTTTAGAGGCATAAGCCTAGCTCAAGTCGATCCCAAAATTATTGGATCAGGGAGCAGTCCTAGAGGCATAAGCCTAGCTCGGGCTGATCCTGACAGGTGGTAGCTCTAGAGGTAAGAACCTAGCTCGAGCCAAACCTGATATATTAGTTTATGGGTGGCAGCTCTAGAGGTAAGAACCTAGCTCGAGCTGAGCCCGATACATTGATTTATGGGTGGCAGCTCTAGAGGCATAAGCCTAGCTCGAGTCGATCCCAACATAACGTTATGTTATGTTAAGACCCACTGATCAGTTGGGGCCCAGGTACGATATGATATAAGTGATGATGAATAAACAATAGAAGCAAAAGGAAATAACGAATGTAAGGTACATGGTTCCACATATACAGAATGATGGTTTATCCATATCGGCTATTCTCTTATATTTAATTCTATTGAAGTTCTTATGTATGATATAGTTTCATATGGCCTTACATACTCAGTACATTCTTCGTACTGACATCCCTTGGGGGACTTACCTTACTTGCTGCAGGCACAGGTGCTAGCAGACCTCCACAGTAGGTTGCGGTTCATTTGCAGATCTTTGGTGAGCTCCAGTTGGTTCGGGGCTTTCCGAGTCATATGTGTACATTTATTTTGGTGCTATGTAAATGTGGTATAAAGCGGGGGCTTGTCCCGACTTTAGGTTGGTTATGTATATGTATCTGTAGAGGCTTTGTAGACGTATGTGGGAAGACAAATGTAAGAGATGTATGTCTATTTTTGACTTGATGGCCCTAACGGCCACGTTTCATATATAGTACATGTTTACATGACTTCTGCATAGTTGCATGAGATATAATGATGTTTATACAGAGACATGCATATGAATGTACATGAGCAAAGATTGGTTCTCTCGGGCCTCAACGGCTTCCGGTGCCAGTCCGCCCCATTGGAATTCGGGGCGTCACAATTACTTTGGAAGCAGCTTCGCCTGAGCTATTCATATACAGTAAGGGTAGATATTGGGAGGTCCCAGAGTCAATATCCTTGGAGTACTGCTCATCCTGGTTTTCGAGAGTAGAAACTATTTCCAGTAATTGAATAACATAGTTTTTTCTTAAAATCATTTTTTTGAAAAACACTTTTGAAAAAAATGACGGTGAGCCTTGGAGTAACCGGTAAAGTTGCTGCCATGTCACCAGGAGGTCACGGGTTCAAGCCTTGGAAACAGCCTCTGGCAGAAATGCAAGGTAAGGCTACGTACAATACACCCTTGTGGTGTGGCCCTTCCCCGGACATCGGGCATAGCTATAGCTTTAGTGCACCGGGCTGCCCTTTTACTTTTGAAAAAAATACAGTCCCTTTAAAAAGCTCAGTTAAACTCTAATTGCGACTCAAAATATTATTTAAATTTATTGACCAAGTACAAACGTCTTCTCACCAAAAGTATTTTTTTAAAAAAAAATATATTTTTCAAAATAAAATGATTCTGAAAGTTTGATCAAACAGGCCATAAAGCCCTCATCTTTTTTTATTTTTGATTTTTAATTGATGAAAGAAGAGAAGAAAATCGTCAGAAAAAAATAAATAAAGACTCTATGAAAATCATGCACATAGCTACAGAGGATATATAGAAATCCTTTTTGGATTTATGGATGTGACTGAGAGGTAATCCAATAAGTATCATATTAGAGCTATTGTTGATTCCAATTAAAAGTCTAATCAAGGTAAAAACTTTAACATGCACTAACCGTAAAAATTAATGTCTCTACCTAAAAGTCACAAAGGCTAATCCGTTCAAACTTCATGATATCGTTTATAGTTGCTCCATATATCGCATTGATAACTGTATCTTTTTTCTTATTTGAACTATATGAAATATTCATGAATGAAATAAAAATTTATTGCATGATTCCATTCAGAAAATGAGTAGTCAAATGCTTCTATAAAATCAATTACTATTCCATATTTTCCGTCATGAAGTTTTTGATGAGTATTAATTCTAAATGTCGTATGAAAACAAGAGAGTCGAGGAAATACAGGAGAATTGATATTGGCGATACTCCTAAAATTTATTGAATCAAGTGGACATATGAAGTTTATAACATTGTTTTAGGGAATAAGGCAATGGAAAGCTGAAAGTCTAGTTAACTGGGGAATATAATGCAAGAACTTGTCTGGATTACACATATCCATCAACTACCCAAAGAAGTTAGGGACGAACTGAACATGGAATACACACTGAAACTTTCATCCTTATGACCACTATTAACAACTCATAGATGGTTAGTATACTTGTGTTTTTAGGAAGACAGTGAGAGGGAGTCCATGGAAGAAGGCAATGGGAGGGGAACAACGTTGTAGGAGAAGAGTTGGATGGGACGACAGGGATAGGACTGTGCACGAATCTATTCGGATCGATTTTAGCCATCATCGAATTGAAATTTTAAATTTCGGTTTGTTAAAGTCCTTATCCTAACTCGATTCATTCTAGGTCTAATTCGATATATGTGTATACATTTCAATTTTTCGGATCGATTCGAATTGTAAACCCAACCATATTCAATTCGAAAAAATTGAAATATTCTAAAATTAAATTCATAAATCGATTCAAATTGTATAAGAAAAATTGAGTTATCCAAATTGCTTCGAATCGGTTCAAATATTCAAATTGATTCAATTTGTGCACTGCACTAGACAGGGATGGAGAGGAGGGGTGGAGTGGAGGAGTTCTCTATTTTAAATAAGATTACAATTTTGAAAATATATTAAAAGTTTTTTTAAAATACACATGACATTAGTTAATTCGTCCATTAGAGATGATAGTGTCAAATTAACAGTTCGAGCAAGCAATTACATAAGTGATGGAACAAAACATACGCAAAAATTCACCTATAAAGAAAAATTAGATTTTATTGATTGAAGTAATACACACGTTGCAGGTACCCTAAATTAGTATACAAAAAAGGAAATACGACAATGAAAAAAAATGTAAATCAATAAACAAGATAGTATAGAGCATTTAACGAAAAGATGTCTTTAAGTGTACACTTAAATGTGTATTACCCATTTTTAAAAAATCAAAACCACCTACCATAAACATTTTACTAATATATAGGCTAAATTGAATACAACTAAATCCCCATAATCTGCATCTATAGTGTCTTAAGCCTCTACGATAAATTTTTTATATAATACAATACAAGAGATTAAAAAAGTCTATTCAAACAAATTTACTCTTAGACGAGCATAACCTTTTAGGTTGATGCTATCTGGCCTCTTTTTTCAGATTTGCATTCCAAAAATTGGGAAAATTATGAACTCCAAAATAATAGATATATTTTTATTTTGATAATCGTGGTGTTTGGATCAGCTTGCACGCACTTCAATTAATTTCAAGGGATAACTGTCACCTCCTATCAGTAACAAGTATGAGGTAACTTTATCCACCAAAACTAGGACATATCGGAAGAAATCACCTATTATTTTTGTCTGTACTGAAATTTGAACTTAAAATCTCATGCTTTTTACCCATTTCATTGATTGCTAAGCTAGACCCCTGAGTCCAAAATTATAGACATTTCTAAGTTTCATAGCTTTCACGATAGCTTCATCGGTATACGCTTTGGGTACTAGCCAAAATATACATATACCCAATTTTGAGATCATCATTTAAAGGTTTCCTTTTATAAACATTGCCCTGCTAGAAAATTTCAAATAATATCCGAAATTGGAACACCCCGTAAGTTTCTGAGTCTAGTTAATTCCCGTAAAATTTATGGAAATAATGAAACATGGGATCTTTGATGATTTATGTATTTAAAATTTGTGGGCTTAAGTTATTGGGCCCAAATGAAGCCCAATAGGAATAAGAAGACATGGCCCAAAAGGGGTATTTGACCCATTTTTTGACCCATTCTTGTGAGACAAGTTGTTATATTATTATTGGACCAAGTGGGTGGTTAAAGAAGGACCATTAGGGGACTATATAAGGGGAATAAATCAGATTTTATTGAATAAAACTCCTCATGCCAAGTTTAGAAATTTCTACAACATTTTTCTCTCAACTCAAACCCTAAGCCTTCATTCCTTTGGTCAAGATCACCTTGGAGCAAGACTTGGTAAGTGTATATTATCATGGTTTAATATATTTTATGCATGGAAGATGGTTTATATCATATTGGTTATGTTGGTGAAGAGTGAGAAGGTCACTATGTGTAAAACAATTTGTGTTTGCTAAATCGGAGGATGATTTTTGTCTTGAAAACTTGAACATGGACTTGTGATCTTGAAGGAAATAAACTTGATGGATTCAATATTGACATGTGATATGTTATTATAGTCTTTACTTGTTTGGTCATGGTGTATAATATTTGGAATTTCTATTGTGAAATTGGTTATGGTTTTGGTGGCGGATTGACCGTAAAGTGTCGTTTTGGTGATGTTATGTGTGTTGTGAGACCATGGCTGGTTTTTGGCATGTTATATGATAAAAAATATGTTAAAATAAGTTTGTTTATGATCATGGACCATTCATTGCATAAAAAGAACCCAAAAAGACCATTTCGGACCAAAACGGGCACCCGCCCTCGCAGACGAACCACCTGCGGGCGCAGGTGCCTCTGACTACTGCCAAAGGTCACCTGCGGATGCAGGTCATCCACCTGCGGGCGCAGGTGGCTTAGCGGATCGGCCCAGAACTCCGAATTGCTTGTTTTTGCATCCCTTTGGCCCCCTGAAACCTCTATACCCTTCATGGATGTAATTATCAATTTGGGATGTCGTTTTGATGACTTTAAAATGTCGTATGGAAGCATGTTGGACTATGTTAAGTATGGATTAATTTTCACATGTTGTTATGAAAGAGTAATGGCGACGGAATAACAATGAAGGGACGTAAGGGGTAAGTGTAGTGTGAAATGTTGTTGGGTTGTGATGTATTGGTCAATGTGTGGTATGTTATGATATTGTTGGCATATTAATGCAATGAATTGTGTTGTGAAGGATGAAACGATGCTATAAAGAAGCCACGTAACTCATTGTGACACTTATGCGTTTGTAAGGTGAATAGTTGTTAACAAGACTTCTATTATGAACTTGTGATGTAGAGTAAGACGTAAGGAAGGAGCTGGCTCATCGTAATCACAGATAGGATTGTACTTTCACATTGAGGACATAAGGTATGTAAGGTTACTCTTATATATCCTTCTGCAGCATGAATGTTCACATTGTTAGAATACTCATTCGATTCTGAAATGCCCTAAGGTATTCCGTATTTGAAAGTTGGCTAGAGTTACTCATATGTTCCTTATTCATTGGTCAATGGTGAATCATATGACTCATGTTCATTAGTTGACTTATGTTCATTGATTGACTCATGTTCATTGGTTGACTCACGTTCATTGGCTAATATGTCAAGAGTTCCAAATGTGGTAAGGTATTGCATCTCAGGTTGGTGAACAGTTGATATCCATATGTACAGTATGTAGTGATCATTATCCTAAGGTTCCAAAAGTGTTCTATTCCAAAGGGATTCTATAGTATTCCAACTAAGATTGATATATTGTTATTCACAAGTGTCCTACTCCTAGATGAATTATGATTCACTTATTTCTTATTCATTGACTGAGGTTACTAAGCTGTCATAATGTTGTAAAGTCCAAGAGAACTATCTCAACAAGAGTAATGAGGTAAAGAGGACTTGTTTAGCTTGAACAACATTATTCCAATCATGTCATGATCCAAAGTTCCAATAGAGTTATACACATGTCTCCTCTTCATTAGTAATGTTCCAAAAGTCCAATGAGGTTATGTTCCAAGGTTTCAATAGTGGTTCTACTCATGTATCTTGTTCATTGGTCATTGTTCCAATGGTTCCAACAGTGTTATATTTCCATGAAGGTTATGTTTCCAATAATGCTTATTCACATGTTTCTCACTCATTGATCATGGGTCCAAAGCTTCAAACAAAGTTGTGACTATCATTGTGTCAATCTCTCTTAAGTAAAAGTATCAATCTCATAAGAGTAATAAGAGGCGATGTGCAAGTTAGTATAATTATTCCCTATAAGTGAAGATGTGTATATGAGTGTGAGCTTTAGTGTCATGATCTCTAATGTATCACTCACATAGCTATGTCAAGGAAATAAGATTGTGAAGAAGTAATGCACCAATGGTTACTATATGTATGTTATATTGAGTATGGATCACAATCCAAAGGGTGTAAGTTCAAGATGGAACAATCCCAATATTATGTTATGGTATTGTTACGATATATATATGTCTATGGCCCACTGATCAGCTGGATGTCCGGTTTATATAATAGCCCACTGATCAGCTGGATGTCCGGTATTATATTTATATATGATAGCCCACTAAATGTGGATGTCCGGTATTATATTTATACATATGATAGCCCACTAAATGTGGATGTCCGGTATTATATTTCCGGTATTATATTTATATATATGATAGCCCACTAAATGTGGATGTCCGGTATTATATTTATATATGATAGCCCACTAAATGTGGATGTCCGGTATTATATTTATATATGATAGCCCACTAAAGGTGGATGTCCGGTATTATACTTATATCTTATATCCCACCAAAGGTGGAGGCCCAGTACTAACTAATTGAGTGAACGGTAATGAAAATAAGGCGGAGGCCCGTTACTAACTAATTGAGTGAACGGTAATGAAAATAGTTGTAAATAGATGAGAACATATCCCTCACGTGTATAGATGTAAATAAACATGAAGGTGGTTATAAGAAAGTGATAATGATGCGACTGATTGATCAAGTAATGAGACTAATAGAAGTAATGAACATGGTTCCACATATTCAGGACGGAGGTATATCCATATTGATTATTCTCTTATGCTTAATTTCTTGGAAGTACTTATGTATTATTATAGTTTCATATGGCCTTACATACTCAGTACATTCTTCGTACTGACCCCTTTTGGGGAATTTACCTTACATGCTGTAGGCACAGGTGTCAGTAGATCTCCGCAGATTATTGGTGAGCTCCAGTTGCTTCGGGGCTTCCCAAGTCACATGGGTTCATTAGGTTTTGGCATTTTGTAAATATTGTATATACATGGTCATGTATCTATTAGAGGCTTTGTAGACATATGTGGGGAGATGGAAGTAAAAGATGTATGTTCATTTTGACGTAATGGCCCTAACGGCCAAGTTTCATATATTGCACATATTGTCATGACTTCCGCCATTGATATTTAATTACATGAAATAAAATGATATGCATACGCGAACATACATATGAGAGTACATGAACAAAGATTGGTTCTCTCGGGCCATATCGGCTTCGGGTGCCAATCACGTCTCGTTGGAATTCGGGGCGTGACAGAAATAACCCAAAGCATTTACCAAAACGAAGATCACTGCTTCTTTCGGTCCTTTTTAATTCGGGAAAAGCACACAAATTCAACCAAATTTATAAATATATACTCAAGCATGCCCCAACCCAAATTAATTTCAGTCAATAGACATGCAACTCAATTTATTTCGCCGATATGCCCCTTAATTCCACTATTTTTTCTCTCCTTGTATTAATTGTTTTGACTTTGCATTTAATACTTTGTCCTTTGCATTTATTGTTTTTTTCCCTTTTTTTTTCATTTATTATTTTTTATCTTTTTGTCTCCTTTTATCATCTACTAAAGATATCATTTGCTAATATTTTATTATTTGTTTCCTTCATTTTTATTGTTTTCTTTTAGGTTCGTTTTGTCTTAATTCTTTTTACTTTTTTTCATTAATTCATCTTCTATTTAATCTTTTGTTCCTTTTTATATTTTTACTCTTTTTTTAAGAAAAATTAAAAAAAACAAAAAAATATGAACTAATTATTGTTAGATTAATAAAAATAAAAAGATATATAGCTAGACTACATTAAGAAATCATTAAGGAAAATACAAAGGACCACTGGCTCATTCATTAAAAAATGAAAGTAAAATTTGTATTTAAAATATGTCTATGTTTTTTGTAATTTATTTTACAAAATTTAACTTGCTAAATTTGATATATGAATTAAAATATCAAAATTATGTGAAAAATTCTGTGATACCCTATTAGTATATGATACATACTACATGGATTTCATAGAGGACCGAGAAGTGTTGAAGCTGACCAAAGTGCTACCATGCCGATATATAGATATAATGTGATGGGATCACGGAGGACTGAGAAGTGTTTCATTGAAGGACCAAAACATACCTCAATGATATCATGACACTATGTAGATATATCGTAATGGTTTCATGGTTAATTGAGCAATCTCATTGAAAGATTGAAGCAAATCTCAATTATTCCATGTCAGTATATAGCCATACTGTGATGGATATCCAAAGAACTGAAGCAAACCTCAGTGATAGTTGTCAGTATATAGATATATTAATGTGATGGTATCATGGAAGACTGAGAAGTGTCTCTCTGAAGGACTGAAGCTTCAAATGATACCATGATAGTAGTATACAAATATACAGTGATGGTATCATTAAGAATTGAGTAGTAACTTATTGAAGGACTGAAGCAGTCCTCCATAATACCATATCAGTATATAAATATATTGTGATGGTATCATCGAGGACTAAGGAGTGTCTTATTAAAATGACTTAAGTAGTCCTCCACTAAAAATAATAGGGTCCAAAATAGTTGTCATTTTAGAAAATTAAGATTTAATTAATTATTAGTTTCCACCTTCACCCTTGCTCAACAAATGTGGACAGATATTCATATGGAGAAAATTTTACACATATAGCTAATTACCCTTTGGTAAACATACTGCTTTGTTCTCAGCCAAAATTTATCATCGCAACTAAGATGGCTAGCTGCCGTAAGAGGGACATCTCTCAAGTTTTCGATTCCTATGATTATCTTGAGAACGTTAAGGTGTTGAAAAAAGATAACAAACAACACCGGGTATCGATGCTCAAGAAATGCTTCGCTAATGTAATCTACAAGTCCAAACAACAACTACAACTTGGCAATGACGACGAACAAAAAATCAACAAGAGAAATGAGAATCAGTTGCCTGAAGAGAACGTGAAAGTTGAGTTTATGAAGACACAAAGACAGAGAGAATGGGAAGCTGCTCGTATTGCCATAGAAAGAATAAAAAGAACGGTGGATTTTGATGACAATTTGGAAGCAGAAAGAGAGTTTTTGAAGATGATCGGCGCTGCTTGAATGTATTCCCAGAAATTAATTCTTATGTTTATTATTAAAAACAAACATATATAAACTTGAGTTTATTATTATTAGACCACATACATACACGCAGGTAAGTAACATATAAAGATCAATTACAAAATCTAATTAAGTACATATTATAAACTTGAATAATTCTTACGCATTTCTGTTACATATATAATTTTTTGTTTTCATTTCTATACTCAAATTCCCCAAGACATTACGTTACTTTCAGACAGCGCCGATCATCATCAACAATTCTCTTTCCGCTTTCAAACCGTCATCGAATTCAACTGTCCTTTTAATGCTTTCTATAGCAATCCTCGCAGCTTCTCTTTCTCTTTGGCGTTGCATCATTAACTTTCCCTTCTCTAATTTCCGAAACTGCTTTTCCCAATCCTCTTTCTTCTTCTTCATCTGTTCTTCATCGAAATCTTTACCACGAACTACTTGTTCCGATTTGATGATTATGTTAGCAAAACGATTCTTCAACGACGCAGCTCGGACCAGTTTTTTAGTATCTTTTTCCAGCGCTGCAACATCATCAAAATCATTGGAACAACTATCAGAAACATGAGTGAAATTCCTCTTCCTACTGCAGCAAACCATCTTCTTTGGGGCAACGGCAACCTTTGATTGAGAAGAAAACACCATATTTACTAATAAACCTTAGTATGACAGCGATGTAGAACTAGTAATAAAACCCTAGCTAAGAGATTAGTTGACGAAAGTTATAAGTGAAGTGAGTAGTAAATCAACTAAGTAATATATAGGCAAGATTTTTCCTATTCCCATATGGAAAAGGAGTCCCAAAACGTGTTTCCTAAAACTATTGTGCAATCAAATATGGTAATTACTTGTGCCGTTGGTTTAATTTCTTGATAAGTTATTTCTTGTAATTCAAGTAATATAATTTACTTTAAGTTGTTGTCTGTGATATTATTGTCAATCAAATACATACGTTAGTAACATAATGTTACTTCCAGTTCATATCAGTTTCTCAATTTTTTGGTTGAGCAATGCAAATTATAAGATTTCAAGTCTAACAAAAAACCACGGGTATTAGAGAAAATTCTAAAGATTCCCGGGGAAAAAAATAGAGATGTCTCCTACGTTACCCCTAATATGTAAAAGTATCGACATAATTTCATAGAGTCATTCGGTCTGAATGCTACATGAAAAACGTAAGCCAGATGACGAAATGGAAAGAGTTGGGATGTAGAAGACTATAACATGAGTGATTCGGCAGATTTAGATTCATATATATATATATATCCATCCACCACTTTATGTGCAAGTTTTTCTCAAGACTGGATTTTTGTGTGATTTGGTCTCTTTATAATACTCCCTCCGTTTCAATTTATATTAGTTAGTTTGACTTATCCTGAAATTTTAAGAAAGAAAGAAAAACTTTTGAAACTTGTATCTAAAATAAGTCATAGATATTTGCGTGGCTATAAATCATTTCATTGAGGGTAAAATAAGCATTTTAAAGTTAAGTTGTTACTAAATGTAGAAATGTGTCATTCTTTTTGGGGCTGACTAAAAAGAAAAGTGATTCATATAAAATGAGATAGACATAGTAATATTTTATCTATAACAACAACATTCATATTTATAACAGTACGTGCTTGTTGAAATGGCTAAGTTTAGTTTTGCGGTTATAGTATCTTTCATCCTTTGCTTTTGTGCCATCATGCGCAAGGGAGCAACCTCTCACCGCTCTTCTAATAGATCCAAGCTTCCTCTTAATGATTCTTCATTTGTTTATTCATCGACCTCTGAGTAGCAATAACTAGGCTCGCCTACCTCGACAGGTATTAGCGCCACAACTCCATATACCAACGGGAACGGGGTCCCCCCATGCTAGACTTTGCGGTTGTGCGGTGTGCCCATAGCACACCGGGTAGCTACTCAATCTAACATCCTTTAGCTTTTTCCAATATTTTTTTGAGGTTGTGCAGCACCGTCTTATTCATAGACTCAACTTGCCCATTTTCTCTTGAGTGGTAAGGAGATAAGGTGATTCATTTAATGTTCATTTTGGCCAAAAACTCCGTTACTTTCAATCCTATGAATTGAGTGTCGTTGTTACATGCAATCTCCTTGGGTATCCCGAACTTGCAAATTATATGATCCCGTATGAAGTCTATCACCTCCCGCTCTCGAACATGCTTGTATGCCTTCGCTTCAACCCATTTGGAGAAATAATCTGTCATGACCAGCAGAAACTTCACCTGGCCAGGAGAGGGCGGAAAAGGTCCATCCCCCACTTCATAAAGGGCTAGGGAGAGGTCACCATTTGGGCATGTGATCCATATTTTTGCCTGTTTCAGAGGATTGTTCAGTCAAGAAGGCCATCCAAGCATGAAAATCATAGCCCAACACATTTACTGGTCACTCAAACTGCAAACAATATATCAACTTGAATCATGTCAACAAAAAGTATCTAAGGGAGAACAATCAATGTTTTGACAGGAGGGCTGTCAACCGTCTAAGGAAAAGTAGGCGCTTAGCAGATTGTATGATTTAGAAACATGAACTATCATCTATAAAACACACACGCGTAGTTATAGGGTACATTCAAACTAAAAATATCAACTAATAATATAAGTTAAACACCTATTCCATTCAAACTGAAAATATCAACTAATAACACAAGTATAAGAGTACATTCAAATTCAAATTTCTTTTTTTTTTTAAAAAAAAAAAACTGATAATAAAACTTTGAAGTAATTTTAAATATTAAACCGTACCAAAGAAGAAACAGGGTCTGGCTGTTGATTAACATTCTCAGAACAGTGGAGATCCAATCGATAAACTGAGGCTGCAAAGAGAACCTAAAATCATGGAAAACAGAAAAAGGGAGATCGGGTTTGAGTGAGGAACCGATGGAGAAATCGGGCGACTTATCTACCATTCTCGTCGCTTCTTATTCCCCTTGGAAGACGGAAATCAAGAGGATAAAGTGACAGGCAGAGATGCGGTGTAATGGTAGTTGGTAGATAATGAGGTGAAGCGGCATCTCCTTTCATTAAAAACTGGTAGCGAAGCGGGTTAGGGTAGCCGAAGTGTTTTTTCTTCATTTTTTTTATAACTTTTCTGAAAATACTACCAAAATTCATGGTAAAAGAATAATAGCATTCCTGTTGTTTAATGCATGCCATGTAAAGGGTCTTTGACCCTCTTTTATAAATACTAGTTTCTGGGCATATGTGTTGCATGTGTAGCCACCATTTAACATGATAAATTTTGCTATCTAAAAATAACAATTCTTTCGGCATATAATTTAAAAAGAAATTTAGGAGTTACAAAATAGAATTGAAGTACACAAATCTTACCTCCAAGAGATCTTATGAGTGATGGTTTTCTTCTTCTTCTTTTGCTTTTCTTTTTTAATGATTACGGCTGCATGAGCCATTTTTTTTATATCAAATCAAAAGAGTCCTGATGAATGATGTCAAGATTAACGCATTTATTTTTTGATGACTTTTGTACATGTCTTTCTATATGAATATCTTTCTCATTATAGTTGGATGGATCCCCATACCTTTAGGGTGAATCATTCGACAGAGAAAATGAGGAACGTTTCCCTTTTCAAAAGAAAATGACATTTCCAAGGCGAATGTGAGAGTTTCAACTTAGACAGATAAATGTTACCACTAATATTAACTTAAATATTTTATCAGTAGTATTATCTTACTCATAAATAAAATTATCTTTAGAAAAGTATGTTGGAGAATTTTCAACTAATTATGCTTATTACATGGGGAGTTTCCTACAGATAATGCAATAAAATCCCCATGTAATTTGATTTCCTGAGGAATTTCCTGCGAATCCTAAAGTACTATGGTCAATATCTACTATTTGAAAATGTGCTAGCTAATATTCCTCTTTTGCACGTAGGATATACATACTGTATGACCATATATGGCATATTCGTCTCTCTGTAACTTTTTTCCTTGTCATGAAGATATGATTCCTTCTCTATCTTCGGGCAATGAATTCTCACCTCTTTAATTTCTCGGTGATGACCATTCACCAATATAACGAGTTAAGGTTGATTCATCTCGAATACATTTGAAACCGTCCATGTTAACAAACTGATTTCCTTGGGCATCTTTTGTTAATTCCATGTGTCCACATGCTTAATGATTAATTTATTATTGTTTTATGTTTATCGTTCTTCAATTTTACCATTTTTCTGTTCAAATTACTTTCACTAATGTTATTAGTGTCCTTTTATGTAATAGGTTAATTTTTGAATCTCCAATAATTAAATATTTCACTAGTATTTTTACTTGAATAAGGAAAAATATTCCAATGAATATATATATTTAAATGTAAATTTGAAAGGAAAAAAAAATCTATTTACAAAATCTCCACTAAATCTCTCCAGAAAATTTTTCTAAGTCACAAAATTCCTATTTAAATCCCCAAGAAATAATTTCCAGCTAAATTCGTAGCAACAGAATCCCTCAATATTTCCCCAAGTAATAAAATCCGTAGGTAAATTCCCAAATACAAATCCCCAGCTAAAATCGCAGAAACTAATCCTCAAATAATTTCCCAGGTAATAAAATCTCCATATATAATTCCACCAAAATATCTCTAGGTAAATCAGTAGGATAAATTACCTGGGGATTTTCTTATGGATTAAAAAAATATATTTTTTGTCCATGTACCTGCGGATTTACCTAGAGATAATTTACTTGCCGATTTGTTTCCCCAGGTAATGTCGCATGTACGAATTTTGCGCAAAATGGCGCCAACTTTACCTGCAGAATTTGTTAGGAATATAAATTTCGCAGGAAATATTTTCTAATATTGAGGAAATTAAAATTTTCTCAAGCAAATCTGCATGAATTAACTGAGACAATTTTTCCTAGGTAAAATTCCCAAGTAATTCGCACTTTTCTGGTAGTGTAATTTCAAATCAATTGCTTATCGACTTGTATAAAGGTGATCAATAAACTCTATGATGATTATTCTTTTCGTCTCCCCATACTCTTAGATTTTTTTATTTTTAAGTAAATCCATACTGATTCAATTACCTTTATGCAATAGTATTTTGTTTTTGTTTTTTGTTTTATAATCCAATTTGTACACTTTTCGACCTCTTTTATTTTGAGGTGAAGGGGAGTTGGGCGCTTTAATCATTCAGCCATGGATGCTTAGCAGGGATCCTCGTACATGGTGAATAACCAAATTCCAATTGAAATGAAATCTTTAGGATAAATCAATGTAATTTAGGGGGAATCAATACACTATAGGAGGAATCAATGTATAGTAAATATTGATCTTGAAGAAAAGGTAAGTCTCACTTTTAATTAGTTCATAGCATTTTTAACCTCAGACTTTTTTGATCAATTTTTTCGAAATTTAATTGTCGTACATTCCGTATACATATAACATCATAAATGAGATCATTCTTTTAAATTTTTTAAAATAATTATAGTTAAAAAGACTATTTACCTACTTAAGAACATTAATGACTGCTTATAAGTTACAGGACCCTATTTTTCCCCTCTAGAACACAATTTCTCCCTTTTCCGTTTCTTGTCACGAAACAAAGCTCAACAACACTATTAATCAGTTAATGAGGAATATGAAATGTTGAATTACCAACAACTAAGACTTTGTAATAAAGAATATACAAATGGAAGTCCCAAAAAAGGTACCTACAAAATTGAACTTTTAAATTATAGCAAACGTTTCTAGCAAAATGGAAAAAAGAAAGATACGTACTCTCTTTATCTAAACAACAAATGCTCCCAAGAGTAATCCTTTAACATACTCAACAAAATTTCAAAAACTTATTCCAATAACCATAAACATTGGAAAAGACTTATCTAATGTCAAAAAAAATTGCTGATCCCTTGAGAATGTATACTTGCTAAGATGCAAAAAGTATTAGAGATGTGCACTTATCCCTCAAAGATTTAGATTTATTAAGGATGATGGGAACAAACGACTTTATGAACATAGCTAACCAAAATATATGAAGTGAATGGTTTCTCGAGTTGTTCAAATTTATAATATAATATGATACAATAGAATAAATTGTCCTAAGTTATTGTACTAAGGTCACATGAATATGTCATATCATTTCATTGTGAAAAAACTAAGCTGAAAAATTAATGAATAAATAAGGCCATATGAAACTATTTTAATAGTACTGTCGTGCCGTTAACTTAATGGACATGCAAGTTTTTGAAGAAGTCAAGATCTTTCCGACACTAACTGAATCAAGATCCAATAACGTTATTCAGACTATATTAAATTAGCAGTACTATGTACACAAATTTTACTCGAAAGCATGTGAATTATGATCTCACTTAAATTTTTACACTCCTTATTTTATTTATCTCTTTCTTTTCTTTTATAAATTAGTCAATACACTAATTGTATATTGACAGAAAACTAAGAAGCAATATTACAAGTAGTCAGAAAATATATAAAAATTAGTAAAGACTAAAGAAAATAACACCTTTTCGTAGTGACTCTTGTGAAACCTTTTGATCAATTTATATTATATTTAAAAAGTATATAAATAGGTAAAGTTAAATAAAATAGTACCTTAATAAGTAGACTAAATCTTGATAAGTTTTCAATCAAATTTATAAAAACTAACAAAAATTCACTTTGATAGAAAACTCAGTAGAAGAAAATAGGAGGAAAATTTGTCTTGATCTCTTCTGTCTACCCCAAGAAAGGGCAGCAAGTATGTATATAGAATATGGGTGAGGAACTCCAGTCATCCGAATGAAATATCAAAGGCCTAAACGGTTTGCTGTTACGGTAGTAATTAGAAGGATTAATTGCTAATCAAATTAAATAAGGCTAGTAATTGTCATGAAGATGATTAATATAATACTCCCTCCATTCGGTTTTACTTGTCACAAATTTTTTAATTTGACTTTCGCTTTTACTTGTCATTTTTCACTAATCAAGACAAGCCAACTTTTATTTTTCTATATTACCCTTAGCATTAATTATTTTTTTCTCCAAATTAATTTCAAGACACAATAGTAAACATCATTTAATAGGACTACTATGATAAAATAGCTACGTCATTAGTTATTTTTCTTAATAGGTGTGCAAGTCAAATTGTGACAAGTAAAAGCGAACGAGGAAGTATTTCTAGATGATCTGCTAAAAAGAATCCCTAGAGGCCAAAAAGATGGTATTAGTTATAGCTCTTTATTTGCTTGAGCCTTTCCTTGCACGTTACACGTATTGTTTTACCCTTAATTTAATTTCTCAATATAACTCTTCATTTCTCCTATTTATTCATAGCAATGAAGAGGTTGTCTGACGTAAGATTGATTAATATGTTGAATTATGAAAGGCTAATATATCTATTTATTGAAGGGTATTATGAATTATGATATGATATGATTATATTATTTAATATTTAATTAATTAGATGTTTTATAATATATATTTTAATTTAGTATAGGGGTAAAATGGTAATTCAACTTTCAACTTTTTTGTTCCCACTTTTACTTTTAGTATAATATGATATATATATATATTATTTTTTAACAATCAGTTTTAAAATTTATTTTTTTGTTTAGTAATTTTTTTTTAATTTTTGTTAAAAAATATTAGTATTACAAAGGTTAAGAAGTCATAAGATTTTAAAAACTATTTCCTCCGTCCCATTTTAGTTGGGCACATTTCATTTTACACGGTGATTAAAAAATCATAAATGAAATAATGAATTTTACTATTTTACCCTTTATCAATATTAATGATATTTATTGGGCATAAGAATAGACATTGGAATTGTAATTAATTGTACGGGCAAAATGGAAAAAATTAATTAATTAATTTTATCTTGATTTAGTAAGTGATAAATTAATATGAGACATTTATTTTTAGTAAGATGACCAACTAAAATGGGACGGAGGGAGTATTACTTTATTTTAAAGGTGTGACATGATTTTATTTAACTTTGAACAAAAGAACGGCTAATTTCATAATCAACTTTTAATTTCAAATAGATAAGGTGAGCGAATTAGCCAAATTGATTGGGGATAAATTCAAATGCAATATAACCAACTGCCAAAATATGTTTTTTTTTTTGTTTACTCAAAGTAAATTCAAATTAATAACTATCAACTAACTTAACCAAATTTTTGTCAGTTAATGCTTTTTAAATTATTATTTTAGATTTTAATTTTTAATGATAAATACTGTTTTTTTGTGGTGCTGATGCATGACTGCTTCTGTATAGATAGATTATTAGATATAGATAGATTCCGTGCATTTTTATGTCTGTGGAGTCCAACTTGAAAACAAATACTAAATTGTCATCATAATAGAATTTCTTCAAGATTTTTTTAAAAAAAATTTCAGATTCACTTTTCCTAAATAAATTGGACGGCTGGCTGCATGAATTTGGGCATGTCAATTTTTCCCAAAAATACATGAATAAACCTTTTACTATACAACTACTTTTTCCAAAAATACATGAATAAACCTTTTACCCTACAACTAATTTTCTTAGTCCGTGCACTTTAAACTACTTGAATTTACTGTGCATAATCGTTATGTTTTTTGATTGTGACGCTCCCAAATAGACGTCAGTCACCGGGAATTATTGGTTTGAAGAAAATATTCAATGGTTAGAAAGATTCAAAAAATTAATGGCAAAATCACCATTTTTGGTTCCTGGTCCGCGATTTCACGCTTCTTCATTGTGAAGCACTAAACGAGATAGATTTGGGATCTTGTATGGTTCATTATTTGGTGTATTATCCTTAGAAAAAAAGAACGTGTGATATTTATTGAAGAGACGGAAGGATTTTAGTTATTTCTTTAATCATAGCACAAGGGTGCGTACAAATTGCGATAAGCAATGTGCAGAATTAAAATATCAAAAAATGGTATAATGGAAATAAAGTAGAGTTTGCAAGATCAAGCAAAGATCAAGAAATTCAGAATTGCTAGAGTCAGATACCAATCAGGTTGACAATTGTGAGTATTATTTTTACAAATTTTAATATTGTCAGTTTCAATTGCATCATGAGTTTCTAATGTAAGTGTTCTCAGTCTGAATTTTTATGAAGATGACCAAAGACATAAACCAAAACAAGAAGTCATAGAAGAAGTAACAAAAAAACAAGTGGAGGAATGGGAGCTGCCTACTAAAAGACATTGGCAAGCATTTCTTGGAGAAGTCACTCTTTGCCCTTGGTGTATGCTCTCAGCTATCTCTGACACCCTCTTCTTCTCTGTTATTTGTTAGAGTGTATAATTCATACACACATCGAAAGCATAAATTTTTTGGATTACAAACTTACATGTTAACAAGATAATATAATCTTAAAATGAAAATCAGAAAGTACTAACCTCTTGAAGCTTTCGCAAAATTCGTTCAACACCACGGAATTCAGGTCTGCTGCCTTCTACTAATTCCTGATTAATTGTTAAATCAATACTTGTGTGGGCAAGTAAATGTTTTTATCTGAAAAGTGTCTCAAATGGTGAAAAGCAATATCCTCTTTTTTATACATAACTTTCAACAGAAGTTGAAGATGTAAGAGCGTCTGTTTTATTTCACTAATGTAATTTGTCATCATCCAATCTATTAGGAATATATTGACTCATAATAGAGTCTCACCTTTTAATAGATTAAAATAATAAATCAAACTACATAGATCATAATAATTATATCACGATTAAGAGTATAAGTACATGTAATGGACTAGGGAAGTTGTTTATTAATATTCAGAACATAAACAAACATCTCTAATTGGTCCGTTCAATACATACGAAATGTACTAGCACAAGAAGTTGGAATATTACCATTTCCATAATTAAGATCAAATTATATTTACTCTTGTGCTACAATCATTAAGATGTTTGTCCTACCTCATCTTTGATTGTGAACATTAATTTATAACTTATAAGAACTGACAATTTTAATCTTCCGTGCATGAGTTAAAATACTCCATACATAAAATTTTCTACTATATAAGTACAGGACACGCATGTTGACACAATGATCTATTCAAATAAAGATTTTATTAAACTAAGTAAACAAAATAAATAGTCTTTACATGGGATGAAAATATAATACTATAACATAAACCACATGGTTAATAGTATATCCTAACAATCTACCTCTAGACTCATAACCATGCATGCACAATTTTAACATCCATTTCTTCCACATGCTTATCAAAGACCTTCTGAGTTAAGCCCTTTGTAAATGGGTCGGCCAAATTGTTCTTCGACTCAATCTTCAAAACTCTCACATCACCCCTTTGAATTATATCCCAAATCAAGTGATATTTTCTCTCAATATGCTTACTTTTTTTATGGCTTCGTGGTTCTTTCGAGTTTGCAACCCCACCACTATTGTCACAATAAAGTGTGAGTGGCGTTTGAACCGAAGGAACCTCTCCAAGTTCTTTCAGTAAGTTACCGAGCCAAACAACCTCCTTAGCTGCCTCAGAGGAAGCTACATATTCGGTTTCCATTGTGGAATCAACAACACATGATTGGTTGATACTCCTCCTAACTATGGCGCCACCTCCTAAAGTAAACACATAACCTGAGATAGATTTTCTAGAATCTTTATCTGACTGAAAATTTGAATTTGTATACCTAATAGGTATAAGATTGTAAAAGTGAAACACAAACATGTAATCCCTAGTCCTTTTCAGGTACTTGATTATATGCTTAACCGCAGTCCAATGTTCTTGCTCAGGATTAGACTGAAATCTACTAACCATGCCAACAGCAAAGCAAATATCAGGTTTGAGCACAACATAACATACAGGAGACTCCCTACAGGAGAAGCATAAGGGACCACCTTCATTCTCACTATCTCATCAGCCATTTTGGGTGACTGATCCTTTGATAGAGTAATTCCATGCCTAAAAGGAAGGAATTCCTTTTTGGATTTTTTCATGCTAAACCTTGCAAGAATAGTGTCAATATAAAGCGCTTGAGATTAGCCTATTATTCTTTGCCTGCGATCTCGCATAAGCTTGATCCCAAGGATATGAGACGCTTCTCCTAAGTCTTTCATATCAAAATGCGAGGACAACCACTCCTTAACAGAATTCAACATGCTCACGTTATTCCCTATGAGCAAAATGTCATCTACGTAGAGAATCAAAAATCCTACTTTGTCTCCATCCCATTTTTTATAGATGCATAACTCATTTTCACATTGATCAAAACCAAAAGTCTTAATTGAATTGTCAAAACAAGTATTCCATGCCCTAGATGCCTGTTTCAATCCATAAATGGATTTCTTAAGTTTACAAAAGATGTGTTCATTGCCACTTTCTATGAAATCCACTGGTTGTACCATATAAATGCACTCATCAAGACTTCTATTTAGGAAAGCCGGCTTGACATCCACTTGCCAAATCTCATAATCATAATGAGCAGCAATGGATAAGCGAATCCTAATGGATTTAAGCATAGCTACCGGCGAAAAAGTTTCCTCATAATCAATTCCTTCTTTTTGAGTAAACCCTTTCGCAACAAGCCTTGCCTTAAAAGTTTGCACTTTTCCATCCACACCTCTCTTTTTCTTATAGATCTATCTACAACCAATGGGTTTGACTCCCGTAGGTGGTTCTACAAGATCCTAGATTTGATTAGAGTACATAGACTCCATTTCAGAGTTCATAGCAGCAATCCACATTTCAGCATCTTTGTCCTGTAGTGCTTCGGCGTAATTAAGGGGTTCATTATTAGGTTCCTCAGGGATTCTATCATATGATTCTCCCAAGAGCACAAACCGTACAGGTTTTCTAATAATTTGTTTTATTTTATTTTATTTTTTAAAAAACCTAAATTCAAATTAATAACTATCAACTAACTTAACCAATTTTTTGTCAGTTAATGCCTTTTAACTTATATTTTAGATTTTAATTTTTAATGATAAATACTATTTTTTGTGGTGCTGATGCGTGACTGTTTTTACCTCCATATAGATAGATTATTAGATATAGATAGATTCCGTTTATTTTTATGTCCGTGGAGTTCAAATTGAAAACAAATAGTAAATTGTCATCATAATAGAATTTCTTCAAGATTTTAAAAATATTTCCGCTTCACTTTTCCTAAATAAATTGGACGGCTGACTGCATGAATTTGGGCACATCAATATTTTCCAAAAATACATGAATAAACCTTTTACCATACAACTACTTTTCCCAAAATACATGAATAAATCTTTTACCATACAACTAATTTTCTTAGTCCGTGCACTTTAAACTACTTGAATTTACTGTGAATCATCATTATGTTTTTTGATTGTGACGCTCCCAAATAGACGTCAGTCACCAGGAATTATTGGTTTGAAGAAAATATTCAATGGTTAGAAAGATTCAAAAAATTAATGGCAAATCACCATTTTTGGTTCCTAGACCGCGATTTCACACTTCTTCACTGTGAATCACTAAACTAGATGGATTTGGGATCTTGTATTGTTCATTATTTGGTGTATTATCCTTAGAAAAAAAGAACGTGTGATATTTGTTGAAGAGACGGAAGGATTTTGGTTATTTCTTTAATCATAGCACAAGGGTGCGTACAACTTGCGATAAGCAATATGCAGAATTAAAATATCAGAAAATGGTATAATGGATATAAAGTAGACTTTGCAAGTTCAAGCAAAGATCAAGAAATTCATAATTGCCAGAGTCAGATACCAATCAGTTGCAATTGTGAGTATTATTTTTACAAATTTTAATATTTTCAGTTTCAATTGCATCATGAGTTTCTAATGTAAGTGTTCTCGGTCTCAATTTTTTATGAAGATGGAGAAAGACATAAACCAAAACAAGAAGTTATAGAAGAAGTAACAAAAAACAAGTGGAGGAATGAGAGCTGCCTACTAAAAGACATTGGCAAGCATTTCTTGGAGAAGTCACTTTTTGTCCTTGTGTATGCTCTCAGCTATCTCTGACACCCTCTTCTTCTCTGTTATTGAGCACGAAAATGAATACAGAAGAAGTCTTCATGGTATCCAAGGATACAAGGCATTTATCGCAATTGCCCTGATGCTTGGAGATGGTCTTTTTCATTTTGGCTACATGTTGCTGGTGACATTCTTACGTTTCACAAAGAGGATGAGTAGGAGTCCAAGTTCAGGTGAAGAAGAAGAAGACGACGATGATGATGGTAATTATAGGCTTAAGATTTTAGTATGTTTAAGGTGTTCTAATTTTTCAGAGAAGATTTTAAAAAATTTAACCTTTGTTTTCTGATATTACTATTGATGCATCATGTGGCAAGATGTTCTTTAATCTTAAAGCTGCATTTTGCTCATTAGATGTGCTTCCACTTCTAAAGTTGGGATGGCAGTGCTGCATCCACCGTCTTCATCCTATAAACTCAAAATAGTTCATGTTATCACACTTTCAAAACTTTGTTGTGATGTGTGTAATATTCTTAGTATACAATTTGACAAAACTTCTAAAGTTTTAAACTCATTCCAAGTTAAATATGGAAATTATAACATATATGTAAATATACATGAATTTGTCATAGCCTGCTCATCTCTGTGGTTTAAACTATGTTCCCAGCTAATGAGCATTTACCATTGTGATGTTTGATTCACTTTTCTTCTAAATTCATTGCAGCTTACTGATCACGACATTACTATAACACCCCGTACATTTCCGACCCTACTTGATTGACTTAACACTTATGAAATTATTTAAACATGAGAAAGTTGGTGGATTATGTGTTAGTTTATTGGGCTAGGCTATTGGGCCCAAATGAGACCCAAAAATAAAGTAAAAGGCATGGCCCAAATGGCCAATGAACCATTCTTCCATGTTGACTAAGTAACATGCATTTAATGTTGGCTAAGGATGACCATTGAGCCATTATAAAAGGCACAAAATCATTTTTTTATTCCACAAAGCACACATGCCAATTCTAGAATATTCAAGATATTTCTCATCTCAACTCAAACCCTAAGTCATCACTCCTTTGGAAAAGATCACCCTCTTGTAATCTTTGGTAAGTGTTCATTATTATGGTTTAGTATATTATATGCTTAAGATGGTGTATAAATCATGTTGGTTATGTTGGCAAAGTGTTAGACAGTTTACTATGCATAAAACAGTGTGCTTTTTCTCAATCGGTGAAGGATTTTGCCTTCTAAACTTGAAAGTGGACTTGTGGTCTTGAAGGAAGTGAGTTTGATGGATTAAATATCAACATGTACTATGTGGATTTGGAATTGTTGTTATGAAATTGTGCATGGAATGGGTGCCGTATTGAAAGGAAAATGCAGTTTTGGTGATGTTCATGTGTGTTGTGAAACCATGACTGTTCGTGGGCATCCAAGTGACCAAAAATATGTAAATAAAAGCTTACTTATGTCCTTGGACCATTTATTACACCAAAGGGCCCAAAAGAGACCCTTTTTGGCCAAACCGGGCATCCACTCTCGCGTCTGGAGCACCTGTGGGCGCAGGTACCAACACAAGTGGCTCTGGACAAGGACAGAGGGGCACCTATGGCCGCATGTCATCCACCTGTGGGCGCAGCTGGCCTCGCAGCCCAGTCCAGAATTTTGTTTTGTATGTTTTTGCCTCTCTTTGATCCCCGAAGACTCCTATACCCTTTTTGGATGTAATTATCAACTTATGATACCTTTTGAATGACTTTAAGAGGTCGTTTGGAGGCATGATGGATTATACCACTTATGGATTGTGGTTAATACGTTGTTATGGAAGGTATTGAGGTGACTTAATGGAATAATTGTGACGTAGTGTTAATGAGGAAGCGTAAAGGATAAACTTGGTGTGAAATGCTATTGGTTTATGATGTTTTGGTCAATGTGTGGAATGTTGTGATGTTGTTGGTATGGTAATACAGTGGATGGTACTGTAAAGGATGAAATGACGCTATATAGCAGTCACGTAACTCATTATCATTTGGTGCACTTGTGATATAGCTGGTTGTTACCGTAAGCGCCGTTATATACTTGTGTTGTAGAGTAACACGTAAGGAAGGAGCTGGATTATTGTATTCACGTATAGGATTATGTATTCATATTGAGAAGATAAGGCATGTAAGGTTACTCTTTTCGTATCCTTCTACAACACATATTGTTCACATTGACATTGTACTTGTTCCATTCCGAAATGTTTTAAGGTATCTCATTTCAGGTTGTCATCTATTGTTAAGTCACATGTTCCTCATTCATCAGCCATTTGTTGTTCATGTGTTACATAATTGTGGACATGGTTCCAAAGTTCCAATAATGTTATGACTATCATTGTATAAATCTCTCAAAAGTAAAGAAAGAAAGTAATCCATAATTATTGGTTGTGAGAGTATGGGTGGTAGCTTTAGAGGCATAAGCCTAGCTCAAGCCGATCCTGAGATTATTGGATCAGGGGGCAGTCCTAGAGGCATAAGCCTAGCTCGGGCCGATCCTGACAGGTGGTAGCTCTAGAGGTAAGAACCTAGCTCGAGCCGAACCTGATATATTAGTTTATGGGTGGAAGCTCTAGAGGTAAGAACCTAGCTCGAGCCGAGCCCGATATATTGATTTATGGGTGGCAGCTCTAGAGGTGTAAGCCTAGCTCGAGCCAATCCCAACATAACGTTATGTTATGTTAAGACCCACTGATCAGTTGGGGGCCCCGGGTACGATATGATATAAGTGATGATGAATAAACAATAGAAGCAAAAGGAAATAACGAATGTAAGGTACGTGGTTCCACATATACAGAACGATGGTTTATCCATATCGGCTATTCTCTTATATTTAATTCTATTGAAGTTCTTATGTATGATATAGTTTCATATGGCCTTACATACTCAGTACATTCTTCGTACTGACATCCCTTGGGGGACTTACCTTACTTGCTGCAGGCACAGGTGCTAGCAGACCTCCACAGTAGGTTGCGGTTCATTTGCAGATCTTTGGTGAGCTCCAGTTGGTTCGGGGCTTTCCGAGTCATATGTGTACATTTATTTTGGTGCTATGTAAATGTGGTATAAAGCGGGGGCTTGTCCCGACTTTAGGTTGGTTATGTATATGTATCTGTAGAGGCTTTGTAGACGTATGTGGGAAGACAAATGTAAGAGATGTATGTCTATTTTTGACTTGATGGCCCTAACGGCCATGTTTCATATATAGTACATGTTTCCATGACTTCCGCATAGTTGCATGAGATATAATGATGTTCATTTAGAGACATGCAT
Organism: Capsicum rhomboideum; assembly: GCA_031232105.1. Classification (NCBI taxonomy): domain Eukaryota; kingdom Viridiplantae; phylum Streptophyta; class Magnoliopsida; order Solanales; family Solanaceae; genus Capsicum; species Capsicum rhomboideum. Next base: position 135,664,544 of record CP124709.1, on the reverse strand, counting down.
ATGAATGTACATGAGCAAAGATTGGTTCTCTCGGGCCTCAACGACTTCGGCTTCTGGATGTGTTGTGCACCATATTTATAAGTAGGAGGCTCCGAGACATTTAGGAGTTGTTTCTTTTCTTCATTTCTAGATCGTGAAATAGAGCCAATGTTGTAAGTGGAAATTATATCTGACCATTGGAATTGGTTTTCTTTGATATAGGAAAATGTCGATGACAAGAAGAGGTAGAGGCAAAGGTAAGCAGGTAGATATGGTTGCCGGTGAAGGAATGAGTAAATCACCACCTGACCAAGCTAGTCAAGGTGGGGCTAACAATGAAATTGCATCGAGGTCTTCATCTTCTTCCTACAGAACTGCCAATGAATGCCACTGACCAGGATTTAAGAAATGCAGTGCATATGTTAACTCAGATAGTTGCTGTATAAAGTCAAGGACGAGCTGGTCTAATGACAAATGAGGATGATGCGGCTAGAGTGACGAGTCGCAGGACACTGGACTTCCTGAAATTAGACCCTCCTATATTCACTAGGTCAGACCCGAAAGCAGATCCACAGGACTTCGTGGATCAAATTCAAAGGGCTCTAGATGTTATGCACGTGACTGGTGTAGAAACAGTTGAACTTGCGGCCTATAGATTGAAGGAAGAAGCTATATTGTGGTATGAGGACTGGAAAAGATCGAGGGGTATTGATGCACTTCCAGCTGGTTGGGAAGAATTTAAAATGGCATTCCTTGATCATTACCTCCGATATGAGATTCGGGAGGCACATGCAGACCAGTTTCTTAATCTACGTCAAGGGAATATGAGTGTCAGAGAATACAGTCTGAAGTTTAATTCTTTGGCTCGATATGCTCCAAATGTAGTGGCCACAATGACAGACATAGTCCATTGATATGTGGATAGATTAGAGCCATATTTGGTGAGGGACTGTACCATTGCTGCCTTGAACAAAGATATGGACATAGCCAGAATACAGGCCTTCGCACAGAAAATAGAGGATCAGAGACAGAGAAGAAGGGTATATGAATTTGAAAGAGGAGAGTCAAAGAGGGCTAGACCTATGGGATAGTCTATGGCGTCCCAAGGAGAATCTAGGCCTCAAATGTTTCCTAGACCGCCTAGACCATCATTCTCCTATTCCACAGCAGGCACTCACTCTTAATTCCGAGGGTTTAAAGGTGGTCAATCTGGGCAGAGTAGTGGTCACGAATTGCAGGCAGCAGGATTTTCTCGTCAGCAGTGTCAGCACTGCGGGCGTACTCATTCAGGTACATGCTGGTTAGGGACGAATGCTTGCTTTTGGTGCGGTATGTCGGGTTACATGATGAAAGAGTGTCCCCAGAGGAGCATGGATGGTAGAGCACGACCTACGAGATAAGCGGTTGCATCATCATCATCGGTTCTTCTTTGGGCCGAGGTGCGCAGTCTGTTGGTCGTGGTAGAGGTGCCAGAGGAGCATCCAGTACTAGTGGCGTCTTGAACCGTACATATGCTCTGGTGGACCGACAGAATTTGAAGGCATCTCCTGATGTAGTCACAGGTATAGTGTCCATATTTTCACATCAGGTATATGCATTGATAGATCCGGGCTCTACTTTATCATATGTTACTCCCTTGATTGCTGCGAAATTTAAAAGAACACCAGAATTCTTAGTCCAGTCAATTGAAGTATCTACACCAGTTGGTGAATCTATTATTGTAAAAAGAGTATATCGTAATTGTGTGGTAACTGTGTGTGGTCATGATACACTAGCTTATCTTATTAAACTAGACATGGTGGATTTTGATGTGATAATGGGAATGGATTGGTTGGCTTCTTGTTATGCCACGGTAGATTGTCGGGCCAAGAAGGTACATTTTCATTTTCCACAAGAAAATGTTCTTGAATGGCAGGGTAATGTGGGGGACCGAGAGGAAAATTTATTTCCTATATTAAAGCAAAGAAAATGATAGCCAAGGGGTATATATGTCATTTAGTTCGAGTGCAAGATACCGATGTAAAATCACCAATTCCTCAATCGGTTTTGGTGGTTAATGAATTCCTCGATGTATTTCCTGATGATCTTCCAGGCTTACCCCCAGAACGAAAAGTAGAGTTTGGTATTGATGTGATACCAGGCACTCAACCTATCTCTATTTCTCCGTATAGAATGGCCCCAGCAGAATTGCGAGAATTGAAGGAGCAACTGAAAGATTTGCTAGACAAGGGGTTTATACGGCCTAGTATGTCCCTGTGGGGCGCACCAGTATTGTTTGTATGGAAGAAAGATGGCACATTGAGAATGTGTATTGACTACCGGCAATTGAATAAGGTAATGATCAAGAAAAAATATCCCCTCCCTAGAATTGACGATTTGTTTGATCAGTTACAGAGTGCCAAATGTTTTTCAAAGTCAGAGTATGAGAAAAAGACATCCCCAAGATAGTTTTTCGAACACGGTATGGTCACTATGAATTCTTAGTTATGTCATTTGGACTAACAAATGCACCAACTATTTTTATGGATTTGATAAATAGGGTGTTCAAACTATTTTTGGATGTATTTGTGACCGTGTTCATAGATGATATTCTGGTTTATTCGAGATCACAAGAGGACCATGTCAATCACTTACGGCAGGTGTTACAGATTCTCTGGGATCGTAAGTTGTATGCAAAGTTCTCCAAGTGTGGATTTTGGTTAAAATCCGTAGCATTCTTGGTCACATTGTGTCAGATGAAGAAATTCGAGTTGATACTCAAAAGATTGAAGCGGTGAAAAATTGGCCAAGACCTACGACACCTATAGAGATTCGTAGTTTTCTTGGATTAACAGGTTATTACAGAAGATTTGTGGAAGAAATTTCTTCTATTACTGCACCATTAACAAAGCTAACACACAAGGAAATTAAGTTTCAGTGAAACGATGCATATGAGAAAAGTTTCCAAGAGCTGAAAGATAAATTAACTCCCACACCAGTTTTAGTACTTCCCTAAGGAACAGAAGGTTACGCAGTATATTGTGATGCTTTCGGGGTTGGCCTCGAATGTGTATTGATGCAGCATGGTAATGTGATAGCATATGCCTCACGACAGTTGTAGCCACATGAAAGAAACTATCCCACACATGATCTTGAGTTAGTAGCTGTGGTATTTGCTTTAAAGATATGGCACCATTATTTGTATGGGGTTCATGTTGATATCTATACTGATCACAAAAGTTTGCAATATATCTTTAAGTAGAAGGAACTAAATTTGAGGCAACGAAGGTGGTTAGAGCTCTTAAAAGACTATGATATTGATATCCTATACCAGCCAGGGAAAGCAAATGTGGTGGGTGATGCATTGAGTCGCAAAGCAATAGGACGCACTACTGATCAGTTGATGGAAAAGAAAGATATAGTCAAGGATCTACATCAACTAGCAAGCTTGGGGGTTCATCTTCTTGAATCTCCAGACGAGGGGGTTATTGTACAAAATGCAGCAGAATCTTCCTTAACAGCTGAAGTAAAGGAGAAACAGTATGCAGATCCTATTTTATTGCAGTTGAGAGAGAATGTGTGGCAAGAGTTGATAAAGGCATTTGATCTTAAGCAAGAGGGAGTACTTCAATGCCAAGGTAGATTATGTGTACCGGATGTCGATGAGCTAAGGAAGTGGATTATTACAAAGGCGCATCATTCACGATATTCTATTCATCCGAGAGCTACAAAAATGTATCATGATTTGAAAGATATGTATTGGTGGGGAAATATGAAGAAGAACACTGCAGAATTTGTAGCTCAATGCCCAAATTGTCAACAAGTCAAAGTAGAGCATCAGCAATCGGGAGGTTATATGCAGTGTATCAATCTTCCAGTTTGGAAATGGGACATGATCAATATGGATTTCATCACAGGTTTGCCTCATACACTGCAGAAATTTGATTCTATATGGGTGATAGTTGACAGGCTTACCAAATCAACGCATTTCCTACAAGTTAGGATCACCTATACAGCTGAAGATTATGCAAGGCTGTATGTGAGAAAGATAGTGTGATTACTTGGGATCCCAATCTCCATTATATCAGACAGGGGAGCTTAATTTACCGCACATTTTCGGAAATCTTTCAGAAGGGCTTGGTACACAAGTGAATTTGAGTACGGCTTTTCATCCTCAGACGGATGGACCAGCAGAACGTACTATCCAAACATTTTAAGATATTCTACGAGCTTGCACATTAGACTTTAAAGTTAGTTGGGATGATCATCTTCCTCTTATTGAATTTGCCTACAACAATAGCTATCATTCAAGTATCGGGATGACACCTTATGAAGCTTTATATGGAAGGAAGTGTAGATTAATTGGATGGTTTGAAGCTGGTGAAACTGCTTTACTTGGGCCAGATCTTGTTCATCAGTCTATGGAGAAAATTAAAGTGATTCAACAACGGCTACAAATTGCCCAAAGTCAACACAAGTCATATGCTAATGTTAGAATAAGAGGGCTTGAATTTGCCATAGGTGATTGGGTATTCCTGAAGGTGTCACCAATGAAAGGGGTAATGAGATTTAGAAAGAAAGGAAAGTTGAGTCCATGTTATATAGGTCCATATGAAATTGTCAGAAGATTTGGACAAGTTGCATATGAATTGAAATTACCCCAAGAACTCTCCTCAGTTCATCCAGTGTTTCATGTTTCGATGCTTTGAAAGTGCATAGGAAATCCATCTAGTTTTGCTCCCATTGAATACGTACAAGTCACGAAGGATCTCACTTATGAGGAGATACCTATTGCTATTCTGGATCGACAAGTGAAGACATTACAAAATAAAGAAGTGGCTTCCGTAAAGTTACTTCGGAGAAATCAACTAGTAGAGGAGATCACATGGGAAGCTGAAGAACTAATGAAGTCAAAGTACCCATATTTGTTTCAAATGGAAGAGAAAGGTCAGGATGCGGGATCAGAGAAATAACAAGTAAGTATTTATAAGCATTAAGTATATGTACATGATAACATGAAGAATGATCCTAGACTTGCATTTGTTTAAATTGAATGATGTCACTAACATTCGAGGACGAATGTTTCTAAGGGGGGAAGGATGTAACACCCCGTACATTTCCGAACCTACTTGATTGAATTAAAAATTATGAAATTATTTAAACATGAGAAAGTTGGTGGATTATGTGTTAATTTATTGGGCTAGGCTATTGGGCCCAAATGAGACCCAAAAATGAAGTAAAAGGCATGGCCCGAATGGCCAATGACCCATTCTTCCATGTTGACTAAGTAACATGCATTTAATGTTGGCTAAGGATGACCATTGAGCCATTATAAAAGGCACAAAATCATATTTTTATTCCACAAAGCACACATGCCAATTCTAGATTATTCAAGATATTTCTCATCTCAACTCAAACCCTAAGTCATCACTTCTTTGGACAAAATCACCCTCTTGTAAGCTTTAGTAAGTGTTCATTCTTATGGTTTAGCATATGATATGCTTAATATGGTGTATAAATAATGTTGGTTATGTTGGCAAAGTGTTAGACAGTTTACTATGCGTAAAACAGTGTGCTTTTACTAAATCGGTGAATGATTTGGCCTTCTAAACTTGAAAGTGGACTTGTGATATTGAAGGAAGTGAGTTTGATGTATTAAATATCAACATGTATGATGTGGATATGTCCTTCACTTTTTTTCTTTTTGTATATAACATTTGTAATTGTTGTTGTGAAATTGTGCATGGAATGGGTGCCGTATTGAAAGGAAAATGAAGTTTTGGTGATGTTCATGTGTGTTGAGAAACCATGACATTTATTGGGAATACAAGTGACCAAAAATATTTAAATAAAAGCTTACTTATGGCCTTGGACCATTTACTACACAAAAGGGCCCAAAAGAGACCTTTTTTGGCCAAACCGGGCATCCGCCCTCGCGTCTGGAGCACCTGCGGGCGCAGATGCCAATGTAGGTGGATCTTGACAAGGATAGAGGGGCACCTATGGCCGCATTTCATCCACCTGCGGGCGCAGGTGGCCTCCCAGCCCAGTCCAAAATTTCGTTTTGTATGTTTTTGCCTCTCTTTGATCCCCGAAGACCCCTATACCCTTTATAGATGTAATTATCAACTTATAATACCTTTTGAATGACTTTAAGGGGTCGTTTGGAGGCATGATGGATAATACCACTTATGGATTGTTGTTAATACGTTGTTATGGAAGGTATTGAGGTGACTTAATGGAATAATTGTGACGTAGTGTTAATGAGGAAGCGTAAAGGATAAACTTGGTGTGAAATGTTATTGGTTTATGATGTTTTGGTCAATGTGTGGAGTGTTGTGATGTTGTTGGTATGGTAATGCAGTGGATGGTACTGTAATGGATGAAATGACGCTATACAGCAGTCACGTAACTCATTATCATTTGGTGCACTTGTGATATAGCTGGTTGTTAATGTAAGCTCCGTTATATACTTGTGTTGTAGAATAACACGTAAGGAAGGAGCTTGATTATTGTATTCACGTATAGGATTGTGTATTCATATTGAGAAGATAAGGTATGTAAGGTTACTCTTTTCGTATCCTTCTACAACACATATTGTTCACATTGACATTGTACTTGTTCCATTCCGAAATGTTCTAAGGTATCTCATTTCAGGTTGTCATCTATTGTTAAGTCACATGTTCCTCATTCATTAGCCGTTTGTTGTTCATGTGTTACATAATTGTAGACATAGTTCCAAAGTTCCAATAATGTTATGACTATCATTGTATAAATCTCTCAAAAGTAAAGAAAGAAAGTAATCCATAATTGTTGGTTGTGAGAGTACGGGGGGTAGCTTTAGAGGCATAAGCCTAGCTCTAGCCGATCCCGAGATTTTTGGATCAGGGGGCAGTCCTAGAGGCATAGGCCTAGCTCGGGCCAATCCTAACAGGTGGTAGCTCTACAGGTAAGAACCTAGCTCGAGCCGAACCTGATATATTAGTTTATGGGTGGAAGCTCTAGAGGTAAGAACCTAGCTCGAGCCGAGCCCGATATATTGATTTATGGGTGGCAGCTCTAGAGGTGTAAGCCTAGCTAGAGCCGATCCCAACATAACGTTATGTTATGTTAAGACCCACTGATCAGTTGGGGGGCCCGGGTACGATATGATATAAGTGATGATGAATAAATAATAGAAGCAAAAGGAAATAATGAATGTAAGGTACATGGTTCCACATATGCAGAACGATGGTTTATCCATATCTGCTATTCTCTTATATTTAATTCCATTGAAGTTATCATGTATGATACATTTTCATATGGCCTTACATACTCAGTACATTCTTCGTACTGATGTCCCTTGGGGGACTTACCTTACTTGTTGCAGGTACAGGTGCTAGCAGACCTCCACAGTAGGTTGCGGGTCAATTGCAGATCTTTGGTGAGCTCCAGTTGGTTCGAGGCTTTTCGAGTCATCTGTGTACATTGATTTTGGTGCTATGTAAATGTGGTATAAAGCGGGGGCTTGTCCCGACTTTAGGTTCGTTATATATATGTATCTGTAGAGGCTGTGTAGACGTATGTGGGAAGACAAATGTAAGAGATTTATGTCTATTTTTGACTTGATGGTCCTAACGGCCACGTTTCATATATAGTACATGTTTCCATGACTTCCACATAGTTGCTTGAGATATAATGATGTTCATACAAAGACATGCATATGAATGTAAATGAGCAAAGATTGGTTCTCTCGGGCCTCAACAGCTTCGGGTGCCAGTTCGCCCCGTTGGAATTCGGGGTGTGACAATTACTTTGGAAGCAGCATCGCCTGAGCTATTCATATACCGTAAGGGTAGATATTGGGAGGTCCCAGAGTCAATATCCTTGGAGTACTGTTCATCCTGATTTTCGAGAGTAGAAACTATTTCCAGTAATTGAAAAACATAGTTTTTTCTTAAAACCATTTTTTTGAAAAATACTTTTGAAAAAAATAAAGGTGAGCCTTAGAGTAACCGGTAAAGTTGATGCCATGTGACCAGGAGGTCACGGGTTCAAGCCTTGGAAACTGCCTCTGGCAGAAATGCAAGGTAAGGCTACGTACAATATACCCTTGTAGTGTGGCCCTTCCCCGGACACCGCGCATAGCTGTAGCTTTAGTGCACCGGGCTGCTGTTTTACTTTTGAAAAAAATACATTCCTTTAAAAAGCTCAGTTAAACTCTAATTGCGACTCAAAATATTATTTAAATTTATTGACCAAGTACAAACGTCTTCTCACCAAAAGTATTTTTTATAAAAAAAATATATATTTCAAAAAAAATGATTCTGAAAGTTTGATCAAACAGGCCATAAAGCCCTCATCTTTTTTTATATTTGATTTTTAATTGATGAAAGAAGAGAAGCAATCGTCAGAAAAAAATAAATAAAGACTATGAAAATCATGCACATAGCTACAGAGGATATATAGTAATCCTTTTTGGATTTATGGATGTGACAGAGAGGTAATCCGATAAGTATCATATTAGAGCTATTGTTGATTCCAATTAGAAGTCTAATCAAGGTAAAAACTTTAACATGCACTAACCGTAAAAATTAATGTCTCTACCTAAAAGTCACAAAGGCTAATCCGTTCAAACTTCATGATATCGTATATAGTTGCTCCATATATCACATTGATAACTGTATCTCTTTTCTTATTTGAACTATATGAAATATTCATGAATGAAATAAAAATTTATTGCATGATTCCATTCAGAAAATGAGTAGTCAAATGCTTCTATAAAATCAATTACTATTCCATATTTTTCGTCATGAAGTTTTTGATGAGTATTAATTCTAAATTGTCGTATGCAATGCAAGAGAGTCGAGGAAATACCGGAGAATTGATATTGGAGATACTCCTAAAATTTATTGAATCAAGTGGACATATGAAGTTTATAACATTGTTTTAGGGAATAAGGCTGTCACGCCCCGAATCCCATTCGGAACGGACTGACACCCGAAGTCGACAAGGCCCGAGAGAACCAATCTTTGCTCATGTCCACTCATATGCATGTCATAAGAAACATCACCATCACGTAAGGATATAAAATACTAATAGCGGAAATCATGGAACGTGTGAGACATATATATGTGAAGCTTGGCCGTTAGGGCCATCAAGTCAAAATGGACATTTATATCTTACATTCATATACCCACATCCGTCTACAAAGCTTCTACGGATACATAACCATAACCCATCTAGAGTCGGGACAACACCCCGCTATATAACCCTATACAATACCAAAACCAATGTACACATGCGACTCGAAAAGCCCCGAACTGAACTGGAGCTCACCAATGATCCGTAGATGATCCGCAGTCTACTGTGGAGGTCTACTAACACCTGCGCCTGCAACAAGTAAGGTAATTCCCCCAAGAGGGGTCAGTACAAAGAAAGTACTGAGTATGTAAGGACATATGAAACTGTATGATACATAAATACTACATGAAATCAAGCATAAGAGGAAAATCAATATGGATAAACCTCCGTTCTGAATATGTGGAACCATGTTCATTACTTCCATTACTCTCATTACTTGATCCTTAATTTTTATCATCATCATTCTTATAATAACCTTCATATTTATATATTCATGCAAGGGAGTATTCTCTCATTTCTTTTACAACTATCTTCATTACTGTTCATCCAACTAGCTAGTGGTTCATAATATTTTGCCGATCATCCACCTTATAGGTGGGTCATAATATAATACCGATCATCACCTTATAGGTTTCTTATAATATAAGACCGTTCATCACCTTATAGGTGGCTTATAATATAATACCGTTCATCACCTTATAGGTGGATTATAATATAATACCGTTCATCACCTTATAGGTGGATTATAATATAATACCGAACCTCCACCATTGGTGGGCTATAATATATAAATATATAATACCGGACCTCCACCATTGGTGGGCTATAATATATAAATATATAATACCGGACCTCCACCATTGGTGGACTATAATATATATAAATGTATAATACCAAGCCTCCACCATTGGTGGGCTATAATATATATAAATATATAATATTGGGATTGTTCCATCTGAACTTATACCCTTTAGATTGTGATCCATACTCAATGAAACATAAAGTAACCATGTGTGCATTACTTCTTTGCAATCTTATTTCCTTTACATTGCTATGCGAGTGATACATTGGTGATTGAAACATTATTGGGAATGTATATATACATTACTTCATTCCTTTACTTTCATGCGATTGATACATTATTGAAACTTATAACATGATTGGAACTTTGGAACATTAATCAATGAATATGAGTTATGTGAATCATAATCGACCCATGAATATGGAACATGTGAGCAACAATGATTAAGATCTGGAAATAGGATACCTTTGAACATTTCGGAGTGAAACCAGTATAATGACAATGTGACACTATGTACTGCTGAAGGATACGGAAAGAGTAACCTTACATACCTTATGTCCTCAATATGAACACACAATACAATATGTGAATACAACAATTCAGCTCCTTCCTTACGAGTTACTCTACATCACAAGTACATAACGGAACTCACGTGAACAACCAACTACATGGGAAGTGCATAAGACATCAATGAGTTACATACTTTCCCTATAACGTCATTTCACCCTTTACAATACAATTCACGGCATTAACATAGCACCAATACCACCACATTCTACACATTGACCACAACATCATAAACCAATAGCATTTCACATCAAGTTCACCTTTTACGCCTCTTCATTAACATTATATCACACTTAATCCACCAAGTCACTTCAATATATTTCATGACCAAAATTCCACAATTTACAAATGTAGAAAAATAACAAGTTAGAGGCATAACCACACCATACATGTTGAGATCTCATCCACATCATTCACTTTCATCAAATCATCAAGTCCTCTTTCAAGTTCAAATCACATGGATGATGTATCTTTTTATAACAATAACAAAGGTGCACTACTCAACACTTGCAAGCATAATCAACATGATCTCTCATGCTTATAATATGTTAAATTACAAGAATAATCACTTACCTAAGCTTGGAAGATGATGATCTTGCCCAAGAGTTGATTGTCTTAGGGTTTGGAAATAGAGAGAAAATTCTAGAAATGTCATGTGAGGTTTTGTGAATAAAAAATCTGATTTTGGCCTTATATAGCCTCCATTTAATGGTTATCTCTATCCACTTGGGTCAATAATTTATTAGACAAATGGGGAATGGGTCATTTGAACCCATTGGGCCATGTCTTTAATTCTAATTTCCACTTTGGGCTTTAAATTGAGCCCAATAACCCATGTCAACTTAGCCCACAAAATTCAAGGTGTAATTCATCATGTATCTCATGTTTAATCAATTCCATAATTGTCACGACAATATTCACTTACGAGATTCCCGATCGTAGCCTCAATCGCAAAAATAGAAATTCTAGTCGCTCATGGCTTATTTGAACATAATTTGTTAAAATTTGTTAAACTACTTGTGATGAAGAATTAACCCTAACTCGGATGCTAAACGCACTTAAGAATAGTCCTACTATGATGGAGTAATGATTCCATGACTCAAAGGTCTTATATACATCATAATAGTCGAAGAAATATTTTGGCAAAAACCACCCCGGCACGCCGCTTGGCGCGCCCCTTTGCTGCCTGTGGAAACAAAAATTTGGGCCAGAGCAGCCTGGCACGCCCTCTGCAGCGCCCCATGCCAAATTTTTAATTTTGACTTTTCTTTGCGGATTTGGTTGGATCTTTCAATTCCCAACCTTTTGCTTACCTCTTAGCTTTAAGATTCTTTGCTTGGATGTCCCTTAAACCTCAATTACTTTTGTCACGCCCCGAATCCCATTTGGGACGGACTGGCACCCGAAGCCGACAAGGCCCGAGAGAACCAATCTTTGCTCTTGTCCACTCATATGCATGTCATAAGAAACATCACCATCACGTAAGGATATAAAGTACTAATAGCGGAAATCATGGAACATGTGAGACATATATACGTGAAACTTGGCCGTTAGGGCCATCAAGTCAAAATGGACATTTATCTCTTACATTCATATACCCACATCCGTCTACAAAGCCTCTAATCACATTTTCTAGCACAATATCAAATGTTCCATCGATGACAATGCAAAATACATACTTATTGCTCTTGAACTTAGGGTAAACATGGCTCAAGGTTATCAAGTAGGGTCGGGAAGGTACAGGGTGTTACATTCTTCCCCCCTTAGGAACATTCGTCCTCGAATGTTAGTAACATTGTCTCATTATAACAACTTAAGTCGAAGTGGATCCTTCACACTATCATATACACACATAATACTTGTAAAGACTTACTTATTATGACTCCAATTCCGTATCTTGAACTTTTTCTTCCATATACAACAAATACGAGTACTTTAGATTGCATTAGTTCTTCGGTTTCCCATGTCATTTCCTCTACCTGCTGATTCTCCAATAGTACCTTTACGAAAGCTACTTCTTCATTTCTTACTCCTTTCAATCATCGATCTAGAATAACAATAGGTAACAATGAATACCTTTCCATATGTGAGATCCTCCATAATTTGTACATCTCCACTAGCAACAATACGAGATGGGTCCCCTATGCACTTTCAAAACATCGAAACATGAAATACTGGATGAACTGTGAAGAGTTCTTGGACTAGTGCTAACAGATACGCAATTTTCCCAAATCTTTGGACAATTTCCCTTTCTTTCTGAATCTCATTAACTTTTTTTTTCTTATCATTGGTCACACTGTCAGAAATACCTAATCACCTATGGTACACTTTAATTCCCTTATTCTAATATTGGCATATGGTTTGTATCGACTCTGGGCCATTTGTAGCTGCTGTTGTATCACCATCACTTTTTCTATATCTTGATGAACAAAATCTGATCTGAGCAAAGCAAATTTCATCAGTTGTAACCCATCCAATTAATGATCTATATTTTCTTTTATATAAAGCTTCGTAAGGTGCCTTTTGATACTTTTGTTGTAAGCACTTTCAATAAACGATAGATATTCATCCCAACTACCTTTAAAGTTCAATGTATAAACTCATGGTATATCTTCAAATGTTCATATAATATGCGCTGTTTGTCCAACCACCTAAGGATGACAAGCCGTACTTACATCCGCCTGTGTACCCATGCTTTACTGAAAAGACTTCCAACACTGTGCAATAAAGTGAGATCTCCTGTTTGATATAATAGTGAGTGGAATCCCAGGTAATCGTACTATCTCTTTTACACACAACTTTGCATAATGTTTAGCTGTATCGGTAGTCCTAACTGGTAGGAAATACGCTGACTCGGTAAGCTTGTTAACTATTAGCTTTATGGAATCAACCTTCACAGTGTACGAGGCAACTCTGTGGTTAAATCCATGTTATTCATGTTCCACTTCCAAACTGGAAAGGTAACACATTACATAAAACATACAGATTTCTGGTGCCATACTGTTAATCGGTGACCACTTGGACATTGAGCTATAAGTTCTATAATGCGCTTCTCATGTAACCTTACCAAGACATCTCTGCTAAACCATGGTACATTTTGGTTACTCCCAAATGAATAAAATACCGTGAACGATGTTCTTCTGTCATAATTCATTTCCTTAACTCGTCCATACTCGGTACACATAATCTACATTGGCGTTAAAGTACTCCCCCTTGTGTTTGCTCAAATACCTATGTCGAACTTCGCTGTACATTTTTTTTCTTTTCAATTGAACTAAAAATATGACTTACGTATTGCTTTACCTTTATCTCAGATACCAATGAAAATTCTGCCACATCTGACACTATAATTCCTTCACCTGAAGTTTTATACAAGTAGTGGTGCCATCTGTTACAAGCAATTGTCACAACTGTTAACTCAAAATCATATGTGGGATAATTTCTCTTATGTGGACGCAATTGTCTTAAGGCATACACTATCATATTGTCATGCTGCATGTATAGACATCCCACACCAACTTTTAAAACATCACAATACACTGCATACTCTTCTGTGCCTTTGGGAGGTACTAGTACAGATGTAGAAGGTAGTTTATCGTTCAACTCTTGGAAACTGTGCTCATATGCATCATTCAGCTGAGACTCGGTTACTTTGTGTGTTATTAAGGGTGCTAACATGGAAGGAAACCTTTATGATAAATCTTCTGTAATAACCGGCCAACCCAAGGAAGTTACGAATTTCCATAGGTATCGTAGGTTTTAGCCAATTCTTCATGGCTTCTATCTTTGGTATATCAACCCTTATTTGTTTATCTGATACCATGTGACCCAAGAATGCTACAGATTTTTAACTAAAATTCACACTTGAAGAACTTTGCGTATCATTTACGATCACGAAGGATCTGTAACATTTGCCGTAACTAGTTAGCATGGTTCCCTTAGGATCTTGAGTAACTCAAACTAACATCTGTAAACTTTGTCACGAACATGTCTCAGAATGGTTTGAACATTCTATTCATCAAATCATAAAAACTACTAGTGCATTCATTAGCCCAAATGACATACGAGGATTTCGTAAGAACTATACCGTGTTTGTAATGCTGTCTTGGGACTATCATCATCATTTCTTCGTCATTTCATCATCATTCATTTCATCATGTCATCATTCATTTTTATTTTTTCTACAATCCATGGAGTAGCATATGATAATATAGGATACGGGTCAATTAATGCATATACCTTATGTAAAAATATGAATGTTGTACTTGTGTCTACATCAGGAGAAGCCTTCGAATTCTGTTGATCCCGTAGGTCATGTCATACTACCTGTGGCCCTTTGTGGGCACTCTCTCTTCACGTGTCCTGGCTTTTTACACCAAAAGCAAACATCCGTGTCAAACCAACATTCACCTGAATAAAACTTCCCGCAGTGCTGGCACAGTTGACGAAAAGATCCCGCTGTCTGCGAACCCCGTATTCCACTACTCTGCCCAGATTGAATACCTCTAATCCCTCAGAATTGAGAGTGTGTGCCTGCTGTGGAATAGGAGAATGATGGTCTAGGCGGTCTAGAAAACATCCGAGGCCTAGATTCTCCTTGGGACGCCATAGACTGCCCCACAGGTCTGGCCCTCTTTGACGACCCTCTCTTAGATTCCTGTGTCCTTCTTCTTTGCCTCTGGTCCTCCATTTTCTGTGCAAAGGCCTGAATTTTGGCTATGTCCATATCTTTGTTCAAAGCAGCGATGGTACAGTCCCTCACTAAATATGGCTCTAATTTGTCCACATATCGATGGACTCTGTCTGTCATTGTGGCCACTACATTTGGAGCATATCGAGCCAAAGATTTAAACTGCAGACTGTATTCTCTAACGCTCATACTCCCTTGATGAAGATTTAGAAATTGGTCTGCACGTGCCTCCCAAATCTCATATGGGAGGTAATGATCAATAAATGCCATTTTAAATTCGTCCCAACCAGCTGGAAGTGCATCAATACCCCTTGATCTTTTCCAGTCTTCATACCACAATATCGCTTCACCTTTCAGTCTATAAGCCGCAAGTTCTACTGTTTCTACACCAGTCATATGCATAACATCTAGAGCCCTTTGAATTTGATCTATAAAATCTTGCGGATCCTCATTAAGTTCTGATCCGGTAAATACGGGAGGATCCAATTTCAGAAAATCCTGTGTCCGCCGGCTAGCTACCCTAGCCGCACCATCATCACTTGTCACTGGACCAGCACATCCCTGAGTTTGTGCAGTCACTATCTGGGTCAACATATGCACTACATTTTTTAAATCCTGTAACTCCTGCTTCATGATATTAACAGGTGATTCTGGGGACTCAGTTTCAGTCCCGTATTGACTAACTGGGTCAGGTGGTGATTTACTACTTCCTTCGCCGGCAAGCATGTCTGACTTCTTATCTTTATCCATACCTCGTTTTGTAATCGGCATTTTACTATATCAAAGAAAACCAATTACAATGGTCAGATATAATTCCACTAACCTCATTGGCTCTATTGCACGATCTAGAATGAAGAAAAGAAACAACTCCTAAATGTACCGTAGCCTCCAACTTATAAATGTGGCGCGCAGCACATCCATAAGTAAGACTCTACTCAGACACGGCTTTGTAGACACTCTTAGGACGACCTGCTCTGATACCACTTTTGTCACGCCTCGAATCCCATTCGGAACGGACTGGCACCTGAAGCCGACAAGGCCCGAGAGAACCAATCTTTTCTCATGTCCACTCATATGCATGTCATAAGAAACATCACCATCACGTAAGGATATAAAATACTAATAGCGGAAATCATGGAACATGTGAGACATATATACGAGAAACTTGGCCGTTAGGGCCATCAAGTCAAAATGGACATTTATCTCTTACATTCATATACCCATATCCGTCTACAAAGGTCTAATCACATTTTCTAGCACAATATCTAATGTTCCATCGATGACAATGCAAAATACATACTTATTGCTCTCTAACTTAGGGTAAACATGGCTCAAGGTTATCAAGTAGGGTCGGAAAGGTACGGGTGTCACGCCCCGAATCCCATCAGGACGGATTGGCACTCGTAGCCGACAAGGCCCGAGAGAACCAAGCTTTGCCTCTATTCAATCATATGCATGCCATAAGAAACCCATGATCATGTAAGAGCTTTAAATACCAACAACGGAATTCATGGAATATGTGATATATACATACATATGTGAAACTTGGCCGTTGAGGCCATCAAGTCAAAATGTCATATACCTTTATATTTATACACCCACATCCATCTACAAAAGCCTCTAACAAATACATTGACCAAAATGAACTAAAAGTCGGGACAAGTCCCCGCTTTATACAACATGTACAACACCAAAACATATGTACAACTGTGACTCGGAGAAGCCCCGAACTAACTGGAGCATACCAATGATCTGCAACAACTGGCAACCTACAATGGAGGCCTACTAGTACCTTCGCCTGCAGCAAGTAAGGTTAATCCCCCAAGAGGGGTCAGTATGAAGAATGTACTGAGTATGTAAGGCCATAAAAATTCATCATACATAATAACGAACATGGAGATAGTATAAAAGAAAATAGTCAATGTGGATAAATCATTGTCCTGCATATGTGGAACCATGTGCCTTACATTCATTTCTTTATTTCTTTCTTTCTTTTGCTTCTATTATTTGTTCATCATCGCTCATATCATATCGTACCCAGGCCCCAACTGATCAGTGGGTCTTAACATAACATAACGTTATGTTGGGATCAGCTAGAGCTAGGACTTTGCCTCTAGAGCTACCACCCATAAATCAAGATGTCGGGATCGGCTCGAGCTAGGTTATTACCCCTAGAGCTGCCACCCATGGACCAACATATCAGGTTTGGATCGAGCTAGGCTTATGCCTCCAGAGCTACCCCCTGTCAGGATCGGTCCGAGCTAGGCTTATTCCTCTAGGACTGCCCCCTGATCCAATAATTTTGGGATCGGCTTGAGCTAGGCATTTTGCCCCCAAAGCTGCCACCCATGCTCAATCATTGACCACATATATGCATTACTTCATTCTTTACTTTTATTAGATTGATACCTTAGCTTATGGGAGATTGATACAATCAATTATGAGAGATTAACGTATATATACATAGCCACAACATTATTGGAAGCTCAAGAACACAACATGATTGGGACTTTTGGAACATGTCCGTCATTATGTAACTCATGAACAACAACAACTAATGAATGAGGAGTATGTGACACAAGAATGAATAGATTCTCCTTACGTCGTTACTTCCCTTGAAACAGTTTCTCTTAGTAGATACAACATTATGAGAGATTAGGAACTTCAGTCTATGGGTAAGAGACATATGAATAGACAGTATGGAAGACATAGCCTTATTGGAAACATAACAGTATGGGAACCATTGGACAATAATCAATGAACAAGCTACGTGAGTATAACCACTATTGGAACTTTATAACACAACCTCATTGGGCTTTTGGAACGTTAGTCAATGAATATGAGACATGTGGTCCATAATTGATCAATGAGTAGGTAATATGTGATAATGACCATTGCTAACCAGATATAGGATTCCTTAGCTTATCTCGGGATGGGACAAGCATAATGTCAATGTGAATACTACTTGCCGCAGAAAGATACGGACAAAGTAACCTTACATACCTTGTATTCTCAATACGGATATACAACCTTAGATATGCATACAATAGTCCTGCTCCTTCTTTATGTGTCACTCTACAACACAAATGCATAACGGAGGTTACATTAACCACCAATTACCTTACAAATGCGTATAACAATAATGAATTTCATGTTTGCCTTTAAACATGCCATTTCCCCCTTGACACAACCATTGATGAAAGTATTATACCAAAATCCCACAATATTCCATACATTGACCAATACATGATAATCAATAACATTTCACCACAAACTTCTCCTTTACACTTTCTCATCCACACCATATCACAATTAATCCATCAATTCACCTTAATACATCTCATAGCACATATCGGCCAAAATCCCCTAATTTACACTTATAGAAAAATAACAAGTTTAATAACAAAATAACACCATACATGTTCATATTTTATCCATACCATGCTCTTTCATCAAATTCACAAGTCATAATTCAAGTTTAAATCCCATGGATCTCACATCTTTTACCAAAAACACAAGGCACCATATTCCACACTTCCAAGCATAACCAACATGGTTTACATACTTTCCCATGCATATAATATATTAATCCATAACAATAAGCACTTACCCAAGCTTGAGAAAGGATGATCTTGCTTCCAAAGTTGGCTTTGAGCTTTTAGGGTTTGATAGAAAATAAGTTGAGAAATATCAAAAAGGCATGAGATTTCCAAATGACCAAAAATCAGATTTTTGGCCCTTTATATAGTCCCTCCAATCCATCCTTATCCACTCTTTAGCATTTAAGTTAATGTTCTAGAATGTCAAGGCAAGAATGGGTCTTTTGACCCATTTTGGCCCATGTTTTCTTTATCATTTTGGCCCATTTATTGAGCCTAATTCACTTAACATAATAAAATCAATAATTTCTCATATTTAAATCATATCATATGTGTTACAACAATATTCCCATTCACGCTATTCATATCCGTAACCTCAATCCCCAAAACAAGTGATTCTAGCCACGTATGGCCTATTTTGACCAAAAGGGTAAAATCGTCATTTTGATGTCAAATTCATTCTCGAGTAATTTTTCAATACCAATATAATACTTCACTCATTTCATGTATATGCTCATGATTGTAGAAGAAACGTGGCAAAAATTGGCCCGGTACGTCCCCGGGCACCCTTAGGACTTAAGAAATTTCCAACTTTCGAAAAAGTGGTAAAACCAGCCTGGAATACCCTTGGGCGCGCCAGCTTGCTTCCTCTGGGCACAAAAATTTGGCCCAGAGCAGCCTGGCACACCCTCTGGCGCGCCTGAGCCTTAATTTTTTTGAAAATTCCATTTTTTGACTTTTCTTTGCGGGTCTGGTTAGATACTTCAAGTCCTATTCTTTAACTTACTTCTTAACCTTAATATCCTTTTTTTAGAGGTTCTCTTAGCCTCGTTTTGAACCCCACAAGTTCTCCATGAAAATCACAAAACACCTTCTACGAAGGGTTAATCACATGTACGAGGCCAAATTTCAATTTTCTCATCATTCACATTACCAAACACATACTTATAGCTCTCGACACCTAAGTAAACATTATTCAATGTCATCAATTAGGTTTGGGAAGGTACGGGGTGTTACATTCTTCCCCCCTTAGAAACATTCGTCCTCGAATGTTAGTAACATCATCTCATGTACACCTCATGCATCTCTATCTCCACATATATAAGCATATACACATAATACTGATGGATACTTCCTTGTTATTGTCCCAACTCCATACCTTGAATTTTCTCCCCCATTTGAAATAGTCTCAGGTACTTTGACTTCATTATTTCTTTGGCTCCCTACGAAATTCTCTTTCCTTGTCGGTTTCTTCACTGTACTTTTACCCAAGCTATATATTTGTTTTGTTTCATCTTTCCACTTATCTATATAGAATGAAAATATATATATGCCTTCATAAGTGACATCCCTCATAGCTTGTACATTTAATAAAAATAATGGATCTCAACATATGACTTGTTTTAACTTGTAGCTACTGTCGTACCACCTTAACCTTCTCTATAGCGTAGTGAACCAAATCTAGCCTCAAATGAGGTAGTTCCACTCGGTTTAAATCACCTAATTGATGATTTAAACTTTCTTCTATATAAACCTTTGTAAGATACCATTTTGATACTTGAACAATAGTTATTATTACAAGCACATTCAATAAGGGGTAGATGATCATCCCAACTACCTTTTAAGTCTCTCGTATAGGCTCATAGTATACCTTCAAGTGTTTGGATAGTATACTCTATTTGTCCGTTCGTCTGAGGGTGAAAAGCTATACTCAAATTCACTTATGTACCCAACCTTCTCTGAAAAGAAACCTCAAAGAAAATGTGTAGTACATGGAGCACTCCTGCCCAATATAATAGAGTTCGGAACTCCGTATAGATGTACTTCCTCTTTATATACAACATCGCATATCCTTCAACCATGTAGGTGGTCTCGCAAGGCAACATGTGTGATGTGTAGATAAACCTGTCAGTTATTTCTCATGTGGAATCAAATTCCTACAATGTATGAGACAACCCTTATGTATATGAGGTAAACTTGCGACAAATTCCATGTTAACCATGTCTTATTTTAAACTGGAAAATCTATACATGGTATATAACCTCCAGGTTTCTGATGCTCTGTTATTACCTATTGAAAATTTGTTCAAGGAGCTACAACTTCTATAATGTTCTTTTTCTTTATATTGCCTCACCAATGCCTTCTTACCAAACCATGGTACCGTTTGGTTCCTTTCGAATGAAAGAAAGCACCGTGAATGATGTGCATCGGTCCCAATTCATTTTCTTAGCTCATCTATATTTGGTATATCTAATCTACCTTGATATTGAAATATTCCTCCCTTATGTAAGCTCAAGTACCTCATTACGTACTTCATTATACGTTCTTTCTTTCTCTTTTTTTTTTCTCAACTGAAAGGAAATAAGATTTCCATACCGCTTTTCCTTCTTTCAGTTACAAATGAAGACTCTACCGTATTTTATACTACACTTCATTTACCTGGAGTACCATAAGGACGAACTCCCTAAGCTGGCTAACTGATGTAAATCCTTGATTATACTTTGTTTTTCGATCAATCGACTACTAGTGCTTCCTGTTACTTTACGACTTAATGTATCAGCTACCATATTTGCCTTTCCCCGGATGATACAAACTACCAATGTTGTAATCCTGTATTCGCTACCCTAGATTCAAGTCCGTCGTCTTAAAGATATGTTATAATCTCTTATAACCAGTGTATATGTCAACATGGGTCCCTTACAAATAGTGGCACCATATATTCTTAAAGAAAATATCACCGCTGCTAGTTCAGGAGTCATGTATTGGATAATTTCTCTGTTCATATAGACGCAATTGTCTTGAGGTACATGCTATCACAATATCCTACATACTCTTCTGAGCCCTCTCAGAGTACTTGTACAGGTGTAGAAGTCAATTCATCTTTTAGCTCTTGGAAACTCTTCTCACATGCGTCATTCCAGTGGAACTTAATTACCTTAAGTGTAAGCTTTCTTAAGGGTACGGGAATAGAAGAAAGTCTTTCAACAGTTATCCTATAATAACAAACGCAAGAATACGTTGGATATCTGTAAGCATCAGAGGCCTTAGCCAGTTCTTCACCATTTGCATAACAACCTCCGTTCTGTCATCCTATACAATGTCACCCTACGAATAGTACGTAATTTAACCAACTCACATTTAGAGAACTTTACATATACATTATTGTTACGAAGAATCTGTAGCGCCTGTCACAAGTGATTAACATAGTCCCCTTTTGATCTTGTATATCAGCCTTATTAACATATCTAAAAAAAAAATCATGGTAGCCCTCATGTATTCAAGAAGCTGTCTCGGGTATATATATCTTTTCTATATGTTTTTTTTTCCAGCCCTTACCTGGTGATATCGCGATTTCAAGTCAACCTTTGAAAATATTTAGCACCCTGTAATTGGTTAAGTAAATCATATTTTAAGGAAGGGAACACTTATTCTTAATTGTCACCTTATACAATTGTCGATAGTCAATACACATTCTCAATGTGCCATTTCATTCCATCATTCACCATTATTTTTTTTTCCAAATTAACCTAATGGGGAAAAAGGGCATACTAGATCTCATGTATCCCTCATCCAATAAGTCTCTTAATTGATCTCGTCACGTTCGCTCCGGAAGCAAACCCCAAAAGATCTACCGAAAATGTCTCAAAAATTTCATTGACCACCCAAATCTGTTGAAGAGTTGGTGGTTTCACATCCCCTTGACTAAGGGACAGATGTACCCCTTGGGATACCATGTTCTTTGCTTTTGTATAAGAAATAACTTCACCTCTCGGTGTTTCAACATTGCCCTTTCATTGCAGAACACTCTTTGTAGAAGAAGAAAATATAACTTCATAACTTCGCAATCTATTGTGGTCTACCAAGAAACCAACCATTCCACACCCTTTATAACATCAAACCTACCATCTCCTACTCTATAAAATCAACCAACATAACATAATCTCAAACATTTACTACATCATTACTACACCACCACGATATGCTCTTTTAACTATAAAAACTTCATCGGAAGGTGTAAATACTTCAATTGACTTAACTAATGACTCCAGTGTCCCTTTAAATTCTTGCAGTAAGCAATGGAGTAACATATGATAATGTAAAACTTGGATTGATCAAAATGTATACCTTATGTAAAAATGTAAACAAGGTACCTGTATCTTCATCAGGAGAAGCCTCCCAATTTTGTCGAGTTCCTAAAACATGGGTACGATTCTGGGTTCCACTAGCATCGACTGTCTCTCGAGAACTGCTGCCACGCCTCATAGGCTGTACTACTAACGAGGGGGGTACAATGGCTAGCCCCGTAGGTCGTGCCCTACTACCCGTGCCCTTCTACGGACACTCTCTCACCACATGCCCTAGCATACCACACCAATAACAAACATTCATCCCCAATCGACATTCACCTGAATGAAACCTCCCGCAGCGCCGACACAGTTGACGATAAAACCTCGGGTGGTTCATACTTCTTTGTGCTTGATATCCCCCTGTTCGTAAACCCTGAATCTCACCTCCTTGCCCAAACCGGCCGCTTCTAAACCCTTGGAATGGAGGGATAACATTTGATGTAGAATGAGAAAGTGATAGCCCAGGTGGTCTATGAAAATTCCGAGGCGCAAGTCCTTTTTGGGACGCCATAAACTGCCCCATGGGTTTCGCCCTTTTTGACGATTCCCCTTTCAATTCCTGCATCCTACTCCTCTGTATCTGTCCCTCTTTTTGTTATACAAGAGCTTGCCTCTGAGCTTGCGCAACAACTACACGGGTCAATATCTGCACCGCACTCATTAAATCTTGTTCAATAGTATTAACGGGCAGTTCCGAAGATACTTCTCTTCTACTCGGCTCTTCTGGAGCTGGAAGAGTAGAAGAAGACCATGATGAAATTTCAATATTTGCTCCACCCTGACTAGCTTGGTCAGGTGGTAATCTACTCATTTCTTATCCAGCAGGCATATCAACCTGCTTACCTTTACGTTTTCCTCTTCTATTGGTCGGCATTGTTACTATATCAAAGAGAAACAATTACCATAGTCAGACACAATTCAACTTACAACATTGGCTCTATTGCACGATCTATAAGTGAAGAAAAGAAACGACATCCTAAATGTCCCGTAGCCTCCTACTTATAAATGTGGTGCACAACACATTAATAACTAAGACTCTACTCAGACACGGCTTTGTAGACACCCTTAGACCGATCACCTGAATGAAACCTCCCGCAGCGCCGGCATAGTTGACGATAAAACCTCGGGTGGTTCATACTTCTTTGTGCTTGATATCCCCCTATTCGTAAACCCTGAATCTCACCTCCTTGCCCAAACCGGCCGCTTCTAAACCCTTGGAATGGATGGGGAGCATTTGCTGTAGAATGAGAAAGTGATGGCCCAGGTGGTCTATGAAAATTTCGAGGCCCAAGTCCTTTTTGGGACACCATAAACTGCCCCATGGGTTTCGCCCTTTTTGACGATTCCCCTTCCAATTCCTATATCTTCCTCCTCTGTCTCTGTCCCTCTTTTTGCTGTACAAGAGCTTGCCTCTGAGCTTGCGCAGCAACTACACGGGTCAATATCTGTACCGCACTCATTAAATCTTGTTCAATAGTATTAACGGGCAGTTCCGAAGATACTTCTCTTCTACTCGGCTCTTCTGGAGCTGGAAGAGTAGAAGAAGACCATGATGAAATTTCAACATTTGCTCCACCATGACTAGCTTGGTCAGGTGGTAATCTACTCATTTCTTATCCAGCAGGCATATCAACCTGCTTACCTTTACCTTTTCCTCTTCTATTGGTCGGCATTATTACTATATCAAAGAGAAACAATTACCATGGTCAGACACAATTCAACTTACAACATTGGCTCTATTGCACGATCTATAAGTGAAGAAAAGAAACGACATCCTAAATGTCCCTTAGCCTCCTACTTATAAATGTGGTGCACAACACATTGATAAGTAAGACTCTACTCAGACACGGCTTTGTAGACACCCTTAGACCGATCACCTGAATGAAACCTCCCGCAGTGCCGGCACAGTTGACGATAAAACCTCGGGTGGTTCATACTTTTTTGTGCTTGATATCCCCCTATTCGTAAACCCTGAATTTCACCTCCTTGCCCAAACCGGCCGCTTCTAAACCCTTAGAATGGATGGGGAGCATTTGCTGTAGAATGAGAAAGTGATGGCCCAGGTGGTCTATGAAAATTTCGAGGCCCAAGTCCTTTTTGGGACACCATAAACTGCCCCATGGGTTTCGCCCTTTTTGACGATTCCCCTTCCAATTCCTGCATCTTCCTCCTCTGTCTCTGTCCCTCTTTTTGCTGTACAAGAGCTTGCCTCTGAGCTTGCGCAGCAACTACACGGGTCAATATCTGCACCGCACTCATTAAATCTTATTCAATAGTATTAACGGGCAGTTCCGAAGATACTTCTCTTCTACTCGGCTCTTCTAGAGCTGGAAGAGTAGAAGAAGACCATGATGAAATTTCAATATTTGCTCCACCCTGACTAGCTTGGTCAGGTGGTAATCTACTCATTTCTTCTCCAGCAGGCATATCGACCTGCTTACCTTTACCTTTTCCTCTTCTGTTGGTCGGCATTGTTACTATATCAAAGAGAAACAATTACCATGGTCAGACACAATTCAACTTACAACATTGGCTCTATTGCACGATCTAGAAGTGAAGAAAAGAAACGACATCCTAAATGTCTCGTAGCCTCCTACTTATAAATGTGGTGCACAACACATTGATAAGTAAGACTCTACTCAGACACGGTTTTGTAGACACCCTTAGACCGACCTGCTCTGATACCACTTTTGTCACGCCCCGAATCCCATCGGGACGTATTGGCATTCGTAGCCGACAAGGCCCGAGAGAACCAAGCTTTGCCTCTATTCAATCATATGCATGCCATAAGAAACCCATGATCACGTAAGAGCTTTAAATACCAACAACAAAATTCATGGAACATGTGATATATACATACATATGCGAAACTTGGCCGTTGAGGCCATCAAGTCAAAATGTCATATACCTTTATATTTATACACCCACATCCGTCTACAAAAGCCTCTAACAAATGCATTGACCAAAATGAACTAAAAGTCGGGACAAGTCCCCGCTTTATACAACATGTACAACACCAAAACATATGTACAACTGTGACTCGGAGAAGCCCCGAACTAACTGGAGCTCACCAATGATCTGCCACAACTAGCAACCTACAATAGAGGCCTACTAGTACCTGCGCCTGCAGCAAGTAAGGTAAATCCCCCAAGAGGGGTTAGTACGAAGAATGTACTGAGTATGTAAGGCCATAAAAATTCATCATACATAATAACGACAATGGAGATAATATAAAAGAAAATAGTCAATGTGGATGAATCATTGTCCTGCATATGTGGAACCATGTGCCTTACATTCATTTCTTTCTTTCTTTCTTTCTTTTGCTTCTATTATTTGTTCATCATCGCTCATATCATATCGTACCCGGGCCCCAACTGATCAGTGGATCTTAACATAGCATAACGTTATGTTGGGATCGGCTCGAGCTAGGACTTTGCCTCTAGAGCTACCACCCATAAATCAAGATGTCGGGATCGGCTCGAGCTAGGTTATTACCCCTAGAGCTGCCACCCATAGACCAACATATCAGGTTTGGCTCGAGCTAGGCTTATGCCTCCAGAGCTACCCCCTGTCAGGATTGGTCCGAGCTAGGCTTATGCCTCTAGTACTGCCCCCTGATCCAATAATTTTGGGATCGGCTTGAGCTAGGCATTTTGCCCCCAAAGCTGCCACCCATGCTCAATCATTGACCACATATATGCATTACTTCATTCTTTACTTTTATGAGATTGATACCTTAGCTTATGAGAGATTGATACAATCAATTATGAGAGATTAATGTATATATACATAGCCACAACATTATTGGAAGCTCAAGAACACAACATGATTGGGACTTTTGGAACATGTCCGTCATTATGTAACTCATGAACAACAACAACTAATGAATGAGGAATATGTGACACAAGAATGAATAGATTCTCCTTACGTCGTTACTTCCCTTGAAACAGTTTCTCTTAGTAGATACAACATTATAAGAGCTTAGGAACTTCAGTCCATGGGTAAGAGACATATGAATAGACAGTATGGAAGACATAGCCTTATTGGAAACATAACACTATTGGAACCATTGGACAATAATCAATGAACAAGCTACGTGAGTATAACCACTATTGGAACTTTAGAACACAACCTCATTGGGCTTTTGGAACGTTAGTCAATGAATATGAGACATGTGGTCCATAATTGCTCAATGAGTAGGTAATATGTGATAATGACCATTTGCTAACCGGATATAGGATACCTTAGCTTATCTCGGGATGGGACAAGCATAATGTCAATGTGAATACTTTTTGCCGCAGAAAGATACGGACAAAGTAACCTTACATACCTTGTATTCTCAGTACGGATATACAACCTTAGATATGCATACAATAGTCCCGCTCCTTCTTTATGTGTCACTCTACAACACAAATGCATAACGGAGGTTACATTAACCACCAATTACCTTACAAATGCATATAACAATAATGAATTTCATGTTTGCCTTTAAACATGCCATTTCCCCCTTGACACAACCATTGATGAAAGTATTATACCAAAATCCCACAATATTCCATACATTGACCAATACATAATAATCAATAACATTTCACCACAAACTTCTCCTTTACACTTTCTCATCCACACCATATCACAATTAATCCATCAATTCACCTTAATACATCTCATAGCACATATCGGCCAAAATCCCCTAATTTACACTTATAGAAAAATAACAAGTTTAATAACAAAATAACACCATACATGTTCATATTTTATCCATACCATGCTCTTTCATCAAAGTCACAAGTCATAATTCAAGTTTAAATCCCATGGATCTCACATCTTTTACCAAAAACACAAGGCACCATATTCCACACTTCCAAGCATAACCAACATGGTTTACATACTCTCCCAAGCATATAATATATTAATCCATGACAATAAGCATTTACCCAAGCTTGAGAAAGGATGATCTTGCTTCCAAAGTTGGCTTTGAGCTTTTAGGGTTTGATTGAAAATAAGTTGAGAAATATCAAAACGGCATGAGATTTCCAAATGACCAAAAATCAGATTTTTTGCCCTTTATATAGGCCCTCCAATCCATCCTTAGCCACTCTTTATCATTTAATGTAATGTTCTAGAAAGTCAGGGCAAGAATGGGTCTTTTGACCCATTTTGGCCCATGTTTTCTTTATCATTTTGGCCCATTTATTGAGCCCAATTCACTTAACCCAATAAAATCAATAATTTCTCATATTTAAATCATCTCATACGTGTTACAACAATATTCCCATTCACGCTATTCATATCCGTAACCTCAATCCCAAAAACAAGTGATTCTAGCCACGTATGACCTATTTGGACCAAAAGGGTAAAATCGTCATTTTGATGCCAAATTCGTTCTCGAGTAATTTTATCATACCAATATAATACTTCACTCATTTCATGTATATGCTCATGATTGTAGAAGAAACGTGGCAAAAATTGGCCCGGTACGTCCCCGGGCACCCTTAGGACTTAAGAAATTTCCAACTTTCGAAAAAGTGGCAAAACCAGCCTGGCACACCCTTGGGCGCGCCATCTTACTGCCTCTGGGCACAAAAATTTGGCCCAGAGCGGCTTGGCATGCCCTTTGGCGAGCCTGAGCCTTAATTTTTTTGAAAATTCTATTTTTTGACTTTTCTTCGCGGGTCTGGTTAGATACTTCAAGTCCTATTCTTTAACTTACTTCTTAACCTTAATATCCTTTGTTTAGAGGTCCTCTTAGCCTCGTTTTGAACCCCACAAGTGCTCCACGAAAATCACAAAACACCTTCTACGAAGGGTTAATCACATGTACGAGGCCAAATTTCAATTTTCTCATCATTCACATTACCAAACACATATTTATAGCTCTTGACACCTAAGTAAACATTATTCAATGTCGTCAAGTAGGGTTGGGAAGGTACGGGGTGTTACAAAGGCAATGGAAAGCTGAAAGTATAGCTAACTGGGGAATATAATGCAAGAACTTGTCTGGATTACACATATCCATCAACTACCCAAAGAATCTAGGGACGAACTGAACATGGAATACAGACTGAAAATTTCATCCTTTATGACCACTATTAACAACTCATATATGGATAGTATACTTGTGTTTTTAGGAAGACAGTGAGAGGGAGTCCATGGAAGAAGGCAATGGGAGGGGAACAACGTTGGAAAAGAAGAGTTGGATGGGACGACAGGGATAGGACTGTGCACGAATCGATTCGGATCGATTTTAGCCATCATCGAATTGAAATTTTAAATTTCGGTTTGTTAAAGTCCTTATCCTAACTCGATTCATTCTAGGTCCAATTCGATATATGTGTATACATTTCAATTTTTCGAATCGATTCAAATTGTAAACCCAACCATATTCAATTCGAAAAAATTGAAATATTCTAAAATTAAATTCATAAATCAATTCAAATTGTATAAGAAAATTTGAGTTATCCAAATTGCTTCGAATCGGTTCAAATATTCAAATTGATTCAATTTGTGCACTGCACTAGACAGGGATGGAGAGGAGGGGTGGAGTGGAGGAGTTCTCTATTTTAAATAAGATTACAATTTTGAAAATATATTAAAAGTTTTTTTTAAATACACATGACATTAGTTAATTCGTCCATTTGAGATGAGATGTTTAGATAATTACAGGCTAGGTTTAATTAGTGTCAAATTAACAGTTCGAGCAAGCAATTACATAAGTGATGGAACGAAACATACTCAAAAATTCACCTATAAAGAAAAATTAGATTTTATTGATTGAAGTAATATACACGTTGCACGTACCCTAAATTAGTATACAAAAAATAAAATACGACAATGAAAAAAAATGTAAATCAATAAACAAGATAGTATAGAGCATTTAACGAAAAGAAGTCTTTAAGTGTACACTTAAATGTGTGTTACCCATTTTTAAAAAAATCAAAACCACCTACCATAAACATTTTACTAATATATAGGCTAAATTGAATACAACTAAATCCCCATAATCTGCATCTATAGTGCCTTAAGCCTCTAGGATAAATTTTTTATATAATACAATACAAGAGATTAAAAAAGTCTATTCAAACAAATGTACTCTTAGACGAGCATAACCTTTTAGGTTGATGCTATCTGGCCTTTTTTTTTAGATTTGCATTCCAAAAATCGAAAAAATTATGAACTCCAAAATAATAGATATATTTTTATTTTGATAATCGTGGTGTTTGGATCAGTTTGAACGCACTTCAATTAATTTCAAGGGATAACTGTCACCTCCTATCAGTAACAAGTATGAGGTAACTTTATCCACCAAAACTAGGACATATCGGAAGAAATCACCTATTATTTTTGTCTGTACTGAAATTTGAACTTAAAATCTCATGCTTTTTACCCATTTCATTGATTGCTAAGCTAGACCCCTGAGTCCAAAATTATAGACATTTCTAAGTTTCATAGCTTTCACGATAGCTTCATCGGTATAGGCTTTGGGTACTAGCCAAAATATACATATACCCAATTTTGAGATCATCATTTAAAGATTTCCTTTTATAAACATTGCCCTGCTAGAAAATTTCAAATAATATCCGAAATAACCCAAAGCATTTACCAAAACGAAGATCACTGCTTCTTTCGGTCCTTTTTAATTCGGGAAAAGCACACAAATTCAACCAAATTTATAAATATATACTCAAGCATGCCCCAACCCAAATTAATTTCAGTCAATAGACATGCAACTCAATTTATTTCGCCGATATGCCCCTTAATTCCACTATTTTTTTTCTCCTTGTATTAATTGTTTTGACTTTGCATTTAATACTTTGTCCTTTGCATTAATTGTTTTTTTTCCTTTTTTTTCATTTATTATTTTTTATCTTTTTGTCTCCTTTTATCATCTACTAAAGATATCATTTGATAATATTTTATTATTTGTTTCCTTCATTTTTATTGTTTTCTTTTAGGTTCGTTTTCTCTTAATTCTTTTTACTTTTTTTCATTAATTCATCTTCTATTTAATCTTTTGTTCCTTTTTATATTTTTACTCTTTTTTTAAGAAAAATTAAAAAAACAAAAAAAATGAACTAATTATAGTTAGATTAATAAAAATAAAAAGATATATAGCTAGACTACATTAAGAAATCATTAAGGAAAATACAAAAGACCACTGGCTCATTCATTAAAAAATGAAAGCAAAATTTGTATTTAAAATATGTCTATGTTTTTTGTAATTTATTTTACAAAATTTAACTTGCTAAATTTGATATATGAATTAAAATATCAAAATTATGTGAAATTCTGTGATACCCTATTAGTATATGATACATACTACATGGATTTCATAGAGGACTGAGAAATGTTGAAGCTGACCAAAGTGCTACCATGCAGATATATCGATATAATGTGATGGGATCACGGATGTAACACCCCATACATTCCTGACCTTACTTGACAACCTTGAACCATGTTTACCCTAGGTTCGAGAGCAATAAGTACGTCTCTTTGCATTGTTATTGAGGGAACATTTGATATTGTGCTAGTAAGTGTGATGAAGCCCTAGTGGGAAAAGTTTATGACTTTTGGAGAGGAAAAACGAAGCTTGAATGACTCCTAAATAAAGGTTCTTAAAGACAAGAGGCAAGCTAAAGATTAGAACTTGAAGTATCTAACCAAATCCGCAAAGAAAAGTTGAAGAACGAAATTTTTTGGAAATTTTTGGGCCAGGCGTGCCCAGGGGCGTGCCAGGCCGCTCTAGGCTGAAATTTTCAGCCCACAGGCAGAAAGGGGGCGCGCCAGGCAGTGTTCCAGGCCGCCCCTGCACACCCTTCAAAGGCTGAAATTTTTTCTATGTCCCAGGGGAGCCCGGGGCCGTGCCGAGGTGCTTTTTGCCAAATATTTTTGTCAACTACGAGCCTATAAATGTGATTCTTGCGTTATTATATAATTGTTCCATCTTGGTAAAAATACACTTGGACGGAGTTAGTATCCAAATTACGTTTTTACCCTTTTATGTTCAATTAAGCCATAATTGACTAGAATGTCTTAATTGGAGATTGAAGCTACGAATATGAGTCTCGTGAGTTGAATATTGTCGTGACGCTTATGGAATTATTTAAACATGAGATGTATGATGGATTAATGTAACACCCCGTATACTCCCAACCCTATGTGACGACGTTGAACAATGGTTACTTAGTTGTCAAGATGCCATGAGTATGTATTTTGTAATGTTAGTGATGAGAAAATTGAAATTTGGCCTCGTACATGTGATTAGCCCTTCGTAGGAGGTGTTTTGTGATTTTCGTGGAGAATTTGTGGGGTTCATAATGAGGCTAAGAGGACCTCCAAACAAAGGATATTAAGGGTAAGAAGTAATTTAAAGAATAGGACTTGAAGTATCTAACCAAACCCGTGAAGAAAAGTCGAAAAAAAAAAAATTCAAAAAAATTAAGGTTGGGGCGCTCCAGAGGGCGTGCCACGCCGCTCTGGGCTAAAATTTTTAGCCCACAGGCAGCAAGCTGCCAGGCTGGTTTTGGCCATTTTTCAAAGTTGGAAATTT
This sequence comes from Capsicum rhomboideum, assembly GCA_031232105.1. Lineage (NCBI taxonomy): Eukaryota > Viridiplantae > Streptophyta > Magnoliopsida > Solanales > Solanaceae > Capsicum > Capsicum rhomboideum. The sequence goes on along the minus strand of CP124709.1, from coordinate 135,632,128 downwards.
TCTTAAGTCCCAAGGGTGCTCGGGGACGTACCAGATCGATTTTTACCACGTTCCTTCTACAATCACGATCATATACATGAAATGACTGAAATATTATATTGGTGTGATGAAAATACTCGTGAACGAATTTAGCATCAAAATGACGATTTTACCCTTATGGTCAAAATAAGCCATACGTGGCTAGAATCGCTTGTTTTTGGAATTGAGGCCACAAATATAAATCCCATGAGTGGGAATATCGTTATAACGCATATGAAGTGAATTAAACATGAGATATATGATGGATTACACATTGATGTTAGTGGGTTAAGATGATATGGGTTATTGGGCCTAATTTGAGACCCAAAATGAGCAAAACATGAAAGGCCCAATGGGTCAAATGAACCATTCTTGCCTTGACTTGTCAAAGGTTGGATTAAATGTCTAAGGATGACTTTAAGAGGTTATAAAAGGTGGCCAAAAACCAGATTTTTAATCTCAAAGGACACATGCTATTCTAGACATTTCTACAATATTTTCCACAAGATATTTCTCAAGCTCTTCAAACCCTAAGAGTTCAAAGCCAACTTTTGGAGCAAGGTCATCATTTTTCAAGCTTGGGTAAGCGATTATTCTTATGTATTAATATATTATATGCATGGGAGAGTATGTAAATCATGTTGGTTATGCTAGTAAGTGTTGAATATGGCACTTTGTGTTTTTGCTAAAAGATATGTTATCCATGGAATTGTAACTTGAAATATGACTTGTGGGTTTGATGAAAGGGCATGGTATGGATGAAATAACAACATGTATGGTGTGATTATGTTATTAAACTTGTTATTCTCATATAAGGGTAAATTATGGGATTTTGGCCGATTTGTTGTTGTGAGGTGTATTGAAGTAATTTGATGGAATAATTGTGATGTTGTGACGATGAATAGTGGAAAGTATGAACTTGGTGTGACATGTTAATGGTTTATGATATTTTGGTCAATGTTGGGAATATTTTGGGATTATTGGTATGATGATTTCATCAATGGTATTGTCAAGGGGGAAATGACATATTAAAGCCAAACATGTAACTTATTGTCGTTATATGCCATTGTAAGATAGTTGGTGGTTAATGTTGGTTCCGTTATGTACTTGTGTTGTAGAGTGAAACATAAGGAAGGACAGGGACTATTGTATGCACGTCTAAGATTGTATATTCGTATTGAGAATACAAGGTATGTAAGGTTCCTTTTTTCGTATCCTTCTGCAACATGTTGTTCACCTTGACATTGGACTTGTTTCAATTCCGAGAGGCTTGAAGTATATCAATTCAGGTTGAAATAGATTGTTATTCATATGTGTCCTATTCTTAGATGAATGATGATTCACTTGTCTCTTAGTCATTGACTGAAGTTCCAAGGATGTCATAACGTTGTAATTCCTAAAAGAACTATCTCAAGAGGGTAACAATGTAAGGGAACCTATTTATTCTTGAAAAGCATTTTCCCACCATGTCATGTTCCAAAGTCCTATAGTATGAGGATTATCTTTGCACCAATCTTTCATAAGTAAAAGTACCAATCTCGCAAGAGTAATAAGAGAGGTGATGTGCAAGGTAGTATAATTAGTCCCCATAAGTGAAGATGTTAATCTCATGAGTTAAAGGAGTGAAGTGAAATGTGTATATAAGTGTGTGCTCTAATGTCATGATCTCTAATGTGTCACTCTCATAACGATGTTACGAAAATAAGATTGTTAAGAAGTAATACACATATGGTTACTTTATGTTCCCTTGAGTATGGATCACATTCTAAAGGGTATAAGTTCAAGATGGAATAATCCAAATCTTATGCTATGTTATTTATTATAGCCCACCCAAGGTGGAGGCCCGGTATCATATGCTTACTTATATAAGATCTCATAAGAATAGTGAAGGAGGTGAAGTACGAGCTAATATATCTATCCCTCACAAGTTAAGGTGTTAATCTCATGAAGTATAAGAGTGAGGTAAGGCATATTTGTGTGTTTCAAATAGTGTCATGGTCTTTAATATATCATTCTCTCCCAAATAAGAAATGAGGATATGTGTAGGTAATACCTTCTAACCCACCATGAGAGTGGATGTATGTTAAACCACCATGAGCGTGGATGTATGCTAACCCACAATGAGAGTGGATGTATGCTAACCCATCATGAGATTGGATGTATGTTAACCCACCACGAGAGTGGATGTATGCTAACCCACCACGAGAGTGGATGTATGTTAACCCACCATGAGAGTGGATGTCTGCTAAACCATCGTGAGAGTGGATGTATGTTAAACCACCATGAGAGTGGATGTATGTTAAACCACCATGAGAGTGGATGTAGGTTAAACCACCAATAGAGTGGATGTACGTTATAGAGTAGATGTATGTTATATTATTACCCCACCACTAGAGTGGATGTATGTGGATGAGTATTATTCTTTTACAACCTACTAACCAAGTAGATGAACAATAGTGATAAAGAACGTGGAAGCTAAAAATAATCTCTTGCATATAGAAGAATCTATTAAAGGCAAGTCTCTTGAGTGAAGGTAATTTTTCCTTGAAGGAGAGTAATTATAAAAGATATTATATAAAATGATGGTTTATCCACATTGACTACTTTCTCATATTTTATTTGATTGACATTCTCATGTATGATGTTATTTCTTATGAGCCTTACATACTCAGTACATTCTTCGTACTGACCCCCTCGGGGGAACTTACTTTACATGTTGCAGGTGCAGCCATTAGTAGACCTCCTCAGTAGACTGTGGCTCATTTGCAGAGTTTTGGTGAGCTCCACTTGGTTCGGAGCTTTCTGAGTCATAGTTGTATACTTGTTTTAATGTTGTAAATGTTGTATAAAGCGGGGACTTGTCCTAACTTTAAGTTGGTCCTGTAGATGCATCTGGTAGAGGCTTTTGTAGACATATATGGGTATATAAATGTAAGATATGTACGTTCAGTTCGACGTAATGGCTCCAACGGCCAAGTTTGGTATATTATGTATGGCATATGTTTCCATATTCATGTCTTCTGCATAGTGCATGAGGTATAATAAGATTCATACGAAGATACACATACGAAGGTTCATGAGCAAAGATTGGTTCTCTCGGGCCATATTGGCTTCGGGTGCCAATTCGGCCCGGATGGGATTTCGGGTCATGACAATTACACATTGAATTTGGTGGGCTAAGTTAATATGGGTTAATGGGCTCAAAGAAAGGCCCAAAATGAATTAAAATACTTGGCCCAATGGGTCAAATGACCCATTCTTCCTTTGACCAAGCAATTATTGATCACAAATGGCTAAGGATGACTTCAAGGTCTTATAAAAGGCACCAAAAATCAGCTTTTATTCATTTAAACACACAAGCACTTCTAGACTTTTCCAAGAAACCCAAAGAGATATTTCTCATATCTTGCAAACCCTAAGCCAACTCTTTGGACAAGATCATCATTTGGTAAGTATATATTCTTATGATTTAATATCTTATATGCATGAGAGATTATGTGGATCATGTTGGTTATGTTTGAAAGTGTTGGATATGGCACTTGTGATTTTTGCAAAGAGATGTGTAATCCTTGTGAATTAAACTTGAAAGGAGAATTGATGTTTTGATGAAAGTGGATGGTGTGGATGATATCTCAACATGTATGGAGTGGTTATGTCCATAACTTGTTATTTTTCTATATGAGTAAATTGTGGAATTTTGGTTATAAAATGTATTGGAGTGACTTGATGGGTTCATTGTGATGTGATGTTAATGAGAAAATGTAAAGGAGGAACTTGGTGTGAAAAACTATTGGTTTATGATGTCTTGGTCAATGTATGGAATGTTATGGTATTGTTGGTATGATAAGGCCATGAATGGTATTTTAAAGGGTGAAATAATGTCATAGGGCAATCATGTGATTCATTGTCGCCTTATACACTTGTAAGGTAGTTGGTTATTGATGTAAGCCCCGTTATGTACTTGTGTTGTAGAGTGAAACATAAGGAAGGAGCGGGACTATTGCATTCACATATAGGATTGTGTAATCATATTGGAAGTATAAGGTATGTAATGTTACTCTTTTCGTATCCTTCTGTAGCATATAGTATTCACCTTGTCATTATACTTATTCCATTCTGAAATGCCCAAAGGTATCCTAGTTACGGGTATCAATTATGGTTTATTCACATGTCTCATATGCATTGACTAATGTTCCAAAGATCCCATGTTTCCAAAAATGCTATGTTTCCAATAATGTTATGTTTCCAATAATGTTATGACTTCAAATATATCAATCTCTCATAAGTGAATGAATCAATCTCTCACAAGTAAAGGTGCGAATCTCTCAAAAGTAAAGGAAGAAAGTAATGAGAATCGAGACGACTCAAAGGGGCACATAATCCTAGCTCGAGCGTACCCTAATACTATTCATTATCCACTACAAAAGTGGATGACTTACCCACTACAAAGTGGATGACTACCCACCAAAAGGTGGATGACTTACCCACCAAAAGGTGGATGATTTACCCACTACAAAGTGGATGACTACCCACTACGAAAGTGGATGACTACCCACTAAAAGGTGGATGACCATAATAACCCACCAATAAGGTGGATGACTAATAAAGATGACAAATGTAAAAGTAAGGAAAATAACAAATGTAAGGCACATGGTTCCACATTCAGAATGAGGGTTTGCCCGCATTGACTATTTCTCTTATATTGTTTCTATTGTTGTTATTATGTATGATGAAGTTTCATAGGAGCCTTACATACTCAGTACATTCTTCGTACTGACCCCTCTTGGGGAATTTACCTTGCTTGCTGCAGGCACAGGTAGACCTCCACTGTAGGCTATGAGTTATCCGTTGATCATTGGTGAGCTCCAGTTAGTTAGGGGCTTCACGAGGCACATGTGTATATTATTTTGGTATTGTAAATATTGTATAAAGCGGGGACTTGTCCCGACTTAAGTGGTTTTGTAAATGTATCTGTTAGAGGCTTTGTAGACGTATGTGGGAAGATGAATGTAAGAGATGAATGTTCATATTGACTTGATGGCCCTAACGGCCAAGTTTCACATATTGTATAAGTTTTCCATGACTTCTGCATAGTTGCATGAGATATAAAATGAGACATGCATATGAATGTAGTAAGCAAAGATTGGTTCTCTCGGGCCTTATCGGCTTCGGGTGCCAGTCCGCCTCGTTGGAACTCAGGGCGTGACAAAAGTGGTAGCAGAGCAGGTCGTCCTAATAGTGTCTACAAAGCCGTGTCTGAGTAGAGTTTTACTTATCGATGTGTTACCCGCCACATTTATAAGTAGGAGGCTACGAGATATTTAGGAGTTGTTTCATTTCTTCATGTTTAGATCGTGCAATAGAGCCAATGTTGTAAGTGAAATCGTATCTGACCATGGACTTGGTTTTCTTATGTATAGTAAAATATCGATCACAAGACAAGGTAGAGGCAAAGGTAAGTAGGTAGATATGCCTACCGGAGAAGGAATGAGTAAATCACCACCTGACAAAGCTAGTCAATGTCACGCCCCAAATTCCAACGAGACGGACATGGCACCCAAAGCCGACAAGGCCCGGGAGAACCAATCTTCGTCCATAACAACCCATACGTACCACTCAAAAGTCATCACCACCACAATTAAATATAAGAAGCCAAAAGCGGAATTTATGACAAATATAAGAGAAATATTAGGGCCATCAAGACAAAACATACGTTCATTACATACCCTTCGTCTGACCCACAACATCTACAAAGCCTCTACAGATGCACAACCAAAACCAACCTAGAGTCGGGACACACCCCGCTCTATATATATATATACACAAGACCAAAACAAATATACATAGGAAACTCGGAAAGCCCCGAACCAACTGGAGCTCACCAAATGTCCGCAAAAGATCCGCAACCTACAACGGAGGTCTACTAGTGCCTGTGCCTGCAACAAGTAAGGTAAGTTCCCCCGAGGGGGGGTCAGCACGAAAAATGTACTGCGTATGTAAGGCCACAATAAAACTGTAGCAATAAGTGAGAACACCAATGTATATCAAGGATAAGAGAATAGGCAATATCGATAAACCAACATTTCCATATGTGTGGAACCATGTACGTTACATTCTTTATTTCTTTTATCAATTATCTCAATATCAACAATAATCACATCATGCCCGGGACCAACTGATCAGTGGTAAATAACAATACTGGGATCGTCTCTAGCTAGGCTTATGCCCCTTTGAGCTACCACCCATAAATCAATAAAGCAGGTTCGGCCCTAGCTAGGTTTTCACCCCTTTGGGCTACCCCCTGTGTCCAATAATCAATCGGGATCGTCTCTAGCTAGGCTTTCGCCCCTTTGAGCTACCACCCGTACTCAACCATATACGCATTACTTTCATTCTTTAATTATGAAATTGAAACATTGTTGGTTATCGCATTATTGGAACTTTGGGACAATGTTCAATGTTCAAGAGACACATGAATAAATATATGTAGGCAACCAACTTTACATGAGACACTTTGGAACATTTCGGCATAGGTACAAGTACAATGGCAAAGGAAGCAATAGGTGTTGCAGAAAGATACGGACAAGAATAACCTTACATACCTTAGCCTCTCAATAAGAATCCGCAATCCTAAGGAATATAATGATTCAGCCCCTTACTCTACAACACAAGCACATAACGGAGTTTACGTCAACATCTAACACCTTTCAAGTGTAAAAGACGACAAAAGGTACCTAATTGCCTATTACGTCATTTCCCCCTTTACAATAAAATTTCGGCATGACCATTCCAAAAATACTACAACATGCCATACATTGACCAATATCATAACCAATAGCATTTCGTAACAAAGCTTCTTCTTTACACTTTCTCATTCACACCATATCACAAAGAATCCATTAAATCACCTTAATACACCCCATAGCACATATCGGCCAAAATCTCATAATTTCCATAATTTTCATTTATAGACAAGAACAAATTTAATGCCAAAAATAACACCATACATGTTCATATTTTGTTCATGCCATACTTTTTCATCAAAGGCACAAGGCCTAATTCAAGTTCAAATCACCAAGACAACACATCTCTTACCAAAGGCAAAAAGACACTATTCACCATCTTGCCAACACAACTATCATAATATACATAATCCCCCATGCATATAATATGTTAATCCATGAGGAGAAATACTTACCAAGGCTTGGAATATGTTGATCTTGTCCAAAGAGTCCCAAGGAATATTTTGCTTTAGGGTTTGAAAATGAAAAAATGTTGAGAGAAATATCTTAAAGGCATGGAAGTCTTGAATGATTTAAAAATCTGATTTTTGGGTGCTTTTTATGGACCTCAAGTCATCCTTAGCCACACTTGGCACTAAATGATATGTCCACTTAGCCAATTCTTGCAAGAATGGATCATTTGTCTTTGGGCCAAGTCTTTTAATCCCATTTTGGGCCTAATTTTTTGGGCCCAATTACACATATCCATGTACCCATCAAATATCATGTATTATTCACCATATATCTCGTGTTTACATAATTCCATAATGTCACGATAATATTTTCTTACGAGATTCTCATTCGTCGCCTTGATCGCAAAAATTGGAATTCTAGCCGTCCATGGCTTACTTGAACATTTTTGGTAACTTCGTGTGTTTCATGGTTTGATCATGTGGAAGTGTATCGAGGTATTTGAAACCTTAACAACGCTAAAATATCTCCAAGGAACCAAAAGAAAACATCCAAGAATCGTCGTAGAATTACGTCGCAAAACGGGTCCGGAAAGGCCTACTCCTTGTTCCTTGCGCCACACCCCTGAAACAGGGGTAGTGGCGCAGAAATGGCAGCCTCTCTGAAGTTTGTGCTGAGATTTCAGCACTTTGCTGAAATTTCCGGCCACTTATCCAATGTTTACGTATCGTCCAATCCCTTATTAAACACTACAAAATACTTACTTAGTGATCTTAACCATCAAGTAAACATGACTTAAAGTCACCAAATGAGGTTAGAATATGTACGAGTCCTCACTCAAATGCTTCTACGAAATCACAACACACCTCCTACGACGATCGAATCGCACATGTTAAGTCCGATATCAAATGTTTCACCAATGACACTATAAAACACATATGCATGGCATCTCAACACCTATGTAGATATGATCCAAAGTATCAAGTGAGGTTATAAAAGTACGGGGTGTTACATTCTTCCCCCCTTAGGAACATTCGTCCTCGAATGTTAGGAATATTATCTTATATACCACAAATGCATCTTTACTTTAACAGACCTATACACATTCACATAATGCTTTTAAATACTTACTTGTTATTGTTCCACCTCCGCATTGTGAACTCCTTGGTCCATTTGAAATAGATGGGGATACTTGGCTTTCATCATTTCTTCCGCTTCCCATGTAATCTCTTCTACTTGTTGATTTCTCCAAAGGACTTTCACGGAAGCTATGTCTTTATTTCTCAATCTCTTCACTTGTCGATCTAGGATCACAATGGGTACCTCTTCATAAGTAAGATCCTCTGTAACTTGAACATCCTCTACGGGAACAATACGAGAAGGATCTCCTATGCATTTTCGAAGAATCGAAACATGAAATACCGGATGGACTGAGGAAAGTTCTTGAGGTAGTGCCAACTCATACGCAACTTGTCCAAATTTTCGAATGATCTCATATGGGCCTATGTAACGTGGACTCAATTTTCCTTTCTTTCCGAACCGCATTACCCCTTTCATTGGTGACACCTTTAAAAAGACCCAATCACCTATGGCGAATTCAAGCCCTCTTCTTCTTACATCGGCATATGACTTGTGACGACTTTGAGCCGTTTGTAATCGCTCTTGGATCACCTTAACTTTTTCCATAGCCTGATGAACAATATCTGGGCCCAATAAGGCAGTTTCACCCACTTCAAACCATCCAATTGGTGATCTACATTTCCTTCCATACAAAGCTTCATAAGGTGCCATTTTTATACTTGAATGATAGCTATTGTTATAAGCAAATTCGATAAGAGACAAATGGTCATCCCAACTGCCCTGAAAATCTAACGTACAAGCTCGTAGCATATCTTCAAGCGTCTGAATAGTACGTTCTGCTTGTCCATCAGTCTGCGGATGGAAAGCCGTACTCAAATCCACCCTTGTACCCAAACTCCGCTGAAAAGATTTCCAAAAGTATGCTGTGAACTGTGCTCCTCTGTCTGATATAATAGAAAGTAGAATACCATGCAATCGTACTATCTCTTTCACATACAACTTCGCATAGTCCTCAGCTGTATAAGTCATCTTGACCGGTAGGAAATGCGCTGATTTGGTAAGCCTGTCCACTATAACCCATATAGAATCAAACTTCCGCAATGTACGAGGCAATCCTGTAATGAAATCCATATTGATCATATCCCATTTCCAGACTGGAAGAGTGATACATTGCATGTAACCTCCCGGTTTCTGATGCTCCACTTTCACTTGTTGACAATTTGGGCACTGCGCGGCAAATTTTGCAATGTTCTTTTTCATGTTGCCCCACCAATACACTTCCTTCAATTCATGGTACATTTTAGTAGCACCCGGATGAATGGAATAGCGCGAATGATGCGCCTCTGTCATAATTTGTGTCCTCAACTCATCTACGTCCGGTACACATAATCTCCCCTGACATTGAAGCACCCCTTCCGGTGTAATATCAAATGCCGTGGTCAATTTCTGCTGCACATTTTCCTTTAGCTGCAATAAAATAGAATCCGCAAATTGCTTCTCTTTCACTTCAGCTATCACGGAGGATTCCGCTGCATTCTGCACAATAACTCCATCTTCTGAGGATTCAATAAGGCGAACTCCCAAGCTGGCTAATTGATTCAAATCTTTGATTATGTCCTTCTTTTCTGTCAGCTGATCACTAGTGCCTCCCGTTGCCTTACGGCTCAATGCATCTGCTACTACATTTGCCTTCCCTGGATGGTATAGAATATCAACATCATAGTCTTTCAAGAGCTCTAACCATCTTCGTTGCCTCAAATTGAGTTCCTTCTGCTTGAACAGATATTGCAAGCTTTTGTGATCCGTATAAATATCAACATGAACCCCATATAAATAATGACGCCATATTTTTAAAGCAAACACTACTGCTGCCAATTCAAGATCATGAGTGGGATAATTTTTCTCATGGGGCCGCAACTGTCATGAGGCATATGCTATCACCTTACCATGCTGCATCAATACACATCCGAGGCCAACCCCGGAAGCATCACAATACACTGCATAACCTTCTATGCCTTCGGGAAGTACTAAAACTGGGGTGGAAGTTAATTTCTCTTTCAGCTCTTGGAAACTTTTCTCACATGCGTCGTTCCACTGAAACTTGATTGCCTTGTGTGTTAGCTTCGTCAATGGTGCGGCAATAGAAGAAAACCCTTCCACAAATCTCCTGTAATAACCTGCCAAACCAAGAAAACTACGAATCTCTGTAGGCGTCGTAGGTCTTGGCCAATTCTTCACCGCTTCAATCTTTTGAGTATCGACCCGTATCCCTTCATCCGACACAATGTGACCCAAGAATGCTACGGATTTTAACCAAAATTCACACTTAGAAAACTTTGCATATAACTTACGATCCCGGAGAATTTGTAACACCTGTCGTAAGTGATTAGCATGGTCTTCTTGTGATCTCGAATAGACCAAGATATCATCTATAAATACCGTCACGAACACGTCTAGAAATGGCTTAAACACCCTATTCATCAAATCCATGAAAACAGCTGGTGCATTTGTTAGTCCAAATGACATAACTAAAAATTCATAGTGGCCATACCGTGTTCGAAAAGCTGTCTTGGGTACATCATTTTCTCTAACCCTGACTTGATGGTAACCCGACCTCAAGTCAATCTTTGAAAACCATTTGGCACCCTGTAACTGATCAAACAAATCATCAATGCGAGGAAGAGGATATTTATTTTTGATCGTTACCTTATTCAATTGTCGATAATCGATACACATCCTCAAGGTGCCATCTTTCTTCCGGACAAACAATACTGGTGCACCCCACGGGGACATACTAGGTCTAATGAAGCCCTTGTCCAGCAAATCTTTTAATTGCTCCTTCAATTCACGCAATTCTGCTGGAGCCATTCTATACGGAGGAATAGAGATCGGCTGAGTGCCTGGAATCACATCAATGCCAAACTCCACTTCCCGTTCTGGAGGTAAACCTGGAAGATCGTCAGGAAATACGTCGAGAAATTCATTAACCACCGGTACCGACTGAGGAGTTAGTGGTTCCATATTGATATCTTGCACTCTCACCAAATGGCATATATACCCCTTAGCTATCATTTTCCTAGCTTTACGATAGGAAATAAATTTGCCTTTCGGTGCCCCCACATTACCCTTCCACTCAAGAATATTCTTTTGTGGAAAATGAAAATGTACCTCCTTGGCTCGGCAATCCACCGTAGCATAACAAGAAGCCAACCAATCCATCCCCATTATGACATCAAAATCCACCATGTCAAGTTCAATAAGATCCGCTAGTGTATCATGACCACACACAGTTACCACACAATTGCGATATACTCTTTTTGCAACAATAGATTCACCAACCGGCGTAGATACTTCAATAGACTTATCTAAGAATTCCGGTGTTCTTTCAAATTTTGCAGCAATCAACGGGGTAACATATGATAAAGTAGAGCCCGGATCTATCAATGCATATACACCATGTGAAAATATAGACAATATACCTGTGACTACATCAGGAGATGCCTCCGAATTTTGTCGGTCCACTAGAGCATAAGTGCGATTCTGTGCTCCACTGGAACTAGCTGCTCCTGCAGCACCTCTACCACGACCGGCAGGCTGCACACTTCGGCCTACGGAAGGAACCGATGATGAAGATGCAACGGTTGACCCCATAGGTCGTGCCACACCACTCAAGCCTCTTCGTGGACAGTCCTTCATCATGTGCCCTGGCATACCACACCAGAAACAAGTATTCATCCCACGTCGGCATTCCCCTGGGTGAAACTTTCCACAGTGCTGACATGGCTGACGGAAAAACCCCGTGGTCTGCGAGCCTCGAGCCCCACTGCTTTGCCCAACATAACCACCTCTAGACCCCCGAAACTGAGAGGAAGCACCTGCTATGGAATGAGAAAATAATGGTCTCTGCGGTCTAGGAAACATTCGGGGCCTAAACTCCCCTTGGGACACCATAGACTGCCCCATAGGTCTAGCCCGCTTTGACGGCCCTCGTTCAGATTCCTGTGTTCTCCTTCGTTGCCTCTGATCCTCCATCTTTTGTGCAAAGGCCTGGATCCTTGCAATATCCATGTCCCTGTTTAAAGCAGCAATGGTACAGTCCCTTACTAAATACGGCTCCAATCTGTCCACATATCGATGGATTCTGTCGGTCATTGTAGCCACTACGTTCGGAGCATATCGAGCCAAAGAATTAAACTGCAGACTATATTCTCGAACACTCATATTCCCTTGTCGAAGGTTTAGAAATTGATCTGCACGTGCTTCCCTGAGCTCATAAGGAAGATAGTGATCAAGAAAGGCCATTTTAAAGTCTTCCCAACCAGCTGGAAGTGCATCAATGCCCCTCGACCGTTTCCAGTCCTCATACCACAATATCGCTTCACCCTTCAACCTATAGGCCGCCAGTTCAACCGTTTCTGCACCAGTCACATGCATAACATCTAGGGCCCTTTGAACTTGGTCCATGAAGTCCTGTGGATCTGCCTGTGGGTCTGACCCAGTGAATATTGGAGGATCTAGTTTCAGGAAATCCTGCGTTCTGCGGCTCGCTATTCTAGTCACATCATCCTCATTTGTCGTTGGGCCAGCGCGTCCTTGTGTTTGTGCAGCAACTATCTGCGTCAACATATGCACTGCATTTCTCAAGTCCTGGTCAGTAGCATTCATAGGCGGGTCTGCGGGTAAAGTAGGAGAAGCCCGCGATGCAAACTCTTGTTCAACACCACCTTGATTCACCTGTTCCGGTGGTGGTCTACTAGTTCCCTCTCCAGCCAGTCTGTCTATTCTTTTGCTTTTACCTTTTCCTTTTCGTGCAATCGGCATTTTCTATCACATAAGAAAACCAATTTCAATGGTTAGATACAATTCCACTTACAACATAAGCTCTATCGTACGATCTAGAAAATGAAGAAAAGAAACAACTCCTAGATGTCCCGTAGCCTCCTACTTATAAATGTGGTGCACAACACATTGATAAGTAAGACTCTACTTAGACACGGCTTTGTAGACACCCTTAGGACGACCCGCTCTGATACCACTTTTGTCACGCCCCAAATTCCAACGAGACGGACATGGCACCCAAAGCCGACAAGGCCCGGGAGAACCAATCTTCGTCCATAACAACCCATACGCACCACTCAAAAGTCATCACCACCACAATTAAATATAAGAAGCCAAAAGCGGAATTTATGACAAATATAAGAGAAATATGAGACTTGGCCTTTAGGGCCATCAAGACAAAACATACGTTCATTACATACCCTTCGTCTGACCCACAACATCTACAAAGCCTCTACAGATGCACAACCAAAACCAACCTAGAGTCGGGACACACCCCGCTCTATATATATATATACACAAGACCAAAACAAATATACATAGGAAACTCGGAAAGCCCCGAACCAACTGGAGCTCACCAAATGTCCGCAAAAGATCCGCAACCTACAACGGAGGTCTACTAGTGCCTGTGCCTGCAACAAGTAAGGTAAGTTCCCCCGAGGGGGGGTCAGCACGAAAAATGTACTGCGTATGTAAGGCCACAATAAAACTGTAGCAATAAGTGAGAACACCAATGTATATCAAGGATAAGAGAATAGGCAATATCGATAAACCAACATTTCCATATGTGTGGAACCATGTACGTTACATTCTTTATTTCTTTTATCAATTATCTCAATATCAACAATAATCACATCATGCCCGGGACCAACTGATCAGTGGTAAATAACAATACTGGGATCGTCTCTAGCTAGGCTTATGCCCCTTTGAGCTACCACCCATAAATCAATAAAGCAGGTTCGGCCCTAGCTAGGTTTTCACCCCTTTGGGCTACCCCCTGTGTCCAATAATCAATCGGGATCGTCTCTAGCTAGGCTTTCGCCCCTTTGAGCTACCACCCGTACTCAACCATATACGCATTACTTTCATTCTTTAATTATGAAATTGAAACATTGTTGGTTATCGCATTATTGGAACTTTGGGACAATGTTCAATGTTCAAGAGACACATGAATAAATATATGTAGGCAACCAACTTTACATGAGACACTTTGGAACATTTCGGCATAGGTACAAGTACAATGGCAAAGGAAGCAATAGGTGTTGCAGAAAGATACGGACAAGAATAACCTTACATACCTTAGCCTCTCAATAAGAATCCGCAATCCTAAGGAATATAATGATTCAGCCCCTTACTCTACAACACAAGCACATAACGGAGTTTACGTCAACATCTAACACCTTTCAAGTGTAAAAGACGACAAAAGGTACCTAATTGCCTATTACGTCATTTCCCCCTTTACAATAAAATTTCGGCATGACCATTCCAAAAATACTACAACATGCCATACATTGACCAATATCATAACCAATAGCATTTCGCAACAAAGCTTCTTCTTTACACTTTCTCATTCACACCATATCACAAAGAATCCATTAAATCACCTTAATACACCCCATAGCACATATCGGCCAAAATCTCATAATTTCCATAATTTTCATTTATAGACAAGAACAAATTTAATGCCAAAAATAACACCATACATGTTCATATTTTGTTCATGCCATACTTTTTCATCAAAGGCACAAGGCCTAATTCAAGTTCAAATCACCAAGACAACACATCTCTTACCAAAGGCAAAAAGACACTATTCACCATCTTGCCAACACAACTATCATAATATACATAATCCCCCATGCATATAATATGTTAATCCATGAGGAGAAATACTTACCAAGGCTTGGAATATGTTGATCTTGTCCAAAGAGTCCCAAGGAATATTTTGCTTTAGGGTTTGAAAATGAAAAAATGTTGAGAGAAATATCTTAAAGGCATGGAAGTCTTGAATGATTTAAAAATCTGATTTTTGGGTGCTTTTTATGGACCTCAAGTCATCCTTAGCCACACTTGGCACTAAATGATATGTCCACTTAGCCAATTCTTGCAAGAATGGATCATTTGTCTTTGGGCCAAGTCTTTTAATCCCATTTTGGGCCTAATTTTTTGGGCCCAATTACACATATCCATGTACCCATCAAATATCATGTATTATTCACCATATATCTCGTGTTTACATAATTCCATAATGTCACGATAATATTTTCTTACGAGATTCTCATTCGTCGCCTTGATCGCAAAAATTGGAATTCTAGCCGTCCATGGCTTACTTGAACATTTTTGGTAACTTCGTGTGTTTCATGGTTTGATCATGTGGAAGTGTATCGAGGTATTTGAAACCTTAACAACGCTAAAATATCTCCAAGGAACCAAAAGAAAACATCCAAGAATCGTCGTAGAATTACGTCGCAAAATGGGTCCGGAAAGGCCTACTCCTTGTTCCTTGCGCCACACCCCTGAAACAGGGGTAGTGGCGCAGAAATGGCAGCCTCTCTGAAGTTTGTGCTGAGATTTCAGCACTTTGCTGAAATTTCCGGCCACTTATCCAATGTTTACGTATCGTCCAATCCCTTATTAAACACTACAAAATACTTACTTAGTGATCTTAACCATCAAGTAAACATGACTTAAAGTCACCAAATGAGGTTAGAATATGTACGAGTCCTCACTCAAATGCTTCTACGAAATCACAACACACCTCCTACGACGATCGAATCGCACATGTTAAGTCCGATATCAAATGTTTCACCAATGACACTATAAAACACATATGCATGGCATCTCAACACCTATGTAGATATGATCCAAAGTATCAAGTGAGGTTATAAAAGTACGGGGTGTTACAGTCAAGGTGGGGCTGATGCTGAAATTACATCACGGTCTTCTTCTACTCTTTCATTTCCTGAAGAGCCGAGAGGTAGAGAAGTACCTGCGGAACCGCCTATGAATGTCACTGACCAGGATTTAAGAAATGCAGTGCATATGTTGATCCAGCTAGTTGCTGTACAAACTCAAGGACAAGTTGGTCCAATGGCAGGCAATGACAGTGAGGCTAGGGCAGTTAGTCGGAGAACACAGGATTTTCTGAAATTAGACCCTCCCATATTCACTGGGTCAGATCCGAAAGTAGATCCACAGGACTTTGTAGATCAAATTCAAAGGGCCCTAGATGTCATGCATGTAACTAGTATAAAAACAGTTGAATTTACGACCTATAATTGAAAGGTGAAGCTATATTATGGTATAAAGACTGGAAAAGATCGAGGGGTATGGATGTACTTCCAGCTAGTTGGGAGGAATTTAAAACGGCCTTTCTTGATCACTACCTCCCATATGAAATCCAACAAGCCCGTGCAGACCAATTTCTAAATCTCCATCAGGGGAATATGAGTGTTAGAGAATACAGTCTTCAGTTCAATTCCTTGGCTCGATATGCCCCAAATGTAGTGGCCACAATGACGGACAGAGTCCATCGATATGTAGACAGATTAGAGCCATACTTGGTAAGGGACTGTACCATTGCTGCTTTGAACAAAGACATGGACATAGCCAGAATACAATGAAGGAGGTTACATGAATCGGAAAGAGAGCCTTCAAAGAGGGCTAGACTTAGACCTATGGGACAGTTTATGATGTCCCAAGGAGGATCTGGGCCTCGGAGTTCTCATCGACTGCCTAGACCATCATTTTCTTCCCCTACAGTAGATATTTCATCACAATTCTGAGGATCTACAGGCAGTCATGCAGGGCAGAGCAGTATGGTTCAAGGTTCACAGACAGTAAGATTTTCTCGTCAACTGTGCCAGTACTGCGGGAAGTTTCATGCAGGCGAATGCTGGTATGGACCAAATGTTTGCTTGCGGTGTGGTATATTGGGGCATCTGACGAGAGAGTGTCTACAAGGGGACACGGGTAGTATGGTGCGACCTACAGGAGCAGCTGGCATCGTCATCTGGTGTACAACCTGCTGGTCGTGGTAGAGGTGCTAGAGGAGCAGCTAGTTCCAGTGGAACTCAGAACCACACCTATGCTCTAGTCGACCGACAGAATTTAGAGGTTTTTCCTGATGTGGTTCCAGGTATAATATCTGTCTTAACACATAACTTATATGCATTGATTAATTTGGGCTCTAACTCATCATATGTTACTCTATTGATTGCTACGAGGTTTGAAAGAACACCAGAATTACTAGTTATACCATTTGAGGTCTATACACCAGTTGCTGAATTTATAATAGTTAAAAAGAATAGATCGTAATGGTATCGTGAATGTTTGTGATCATGTTACGTTGGCTTCTTGTTATATCATGTAGATTGCCAACCTAAGAAAGTGCATAAGAATGTTCTTGAATGAAGGGGTAATGTGGGAATACTGATAGGTAACTTTATTTCCTATCTTAAGACAAGGAAAATGATACCCCAAGGGGTACATATGTCACTTAGTAAAAGTGAAAGATACTGATGTGAAGCTATCGATTCTTCAAACGGTTCCAGGAGTAAATGAATTTCTCGATATATTTTCTGAAGATCTTCCAGGTTTACCTCCAGAACGAGAAGTGAGGTTGGTATTGAGGTGATTCCAGGCACTTAACCTATCTCTATGTCTTTGTATAGAATGGCTCCAGCAGAGTTATGAGAATGAAAAAGAGAAATTAAAAGATTCGCTAGACAAGGGGTTTATACGACCTAGTACGCCCCCTTGGAGTGCACCAGTGTCAATTGTACAAAAGAAAGATGGCACATTGAGGATGCGTATTGATTATCGGCAACTGAATAGGGTGACAATTCAGACTAAATATTCCCTCCCTAGAGTTGACGATTGTTTAACCAGTTATGGAGTAAAAAAAAATGATGAATGATGAAATGATGAAATGAATGATGATGATATACCCAAGACAGCATCACGAACACGGTATGGTTATAATGCACCTGTAGTTTTTATGGATTTAATGAATAGGGTGTTTGATCCATTATTAGGTTTGTTCAAGATCATGTTCAGAGATGAAATTCAAGATTATAAGAGAGCCAAGCTAATCACTTGCGACAAGTGTTACGGATTCTTAGTGACCGTAAGCGATATGCGAAGTTCTTTAAATGTGAGGTTGGTTAAATTACGTGTCATTTTGGAGTCACATTGTATAGGATGAAGGAATGAAAGTTGATACTCAAAGGATAGAAATGGTGAAAAATTGGCTAAGGCCTACGATGCTTACAGAGATCCATCATTTTTCTTGGTTGGTTGGTTATTATAGGAGAATTATTGAAGGATTTTCTTTTGTCCCTACACCCTTAACGAGACTTACACATAAGACAATCGAGTTTTAGTGGAATGATGCATGTGAGAAAAATAACTTCCACACCAGTTTTAAGTATTTCCCAAAGGCATAGAATGTTATGCAGTGTATTGTGATGCTTCCGTGGTTGGCCTCGGATGTGTGTTGATGTAGCATGGTAAGGTAATAGCATATGTCTCACGACAGTTGCGGCCACATGAGAGAAATTTTCCAACACATCACCCTGAACTAGCAGCTGTGATAATTGCTGTAAAGATATGGTGTCACAATTTGTAAGGGATTCATGTCGACGACATATATACTGATCATAAGAACTTGCAATATATATTTAAGCTGAAAGACTTAAACCTGAGGTAGCGAAGGTGGCTTGAACTACTAAAAGATTGTATTGGTATCTTGTAACATTCGGGAAAAACAAACTGGGTAGCTGATACATTAAGCTGCAAGGCAATAGGAAGTATTAATGGCCAGCTCACAGAAAAGAAAAGATATAGTCAAGAAATCTTGAAACTCCAGATGAAAGAATTATAATGAACAATGCGGCAAAAATCTTCATTTGTAGCCAAGCCAAGAGAAGAGACAATATGCAACTCTCTTTTATTTCAATTGAAAAAGAATGTACGATGAAATTCAACAAAGGTACTTGAGTATACACAAGAGGGAATGCTTCAATATCAAAGCAGATTTTTGCATACTAAATATAGATGAGCTAAAGAAATGAATTATGACGGAAGCACATCATTCACGTTATTCTATTTCTTCGGGAACAAACAAAATGTACCATGATGTGGAAGAAATATGTTGGTGAGGCAATATAAAGAAAAGGAACATTGCAACAATTGATACCTCATTATCTGAATAGTCAATAGGTAAAAGTAGAGCATTGGAAACCTGAAAGTTATATCCTACGAAGCTTTATAGGAAATTTGGCCTACATAACGTGCCAAATGAGCTGACCCGAAGATTTGGGTAGGTGGCATATAAATGAGCACTACCCCAAGAACTCTCCACAGTTCATTCATTCCATGTTCAATGTTTTGAAAGTATATAGGGGATCCATCTCGTATTGTTGTCAGTGGAGATGTACAAATCACGGAGGATATATCTCACATATAAAATGGTACTTATTGCTACCTATTGTTATACTAGATCGATAAGTGAAAGAATTAAGAGATGCAGAAGTAGCTTTCGTAAGGGTACTATTGGGGGATCAGCAAATAGAAGAAATGACATGGGAAACCGAAGAAATAATGAAATTTAAAGTACTTGTAATTGTTGTAAACCGAGAAAAAGTTTGAGGTACGGAATTGGAGTGGTAACAAGTAAATTCTACAAGTGTTATGTGTATATGATAACATAAAGGATAACTTTGTTTCAATGAGATAATGTTCTTAACATTCGAGGACGAATGTTTCTAAGGGGGGAAGGATGACTAAAAGGGGCACATAAGCCTAGCTCGAGCGTACCCTAATACTATTTATTACCCACTACGAAAGTGGATGACTTACCCACTACAAAGTGGATGACTACCCACCAAAAGGTGGATGACTTACCCACCAAAAGGTGGATGATTTACCCACTACAAAGTGGATGACTACCCACTACGAAAGTGGATGACTACCCACCAAAAGGTGGATGACCATAATAACCCACCAATAATGTGGATGACTAATAAAGATGACAAATGTAAAAGTAAGGAAAATAACAAATGTAAGGCACATGGTTCCACATTCAGAAAGAGGGTTTACCCGCATTGACTATTTCTCTTATATTGTTTCTATTGTTGTTATTATGTATGATGAAGTTTTATAGGAGCCTTACATACTCAGTACATTCTTCGTACTGACCCCTCTTGGGGAATTTACCTTACTTGTTGCAGGCACAGGTAGACCTCCACTGTAGGCTACGAGTTATCCGTTGATCATTGGTGAGTTCCAGTTGGTTCAGGTCTTCACGAGTCACATGTGTATATTATTTTGGTATTGTAAATATTGTATAAAGCGAGGACTTGTCCCGACTTAAGTGGTTTTGTAAATGTATCTGTTAGAGGACTGAGAAGTGTTTCATTGAAGGACCAAAACATACCTCAATGATATCATGACACTATGTAGATATATCGTAATGGTTTCATGGTTAATTGAGCAATCTCATTGAAAGATTGAAGCAAATCTCAATTATTCCATGTCAGTATATAGCCATACTGTGATGGATATCCAAAGAACTGAAGCAAACCTCAGTGATAGATGTCAGTATATAGATATATTAATGTGATGGTATCATGGAAGACTGAGGAGTGTCTCCCTGAAGGACTAAAGCTTCAATTGATACCATGATAGTAGTATATAGATATACAGTGATGGTATCATTAAGGATTGAGTAGTAACTTATTGAAGGACTGAAGCAGTCCTCCATGATACCATATCAGTAAATAAATATATTGTGATGGTATCATCAAGGACTAAGGAGTGTCTTATTAAAATGACTTAAGCAGTCCTCCACTAGAAATAATAGGTTCCAAAATAGTTGTCATTTTAGAAAATTAAGATTTAATTAATTATTAGTTTCCACCTTCACCCTTGCTCAACAAATGTGGACAGATATTCATATGGAGAAAATTTTACACATATAGCTAATTACCCTTTGGTAAACATACTGCTTTGTTCTCACCCAAAATTTATCATCGCAACTAAGATGGCTAGCTGCCGTAAGAGGGACATCTCTCAACTTTTCGATTCCTATGATGATCTTGAGAACGTTAAGGTGTTGAAAAAAGATAACAAACAACACCGGGTATCGATGCTCAAGAAACGCTTCGCTAATGTAATCTACAAGTCCAAACAACAACTACAACTTGGCAATGACGACGAACAAAAAATCAACAAGAGAAATGAGAATCAGTTGCCTGAAGAGAACGTGAAAGTTGAGTTTATGAAGACACAAAGACAGAGAGAATGGGAAGCTGCTCGTATTGCCATAGAAAGAATAAAAAGAACGGTGGATTTTGATGACAATTTGGAAGCAGAAAGAGAGTTTTTGAAGATGATCGGCGCTGCTTGAATGTATTCCCAGAAATTAATTCTTATGTTTATTATTAAAAACAAACATATATAAACTTGAGTTTATTATTATTAGACCACATACATACACGCAGGTAAGTAACATATAAAGATCAATTACAAAATCTAATTAAGTACATATTATAAACTTGAATAATTCTTACGCATTTCTGTTACATATATAATTTTTTGTTTTCATTTCTATACTCAAATTCCCCAAGACATTACGTTACTTTCAGACAGCGCCGATCATCATCAACAATTCTCTTTCCGCTTTCAAACCGTCATCGAATTCAACTGTCCTTTTAATGCTTTCTATAGCAATCCTCGCAGCTTCTCTTTCTCTTTGGCGTTGCATCATTAACTTTCCCTTCTCTAATTCCCGAAACTGCTTTTCCCAATCCTCTTTCTTCTTCTTCATCTGTTCTTCATCGAAATCTTTACCATGAACTACTTGTTCCGATTTGATGATTATGTTAGCAAAACGATTCTTCAACGACGCAGCTCGGACCAGTTTTTTAGTATCTTTTTCCAGCGCTGCAACATCATCAAAATCATTGGAACAACTATCAGAAACATGAGTGAAATTCCTCTTCCTACTGCAGCAAGCCATCTTCTTTGGGGCAACGGCAACCTTTGATTGAGAAGAAAACACCATATTTACTAATAAACCTTAGTATGACAGCGATGTAGAACTAGTAATAAAACCCTAGCTAAGAGATTAGTTGACGAAAGTTATAAGTGAAGTGAGTAGTAAATCAACTAAGTAATATATAGGCAAGATTTTTCCTATTCCCATATGGAAAAGGAGTCCCAAAACGTGTTTCCTAAAACTATTGTGCAATCAAATATGGTAATTACTTGTGCCGTTGGTTTAATTTCTTGATAAGTAATTTCTTGTAATTCAAGTAATATAATTTACTTTAAGTTGTTGTCTGTGATATTATTGTCAATCAAATACATACGTTAGTAACATAATGTTACTTCCAGTTCATATCAGTTTCTCAATTTTTTGGTTGAGCAATGCAAATTATAAGATTTCAAGTCTAACAAAAAACCACGAGTATTAGAGAAAATTCTAAAGATTCCCGGGGAAAAAAATAGAGATGTCTCCTACGTTACCCCTAATATGTAAAAGTATCGACATAATTTCATAGAGTCATTCGGTCTGAATGCTACATGAAAAACGTAAGCCAGATGACGAAATGGAAAGAGTTGGGATGTAGAAGACTATAACATGAGTGATTCGGCAGATTTAGATTCATATATCAATATTAATAAGCGGTGATCCGTTTGGACGACCAAACGGATCTCCACCGTCCACGTGCCCCTGATCCGACGGATCTAATTCGTTCCTCCACCTCTTGGTTCTAATTAATTATTTTAGCTCATTTCGGTATTAGAAAATTAATAATATTTGATTAAAAAAGGTAAATAAATACAAAATGATGAATTAAGGGACGAACCCGCCTACTTCAACCCGGTGATTTTACTATATCACCCCTAATTAATTATTATAAGTCGTTTAAGTATTAGAAAATTGATAATATTTAATTAAAAAAAAAAGTAAAATAGACACAAAATGATAAATTACATTACGTTAAAAAGTAATATAATTAACAACTAACGATCTTGGCCGTCCACCTCCCCCTTTGATCCGACGGATCTTATCCGTTCCTCCACTGCTTAGTCCTAATTAATTATTTTAACTCATTTAGGTATTAGAAAATTAATAATATTTAATTAAATAAATAAATAAATAAATACAAAATGATAAATTAAGGGACAAACCCACCTGCTTCAACCCGGTGATTTTACTATATCACCCCTAATTAATTATTATAAGTTGTTTAAGTATTAGAAAATTGATAATATTTAATCATCCCTTTTAATAAGTGTGGGTCTTTGGTATGACCAAAAAGATCTCAGCCGTCCACGGCCTTTGATCGGACGGATCTTATCCGTTCCTCCACCTCTTGGTCCTAATTAATTATTTTAACTCATTTAAGTATTAAATAATTAATAATATTTAATTAAAAAAGGCAAATAAATACAACATGATGAATTATGGCGCCAACCACCTGCTTCAACCCCGTGATTTTACTATATCACCCCTAATTAATTATTATAAGTCGTTTGAGTATTAGAAAATTAATAATATTTAATTAAAAAAGGTAAATAAATACAAAATGATAAATTAAGGGACAAACCCACCTGCTGCAACCAGGTGATTTTACTATATCACCCCTAATTAATTATTATAAGTCGTTTGAGTATTAGAAAATTGATACTATTTAATCCACTTTCTCACTCATCTCAAAAATTATTTACGTATCGTGAGAAAATAATGATTAGACACCCGTGCGGAGCACGGGCACCCTTATCTAGTATATATATATCCATCCACCACTTTATGTGCAAGTTTTTCTCAAGACTGAATTTTTGTGTTATTTGGTCTCTTTATAATACTCCCTCCGTTTCAATTTATATTAGTTAGTTTGACTTATCCTGAAATTTTAAGAAAGAAAGAAAAACTTTTGAAATTTGTATCTAAAATAAGTCATAGATATTTGCGTGGCTATAAATCATTTCATTGAGGGTAAAATAAGCATTTTAAAGTTAAGTTGTTACTAAATGTAGAAATGTGTCATTCTTTTTGGGGCTGACTAAAAAGAAAAGTGATTCATATAAAATGAGATAGACATAGTAATATTTTATCTATAACAACAACATTCATATTTATAACAGTACGTGCTTGTTGAAATGGCTAAGTTTAGTTTTGCGGTTATAGTATCTTTCATCCTTTGCTTTTGTGCCATCATGCGCAAGCGAGCAACCTCTCACCGCTCTTCTAATAGATCCAAGCTTCCTCTTAATGATTCTTCATTTGTTTATTCATCGACCTCTGAGTAGCAATAACTAGGCTCGCCTACCTCGACAGGTATTAGCGCCACAACTCCATATACCAACGGGAACGGGGTCCCCCCATGCTAGACTTTGCCGTTGTGCGGTGTGCCCATAGCACACCGGGTAGCTACTCAATCTAACATCCTTTAGCTTTTTCCAATATTTTTTTGAGGTTGTGCAGCACCGTCTTATTCATAGACTCAACTTGCCCATTTTCTCTTGAGTGGTAAGGAGATAAGGTGATTCATTTAATGTTCATTTTGGCCAAAAACTCCATTACTTTCAATCCTACGAATTGAGTGTCGTTGTTACATGCAATCTCCTTAGGTATCCCGAACTTGCAAATTATATGATCCCGTATGAAGTCTATCACCTCCTGCTCTCGAACATGCTTGTATGCCTTCGCTTCAACCCATTTGGAGAAATAATCTGTCATGACCAGCAGAAACTTCACCTGGCCAGGAGAGGGCGGAAAAGGTCCATCCCCCACTTCATAAAGGGCTAGGGAGAGGTCACCATTTGGGCATGTGATCCATATTTTTGCCTGTTTCAGAGGATTGTTCAGTCAAGAAGGCCATCCAAGCATGAAAATCATAGCCCAAGACATTTACTGGTCACTCAAACTGCAAACAATATATCAACTTGAATCATGTCAACAAAAAGTATCTAAGGGAGAACAATCAATGTTTTGACAGGAGGGCTGTCAACCGTCTAAGGAAAAGTAGGCGCTTAGCAGATTGTATGATTTAGAAACATGAACTATCATCTATAAAACACACACGCGTAGTTATAGGGTACATTCAAACTGAAAATATCAACTAATAATATAAGTTAAACACCTATTCCATTCAAACTGAAAATATCAACTAATAACACAAGTATAAGAGTACATTCAAATTCAAATTTCTTTTTTTTTTTAAAAAAAAAAAAACTGATAATAAAACTTTGAAGTAATTTTAAATATTAAACCGTACCAAAGAAGAAACAGGGTCTGGCTGTTGATTAACATTATCAGAACAGTGGAGATCCAATCGATAAACTGAGGCTGCAAAGAGAACCTAAAATCATGGAAAACAGAAAAAGGGAGATCGGGTTTGAGTGAGGAACCGACGGAGAAATCGGGCGACTTATCTACCATTCTCGTCGCTTCTTATTTCCCTTGGAAGACGGAAATCAAGAGGAAAAAGCGACAGGCAGAGATGCGGTGTAATGGTAGTTGGTAGATAATGAGGTGAAGCGGCATCTCCTTTCATTAAAAACTGGTAGCGAAGCGGGTTCGGGTGGCCGAAGTGTTTTTTCTTCATTTTTTTTATAACTTTTCTGAAAATACTACCAAAATTCATGGTAAAAGAATAATAGCATTCCTGTTGTTTAATGCATGCCATGTAAAGGGTCTTTGACCCTCTTTTATATATACTAGTTTCTGGGCATATGTGTTGCATGTGTAGCCCCCATTTAACATGATAAATTTTGCTATCTAAAAATAACAATTCTTTCGGCATATAATTTAAAAAGAAATTTAGGAGTTACAAAATAGAATTGAAGTACACAAATCTTACCTCCAAGAGATCTTATGAGTGATGGTTTTCTTCTTCTTCTTTTCTTTTCTTTTTTAATGATTACGGCTGCATGAGCCATTTTTTTTATATCAAATCAAAAGAGTCCTGATGAATGATGTCAAGATTAACGCATTTATTTTTTGATGACTTTTGTACATGTCTTTCTATATGAATATCTTTCTCATTATAGTTGGATGGATCCCCATACCTTTAGGGTGAATCATTCGACAGAGAAAATGAGGAACGTTTCCCTTTTCAAAAGAAAATGACATTTCCAAGGCGAATGTGAGAGTTTCAACTTAGACAAATAAATGTTACCACTAATATTAACTTAAATTTTTTATCAGTAGTATTATCTTACTCATAAATAAAATTATCTTTAGAAAAGTATGTTGGAGAATTTTCAACTAATTATGCTTATTACATGGGGATTTTCCTACAGATAATGCAATAAAATCCCCATGTAATTTGATTTCCTGAGGAATTTCCTGCGAATCCTAAAGTACTATGGTCAATATCTACTATTTGAAAATGTGCTAGCTAATATTCCTCTTTTGCACGTAGGATATACATACTGCATGACCATATATGGCATATTCGTCTCTCTGTAACTTTTTTCCTTGTCATGAAGATATGATTCCTTCTCTATCTTCGGGCAATGAATTCTCACCTCTTTAATTTCTCGGTGATGATCATTCACCAATATAACGAGTTAAGGTTGATTCATCTCGAATACATTTGAAACCGTCCATGTTAACAAACTGATTTCCTTGGGCATCTTTCGTTAATTCCACGTGTCCACATGTTTAATGATTAATTTATTATTGTTTTATGTTTATCGTTCTTCAATTTTACCATTTTTCTGTTCAAATTACTTTCACTAATGTTATTAGTGTCCTTTTATGTAATAGGTTAATTTTTGAATCTCCAATAATTAAATATTTCACTAATATTTTTACTTGAATAAGGAAAAATATTCCAATGAATATATATATTTAAATGTAAGTTTGAAAGGAAAAAAAATCTATTTACAAAATCTCCACTAAATCTCTCCAGAAAATTTTTCTAAGTCACAAAATTTCTATTTAAATCCCCAAGAAATAATTTCCAACTAAATTTGTAGCAACAAAATCCTACAATATTTCCCCAAGTAATAAAATCCGTAGGTAAATTCCCAAATACAAATCCCCAGCTAAAGTCGCAGAAACTAATCCCCAAATAATTTCCCAGGTAATAAAATCTCCATATATAATTCCACCAAAATATCTCTAGGTAAATCAGTAGGATAAATTACCTGGGGATTTTCTTATGGATTAAAAAAATATATTTTTTGTCTATGTACCTGCAGATTTACCTAGAGATAATTTACTTGTCGATTTGTTTCCCCAGGTAATGTCGCATGTACGAATTTTGTGCAAAACGGCGCCAACTTTACCTGCAGAATTTGTTAGGAATATAAATTTCGCAGGAAATATTTTCTAATATTGAGGAAATTAAAATTTTCGCAAGAAAATCTACATGAATTAACTGGGACAATTTTTCCTAGGTAAAATTCCCAAGTAATTCGCACTTTTCTGGCAGTGTAATTTCAAATCAATTGCTTATCGACTTGTAAAAAGGTGATCAATAAACTCTATGATGATTATTCTTTTCGTCTCCCCATACTCTTAGATTTTTTTATTTTTAAGTAAATCCATACTGATTCAATTACCTTTATGCAATAGTATTTTGTTTTTGTTTTTTGTTTTATAATCCACTTTATACATTTTTCGACCTCTTTTATTTTGCGGTGAAAGGAGAGTGGGCAGAGATCCTCGTACATGGTGAATAACCAAATTCCAATTGAAATGAAATCTTTAGGATAAATCAATGCAATTTAGGGGGAATCAATACAATATAGGAGGAATCAATGTATAGTAAATATTGATCTTGAAGAAAAGGTAAGTCTCACTTTTAATTAGTTCATAGCATTTTTAACCTCGGACTTTTTTGATCAATTTTTTCGAAATTTAATTATCGTACTTGCCGTATACATATAACATCATAAATGAGATCATTCTTTTAGATTTTTTAAAATAATTGTAGTTAAAAAGACTATTTACCTACTTAAGAACTTTAATGACTGCTTATAAGTTACAGGACCCTATTTTTCCCCTCTAGAACACAATTCTCCCTTTTCCGTTTCTTGTCATGAAACAAAGCTCAACAACACTATTAATCAGTTAATGAGGAATATGAAATGTTGAATTACCAACAACTAAGACTTTGTAATAAAGAATATACAAATGGAAGTCCCAAAAAAGGTACCTACAAAATTGAACTTTTAAATTATAGCAAACGTTTCTAGCAAAATGGAAAAAAGAAAGATACGTACTCTCTTTATCTAAACAACAAATGCTCCCAAGAGTAATCCTTTAACATACTTAACAAAATTTCAAAAACTTATTCCAATAACCATAAACATTGGAAAAGACTTATCTAATGTCAAAAAAAATTGCTGATCCCTTGAGAATGTATACTTGCTAAGATGCAAAAAGTATTAGAGATGTGCACTTATCCCTCAAAGATTTAGATTTATCAAGGATGATGGGAACAAACGACATTATGAACATAGCTAACCAAAATATATGAAGTGAATGGTTTCTCGAGTTGTTCAAATAATATAATATGATACAATAGAATAAATTGTCCTAAGTTATTGTACTAAGGTCACATGAATATGTCATATCATTTCATTGTGAAAAAACTGTAACACCCCGTATGTTTTGAAAAATTAGTTAACGACCGAAACATTCATGGAAATAATGAAACATGAGAGACTTGATGAATTTTGTATGGAATTATGGGCATGTACAAGGCTAAGTCAATTGGGCCCTTAAATGAAGCCCAAAGGAAGAAGACATGGCCCAAAAAGGGTTATTTTGACCCATTATTCCATTTCTTGATCCATTTGACTAAATCAAATGGCATTTAATGCTAAGGAAAAGATAAGAGGGACATGAGGCACTATATAAGGAACTAAATCAGATTTTTATTCCCTTTAACACTCATCACATCTCTAGAAATTTCCAACAATTTCTCTTTTGCTCTCAAGAGTCCCAAGTCACTCTTTTGGCCAAAATCATCCATTGGTAATGTAACAGCCCAGGCCACCGCGTGTAGAAATTGTCCGCTTTGGAGCCTCAGCCCCTCACGGTTTTAAAACGCGTCTACAAGGGAGAGGTATCCAAGCACTTATAAAGCACTCTTCGTTCTCCTCCCCAACCGATGTGGGATTTGCCTATACCAATGTGGGATTTGCCTAAGGCAAGCCTTACACTTACCCCCCCTTGGGACTCAGCGTCCTCACTGAGGTTTGCCCCACCACTGGGTTTGCCCCACCACCGGCCCGGCACCGGCTCTGATACCAACTGTAACTTACACACTCTCATAACTTTTTGATATTTTCTCAAACATTTCTCTCTTTGCCAAAACCCTAAGGCAACTATTCCCTTTGAACACTTTGGACAAGATCATCACTTTGAAAGCTTGGGTAAGTATTTATTCTTGTGATTTAGCATATTATATGCATGAAGTATTGTGTAGATCATGATGGTTGTGTTGGAAAGGTTGAATAGGACACTTTTGCCCTTTGGTAAAAGATGTGCCATTTTGTGAATTAAACTTGAAAAGTGACTTGTGGTTTTGATGAAAGTGCATGGTATGGATGAAATACCAACATGTATGGTGTGATTATATTTCTAAACTTGTTATTTTCCATAAGTGTAAATTATGGGATTTTGGTCGACATGTGCTATAAGGTGTATTAAGGTGACTTGATGGATTCTTTGTGATATGGTGTGAATGAGAAAGTGTAAAGAAGAAGCTTTGATGCGAAATGCTATTGGTTATGATGTTTGGTCAATGTATGGCATGTTGTAGTATTTTTGGAATGGTCATGCCGAAATTTCATTGTAAAGGGGGAAATGACGTTATAGACAATTATGTAACTTTTGTCGTCTTTTGCACTTGTAAGGTGGTTAGATGTTGACGTAAACTCCATTATGTACTTGTATTGTAGAGTAAGGGGCTGGATCATTATATTCATTAGGATTGTGGATTTTTATTGAGAGGCTAACGTATGTAAGGTTATTTTTGTCCGTATCTTTCTGCAGCACATATTGCTCCCTTTGCCATTGTACTTGTACCTATGTCGAAATGTTCCAAAGTATCTCATGTCAGGTTGGTTACCTATATATATATATTTATTCATGTGTCTCTTGTACATTGAACATTGTCCCAAAATTCCAATAATGCGATAACCAACAATGTTTCAATTTCATAACTAAAGATTAAAGTAATGTTGTAAAGAGAAGTTATATGTTGTTGGGTGGTATCCCAGGGGTGGAAGGAACACCTAGCATGGGTCGATCCCAATATTACGGGTGGTATCCCAGGGGTGAAAGGAAAGCCTAGCATGGGTCGATCCCGATATATATATTGATGAGGACCGTATCCCAGGGGTTAAAATGCCTAGCATGGGTCATCCTCTTTTACCACTGATCAGTTGGTCCCGGGCATGATATGATTATTGTTGATATTGAGATGATACAGGAAATAAAGAATGTAATGTACATGATTCCACACGTATGGAATGTTGGTTTATCTATATTGTCTATTCTCTTATCTTTGAGTTACTTTGATGTTCTCACTTATTGGTACAGTTTCTTATAGCCTTACATACTCAGTACATTCTTCGTATTGACCCCCTCGGGGGAATTTACCTTACTTGTTGCAGGCACAGGTACTAGTAGGCCTCCACTGTAGGTTGCGGATCGTTTGCGGACATTTGGTGAGCTCCAGTTGGTTCGGGGCTTTCCGAGTCTTATATGTACATTTGTTTTGGTCTTATGTATAGAGCGGGGGGTGTCCCGACTCTAGGTTGGTTTTGGTTGTGCATCTGTAGAGGCTTTGTAGATGTTGTGGGATAGATGAAGGGAAGGTGATGAACGTATGTTTTGTCTTGATGGCCCTGACGGCCAAGTTTCTTATTTCTTATATATTTTTCATAATTTCCGCTATTGGCTTCTTATTTCTAATTGTGGTGGTGATGACTATTGCGTGGTATGTGTATGGGTGTTTATGGATGTAGATTGGTTCTCTCGGGCCTTATCGGCTTCGGGTGCCATGTCCGTCCCGTTGGAACTCGGGGCATGACAGGTAAGTCTTGGTAAGTGTTTATTATGATGGAATAATATATATTATGCATGGTATATGGTGTATATTGTGTTGGTTATGTTGGTGGACTATTGAGGAGTTCACAAAAAGTGAAGTGTGCATGTTTGCTAAATTGAAGGGTGGTTTGTCTTGTAAGCTAGATTTTGGACTGGTGGTTTTGAAGAGAATGAATTTGGTGGAGTAGATATTGAAATGTGCTATGTTATTATGGTATTACTTTGTTGGATTCTTGTGCATAACATGTGTAATGGTTATTGGGAAATCGATTGTGGTTTTGGTATCGTTTTGGCCGTGGAATTTGGTTTTGGGTGTCGTTATGTGTGTTGTGAGGCCATGGCTGATTGTTGATGTTTAATATGATCAATAAGATGTTCAAATATGTTTGATTGTGATCATGGACCATTCATGGCATTAAAAGACCCAAAAAAAGTCATTTCGGACCAAAACGGGCATCCGCCCCCGCAGACGAGGCATCTGCGGACGCAGATGCCAACGCAGATGGCTCTGGAATTTTCCAGGAAGCCACCTGCGCGTGCATCCAGCCACCTGCGTGCGCAGGTGGCAGCGCATGTCACCTCCAGCTTTCGTTTTGTGTGTTTCCGTCACTGATTGATCCCCGAAAGCCCCGATACCCTTTTTGGATATAAATATCAACTTGGGATGTCGTTTAAATGACTTTAAAGTATCGTATGAAGGTGGTTGGGACTGTATGAAGTATGAAAGGTTGTTCACATGTTGTTATAACGACGTAAATGTGACGGAATGATAAAGAGAAACGCGTAAAAGGTAAGTGAGGTATAAAATGCTATCGATATAGGATTTCTTGGTCAATGTGCATAGTGTTGTGATGTTGTTGATATGATAAGGCCTTGAATTGTCTTGTAAGGGGAACATGACATTGTACGGCAGTCGTATAGTTCATTGACGTCGTGTACGCCTACATGGTAGCTAGTTGCTAATGTAAATTCCGGTATGAACTTGTCTTGTAGAGTAAGACGTAAAACAGGAGCTGGACCATTGTCTTCCTACATAGACTAACATATCCATACTTGGAAACAAAGGTATGTAAGGTTACTTTGTCCGTATCTTTCTGCGGCAAATAGTGTCCATATTGACATGTCGCTAGTTCTATCCCAAAATGTGCTAAGGTATCCGATATCTGTTTATCACTAGTCATTGTCATATATTTTCTACTCATGGATCATTTGTGAATCTCATGTCTCATCTTCATGGTTAATGTTCCGAAAGCTCGAATGAAGTTACGTTCCAATATTCCAATAGTGCTTATACTTGTGTTTCTTGTTCATGGATTAATGTCCAATGGTTCCAATGGTATCATGGTGCTAGTAAGGTTATATTTTTCATTGATAATTATTCACATGTCCTTCACTCACTGGTCAATGATTCAAAGTTTCCAACAATGTGATGTTCCAAAGTTCCAAAGTGATGTGATGACTATCAAAGTATCAATCTCAAAGTAAAGCACAGTAATGCAAATGTGGTCAATGATCAAGTACGGGTGGCAAGTCTAGGGGCGTAAGCCTAGCTCGACTCGATCCCGAGATATGGATTTATGGTGGCAAGTCTAGGGGCGTAAGCCTAGCTCGACTCGATCCCGAGGGTGGCAAGTCTAGGGGCATAAGCCTAGCTCGACTCAATCCCTATATGATGATATGAAAGACCCACGGATCAGTCGGGGCCCGGGTACATTGTGCTATATGTAATGACAATGAGTCTTGAATATAAAGAAAGCAATGAAAGTAATGAAAGCAATCCACATGGTTCCCAAATGCAACATGGTGACTTACTCACATTGTCTATTCATTTGTATTGAGTTCATTAGTATGTTCATGTATTACAAAGTTTCATTTGAGCCTTACATACTCAGTACTTATTTCGTACTGACCCCTCTTGGGGAATTTACCTTACTTGCTGCAGGCGCAGGTCCCAGTAGGCCTCCTCAGTAGATTGCCAGTGTTAGCGGTTCTTTGGTGAGCTCCAGCTCATTCGGGGCTTCTCCGAGTCAGAGTATATATATATGTTTTGGTATTGTACATGCTATGTAAAGCGGGGACTTGTCCCGACTTATGTTTCATTTTGGTCAATGCTCTTGTTAGGGCTTTGGTAGACAGATGTGGGTGTATCAATGTAGAAGGGATATGTTGTTTTGACCGGATGGCCTCAACGGCCAAGTTTCATATGTATGTATCATTATGTCCCATGTTTTCTTTTATTCACCTTTCATGTTCTTATGCAATGGTGGTTATGATTATGAGATGCATATGAGTGAACATAGACACAGGTTGGTTCTCTCGGGCCTTACCGGATACGGGTGCCAATCACGTCTCGATGGGATTCGGGGCGTGACAAAAGTGGTATCAGAGCAGGTCGTTCTAAGGATGTCTACAAAGCCATGTCTGAGTAGAGTCTTACTTATCGATGTGTTGTGCACCATATTTTTAAGTAGGAGGCTATGGGGCATTTAGGATGTTGTTTCTTTCCTTCATTCTAGATCGTGCAATAGAGCCAATGTTGTCAATTGCATTGTATCTGATCTTGGTATTTTATTTTCTTTGGTATAGTCCAAAATGCCGAATACTAGAAGAGGAAGAGGAAAAGGTAAAAGTAAGCTGATAAATAGAATTGCTGGTGAAGGAACAAGTAGACCACCGCCTGAACAAGTTGCTCAAGGTGGGGCTAAAACTGAGTTCGCAACGCGAGCTTCTTCTACTTCTTCAGCTCCAGAAGAGCCGAGAAGAAGGGAAGTGCCCGTGGAACCACCGACAAATGCCACAGATCAGGATCTTAGGAATGCTGTACAGATGTTGACACAGTTAGTGGCGGCACAAAGCCAGGGAAGAGCTGGTGCAATGGCACATAATGATGACGCGACTAGAATGGCAAGTCGCAGAACACAAGATTTCTTGAAACTGGACCCTCCTATATTCACAGGGGCAGATCCAAAAGCAGATCCACAGGACTTCGTGGATCAAATTCAGAGGGCATTGGAAGTTATGCATGTGACAGGGATAGAAACAGTGGAACTTGCTGCATACGGGTTGAAAGGGGAAGCAATATTGTGGTACGAGGATTGGAAGAAATCCCGTGATATTGATGCAACCCCACCTACTTGGGAAGAGTTTAAATTGGCTTTTCTTGATCACTACTTGCCCTACGAGATCCGTGAGGCATGTGCGGATCAATTCCTAAATCTCCGTCAAGGAAATGTGAGTGTCAGAGAATATAGCTTGCAATTTAATTCCTTGGCTCGATATGCGCCAAATGTTGTGGCTACGATGACAGACAGGGTCCATAGATACGTGGACAGACTAGAGCCATACTTGGTGAGAGATTGTACTATTGCGGCCTTGAATAGGGACATGGACATTGCTCGAATCCAAGCCTTTGCCCAGAAAATGGAAGATCAACGGCAGAGACGAAGGGTACATGAATTTGATAGGGGACAGTCCAAAAGGGCTAGACCTATGGGACCACCTATGATGTCCCAAGGAGGATCTAGGCCCCGCATGTTTCCTAGACCACCTAGACCGTCGTTCTCTTATTCCACAGGTGGTGCTTATTCGCAGTCTCGAGGGTTTAGAGGTGGTTCAGCAGGGCAAAGTAGTGGGGTTCATGGATCACAGGCAGCAGGTTTCCCTCGTCAGCAGTGTCCGCACTGCGGGCGTATGCACACAGGTCCATGTCGGACAGGTACGAATGTCTGCTTTTGGTGTGGTATGCCGGGACATATAGCGAGAGAATGTCCACAGCGGAGCATGGGTGGAATGGCACGACCAGCTGGGTCGGCTGTTGCGTCTTCAGCATCGGTTCCTTCACAGGGCCGAGGGGTGCAGCCTATTAGTCGAGGTAGAGGTGCCAGAGGAGGAGCCAGTACTAGCGGGGTCCAGAATCGCACTTATGCTTTGGTGGACCGCCAGAATTCGGAGGCTTCCCCAGATGTCGTCACAGGTACATTATCCATATTCTCACATAATGTATATGCGCTAATTGACCCAGGTTCTACCTTTTCCTATGTTACTCCATTAGTTGCTGCGAAATTTGCAAAGGCCCCAGAATTATTAATTAAATCAATTGAAGTGTCTACACCGGTTGGTGAATATATTGTTGCAAAGAGAGTATATCGTAACTGTGTGGTAACTGTATGTGGTCATGATACATTGGCCGATCTCATCGAACTGACCATGGTGGATTTTGATGTAATTATGGGAATGGATTGGTTGGCCTCTTGTTATGCGTAGATTGCCGGGGCAAGAAGGTGTAATTTTGTTTTCCGCAAGAAAATCTTCTTGAATGGCAGGGTAATGTAGGGGCACCACGAGGGAGATTTATTTCCTATTTTAAAGCCAGAAAAATGATTGCTAAGGGATACATATGTCATTTGGTACGAGTGAAAGATAATGATGTGGAACCATTAACTCCACAGTCAGTACCGGTAGTCAATGAATTTCTTGATGTGTTTCCAGAGGATCTTACAGGTTTACCCCCAGAACGGGAAGTGGAATTCGGCATTGATGTGATTCCAGGCACTCAGCCTATTTCTATCCCTCCATATAGAATGGCTCCAGCGGAACTGCGTGAATTGAAGGAACAGTTGAAAGATTTGCTGGACAAGGGTTTTATTAGGCCTAGTATGTCCCCATGGGGTGCACCGGTATTATTTGTGCGAAAGAAAGATGGCACCTTGAGAATGTGCATCGACTATCGACAACTGAATAAAGTAACGATCAAGAACAAATATCCCCTCCCTCGAATTGATGATTTGTTTGATCAGCTACAGGGTGCCAGGTGTTTTTCAAAGATTGACTTGAGGTCGGGTTACCATCAAGTCAGAGTCAGAGAAGAAGATGTACCCAAAACAGCTTTTCGAACACGGTATGGCCATTATGAATTTTTAGTTATGTCATTTGGACTAACAAATGCACCGGCTGTGTTCATGGATTTGATGAACAGGGTGTTTAAGCCATTCTTAGACGTGTTCGTGACAGTATTTATAGATGATATCCTTGTTTATTCAAGATCACCGGAGGACCATGCTAATCACTTACGACAAGTGTTACAAATTCTTCGTGAACGGAAGTTGTATGCAAAGTTCTCCAAATGTGAGTTTTGGTTGAAATCAGTCGCGTTCTTAGGTCACATTGTGTCAGATGAAGGGATCCAGGTCGACACACAAAAGATAGAAGCAGTGAAATACTGGCCAAGACCTACGACACCCACAGAGATTTGCAGTTTTCTGGGTTTGGCAGGTTATTACCGAAGATTTGTAGAAGGGTTTGCTTCTATTGCGGAACCATTGACAAAGTTAACTCACAAGGCCATTAAATTTCAATGGAATGACGCATGTGAAAGAGGTTTCCAAAACTTGAAAGATAAGTTGACTTCCACACCAGTGTTAGTACCTCCTGAGGGTACAGAGGGCTATGCAGTGTATTGTGATGCTTCCGGGATTGGTCTCGGATGTGTGTTGATGCAGCATGGTAGGGTGATAGCATATGCCTCACGACAGTTGCGGACACATGAGAAAAACTATCCCACACATGATCTTGAATTGGCAGCGGTAGTTTTTGCTTTAAAGATATGGCGTCATTATTTATATGGTGTTCATGTTGACATCTATACGGATCACAAAAGCTTGCAATATCTTTTTAAGCAGAAGGAACTCAATTTGAGGCAACGAAGGTGGTTGGAGCTTTTAAAAGATTATGACATTGATATTCTTTATCACCCAGGCAAAGCAAATGTAGTAGCTGATGCATTGAGCCGTAAGGCAGTAGAAAGCACTAGTGGTCAATTGAATCAAAAGCGTGACATAATCAAAGATTTGAATCAATTAGCCACCCTGGGAGTTCGCCTTATTGAATCCTCAGATGATAGAGTTATTGTGCAGAATGCAGCAGGATCCTCCCTGATAACTGAAGTGAAAGAAAAGCAAATTGCGGATTCTATTTTAGTGCAGCTAAAGGAAAATGTGCAGCAGAATTTGACCAAGACATTTGATATTACACCGGAAGGGGTGCTTCAATGTCAAGGGAGAATATGTGTACCGGACGTAGATGAACTGAGGACACGAATAATGACAGAAGCGCACCATTCGCGTTATTCCATTCACCCGGGTGCTACTAAAATGTACCATGAATTGAAAGAAGTGTATTGGTGGAGCAACATGAAAAAGAACATTGCAGAATTTGTCGCGCAGTGCCCAAATTATCAACAAGTGAAGGTGGAACATCAGAAACCAGGAGGTTACATACAATGTATCAATCTTCCAGTCTGGAAGTGGGATATGATTAATATGGATTTTATTACGGGTTTGCCTCGTACATTGCGGAAGTTTGATTCCATATGGGTCATAGTGGACCGACTTACTAAATCAGCGCATTTTCTACCGGTCAAGACGACCTATACAGCTGAGGATTATGCGAAATTGTATGTGAAAGAGATAGTACGTTTGCATGGTATTCCACTTTCTATCATATCAGACAGAGGGGCACAGTTCACAGCACACTTTTGGAAATCTTTTCAGCAGAGTTTAGGTACTCAGGTGAATTTGAGTACGGCTTTCCATCCTCAGACTGATGGACAAGCAGAACGTACTATTCAGACACTTGAAGATATGCTACGGGCTTGTACATTAGATTTTCAGGGCAGTTGGGATGACCATTTGTCTCTTATTGAATTTGCGTATAACAATAGCTATCATTCAAGTATTAAAATGGCACCTTATGAAGCCTTGTATGGAAGGAAATGTAGATCACCAATCGGATGGTTCGAAGCAGGTGAAACTGCTTTACTTGGGCCAGATATTGTTCACCAAGCCATGGAGAAAGTTAAAGTTATCCAACAACGGTTACAAATGGCTCAAAGTCGTCACAAGTCCTATGCCGATGTGAGAAGAAGAGGGCTTGAATTCGCCATAGGTGATTGGGTATTTTTAAAGGTGTCACCGATGAAAGGGGTAATGCGGTTCGGAAAGAAAGGGAAATTGAGTCCACGTTACATAGGCCCTTATGAAGTTATTAGAAGATTTGGGCAAGTCGCATATGAATTAGCCTTACCTCACGAACTTTCCTCAGTCCATCCGGTATTTCATGTTTCGATGCTTCGAAAATGCATAGGGGATCCCTCTCGTATTGTTCCCGTGGAAGATGTTCAAGTTACCGAGGATCTTACTTATGAAGAAGTGCCCATTGCTATCCTAGATCGAAAAGTGAAGAGATTGAGAAATAAAGACATAGCATCCGTAAAAGTCCTTTGGCGAAATCAACAAAAAGAGGAGATCACATGGGAAGCGGAAGAAATGATGAAATCCAAGTATCCCCATCTATTTCAAATGGACCAAGAGATACACAGTGCGGAGGTGGATCAATAACAAGTAAGTATTTACGAGCATTATGTGTATATGTGTATACGTAAAGTAAAGATGCAATTGTTTTCTATAAGACGATGTTGTTAACATTCGAGGACGAATGTTTCTAAGGGGGGAAGAATGTAACACCCCGTATGTTTTGAAAAATTAGTTAACGACCGAAACATTCATGGAAATAATGAAACATGAGAGACTTGATGAATTTTGTATGGAATTATGGGCATGTACAAGGCTAAGTCAATTGAGCCCTTAAATGAAGCCCAAAGGAAGAAGACATGGCCCAAAAAGGGTTATTTTGACCCATTCTTCCATTTCTTGATCCATTTGACTAAATCAAATGGCATTTAATGCTAAGGAAAAGATAAGAGGGACATGAGGCACTATATAAGGAAATAAATCAGATTTTTATTCCCTTTAACACTCATCACATCTCTAGAAATTTCCAACAATTTCTCTTTTGCTCTCAAGAGTCCCAAGTCACTCTTTTGGCCAAAATCATCCATTGGTAAGTCTTGGTAAGTGTTTATTATGATGGAATAATATATATTATGCATGTTATATGGTGTATATTGTGTTGGTTATGTTGGTGGACTATTGAGGAGTTCACAAAAAGTGAAGTGTGCATGTTTGCTAAATTAAAGGGTGGTTTGTCTTGTAAGCTTGATTTTGGACTGGTGGTTTTGAAGAGAATAAATTTGGTGGAGTAGATATTGACATGTGATATGTTATTATGGTCTTACTTTGTTGGATTCTTGTGCATAACATGTGTAATGGTTATTGGGAAATCGATTGTGGTTTTGGTGTCGTTTTGGCCGTGGAATTTGGTTTTGGGTGTCGTTATGTGTGTTGTGAGCCCATGGCTGATTGTTGATGTTTAATATGATCAATAAGATGTTCAAATATGTTTGATTGTGATCATGGACCATTCATGGCATTAAAAGACCCAAAAAAAGTCATTTCGGACCAAAACGGGCATCCGCCCCCGCAGACGAGGCATCTGCGGACGCAGATGGCTCTGGAATTTTCCAGGAAGCCACCTGTACGCGCATCCAGCCACCTACGTGCGTAGGTGGCAGCGCATGTCACCTCCAGCTTTCGTTTTGTGTGTTTCCGTCACTGATTGATCCCCGAAAGCCCCGATACCCTTTTTGGATATAAATATCAACTTGGGATGTCGTTTAAATGACTTTAAAGTATCGTATGAAGGTGGTTGGGACTGTATGAAGTATGAAAGGTTGTTCACATGTTGTTATAATGACGTAAATGTGACGTAATGATAAAGAGAAACGCGTAAAAGGTAAGTGAGGTATAAAATGCTATCGATATAGGATTTCTTGGTCAATGTGCATAGTGTTGTGATGTTGTTGATATGATAAGGCCTTGAATTGTCTTTTAAGGGGAACATGACATTGTACGGAAGTCGTATAGTTCATTGACGTCGTGTACGCCTACATGGTAGCTAGTTGCTAATGTAAATTCCGGTATGAACTTGTCTTGTAGAGTAAGACGTAAAACAGGAGCTGGACCACTGTCTTCCTACATAGACTAACATATCCATACTTGGAAACAAAGGTATGTAAGGTTACTTTGTCCGTATCTTTCTGCGGCAAATAGTGTCCATATTGACATGTCGCTAGTTCTATCCCAAAATGTGCTAAGGTATCCGATATCCGTTTATCACTAGTCATTGTCATATATTTTCTACTCATGGATCATTTGTGAATCTCATGTCTCATCTTCATGGTTAATGTTCCGAAAGCTCGAATGAAGTTACGTTCCAATATTCCAATAGTGCCTATACTTGTGTTTCTTGTTCATGGATTAATGTCCAATGGTTCCAATGGTATCATGGTGCTAGTAAGGTTATATTTTTCATTGATAATTATTCACATGTCCTTCACTCACTGGTCAATGATTCAAAGTTTCCAACAATGTGATGTTCCAAAGTTCCAAAGTGATGTTATGACTATCAAAGTATCAATCTCAAAGTAAAGCACAGTAATGCAAATGTGGTCAATGATCAAGTACGGGTGGCAAGTCTAGGGGCGTAAGCCTAGCTCGACTCGATCCCGAGATATGGATTTATGGGTGGCAAGTCTAGGGGCGTAAGCCTAGCTCGACTCGATCCCGAGGGTGGCAAGTCTAGGGGCATAAGCCTAGCTCGACTCGATCCCTATATGATGATATGAAAGACCCACGGATCAGTCGGGGCCCGGGTACATTGTGCTATATGTAATGACAATGAGTCTTGAATATAAAGAAAGCAATGAAAGTAATGAAAGCAATCCACATGGTTCCCAAATGCAACATGGTGACTTACTCACATTGTCTATTCATTTGTATTGAGTTCATTAGTATGTTCATGTATTACAAAGTTTCATTTGAGCCTTACATACTCAGTACTTATTTCGTACTGACCCCTCTTGGGGAATTTACCTTACTTGCTGCAGGCGCAGGTCCCAGTAGGCCTCCTCAGCAGATTGCCAGTGTTAGCGGTTCTTTGGTGAGCTCCAGCTCATTCGGGGCTTCTCCGAGTCAGAGTATATATATATGTTTTGGTATTGTACATGCTATGTAAAGCGGGGACTTGTCCCGACTTATGTTTCATTTTGGTCAATGCTCTTGTTAGAGGCTTTGGTAGACAGATGTGGGTGTATCAATGTAGAAGGGATATGTTGTTTTGACCGGATGGCCTCAACGGCCAAGTTTCATATGTATGTATCATTATGTCCCATGTTTTCTTTTATTCACCTTTCATGTTCTTATGCAATGGTGGTTATGATTATGAGATGCATATGAGTGAACATAGACACAGGTTGGTTCTCTCGGGCTTTACCGGCTACGGGTGCCAATCACGTCTCGATGGGATTCGGGGCGTGACAAAAACTAAGATGAAAGTTTAATGGATAAATAAGGCCATATGAAACTATTTTAATAGTACTGTCGTGCCGTTAACTTAATGGACATTCAAGCTTTTGAAGAAGTCAAGATCTTTCCGACACTAACTGAATCAAGATCCAATAACGTTATTCAGACTATATTAAATTAGCAGTACTATGTACACAAATTTTACTCGAAAGCATGAGAATTATGATCTCACTTAAATTTTTACACTCCTTATTTTATTTATCTCTTTCTTTTCTTTTATAAATTAGTCAGTACACTAATTGTATATTGACAGAAAACTAAGAAGCAATATTACAAGTAGTCAAAAAATATATAAAAATTAGTAAAGACTAAAGAAAATAACACCTTTTCGTAGTGACTCTTGTGAAACCTTTCTATCAATTTATATTATATTTAAAAAGTATACAAATAGGTAAAGTTAAATAAAATAGTACCTTAATAAGTAGACTAAATCTTGATAAGTTTTCAATCAAATTTATAAAAACTAACAAAAAATCACTTTGATAGAAAACTCAGTAGAAGAAAATAGGAGGAAAAGTTGTCTTGATCTCTTCTGTCTACCCCAAGAAAGGGCAGCAAGTATGTATATAGAATATGGGTGAGGAACTCCAGTCATCCGAATGGAATATCAAAGGCCTAAACGGTTTGCTGTTACGGTAGTAATTAGAAGGATTAATTGCTAATCAAATAAGGGTAGTAATTGTCATGAAGATGATTAATATAATACTCCCTCCGTTCGGTTTTACTTGTCACAAATTTTTTAATTTGACTTTCGCTTTTACTTGTCATTTTTCACTAATCAAGACAAGCCAACTTTTATTTTTCTATTTTACCCTTAGCATTAATTATTTTTTATCCAAATTAATTTCAAGACACAATAGTAAACATCATTTAATAGGACTACTATGATAAAATATCTACGTCATTAATTATTTTTCTTAATAGGTGTGCAAGTCAAATTATGACAAGTAAAAGCGAACGGAGGAAGTACTTCTAGATGATCTGCTAAAAAGAATCCCTAGAGGCCAAAAAGATGGTATTAGTTATAGCTCTTTATTGGCTTGCGCCTTTCCTTGCACGTTACACGTATTGTTTTACCCTTAATTTAATTTCTCAATATAACTCTTCATTTCTCCTATTTATTCATAGCAATGAAGAGGTTGTCTGACGTAAGATTGATTAATATGTTGAATTATGAAAGGCTAATATATCTATTTATTGAAGGGTATTATGAATTATGATATGATATGATTATATTATTTAATATTTAATTAATTAGATGTTTTATAATATATATTTTAATTTAGTGTAGGGGTAAAATGGTAATCCAACTTTCAACTTTTTTGTTCCCACTTTTAGTATAATATGATATATATATATATATATATAGGAGTATTATTTTTTTAACAATCAGTTTTTAAATTTATTTATTTTTTTAGTAATTTTTTTTTAAATTTTTGTTAAAAAATATTAGTATTACAAAGGTTAAGAAGTCATAAGATTTTAAAAACTATTTCCTCCGTCCCATTTTAGTTGGGCACATTTCATTTTACACGGTGATTAAAAAATCATAAATGAAATAATGAATTTTACTATTTTACCCTTTATCAATATTAATGATATTTATTGGGCATAGGAATAGACCAGTGACGGAGCCACATGTGATGAAGGGGTGTCGATCGACACCCCTTCGTCGGAGAATTGCACTCTGTAGCTAGATAAAAATATAATTTTTATGTATATATATATTACATATTGACACCCCTTGGCTTATTCATGAATTTACTTCTTTATATTCTGACACTCCTTAGTGAATATTCTGGCTCCGTCACTGGAATAGACATTGGAATTGTAATTAATTGTACGGGCAAAATGGAAAAAAATTAATTAATTAATTCTATCTTGATTTAGTAAGTGATAAACTAATATGAGACATTTATTTTTAGTAAGATGACCAACTAAAATGGGACGGAGGGAGTATTACTTTATTTTAAAGGTGTGACATGATTTTATTTAACTTTGAACAAAAGAACTGCTAATTTCAAAATCTGCTTGTAATTTCAAATAGATAAGGTGAGCGAATTAGCCAAATTGATTGGGGATAAATTCAAATGCAATATAACCAACTGCCAAAATATGTTTTTTTTTTTTGTTTACTAAAACTAAATTCAAATTAATAACTATCAACTAACTTAACCAATTTTTTGTCAGTTAATGCTTTTTAAATTATTATTTTGGATTTTAATTTTTAATGATAAATACTGTTTTTTTGTGGTGCTGATGCGTGACTGTTTTTACCTCTGTATAGATAGATTATTAGATATAGATAGATTCCGTGCATTTTTATGTCTGTGGAGTCCAAATTGAAAACAAATACTCTCTCCGTTTCAAAAAGAATGACCTAGTTTGACTTGACACGGAGTTTAAGAAAAGAAAGAAGACTTTTGAATCTTGTGGTCCTAAATTAAAGTTATGGCAAATGTACCAAAATGCCCTTTAATCTTGTGGTCTTAAACATGTCATGTGGAAAGTTGGAATTAAAGTATTACCAAAAAAGGAAAGGGTCATTCTTTTTGAAATGTACTAAAAAGGAAAGTAGGTCATTCTTTTTGAAACGGAGGGAGTACTAAATTGTCATCATAATAGAATTTCTTCAAGATTTTTTTTAAAAAAAATTCAGATTCACTTTTCCTAAATAAATTGGACGGCTGGCTGCATGAATTTGGGAACGTCAATTTTTCC
The DNA here is from genome assembly GCA_031232105.1 of Capsicum rhomboideum. Classification (NCBI taxonomy): domain Eukaryota; kingdom Viridiplantae; phylum Streptophyta; class Magnoliopsida; order Solanales; family Solanaceae; genus Capsicum; species Capsicum rhomboideum. Next base: position 135,587,876 of record CP124709.1, on the reverse strand, counting down.
CGAAAATACATGAATAAACCTTTTACCATACAACTACTTTTCCCAAAAATACATGAATAAACCTTTTACCCTACAACAAATTTTCTTAGTCCGTGCACTTTAAACTACTTGAATTTACTGTGAATCATCGTTATGTTTTTTGATTGTGACGCTCCCAAATAGACGCCAGTCACCGGGAATTATTGGTTTGAAGAAAATATTCAATGGTTAGAAAGATTCAAAAAATTAATGGCAAAATCACCATTTTTGGTTCCTGGTCCGCGATTTCACGCTTCTTCATTGTGAAGCACTAAACTAGATAGATTTGGGATCTTGTATGGTTCATTATTTGGTGTATTATCCTTAGAAAAAAAGAACGTGTGATATTTATTGAAGAGACGGAAGGATTTTAGTTATTTCTTTAATCATAGCACAAGGGTGCATACAAATTGCGATAAGCAATATGCAGAATTAAAATATCAGAAAATGGTATGATGGAAATAAAGTAGACTTTGCAAGTTCAAGCAAAGATCAAGAAATTCAGAATTGCTAGAGTCAGATACCAATCAGGTTGACAATTGTGAGTATTATTTTTACAAATTTTAATATTGTCAGTTTCAATTGCATCCTGAGTTTCTAATGTAAGTGTTCTCAGTCTGAATTTTTATGAAGATGACCAAAGACATAAACCAAAACAAGAAGTTATAGAAGAAGTAACAAAAAAACAAGTGGAGGAATGGGAGCTGCCTACTAAAACACATTGGCAAGCATTTCTTGGAGAAGTCACTTTTTGCCCTTGGTGTATGCTCTCAGCTATCTCTGACACCCTCTTCTTCTCTGTTATTTGTTAGAGTGTATAATTCATACACGCATCGGAAGCATAAATTTTCCGGATTACAAACTTACATGTTAACAAGATAATATAATCTTAAAACGAAAATCAGAAAGTACTAACTCTTGAAGCTTTCGCAAAATTCGTTCAACACCATGGAATTCAGGTCTGCTGCCTTCTACTAATTCCTGATTAATTGTTAAATCAATACTTATGTGGGCAAGTAAATGTTTTTATCTGAAAAGATTCTCAAATGGTGAAAAGCAATATCCTCTTTTTTATACACAACTTTCAACAGAAGTTGAAGATGTAAGAGTGTCTGTTTTATTTCACTAATGTAATTTGTCATCATCCAATCTATTAGGAATATATTGACTCATAATAGAGTCTCACCTTTTAATAGATTAAAATAATAAATCAAACTACATAGATCATAATAATTATATCACGATTAAGAGTATAAGTACATGTAATGGACTAGAGAAGTTGTTTATTAATATTCAGAACATAAAAAAACATCTCTAATTGGTCCGTTCAATACATACGAAATTTACTAGCACAAGAAGTTGGAATATTACCTTTTCCATAATTAATTAGATGTTTTATAATATATATTTTAATTTAGTGTAGGGGTAAAATGGTAATCCAACTTTCAACTTTTTTGTTCCCACTTTTAGTATAATATGATATATATATATATATATAGGAGTATTATTTTTTTAACAATCAGTTTTTAAATTTATTTATTTTTTTAGTAATTTTTTTTTAAATTTTTGTTAAAAAATATTAGTATTACAAAGGTTAAGAAGTCATAAGATTTTAAAAACTATTTCCTCCGTCCCATTTTAGTTGGGCACATTTCATTTTACACGGTGATTAAAAAATCATAAATGAAATAATGAATTTTACTATTTTACCCTTTATCAATATTAATGATATTTATTGGGCATAGGAATAGACCAGTGACGGAGCCACATGTGATGAAGGGGTGTCGATCGACACCCCTTCGTCGGAGAATTGCACTCTGTAGCTAGATAAAAATATAATTTTTATGTATATATATATTACATATTGACACCCCTTGGCTTATTCATGAATTTACTTCTTTATATTCTGACACTCCTTAGTGAATATTCTGGCTCCGTCACTGGAATAGACATTGGAATTGTAATTAATTGTACGGGCAAAATGGAAAAAAATTAATTAATTAATTCTATCTTGATTTAGTAAGTGATAAACTAATATGAGACATTTATTTTTAGTAAGATGACCAACTAAAATGGGACGGAGGGAGTATTACTTTATTTTAAAGGTGTGACATGATTTTATTTAACTTTGAACAAAAGAACTGCTAATTTCAAAATCTGCTTGTAATTTCAAATAGATAAGGTGAGCGAATTAGCCAAATTGATTGGGGATAAATTCAAATGCAATATAACCAACTGCCAAAATATGTTTTTTTTTTTGTTTACTAAAACTAAATTCAAATTAATAACTATCAACTAACTTAACCAATTTTTTGTCAGTTAATGCTTTTTAAATTATTATTTTGGATTTTAATTTTTAATGATAAATACTGTTTTTTTGTGGTGCTGATGCGTGACTGTTTTTACCTCTGTATAGATAGATTATTAGATATAGATAGATTCCGTGCATTTTTATGTCTGTGGAGTCCAAATTGAAAACAAATACTCTCTCCGTTTCAAAAAGAATGACCTAGTTTGACTTGACACGGAGTTTAAGAAAAGAAAGAAGACTTTTGAATCTTGTGGTCCTAAATTAAAGTTATGGCAAATGTACCAAAATGCCCTTTAATCTTGTGGTCTTAAACATGTCATGTGGAAAGTTGGAATTAAAGTATTACCAAAAAAGGAAAGGGTCATTCTTTTTGAAATGTACTAAAAAGGAAAGTAGGTCATTCTTTTTGAAACGGAGGGAGTACTAAATTGTCATCATAATAGAATTTCTTCAAGATTTTTTTTAAAAAAAATTCAGATTCACTTTTCCTAAATAAATTGGACGGCTGGCTGCATGAATTTGGGAACGTCAATTTTTCCCGAAAATACATGAATAAACCTTTTACCATACAACTACTTTTCCCAAAAATACATGAATAAACCTTTTACCCTACAACAAATTTTCTTAGTACGTGCACTTTAAACTACTTGAATTTACTGTGAATCATCGTTATGTTTTTTGATTGTGACGCTCCCAAATAGACGCCAGTCACCGGGAATTATTGGTTTGAAGAAAATATTCAATGGTTAGAAAGATTCAAAAAATTAATGGCAAAATCACCATTTTTGGTTCCTGGTCCGCGATTTCACGCTTCTTCATTGTGAAGCACTAAACTAGATAGATTTGGGATCTTGTATGGTTCATTATTTGGTGTATTATCCTTAGAAAAAAAGAACGTGTGATATTTATTGAAGAGACGGAAGGATTTTAGTTATTTCTTTAATCATAGCACAAGGGTGCATACAAATTGCGATAAGCAATATGCAGAATTAAAATATCAGAAAATGGTATGATGGAAATAAAGTAGACTTTGCAAGTTCAAGCAAAGATCAAGAAATTCAGAATTGCTAGAGTCAGATACCAATCAGGTTGACAATTGTGAGTATTATTTTTACAAATTTTAATATTGTCAGTTTCAATTGCATCCTGAGTTTCTAATGTAAGTGTTCTCAGTCTGAATTTTTATGAAGATGACCAAAGACATAAACCAAAACAAGAAGTTATAGAAGAAGTAACAAAAAAACAAGTGGAGGAATGGGAGCTGCCTACTAAAACACATTGGCAAGCATTTCTTGGAGAAGTCACTTTTTGCCCTTGGTGTATGCTCTCAGCTATCTCTGACACCCTCTTCTTCTCTGTTATTTGTTAGAGTGTATAATTCATACACGCATCGGAAGCATAAATTTTCCGGATTACAAACTTACATGTTAACAAGATAATATAATCTTAAAACGAAAATCAGAAAGTACTAACTCTTGAAGCTTTCGCAAAATTCGTTCAACACCATGGAATTCAGGTCTGCTGCCTTCTACTAATTCCTGATTAATTGTTAAATCAATACTTATGTGGGCAAGTAAATGTTTTTATCTGAAAAGATTCTCAAATGGTGAAAAGCAATATCCTCTTTTTTATACACAACTTTCAACAGAAGTTGAAGATGTAAGAGTGTCTGTTTTATTTCACTAATGTAATTTGTCATTATCCAATCTATTAGGAATATATTGACTCATAATAGAGTCTCACCTTTTAATAGATTAAAATAATAAATCAAACTACATAGATCATAATAATTATATCACGATTAAGAGTATAAGTACATGTAATGGACTAGAGAAGTTGTTTATTAATATTCAGAACATAAAAAAACATCTCTAATTGGTCCGTTCAATACATACGAAATTTACTAGCACAAGAAGTTGGAATATTACCTTTTCCATAATTAATTAGATGTTTTATAATATATATTTTAATTTAGTGTAGGGGTAAAATGGTAATCCAACTTTCAACTTTTTTGTTCCCACTTTTAGTATAATATGATATATATATATATATATAGGAGTATTATTTTTTTAACAATCAGTTTTTAAATTTATTTATTTTTTTAGTAATTTTTTTTTAAATTTTTGTTAAAAAATATTAGTATTACAAAGGTTAAGAAGTCATAAGATTTTAAAAACTATTTCCTCCGTCCCATTTTAGTTGGGCACATTTCATTTTACACGGTGATTAAAAAATCATAAATGAAATAATGAATTTTACTATTTTACCCTTTATCAATATTAATGATATTTATTGGGCATAGGAATAGACCAGTGACGGAGCCACATGTGATGAAGGGGTGTCGATCGACACCCCTTCGTCGGAGAATTGCACTCTGTAGCTAGATAAAAATATAATTTTTATGTATATATATATTACATATTGACACCCCTTGGCTTATTCATGAATTTACTTCTTTATATTCTGACACTCCTTAGTGAATATTCTGGCTCCGTCACTGGAATAGACATTGGAATTGTAATTAATTGTACGGGCAAAATGGAAAAAAATTAATTAATTAATTCTATCTTGATTTAGTAAGTGATAAACTAATATGAGACATTTATTTTTAGTAAGATGACCAACTAAAATGGGACGGAGGGAGTATTACTTTATTTTAAAGGTGTGACATGATTTTATTTAACTTTGAACAAAAGAACTGCTAATTTCAAAATCTGCTTGTAATTTCAAATAGATAAGGTGAGCGAATTAGCCAAATTGATTGGGGATAAATTCAAATGCAATATAACCAACTGCCAAAATATGTTTTTTTTTTTGTTTACTAAAACTAAATTCAAATTAATAACTATCAACTAACTTAACCAATTTTTTGTCAGTTAATGCTTTTTAAATTATTATTTTGGATTTTAATTTTTAATGATAAATACTGTTTTTTTGTGGTGCTGATGCGTGACTGTTTTTACCTCTGTATAGATAGATTATTAGATATAGATAGATTCCGTGCATTTTTATGTCTGTGGAGTCCAAATTGAAAACAAATACTCTCTCCGTTTCAAAAAGAATGACCTAGTTTGACTTGACACGGAGTTTAAGAAAAGAAAGAAGACTTTTGAATCTTGTGGTCCTAAATTAAAGTTATGGCAAATGTACCAAAATGCCCTTTAATCTTGTGGTCTTAAACATGTCATGTGGAAAGTTGGAATTAAAGTATTACCAAAAAAGGAAAGGGTCATTCTTTTTGAAATGTACTAAAAAGGAAAGTAGGTCATTCTTTTTGAAACGGAGGGAGTACTAAATTGTCATCATAATAGAATTTCTTCAAGATTTTTTTAAAAAAAAATTCAGATTCACTTTTCCTAAATAAATTGGACGGCTGGCTGCATGAATTTGGGAACGTCAATTTTTCCCGAAAATACATGAATAAACCTTTTACCATACAACTACTTTTCCCAAAAATACATGAATAAACCTTTTACCCTACAACAAATTTTCTTAGTCCGTGCACTTTAAACTACTTGAATTTACTGTGAATCATCGTTATGTTTTTTGATTGTGACGCTCCCAAATAGACGCCAGTCACCGGGAATTATTGGTTTGAAGAAAATATTCAATGGTTAGAAAGATTCAAAAAATTAATGGCAAAATCACCATTTTTGGTTCCTGGTCCGCGATTTCACGCTTCTTCATTGTGAAGCACTAAACTAGATAGATTTGGGATCTTGTATGGTTCATTATTTGGTGTATTATCCTTAGAAAAAAAGAACGTGTGGTATTTATTGAAGAGACGGAAGGATTTTAGTTATTTCTTTAATCATAGCACAAGGGTGCATACAAATTGCGATAAGCAATATGCAGAATTAAAATATCAGAAAATGGTATGATGGAAATAAAGTAGACTTTGCAAGTTCAAGCAAAGATCAAGAAATTCAGAATTGCTAGAGTCAGATACCAATCAGGTTGACAATTGTGAGTATTATTTTTACAAATTTTAATATTGTCAGTTTCAATTGCATCATGAGTTTCTAATGTAAGTGTTCTCAGTCTGAATTTTTATGAAGACGACCAAAGACATAAACCAAAACAAGAAGTTATAGAAGAAGTAACAAAAAAACAAGTGGAGGAATGGGAGCTGCCTACTAAAACACATTGGCAAGCATTTCTTGGAGAAGTCACTTTTTGCCCTTGGTGTATGCTCTCAGCTATCTCTGACACCCTCTTCTTCTCTGTTATTTGTTAGAGTGTATAATTCATACACGCATCGGAAGCATAAATTTTCCGGATTACAAACTTACATGTTAACAAGATAATATAATCTTAAAACGAAAATCAGAAAGTACTAACTCTTGAAGCTTTCGCAAAATTCGTTCAACACCATGGAATTCAGGTCTGCTGCCTTCTACTAATTCCTGATTAATTGTTAAATCAATACTTATGTGGGCAAGTAAATGTTTTTATCTGAAAAGATTCTCAAATGGTGAAAAGCAATATCCTCTTTTTTATACACAACTTTCAACAGAAGTTGAAGATGTAAGAGTGTCTGTTTTATTTCACTAATGTAATTTGTCATCATCCAATCTATTAGGAATATATTGACTCATATAGAGTCTCACCTTTTAATAGATTAAAATAATAAATCAAACTACATAGATCATAATAATTATATCACGATTAAGAGTATAAGTACATGTAATGGACTAGAGAAGTTGTTTATTAATATTCAGAACATAAAAAAACATCTCTAATTGGTCCGTTCAATACATACGAAATTTACTAGCACAAGAAGTTGGAATATTACCTTTTCCATAATTAAGATCAAATTATATTTACTCTTGTGCTACAATCATTAAGATGTTTGTCCTACCTCATCTTTGATTGTGAACATTAATTTATAACTTATAAGAACCGACAATTTTAATCTTCTGTGCATGAGTTAAAATACTCCATACATAAAATTGTCTACTATATAAGTACAGGACACGCATGTTGACACAATGATCTATTCAAATAAAGATTTTATTAAACTAAGTAAACAAAATAAATAGTCTTTACATGGGATGAAAATATAATACTATAACATAAACCACATGGTTAATAGTATATCCTAACAATCTACCCCTAGACTCATAACCATGCATGCACAATTTTAACACCCATTTCTTTCACATGCTTATCAAAGACCTTCCGAGTTAAGACCTTTGTAAATGGGTCGGCAAATTGTTCTTTGACTCAATCTTAAAAACTCTCACATCACCCCTTTGAATTATATCTCGAATCAAGTGATATTTTCTCTCAATATGCTTACTTCTTTTATGGCTTCGTGGTTCTTTCGAGTTTGCAACCGCACCACTATTGTCATAATAAAGTGTGTGTGGCGTTTGAATCGAAGAAACCTCTCCAAGCTCTTTCAGTAAGTTACCGAGCCAAACAACCTCCTTAGACGCCTCAGAGGAAGCTACATATTCGGCTTCCATTATGGAATCAGCAACACATGATTGCTTGATACTCCTCCAAACTATGGCGCCATCTCCAAAAGTAAACACATAACCTGAGATAGATTTTCTAGAATCTTTATCTGACTGAAAATTTGAATATGTATACCCAATAGGTATAAGATTGTGAGGGTGAAACACAAGCATGTAATCCCTAGTCCTTTTCAAGTACTTGATTATAACCTTAACCGCAGTCCAATGTTCTTGCTCAGGATTAGACTGAAATCTGCTAACCATGCCAACAGTAAAGCAAATATCAGGTCTGGAGCACAACATAACATACAGGAGACTCCCTACAGCAGAAGCATATGGGACCACCTTCATTCTCACTATCTTATCAGCCATTTTAGGTGACTGATCCTTTGATAGAGTAATTCCATGCCTAAAAGGAAGGAATCCCTTTTTGGAATTTTTCATGCTAAACCTTGCAAGAATAATGTCAATATAAAGCGCTTGAGATTAGCCTATTATTCTTTGTCTGCGATCTCGCATAAGCTTGATCCCAAGGATATGAGACGTTTCTCCTAAGTCTTTCATATCAAAATGCGAGGACAACCACTCCTTAACAGAATTCGACATGCTCACATTATTCCCTATGAGCTAAATGTCATCTACGTAGAGAATAAAAAATCCTACTTTGTCTCCATCCCATTTTTTATAGATGCATGACTCATTTTCACATTGATCAAAACCAAAAGTCTTAATCGAATTGTAAAAACAAGTATTCCATGCCCTAGATGCCTATTTCAATCCATAAATGGATTTCTTAAGTTTACAAAACATGTGTTCATTGCCACTTTCTATGAAACCCACTGGTTGTGCCATATAAATGCACTCATCAAGACTTCTATTTAGGAAAGCCGTCTTGACATCCACTTGCCAAATCTCATAATCATAATGAGCAGCAATGGATAAGCGAATCCTAATGGATTTAAGCATAGCTACCGGCGAAAAATTTTCCTCATAATCAATTCCTTCTTTTTGAGTAAACCCTTTCGCAACAAGCCTTGCCTTAAAAGTTTGCACTTTTCCATCCACACCTCTCTTTTTCTTATAGATCTATCTACAGCCAATGGGTTTGACTCCCGTAGGTGGTTCTACAAGATCCTAGATTTGATTAGAGTACATAGACTCCATTTCAGAGTTCATAGCAGCAATCCACATTTCAGCATCTTTGTCCTGTAGTGCTTCGGCGTAATTAAGGGGTTCATTATTAGGTTCCTCAGGGATTTTATCGTATTATTCTCCCAAAAGCACAAACCATAAAGGTTTTCTAATAATTTGTTTTATTTTATTTTATTTTTTAAAAAAACTAAATTCAAATTAATAACTATCAACTAACTTAACCAAATTTTTGTCAGTTAATGCCTTTTAACTTATTATTTTAGATTTTAATTTTTAATGATAAATACTATTTTTTTGTGGTGCTGATGCGTGACTGTTTTTACCTCCATATAGATAGATTATTAGATATAGATAGATTCCGTTTATTTTTATGTCCGTGGAGTCCAAATTGAAAACAAATAGTAAATTGTCATCATAATAGAATTTCTTCAAGATTTTTTTAAAAAATATTTCCGCTTCACTTTTCCTAAATAAATAGGACGGCTGACTGCATGAATTTGGGCACATCAATTTTTTCCAAAAATACATGAATAAACCTTTTACCATACAACTAATTTTCTTTGTCCGTGCACTTTAAACTACGTGAATTTACTGTGAATCATCGTTATGTTTTTTTGATTGTGACGCTTCCAAATAGACGCCAGTCTCCAGTAATTATTGGTTTGAAGAAAATATTCAGTGGTTCGAAAAATTCAGAAAATTAATGGCAAAATTACTATTTTTGGTTCCTGGACCGCGATTTCACACTTCTTCATTGTGAAGAACTAAACTAGATGGATTTGGGATCTTGTATTGTTCATTATTTTGTGTATTATCCCTAGAAAAAAAAGAACGTGTGATATTTGTTGAAGAGACGGAAGGATTTTGGTTATTTCTTTAATCATAGCACAAGGGTGCGTACAACTTGCGATAAGCAATATGCAGAATTAAATTATCAGAAAATGGTATAATGGAAATAAAGTAGACTTTGCAAGTTCAAGCAAAGATCAAGAAATTCAGAATTGCCAGAGTCAGATACCAATCAGTTGACAATTGTGAGTATTATTTTTACAAATTTTAATATTTTCAGTTTCAATTGCATCATGAGTTTCTAATGTAAGTGTTCTCGGTATCAATTTTTTATGAAGATGGAGAAAGACATAAACCAAAACAAGAAGTTATAGAAGAAGTAACAAAAAACAAGTGGAGGAATGAGAGCTGCCTACTAAAACACATTGGCAAGCATTTCTTGGAGAAGTCACTTTTTTCCCTTGTGTATGCTCTCAGCTATATCTGACACCCTCTTCTTCTCTGTTCTTGCGCACAGAAAAGAATATAGAAGAAGTCTTCATGGTATCCAAGGATACAAGGTATTTATCGCAATTGCCCTGATGCTTGGAGATGGTCTTTTTCATTTTGGCTACATGTTGCTGGTCACATTCTTACATTTCACAAAGAGGATGAGTAGGAGTCCGAGTTCAGGTGAAGAAGAAGACGACGATGATGATGATGGTAATTATAGGCTTAAGATTTTAGTATGTTTAAGGTGTTCTAATTTTTCAGAGAAGATTTTAAAAAATTTAACCTTTGTTTTCTGATATTACTATTGATGCATCATGTGGCAAGATGCTCTTTAATCTTAAAGCTGCATTTTGCTCATTAGATGTGCTTACACTTCTAAAGTTGGGATGGCAGTGCTGCATCCACCGTCTTCATCCTATAAACTCAAAATAGTTCATGTTATCACACTTCAAAAACTTTGTTGTGATGTGTGTAATATTCTTAGTATACAATTTGACAAAACTTCTAAAGTTTTAAACTCATGCCAAGTTAAATATGGAAATTATAGCATATATGTAAATATACATGAATTTGTCATAGCCTGCTCATCTCTGTGGTTTAAACTATGTTCCCAGCTAATGAGCATTTACCATTGTGATGTTTGATTCACTTTTCTTCTAAATTCATTCCAGCTTACTGATCACGGCATAACTGTAACACCCCATACATTTTCGACCCTACTTGATTGAATTAACACTTATGAAATTATTTAAACATGGGAAAGTTGGTGGATTATGCGTTAGTTTATTGGGCTAGGCTATTGGGCCCAAATGAGACCCAAAAATGAAGTAAAAGGCATGGCCCAAATGGACAATGACCCATTCTTCCATGTTGACTAAGTAACATGCATTTAATGTTGGCTAAGTATGACCATTGAGCCATTATAAAAGGCACAAAATCAGATTTTTATTCCACAAAGCACACATGCCAATTCTAGAATATTCAAGATATTTCTCATCTCAACTCAAACCCTAAGTCATCACTCCTTTGGACAAGATCACCCTCTTGTAAGATTTGGTAAGTGTTCATTCTTATGGTTTAGTATATGATATGCTTAAGATGGTGTATGAATCATGTTGGTTATGTTGGCAAAGTGTTAGACAGTTTACTATGCGTAAAACAGTGTGCTTTTGCTCAATCAGTGAAGGATTTTGCCTTCTAAACTTGAAAGTGGACTTGTGGTCTTGAAGGAAGTGAGTTTGATGGATTAAATATCAACATGTATGATGTTTTTATGTCCTTCACTTTTTTTCTTTTTGTATATAACATTTGGAATTATTGTTGTGAAATTGTGCATGGAATGGGTGTCGTATTAAAAGGAAAATGCAGTTTTGGTGATGTTCATGTGTGTTGTGAAACCATGACTGTTCGTGGGCATCCAAGTTACCAAAAATATGTAAATAAAAGCTTACTTATGGCCTTGGACCATTTATTACACAAAAGGGCCCAAAAGAGACTCTTTTTGGCCAACCAGGCATCCGCCCTCGCGTCTGGAGCACCTGCAGGCGCAGATGCCAAAGCAGGTGGCTCTGGACAAGGTCAGAGGGGTACCTACGGCTGCATTTCATCCACATCAGTTTTTATTTATTAACAACAATCCATAAGTGGTATAATCCATCATGCCTCCAAACGACCCCTTAAAGTCATTCAAAAGGTATCAAAAGTAAAGAAAGAAAGTAAATATCTCAAAAGTAAAGAAAGAAAGTAATCCATAATTGTTGGTTGTGAGAGTACGGGTGGTAGCTTTAGAGGCATAAGCCTAGCTCAAGCCGATCCCAAGATTAATGGATCAGGGGGCAGTCCTAGAGGCATAAGCCTAGCTCGGGCCGATCCTGACAGATGGTAGCTCTAGAGGTAAGAACCTAGCTTGAGCCAAACCTGATATATTAGTTTATGGGTGGAAGCTCTAGAGGTAAGAACCTAGCTCGAGCCGAGCCCGATATATTGATTTATGGGTGGCAGCTCTAGAGGTGTAAGCCTAGCTCGAGCCGATCCCAACATAACGTTATGTTATGTTAAGACCCACTGATCAGTTGGGGGGCTCGGGTACGATATGATATAAGTGATGATGAATAAACAATAGAAGCAAAAGGAAATAACGAATGTAAGGTACATGGTTCCACATATGCAGAACGATGGTTTATCCATATCGGCTATTCTCTTATATTTAATTCCATTGAAGTTCTCATGTATGATACATTTTCATATGGCCTTACATACTCTGTACATTCTTCGTACTGAAGTCCCTTGGGGGACTTACCTTACTTGCAGCAGGTACAGGTGCTAGTAGACCTCCACAGTAGGTTGCGGGTCATTTGCAGATCTTTGGTGAGTTCCAGTTGGTTCGGGGCTTTTCGAGTCATATGTGTACATTGATTTTGGTGCTATGTAAATATGGTATAAAGCGGGGGCTTTTCCCGTCTTTAGGTTGGTTATGTATATGTATCTTTAGAGGCTTTGTAGACGTATGTGGGAAGACAAATGTAAGAGATGTATGTCTATCTTTGACTTGATGGCCCTAACGGCCACGTTTCATATATAGTACATGTTTCCATGACTTCCACATAGTTGCATGAGATATAATGATGTTCATACAGAGACATGCATATGAATGTACATGAGCAAAGATTGGTTCTCTCGGGCCTCAATAGCTTAGGGTGCCAGTCCGCCCCGTTGGAATTCGGGGCGTGACAAAAAGTGGTATCAGAGCAGGTCGTTCTAAGGGTGTCTACAAAGCCGTGTCTTAGTAGAGTCTTGCTTATGGATGTGTTGTGCACCACATTTATAAGTAGGAGGCTACGGGACATTTATGAGTTGTTTCTTTTCTTCATTTCTAGATCGTGTAATAGAGCCAATGTTGTAAGTGGAAATTATATCTGACCAATGTCGATGACAAGAAGAGGTAGAGGCAAAGGTAAGCAAGTAGATATGCTTGCCGGTGAAGGAATGAGTAAATCACCACCTGACCAAGCTAGTCAAGGTGGGGCTAACACTAAAATTGCATCGCGGTCTTCTTCTTCTAATCCAGCTCTGGAAGAGCCAAGAGATAGAGAAGTACCCGCAGAATCGCCAATGAATGCCACTGACCAGGATTTAAGAAATGCAGTGCATATGTTGACTCAGATAGTTGCTGCACAAAGTCAAGGATGAGCTGGTCCAACGACAAATGAGGATGATGCGGCTAGAGTGGCGAGTCACAGGACATAGGACTTCCTGAAATTAGACCCTCCTATATTCACTGGGTCAGACCCGAAAACAGATCCACAGGACTTCGTGGATCAAATTCATAGGGCTCTAGATGTTATGCACGTGACTGGTGTAGAAACAGTTGAACTTGCGGCCTGTAGATTGAAGGGAGAAGCTATATTGTAGTATGAGGACTGGAAAAGATCGAGGGGTATTGATGCACTTCCAGCTGGTTGGGAAGAATTTAAAATGGCATTCCTTGATCATTACCTCCCATATGAGATCCGGGAGGCACGTGCAAACTAGTTTTTAAATCTACGTCAAGGGAATATGAGTGTCAAAGAATACAGTCTGCAGTTTAATTCTTTGGCTCGATATGCTCCAAATGTAGTGGTGTCACGACCCGAATACCATTCGGGCTGGACTAGCACCCGGAGCCGACAAGGCCTGAGAGAACCAATCTGCTCACGAACATTCATATGCATGCCTCTGTAACAACATCGCTATAACTCATACAACTATGCAAAAATCATGGAAACATGTATTATATATATAAACTTGGCCGATGGGGCCATCAAGTCAAACTGGACATGCATCTCTTACATTCCGCTTCCCACATATGTCTATAAAGCCACTACAGATACATATACATAGCCAAGCTGTCATGCCCCGTACCCCAACGGGACGGATTGGCACCCGTAGCTGATAAGGCCCGAGAGAACCAAGCTTTACTCACGTTCAATCATATACATGACATAAAAAACATCACCACCATGTAAGGGTATAAAATGCTAGTAGCAGAAATCATGGAACATGATATATATATATATATATATATACAAGAAACTTGGCCGTTAGGGCCATCAAGTCAAGAAGGACATGCACCTCTTATATTCATATACCCACATCTGTCTACAAAAGCCTCTATTAGGAGTACACACATAACCATCCTGAGTTTGGGACAAGTCCCCTCTTTACAAAACATTTATAATACCAAAATCGATATACATCTTGAACACGGAAAGCCCCAAACCAATTGGAGCTCACCAATGATCAGTAAATGTCCTGCAGCTTACCGTGGAGGTCTACTAGTACCTGTGCCTGCAGCAAGTAAGGTAAATTCCCCAAGAGGGGTCAGTACAAAGAATGTACTGAGTATGTAAGACTGTATGCAACTGAATCAGTATATAAGAACTTTCATGGAAAATAGTTACAAGGGACATGCCCAATATGGATAAGCCATCAAACAATATATTTGGAACTGCGTGCATTACTTTCGATACTCTCTACACTTTAGTGCTTTTGTACCTCTTCTTACTTACTTGCCAGTCATTAGTTATATATTGCCCGGGCCCAACTGATCAGTGGGAAAATAATATCATTATGCAGGGGTTCATGTCACCCCATGGATACACCCATAATGTTGGGATAGTCATCATGAAGGTGTGTTCTTTCACCCCATGGATATCGTCATGAAGGTGTTTATTACACCCCATGGATACACTCATAATATTAGGATCATCATCATGAAGGTGTTTATTTCACCCCATGGATACACTCACTCATGAAAGATTACTACATTGAGTATTATGACATTTTTGGAAGCACACATATATGCATTTCTTTATCCTTCACTTCATGAGATTGATACTTGGTGGTTAAAATATATTATTAGATCGTAGAACATAACATTATTGAGACTTGGAACCCTGTCCATAATTATGTAATACATGAATGACAATAGATCAAGAATAAGATATATATGGTTAACACTAGATGATAACAAGAAATGAGATGCCTTAGGACATTTCGGGAACGAGTAAGTACCATAACAAAGTGTACACTGTATGCTGCAGAAGGATACGAAAAGTGGAACCTTACATACCTCGTATTCTCAATACGACTATACAATCTTAGATGTGCATACAATGTCCCGCTCCTTCCTTATATTTCACTCTACAACACAAATACATAACGGAATTTACATTAACCACCAACTACCTTTCAAATGCACATAACTTCAATGAGTTACATGTTTGCCTTTAAAATGCCATTTCCCCCTTGACAATAACATTGATAAAAGCATCATACCAATAATCCCACAATATTCCCAACATTGACCAAAATATCATAAACCATTAGCATGTCACACCAAGTTCATACTTTCCACTCTTCGTCACCACAACATCACAATTATTCCATCAAATTACTTCAATACACCTCACAACAACAAATCAGCCAAAATCCCATAGTTTACACTTATATGAAAATAACAAGTTTAATAACATAATCACACGATACATGTTGTTATTTCATCCATACCATGCTCTTTCATCAAACTCACAAGTCATATTTCAAGTTACAATTCCATGGATATCACATCTTTCACAAAAACACAAAGTGCCATATCCAACACTTCCAAGCATAACCAACATGATTTACATACTCTCCCATGCATATAATACATTATTCCATAAGAATAATTACTTACCCAAGCTTGAAAATTGATGATTTTGCTCCAAGAAGTTGGCTTAGGGTTCTTGAGAGTTGAGAGAAATTTTGGAAAATTTCTAGAAATGTGTAGTGTAATCCTTTGAATAAAAATCAGATTTTTCACTTATTTATAGGCCCTCAAGTCTTCTTGGCATTAAATGCTATGTATAAGGGGTCAAAGGGTGAAGAATGGGTCATTTGACCCATTTTGGCCCATGTCTTCTTTCTAATTTTGGGCCTTTTATTGAGCCCAATTCACTCAATCCAATAAAATCAATAATTTCTCATGTTTAAATCATCTCATACGTGTTACAACAATATTCCCACTCACGCTATTCATATCTGTATCCTCAATCCCAAAAACAAGTGATTCTAGCCACGTATGGCTTATTTTGACTACAAGGGCAAAACTGTCATTTTGATGCCAAATTCATTCACGAGTAATTTTACCATACCAATATAATATTTCATTCATTCCATGTATATACTCATGGTTGTAGAAGAAACGTGGCAAAAATCAGCTCGGTACGTCCCCGGGCACCCTTGGGACTTAGAAAATTTCCAACTTTTGAAAAAGTGGCAAAACCAGCCTGGCACGCCCTTGGGCGCGCCATCTTGATGCCTCTGGGCTAAAAAGTTTGGGTCAGAGAGGCCTGGCACGCCCTCTGGCGTGCACCATCCTTAATTTTTTTTGAAAATTTCATTTTTCGACTTTTCTTCGCGGGTTTGGTTAGATACTTCATGTCCTATTCTTTAACTTACTTCTTACCCTTAATATCCTTTGTTTGGAGGTCCTCTTAGCCTCATTTTTATCCCCACAAATTCTCCACGAAATTCACAAAACACCTCCTACGAAGGGCTAATCACATGTACGAGGCCAAATTTCAATTTTCTCGTCATTAACATTACCAAATACATACTTATAGCTCTCGACACCTAAGTAAATATTATTCAACGTCGTCAAGTAGGGTTGGTAAGGTACGGGGTGTTATATTTTTCCCCCCTTGGGAACATTCGTCCTCGAATGTTAACAATATCATTTCAAGTACGACAAATGCATCTCTATATTAGCATACATATACATAGACACTTAATGCTCATAAATACTTACTTGTTATGACTCCACTCCCGTACATTGAACGTCTTGGTCCATTTGAAATAGATGGGGATATTTAAATTTCATCATTTCTTCAGCTTCCCATGTGATCTCCTCTACTTGTTAATTTCTGCAAAGGACTTTTACGGAAGCTATGTCCTTATTCCTCAACCTCTTTACTTGTCGATCTAGGATAGCAATGGGTACCTCTTCATAAGTAAGATCCTCCGTAATTTGAACATATTCAAAGGGAACAATACGAGATGGATCCCCTATGCACTTTCGAAGCATCGAAACATGAAATATCGGATGGACTGAGAAAAGTTCCTGGGGTAGAGCCAACTCATACGCAACTTGCCCAAATCTTCTAATGATTTCATATGGGCCTATGTAAGGTGGACCCAATTTCCCTTTCTTTCCGAAACGCATTACCCCTTTCATCGGTGACACCTTTAAAAATACCCAATCACCTATGGCGAATTCAAGCCCTCTTCTTCTAACATCGGCATATGACTTGTGTCGACTCTGGACCATTTGTAATCATTGTTGAATCACTTTAACTTTCTCCATAGCCTGATGAACAATATCTAGCCCAAGTAAAGCATTTTCACCTGCTTCAAACCATCCAATTGGTGATCTACATTTCGTTCCGTACAAAGCTTCATAAGGTGCCATTTTAATACTTGAATGATAGCTATTGTTGTAAGCAAATTCAAAAAGAGGCAAATGGTCATCCCAACTTCCTAGAAAATCTAACGTGCATGCTCGTAGCATATCTTCAAGTATCTGAATAGTACATTCTGCTTGTCCATCAGTCTGAGGATGGAAAGTCGTACTTAAATTCACCTGTGTGCCCAAACTCTACTGAAAAGATCTCCAAAAGTGCATTGTTAACTGTGCTCCTCTGTCTGATATAATGGAAAGTGGAATACCATGCAATCGTTCTATCTCTTTCACATATAATTTTGCATACTCTTCAGCTGTATAGGTGGTCCTGACTGGTAGAAAATGCGCTGATTTGGTAAGCCTGTCCACTATGACCCATATAAAATCAAATTTCCTCAATGTACGAGGCAAACCTGTAATGAAGTCCATATTAATCATATCCCATTTCCAAACTGGAAGATTGATACATTGCATGTAACCTCTTGGTTTCTGATGCTCTACTTTCACTTGTTGATAATTTGGGCATTGAGTGACAAATTCTGCAATGTTCTTTTTCATATTTCCCCACCAGTACACTTCTTTTAAATCATGGTACATTTTAGTAGCACCCGGATGAATAGAATAGCGCGAGTGATGCGCCTTTGTCATGATTCTCTTTCTCAGCTCATCTACATCTGGAACACATAATCTTCCTTGGCATTGAAGTACCCCTTCTTGTGTAAGATCAAATGCCTTTGTCAAATTATGTTGTACACTTTCGTTTAGCTGCAGTAACATAGAATCCGCATACTGCTTCTCTTTCACTTCAACCAGTAAGGAGGATTCCGATGCATTTTGTACAATAACTCCATCATCTGAGGATTCAAGAAGACGAACCCCCAAGCTGGCTAATTGATATAAATCTTTGACTATCTCCTGCTTTTCAGTCAACTGGCCACTAGTGCTTTCTACTGCCTTGCGGCTCAATGCATCAGCTACTACATTTGCTTTGCCTGGATGATAAAGAAGATCAATATCATAGTCTTTTCAAAGTTCTAACCACCTTCGTTGCCTCAAATTAAGTTCCTTCTACTTAAAGAGATATTGCAAACTTTTGTGATCCGTATAGATGTCAACATGAACTCCATATAAATAATGACGCCATATCTTTAAAGCAAAGACCACTGCTGCTAATTCAAGATCATGTGTGGGATAATTTTTCTCATGTGGCCGTAACTGTCGTGAGGCATATGCTATGATATTACCGTGTTGCATCAATACACATCCGAGGCCAACCCCGAAAGCATCACAATACACTGCATAACCTTCGGTGCCTTCGGGAAGTACTAAAACTGGTGTGGAGGTTAGTTTATCTTTCAACTCTTGGAAGCTTTTCTCACATGCATCATTCCACTGAAATTTAACTGCTTTATGTGTAAGCTTTGTTAACGGTGCAGCAATAGAGGAAAAACCTTCCACAAATCTTCTGTAATAACCTGCCAGTCCAAGAAAACTACGAATTTCTGTGGGTGTTGTAGGTCTTGTCCAATTTTTCACTGCTTCAATCTTTTGTGTATCAACCTGTATCCCTTCATCTGACATAATGTGGCCCATGAATGCAACTGATTTTAACCAAAACTCACACTTAGAGAACTTGGCATACAACTTACGCTCACGAAGAATCTGCAATACTTGCCGTAAGTGATTAGCATGGTCCTCTGGTGATCTTGAATAAACCAGGATGTCATCTATAAATACCGTGACAAACACATCTAGAAATGGCTTAAACCCCCTATTCATCAAATCCATGAAAACAGCTGGTGCATTTGTTAGTCCAAATGACATAACTAAAAATTCGTAATGGCCATACCGTGTTCGAAATGCTGTTTTGGGTACATCTTTTTCTCTAACTCTGACTTGATGGTAACCCGACCTTAAGTCGATCTTTGAAAAACACTTAGCACCCTGTAAATGATCAAATAAATCATCAATTCGAGGGAGGGGATATTTGTTCTTGATCATTACCTTATTCAATTACCGATAGTCGATGCACATTCTCGATGTACCATCTTTCTTTCATACAAATAATACCGGTGCACCCCATGGGGACATACTAGGCCTAATGAAGCCTTTGTCCAGCAAATCTTTCAATTGCTCCTTCAATTCACGCAATTCAGCTAGAGCCATTCTATATGGAGGAATAGAAATAGGCTGAGTGCCTGGAATCACATCAATGCCAAATTCTACTTCCCGTTCTAGGGGTAAGCCTGGAAGATCCTCTGGAAATACGTCAAGAAATTCATTGACCATTGGAACCGACTGCGGAGTTAGTGGTTCCACTTCAGTGTCTTTCACCCATACTAAATGACATATATAACCCTTGGCAATCATTTTTCTGGCTTTCAAATAGGAAATAAATCTTCCTTGTGGTGCCCCTACATTACCTTGCCATTCAAGAACATTTTCTTGCGGAAAGCAAAATTGCACCTTCTTGGCCCGGCAATCTACCGTGGCATAACAAGAGGCCAACCAATCCATTCCCATGATCACATCAAAATCCACCATCTCTAATTCAATGAGATCCGCAAGTTTATCATGACCACACACAGTTACCACACAGTTACGATATACTCTTTTTGCAACAATATATTCACCAACCGGTGTAGACACTTCAATTAACTTAATTAATATTCTGGTACCTTTACAAATTTCACAGCAACCAATGGTATAACATAGGAAAATGTAGAACCTGGGTCAATCAAGGCATATACATTATATGAGAATATGGATAATGTACCTGTGACAACGTCAATAGAAGCCTCTGAATTCTGTCGGTCCACTAAAGCATAAGTACGATTCTGGACCCCACTCATACTGGCTGCTCCTCTGGCACCTCTACCATGACCAACAGACTGTACACCTCGGCCTAAAGAAGGAACCGATGATGATGATGCAATAGTCGATCCCGCAGGTCGCGCCACACTACCCAAGCCTCTTTGCGGGCAGTCTCTCATCATGTGCCCCACCATACCACACTAATAACATACATTCATCCCCCGCCGACATTCACCTGAATGAAATCATCTACAATACTGACACAACGGGCGAGAAGATCCCGCTGTCTGTGAACCACGACTCCCACTGCTTTACTCGGCTTGATTAAAACCCCCGTACCCTCGAAAGTGAGAGGAAGTGCCTACCGTGGAATGAGAAAATGAAGGCCTAGGTGGTCTATTAAAACTTCGAGGCCTGAACTCTGCTTGGGACGCCATGGACTGTCCCGTAGATCTAGCTCTCTTGGATGGCCCTTCTTCAAACCCTTGTGTTCTTCTTCGTTACCTCTGATCTTTCATTTTCTGCGCAAAGGCCTGTATTCTAGCTATATCCATATCTCAATTTAGGGCAGCAATTGTGCAGTCTCGTACCAAATATGGCTCCAATGTGTCCACATATCGATGTACTCTGTCTGTCATTGTGGACACCACATTTGGAGCATATCGAGCCAAGGAATTAAATTGCAGACTGTATTCCCTGACACTCAGATTCCCTTGACGAAGATTTACAAATTGATCCGCACGAGCCTCTCGGATCTCATAAGGAAGGTAGTGATCAAGAAATGCCACCTTAAATTCATCCCACGTAGGTGGGTTTGCACCAATACCATGAGCTTTCTTCCAATCTTCAAACCACAATATCGCCTCTCCTTTTAATTTATAAGCAGCAAGTTCAACTGTTTCTACCCCATTTATATGCATAACCTCCAGAGCTCTTTGGATTTGATCTATAAAATCTTGGGGATCTTCATTCGGGTCTGATCCAGTGAATGTGGGAGGATCTAAATTCAAGAAGTCCTGTGTTCTGCGACTAGCTGCTCTCGCTGCACTATCATCGCCTGTCATTGGACTACTTTGTCCCTGAACCTGTGCAGTAACTATTCGGGTCAACATCTGCACTGCATCCTTTAAGTCCTGATCAGTAGTAGTATTCAATAGTGGATCTACAGGTGCTCCTCTCCTACTCGACTCTTCTGGAACAGAGGGAGTGGAGGAAGCTCGGGACACAAATTCATGCTCAGTATCGCCTTGATTAACTTGATCAGGTGGTGGTATACTGGTTCCTTCTCCAGCAATTCTATCTATCTTCTTACTTTTACCTCGAACTCTTCTTGTCATCAGCATTTTCTATAATATACAAGAACAATAATATTTATAGTCAGCAACAATCTTACCTATAACTTAGGCTCTAATGCACGATCTAGAAATGAAGGAATGAAACAACATCCTAAATGTCCCGTAGCCTCCTACTTATAAATGTGGTGCACAACACATTGATAAGTAAGACTCTACTCAGACACGGCTTTGTAGACACCCTTAGAACGACCTGCTCTGATACCACTTTTGTGACACCCCGTACCCCAACGGGACGGATTGGCACCTGTAGTCGATAAGGCCCGAGAGAACCAAGCTTTACTCACGTTCAATCATATGCATGACATAAGAAACATCACCACCACGTAAGGGTATAAAATGCTAGTAGCGGAAATCATGGAACATGATATATATATATATACAAGAAACTTGGTCGTTAGGGCCACCAAGTCAAGAAGGACATGCACCACTTATATTCATATACCCACATCTGTCTACAAAAGCCTCTATTAGGAGTACACACATAACCATCCTGAGTTCGGGACAAGTCCCCTCTTTACACAACATTTATAATACCAAAATCGATATACATCTTGAACACGAAAAGCCCCGAACCAACTGGAGCTCACCAAGGATCAGTAAATGTCCTGCAGCTTACCGTGGAGGTCTACTAGTACCTGTGCCTGCAGCAAGTAAGGTAAATTCCCCAAGAGGGGTCAGTACGAAGAATGTACTGAGTATGTAAGACTGTATGCAACTAAATCAGTATATAAGAACTTTCATGGAAAATAGTTACAAGGGACATGCCCAATATGGATAAGCCATCAAACTATATATTTGGAACTGCGTGCATTACTTTCGATACTCTCTTCACATTAGTGCTTTTGTACCTCTTCTTACTTACTTGTCAGTCATTAGTTATATATTGCCCGGGCCCAACTGATCAGTGGGAAAATAATATCGTCATGCAGGTGTTCATGTCACCCCATGGATACACCCATAATGTTGGGATAGTCATCATGAAGGTGTGTTCTTTCACCCCATGGATATCGTCATGAAGGTGTTTATTACACCCCATGGATACACTCATAATATTAGGATCATCATCATAAAGGTGTTTATTTCACCCCATGGATACACTCACTCATGAAAGATTACTACATTGAGTATTATGACATTTTTGGAAGCACACATATATGTATTTTGTTATCCTTCACGTCATGAGATGTATACTTGATGGTTAAAATATATCATTAGATCGTAGAACATAACATTATTGAGAATTGGAACCCTGTCCATAATTATGTAATACATGAATGACAATAGATTAAGAATAAGATATATATGGTTAACACTAGATGATAACATGAAATGAGATGCCTTAGGACATTTCGGGAATGAGTAAGTACCATAACAAAGTGTATACTGTATGCTGCAGAAGGATACAGAAAGAGGAACTTTACATACCTCGTATTCTCAATACGACTATACAATCTTAGATGTGCATACAATGTCCCACTCCTTCCTTATATTTCACTCTACAACACAAATACATAACGAAATTTACATTAACCACCAACTACCTTTCAAATGCACATAACGTCAATGAGTTACATGTTTGCCTTTAAAATGTCATTACCCCTTGACAATACCATTGATAAAAGCATCATACCAATAATCCCACAATATTCCCAACATTGACCAAAATATCATAAACCATTAGCATGTCACACCAAGTTCATACTTTCCACTCTTCATCACCACAACATCACAATTATTCCATCAAATTACTTCAATACACCTCACAACGACAAATCATCCAAAATCCCATAGCTTACACTTATATGAAAATAACAAGTTTAATAACATAATCACACCATACATGTTGTTATTTCATCCATACCATGCTCTTTCATCAAACTCACAAGTCATATTTCAAGTTACAATTCCATGGATATCACATCTTTCACAAAAACACAAAGTGCCATATCAAACACTTCCAAGCATAAACAACATGATTTACATACTCTCCCATGCATATAATACATTATTCCATAATAATAATTACTTATCCAAGCTTGAAAATTGATGATTTTGCTCCAAGAAGTTGGCTTAGGGTTCTTGAGAGTTGAGAGAAATTTTGGGAAATTTCTAGAAATGTGTAGTGTAATCCTTTGAATAAAAATCAGATTTTTCACATATTTATAGGCCCTCAAGTCTTCTTGGCATTAAATTCCATGTATAAGGGGTCAAAGGGTGAAGAATGGTTCATTTGACCCACTTTGGCCCATGTCTTCTTTCTATTTTTGGGCCTTTTATTGAGCCCAATTCACTCAATCCAATAAAATCAATAATTTCTCATGTTTAAATCATCTCATACATGTTACAACAATATTCCCACTAACGCTATTCATATTCGTAGCCTCAATCCCAAAAACAAGTGATTCTAGCCACGTATGGCTTATTTTGACCACAAGGGCAAAACTGTCATTTTGATGCCAAATTCGTTCACGAGTAATTTTACCATACCAATATAATATTTCATTCATTCCATGTATATACTCGTGGTTGTAGAAACAACGTGGCAAAAATTGGCTCGGTACATCCCCGGGCACCCTTGGGACTTAGAAAATTTCCAACTTTTGAAAAAGTGGCAAAACCAGCCTGGCACGCCCTCTGGCGCGCCCCATCCTTAATATTTTTTGAAAATTTTGTTTTTCGACTTTTCTTCGCGGGTTTGGTTAGATACTTCAAGTCCTATTCTTTAACTTACTTCTTACCCTTAATATCCTTTGTTTGGAGATCCTCTTAGCCTCATTTTGAACCCCACAAATGCTCCACGAAAATCACAAAACACCTCCTACGAAGGGCTAATCACATGTACGAGGCTAAATTTTAATTTTCTCATCATTAACATTACCAAATACATACTTATAGCTCTCGACACCTAAGTAAACATTATTCAACATCGTCAAGTAGGGTTGGGAAGGCACGGGGTGTTACACAAGCTAGAGTCGGGACAATTCCCCGCTTTATACAGCATGTACAATACCAAAACCAATGTACACTATGACTCGAAAAGCCCCAAACCAACTGGAGCTCACCAAAAATCTGCAAATGACCCGCACTCTACTGTGGAGGTCCACTAACACCTGTGCCTGCAGCAAGTAAGGTAAATTCCCCCTCAAGGGGGTCAGTACGAAGAATGTACTGAGTATACAAGGCTATATGAAACTGTATGATACAACAAGACTTCAATGTAATCCAATATAAGCGAGTAATCAATATGGATAAATTAGTGATCTGCATATGTGGAACCATGTACCTTACATTTATTACGAATAACCCATCGTTCTGTATGTTTGGAACTACGCGTATTGCTTTTGATACTCTCTTCACTTTTGTACCTCTTCTTACTTACTTGTCAATCATTAATCATATACTACCCGGGCCCAACTGATCAGTGGGAAATTAATAATATCGTCATGCAGGTGTTCATGTCACCCCATGGATACACCCATAATGTTGGGATAGCCATCATGCAGGTGTTTATTTCACCCCATGGATATCATCATGCAGGTGTTTATGTCACCCCATGGATACAACTACTCATACATTACTTCATTCTTTCACTTTTACGAGATTGGTATCTTTACTTGTGAGAGATTGATATATTAAAGCCATAACCTTATTGGAAGCTTTGAAACATAACATTATTGGGAATTTAGAACCATGTCCATAATTATGTAACTCATGAACAACAACGACTAATGAATGAGGGATATGTGACTTAAGAATGAATAGATTCTCCTTACGTCGTCATTTTCCTTGAAACAGTTTCTTTTAGTAGTTACAACATTATGAGAGCTTAGGAACTTCAGTCCATGGATAAGAGACATATGAATGCCAATCGTTCAATGAATAGGAAACATGTGGATAACAACATGTATCAAACCTGAATGAGATACCTTAGAATATTTCAGAATGGAACAACTACTATGACAATGTGAACAATATCTGCTGCAGAAGGATATGGAAAGAGTAACCTTACATACCTTCACTTCCAAGTATGAATACACAAGACTATATATGAACACAATAGTCCAGCTCCTTCCTTACATTTCACTCTACAATACAAGTAGATAACGGGCGTACGTTAACAATCAACTACCTTACAAGTATATAAGTGTCACAATGAGTTACGTGACTGCTATATAGCATCATTTCGTTCTTCACAATACAATCCACTGCATTAACATACCAATAATACCATAACATACCATACATTGACCAATACATCATAAACTAATAACATTTCACACCAAGTTTATCCTTTACACTTCCTCATTAACACTACGTTACCTTTTCTCCGTCAAGTCACTTGATAGCTTTCACAATAACACTTTAACAACAATCCATATTTTATACCATTCAAAATACCTCTGGGATACTCCTTTATAGTCATTTAAAAGGTACCATAAGTTGATAATTGCATCCATGAAGGGTATAGGGGCTTCGGGGGGTTCAAAGGGATGCAAAAACAAGCAATTTAGGGTTCTGGGCTGACCTACGAAGGCTCTTGCACCCGCAGGTGGATGAACTGCATACGCATGTGCCCTTTGGCAGTAGCCAGAGGCACCCGCGAAGTCACCTGCGCCCGCAGGTGCTTCATCTGCGAGAGCGGGTGCCCATTTCGGCCAAAAAGGGTCTCTTTTGGGTCTTTTTATGCAATGAATGGTCCATGATAATAACTAAACTTCTCTTGACATATTTTAGATCATATTGGATGCCAAAAATCATCCATGTTTTCACAACACACATGAACATCACCAAAACCACACTATTTCTTCAATACACCACCAAATCCATGCACAATTTTGCAATAACAATTCCAAACATTATGTACAAGAATAAAACAAGTTAAGGCTATAATCACATATCACATTTCAATATTGAACCCATAAAGTTCACTTTGTTCAAGGCCACAAGTCCATTTTCAAGTTTACAAGGCAAAAAAACCTTTACCGATTAAGCAAACATAAATTGTTTCACACATAGTGAACTTCTCACACTTCACCAACATAACCAACATGATATACACCATATTACATGCATACAATATATTAAACCATGAGATTAAGCACTTACCAAAGCTTTCCAAGGAGTGATCTTGTCCCAAGAGAAAAATAGCTTTAGGGTTTGAGTGTTGAGAGGAAAGTTTGGATGATTCTAGAAAATGGCATGTGTAATGTGTTGAATGAAAATCTGATTTTTATCTTGCTTTATATGGTCCCCTTAAGTCATACTTATCCACATATAACTCATTAAATGAGGGCATCACTTGGTCAATTGAAAGAGTGGGTCAAATACCCCTTTGGGCCATGTCTTTTGCTCCACCTTTGGGGTTCAATTTGGGCCCAATGGCACAAGACTTATTTAAACCCAACATATTAATGTATAATTCATCAATTCTCTCATGTTTTAATATTTTCATAAATGTTACGGTAATCAACTAAACTCAGAAACATACGGGGTGTTACATTCTTCCCCCCTTAGAAACATTCGTCCTCGAATGTTAGTGACATTATTCAAAGTAATCAATTACAAGTCTAGGAGCATTCTTCATGTTATCATATATATATATACTCAATGCTTATAAGTACTTACTTGTCAATGTTCCGATCTCATATTGTGAGTTTGTTCTTCCCTTTGGAATAAATGAGGGTACTTGGACCTCATCATTTCTTTGGCTCCCCACGTGATTCCCTTTACCAGTCGATTTCTCCAGTGTACCTTTACCAAGGCTACTTCTTTATTTCTTAATCTTTTCACTTATCCATCTAGAATAGCAATATATATTTCTTCATAAGTGAGATCCCCCATAACTTGTACACTTTCAATAAAAATAATAGATCTCGGCATATGACTTGCGTTAGCTTGTAGCTACTATTGTACCACCTTAACTTTCTCCATAGTTTAATGAACAAAATATGACCCGAACAAAGCAATTTCATCAGCAGTAACCCATCCAATTGATGATCTATATTTTCTTTCATATAAAGCTTCGTAAGGTGCCTTTTGATACTTTTATCGTAAGCAATTTCAATAAATGATAGATGTTCATCCCAACTACCTTTAAAATCCAATGTACAAACTCGTGGCATATCTTCAAATGTTCATATAATATGTTCTGTTTGTCCATCTATCTAAGGATGACAAGTCGTACTTACATCCACCTGTGTACCCATGCTTTACTGAAAAGACTTCCAACACTGTGCAATAAAGTAAGCTCCCCTGTTTGATATAATAAGGAGTGGAATCCCATGTAATCATACTATCTCGGTAACATACAACTTTGTATAATGTTCAGTTGTATCGGTGGTCCTAACTGATAGAAAAATAAGCTGACTCGGTAAGCCTGTCAACTATTACCTATATGGAATCAACATTTGCAGTGTACGAGGCAACCCTGTGATTAAATCCATGTTATTCATGTTCCACTTCCAAACTGGAAGGGTAATACATTGCATAAAACATACAGATTTCTAATGCCATACTGTTAATCAGTGACCGCTTGGACATTGAGCTACAAGTTCTACAATGTGCTTCTCATGTAATCTTACCAAGACATCTCTGCTAAACCATGGTACACACAATCTACATTGGCGTTAAAGTACTTCCCCTTGTGTTTGTTTAAATACCTTTGTCGAACTTTGCTGTACATTCTTTTTCAATTGAACTAAAAATAGGATTTACATATTGTTTTTCCTTTATCTCAGATACCAATGAAAATTCTACCACATTTGACACTATAATTCTTTCACCTGAAGTTTTATACAAGTAGTGGTGCCATCTGTTACAAGCAATTGTCACAACTGTTAACTTAAAATCATATGTGGGATAATTTCTCTTATGTGGATGCAATTGTCTTAAGGCATATGCTATCACATTGTCATGCTGCATGTATACACATCCCACACCAACTTTTAAAACATCACCATACACTGCATGCTCTTATGTGCCCTTGGGAGGTACTAGTACAGGTGTAGGAGTCAATTCATCTTTCAGCTCTTGTAAACTTTCTAATATACCTCATTCCGCTGAAACTTAGTTACTTTGTGTGTTAGCTTTGTGAAGGGTAATGGCAGAAAGCCCTTTTTAACAATTCTTCTGTAATAACTGGCCAACTCAAGGAAGCTACGAATTTTTGTAGGTGTCATAGGCCTTGGCCACTCCTTTTGTGTATATTAATCCCGATTCCTCCATTCTATACAATGTGTCCTAAGGACGATACAGATTATGACCAAACTTGTATTTAAAGAACTTGCATATATCTTACGGTCATGAAGAATTCGTAACACCTGTCACAAGTGATTAACATGGTCCTTTTGTGATCTTGAGTAATCTAGTATAACATCTAAAACATTATCACGAATACGCTTAGCGATGGCTTAAACACCCTAATTATCAAACCACCAACGCAGCTGGTGCATTTGTTAGCCTAAATGGCATAACTACGAATTCATAACAACCATACCTCTATTTTGGGTATCTTTATTTTCTCTGACCCTTACTTGATGATCTCCTGACCTTAAGTCAATCTTTAAGAAGAATTTGGCACCCAATAACCGATCAATAAGTCATCAACTCTGGGGAGAAGACATGTATTCTTCGTTGTCACCTTATTCAGTTGCCGATAGTAAACACACATTCTCAATGTGCCCCTTTTTTTTCGTACTGTGAACACTGATGCAACCCAAAGGGTCGTACTAGGTCTTATGAATCCCTTGTTCATCACATCTTTTAATTTCTCGTTTCATTCCCGTAACTCTACCGGGGTCATGCTATATGAAGAAATAAAAATAGGCTGAGTACATGACATCACGTTAATACCGGCTCATACATCGAGGAATTCATTCACCACCAGAACTGATGGAAGAGTTGGTGGTGTCACATCAGTATCTTTCACTCTTACAAAGTGACATATGTATCCCTTAGTGTATCCTTTTCTTTGCTTTAAGATGGGAAATAAATTTTCCTCTTGGTGCCCCCATATTTCCCCTGGCCATTCAAAAACATTCTTTTGGGGAATACGACAATATAACTTCTTAGTTCGGCGATCTACTATGGCACAATCCCTTTATAACATCAAAATTCCACTATTTCCAGCTCAATAAGATCAACCAGTGTCTCATGACCACAAAAAATTACTATGCACTTATGATATACTCTTTTAACTACAATAGATTCACCAACTGATGTACAGACTTCATGTGACATAACTAGTAATTCTGGTGTTCTTTTGAATTTTTAGCAATTAACGAAATAACATATGCTAGTGGCGAATATGGGTTAATCAATACGTATACGGTACCTGTAACTACATCAGGAGAAGCCTCATTTTGTGGCCCGACATACCACACCAATAACAAACATTCGGCCCTAACCGACATTCACCTAGATGATAACTTCCGCAGCACTAACACGGCTGATGAGAAGACTTCGATTGGTTCCTACTTTCTACGTTCTTGTGCTTGATACCCCATTGCCCATGAATCCTAATTCTCACTTCTTTGCCCAAATCGATTATCTCTAAACCCTTGGGATCG
The DNA here is from genome assembly GCA_031232105.1 of Capsicum rhomboideum. Classification (NCBI taxonomy): domain Eukaryota; kingdom Viridiplantae; phylum Streptophyta; class Magnoliopsida; order Solanales; family Solanaceae; genus Capsicum; species Capsicum rhomboideum. The sequence continues at coordinate 135,557,436 of CP124709.1, read as the reverse complement.
AGGTAGAACATTTACTATAAACTAAGGAAATAATGGTCTAGGCGGTCTGTTAAACACCCGAGACCTAAATTCTCCTTGGGACGCCATGAATTGTCCCATAGGTCTAGCCCTCTCTGACGACCCTTCTTCAAATATTTGTGTCCTTTTCTGTTGCCTCTGATCCCTCATTATCTATGCAAAAAGCCTGTATTCTGGCTATATCCATATCTCTTTTCAAGGCCGCAATAGTACAATCCATCTGTCCACATACCGATGTACTCTATCGGTCATAATAGCTACCACATTTGGAGCATACCTAGCCAAATAATTAAACCAAAGACTGTATTTTCTGACACTCATAGTCCTTTGGCAAAGATTTACCAATTGGTCCGCATGAGTTTTTCGGACCTCATATGGGAGGTACTGGTCAAGGAATGTCATTTAAAATCCTCCCAACCAGCTGGAAGTACATTAATACACAGTCACATGCATAAAATCTAGAGCCCTTTTGATTTGGTCTATAGAGTCCTGTGGGTCTTCATTCAGATCCGACCCGGTGAACGTAGGCGGGTTTAATTTTTAAAAAATCCCACGTTCGACGATTAGTTGCCCTAGTTGCACCATCAACACTCATCATTGGGCCAGCTCCCTTGTGAAATTATACAACAACTATCTGAGTCAACATATGCACTACATTTCTTAAATCCTGTTCAGTGGCATTTATAGGTGGTTCTGCGGGTACTTCTCTACCTTTTGGCTAAGAGAAACCCGTATTGCAAATTCCATTTCAGCCCCACCTTGATTAGCTTGGTCAGGTGGTAATTTACTCATTTCTTCTTTGGCAGGCGTATCAACCTACCTACCTTTGCCCTTACCTTGTCTGATAATCAGAATTTGACTATGTAAAAGAAAACCAATGTCAATGCGTACATATGCGTCCACCTACAACTTTGACTCTATTGCACGATCTAGAAGTGAAAAAAAGAAACAACTCCTGAATGTCCCGTAGCCTCCTGCATATAAATATGGTGCGCAACACATCCATAAGCAAGACTCTACTCGGACACGGCTTTGTAGACACCCTTTGGACGACCTGCTCTGATACCACTTTTGTCACGACCTGAATCCCATTCGGGCCAAACTGGTACCCGGAGTCGACAAGGTCCGAGAGAACCAATCTGCTCACGAACATTCATATGCATACCTCTATAACAACATTTCTATAACTCATACAACTATGTGGAAATCATGGAAACATGTATTATATATATGAAACTTGGCCGATGGGGCCATCAAGTCAAACTGGACATGCATCTCTTACATTCCTCTTCCCACATATGTCTACAAAGCCTCTACAGATACATATACATAGAAAAGCTAGACTCGGAACAAGTCCCAGCTTTATACAGCATGTACAATACCAAAACCAATGTACACTATGTCACGACCCGAATCCCAGTCGGGCCGGACTGGCACTCGGAGCCGATAAGGCCCGAGAGAACTAATCTTTGCTCATGTACTCTCATATGTATGTTCGTGTATGAATATAATTTTATCTCATGTAATTAAATATCAATGGCGGAAGTCATGGTAACATATGCAATTTATGAAACTTGGCCGTAAGGGCCATTTCGTCAAAATGAACGTACACATCTTACATTCAACTTCCATCTCCCCACATATGTCTACAAAGCCTCTAATAGATACATGACCATGTCTATACAATAATTACAAAATTCCAAAACCTAATGTACACATGTGACTTAGGAGGCCCCGAAGCAACTAGAGCTCACCAACAATCTGCGGAGGTCTACTAACACCTGTGCCTGCAGCATGTGAGGTAAGTCCCCCAAAGGGGGTCAGTACGAATAAAGTACTGAGTATGTAAGGCCATATGAAACTATAATAATACATAAGTACTTCCAAGAAATTAAGCGTAAGAGAATAATCAATATGGATATACCTCCATCCTGAATATGTGGAACCATGTTCATTGCTTCTATTATTTCATTATTTGGTCACTGAGTCGCATCATTACCATTCTTATCATAACCTTCCTATTTATATATTCATGTAAGGTATATGGCCTCATCTCTTTTAAATTTTATCCCAGAGCAGCGTGGCACGCCCTCCAGCGCGCCCCAGACTTAGTTTTTTTGAAAATTTCATTTTTTGACTTTTCTTCGTGGGTTTGGTTAGATACTTCAAGTCCTATTCTTTAACTTACTTCTTCCCCTTACTATCCTTTGTTTAAAGGTCTTCTTAGCCTCATTTTGAACCCCACAAATGCTCCATGAAAATCGCAAAACACCTCCTACGCAAGGTTAATCACATGTACAAGGTCAAATTTCAATTTTCCCATCACTAACATTACAAATTACATACTCATGGCATCTCGATACCTAAGTAACCATTGTTCAACGTCATCACATAGGGTTGAGAAGGTACGGCGTGTTACATTCTTTCCCCCTTAGAAACATTCGTCCTCGAATGTTAGTAACATTATTTCACTGTAACAACTTAAGTCGAAGTGAATCCTTCAATTATCATATACACATAGAATACCTGTAAAGACTTACTTATTATGACTCTAATTCCATATCCTGAACTTTTCTTTTGTGTCCAAAACTTACGATTACTTTAGATTTCATTATTTCTTTGGCCTCCCTTGTGACTTCTTCCATGTGTTCGTTTCTCCTATTGGGCTTTTACGGAAGCTCCTTCTTTACTTCTTATTACTTTCGTTTATCGAGCTAGAATAGTCAGCCGTACTTCGTCACATATGGGATTTTTCCGTAACTGGTGGATTTCCACTGGGAGCAACACGGGATAATCTCCTAGACACTTTCAAAGCATCGCATATGAGATACTGAATAATTATAAAGAATTCTTGGGATACTTCAAAGTCATATACGACTTGACCATATCTTCAAATAACCTTATAAAGTACGCTATATAGGGCTAACCTTCCATGTTTAAATAGTACGGTTTGCTTGTCCTTTTGTCTGAAGATGAAAAGCCATGCTTACATCCACTTGAGTTCCTAAAAACATTTCTACAACTGTGTTAACTTGGTAAGCCTATAAATTATCACCCATATGGCATCAAATCTATTTCTAACTAAAAAGAATCTCTTACTGAAGTATAAATTTCGCAATACTTTTTTTTTTCATGTAATCCTGTCAATAAGTCACTTCCAAATCATGGTACATATTGATTACTCCCTACTAAATAGCATATCGTGAATGGTGTGCTTTACCATAATGCATTTCTTTAACTCACATATATATCCGATACATAAAATCTTCCTAACACTTCAATCTGTTACCTATAATTAATGCACACTCTCGACGTGTCATCCCTCGTCGATACAATTTACACTGGGACACCCTACTAGTATCTTTCACATTAGTAGCTTTAACTTTGGTATCCTTCACTCTGGCCAAGTGACATATGTACCCTTCCATTCAAGAAAATTCTTTATGGAAAATGAAAATAAAATTTCTTTGCTCGGCAATCTATTGTGGCCTAACAAAAAGCCAACCAAGACATACCCATGGTAACATTAAAATCTATCATTTCCATCTCAATAATATTCGTCAATGAAATGTGATCACTACATTTACTATACAATTGCGACATACTCTTTTAGCTATAATAAATTCACCAACTGGTGTGGACACCCCAACTGACTTAACTATTAACTCTAATATCCCTTCAAATTTTCCCGCAGTCAATAGAGTAACGTCTGATAGGGTAGAACCCGGATCAATTGATGCATATTCATTAGGTAAACATATAGATAACGTACCTGTCACTATATCAATGAGAGCCTCTAAATTCTGCTGACCTCGTAGGTCGTGTCATACTACCCGTGGCCCTCTGTGGGCAGTCTCTCTTCACGTGTCCTAGCTTTTTACACCAAAAGAAAACGTCCATCTCAAACCAGCATTCACCTGAATGAAACTTTCCACAGCACTGGCATAGTTGACGAAAAGATACCGCTGTCTGTGAACCCCGTATTCCACTACTCTGCCCAACCTGACTACCTCTAGATCCTCGAAATGGAGGTGGAGTACCCGTTGTAGGGTAGGAAAATGATGGTCTAGGTGGTCTAGGGAAAACCCGAGGCCTAAATTCTCCTTGGGATGCCATGAACTGTCCCATCATTTTAGCCCTCTTTGACGGCCCTGTCTCAGATTCTTGTATCCTTCCCCTTTGCCTTTGGTCCTCCATCTTTTGCGCAAAGGCTTGTATTCTGGCTATATCCATATCTTTATTTAACGCAGTAATGGTACAGTTCCTTACCAAATATGGTTCCAATCTGTCTACATACCGATAAACTCTATCGGCCATAGTCGCTACCATATTAGGAGCATATCTAGCCAACGAATTAAACCAAAGACTGTACTCCCTGACGCTCATATTTCCTTGACGCAAAGTTAAAAACTGATTCGCACGAGCCTCGTGGACCTCACATGGAAGATAGTGATCAAGGAATGCCGCTCTGAATTCCTCCTAACTAGCTGGAGGTGTACCGATACCTCTGGATCGTTTCCAATCTTCATACCATAATATAGCCTCTCCCTTCAGTCTATATGCTGCAAGCTCCACTGTTTCTACACCAGTCACATGCATAACATCTAGAGCCCTTTGAATTTGATCGATAAAGTCTTGCGGATCTTCATTAAGATCGAACTCGATAAATGTGGGAGGATCCAATTTCAAGAAATCCTGTGTCCGCCAACTAGCTATCCTAGCCGCACCATCATCACTTGTCACTGGACCAACTCGTCCTTGACTCTGAGCAACAACTATCTGAGTCAACATTTGCACCGCATTTCTGAAGTCCTATAACTCCCGCCTAGTAACATTAACATGCGATTCTGGGGATACTTCCGTCCTTTGTGGTCTCCCTGGAGAAGGGGGATGAGAAGGTGCCCGTGATGTAAACTCAGTTTCAACCCCATATTGACTAGCTGGGTTAGGTGGTGATTTACTAGTTCCTTCTCCCGCTTGCATATCTACTTGCTTATCTTTGCCCATAACTTGTCTTGTAATCGTCCTTTTACTATATCAAAGAAAACCAATTACAATGGTCAGATATAATCCCACCTATGATAATGTCTTTATTGCATGATCTAGAATGAAGAAATGAAACAACTCCTAAATGTCCCATAGCCTCCTACTTATAAATGTGGTGCGCAACACATCCATAAGCAAGACTCTACTCAGACACGGCTTTGTAGACACCCTTAGAACGACCTACTCTGATACCACTTTTGTCACGACCTGAATCCCAGTCGGGTCGGACTGGCACCTGAAGCCGATAAGGCCCGAGAGAACCAATCTTTGCTCATGTACTCTCATATGTATGTTCGCGTATGAATATAATTTTATCTCATGTAATTAAATATCAATGGCGGAAGTCATGGTAACATATGCAATATATGAAACTTGGCCGTTAGGGCCATTTCGTCAAAATGAATGTACACATCTTACATTCAACTTCCATCTCCCCACATATGTCTACAAAGCCTCTAATAGATACATGACCATGTCTATACAATAATTACAAAATGCCAAAACCTAATGTACACATGTGACTTGGGAGGCCCCGATGCAACTGGAGCTCACCAACAATCTGCGGAGGTCTACTAACACCTGTGCCTGCAGCATGTAAGGTAAGTCCCCCAAGTGGGGTCAGTACGAATAAAGTACTGAGTATGTAAGGCCATATGAAACTATAATAATACATAAGTACTTCCAAGAAATTAAGCGTAAGGGAATAATCAATATGGATATACCTCCGACCTGAATATGTGGAACCATGTTCATTACTTCTATTATTTCATTATTTGGTCATTGAGTCGCATCATTACCATTCTTATCATAACCTTCCTATTTATATATTCATGTAAGGGATATGGCCTCATCTCTTTTACAACTATCTTTATTATTTTTCACTCAACTAGTTAGTACCGGGCCTCTACCTTTGGTGGGCTATCATATATGAATATAATACCGGACATCCACCTTTGGTGGGTTATAATATATATGTATATAGTATCGGGCCTCCACCTTTGGTGGGCTATAATATATGAATATAATACCGGACATCCACCTTTGGTGGGCTATAATATTTATGTATATAGTACCGTGCCTCCACCTTTGGTGGGCTATAATATATGAATATAATACCGAACATCCACCTTTGGTGGGATATAATAACTAACATAGCATAATATTGGGATTATTCCATCTTGAACTTATAACCTTTAGATAGTTATCCATTCTCAATGAAACATAACATAAAGTAACCATTTGTGCATACATTAGAGATCATGACACTAAAGCTCACACTTATATACATATCTCACTTCACTTCACTTCATGAGATTCACATCTTCACTTATGAGGAATAATTATACTAACTTGCACATCGCCTCTCTTATTACTCTTATGAGATTGGTACTTTTATTTTTGAAAGATTGGTACAAGGCTAATCATCATACTATCGGACTTTGGAACAAGACATGACTGGAAAATGCCATGCAAGATTAAATAGATTCTCTTATGTTATTATTCTCTTGAAATAGTTCCTTTAGAGATTTCAACGTTATGACAACTTTCCTTGAAGATTTGGATCATTAACCAATGGGTGAGAAATATATGAATAAACATTGTGAGAAACATAACATTCTTAGAAACATAACACTATTGAAACCATTGGACCATCATCCATGAACAAGGGACATGAGTATGACCACCATGGGAACCGTGGAACATAACCTTATTGGGATTTTGGAACATTAACCATGAATATGAGACATGTGATTCACAAGCGCTCAATGAATAGGAGACATATGAGTAACACTAGTCGACTACCGGATTCAGAATACCTTAGAGCATTTCGGAATCAAATGAGTACTATGAAAATGTGGACACCATATGCTGCAGGAGAATATAGAAGAGTAACCTTACATACCTTATCTTCCCAATATAAGTACATAATCCAATATGTGAGCACAACAATTCCACTCCTTCCTTACGTTTCACTCTACATCACAAGTACATAACGGAACCAACATTAACCACCAACTACCTTACAAATGCATATGAAAACAATGAGTTACATGTTTATCTTTAAAATGTCATTTCCTTCTCTACAATACCATTTATGGTATTGTCATACCAACAATACCCCATTCATGCCATACATTGACCACAAGCTACATTCCAAGTGTATAAGATTACCATGAATTACATGAGTCCCCTATTCACCCTTTACAATACCATTCGTGGCCCTTTTTATGCCAACAATACCATAACATTTTATACATTGACCACAACATCACATACCAATAGTATTTCACCACAAGATTTCTCCTCTACACTTTCTCATAAGCACCATATCACAATTATTCCATTAAATTACTTCAATACACCTCACAACAACGAATCGGCCAAAATCCCATAATATACACTTATAGACAAATAACAAGTTTAGGACCATAATAACACCATACATGTTGATATTTTATCCATACCATGCATTTTCATCAAAACTATAAGTCATAATTCAAGTTACAATCCCATGGATAACACATCTTTTTCACAAAAACCAAAAGTGTCATGTCCAACACTTCCAACCATAAGCAAAATGATATACATAATATCTCATGCTTATAACATGTTAAAGTACAATAATAATCACTTACACAAGCTTGGAAGATGATGATCTTGTCCAAAAATGCCTTAGGGTTTGAAGAGCCACAAAGAGTTCTCTTGAAAATTCTAGAAAATGAGAGAAAGTGATGTGTATGCATAATGAATAAAAATCTGATTTTACCCCCTTTTTATAGGCCTTGATCCCATGCTTATCCAATATTATTTGTGTATGTATTTAGTCAATGGAAGAATGGGTCTTTTTGACCCATTGGGCCATGCATGTTTTGCTTATTTTGGTCTCAAATTAGGCCCAATAACCCATATCATCTTAACTCACTCACATCAATGTGTAATCCATAATATACATGTTACAACGATATTCCCACTCACGCAATTCATATTCGTAGCCTCAATTCCAACAACAAGCAATTCTAGCCACGTATGGCTTATTTTGACTACAAGGGTAAAATCATCATTTTGATGCCAAATTCGTTCTCGAGTAATTTTATCATACCAATATAATATTTCACTCATTTCATGTATATTCTCATTGTTGTATAAGAATCGTGGAAAAAATCGGCTCAATACGTCCCCGGGCACCCTTGGGACTTAAGAAAAATTCAAATTTTGAAAAGTGGCCAAAACCAGCGTGGCACGCCCTTGGGCACGCCAGCTTGCTGCCTCTGGACAAAAAACTTTCCCAGAGCAGCGTGTCACGCCCTCCAGTGCGCCCCAGACTTAGTTTTTTTGAAAATTTCATTTTTCGACTTTTCTTCGCGGGTTTGGTTGGATACTTCAAGTCCTATTCTTTAACTTACTTCTTCCCCTTACTATCCTTTGTTTAGAGGTCTTCTTAGCCTCATTTTGAACCCCACAAATTCTCCATGAAAATCGCAAATTACCTCCTATGCAAGGTTAATCACATGTACAAGGCCAAATTTTAATTTTCCCATCACTAACATTACAAACTACATACTCATGGAATCTCGATACCTAAGTAACCATTGTTCAACGTCATCGCATAGGGTTGGGAAGGTACGGGGTGTTACACACTATGACTCGGAAAGCCCCGAACCAACTAGAGCTCACCAAAAATCTGCAAATGACCCGCACTCTACTGTGGAGGTCCACTAACACTTGTGCCTGCAGCAAGTAAGGTAAATTCCCCCTCAAGGGGGTCAGTACGAAGAATGTACTGAGTATACAAGGCTATATGAAACCGTATGATACAACAAGACTTCAATGTAATCCAATATAAGCGAGCAATCAATATGGATGAATCAGTGATCTGCATATGTGGAACCATGTACCTTACATTTATTATGAATAACCCATCGTTCTGTATGTTTGGAACTAGGCGTATTGCTTTCGATACTCTCTTCACTTTTGTACCTCTTCTTACTTACTTGTCAATCATTAATCATATGTTGCCCGGGCCCAACTGATCAGTAGGAAATTAATAATATCGTCATGCAGGTGTTCATGTCACCCCATGGATACACCCATAATGTTGGGATAGCCATCATGCAGGTGTTTCTTTCACCCCATGGATATCATCATGCAGGTGTTTATGTCACCCCATGGATACAACTACTCATATATTACTTCATTCTTTCACTTTTACGAGATTGGTATCTTTACTTGTGAGAGATTGATATATTGAAGTCATAACTTTATTGGAAGATTTGAAACATAACATTATTGGGAATTTGGAACCATGGCCATAATTATGTAACTCATGAACAACAACGACTAATGAATGAGGGATATGTGACTTAAGAATGAATAGATTCTCCTTACGTTGTCATTTTCCTTGAAACAGTTTCTTTTAGTAGTTACAACATTATGAGAGCTTAGGAATTTCAGTACATGGATAAGAGACATATGAATGCCAATCGGTCAATGAATAGGAAACATGTGGATAACAACATAAATCAAACCTGAATGAGATACCTTAGAATATTTCGAAATGGAACAACTACTATGACAATGTGAACAATATCTGCTGCAGAAGGATACGGAAAGAGTAACCTTACATACCTTCACTTCCAAGTATGAATACACATGCCTATATATGAACACAATAGTCCAGCTCCTTCCTTACGTTTCACTCTACAATACAAGTACATAACGGGCGTACGTTAACAATCAACTACCTTACAAGTGTATAAGTGTCACAATGAGTTACGTGACTGCTATATAGCATCATTTCGTTCTTCACAATACAATCCACTGCATTAACATACCAACAATACCATAACATACCATACATTAACCAATACATCATAAACCAATAACATTTCACACCAAGTTTATCCTTTACACTTCCTCATTAACACTACGTTACCTTTTCTCCGTCAAGTCACTCGATAGCTTTCACAATAACACTTTAACAACAATCCATATTTTATACCATTCAAAATACCTCCGGGATACTCCTTTATAGTCATTTAAAAGGTACCATAAGTTGATAATTGCATCCATGAAGGGCATAGGGGCTTCGGGGGGGGGGGGGAGGTCAAAGGGATGCAAAAACAAGTAATTTGGGGTTCTGGGCTGACCTGCAAAGCCTAATACGCCCGCAGGTGGCTGACCTGTATATGCAGGTGCCCTTTGGCAGTAACCATAGGCACCCGTGAAGTCACCTGCGCCCGCAGGTGCTTCGTCTGCGAGGGCGGGTGCCCGTTTCGGCCAAAAAGGGTCTCTTTTGGGTCTTTTTATGCAATGAATGGTCCATGATCATAACTAAACTTCTCTTGAAATATTTTAGATCATCTTGGATGCCAACAATCATCCATAATTTCACAACACACATGAACATCACCAAAACCACACTATTTCTTCAATACACCAACAAATCTATGCACAATTTTGCAATAACAATTCCAAACATTATGTACAAGAATAAAACAAGTTAAGGCTATAATCACATCTCACATGTCAATATTGAACCCATCAAGTTCACTTTCTTCAAGGCCACAAGTCCATTTTCAAGTTTACAAGGCAAAAAACCTTTATCGATTAAGCAAACATAAATTGTTTCACACATAGTGAACTTCTCACACTTCACCAACATAACCAACATGATCTACACCATATTCCATGCATATAATATATTAAACCATGAGAGTAAACACTTACCAAATCTTTCCAAGGAGTTATCTTGTCCCAAGAGAAAGATAGCTTTAGGGTTTGAGTGTTGAGAGGAAAGTTTGGATAATTCTAGAAAATGGCATGTGTAATGTGTTGAATGAAAATCTGATTTTTATCTTGATTTATATGGTCCCCTTGACTCATCCTTAGCCACAAATAACTCATTAAATGAGGGCCTCACTTGGTCAATTGAAAGAATGGGTCAAATACCCCTTTGGGCCATGTCTTTTGCTCCACCTTTGGGCTTCAATTTGGCCCAATGGCACAAGACTTATTTAAACCCAACATATTAATGTATAATTCATCAATTCTCTCATGTTTCAATATTTCCATGAATGTTACGATAATCAACTAAACTCAGAAACATACAGGGTGTTACAAGTGGCCACAATGACAGACAGAGTCCATCGATATGTGGACAGATTAGAGTCATATTTGGTGAGTGACTGCACCATTGCTGCCTTGAACAAAGATATGGACATAGCCAGAATACAGGCCTTCGCATAGAAAATGGAGGATCAGAGACAGAGAAGAAGGGTACATGAATCTGAAAGAGGACAGTCAAAGAGGGCTAGACCGATGAGACAGTCTATGGCGTCCCAAGGAGAATCTAGGCCTCGAATGTTTCCTAGACCGCCTAGAGCATCATTCTCCTATTCCACACAGGTACTCACTCTTAATTTCGAGGGTTTAGAGGTGGTCAATCTGGGCAGAGTAGTGGTCACGGATTGCAGGCAGCAGGATTTTCTCGTCAGCAGTGTCAGCACTGCGGGCGTACTCATTCAGGTACATGCCGATTAGGGATGAATGCTTGCTTTTAGTGCGGTATGTCAGGGCACATGATGAAAGAGTGTCCCCAGAGGAGCATGGGTGGTATAGCACGACCTACGAGATCATCCGTTGCGTCATCATCATCGGTTCCTTCTTTAGGCCGAGGTGCGCAGTCTGTTGGTCATGGTAGAGGTGCCAAAGGAGCATCCAGTACTAGTGGCATCCAGAATCGTACGTATGCTCTGGTGGACCGAAAGAATTTGGAGGCATCTCCTGATGTAGTCACAGGTATAGTGTCTATATTTTCACATCAGGTATATGCATTGATAGATTCGGGCTCTACTTTATCATATGTTACTCCCTTGATTGCTGTGAAATTTGAAAGAACACCAAAATTCTTAGTTTAGTCAATTGAAGTATCTACACCAGTTGGTGAATCTATTGTTGTAAAAGGAGTATATCGTAATTGTGTGGTAACTGTGTGTGGTCATGATACACTAGCTGATCTTATTGAACTAGACATGGTGGATTTTGATGTGATAATGGGAATGGATTGGTTGGCTTATTGTTATGCCACGGTAGATTGCCGGGCCAAGAAGGTACATTTTCATTTTCCACAAGAAAATATTCTTGAATGGCAGGGTAATTTGGGGGCACCGAGAGGAAAATTTATTTCCTATCTTAAAGCAAAGAAAATGATAGTTGAGGGGTATATATGTCATTTAGTTTGAGTGCAAGATACCGATGTGAAACCATCAATTCCTCAATCGGTTCCAACGGTTAATGAATTCCTCGATGTATTTCCTGATGATCTTCCAATCTTACCCCCAGAATGAGAAGTAGAGTTTGGTATTGATGTGATACCAGGCACTCAACCTATCTCTATTCCTCCGTATAGAATGGCCCTAGCAGAATTGCGAGAATTGAAGGAGCAACTAAAAGATTTGCTAGACAAGGGGTTTATACAGCCTAGTATGTCCCCGTGGGGCGCACCAGTATTGTTTGTACTGAAGAAAGATGGCACATTGAGAATGTGTATTGACTATCGGCAATTGAATAAGGTAACGATCAAGAACAAATATCCCCTCCCCAGAATTGATGATTTGTTTGATCAGTTACAGGGTGCCAAATGTTTTTCAAAGATTGACTTGAGATCGGGTTATCATCAAGTCAGAGTATGAGCAAAAGACATCCCCAAGATAGCTTTTCAAACACGGTATGGTCACTATGAATTCTTAGTTATGTCATTTGGACTAACAAATGCACCAGCTGTTTTTATGGATTTGATGAATATGGTGTTCAAACCATTTTTGGATGTATTTGTGACCGTGTTCATAGATGATATTCTGGTTTATTCGAGATCACAAGAGGACCATGCCAATCACTTACGGCAGGTGTTACAGATTCTCCGGGATCGTAAGTTGTATGCAAAGTTCTCCAAGTGTGAATTTTGGTTAAAATCCATAGCATTCTTGGGTCACATTGTGTCAGATGAAGGAATTCAAGTTGATACTCAAAAGATTGAAGCGGTGAAAAATTGGCCAAGACCTACGACACCTACAGAGATTCGTAATTTTCTTGGATTGGCAGGTTATTACAGAAGATTTGTGGAAGGGTTTTCTTCTATTGCTGCACCATTAACAAAGCTAACACACAAGGCAATTAAGTTTCAGTGGAATGATGCATGTGAGAAAAGTTTCCAAGAGCTGAAAGATAAATTAACTCCCACACCAGTTTTAGTAATTCTCGAAGGCACAGAAGGTTACACAGTATATTGTGATGCTTCCGGGGTTGGCCTCGGATGTGTATTGATGCAGCATGGTAATGTGATAGCGTATGCCTCACGACAGTTGCGGCCACATGAGAGAAACTATCCCACACATGATCTTGAGTTAGTAGCTGTGGTATTTGCTTTAAAGATATGGCGCCATTATTTGTATGGGGTTCATGTTGATATCTATACTGATCATAAAAGTTTGCAATATATCTTTAAGCAGAAGGAACTAAATTTGAGGCAACGAAGGTGGTTAGAGCTCTTAAAAGACTATGATATTGATATCCTATACCATCCAGGGAAAGCAAATGTGGTGGCTGATGCATTGAGTCGCAAAGCAATAGGACGCACTACTGATCAGTTGATGGAAAAGTAAGATATAGTAAAGGATCTACATCAACTAGCCAGTTTGGGGGTTCATCTTCTTGAATCTCCAGACAAGGGGGTTATTGTGCAAAATACAGCAGAATCTTCCTTAACAGCTGAAGTAAAGGAGAAACAGTATGCAGATCCTATTTTATTGCAGTTGAGAGAGAATATGCAGCAAGAGTTGACAAAGGCATTTGATCTTAAGCAAGAGGGAGTACTTCAATGCCAATGTAGATTATGTCTACCGGATGTAGATGAGCTAAGGAAGTGGATTATGATAGAGGCGCATCATTCACGATATTCTATTCATCCGAGAGCTACAAAAATGTATCATGATTTGAAAGACATGTATTGGTGGGGAAATATGAAGAAGAACATTGCAGAATTTGTAGCTCAATGCCCAAATTGTCAACAAGTCAAAGTAGAGCATCAGCAATCGGGAGGTTATATGCAGTGTATCAATCTTCCAGTTTGAAAATGGGACATGATCAATATGGATTTCATCACAGGTTTGCCTTGTACACTGCGGAAATTTGATTCTATATGGGTGATAGTTGACAAGCTTACCAAATCAACGCATTTCCTACCAGTTAGGACCACCTATACAACTGAAGATTATGCAAGGCTGTATGTGAGAGAGATAGTGTGATTAAATGGGATCCCAATCTCCATTATATCAGACAGGGGAGCTCAATTTACCGCACATGTTCGGAAGTCTTTTCAGAAGAGCTTGGGTACATAAGTTAATTTGAGTACGGCTTTTAATCCTCAGACGGATGGACAAGCAGAACGTACTATCCAAACACTTGAAGATATGCTACGAGCTTGCACATTAGACTTTAAAGGTAGTTGGGATGATCATCTTCCTCTTATTGAATTTGCCTACAGCAATAGCTATCATTCAAGTATCGGGATGGCACCTTATGAAGCTTTATATGGAAGGAAGTGTAGATTAATTGGATGGTTTGAAGCTGGTGAAACTGCTTTACTTGGGCCAAATCTTGTTCATCAGTCTATGGAGAAATTTAAAGTGATTCAACAATGGCTACAAACGGCCCAAAGTCAACACAAGTCATATGCTGATGTTAGAATAAGAGGGATTGAATTTGTCATAGGTGATTGGGTATTCCTGAAGGTGTCACCAATGAAAGGGGTAATGAGATTTGGAAAGAAAGGAAAGTTGAGTCCACATTATATAGGTCCATATGAAATTGTCAGAAGATTTGGACAAGTTTCATATGAATTGAAATTACCCCAAGAACTCTTCTCAGTTCATCCAGTGTTTCATGTTTCGATGCTTTGAAAGTGTATAGGAGATCCATCTAGTTTTGCTCCCATTGAAGACGTACAAGTCACGGAAGATCTCACTTATGAGGAGATACCTATTGCTATTCTGGATCGACAAGTGAAGACATTACGGAATAAAGAAGTAGCTTTCATAAAGGTACTTTGGAGAAATCAACAAGTAGAGGAGATCACATGGAAAGCTGAAGAACTAATGAAGTCAAAGTACCCATATTTGTTTCAAATAGAAGAGAAAGGTCAGGATGTGGGATCAGAGAAATAACAAGTAAGTATTTATAAGCATTAATTATATGTACATGATAACATGAAGAATGATCCAAGACTTGCATTTGTTTAAATTGAATGATGTCACTAACATTCGAGGACGAATGTTTCTAAGGGGGGAAGGATGTAACACCCAGTACATTTCCGACCCTACTTGATTGACTTAACACTTATGAAATTATTTAAACATAAGAAATTTGGTGTATTATGTGTTAGTTTATTGGGCTAGGCTATTGGGCCCAAATGAGACCCAAAAATGAAGTAAAAGGCATGGCCCAAATGGCCAATGACCCATTCTTCCATGTTGAATAAGTAACATGGATTTAATGTTGGCTAAGTATGACCATTGATCCATTATAAAAGGCACAAAATCAGATTTTTATTCCACAAAGCACACATGCCAATTCTAGAATATTCAAGATATTTCTCATCTCAACTCAAACCCTAAGTCATCACTCCTTTGGACAAGATCACCCTCTTGTAAGATTTAGTAAGTGTTTATTCTTATGGTTTAGCATATGATATGCTTAAGATGGTGTATAAATCATGTTGGTTATGTTGGCAAAGTGTTAGACAGTTTACTATGTGTAAAACAGTGTGCTTTTGCTCAATCGGTGAAGGATTTTGCCTTCTAAACTTGAAAGTGGACTTGTGATATTGAAGGAATTGAGATTGATGGATTAAATATCGACATTTATGATGTGTTTATGTCCTTCACTTGTTTTATTTTTGCATATAACATTTGGAATTGTTGTTGTGAAATTGTGCATGGAATGGGTGCCGTATTGAAAGGAAAATGCAGTTTTGGTGATGTTCATGTGTGTTGTGAAACCATGACTGTTCTTGGGCATCCAAGTGACCAAAAATATGTAAAAAAAATATTACTTATGGCCTTGGACCATTTATTACACAAAAGGGCCCAAAAGAGACCCTTTTTGGCCAAATCGGGCATCCGCCCTCGCGTCTGGAGCACCTGCGGGCGTAGATGCCAATGGAGATGGATCTGGACAAGGCCATAGGGACACCTACAACCGCATTTCATCCACCTGCGGGTGCAGGTGGCCTCCCAGCCCAATCCAGAATTTCGTTTTGTATGTTTTTGCCTCTCTTTGATCCCCGAAGACCCCTATACCCTTTTTGCATGTAATTATTAACTTATGATACCTTTTGAATGACTTTAAGGGGTCGTTTGGAGGCATGATGGATTATACCACTTATGGATTGTTGTTAATACGTTGTTATGGAAGGTATTGTGGTGACTTAATGGAATAATTGTGACGTAGTATTAATGAGGAAGCGTAAAGGATAAACTTGGTGTGAAATGCTATTGGTTTATGATGTTTTGGTCAATGTGTGGAATGTTGTGATGTTTTTGGTATGGTAATGCAGTGGATGGTACTGTAAAGGATGAAATGACGCTATATAGCAGTCACGTAACTCATTATCATTTGGTGCACTTGTGATATAGCTGGTTGTTAACGTAAGCTCCGTTATATACTTGTGTTGTAGAGTAACACGTAAGGAAGGAGCTGGATTATTCTATTCACGTATAGGATTGTGTATTCATATTGAGAAGATAAGGTATGTAAGGTTAATCTTTTCGTATCCTTCTGCAGCACATATTGTTCACATTGACATTGTACTTGTTCCATTCCGAAATGTTCTAAGGTATCTCATTTCAGGTTGTCATCTATTGTTAAGTCACATGTTCCTCATTCATTAGCCATTTGTTGTTAATGTGTTACATAATTATGGACATGGTTCCAAAGTTCCAATAATGTTATGACTATCATTGTATCAATCTCTCAAAAGTAAAGAAAGAAAGTAATCTATAATTATTGGTTGTGAGAGTACGGGTGGTAGCTTTAGAGGCATAAGCCTAGCTCAAGCCGATCCCGAGATTATTGGATCAGGGGGCAATCTTAGAGGCATAAGCCTAGCTCGGGCTGATCCTGACAGGTGGTAGCTCTAGAGGTAAGAACCTAGCTCGAGCCGAACCTGATATATTAGTTTATGGGTGGCAGCTCTAGAGGTAAGAACCTAGCTCGAGCCAAGGCCGATATATTGATTTATGGGTGGCAGCTCTAGAGGCATAAGCCTAGCTCGAGCCAATCCCAACATAACGTTATGTTATGTTAAGACTCACTGATTAGTTGGGGCCCGGGTACGATATGATATAAGTGATGATGAATAAACAATAGAAGCAAAAGGAAATAATGAATGTAAGGTACATGGTTCCACATATGCAGAACGATGGTTTATCCATATCGGCTATTCTCTTATATTTAATTCCATTGAAGTTCTTATGTATGATACAGTTTCATATGGCCTTACATACTCAGTACATTCTTCGTACTGACGTCCATTGGGAGACTTACCTTACTTGCTGAAGGCACAGGTGCTAGCAGACCTCCACAGTAGGTTGCGGGTCATTTGCAGATCTTTGGTGAGCTCCAGTTGGTTCGGGGCTTTTCGAGTCATATGTGTACATTGATTTTGGTGCTATGTAAATGTGGTATAAAGCGGGGGATTGTCCCGACTTTAGGTTTGTTATGTATATGTATCTGTAGAGGCTTTATAGACGTATGTGGGAAGACAAATGTAAGAGATGTATGTCTATTTTTGAATTGATGGCCCTAACGGCCACGTTTCATATATAGTACATGTTTCCATGACTTCTGCATAGTTGCATGAGATATAATGATGTTCATACAGAGACATGCATATGAATGTACATGAGTAAAGATTGGTTCTCTTGGGCCTCAACGGCTTCGGGTGCCAGTCCGCCCCGTTGGAATTCGGGGCGTGACAATTTCTTTGGAAACAGCATCACCTGAGCTATTCATATACCGTAAGGGTAGATATTGGGAGGTCCCAGAGTCAATATCCTTGGAGTACTGCTCATCCTGGTTTTCGAGAGTAGAAACTATTTCCAGTAATTGAAAAACATAGTTTTTTCTTAAAACCATTTTTTTGAAAAACACTTTTGAAAAATATGAAGGTGAGCCTTGGAGTAACTGGTAAAGTTGTTGCCATGTAACCAGGAGGTCACGGGTTCAAGCCTTGGAAATAGCCTCTGGCAGAAATGCAAGGTAAGGCTACGTACAATACACCCTTGTGGTGTGGCCTTTCCCGGGATGTCAAGCCCCGAATCCCAACGAGGCATGATTGGCACCCGAAGCCGATAAGGCCCAAGAGAACCAAGCTATGCTTCTATACATTCATATGCGTGCCATAGGAAACACCACTATCACATAAGAACATGAACCTTTCGTATTGGAAATCATGGATATTGAAAATCATGGCATATATATACACATTGGAAAAACTTGGCCGTTGAGGCCATCAAAACAAGACTTCATGAGTCACCTTATATACATATACCCACGTACGTCTACAAAAGCCTCTAACAAGAGCATTGACCAATACATGATAATCGATACAGTTCACCACAACACTTTCTCCTTTACACTTTCTTATCCATAACACATCACAAATAATCCATCAAAGTACCTTAATACAACTCATAACACATATCGGCCAAAATCCCACAATTTCCACTTATAGACAATAACAAGATTAATACCAAAAATAACACCATACATGTTCATATTTTGTCCATACCATGCTCTTTCATCAAAGGCACAAGTCCTAATTCAAGTTCAAATCACCAAGATACATCTTTTACCAAAAGCACAAATACACTATTCACCATCTTGCCAACACAACTATCATAATATACATAATCTCCCATGCATATAATATGTTAATCCATGAGAATAAATACTTACCAAGGCTTGGAATAGGATGATCTTGTCCAAGGAGTCCAAAGGAATATTTTGCTTTAGGGTTTGGAACTATAGAGAAATGTTGAGAAAATTATCTTAAAGGCATGAGAGTTTTGGACAATAAAAATCTGATCTTGGGGCCTTTATATAGACCCCAAGTCATTCTTAGCCACTCCTTGGCATTAAATGTGGTCAAAGTGGAAGAATGGGTCATTTTGCCCTTGGGCCATGTCTTTTTAATTTCATTTTGGGCCTAACTTTGGGCCCAATAACACATATCCATGTAACCCATCAAATTTCATGTATTATTCCCCATATATCTCATTTTTACATAATTCCATAATGTCACGACATTATTCTCTTACGAGATTCTCATTCGTCGCCTCGATCGCAAAAATAGGAATTCTAGTCGCCCTTAGCTTCATTGGACATTTTGGATCACTATTCACATTTCATGATTTGATAATGTATGAGTATGTAGGATTGTATTGAAGTGTTTGAAGATTTAACAATGCTCAAAGAACTCCAAAGAACCAAAAGAAACCATCCAAGAAGCGTCGTAGAATTGCGTTACAAAACGGGTCCGGAAAGGCACAAGATTTGTGCCTTGCGCCACTAGTTACAAAGCAGGCTGTGGTGCAAGAAATGAGCCTTCTCTGAATTCTCTGAATGCAGGTGTCTTGCGCAACACCCCTGAAACAGGGTAGTGGTGCAAGTTTCAGTACCTTGCTGAATTTTTCGGCCACTTTTCCAATACTTGCATATCGTCCAATACCTTATCAAAACACTACAAAATACTTACTTAGTGATCTTAATCATCAAGTAAACATGACTCCAAGTAACCAAATGAGGTTATAATATGTACGGGGTATCACCCAAATGCTCTACAAAATCACAAAACACCTCCTACGAAGGTCTAATCGCACATATTAAGTCCGATATCAAATGTTTCACCAATGACACTATAAAACACATACTCATGGCATCTCAACACCTATGTAGATATGACCCCAAGGTATCAAGTGAGGTTAGAAAAGTACGGGGTGTTACACCGGACACCGCGCATAGCTGTAGCTTTAGTGCATCGGGCCGCCCTTTTACTTTTGAAAAAAATACAGTCCCTTTAAAAAGCCCAGTTAAACTCTAATTGCGACTCAAAATATTATTTAAATTTATTGACCAAGTACAAACGTCTTCTCACCAAAAGTATTTTTAAAAAAATATATATATTTTTCAAAATAAAATGATTCTGAAAGTTTGATCAAACAGGCCATAAAGCCCTCATCTTTTTTTATATTTGATTTTTAATTGATGAAAGAAGAGAAGAAAATCGTCAGAAAAAAATAAATAAAGACTCTATGAAAATCATGCACATAGCTACAGAGGATATATAGTAATCCTTTTTGGATTTATGGATGTGACAGAGAGGTAATCCAATAAGTATCATATTAGAGCTATTGTCGATTCCAATTAAAAGTCTAATCAAGGTAAAAACTTTAACATGCACTAACCGTAAAAATTAATGTCTCTACCTAAAAGTCACAAAGGCTAATCCATTCAAACTTCATGATATCGTATATAGTTGCTCCATATATCGCATTGATAACTGTATCTCTTTTCTTATTTGAACTATATGAAATATTCATGAATGAAATAAAAATTTATTGCATGATTCCATTCAGAAAATGAGTAGTCAAATGCTTCTATAAAATCAATTACTATTCCATATTTTCCGTCATGAAGTTTTTGATGAGTATTAATTCTAAATTGTCGTATGCAATGCAAGAGAGTCGAGGAAATACCGGAGAATTGATATTGGCGATACTCCTAAAATTTATTGAATCAAGTGGACATATGAAGTTTATAACATTGTTTTAGGGAATAAGGCAATGGACAGCTGAAAGTCTAGCTAACTGGGGAATATAATGCAAGAACTTGTCTGGATTACACATATCCATCAACTACCCAAAGAAGCTAGGGACGAACTGAACATGGAATACAGACTGAAACTTTCATCCTTTATGACCACTATTAACAGCTCATGTATGGATAGTATACTTGTGTTTTTAGGAAGACAATGAGAGGGAGTCCATGGAAGAAGGCAATGGGAGGGGAACAACGTTGGAGGAGAAGAGTTGGATGGGACGACAGGGATAGGACTGTGCACCAATCGATTCGGATCGATTTTAGCCATCATCGAATTGAAATTTTAAATTTTGGTTTGGTAAAGTCCTTATCCTAACTCGATTCATTCTAGATCCAATTCGATATATGTGTATACATTTCAATTTTTCGGATCGATTCAAATTGTAAACCCAACCATATTCAATTCGAAAAAATTGAAATATTCTAAAATTAAATTCATAAATCGATTCAAATTGTATATGAAAAATTGAGTTATCCAAATTGCTTCGAATCGGTTCAAATATTCAAATTGATTCAATTTGTGCACTGCACTAGATAGGGATGGAGAGGAGGGGTGGAGTGGAGGAGTTCTCTATTTTAAATAAGATTACAATTTTGAAAATATATTAAAAGTTTTTTTAAAATACACATGACATTAGTTAATTCGTCCATTTGGGATGAGATGTTTAGATAATTACAGGCTAGGTTTAATTAGTGTCAAATTAACAGTTCGAGCAAGCAATTACATAAGTGATGGAACGAAACATACGCAAAAATTCACCAATAAAGAAAAATTAGATTTTATTGATTGAAGTAATATACACATTGCACATACCCTAAATTAGTATACAAAAAAGGAAATATGACAATGAAAAAAAATGTAAATCAATAAACAAGATAGTATAGAGCATTCAACGAAAAGAAGTCTTTAAGTGTACACTTAAATGTGTATTACCCATTTTTAAAAAATCAAAACCACCTACCATAAACATTTTACTAATATATAGGCTAAATTGAATACAACTAAATCCCCATAATCTGCATCTATAGTGTCTTAAGCCTCTAGGATAAATTTTTTATATAATACTGTCACGCCCCGAATCCCAACGAGGCGTGATTGGCACCCGAAGCCGATATGGCCCGAGAGAACCAACCTTTGCTCATAAGCATTCATATGCATGTCCTCATATAATTCTCATTACTGCTCATACAACTATGCGGAATTCATGGACATGGAAACATATGTCATAGCTATATATGTAAAACTTGGCCGTTTGGGCCATCAAGTCAAAACGACATGTACCTTCACATTTATACACCCACATCCGTCTACAAAAGTCTCTAACAAAATGCATTGACTAAAATGAACTAAAAGTCGGGACAAGTCCCCGCTTTATACAACATGTACAAAATCAAAACACATGTACAACAGTGACTCGGAGAAGCCCCAAACTAACTGGAGCTCACCAAAGATCTGCAACACTGACAATCTACTGTGGAGGCCTACTAGTACCTGCGCCTGCAGCAAGTAAAATAATTTCCCCAAAAGGGGTCAGTACGAAGAATGTACTAAGTATGTAAGGCCATATGGAACTTGTAAGATATGAAAACATGCCAAGAACTCAAGTTCAAATGCATAACCAATATAGATAAGTCACAATGTAGATAAGTCACTATTCTATACTTTGGAAGCCATGTATATTACATTCATTCTTTCTCTTGCTTTTACTTTACTTTTACATTGCTCATATACTGTTAGGGCCCTCATCATGCAGGTGTTCATTTCACCCCATGGATACATCATGCAGGTGTGTTCTTTCACCCCATCGATAAATATCATCGTCATGCAGGTATTCTTTTTACCCCATGGATAAGATTATATCATCATGCAGGTGTTCTTGCACCCCATGGATAAAGGAACATCATCATGCAGGTGTTTGCACCCCATGGATAAATTAACATCATCATGCAGGTACTTGTACCCCATGGATAAGCCAACATCATCATTAAGCATTACTTTATTCTTACTTCATTTCTTTACTTTTGAGATTGATACCTTTGCTTATGAGAGATCGATACACTGATAGTCACAACTTTATTTGAAGCTTTGGATCAATAATCAATGAGTGAGAGACATATGAATAATTTGGCAATATAACATTCTTGGAAACATAGCCTTCATGGAAACATAACACTATTGGAACTATTGATCCATAATCAATGAACAAGACACGTGAGCACAACCACTATTGAAACCTTGGGACATAACCTCATCGGACTTTTAGAACATTACTAATGAATATGAGACATGTGTATAACTCTATTGGAACTTTGGATCATGACATGATTGAAACATAACCCTATCGGACTCTCTTTACCTCATGAGATTGACAATTTCCCTTATGAGGAATAATTATACTAACTTGCACATCACCTTTCTTATTACTCTTATGAGATTGGTACTCTTACTTATGAACAATTGGCACAAGGATAATCATCATACTATAGGACTTTGGAACAAGACATGATCGGGATAATGCTATTCAAACTAAACAAGCTTTCTTAGAATTTACAACATTATGACAGCTTAGGAACTCCCGTCAATGAACAAGATATAAGCGAATCGTAACTCATCTAGGAGTAGGACACTTGTGAATAACAATATATGTCTACCTTAGCTAAAATACTATAGGACCCCTTTGGAATGTAACACTTTTGGAACCTTAGGATAATGACCACTAAATACGATACACGTGGATATCAATTATTCACCAACTTGAGATGTAATACCTTAGAGTATTTCGGAATCGAATGAGTACTATGACAATGTGAACACCATATGTTGCAGAAAGATATAGAGAAGTAACCTTACATACCTTATCTTCCCAATGTAAGTACACAATCAAATATGTGAGCGCAACAATTCCGCTCCTCCTTTAGGTTTCACTCTACATCACAAGTACATAATGGAACCAACATTAACCACCAACTACCTTACAAATGCATACAATAACAATAAGTTACATGTTTGGCTTTAACATGTTATTTCTTTCTCTTCAATACCATTTACGGCATGGTCATAGCAATAATACCACAATATGCCCAACATTGACCAAAGTATCATAAACCACTCGTATGTCACACCAAGTTCATACTTTCCACTCTCTGTCATCACAACGTCATAATTATACCATCAATTACTTTACAAATGCGTATGATATCAATGAGTTACATGTTTGCTTTTAAACATGTCATTTCCCTTGACAAAACCATTGATGAATTATTATTCCAAAAATCCCCCAATATTCCATACATTGACCAATACATGAGAATCAATACATTTCACCACAACACTTCTCCTTTACACTTTCTTATCCATATCACATCACAAATAATCCATCAAATTACCTTAATACACCTCATAGCACATATCGGCCAAAATCCCACAATTTACACTTTTAGAAAAAATAACAAGTCTAATAACAAAATCACACCATACATGTTCATATTTTGTCCATACCATTCACTTTCACCAAGACATCAAGTCACCTTTTAAGTTTAATTCACAAAAATGACACATCTTTACCAAAACACAAAAGTGCACCACTTACACTTTTAGGCATAACCATCATGATCTACATGCTCTCCCATGCATATAATATAGTAATCCATAAGCATAATTACTTACCCAAGCTTGCAAATGAGTGATCTTGCCCCAATAAGTGCTTTAGGGTTCTTAGGGTTTGAGAGAAATATTTGGGAAAATATCTAAAGAGGCATGAGAGATTTTTTGAATAAAATCTGATTTGCCCGTTTATATAGGCCTCTCATGTTGTCCTTAGCCAATTCTTGGCATTTAATACAAGTTTTACTTGGTCAATATTGGAGGAATGGATCATTTCCCTTTGGGCCTATGTATTTTATTCCATTTTGGGCCTCAAATTGGGCCCAATAACACATCTCAACTTGGCCCATCAATCTTTCATGCATAATTCACCATATATCTCATGTTTAAATAATTCCATAATGTCACGACCATATTCTTTTACGATATTCTCATTCGTCGTCTCGATCGCAAAAATAGGAATTCTAGTCGCCCATGGCTTCCTTGCACATTTTTGATAATTACTTGTGTTTCATGGTTTGATCATGTAGAAGTATGTAGGAGTGTATTGAGGTATTTGAATCTTTAATAACACTTAAATAAATCCAAAGAACCAAAAGAAACCATCTAAGAATCGTCGTAGAATTGCGTTGCGAAACGAGCTCGGGAAGGCAAAATATTTGTGCCTTGCGCCACTGCTGCAAAGCAAGGCAGTGGCGTAAGTTTTCCTTGCCCTTTGAATCAAGGTCTTGCGCCACACCCCCTGAAACAGGGAGTGGCTCAAGTTTCCATGTCTTGCTGAATTTTTTGGCAATTTTTCCAACACTTGCGTATCGTCCAATACCTTATCAAAACACTATAAAATACTTACTTAGTGACCTTAATCATCAAGTAAACATGACTCCAAGTCACCAAATGAGGTTAGAATGTGTACGGGGTATTACACAAATGCTCCACGAAATCACAAAATCCTTCCTATGAAAGTCTAATTGCATGGACGTGGCCAAATTTCAATTTTCTCGTCATTAGCATTACCAAATACATACTTATATCTATCGACACCTAAGCAAACATTATTCATCATCATCAAGTAGGGTTGGGAAGGTACGGGGTGTTACATTCTTCCCCCCTTAGAAACATTCGTCCTCGAATGTTAGTAACATCGTCTCATGTACATCCCATGCATCTCTATACTCTCATATATATACATTGTCACGCCCCGAGTTCCAACGAGGCGGACTGGCACCCGAAGCCGTTGAGGCCCCGAGAGAACCAACTATCACCCTGTACATTCATACACACTTCATTCATTGACTATCACTACCATGTATAGACACAAGACACCAATGGCGGAAATCATGGCAAAACAGGTGATTTATATATACATATGTGAAACTTGGCTTTTAGGGCCATCATGACATGACATACATTTTTCATTTGTCCAACATCGTCTACAAAGCCTCTATACATACATGAACATAACCATCCTAAAGTCGGGACAAGTCCCCGCTTTAGACAACTGTGATACATTATCAAAACCAACATGTGCATAGGACTCGGGAAGCCCCGAAGCAAACTGGAGCTTACCAACAAAACCGCAGATTATTCCAAGTACTACTGTGGGGGCCTATTGGTACCTGTGCCTGCAACAAGTAAGGGAAGTCCCACAAGGGACGTCAGTACGAAGAATGTACTGCGTATGTAAGGTTGTAAGTAAATGTATAAGATATAGAAACTTTGATAAAATTAAGTACAAGTGAACACATTATGTGAATAAATTACCATAGGTATACATGTGGAATCATGTGCATTACTTTATTTACTTTTATTTCACTTTACTTTACTTCGTCGTCAATCAAGTGATCATCAATCATGTAATGCCCGGGCCCAACTGATCAGTGGGAAATAACATTGGGATCGTCTCTAGCTAGGCTTATGACCCTTTGAGCTGCCACCCATAAATCAATAAAGCAGGTTCGTCTCTAGCTAGGCTTATGCCCCTTTGAGCTGCCCCCTGTATCCAATAATCATTCGGGATCGCCCCTAGCTAGGCTTATGCCCCTTTGGGTTGCCACCCGTTCTCAACAAGTGTTTATTACTTCAATTCTTTTGTTATGAGATTGGTACATTAGTGGTTACAATGTTATGGAAACTTTGGAACATTATTGGAACATTAATCAATGAACATGGGTCATATGAATTACATTTGATCAATGTATAAGGAACATGTGTGTAACAATGATTAACAACCGGGAATGGAATACCTTTGGACATTTCGGAATGGAACATGTATAATGACAATGTGATACTATGTGCCGCCGAAGGATACGGAAAGAGTAACCTTACATACCTTAATTCCCCAATATGGAGACACAATCTTATTCGTGAATATAACACTCCAGCTTTCTCCTTACGTGTTACTCAACACTTGCAAGGTGATGATCTTGGCCAAAATAAGTATAGTTGCCTTAGGCTTGAAAGGGTTTCTTTTTGGTCTTCTTGGAAAGTCTAGAAATTTCAAGAAATGGCAAGGTGTTCCTTGTGATTAAAATCTGATTTTTGAGCTATATATATATCATTCTTAGTCAATTTTAAGTCAAGGATGAGGTGTCCAAGTGGATCAAGGAAGAATGGGTCATTTTCCCTTGTTTTGGGCCATGTCTTCCTTATCATTTTTGGGCCAATTTAGAGCCCAATACCCAATATACATTAAATCCAACACTTTGCATGTATTATATACCCTTTATTACATGTTCACAAATTTTTTTCACGTAGTCGCATACATTCGGAAATCTACGGGGTGTTACATTCTCCCCCCTTAAGAACATTCGTCCTCGAATGTTAATAGTAGTAGTATTCAACCTAAACAATATAAATTTCCATACATTCGTCACACCGTCACATATTTATAATGCTCATATATACTTACTTTTTAGTCCTTCAAGTCGGCGTCTTGGACCTTCTCTTTGGTTTGGAACAAATACGGGTACTTTGCTTTCATTCTTTCTTCGGCTTCCCATGTAATTTCCTCTATTTGTTGATTCCTCCAAAGTACTTTGACGGAAGCTACATCTTTATTCCTTAACCTCTTGACTTGTCTATCTAGAATAGCAATGGGCACTTCTTCGTATGTAAGATCTTCCGTGATTTTCACATCTTCAATGGGAGTAATTTGAGACGGATCTCCTATGCATTTTCGAAGCATCGAAACATGAAACACTGGGTGGACTGCAAAGAGTTCTTGGGGTAAAGCTAATTCATACGCCACTTGACCAAATCTTCGAGTAATTTCATATGGCCCTACATACCGTGGACTTAGCTTTCCTTTCTTTCCGAATCGCATCACTCCTTTCATTGGTGACACTTTCAAAAATACCCAATCACCTATAGCAAATTCAAGCCCTCTTCTTCTAACATCAGCATATGATTTATGGCGGCTTTGAGCTGTCTGTAATCGCTGTTGTATTACTTTAACTTTTTCCATAGCTTGATGTACTAGATCTGGTCCAAATAAAGCAGTTTCTCCTGCTTCAAACCATCCGATAGGTGATCTACATTTTCTCCCATACAACGCTTCGTAAGGAGCCATCTTAATACTTGAATGATAGCTATTGTTGTAGGCAAATTCCACAAGAGGTAGATGATCATCCCAATTGCCTTTAAAGTCTAGTGCACACGCTCGAAGCATATCTTCAAGTGTTTGAATTGTACGTTCTGCTTGTCCATCTGTCTGAGGATGGAAAGCCGTACTCAAATTCACCTGTGTTCCCAAGCTCCTCTGGAAGTATTTCCAAAAATGCGCTGTAAACTGTGCTCCTCTGTCTGATATAATGGAAAGTGGAATACCATGCAATCGCACTATCTCCTTCACATACAATCTTGCATAATCTTCAGCTGTATAGGTGGTCTTGACTGGTAGAAAATGCGCTGACTTGGTAAGCCTGTCCACTATAACCCATATAGAATCGACTTTCCTCAGTGTACGAGGCAAACCTGTAATAAAGTCCATGTTAATCATATCCCATTTCCAGACTGGAAGATTGATACATTGCATGTAACCTCCTGGTTTCTGATGTTCCACTTTAACCTGTTGACAATTTGGACATTGAGCTACAAATTCCGCAATGTTCTTTTTCATATTTCCCCACCAATACACGTCTTTCAAATCATGATACATTTTTGTAGCTCCCGGATGAATAGAATACCGTGAATGATGTGCTTCTGCCATAATCCGCTTTCTCAGCTCATCTACATTCGGTACACATAATCGATCTCGGCATTGAAGTACTCCCTCTTGCGTAAGATCGAATGCCTTTGTCAACTCTTGCTGCACATTCTCTCTCAGCTGCAACAAAATAGGATCCGCATACTGTTTCTCCTTTACTTCAGCTATTAAGGAAGATTTTGCTGCATTCTTGACAATAACCCCTTCATCCGGAGATTCAATAAGGCGAACTTCCAAGCTGGCTAGTTGGTGTAAATCTTTGATTATCTCCTGCTTTTCAATCAACTGACCACTAGTGCTTTCTACTGCTTTGCGGCTCAATGCATCTGCTACTACATTTGCTTTACCTGGATGATAAAGAATATCAATATCATAGTCTTTTAAAAGCTCTAACCACCTTCGTTGCCTCAAATTGAGTTCCTTCTGCTTAAAGAGATACTGCAAACTTTTGTGATCCGTATAGATATCAACATGAACTCCATACAAATAATGACGCCATATCTTTAAAGCAAAAACTACCGCTGCCAATTCAAGATCATGTGTGGGATAATTTTTCTCATGTGGCCGCAACTGTCGTGAGGCATATGCTATGACGTTACCGTGTTGCATCAACACACATCCGAGGCCAACCCCGAAAGCATCACAATACACTACATAACCTTCGGTACCCTCGGGAAGCACTAAAACTGGTGTGGAGGTTAATTTATCTTTCAACTTTTGGAAGCTTTTCTCACACGCATCATTCCACTGAAATTTAACTGCCTTATGTGTAAGCTTTGTTAACGGTGCAGCAACGGAGGAAAAACCTTCCACAAATCTTCTGTAATAACCTGCCAGCCCAAGAAAACTACGAATCTCTGTGGGTGTCGTAGGTCTTGGCCAATTCTTCACCGCCTCAATCTTCTGGGTATCAACCCGTATGCCTTCATCCGATACAATATGACCCAAGAATGCTACGGATTTCAACCAAAATTCACATTTAGAGAACTTTGCGTATAACTTACGGTCACGAAGAATCTGTAACACTTGTCGTAAGTGATTAACGTGGTCCTCTTGTGATTTTGAGTAAACCAAAATATCATCAATAAATACCGTCACGAACACGTCGAGAAATGGCTTGAACACCCTATTCATTAAATCCATAAAAACTGCAGGTGCATTTGTTAGTCCAAATGACATAACTAAAAATTCATAATGTCCATACCGTGTTCGGAAAGCTGTCTTGGGTATATCTTCTTCTCTAACCCTCACCTGATGATAGCCCGATCTCAAATCAATCTTTGAAAAACATTTAGCGCCCTGTAGCTGATCAAATAAATCATTAATTCTGGGGAGAGGATATTTGTTCTTGATAGTTACTTTATTCAATTGCCGGTAGTCAATACACATCCTCAATGTGCCATCTTTCTTCCATACAAATAATACCGGCGCACCCCACGGAGACATACTAGGTCTGATGAACCCTTTGTCCAACAAATCTTTCAGTTGCTCCTTCAATTCACGTAATTCTGCTGGAGCCATTCTGTATGGAGGGATAGAAATAGGCTGAGTGCCTGGAATCACATCAATGCCAAATTCCACTTCCCGTTCTGGAGGTAAACCTGGAAGATCTTCAGGAAATACATCAAGAAATTCATTTACCACTGAAACTGATTGAGGAGTTGGTAGTTTGGCTTCAAAATCATACACCCGCACTAAGTGGCATATATAACCTTTGGACATCATTTTCCTAGCCTTAAGATAGGAAATAAATTTGCCTCTCGGTGCTCCCACGTTACCCTTCCATTCAAAAACATCCTTTTGTGGAAAATGAAATTGTACTCTCTTAGCTCGGCAATCTACCGTGGCAAAACAAGAGGCTAACCAATCCATTCCAATGATAACATCAAAATCTGTCATGTCTAGTTCAACAAGATCGGCCAATGTATCATAACCACAAACAGTGACTTTACAATCCCGATAAACTCTCTTTGCTATAATAGATTCACCAACCGGTGTCGTTACTTCAATTGACTTAACTAATAATTTCGGCGTTCTTTTAAATTTTTCAGCAATCAAGGGAGTAACATATGATAATGTAGAACCCGGTTCAATCAATGCATACACATTATGTGAAAATATGGACAAGATACCTGTAACAACATCAGGTGATGCCTCCGAATTCTGACGGTCAGTTAGTGCATAAGTACGATTCTGAGTCCCGCTGGAACTAGCTGCTCCTCTAGCACCTCTACCTCGTCCCATAGGCTGTGCTCCTCTACCTAAGGAAGGTACAGATGATGATGATGCCACGGCTGATCCCGCAGGTCGTGCTATGCCACCCATGCTCCTCTGTGGACACTCTCTCACTATGTGCCCTGGCTCACCGTAAAAATAACAAACAGTCCTCCCAATTCGGCATTCACCTAAATGAGACCTCCCACAGTGCTGACACGGCTGGCGAGGAAATCCTGATGTTTGCGAACCTCGAACTACACTGCTGCGTCCGACATAACTGCCTCTAGACCCTCGAAATTAAGGTGGAGTGCCTGCCGTGGAATAAAAAAATGAGGGTCTCGGTGGCCTGTGGAAACTCCGGGGTCTAAACTCTCCTTGGGACGCCATAGACTGTCCCGTAGATCTAGCCCTCTTTGATGGCCCTTCATCATACCCTTGTGTTCTTCTTCGTTGCCTTTGATCTTCCATTTTCTGCGCAAAGGCCTGTATTCTAGCTATGTCCATGTCCCTGTTTAACGCAGCAATAGTACAATCTCGAACCAAATATGGCTCTAATCTGTCCACATACCGATGAACTCTATCTGTCATAGTCGTAACCACATTCGGAGCATACCGGGCCAAGGAATTAAACTTTAGGCTGTACTCTCTAACACTCATGTTACCCTGTCGCAGATTCAAAAATTGGTCCGCACGAGCCTCTCGGACCTCATAGGGGAGATAGTGATCAAGGAATGCCATTTTAAATTCTTCCCAACTAGCTGGGAGTGCATCAATGCCCCTCGACCGTCTCCAATCTTCATACCACAGAATAGCTTCACCCTTCAATCTATAGGCCGCAAGCTCGACCATTTCCACACCGAAAACATGCATCACCTCCAAATCCCTTTGGATTTGATCTATATAATCCTGCGGGTCTTCATTCGGATCTGATCCAGTAAAGGTAGGAGGGTCTAATTTCAGAAAATCCTGTATCCGTCTACTAGCTGCTCTAGCTGCACTATCATCATGTGTTGTTGGACCACCCTGTCCCTGAACCTGTGCAGCAACTATTCGGGTCAACATCTGCACTGCATTCTTTAAGTCCTGGTCAGTAGTATTCACTGGTGGTTCTACAGGTATTTCTCTTCCTCTTAACCCCTCTGAAACTGGAAGAGTAGAAGAAGACTGTGATGCAAACTCTGGTTCAACGCCGCCTTGATTAACTGGTTCAGGCGGGGCTCTACTGGTTCCTTCTCCAGCAATTTCGTCTAACCTCTTACTTTTTCCTCTTCTTGTCATCGGTATTTTTACTATAATATAAGAAAAACAATTTCAACAGTCAGATATGGTTCCACCTACAATTTTGGCTCTAATGCACGATCTAGAAAATGAAGAAATGAAACAACTCCTAAATGTCCCGTAGCCTCCTACTTATAAATGTGGTGCACAACACATCGATAAGCAAGACTCTACTCAGACACGGCTTTGTAGACACCCTAGGACGACCCGCTCTGATACCACTTTTGTCACGCCCCGAGTTCCAACGAGGCGGACTGGCACCCGAAGCCGTTGAGGCCCCGAGAGAACCAACTATCACCCTGTACATTCATACACACTTCATTCATTGACTATCACTACCATGTATAGACACAAGACACCAATGGCGGAAATCATGGCAAAACAGGTGATTTATATATACATATGTGAAACTTGGCTTTTAGGGCCATCATGACATGACATACATTTTTCATTTGTCCAACATCGTCTACAAAGCCTCTATACATACATGAACATAACCATCCTAAAGTCGGGACAAGTCCCCGCTTTAGACAACTGTGATACATTATCAAAACCAACATGTGCATAAGACTCGGGAAGCCCCGAAGCAAACTGGAGCTTACCAACAAAACTGCAGATTATTCCAAGTACTACTGTGGGGGCCTATTGGTACCTGTGCCTGCAACAAGTAAGGGAAGTCCCACAAGGGACGTCAGTACGAAGAATGTACTGCGTATGTAAGGTTGTAAGTAAATGTATAAGATATAGAAACTTTGATAAAATTAAGTACAAGTGAACACATTATGTGAATAAATTACCATAGGTATACATGTGGAATCATGTGCATTACTTTATTTACTTTTATTTCACTTTACTTTACTTCGTCGTCAATCAAGTGATCATCAATCATGTAATGCCCGGGCCCAACTGATCAGTGGGAAATAACATTGGGATCGTCTCTAGCTAGGCTTATGACCCTTTGAGCTGCCACCCATAAATCAATAAAGCAGGTTCGTCTCTAGCTAGGCTTATGCCCCTTTGAGCTGCCCCCTGTATCCAATAATCATTCGGGATCGCCCCTAGCTAGGCTTATGCCCCTTTGGGTTGCCACCCGTTCTCAACAAGTGTTTATTACTTCAATTCTTTTGTTATGAGATTGGTACATTAGTGGTTACAATGTTATGGAAACTTTGGAACATTATTGGAACATTAATCAATGAACATGAGTCATATGAATTACATTTGATCAATGTATAAGGAACATGTGTGTAACAATGATTAACAACCGGGAATGGAATACCTTTGGACATTTCGGAATGGAACATGTATAATGACAATGTGATACTATGTGCCGCCGAAGGATACGGAAAGAGTAACCTTACATACCTTAATTCCCCAATATGGAGACACAATCTTATTCGTGAATATAACACTCCAGCTTTCTCCTTACGTGTTACTCAACACTTGCAAGGTGATGATCTTGGCCAAAATAAGTATAGTTGCCTTAGGCTTGAAAGGGTTTCTTTTTGGTCTTCTTGGAAAGTCTAGAAATTTCAAGAAATGGCAAGGTGTTCCTTGTGATTAAAATCTGATTTTTGAGCTATATATATATCATTCTTAGTCAATTTTAAGTCAAGGATGAGGTGTCCAAGTGGGTCAAGTAAGAATGGGTCATTTTCCCTTGTTTTAGGCCATGTCTTCCTTATCATTTTTGGGCCAATTTAGAGCCCAATACCCAATATACATTAAATCCAACACTTTGCATGTATTATATACCCTTTATTACATGTTCACAAATTTTTTTCACGTAGTCGCATACATTCGGAAATCTACGGGGTGTTACATACATATACACATATTACTTCCCGATACTTTCTTGTTATTGCTCCAATTCCGCACTTTGAATTTTCTCTTCCGTTTGAAACCATTACGGGTACTCCGACTTTATCATTTCTTTGACTCTCCACGTGCTTCCTTCTAGTTGTCAATTCCTATAACGTACCTTTCCTAATATTTTCACTTACCCCTCTAGCATAGCAATATACATCTCATAATAAGTAAGATTCTCCATAATTTGCACATTTTCAATAAAAACAATGAATCTCGTCATATGACTTGTATTAGCTTGTAGCTACCATTGTACCACCTTAATCTTCTCTCTAGCCTAGTGAACAAACTATCCAATCCCCAAGCAAGGTAGTTCCACTTGCTTTAAACTTTCGTCCATATAAACCTTTGTAAGGTACCATTTTTGGATACTTGAATAATAGATACTATTGTAAGCACATCCAATAAGGGGTAGATGATCATCCCAACTACCTTTATAATACAATGTGTAAGCTAGTAACATATTTCAAGTGTCTGGATGATACGTTCTGCTTGTCCACCTGTTTAAGGATGGAAAATTGTACCCAAATTCACTTGTATACCCAACCTTCCTGTAAAAAAATTTTTTTTTTTGGCTGTTACCTCATCCAGTTGTCGCTAATTAATACGCATTCTCAATGTGCCATTTCTCTTTTGTGCAAATAACACTAGTGCACCCTACAGGGACATACTAAGTCTTGCTAGCTGACATGTGTATACTTTGGACATCGCTTCCCTTACCTCAGGTTAGGAAACAAATTTATCTTTCCGTCCAAGGACGGTCTTTTGTGGAAGAAATTACAGATATACTTGCGTAGCTTGGAAATCTTCGTGACATACAAGAAGTCAACCACTTCATACCCATTACAACATTAAAACTCTTTCATTTCCATCTCCATAAGAGCAATCATCGTAACATGATCAAAAACATCTACTATACCATTACAATATACTCTTTTATCTTAGATTCACCAACTAGTGGATAGACTCCAATTAGCATAACTAGTAATTCTGGTTTCTTTCAAATTCGTTCCACAATCAATGGTGTAACATATCATAAGGGAGCATACGGGTCATTCAATGCATATACATCATGGTAATATACCTAAATACCTGTATCGTCGTCAGGAGATGTTCCCTCATTCTGCCGGTCCACTAAAGCATAAGTGCAATTCTGGGCCTCACTAGTACTGGTTGCTTCTCTGGCGCCTCTACCACGGCCAATAGGTTGTACACCTCGGCCTAGTGAAGGAACCGATGCTGCTGATGCCCCAGTAGACCCCGCAGGTCGTACCATACCAACCAAGCCTTATCGTGGATAGTCTCTCATTCTGTGACCCGGCATACCACACCAATAACAAGCATTCGTCCCCCTCCGACAGTCACCTATATGAAATCGTCTACAAAACTGGCACAGTGGGCGAGAAGACCCTGTTATCTGTGAATCTGGCATCCTACCACTCTCCCCAATATTACTGCCCCTGAATCCTCGGGAGTGAGATGGAGCGCCTGCTGTAGAATAAGAGAATGAGGGTCTAGGCGGTAACATCCGAGATCCAGATCCTCCTGGGGACACTATAGACTGCCCCATGGATCTTGCCCTTTTTACTGACCCTTCCTCAGATTTCTGTATCCTCTTTCTTTGCCTTTTGTCTTCTATTTTCTGCGCGAAGGCCTGAATTCTCGCTATATCCATATCTCGATTTAAGGCGGCTATAGTACAGTCCCGTACCAAATAAGGCTCCAATCGATCCACATATCTATGTACTCTATCTTCCATCGTGGCCACCACATTTGTAGCATATCGTGCCAAGGAATTAAACTGCAAACTGTACTCTCTAACACTCATATTTCCTTGACGTAAATTTAAAAACTGATCCGCACGAGCCTCACGGATCTCATAGGGAAGATAGTGATCCAGAAATGTCGCTTTAAATTCTTCCCACGTAGGTGGGTTTGCACCAATACCTCGAGCTTTCTTCCAGTCCTCATACCACAATATAGCCTCGCCCTTCAACCTATAAGCTGCTAGCTCAACCGTTTCTACTCCTGTTACATGCATTACCTCCAAAGCTCTCTGGATTTGATCCACAAAATCTTGTGGATCTGCTTACAAGTCTGACCCAGTGAATGTAGAGGGGTCCAGTTTCAAGAAATCCTGTGTCCTGCGACTTGCCACCCTAGCTGCACTATCCTCATTTGTCGTCGGACCAACTCGTCCTTGACTTTGTGTTGCCACTAAATGTGTCAACATATGTACAACATTTCTAAGATCTTGATCTGTGGCATTCATTGGTGGTCCTGCAGGTACCTCTCTACCTCCTGGCTCTTCTGGAGCTGGAAGAGTAGAGGAGGACTGCGATGCAATTTCAACATTTGCTCCACCTTGACTAGCTTGGTCAGGTGGTAGTCTACTCATTCCTTCTGCAGCAGGCATATCCACCTGCTTTCCTTTACTTCTACCTCTTCTCGTGCTTGGCATTGTACTATATCAAAGAGAAACATTTACCATGGTCAGACACAATTCAACTTACAACACTGGCTCTATTGCACGATCTAGAAGTGAAGAACAGAAACAACATCCTAATATGTCCCGTAGCCTCCTACTTATAAATGTGGTGCACAACACATCGATAAGTAAGACTCTAATCAAACACGACTTTGTAGACACCATAGACCGACATGCTCTGATACCACTTCTGTCACGCCCCGAATCCCAACGAGGCGTGATTGGCAGCCGAAGCCGATATGGCCCGAGAGAACCAATCTTTGCTCATAAACATTCATATGCATGTCCTCGTATAATTCTCATTACTGCTCATACAACTATGCGGAAGTCACGGACATGGAAACATATGTCATAGCTATATATGTAAAACTTGGCCATTTGGGCCATCAAGTCAAAACGACATGTACCTTCATATTTATACACCCACATCCGTCTACAAAAGCCTCTAACAAAATGCATTGACTAAAAGGAACTAAAAGTCGGGACAAGTCCCCGCTTTATACAACATGTACAAAATCAAAACACATGTACAACAGTGACTCAGAGAAGCCCCAAACTAACTGGAGCTCACCAAAGATCTGCAACACTGACAATCTACTGTGGAGGCCTACTAGTACCTGCGCCTGCAGCAAGTAAAATAATTTCCCCAAAAGGGGTCAGTACGAAGAATGTACTAAGTATGTAAGGCCATATGGAACTTATAAGATATGAAAACATGTCAAGAACTCAAGTTCAAATGCATAACCAATATAGATAAGTCACAATGTAGATGAGTCACTATTATGTACTTTGGAGGCCATGTATATTACATTCATTCTTTCTCTTTCCTTTGCTTTACTTTTACATTGCTCATATACTGTTAGGGCCCTCATCATGCAGGTGTTCATTTCATCCCATGGATACATCATGCAGGTGTGTTCTTTCACCCCATGGATAAATATCATTGTCATGCAGGTATTCTTTTTACCCCATGGATAAGATTATATCATCATGCAGGTGTTCTTGCACCCCATGGATAAAGGAACATCATCATGCAGGTGTTTGCACCCCATGGATAAATTAACATCATCATGCAGGTACATGTACCCCATGGATAAGCCAACATCATCATTAAGCATTACTTTATTCTTACTTCATTTCTTTACTTTTGAGATTGATACCTTTGCTTATGAGAGATCGATACACTGATAGTCACAACTTTATTTGAAGCTTTGGATCAATAATCAATGAGTGAGAGACATATGAATAATTTGGCAATATAACATTCTTGGAAACATAGCCTTCATGGAAACATAATACTATTGGAACCATTGATCCATAATCAATGAACAAGACACGTGAGCACAACCACTATTGAAACCTTGGGACATAACCTCATCGGACTTTTAGAACATTACTAATGAATATGAGACATGTGTATAACTCTATTGGAACTTTGGATTATGACATGATTGAAACATAACCCTATTGGACTCTCTTTACCTCATGAGATTGACAATTCCCCTTATGAGGAATAATTATACTAACTTGCACATCACCTCTCTTATTACTCTTATGAGATTGGTACTCTTACTTATGAACAATTGGCACAAGGATAATCATCATACTATAGGACTTTGGAACAAGACATGATCGGGATAATGCTATTCAAACTAAACAAGCTTTCTTAGAATTTACAACATTATGACAGCTTAGGAACTCCCGTCAATGAACAAGATATAAGCGAATCGTAACTCATCTAGGAGTAGGACACTTGTGAATAACAATATATGTCTACCTTAGCTAAAATACTATAGGACCCCTTTGGAATGTAACACTTTTGGAACCTTAGGATAATGACCACTAAATACGATACACGTGGATATCAATTATTCACCAACTTGAGATGTAATACCTTAGAGTATTTCGGAATCGAATGAGTACTATGACAATGTGAACACCATATGTGTCATGACCTGGTTCTGAGTCATGATGGCGCCAACCGTAACCCACCAATAGGAAAGCCAAACCCTAGCCCGGAGCAACAAACAACGGGCTAACGGGCGGAATCTCATAAAACAGAGAAGTAAGACAGAATCAGAATATGTATATATACCAAGACTGAGAAGGAAGAGGACAGTATATAAAGTTAAGAACCCTTCCCAAGACCTGGTGAGGTCAGTACAGGAGCCACTACTAAACATACCCAAAATACAAGACAGAAACCAAATATGTATAACATGTACAACAGTCTCGAGAGCAAAAGACTATACAATACAAGATGGAGTAGGATCTGCCTCGGACGTCAGTATGCCCACCCTGCTCCGGAACCAATCCTGGGAAGAGTGTAACGTCAAAACAGTCGGCTAGTGCCAGGATCTGCATCGGGGAAAAAGATGCAGAAGTGCAGTATGAGTACCGGGGCAATGGGTACTCAGTAGGCATCATCGGCTGACTGAGCTCAATGTAATACAAACAAGCTAAAATGCGAGGGTGCATGCTAAGTCCGGGTTATAAGTAATAAATACATAAATAACTGCTGAGGCGTACAGATACGCTCAAGAGAAAAATAAATGCGATACTGAATAACGAGTAAATAAATGCATAAGTAACACACAAGTCAAACATAACCTATCTGGGCCCCCATAAACCCGATAGGCACACGGAAGAAAACAATAACCCGGCCTGGCCCCCATAAATCGGCGGGACACACAAGAATAATAAATGCATAGTCACCAGTGTCTCAAAGCTGTGTCAGTATCCAGTAACCACAATAACCAACAGGGGTGCACCGGGCTTGAACCGACACCAATGGGTAATAACAAGAGGCCAGACGCCGGAGTCGAACCGGAAGCAGTGGGTAATAACAAGAGGCCACATATATATATCATATCTGCCGGACTCGAACCGGAACTCATAATACTCCAGTATCATAATCACGGTACCCAGTACCAAAACTCTCCAATCATATCATAACCAGATACCGGACTCGAACCGGAACTCATAGTGTATCACAATCCGGGGCCGGACTCGAACCGGAACACCCAATAGTCAATAACCAAAATCATCATACCTGAATCAGTAGCCGGACTCGAACCGAAACTTAGCATAGCCAGTAACCAGAACAGAATCAAATGTCATATCATATCAGATAAACGGGGAACGCCCTAGTTCCAAGTCAATACTAGTTTATAGGTACAGAAGCTAACCCCACAACATGCTACAAGTCAATCTCGGGGTCCTTCCAGGTCAAATATCTACTATAAGCAATATGTATATACAAGTATGGGTATACATTATAAGTCATGGAAAGGTAGGTCTGTATTCTAAATCAAACTAGCCGATCCCGGTCAAATACGGTGCTATCAGGGACTAATAAGGCTAAACAGGCCAACCGGGTATAATCGGGGTGACTCAATCCCGTAAGAACCCTAACAGGTCATAGAGGCTTAACTAAACCCAAAGATGTCAAAGTTCTGACAAGTCGACCAAAAAGGGTAACGGGGCCCACTAACGGGTCCCGAAAACCAAGTCTAGTTATACCTGTCTAAGTCTGGGCTAAGTCTGCCTAAGCCTGGACTAAGGTCCAACAATAACGTTCCCCAACCAGAAATCAACACAACAATACTATCCGACCCCAAATAGGTCATCTGTGGTGTACCTCGAGGATAACGGGCCTGGAATATATCTGAATAGCCCTATCCGGCCTAAAAGGCCTAAATCACAGCAAAACACCACCACCAAGTTTATAACACCAGCCCACAACACTAGCACAATAGCATACATATATCACACATAAGCCCAATCTAAGTGCAAAGGAAGGTAAACCTAGCCTACCTGGACGCCGCCGAACGCTTGCTAAAACCAGCTAAATAGGAGCCTTTCCCTTTTGAGAGGCCTCCGACTGTTGCAAAGCTACCAAAATAATAAACTACATGTCAAAACAAGACCATTGATACCCATATTGCATTAGTTCGGAAAATGTCCGAAAATCCCACGTGGGGCCCGCTTGCGGAATCGCAAAACTGAAACCGTCACAGCGTCCCAAATCACCCCGTGATCAATAGTCACAACTAGCACCGCTCTATTTGAGCTCAAAATGTAGCTCAAACATCATACCAATCCCAACAATACCACCGTAAATAAAAACTACCGTAAAAATAAGAAAACGTACCGTAGAAATGACGAGAGCGAGTCCACGGACTCAAATATATAAACCCCTAAGCTCAAACCTCAATAGATTGACTCAATATTGAGCTTATATGATAAGAAATGGTGAGGGATTAAACGAAACAGTGACAGAACGTCACATTATATGTGTTTAATCCAAAATGTATATAAAGAGAAACATATATATTATATCTGCCTAACTTCATACATATAACCTTGTATTAATTTGATGTGGCAGCGTTTGTGACTCTTAAGAATTTGTTGTCCACCTTCATAATCTCCACGTGGAGTGGAGGTGGCACACTAATATAAATTTCATCCCGTTATATATGTATTCGGGTATTGCATAGGTCCGTGATAAAATAAATACAATAGTTTAAATATACCATAATTAATAGAAAATTATTTCTAACAAAACCTCTATAGAATAAAAATATTATTTTAACATATTTAAATTCACTATCTCCCCTTAAATTATTAATAGGTTATAAAACTATTATAAAATAGTATAAATATATCATAACTAAAGAATTTTATAAATTTCAAAAATATTTTCGAAAGGTAATTAACTATGTCATTTTGCCAAATTCAAATTTAATTTAATATTTTACAACGTGCTCAGTCTAAATAATATTCTCAAACGAACTGCCCGGGAACCGATCAGTCAGTCCCAGCAAGTCATAAATAACTTGGGGCAGTTATAGAAAAGCTCTAAACACTAAGAACACACGAAAATGAGGGAAATG
The DNA here is from genome assembly GCA_031232105.1 of Capsicum rhomboideum. NCBI lineage: Eukaryota > Viridiplantae > Streptophyta > Magnoliopsida > Solanales > Solanaceae > Capsicum > Capsicum rhomboideum. Next base: position 135,515,884 of record CP124709.1, on the reverse strand, counting down.
ACCGGGAAGGTCATTACAATATGTTGCAGAAAGATATAGAGAAGTAACCTTACATACCTTATCTTCCTAATGTAAGTACACAATCAAATATGTGAGCGCAACAATTCCGCTCCTCCTTTAGGTTTCACTCTACATCACAAGTACATAATGGAACCAACATTAACCACCAACTACCTTACAAATGCATACAATAACAATAAGTCACATGTTTGGCTTTAACATGTTATTTCTTTCTCTTCAATACCATTTACAGCATGGTCATAGCAATAATACCACAATATGCCCAACATTGACCAAAGTATCATAAACCACTCGTATGTCACACCAAGTTCATACTTTCCACTCTCTGTCATCACAACGTCATAATTATACCATCAATTACTTTACAAATGCGTATGATATCAATGAGTTACATGTTTGCTTTTAAACATGTCATTTCCCTTGACAAAACCATTGATGAATTATTATTCCAAAAATCCCCCAATATTCCATACATTGACCAATACATGAGAATCAATACATTTCACCACAACACTTCTCCTTTACACTTTCTTATCCATATCACATCACAAATAATCCATCAAATTACCTTAATACACCTCATAGCACATATCGGCCAAAATCCCACAATTTACACTTTTAGAAAAAATAACAAGTCTAATAACAAAATCACACCATACATGTTCATATTTTGTCCATACCATTCACTTTCACCAAGACATCAAGTCACCTTTTAAGTTTAATTCACAAAAATGACACATCTTTACCAAAACACAAAAGTGCACCACTTACACTTTTAGGCATAACCATCATGATCTACATGCTCTCCCATGCATATAATATAGTAATCCATAAGCATAATTACTTACCCAAGCTTGCAAATGAGTGATCTTGCCCCAATAAGTGCTTTAGGGTTCTTAGGGTTTGAGAGAAATATTTGGGAAAATATCTAAAGAGGCATGAGAGATTTTTTGAATAAAATCTGATTTGCCCGTTTATATAGGCCTCTCATGTTGTCCTTAGCCAATTCTTGGCATTTAATACAAGTTTTACTTGGTCAATATTGGAGGAATGGATCATTTCCCTTTGGGCCTATGTATTTTATTCCATTTTGGGCCTCAAATTGGGCCCAATAACACATCTCAACTTGGCCCATCAATCTTTCATGCATAATTCACCATATATCTCATGTTTAAATAATTCCATAATGTCACGACCATATTCTTTTACGATATTCTCATTCGTCGTCTCGATCGCAAAAATAGGAATTCTAGTCGCCCATGGCTTCCTTGCACATTTTTGATAATTACTTGTGTTTCATGGTTTGATCATGTAGAAGTATGTACGAGTGTATTGAGGTATTTGAATCTTTAACAACACTCAAAGAAATCCAAAGAACCAAAAGAAACCATCTAAGAATCGTCGTAGAATTGCGTTGCGAAACGAGCTCGGGAAGGCAAAATATTTGTGCCTTGCGCCACTGCTGCAAAGCAAGGCAGTGGCGCAAGTTTTCCTTGCCCTCTGAATCAGGGTCTTGTGCCACACCCCCTGAAACAGGGAGTGGCTCAAGTTTCCATGTCTTGCTGAATTTTTCGGCAATTTTTCCAACACTTGCGTATCGTCCAATACCTTATCAAAACACTATAAAATACTTACTTAGTGACCTTAATCATCAAGTAAACATGACTCCAAGTCACCAAATGAGGTTAGAATGTGTACGGGGTATTACACAAATGCTCCACGAAATCACAAAACCCTTCCTATGAAAGTCTAATTGCATGGACGTGGCCAAATTTCAATTTTCTCGTCATTAGCATTACCAAATGCATACTTATATCTCTCGACACCTAAGCAAACATTATTCATCATCATCAAGTAGGGTTGGGAAGGTACGAGGAGTTACAAATACAATACAAGAGATTAAAAAAGTCTATTCAAACAAATTTACTCTTAGACGAGCATAACCATTTAGGTTGATGCTATCTGGCCTCTTTTTTCAGATTTGCATTCCAAAAATCGGAAAAATTATGAACTCCAAAATAAGAGATATATTTTTATTTTTATAATCGTGGTGTTTGGATCAGCTTGCACGCACTTCAATTAATTTCAAGGGATAACTGTCACCTCTTATCAGTAACAAGTATGAAGTAACTTTATCCACCAAAACTAGGACATATCGGAAGAAATCACCTATTATTTTTGTCTGTACTGAAATTTGAACTTAAAATCTCATGCTTTTTACCCATTTCATTGATTGCTAAGCCAGACCCCTGAGTCCAAAATTATAGACATTTCTAAGTTTCATAGCTTTCACGATAGCTTCATCGGTATACGCTTTGGGTACTAGCCAAAATATACATATACCCAATTTTGAGATCATCATTTAAAGATTTCCTTTTATAAACATTGCCCTGCTAGAAAATTTCAAATAATATCCGAAATAACCCAAAGCGTTTACCAAAACGAAGATCACTACTTCTTTCGGTCCTTTTTAATTCGGGAAAAGCACACAAATTCAACCAAATTTATAAATATATACTCAAGCATGCCCCAACCCAAATTAATTTCGATCAATAGACATGCAACTCAATTTATTTCGCCGATATGCCCCTTAATTCCACTTTTTTTTTCTCCTTGTATTAATTGCTTTTACTTTGCATTTAATACTTTGTCCTTTGCATTTATTGTTTTTTTTCCTTTTTTTCATTTATTATTTTTTATCTTTTTGTCTCCTTTTATCATCTACTAAAGATATCATTTGATAATATTTTATTATTTGTTTCCTTCATTTTTATTGTTTTCTTTTAGGTTCGTTTTGTCTTAATTCTTTTTACTTTTTTTCATTAATTCATCTTCTATTTAATCTTTTGTTCCTTTTTATATTTTTACTCTTTTTTTAAGAAAAATTAAAAAAACAAAAAAATATGAACTAATTATTGTTAGATTAATAAAAATAAAAAGATATATAGCTAGACTACATTAAGAAATCATTAAGGAAAATACAAAAGACCACTGGCTCATTCATTAAAAAATGAAAGCAAAATTTGTATTTAAAATATGTCTATGTTTTTTGTAATTTATTTTACAAAATTTAACTTGCTAAAATTGATATATGAATTAAAATATCAAAATTATGTGAAAAATTTTGTGATACCCTATTAGTATATGATACATACTACATGGGTTTCATAGAGGACTGAGAAATGTTGAAGCTAACCAAAGTGCTACCATGCCGATATATAGATATAATGTGATGGGATCACGGAGGACTGAGAAGTGTTTCATTGAAGGACCAAAACATACCTCAATGATATCATGACACTGTGTAGATGTATCGTAATGGTTTCATGGTTAATTTAGCAATCTCATTGAAAGATTGAAGCAAATCTCAATTATTCCATGTCAGTATATAGCCATACTGTGATGGATATCCAAAGAACTGAAGCAAACCTCAGTGATAGATGTCAGTATATAGATATATTAAAGTGATGGTATCATGGAAGACTGAGGAGTGTCTCCCTGAAGGACTGAAGCTTCAAATGATACCATGATAGTAGTATATAGATATACAGTGATGGTATCATTAAGGATTGAGTAGTAACCTATTGAAGGACTGAAGCAGTCCTCCATGATACCATATCAGTATATAAATATATTGTGATGGTATCATCGAGGACTAAGGAGTGTCTTATTAAAATGACTTAAGCAGTCCTCCACTAAAAATCATAGGGTCCAAAATAGTTGTCATTTTAGAAAATTAAGATTTAATTAATTATTAGTTTCCACCTTCACCCTTGCTCAACAAATGTGGACAGATATTCATATGGAGAAAATTTTACACATATAGCTAATTACCCTTTGGTAAACATACTGCTTTGTTCTCAGCCAAAATTTATCATCGCAACTAAGATGGCTAGCTGCCGTAAGAGGGACATCTCTCAAGTTTTCGATTCCTATGATGATCTTGAGAACGTTAAGGTGTTGAAAAAAGATAACAAACAACACCGGGTATCGATGCTCAAGAAACGCTTCGCTAATGTAATCTACAAGTCCAAACAACAACTACAACTTGGCAATGACGACGAACAAAAAATCAACAAGAGAAATGAGAATCAGTTGCCTGAAGAGAACGTGAAAGTTGAGTTTATGAAGACACAAAGACAGAGAGAATGGGAAGCTGCTCGTATTGCCATAGAAAGAATAAAAAGAACGGTGGATTTTGATGACAATTTGGAAGCAGAAAGAGAGTTTTTGAAGATGATCGGCGCTGCTTGAATGTATTCCCAGAAATTAATTCTTATGTTTATTATTAAAAACAAACATATATAAACTTGAGTTTATTATTATTAGACCACATACATACACGCAGGTAAGTAACATATAAAGATCAATTACAAAATCTAATTAAGTACATATTATAAACTTGAATAATTCTTACGCATTTCTGTTACATATATAATTTTTTGTTTTCATTTCTATACTCAAATTCCCCAAGACATTACGTTACTTTCAGACAGCGCCGATCATCATCAACAATTCTCTTTCCGCTTTCAAACCGTCATCGAATTCAACTGTCCTTTTAATGCTTTCTATAGCAATCCTCGCAGCTTCTCTTTCTCTTTGGCGTTGCATCATTAACTTTCCCTTCTCTAATTTCCGAAACTGCTTTTCCCAATCCTCTTTCTTCTTCTTCATCTGTTCTTCATCGAAATCTTTACCACGAACTACTTGTTCCGATTTGATGATTATGTTAGCAAAACGGTTCTTCAACGACGCAGCTCGGACCAGTTTTTTAGTATCTTTTTCCAGCGCTGCAACATCATCAAAATCGTTGGAACAACTATCAGAAACATGAGTGAAATTCCTCTTCCTACTGCAGCAAGCCATCTTCTTTACAAAAACATAATGTTACTTCCAGTTCATATCAGTTTCTCAATTTCTTGGTTGAGCAATGCAAATTATAAGATTTCAAGTCTAACAAAAACCACGAGTATTAGAGAAAATTCTAAAGATTCCCGGGGAAAAAATAGAGATGTCTCCTACGTTACCCCTAATATGTAAAAGTATCGACATAATTTCATAGAGTCATTTGGTCTGAATGCTACATGAAAAACGTAAGCCAGATGATGAAATGGAAAGAGTTGGGATGTAGAAGATTATAACATGAGTGATTCGGCAGATTTAGATTCATATATATATCCATCCACCACTTTATGTGCAAGTTTTTCTCAAGACTGGATTTTTGTGTTATTTGGTCTCTTTATAATACTCCCTCCGTTTGAATTTATATTAGTTAGTTTGACTTATCCTGAAATTTTAAGAAAGAAAGAAAACCTTTTGAAACTTGTATCTAAAATAAGTCATAGATATTTGCGTGGCTATAAATCATTTCATTGAGGGTAAAATAAGCATTTTAAAGTTAAGTTGTTACTAAATGTAGAAATGTGTCATTCTTTTTGGGGCTGACTAAAAAGAAAAGTGATTCATAGAAAATGAGATAGACATAGTAATATTTTATCTATAACAACAACATTCATATTTATAACAGTACGTGCTTGTTGAAATGGCTAAGTTTAGTTTTGCGGTTATTGTCACGCCCCAAATCCCATTGAGGCATGATTGGCACCCGAAGCCGATAAGGCCCGAGAGAACCAAGCTTTACTTCTATTCATTCATATGCATGCCATAGAAAACACCACTATCACGTAGGAACATAAGAGGCCAATAACAGAAATCATGGAACTTGCGATATATTTATATATACATATGTGAAACTTGGCCGTCGAGGCCATCAAGTCAAGGTGGACATACATCTCTTCATTCACACCCACATCGGTCTACAAAAGCCTCTAATAAGAGTACACACATAACCATTTTAAATTTGGGACAAGTCCCCGCTTTACATAACATTACATTACAGTACCAAAACAAATGTACACAAGAGACCCGGAAAGCCCCGAATCAATTGGAGCTCACCAAAAATCAGCAAAAGATCCGCAACCTACTGTGGAGGTCTACTAGTACCTGTGCCTGCAGCAAGTAAGGTAAATTTCCCCAAAGGGGTCAGTACGAAGAATGTACTGAGTATGTAAGGCCATAAGAAACTATATGATACATCAACACTTCCATGGAATCAAACATAATTAAAGAACCAACATGGATAAGTCATCACTCTAAATGTATGGAAATATGTATATTAGATGGATTACTTCTTTTATCTTTACACTCATTCGTTCCTTTATCATTCACCTCTTCATTCTGTCACGCCCCAAATTCCAACGAGACGGACATGGCACCCAAAGCCGACAAGGCTCGGGAGAACCAATCTTCGTCCATAACAACCCATACGCACCACTCAAAAGTCATCACCACCACAATTAAATATAAGAAGCCAAAAGCGGAATTTATGACAAATATAAGAGAAATATGAGACTTGGCCTTTAGGGCCATCAAGACAAAACATACGTTCATTACATACCCTTCGTCTGACCCACAACATCTACAAAGCCTCTACAGATGCACAACCAAAACCAACCTAGAGTCGGGACACACCCCGCTCTCTATATATATATACACAAGACCAAAACAAATATACATAGGAAACTCGGAAAGCCCCGAACCAACTGGAGCTCACCAAATGTCCGCAAAAGATCCGCAACCTACAACGGAGGTCTACTAGTGCCTGTGCCTGCAACAAGTAAGGTAAGTTCCCCCGGGGGGGGGTCAGCACGAAAAATGTACTGCGTATGTAAGGCCACAATAAAACTGTAGCAATAAGTGAGAACACCAATGTATATCAAGGATAAGAGAATAGGCAATATCGATAAACCAACATTTCCATATGTGTGGAACCATGTACGTTACATTCTTTATTTCTTTTATCAATTATCTCAATATCAACAATAATCACATCATGCCCGGGACCAACTGATCAGTGGTAAATAACAATACTGGGATCGTCTCTAGCTAGGCTTATGCCCCTTTGAGCTACCACCCATAAATCAATAAAGCAGGTTCGGCCCTAGCTAGGTTTTCACCCCTTTGGGCTACCCCCTGTGTCCAATAATCAATCGGGATCGTCTCTAGCTAGGCTTTCGCCCCTTTGAGCTACCACCCGTACTCAACCATAAACGCATTACTTTCATTCTTTAATTATGAAATTGAAACATTGTTGGTTATCGCATTATTGGAACTTTGGGACAATGTTCAATGTTCAAGAGACACATGAATAAATATATGTAGGCAACCAACTTTACATGAGACACTTTGGAACATTTCGGCATAGGTACAAGTACAATGGCAAAGGAAGCAATAGGTGTTGCAGAAAGATACGGACAAGAATAACCTTACATACCTTAGCCTCTCAATAAGAATCCGCAATCCTAAGGAATATAATGATTCAGCCCCTTACTCTACAACACAAGCACATAACGGAGTTTACGTCAACATCTAACACCTTTCAAGTGTAAAAGACGACAAAAGGTACATAATTGCCTATTACGTCATTTCCCCCTTTACAATAAAATTTCGGCATGACCATTCCAAAAATACTACAACATGCCATACATTGACCAATATCATAACCAATAGCATTTCGCAACAAAGCTTCTTCTTTACACTTTCTCATTCACACCATATCACAAAGAATCCATTAAATCACCTTAATACACCCCATAGCACATATCGGCCAAAATCTCATAATTTCCATAATTTTCACTTATAGACAAGAACAAATTTAATGCCAAAAATAACACCATACATGTTCATATTTTGTTCATGCCATACTTTTTCATCAAAGGCACAAGGCCTAATTCAAGTTCAAATTCCCAAGATGACCCATCTTTTACCAAAGGCAAAAATACACTATTCATCACCTTGCCAACCCAACTAGCATAATATACATAATCTCCCATGCATATAGTATGTTAATCCATGAAAATAAAGACTTACCAAAGCTTGGAATAAGTTGATCTTGTCCAAGGAGTCCAAAGGAGTTATTTTGCTTAGGGTTTGGAAATGAGAAAAAATGTTTGATAATTATCAAAAAGGCATGAGAGTCTTTTTTTTTTTTGTGAAGGAAAATCTGACCTTGGGGTCTTTATATAGACCCCAAGTCATTCTTAGCCATTCCTTTGGCATCACATGTGGTCCAATGGGAAGAATGGGTCTTTTTGCCCTTTGGGCCAATCTTTAAATTCCAATTTGGGCCTAATTTTTGGGCCCAATTACACATATCCATGTACCCATCAAATATCATGTATTATTCACCATATATCTCGTGTTTACATAATTCCATAATGTCACGATAATATTTTCTTACGAGATTCTCATTCGTCGCCTTGATCGCAAAAATTGGAATTCTAGCCGTCCATGGCTTACTTGAACATTTTTGGTAACTTCGTGTGTTTCATGGTTTGATCATGTGGAAGTGTATCGAGGTATTTGAAACCTTAACAACGCTAAAATATCTCCAAGGAACCAAAAGAAAACATCCAAGAATCGTCGTAGAATTACGTCGCAAAACGGGTCCGGAAAGGCCTACTCCTTGTTCCTTGCGCCACACCCCTGAAACAGGGGTAGTGGCGCAGAAATGGCAGCCTCTCTGAAGTTTGTGCTGAGATTTCAGCACTTTGCTGAAATTTCCGGCCACTTATCCAATGTTTACGTATCGTCCAATCCCTTATCAAACACTACAAAATACTCACTTAGTGATCTTAACCATCAAGTAAACATGACTTAAAGCCACCAAATGAGGTTAGAATATGTACGAGTTCTCACCCAAATGCTTCTACGAAATCACAACACACCTCCTATGACGATCGAATCGCACATGTTAAGTCCGATATCAAATGTTTCACCAATGACACTATAAAACACATATGCATGGCATCTCAACACCTATGTAGATATGATCCAAAGTATCAAGTGAGGTTATAAAAGTACGGGGTGTTACATTCTTCCCCCCTTAGGAACATTCGTCCTCGAATGTTAGGAATATTATCTTATATACCACAAATGCATCTTTACTTTAACAGACCTATACACATTCACATAATGCTTTTAAATACTTACTTGTTATTGTTCCACCTCCGCATTGTGAACTCCTTGGTCCATTTGAAATAGATGGGGATACTTGGCTTTCATCATTTCTTCCGCTTCCCATGTAATCTCTTCTACTTGTTGATTTCTCCAAAGGACTTTCACGGAAGCTATGTCTTTATTTCTCAATCTCTTCACTTGTCGATCTAGGATCACAATGGGTACCTCTTCATAAGTAAGATCCTCTGTAACTTGAACATCCTCTACGGGAACAATACGAGAAGGATCTCCTATGCATTTTCGAAGCATCGAAACATGAAATACCGGATGGACTGAGGAAAGTTCTTGAGGTAGTGCCAACTCATACGCAACTTGTCCAAATTTTCGAATGATCTCATATGGGCCTATGTAACGTGGACTCAATTTTCCTTTCTTTCCGAACCGCATTACCCCTTTCATTGGTGACACCTTTAAAAAGACCCAATCACCTATGGCGAATTCAAGCCCTCTTCTTCTCACATCGGCATATGACTTGTGACGACTTTGAGCCGTTTGTAATCGCTCTTGGATCACCTTGACTTTTTCCATAGCCTGATGAACAATATCTGGGCCCAATAAAGCAGTTTCACCCACTTCAAACCATCCAATTGGTGATCTACATTTCCTTCCATACAAAGCTTCATAAGGTGCCATTTTTATACTTGAATGATAGCTATTGTTATAAGCAAATTCGATAAGAGACAAATGGTCATCCCAACTGCCCTGAAAATCTAACGTACAAGCTCGTAGCATATCTTCAAGCGTCTGAATAGTACGTTCTGCTTGTCCATCAGTCTGCGGATGGAAAGCCGTACTCAAATCCACCCTTGTACCCAAACTCCGCTGAAAAGATTTCCAAAAGTGTGCTGTGAACTGTGCTCCTCTGTCTGATATAATAGAAAGTGGAATACCATGCAATCGTACTATCTCTTTCACATACAACTTCGCATAGTCCTCAGCCGTATAGGTCGTTTTGACTGGTAGGAAATGCGCTGATTTGGTAAGCCTGTCCACTATAACCCATATAGAATCAAACTTCCGCAATGTACGAGGCAACCCTGTAATGAAATCCATATTGATCATATCCCATTTCCAGACTGGAAGAGTGATACATTGCATGTAACCTCCCGGTTTCTGATGCTCCACTTTCACTTGTTGACAATTTGGGCACTGCGCGACAAATTTTGCAATGTTCTTTTTCATGTTGCCCCACCAATACACTTCCTTCAATTCATGGTACATTTTAGTAGCACCCGGATGAATGGAATAGCGCGAATGATGCGCCTCTGTCATAATTCGTGTCCTCAACTCATCTACGTCCGGTACACATAATCTCCCTTGACATTGAAGCACCCCTTCCGGTGTAATATCAAATGCCGTGGTCAATTTCTGCTGCACATTTTCCTTTAGCTGCAATAAAATAGAATCCGCAAATTGCTTCTCTTTCACTTCAGCTATCACGGAGGATTCCGCTACATTCTGCACAATAACTCCATCTTCTGAGGATTCAATAAGGCGAACTCCCAAGCTGGCTAATTGATTCAAATCTTTGATTATGTCCTTCTTTTCTGTCAGCTGATCACTAGTGCCTCCCGTTGCCTTACGGCTCAATGCATCTGCTACTACATTTGCCTTCCCTGGATGGTATAGAATATCAACATCATAGTCTTTCAAGAGCTCTAACCATCTTCGTTGCCTCAAATTGAGTTCCTTCTGCTTGAACAGATATTGCAAGCTTTTGTGATCCGTATAAATATCAACATGAACCCCATATAAATAATGACGCCATATTTTTAAAGCAAACACTACTGCTGCCAATTCAAGATCATGAGTGGGATAATTTTTCTCATGGGGCCGCAACTGTCGTGAGGCATATGCTATCACCTTACCATGCTGCATCAATACACATCCGAGGCCAACCCCGGAAGCATCACAATACACTGCATAACCTTCTATGCCTTCGGGAAGTACTAAAACTGGGGTGGAAGTCAATTTCTCTTTCAGCTCTTGGAAACTTTTCTCACATGCGTCGTTCCACTGAAACTTGATTGCCTTGTGTGTTAGCTTCGTCAATGGTGCGGCAATAGAAGAAAACCCTTCCACAAATCTCCTGTAATAACCTGCCAAACCAAGAAAACTACGAATCTCTGTAGGCGTCGTAGGTCTTGGCCAATTCTTCACCGCTTCAATCTTTTGAGTATCGACCCGTATCCCTTCATCCGACACAATGTGACCCAAGAATGCTACGGATTTTAACCAAAATTCACACTTAGAAAACTTTGCATATAACTTACGATCCCGGAGAATTTGTAACACCTGTCGTAAGTGATTAGCATGGTCTTCTTGTGATCTCGAATAGACCAAGATATCATCTATAAATACCGTCACGAACACGTCTAGAAATGGCTTAAACACCCTATTCATCAAATCCATGAAAACAGCTGGTGCATTTGTTAGTCCAAATGACATAACTAAAAATTCATAGTGGCCATACCGTGTTCGGAAAGCTGTCTTGGGTACATCATTTTCTCTAACCCTGACTTGATGGTAACCCGACCTCAAGTCAATCTTTGAAAACCATTTGGCACCCTGTAACTGATCAAACAAATCATCAATGCGAGGAAGAGGATATTTATTTTTGATCGTTACCTTATTCAATTGTCGATAATCGATACACATCCTCAAGGTGCCATCTTTCTTCCGGACAAACAATACTGGTGCACCCCACGGGGACATACTAGGTCTAATGAAGCCCTTGTCCAGCAAATCTTTTAATTGCTCCTTCAATTCACGCAATTCTGCTGGAGCCATTCTATACGGAGGAATAGAGATCGGCTGAGTGCCTGGAATCACATCAATGCCAAACTCCACTTCCCGTTCTGGAGGTAAACCTGGAAGATCGTCAGGAAATACGTCGAGAAATTCATTAACCACCGGTACCGACTGAGGAGTTAGTGGTTCCATATTGATATCTTGCACTCTCACCAAATGGCATATATACCCCTTAGCTATCATTTTCCTAGCTTTAAGATAGGAAATAAATTTGCCTTTCGGTGCCCCCACATTACCCTTCCACTCAAGAATATTCTTTTGTGGAAAATGAAAATGTACCTCCTTGGCTCGGCAATCCACCGTAGCATAACAAGAAGCCAACCAATCCATCCCCATTATGACATCAAAATCCACCATGTCAAGTTCAATAAGATCCGCTAGTGTATCATGACCACACACAGTTACCACACAATTGCGATATACTCTTTTTGCAACAATAGATTCACCAACCGGCGTAGACACTTCAATAGACTTATCTAAGAATTCCGGTGTTCTTTCAAATTTTGCAGCAATCAACGGGGTAACATATGATAAAGTAGAGCCCGGATCTATCAATGCATATACACCATGTGAAAATATAGACAATATACCTGTGACTACATCAGGAGATGCCTCCGAATTTTGTCGGTCCACTAGAGCATAAGTGCGATTCTGTGCTCCACTGGAACTAGCTGCTCCTGCAGCACCTCTACCACGACCGGCAGGCTGCACACTTCGGCCTACGGAAGGAACCGATGATGAAGATGCAACGGTTGACCCCATAGGTCGTGCCACACCACTCAAGCCTCTTCGTGGACAGTCCCTCATCATGTGCCCTGGCATACCACACCAGAAACAAGTATTCATCCCACGTCGGCATTCCCCTGGGTGAAACTTTCCACAGTGCTGACATGGCTGACGGAAAAACCCCGTGGTCTGCGAGCCTCGAGCCCCACTGCTTTGCCCAACATAACCACCTCTAGACCCCCGAAACTGAGAGGAAGCACCTGCTATGGAATGAGAAAATAATGGTCTCTGCGGTCTAGGAAACATTCGGGGCCTAAACTCCCCTTGGGACACCATAGACTGCCCCATAGGTCTAGCCCGCTTTGACGGCCCTCGTTCAGATTCCTGTGTTCTCCTTCGTTGCCTCTGATCCTCCATCTTTTGTGCAAAGGCCTGGATCCTTGCAATATCCATGTCCCTGTTTAAAGCAGCAATGGTACAGTCCCTTACCAAATACGGCTCCAATCTGTCCACATATCGATGGATTCTGTCGGTCATTGTAGCCACTACGTTCGGAGCATATCGAGCCAAAGAATTAAACTGCAGACTATATTCTCGAACACTCATATTCCCTTGTCGAAGGTTTAGAAATTGATCTGCACGTGCTTCCCTGAGCTCATAAGGAAGATAGTGATCAAGAAAGGCCATTTTAAAGTCTTCCCAACCAGCTGGAAGTGCATCAATGCCTCTCGACCGTTTCCAGTCCTCATACCACAATATCGCTTCACCCTTCAACCTATAGGCCGCCAGTTCAACCGTTTCTGCACCAGTCACATGCATAACATCTAGGGCCCTTTGAACTTGGTCCATGAAGTCCTGTGGATCTGCCTGTGGGTCTGACCCAGTGAATATTGGAGGATCTAGTTTCAGGAAATCCTGCGTTCTGCGGCTCGCTATTCTAGTCACATCATCCTCATTTGTCGTTGGGCCAGCGCGTCCTTGTGTTTGTGCAGCAACTATCTGCGTCAACATATGCACTGCATTTCTCAAGTCCTGGTCAGTAGCATTCATAGGCGGGTCTGCGGGTAAAGTAGAAGAAGCCCGCGATGCAAACTCTTGTTCAACACCACCTTGATTCACCTGTTCCGGTGGTGGTCTACTAGTTCCCTCTCCAGCCAGTCTGTCTATTCTTTTGCTTTTACCTTTTCCTTTTCGTGCAATCGGCATTTTCTATCACATAAGAAAACCAATTCCAATGGTTAGATACAATTCCACTTACAACATAAGCTCTATCGCACGATCTAGAAAATGAAGAAAAGAAACAACTCCTAGATGTCCCGTAGCCTCCTACTTATAAATGTGGTGCACAACACATTGATAAGTAAGACTCTACTTAGACACGGCTTTGTAGACACCCTTAGGACGACCCGCTCTGATACCACTTTTGTCACGCCCCAAATTCCAACGAGACGGACATGGCACCCAAAGCCGACAAGGCTCGGGAGAACCAATCTTCGTCCATAACAACCCATACGCACCACTCAAAAGTCATCACCACCACAATTAAATATAAGAAGCCAAAAGCGGAATTTATGACAAATATAAGAGAAATATGAGACTTGGCCTTTAGGGCCATCAAGACAAAACATACGTTCATTACATACCCTTCGTCTGACCCACAACATCTACAAAGCCTCTACAGATGCACAACCAAAACCAACCTAGAGTCGGGACACACCCCGCTCTCTATATATATATACACAAGACCAAAACAAATATACATAGGAAACTCGGAAAGCCCCGAACCAACTGGAGCTCACCAAATGTCCGCAAAAGATCCGCAACCTACAACGGAGGTCTACTAGTGCCTGTGCCTGCAACAAGTAAGGTAAGTTCCCCCGGGGGGGGGTCAGCACGAAAAATGTACTGCGTATGTAAGGCCACAATAAAACTGTAGCAATAAGTGAGAACACCAATGTATATCAAGGATAAGAGAATAGGCAATATCGATAAACCAACATTTCCATATGTGTGGAACCATGTACGTTACATTCTTTATTTCTTTTATCAATTATCTCAATATCAACAATAATCACATCATGCCCGGGACCAACTGATCAGTGGTAAATAACAATACTGGGATCGTCTCTAGCTAGGCTTATGCCCCTTTGAGCTACCACCCATAAATCAATAAAGCAGGTTCGGCCCTAGCTAGGTTTTCACCCCTTTGGGCTACCCCCTGTGTCCAATAATCAATCGGGATCGTCTCTAGCTAGGCTTTCGCCCCTTTGAGCTACCACCCGTACTCAACCATAAACGCATTACTTTCATTCTTTAATTATGAAATTGAAACATTGTTGGTTATCGCATTATTGGAACTTTGGGACAATGTTCAATGTTCAAGAGACACATGAATAAATATATGTAGGCAACCAACTTTACATGAGACACTTTGGAACATTTCGGCATAGGTACAAGTACAATGGCAAAGGAAGCAATAGGTGTTGCAGAAAGATACGGACAAGAATAACCTTACATACCTTAGCCTCTCAATAAGAATCCGCAATCCTAAGGAATATAATGATTCAGCCCCTTACTCTACAACACAAGCACATAACGGAGTTTACGTCAACATCTAACACCTTTCAAGTGTAAAAGACGACAAAAGGTACATAATTGCCTATTACGTCATTTCCCCCTTTACAATAAAATTTCGGCATGACCATTCCAAAAATACTACAACATGCCATACATTGACCAATATCATAACCAATAGCATTTCGCAACAAAGCTTCTTCTTTACACTTTCTCATTCACACCATATCACAAAGAATCCATTAAATCACCTTAATACACCCCATAGCACATATCGGCCAAAATCTCATAATTTCCATAATTTTCACTTATAGACAAGAACAAATTTAATGCCAAAAATAACACCATACATGTTCATATTTTGTTCATGCCATACTTTTTCATCAAAGGCACAAGGCCTAATTCAAGTTCAAATTCCCAAGATGACCCATCTTTTACCAAAGGCAAAAATACACTATTCATCACCTTGCCAACCCAACTAGCATAATATACATAATCTCCCATGCATATAGTATGTTAATCCATGAAAATAAAGACTTACCAAAGCTTGGAATAAGTTGATCTTGTCCAAGGAGTCCAAAGGAGTTATTTTGCTTAGGGTTTGGAAATGAGAAAAAATGTTTGATAATTATCAAAAAGGCATGAGAGTCTTTTTTTTTTTGTGAAGGAAAATCTGACCTTGGGGTCTTTATATAGACCCCAAGTCATTCTTAGCCATTCCTTTGGCATCACATGTGGTCCAATGGGAAGAATGGGTCTTTTTGCCCTTTGGGCCAATCTTTAAATTCCAATTTGGGCCTAATTTTTGGGCCCAATTACACATATCCATGTACCCATCAAATATCATGTATTATTCACCATATATCTCGTGTTTACATAATTCCATAATGTCACGATAATATTTTCTTACGAGATTCTCATTCGTCGCCTTGATCGCAAAAATTGGAATTCTAGCCGTCCATGGCTTACTTGAACATTTTTGGTAACTTCGTGTGTTTCATGGTTTGATCATGTGGAAGTGTATCGAGGTATTTGAAACCTTAACAACGCTAAAATATCTCCAAGGAACCAAAAGAAAACATCCAAGAATCGTCGTAGAATTACGTCGCAAAACGGGTCCGGAAAGGCCTACTCCTTGTTCCTTGCGCCACACCCCTGAAACAGGGGTAGTGGCGCAGAAATGGCAGCCTCTCTGAAGTTTGTGCTGAGATTTCAGCACTTTGCTGAAATTTCCGGCCACTTATCCAATGTTTACGTATCGTCCAATCCCTTATCAAACACTACAAAATACTCACTTAGTGATCTTAACCATCAAGTAAACATGACTTAAAGCCACCAAATGAGGTTAGAATATGTACGAGTTCTCACCCAAATGCTTCTACGAAATCACAACACACCTCCTATGACGATCGAATCGCACATGTTAAGTCCGATATCAAATGTTTCACCAATGACACTATAAAACACATATGCATGGCATCTCAACACCTATGTAGATATGATCCAAAGTATCAAGTGAGGTTATAAAAGTACGGGGTGTTACACATTCCCAACTCATCCTTCCATTCTTACAATGCCCGGGGCCCCAAGCTGATCAGTGGGAAATCAATAGCTTTCGGGATTGACCCATGCTAGGCTTTTCCTTTGCCCCTGGGATACCACCCGTAGAAGCGGGATCGACCCATGCGAGGTACTTTAACACCATGGGATACCACCCGTAGATATTGGGATCGACCCATGCGAGGTACTTTAACCCCATGGGATACCACCCAAGAACACATCACTTCTCTTCACAACATTACTTCTTTAATCTTGGGAAAAGTTCATTTAATTATTATATCATTATTGGAAATTACATAGGTGTTTTACTTTATGCCTTCACGTTCATAAGATTGATACTTTTGGAATTGTAACATTATTAGAAGCTTTGGAACACAACATTATTGGAACTTGGAATCATGTCCATAATTATGTGATACATGAATGACAATAGATCAAGAATAAGGTATATATGATTAATAATAGATGATAACATGAATGAGATACCTTAGGACATTTTGGAAATGAGTACGTACAATAACAAGGTGTACACTACATACTGCAGGAGGGTACGGAAAGAATAACCTTACATACCTTATCGTCTCAATATGAACACTCAACCCTATATGTGAACACAATAGTCCAGCTCCTTCCTCACGTCTTACTCTACAACACAAGTACATACCGAAATTTACATTAACCACCACTACCTTACAAATGCATATAACAATAACGAGTTTCATGTTTGCCTTTAAAAATGTCATTTCCCCCTTGACAATACCATTGATGAAATTAGCATAACAATAATCCCACAATATTCCCAATATTGACCAATATCATAAACCACTAGCATGTCACACCAAATTCATACTTTACACTTCTCCATCACCACAAAATCACAATGATTCCACCAATTCACTTCAATACACCTCACAACAACAACTCGGCCAAAATCCCACCATTTACACTTATAACAAAATAACAAGTTTAATAACATAATCACACCATACATGTTGATATTTCATCCATACCATGCTCTTTCATCAAAGCCACATGTCATATTTCAAGTTACAATCCTATAGATAACACATCTTTTACAAAAACACTAAGTGTCATGTTCAACACTTCCAAGTATAACCAACATGATCTACATAATTTATCATGCTTATAATATGTTAAAGTACAAGAATAATCACTTACCCAAGCTTGGAAGATGATGATCTTGTCCAAAAATGCCTTAGGGTTTGAAGAGCTTTAGCAATGTCTTGTGGAAATATTGTAGAAATGTATAGAATGGCATGTGCCCCTTTGAGATTAAAAATCTGATTTTTGGACACCTTTTATAACCTCTTAAAGTCATCCTTAGCCATTTAATTCAATCATTGACAAGTCAAGGCAAGAATGGGTCATTTGACCCATTTTGGGCTATGTCTTTTATTCTATTTTGGGCCTCAATTTAGGCCCAATTGCACATGTTAGATTAGCCCACCAACTTTAATGTGTAATTCACCATATATCTCATGTTTAAATAATTCCATAATGTCACGACAACATTCTCTTATGAGAGTCATGTTTGTCGCCTCAATCGCAAAAATAGGAATTCTATCCACCCATGGCTTACTTGAACTTAATTTGATAAATACTTGTTTTTCATGATTTGATTGCGTAGGAGTATGTAGGAGTGTATTGAAGTATTTGAAGTGTTAACAACGCTAAAAGAACTCCAAGGAACCAAAAGAAACCATGTAAGAATCGACGTTGCACTGCGTTGCAAAACGGGCACGGAAGGGCACATTTTTTGTGCCTTGCGCCACTAGCTGCAAAGCAAGCAGTGGCGCAAGAAATTGTTGCCCTATGAATCAGTTGGCTTGCGCCACACCCCCTAAAATAGGGAGTGGCGCAAGTTTTAATACCTTGCTGAATTTTTTTCCCTTTTTGCAAGCACTAGCATACCTTCCAATATCCCATCAAAGCACTTCCAAATACTTACTTATTGATCTCAACACTAAGTAAACATGAATCCAAAGTGTCAAATAGGGTCTAAAATGTACGGGGTATTACATTCTTCCCCCCCTAGAAACATTCGTCCTCGAATGTTAACAACTTCGTCTCACTGTAACCACTTAAGTCGAAATGAATCCTTCACATTATCACATCCACACGTAATACTTGTAGAGACTTACTTATTATGACTCCAATTACGTATCTTGAACTTTTTCTTCCATGTACAACAATTACGAGTACTTTAGACTTCATGAGTTCTTCGGTTGCCCTTGTGATTTATTCTACATGCTAATTTCTCTAATAGTGCCTTTATGAACGCTACTTCTGCATCTCTTAATTCCTTCACTTATCGATCTAGAACAACAATACGTAACAAGAAGTACCTTTTCATATGTGAGATCCTATGTGACTTGTAGATCTCCACTAGGAACAATACGAGATAGTCTCTTATACATTTTTAAAGCATCGAATAGGAAATACGGAATGAACTGTGAAGAGTCCTTGGACTAGTGCTGCTAGAAACGCAAATTGCCCAAGTCTTGGACAATTTCCCTTTCTTTTCGAATCTCATTATCTTTTCTTCTCTCTCTTTTTTTTTGTTCATTGGTGACACTGTCACAAATACCTGAGCACCTATGGCACATTTTAATTCCCTCTTTCTAACATCTGCATATGATTTGTATCGGCTCTGGGTCACTCGTAGCTACTATTATATAGTGCCTTCACCTTCTCTATACCTTGATGAACAAAATCTGACCTGAGCAAAGCAAATTTCATCAGCTGTAACCTATCCAATTAGTGATCTATATTTCCTTTCATATAAAGCTTCGTAAGGTGCTTTTCGATATATTTTTATTGCAAGCAATTTCAATAAACGATCAATGTCATCCCAACCACCTTTAGAGTCCAATGTACAAACTCGTGACATATCTTCAAGTGTTCATATAATCCGTTCTGTTTGTCGATCCATTTGAGGATGACAGTCGTACGTACATCCACTTGTGTACCCGTGCTTTACTGAAAAGACTTCCAATCACTGTGCAATACAGTGAGCTCTCCTGTTTAATATAAGAGTGAGTAGAATCCCATGTAATCGTACTATCTTTGTAACATACCACTTTGCATAATGTTCAGCTGTATCGGTGGTCCTAACTGGTAGGACATACGCAGACTGGAGATGTCTCCTACGTTACCCCTAATATGTAAAAGTATTGACATAATTTCATAGAGTCATTCGGTCTGAATGCTACATGAAAAACGTAAGCCAGATGACGAAATGGAAAGAGTTGGGATGTAGAAGATTATAACATGAGTGATTCGGCAGATTTAGATTCATATATATATCCATCCACCACTTTATGTGCAAGTTTTTCTCAAGACTGAATTTTTGTGTTATTTGGTCTCTTTATAATACTCCCTCCGTTTCAATTTATATTAGTTAGTTTGACTTATCCTGAAATTTTAAGAAAGAAAGAAAAACTTTTGAAACTTGTATCTAAAATAAGTCATAGATATTTGCGTGGCTATAAATCATTTCATTGAGGGTAAAATAAGCATTTTAAAGTTAAGTTGTTACTAAATGTAGAAATGTGTCATTCTTTTTGGGGCTGACTAAAAAGAAAAGTGATTCATATAGAATGAGATAGACATAGTAATATTTTATCTATAACAACAACATTCATATTTATAACAGTACGTGCTTGTTGAAATGGCTAAGTTTAGTTTTGCGGTTATAGTATCTTTCATCCTTTGCTTTTGTGCCATCATGCGCAACCAAGCAACCTCTCACCGCTCTTCTAATAGATCCAAGCTTCCTCTTAATGATTCTTCATTTGTTTCTTCATCGACCTCTGAGTAGCAATAACTAGGCTCGCCTACCTCGACAGGTATTAGCGCCTCAGCTTCATATACCAACGGGAACAGGATCCCCCCATGCTAGACTTTGCGGTTGTGCGGTGTGCCCATAGCACACCGGGTAGCTACTCAATCTAACATCCTTTAGCTTTTTCCAATATTTTTTTGAGGTTGTGCAGCACCGTCTTATTCATAGACTCAACTTGCCCATTTTCTCTTGAGTGGTAAGGAGATGAGGTGATTCATTTAATGTTCATTTTGGCCAAAAACTCCGTTACTTTCAATCCTACGAATCGAGTGTCGTTGTTACATGCAATCTCCTTGGGTATCCCGAACTTGCAAATTATATGATCCCGTATGAAGTCTATCACCTCCCGCTCTCGAACATGCTTGTATGCCTTCGCTTCAACCCATTTGGAGAAATAATCTGTCATGACCAGCAGAAACTTCACCTGGCCAGGAGAGGGCGGCAAAGGTCCATGCCCCGCTTCATAAAGTGCTACGGAGAGGTCACCATTTGGGCATGTGATCCATATTTTTGCCTGTTTCAAAGGATTGTTCAGTCAAGAAGGCCATCCAAGCATGAAAATCATAGCCCAAGAAACTTACTGGTCACTCAAACTGCAAACAATATATCAACTTGAATAATGTCAACAAAAAGTATCTAAGGGATAACAATCAACGTTTTGACAGGAGAGTTGTCAACCGTCTAAGGAAAAGTAGGCGCTTAGCAGATTGTATGATTTAGAAACATGAACTATCATCTATAAAACACACACGCGTAGTTATAGGGTACATTCAAATTGAAAATATCAACTAATAATATAAGTTAAACACCTATTCCATTCAAACTGAAAATATCAACTATTAACACAAGTATAAGCGTACATTCAAATTCAAATTTCTTTTTTAAAAAAAAACAAAAAAAACTGATAATCAAACTTTGAAGTAATTTTAAATATTAAACCGTACCAAAGAAGAAACAGGGTCTGGCTGTTGATTAACATTCTCAGAACAGTGGAGATCCAATCGATAAACTGAGGCTGCAAAGAGAACCTAAAATCATGGAAAACAGAAAAAGGGAGATAGGGTTTGAGTGAGGAACCGACGGAGAAATCGGGCGACTTATCTACCATTCTCGTCGCTTCTTATTCCCCTTGGAAGACGAAAATCAAGAGGAAAAAGCGACAGGCAGAGATGCGGTATAATGGTAGTCGGTAGATAATGAGGTAAAGCGGCATCTACTTTCATTAAAAACTGGTAGCGAAGCGGTGTTCGGGTAGCCGAAGTGTTTTTTCTTCATTTTTTTTATAACTTTTTTTGAAAATACTACCAAAATTCGTGGTAAAGTAATAATAGCATTCCTGTTGTTTAATGCATGCCACGTAAAGGGTCTTTGACCCTCTTTTATATATACTAGTTTCTGGGCACGTGCGTTGCATGTGTAGCCCCCATTTAACATGATAAATTTTTCTATCTAAAAATAACAATTCTTTCGGCATATATTTTAAAAAGAAATTTAGGAGTTACAAAATAGAATTGAAGTACACAAATCTTATCTCCAAGAGATCTTATGAGTGATGGTTTTCTGCTTCTTCTTCTTCTTTTCTTTTTTAATGATTACGGCTGCATGAGCCATTTTTTTTATATCAAATCAAAAGAGTCCTGATGAATGATTTCAAGATTATCGCATTTATTTTTTGATGACTTTTGTACATGTCTTTCTATATGAATATCTTCCTTATTACAGTTGGATGGATCCCCATACCTTTAGGGTGAATCATTCGACAGAGAAAATGTCACGCCCCGAATCCCATCGAGACATGATTGGCACCCGTAGCCGAGAAGGCCCGAGAGAACCAACCTTTCCCTATGCTCAATCATTCATATGCATCTCATAATCATAACCACCATTGCATAAGAACATGGAAGACGAATAAAGGAAAACATGGGACATCATTATACATACCTATGAAACTTGGCCGTTGAGGCCATCCAGTCAAAAAACCACATATGTCTTTTACACTGATACACCCACATCGGTCTACAAAAGCCTCTAACAAGAGCATTGACCAAAACAAACCAAAAGTCGGGACAAGTCCCCGCTTTATACAACATGTACATCGTCAAAACATATATCTACTATGACTCGGAGAAACCCCGAATTAACTGGAGCTCACCAAGGAACTGCTAACACTGGCAATCTACTGGGGAGGCCTACTGGGACCTGCGCTTGCAGCAAGTAAGGTAAATTCCCCGAGAGGGGTCAGTACGAAATAAGTACTGAGTATGCAAGGCTCAGATGAAACTATACAACACATGAATATTTCAATGAATATGTCAATGAACTCAGAACATATGAATACTCAATGTGAATAAGTCACCATGTTGCATTTTGGAAACCATATGGATTGCTTTCATTGCTTTCATTACTTTCTTTATCACAATACTCACTTGTTATCACATATGTCACAATGTACCCGGGCCCCGACTGATCAGTGGGTCTTTCATATCATATCATTGTGTAGGGATCGAGTCGAGCTAGGCTTATGCCCCTAGACTTGCCACCCATACATCAATGCATCGGGATCGAGTCGAGTCTAGGGGCACCTATGTAGGTATGATCCCAAGGTATCAAGTGAGGTTATAAAAGTACGGGTTGTTACAAAAAATGAGGAACGTTTCCCTTTTCCAAAGAAAATGACATTTCCAAGGCGAATGTAAGGGTTTCAACTTAGACAGATAAATGTTACCACTACTATTAACTTAAATTTTTTATCAGTAGTATTATCTTACTCATAAATAAAATTATCTTTAGAAAAGTATGTTGGAGAATTTTCAACTAATTATGCTTATTACATGGGGATTTTCCTACAGATAATGCAATAAAATCCCCATGTAATTTGATTTCCTGAGGAATTTCCTGCGAATCCTAAAGTACTATGGTCAATATCTACTATTTGAAAATGTCCTAGCTAATATTCCTCTTTTGCACGTAGGATATACATACTGTATGACCATATATGGCATATTCGTCTCTCTGTAACTTTTTTCCTTGTCATGAAGATATGATTCCTTCTCTATCTTCGGGCAATGAATTCTCACCTCTTTAATTTCTCGGTGATGACCATTCACCAATATAACGAGTTAAGGTTGATTCATCTCGAATACATTTGAAACCGTCCATGTTAACAAACTGATTTCCTTGGGCATCTTTTGTTAATTCCACGTGTCCACATGTTTAATGATTAATTTATTATTGTTTTATGTTTATCGTTCTTCAATTTTACCATTTTTCTATTCAAATTACTTTCACTAATGTTATTAGTGTCATTTATGTAATAGGTTAATTTTTGAATCTCCAATAATTAAATATTTCACTAATATTTTTACTTGAATAAGGAAAATATTCCAATGAATATATATATATTTAAATGTAAGTTTGAAAGGAAAAAAAAATCTATTTACAAAATCTCCAATAAATCTCTCCAGAAAATTTTTCTAAGTCACAAAATTCCTATTTAAATCCCCAAGAAATAATTTCCATCTAAAGTCGCAGAAACTAATCCCCAAATAATTTCCCAGGTAATAAAATCTCCATATATAATTCCACCAAAATAGCTCTAGGTAAATCAGTAGGATAAATTACTTGGGGATTTTCTTATGGATTAAAAAAAAAATATTTTTTTGTCCATGTACCTGCGGATTTACCTAGAGATAATTTACTTGCCGATTTGTTTCCCCAGGTAATGTCGCATGTACGAATTTTGCACAAAACGGCGCCAACTTTACCTGCAGAATTTGTTAGGAATATAAATTTCGCAGGAAATATTTTCTAATATTGAGGAAATTAAAATTTTCGCAAGAAAATCTGCATGAATTAACTGCTACAATTTTTCCTAGGTAAAATTCTCAACTAATTCGCACTTTTCTGGTAGTGTAATTTCAAATCAATTGCTTATCGACTTGTAAAAAGGTGATCAATAAACTCTATGATGATTATTCTTTTCGTCTCTGTCACGCCCCGAATTCCAACGGGACGGACTGGCACCTGAAGCCGTTGAGGCCCGAGAGAACCAATCTTTGCTTATGATCCTCCTATGCATTATATCTATGAATAGCATTCTATCTCGTGTAACTTATAAAATATGAAATGCCAATAGTGGAAGTCATGGAAACATATACTATATATGAAACTTGGCCGTTAGGGCCATCAAGTCAAAATGGAAATACAATTCTTATCTTCGTCATCCCAGATCCATCTACAAAGCCTCTATAGATACATAACCATAACCAACCTAGAGTCGGGACACCACCCCGCTCTATATACACATACAATACCAAAACAAAAGTACACGTGACTCGAAAAGCCCCGAACCAACTGGAGCTCACCAATGATCCGCAACTGTCTCGTAGCCTACAGAAGAGGTCTACTAGCACCTGTTCCTGCATCAAGTAATGAAAGTCCCCCGAGGGGGTCAGTACGAAGAATGTACCGAGTATGCAAGGCTATAAGAAACTATATGATACACAAATACTTCAATGGAAACAACTCTACTTGAACAATCAATATGGACAAGTCATCATTCTATATGTATGGAAATATGTAAATTAGATGGATTACTTTCTTTACTTTTACGCTCATTCATTCATTCGTCACTCACTTCTTCATTCACTACTCATACTTCCATTCTTACAATGCCCGGGCCCCAAGCTGATCAGTAGGTATTCAACAGTTTTTGGGATCGACCCATGCTAGGCTTTTCTTTTACCCCTGGGATACCACCCGTAGTAGCGGGATTGACCCATGCTAGGTGTTCTTTTACCCCTGGGATACCACTCGATATATTGGGATCGACCCACGCTAGGTATTTAGCCCCTGGGATACCACCCAAGAATAAAGACTTCATTGCCTCACTTTTTCAATCTTAGAAATAGTTCATTCGATGATTATGCCATTATGGGAACTTTTGAATATAAAATTATTGGAACTTGGAACCACGTTCATAATTATGTGACACATGAATGAAAATAGCTCAAGAATAAGGTATATATAATTAACAATAAATGATAACCTGAAATGAGGTACCTTAGAATCTTTTGGAAATGAGTAAGTACCATAACAAGGTGAAGACTATATGCTGCAGAAGGATACGGGAAGAGTAACCTTACATACCTTATCTTCTTAATATGAACACTCAATCCTATATGTGAACACAAAAGTCCAGCTCCTTCCTTATGTCTTACTCTACAACACAAACACATACCAGAGCTTAAATTATCAACTAGTTACCATACAAGTGTACAAGACGACAATGAGCTATATGATTGCCGTATAATGTCATTTCACCCTTTACAATACCATTTATGGCATTGTCATATCAATAATACCACAACATGCCCAACATTGACCAAAATATCACAACCCA
Source organism: Capsicum rhomboideum (assembly GCA_031232105.1). Classification (NCBI taxonomy): domain Eukaryota; kingdom Viridiplantae; phylum Streptophyta; class Magnoliopsida; order Solanales; family Solanaceae; genus Capsicum; species Capsicum rhomboideum. The sequence continues at coordinate 135,489,848 of CP124709.1, read as the reverse complement.
ATAGCATTTCATACCAATTTCATTCTTTACATTTCTTCATTAACACGGAGTCACAATTACTCCATCAAATCACCTCAATACACCTCACAACATCATATCGGCCAAAATCCCCTAATTTACATTTATAGAGAAATAACAAGTTTAGGCTCATAATCACACCATACATGTTGATATTTCATCCATACCATGCATTTTTACCAAAACCTCAAGTCTCCTTTCAAGGTTAAATTACATAGATGACACATCTTCCATAAAAAGCAAAACTGCACTACTCACACTTTTTTAGACATAACCATCATGATATACATACTCTACCATGCATATAATATGTTAAACCATACTATTAAACACTTACCCAAGGTTGAAAAATGATGATCTTGCTCCAAGAGATGACTCAGGGTTTTGAGAGCTAAATGGATTTTCTTGGAATTGTCTAGAAAAGCATGTGTGTTTGTAATGAATAAAATCAGATTTTTGGCCCTTTATATAAGCCCTCAATTCATCCTTAGCCACTCTTTATAGCATTAAATGCCAAGTCTAGAAGGTCAATGGAAGAATGGGTCATTTGGGCCATGTCTTTTGCCTCATTTGGGCCTTCATTTCATTGAGCCCAATTCATAAATTCAACGTACAATCCACCAAATTTCTCATGTTTAAATCATTTCATATGTGTTACGATAATATTCCAACTCACGAGACTCACATTCGTAGCCTCAATCCCAAGAGCAAGTGATTCTAGCCAATCATGGCTCATTTCGAACTTAAAGGGTAAAAACGTAATTTGGACGCCAACTTCGTCCACGAATAATTTTATCAAATTGGAATACCAATATAATACTTCAATCATTCCATGTATAGGCTCGTGGTTGGAGAAGAAATGTGGAAAAAAGCGGCCCGGTACGTCCCCGGGCACCCTTGGGACTTAGAAAAATTTCCAACATTTGAGAGGTGTGCACAAGCAGCATGGCACGCCCCTGGGTGCGCCACCTTGCTGCCTGTGCCCAAAAATTTTGGTCAAAAAGTGGCCTGGCACGCCCTCTGGCGCGCCTGGCCTATTTTTTTTTGAAAATTTTTGTTCTTCGACTTTTCTTTGCTGATTTGGTTAGATACTTAAAGTTCTATTCTTTAACTTACTTCTTACTGTTAATATCCTTTGTTTGGAGGTCCTCCAAGCCTCATTTTTAACCCCAAAAATGCTCCATGAAGTCACAAAACACCTCCTACGAAGGTCTAATCACATGTACTAGGCCCAATATCAATTATCTCATCAATAACATTACAAAATACATACATATGGCTCTCGACAACTAAGTAAACATTGTTCAACGTCGTCAAGTAGGGTTGGGAAGGTACGGGGTGTTACAGTCTCCCCATACTCTTAGATTTTTTTATTTTTAAGTAAATCCATACTGATTCAATTACCTTTATGCAATAGTATTTTGTTTTTGTTTTTTGTTTTATAATCCACTTTATACATTTTTCGACCTCTTTTATTTTTCGGTGAAAGGGGAGTTGGGCGCTTTAATCATTCAGCCATGGATGCTTAGCAGAGATCCTCGTACATGGTGAATAACCAAATTCCAATTGAAATGAAATCTTTAGGATAAATCAATGCAATTTAGGAGGAATCAATACAATATAGGAGGAATCAATGTATAGTAAATATTGATCTCGAAGAAAAGGTAAGTCTCACTTTTAATTAGTTCATAGCATTTTTATCCTCGGACTTTTTTGATCAATTTTTCCGAAATTTAGTTATCGTACTTGCCGTATACATATAACATCATAAATGAGATCATTCTTTTAGATTTTTTAAAATAATTATAGTGAAAAAGACTATTTACCTACTTAAGAACTTTAATGACTGCTTATAAGTTACAGGACCCTATTTTTCCCCTCTAGAACACAATTCTCCCTTTTCCGTTTCTTGTCACGAAACAGAGCTTAACAACACTATTAATCAGTTAATGAGGAATATGAAATGTTGAATTACCAACAACTAAGACTTTGTAATAAAGAATATACAAATGGAAGTCCCAAAAAAGGTACCTACAAAATTGAACTTTTAAATTATAACAAACGTTTCTAGCAAAATGGAAAAAAGAAAGATACGTACTCTCCTTATCTAAACAACAAATGCTCCCAAGAGCAATCCTTTAACATACTCAACAAAATTTCAAAAACTTATTCCAATAACCATAAACATTGGAAAAGCCTTATCTAATGTCAAAAAAAAAATTGCTGATCCCTTGAGAATGTATACTTGCTAAGATGCAAAAAGTGTTAGAGATGTGCACTTATCCCTCAAAGATTTAGATTTATTAAGGATGATGGGAACAAACGACATTATGAACATAGCTAACCAAAATATATGAAGTGAATGGTTTCTTGAGTTGTTCAAATATAATATAATATGATACAATAGAATAAATTGTCCTAAGTTATTGTACTAAGGTCACATGAATATGTCATATCATTTCATTGTGAAAAAACTAAGCTGAAAGATTAATGGATAAATAAGGCCATATGAAACTATTTTAATAGTACTGCCGTGCCGTTAACTTAATGGACATGCAAGTTTTTGAAGAAGTCAAGATCTTTCCGACACTAACTGAATCAAGATCCAATAACGTTATTCAGACTATATTAAATTAGCAGTACCATGTACACAAATTTTACTCAAAAGCATGTGAATTATGATCTCACTTAAATTTTTACACTCCTTATTTTATTTATCTCTTTCTTTTCTTTTATAAATTAGTCAATACACTAATTGTATATTGACAGAAAACTAAGAAGCAATATTACAAGTAGTCCAAAAATATATAAAAAGTAGTAAAGACTAAAGAAAATAACACCTTTTCGTAGTGACTCTTGTGAAACCTTTCGATCAATTTATATTATATTTAAAAAGTATATAAATAGGTAAAGTTAAATAAAATAGTACCTTAATAAGTAGACTAAATCTTGATAAGTTTTCAATCAAATTCATAAAAGCTAACAAAAATTCACTTTGATAGAAAACTCATTAGAAGAAATAGAAGGAAAATTTGTCTTGATCTCTTCTGTCTACCCCAACAAAGGGCAGCAAGTATGTATATAGAATATGGGTGAGGAACTCAAAGGCCTAAACGGTTTGCTGTTACGGTAGTAATTAGAAGGATTAATTGCTAATCAAATAAAGGTAGTAATTGTCATGAAGATGATTAATATAATACTTCCTCCGTTCGGTTTTACTTGTCACGAATTTTTTAATTTGACTTTCGCTTTTACTTGTCATTTTTCACTTATCAAGACAGGCCAACTTTTATTTTTCTATTTTACCCTTAGCATTAATTATTTTTTCTCCAAATTAATTTCAAGACACAATAGTATACATCATTTAATAGGACTACTATGATAAAATAGCTACGTCATTAATTATTTTTCTAAATAGGTGTGCAAGTCAAATTGTGACAAGTAAAAGCGAACGAAGGAAGTACTTCTAGATGATCTGCTAAAAAGAATCCCTAGAGGCCAAAAAGATGGTATTAGTTATAGCTCTTTATTGGCTTGAGCCTTTCCTTGCACGTTACACGTATTGTTTTACCCTTAATTTAATTTCTCAATATAACTCTTCATTTCTCCTATTTATTCATAGCAATGAAGAGGTTGTCTGACGTAAGATTGATTAATATGTTGAATTATGAAAGGCTAATATATCTATTTATTGAAGGGTATTATGAATTATGATATCATATGATTATATTATTTAATATTTAATTAATTAGATGTTTTATAATATATATTTTAATTTAGTGTAGGGATAAAATGGTTATTCAACTTTCAACTTTTTTGTTCCCACTTTTACTTTTAGTATAATATAATATATATATATATATATATATATATATATATATATATATATATATATATATATATATATATATATATATATTATTTTTTAACAATCAGTTTTTAAATTTATTTTTTTGTTTAGTAATTTTTTTTTAAATTTTTGTTAAAAAATATTAGTATTACAAAGGTTAAGAAGTCATAAGATTTTAAAAACTATTTCCTCCGTCCCATTTTAGTTGGGCACATTTCATTTTACACGGTGATTAAAAAATCATAAATAAAATAATGAATTTTACTATTTTCATCTTTATCAATATTAATGATATTTATTGGGCATAGGAATAGACATTGCAATTGTAATTAATTGTACGGGCAAAATGGGAAAAAATTAATTAATTAATTCTATCTTGATTTAGTAAGTGATAAACTAATATGAGACATTTATTTTTAGTAAGATGACCAACTAAAATGGGACGGAGGGAGTATTACTTTATTTTAAAGGTGTGACATGATTTTATTTAACTTTGAACAAAAGAACGGCTAATTTCATAATCTGCTTTTAATTTCAAATAGATAAGGTGAGCGAATTAGCCAAATTGATTGGGGATAAATTCAAATGCAATATAACCAACTGCCAAAATATGTTTTTTTTTTTGTTTACTAAAACTAAATTCAAATTAATAACTATCAACTAACTTAACCAAATTTTTGTCAGTTAATGCTTTTTAAATTATTATTTTGGATTTTAATTTTTAATGATAAATACTGTTTTTTTGTGGTGTTGATACGTGACTGTTTTTACCTCTGTATAGATAGATTATTAGATATAGATAGATTCCGTGCATTTTTATGTCTGTGGAGTCCAAATTGAAAACAAATACAAAATTGTCATCATAATAGAATTTCTTCAAGATTTTTTTTAAAAAATTTCAGATTCACTTTTCCTAAATAAATTGGACGGCTGGCTGCATGAATTTGGGCACGTCAATTTTTCCCAAAAATAAATAAATAAACCTTTTACCATACAACTATTTTTCCCAAAAAGACATGAATAAACCTTTTACCCTACAACTAATTTTCTTAGTCCGTGCACTTTAAACTACATGAATTTACTGTGAATCATCGTTATGTTTTTTGATTGTGATGCTCCCAAATAGACGTCAGTCACCGGGAATTATTGGTTTGAAGAAAATATTCAATGGTTAGAAAGATTCAAAAAATTAATGGCAAAATCACCATTTTTGGTTCCTGGTCCGCGATTTCACGCTTCTTCATTGTGAATCACTAAACTAGGTAGATTTGGGATCTTGTATGGTTCATTATTTGGTGTATTATCCTTAGAAAAAAAGAACGTGTGATATTTATTGAAGAGACGGAAGGATTTTAGTTATTTCTTTAATCATAGGACAAGGGTGCGTACAAATTACGATAAGCAATATGCAGAATTAAAATATCAGAAAATGGTATAATGGAAATAAAGTAGACTTTGCAAGTTCAAGCAAAGATCAAGAAATTCAGAATTTCCAGAGTCAGATACCAATCAGCTTGACAATTGTGAGTATTATTTTTACAAATTTCAATATTGTCAGTTTCAATTGCATCATGAGTTTCTAATGTAAGTGTTCTCAGTCTGAATTTTTATGAAGATGACCAAAGACATAAACCAAAACAAGAAGTTATAGAAGAAGTAACAAAAAAACAAGTGGAGGAATGGGAGTTGCCTACTAAAAGACATTGGCAAGCATTTCTTGGAAAAGTCACTTTTTGCCCTTGGTGTATGCTCTCAGCTATCTCTGACACCCTCTTCTTCTCTGTTATTTGTTAGAGTGTATAATTCATACACGCATCGGAAGCATAAATTTTACGGATTACAAATTTACATGTTAACAAGATAATATAATCTTAAAATGAAAATCAGAAAGTACTAACCTCTTGAAGCTTTCGCAAAATTCGTTCAACACCACGGAATTCAGGTCTGCTGCCTTCTACTATTTCCTGATTAATTCTTAAATCAATACTTGTGTGGGCAAGTAAATGTTTTTATCTGAAAAGTGTCTCAAATGGTGAAAAGCAGTATCCTCTTTTTTATACACAACTTTCAACAGAAGTTGAAGATGTAAGAGCGTCTGTTTTATTTCACCAATGTAATTTGTCATCATCCAATCTATTAGGAATATATTGACTCATAATAGAGTCTCACCTTTTAATAGATTAAAATAATAAATCAAACTACATAGATCATAATAATTATATCACGATTAAGAGTATAAGTACATGTAATGGACTAGAGAAGTTGTTTATTAATATTCAGAACATAAACAAACATCTCTAATTGGTCCGTTCAATACATACGAAATGTACTAGCACAAGAAGTTGGAATATTACCATTTCCATAACTAAGATCAAATTATATTTACTTTTGTGATACAATCATTAAGATGTTTGTCCTACCTCATCTTTGATTGTGAACATTAATTTATAACTTATAAGAACCGACAATTTTAATCTTCCGTGCATGAGTTAAAATACTCCATACATAAAATTGTCTACTATATAAGTACAGGACATGCATGTTGACACAATGATCTACTCAAATAAAGATTTTATTAAACTAAGTAAACAAAATAAATAGTCTTTACATGGGATGAAAATCTAATACTATAACATAAACCACATGGTTAATAGTATATCCTAACAATCTCCCCCTAGACTCATAACCATGCATGCACAATTTTAACATCCATTTCTTCCACATGCTTATCAAAGACCTTCTGAGTTAAGCCCTTTGTAAATGGGTCGGCCAAATTGTTCTTCGACTCAATCTTCAAAACTCTCACATCACCCCTTTGAATTATATCCCAAATCAAGTGATATTTTCTCTCAGTATGCTTACTTCTTTTATGGCTTCGTGGTTCTTTCGAGTTTGCAACCGCACCACTATTGTCACAATAAAGTGTGAGTGGCGTTTGAACCGAAGGAACCTCTCCAAGCTCTTTCAGTAAGTTAGCAGGCCAAACAACCTCCTTAACAGCCTCAGAGAAAGCTACATATTCGGCTTCCATTATGGAATCAACAACACATGATTGCTTGATACTCCTCCAAACTATGGAGCCACCTCCTAAAGTAAACACATAACCTGAGATAGATTTTCTAGAATCTTTATCTGACTGAAAATTTGAATATGTATATCCAATTGGTATAAGATTGTGAGAGTGAAACACAAGCATGTAATCCCTAGTCCTTTTCAGGTACTTGATTATATGCTTAACCGCAGTCCAATGTTCTTGTTCATGATTAGACTGAAATCTGCTAACCATGCCAACAGCAAAGCAAATATCAGGTTTGGAGCACAACATAACATACATGAGACTCCCTACAGCAGAAGCATAAGGGACCACCTTCATTCTCACTATCTCATCAGCCATTTTGGGTGACTGATCCTTTGATAGAGTAATTCCATGCCTAAAAGGAAGGAATCCCTTTTTGGAATTTTTTATGCTAAACCTTGCAAGAATAGTGTCAATATAAAGCGCTTGAGATAAGCCTATTATTCTTTTTCTGCGATCTCGCATAAGCTTGATCCCAAGGATATGAGCCGCTTCTCCTAAGTCTTTTATATCAAAATGCGAGGACAACCACTCCTTAACAAAATTCAACATGCTCACATTATTCCCTATGAGCAAAATGTCATCTACGTAGAGAATCAAAAATCCTACTTTGTTTCCATCCCATTTTTTATAGATGCATGACTCATTTTCACATTGATCAAAACCAAAAGTTTTAATCGAATTGTCAAAACAAGTATTCCATGCCCTAGATGCCTGTTTCAATCCATAAATGGATTTCTTAAGTTTACAAAACATGTGTTCATTGCCACTTTCTATGAAACCCACTGGTTGTGCCATATAAATGCACTCATCAAGACTTCTATTTAGGAAAGTCGTCTTGACATCCACTTGCCAAATCTCATAATCATAATGAGCAGCAATGGATAAGCGAATCCTAATGGATTTAAGCATAGCTACCGGCGAAAAAGTTTCCTCATAATCAATTCCTTCTTTTTGAGTAAACCCTTTCGCAAAAAGCCTTGCCTTAAAAGCTTGCACTTTTCCATCCACACCTCTCTTTTTCTTATAGATCTATCTACAACCAATGGGTTTGAATCCCGTAGGTGGTTCTACAAGATCCCATATTTGATTAGAGTACATAGACTCCATTTCAGAGTTCATAGCAGCAATCCACATTTCAGTATCTTTGTCCTGTAGTGCTTAGGCATAATCAAGGGGTTCATTATTAGGTTCCTCAGGGATTCTATCGTATGATTTCCCAAGAGCACAAACCGTAAAGGTTTTCTAATAATTTGTTTTATTTTATTTTATTTTTAAAAAAAAAACTAAATTCAAATTAATAACTATCAACTAACTTAACCAAATTTTTGTCAGTTAATGCTTTTTAAATTATTATTTTGGATTTTAATTTTTAATGATAAATACTATTTTTTTGTGGTGCTGATGCGTGACTGTTTTTACCTCTGTATAGATAGATTCCGTGCATTTTTATGTCTGTGGAGTCCAAATTGAAAACAAATACTAAATTGTCATCATAATAGAATTTCTTCAAGATTTTTTTAAAAAAATTTCAGATTCACTTTTCCTAAATAAATTGGACGGCTGGCTGCATGAATTTGGGCACGTCAATTTTTCCCAAAAATACATAAATAAACCTCTTACCATACAACTACTTTTCCCAAAAATACATGAATAAACCTTTTACCCTACAACTAATTTTCTTAGTCCGTGCACTTTAAACTACTTGAATTTACTGTGAATCATCATTATGTTTTTTGATTGTGACGCTCCCAAATAGACGTCAGTCACCAGGAATTATTGGTTTGAAGAAAATATTCAATGGTTAGAAAGATTCAAAAAATTAATGGCAAATCACCATTTTTGGTTCCTAGACCGCGATTTCACACTTCTTCACTGTGAATCACTAAACTAGATGGATTTGGGATCTTGTATTGTTCATTATTTGGTGTATTATCCTTAGAAAAAAAGAACGTGTGATATTTGTTGAAGAGACGGAAGGATTTTGGTTATTTCTTTAATCATAGCACAAGGGTGCGTACAACTTGCGATAAGCAATATGCAGAATTAAAATATCAGAAAATGGTATAATGGATATAAAGTAGACTTTGCAAGTTCAAGCAAAGATCAAGAAATTCATAATTGCCAGAGTCAGATACCAATCAGTTGCAATTGTGAGTATTATTTTTACAAATTTTAATATTTTCAGTTTCAATTGCATCATGAGTTTCTAATGTAAGTGTTCTCGGTCTCAATTTTTTATGAAGATGGAGAAAGACATAAACCAAAACAAGAAGTTATAGAAGAAGTAACAAAAAACAAGTGGAGGAATGAGAGCTGCCTACTAAAAGACATTGGCAAGCATTTCTTGGAGAAGTCACTTTTTGTCCTTGTGTATGCTCTCAGCTATCTCTGACACCCTCTTCTTCTCTGTTATTGAGCACGAAAATGAATACAGAAGAAGTCTTCATGGTATCCAAGGATACAAGGCATTTATCGCAATTGCCCTGATGCTTGGAGATGGTCTTTTTCATTTTGGCTACATGTTGCTGGTGACATTCTTACGTTTCACAAAGAGGATGAGTAGGAGTCCAAGTTCAGGTGAAGAAGAAGAAGACGACGATGATGATGGTAATTATAGGCTTAAGATTTTAGTATGTTTAAGGTGTTCTAATTTTTCAGAGAAGATTTTAAAAAATTTAACCTTTGTTTTCTGATATTACTATTGATGCATCATGTGGCAAGATGTTCTTTAATCTTAAAGCTGCATTTTGCTCATTAGATGTGCTTCCACTTCTAAAGTTGGGATGGCAGTGCTGCATCCACCGTCTTCATCCTATAAACTCAAAATAGTTCATGTTATCACACTTTCAAAACTTTGTTGTGATGTGTGTAATATTCTTAGTATACAATTTGACAAAACTTCTAAAGTTTTAAACTCATTCCAAGTTAAATATGGAAATTATAACATATATGAAAATATACATGAATTTGTCATAGCTTTCTCATAGCTGTGGTTTAAACTATGTTCCCAGCTAATGAGCATTTACCATTGTGATGTTTGATTCACTTTTCTTCTAAATTCATTGCCGCTTACTGATCACGACATTACTGTAACACCCCGTACATTTTCGACCCTATTTTATTGACTTAACACTTACGAAATTATTTGAACATGAGAAAGTTGGTGGATTATGTGTTAGTTTATTGGGCTAGGCTATTGGGCCCAAATGAGACCCAAAAATGAAGTAAAAGGCATGGCCCAAATGGCCAATGACCCATTCTTCCATGTTGACTAAGTAACATGCATTTAATGTTGGCTAAGTATGACCATTGAGCCATTATAAAAGGCATAAAATCCGATTTTTATTCCACAAAGCACACATGCCAATTCTAGAATATTCAAGATATTTCTCATCTCAACTCAAACCCTAAGTCATCACTCCTTTGGACAAGATCACCATCTTGTAAGCTTTGGTAAGTGTTCATTCTTATGGTTTAGTATATTATATTCTTAATATGGTTAATAAATCATGTTGGTTATGTTGGCAAAGTGTTAGACAGTTTACTATGCGTAAAACAGTGTGCTTTTGCTCAATCGGTGAAGAATTTTGCCTTCTAAACTTGAAAGTGGACTTGTGGTCTTGAAGGAAATGATTTTGATGGATTAAATATCAACATGTATGATGTATTTATATCCTTCACTTTTTTTCTTTTTGTATATAACATTTGGAATTGTTGTTGTGAAATTATGCATGGAATGGGTGTCGTATTAAAAGGAAAATGTAGTTTTGGTGATGTTCATGTGTGTTGTGAAACCATGAATGTTCTTGAGTATAAAAGTGACCAAAAATATGTAAATAAAAGCTTACTTATGGCCTTGGACCATTTATTACACAAAAGGGCCCTAAAGAGACCCTTTTTGGCCAAACCGGGCATCCGTCCTCGCGTCTGGAGCACCTGCGGGCGCAGATGCCAATGCATGTGGCTCTGGACAAGGATATAGGGGCACCTATGGCTGTATTTCATCCACCTACGGGCGAAGGTGGCCTCCAAGCCCAGTCCAGAATTTTGTTTTGTATGTTTTTGCCTCTCTTTGATCCCCGAAGGCCCCTATACCCTTTTTGGATGTAATTATCAACTTATGATACCTTTTGAATTAATTTAAGGGGTCGTTTGGAGGTATGATTTATTATACCACTTATGGATTGTTGTTAATACGTTGTTATGGAAGGTATTGAGGTGACTTAATGGAATAATTATGATGTAGTATTAATGAGGAAGCGTAAAGGATAAACTTGGTGTGAAATGCTATTGGTTTATGATGTTTTGTTCAATGTGTGGAATGTTGTTGGTATGGTAGTGTAGTGGATGGTATTGTAAAGGACGAAATGACGCTATATAGCAGTCACGTAACTCATTATCATTTGGTGCACTTGTGATATAGCTGGTTGTTAATGTAAGCTCCGTTATATACTTGTGTTGTAGAGTAACACGTAAGGAAGGAGCTGGATTGTTGTATTCACGTATAGGATTGTGTATTCATATTGAGAAGATAAGGTATGTAAGGTTACTCTTTTTGTATCCTTCTGCAGCACATATTGTTCACATTGACATTGTATTTGTTCCATTCCGAAATGTTCTAAGGTATCTCATATCAGGTTGTCATCTATTGTTAAGTCACATGTTCCTCATTCATTAGCCATTTTTTGTTCGTGTGTTACATAATTGTGTACATGGTTCCAAAGTTCCAATAATGTTATGACTATCATTGTATAATCTCTCAAAAGTAAAGAAAGAAAGTAATCCATAATTGTTGGTTGTGAGAGTACGGGTGGTAGCTTTAGAGGCATAAGCCTAGCTCAAGCCGATCTCGATATTATTGGATCAGGGGGCAGTCCTAGAGGCATAAGCCTAGCTCGGGCCGAACCTGATATATTAGTTTATGGGTGGAAGTTCTTAAGGTAAGAACCTAGCTCGAGCCGGCCCGATATATTGATTTATGGGTGGCAGCTCTAGAGGTGTAAGCCTAGCTCGAGCCGATCCCAACATAACGTTATGTTATGTTAATACCCACTGATCAGTTGGGGGGGCCGGGTACGATATGATATAAGTGATGATGAATAAGTAATAGAAGCAAAAGAAAATAACGAATGTAAGGTACATGGTTCCACATATGAAGAATGATGATTTATCCATATCTGTTATTCTCTTATATTTAATTCCATTGAAGTTCTCATGTATGATACATTTTCATATGGCCTTACATACTCAGTACATTCTTCATACTGACGTCCCTTGGGGGACTTACCTTACTTGCTGCAGGTACAGGTGCTAGTAGACCTCCACAATAGGTTGTGGGTCATTTGCAGATCTTTGGTGGGCTCCATTTGGTTTGGGGCTTTCCGAGTCATATGTGTACATTAATTTTGGTGCTATGTAAATGTGGTATAAAGAGGGGGCTTGTCCCGACTTTAGGTTGGTTATGTATATGTATCTGTAGAGGCTTTGTAGACGTATGTAGGAAGACAAATGTAAGAGACGCATGTCTATTCTTACAGAGACATGCATATGAATGTACATGAGCAAAGATTGGTTCTGTCGGGCCTCAACGGCTTCGGGAGCCAGTCCGTCCCGTTGGAATTCGGGGTGTGACAAAAAGTGGTATCAGAGCAGGTCGTTCTAAGGGTGTCTACAAAGCCGTGTCTGGGTAGAGTCTTGCTTATGGATGTGTTATGCACCACATTTATAAGGAGGAGGATATGGGACATTTAGGAGTTGTTTCTTTTCTTCATTTCTAGATCGTACAATAGAGCCAATGTTGTAAGTGGAAATTATATCTGACTATTGGAATTGGTTTTCTTTGATATAGTAAAATGCCGATAACAAGAAGAGGTATAGTCAAAGGTAAGCAGGTAGATATGCTTGCCGGTGAAGGAATGAGTAAATCACCACCTGACCAAGCTAGTCAAGGTGGGGCTAACACTGAAATTGCATCGCGGTCTTCTTCTTCTTTTCCAGCTCTGGAAGATCCAAGAGATAGAGAAGTACCCGCAGAACCTCCAATGAATGCCACTGACCAGGATTTAAGAAATGCAGTGTATATGTTGGCTCAGATAGTTGCTGCACAAAGTCAAGGATGAGCTCGTCCAACGACAAATGAGGATGATGCGGCTAGAGTGGCGAGTCGCAGGACACAGGACTTCCTGAAATTAGACCCTCCTATATTCACTGGGTCAGACCTTAAAGCAGATCCACAGGACTTCGTGGATCAAATTCAAAGGGCTCTAGATGTTATGCACGTGACTAGTGTAGAAACAGTTGAACTTGTGGCCTATAGATTGAAGGGAGAAACTATATTGTGGTATGAGGACTGAAAAAGATCGAGGGGTATTGATGCACTTCCAGCTGGTTGGGAAGAATTTAAAATGGCATTCCTTAGTCATTACCTCCCATATGAGATCCAGGAGGCACGTGCAGACCAGTTTCTAAATCTACATCAAGGGAATATGAGTGTTAGAGAATACAGTCTGCAGTTTAATTCTTTGGCTCGATATGCTCCAAATGTAGTGGCCACAATGACAGACAGAGTCCATCGATATGTGGATAGATTAGAGCCATATTTGGTGAGGGACTTCACCATTGCTGCCTTGAACAAAGATATGGACATATCCAGAATACAGGCCTTCGCACAGAAAATAGAGGATCAGAGACAGAGAAGAAGGGTACATGATTCTGAAAGAGGACAGTCAAAGAGGGCTAGACCTATGGGACAGTCTATGGCGTCCCAAGGAGAATCTAGGCCTCGGATGTTCCTAGACCGCCTAGACCATCATTCTCCTATTCCACAGCAGGCACTCACTCTTAATTCTGAGGGTTTAGAGGTGGTCAATTTGGGCAGAGTAGTGGTCACGGATTGCAGGCAGCAGGATTTTCTCGTCAGCAGTGTCAGCACTGCGGGCGTACTCATTCAGGTACATGCTGGTTAGGGACGAATGCTTTCTTTTGGTGCGGTATGTCGGAGCACATGACGAAAGAGTGTCCCCAGAGGAGCATGGGTGGTATAGCACGACCTACGGGATCAGCCGTTACGTCATCATCATCGATTCCTTCTTTAGGCCGAGGTGCACAGTCTGTTGGTCGTGGTAGAGGTGCCAGAGGAGCATCCAGTACTAGTGGCGTCCAGAACCGTACGTATGCTCTGGTGGACCGACAGAATTTGGAGGCATCTCCTGATGTAGTCACAGGTATAGTGTCCATATTTTCACATCAAGTATACGCATTGATAGATACGGGCTCTACTTTATCATATGTTACTCCCTTGATTGCTGTGAAATTTAAAAGAACACCAGAAATCTTAGTTCAGTCAATTGAAGTATCTACACCAGTTGGTGAATCTATTGTTATAAAAAAAGTATATCGTAATTGTGTGGTAACTGTGTGTGGTCATGATACACTAGCTAATCTTATTGAACTAGACATGGTGGATTTTGATGTGATAATGGGAATGGATTGGTTGGCTTCTTGCTATGCCACGGTAGATTGCCGGGCCAAGAAGGTACATTTTCATTTTCCACAAGAAAATGTTCTTGAATGGCAGGGTAATGTGGGGGACCGAGAGGAAAATTTATTTCCTATCTTAAAGCAAAGAAAATGATATCCAAGGGGTATATATGTCATTTAGTTCGAGTGCAAGATACCGATGTGAAACCACCAATTCCTCAATCGGTTTCGGTGGTTAATGAATTCCTCGATGTATTTCCTGATGATCTTCCAGGCTTACCCCCAGAATGGGAAGTAGAGTTTGGTATTGATGTGATACCAGGCACTCAACCTATCTCTTCCTCCGTATAGAATGGCCCTAGCAGAATTGCGAGAATTGAAGGAGCAACTGAAAGATTTGCTAGACAAGGGGTTTATACGGCCTAGTATGTCCCCGTGGGGCACACCAGTATTATTTGTATGGAAGAAAGATGGTACATTGAGAATGTGTATTGACTATCGGCAATTGAATAAGGTAACGATCAAGAACAAATATCCCCTCCCCAGAATTGGCGATTTGTTTGATCAGTTACAGGGTGCCAAATGTTTTTCAAAGATTGACTTGAGATCGGGTTATCATCAAGTCAGAGTATGAGAAAAATACATCCCCAAGACAGCATTTCGAACACGGTATGGTCACTATGAATTCTTAGTTATGTCATTTGGACTAAAAAATGCACCAGCTGTTTTTATGGATTTGATGAATAGGGTGTTCAAACCATTTTTAGATGTATTTGTGACCGTGTTCATAGATGATATTCTGGTTTATTCGAGATCACAAGAGGACCATGCCAATCACTTATGACAGGTGTTATAGATTCTCCGGGATCATAAGTTGTATGCAAAGTTCTCCAAGTGTGAATTTTGGTTAAAATCCATAGCATTCTTGGGTCACATTGTGTCAGATGAAGGAATTCGAGTTGATACTCAAAAGATTGAAGCGCTGAAAAATTGGCCAAGACCTACGACACCTACAGAGATTCGTAGTTTTCTTGGATTGGTACGTTATTACAGAAGATTTGTGGAAGGTTTTTCTTCTATTACTGCACCATTAACGAAGCTAACACACAAGGCAATTAAGTTTCAGTGGAACGATGCATGTGAGAAAAGTTTCCAAGAGATGAAAGATAAATTAACTCCCACACCAATTTTAGTACTTCCCGAAGGAACAGAAGGTTACGCAATACATTGTGATGCTTCCGGGGTTGGCCTCGGATGTATATTGATACAGCATGGTAATGTGATAGCGTATGCCTCACGACAGTTGCGGCTACATGAGAGAAACTATCCCACACATGATCTTGAGTTAGTAGCTGTGGTATTTGCTTTAAAGATATGGCGCCATTATTTGTATGGGGTTCATGTTGATATCTATATTGATCACAAAAGTTTGCAATATATCTTTAAGTAGAAGGAACTAAATTTGAGGCAACGAAGGTGGTTAGAGCTCTTAAAAGACTTTGATATTAATATCCTATACAATCCAGGGAAAGCAAATGTGGTGGCTGATGCATTGAGTCCCAAAGCAATAGGACGCACTACTTATCAGTTGATGAAAAAGCAAGATATAGTCAAGGATCTACATCAACTAGCCAGCTTGGGGGTTCATCTTCTTGAATCTCCAGACGAGGGGGTTATTGTGCAAAATGCAGCAGAATCTTCCTTAATAGCTGAAGTAAAGGAGAAACAGTATGCAGATCCTATTTTATTGCAGTTGAGAGAGAATGTGCAGCAAGAGTTGACAAAGGCATTTGATCTTAAGCAAAAAGGAGTACTTCAATGCCAAGGTAGATTATGTGTACCAGATGTAGATGAGCTAAGGAAGTGGATTATGACAGAGGCGCATCATTAACGATATTCTATTCATTCGAGAGCTAAAAAAATGTATCATGATTTGAAAGACATGTATTGGTGGGGAAATATGAAGAAGAACATTGCAGAATTGGTAGCTCAATGCCCAAATTGTCAACAAGTCAAAGTAGAGCATCAACAACCGGGAGGTTATATGCAGTGTATCAATCTTTCAATTTGGAAATGGGACATGATCAATATGGATTTCATCACAGGTTTGCCTCGTACACTGCGGAAATTTGATTCTATATGGCTGATAGTTGACAGGCTTACCAAATCAACGCATTTCCTACCAGTTAGGACCACCTATACAGCTGAAGATTATGCAAGGCTGTATGTGATAGAGATAGTGCGATTACATGGGATCCCAATCTCTATTATATCAGACAGGGGAGCTCAATTTACCGCACATTTTCGGAAGTCTTTTCAGAAGAGCTTGGGTACACAAGTAACTTTGAGTATGACTTTTCATCCTCAGACGGATGGACAAGCAGAACGTACTATCCAAACACTTGAAGATATGCTACGAGCTTGTACATTAGACTTTAAAGGTAGTTGGGATGATCATCTTCCTCTTATTGAATTTGCCTACAACAATAGCTATCATGCAAGTATCGGGATGGCACATTATGAAGCTTTATATGGAAGGAAGTGTAGATTAATTGGATGGTTTGAAGCTGGTGAAACTGCTTTACTTGGGCCAGATCTTGCTCATCAGTCTATGGAGAAAGTTAAAGTGATTCAACAGCGGTTACAAATGGCCCAAAGTCAACACAAGTCATATGCTGATGTTAGAAGAAGAGGGCTTGAATTTGCCATAGGTGATTGGGTATTCCTGAAGGTGTCACCAATGAAAGGGGGTAATGAGATTTGGAAAGAAAGGAAAGTTGATTCCACGTTATTTAGGTCCATATGGAATTGTCAGAAGATTTGGAAAAGTTGCATATGAATTGAAATTACCTCAAGAACTCTCCTCAGTTCATCCAGTGTTTCATATTTTGATGCTTTGAAAGTGCATAAGAGATCCATCTAGTTTTGCTCCTATTGAAGACGTACAAGTCACGGAGGATCTCACTTATGAGGAGATACCTATTTTTATTCTGGATCGACAAGTGAAGACATTAAGGAATACAGAAGTAGCTTCTGTAAAGGTACTTTGGAGAAATTAACAAGTAGAGGAGATCACATGGGAAGTTGAAGAACTAATGAAGTCAAAGTACCCATATTTGTTTCAAATGGAAGAGAAAGGTTAGGATGAGGTATCAGAGAAATAACAATTAAATATTTATAAGTATTAAGTATATGTACATGATAACATGAAGAATGATCCTAGACTTGCATTTGTTTAAATTGAATGATGTCACTAACATTCGAGGACGAATGTTTCTAAGGGGGGAATGATGTAACACCCCGAACATTTTCGACCCTACTTGATTGACTTAACACTTATGAAATTATTTGAACATGAGAAAGTTGGTGGATTATGTGTTAGTTTATTGGGCTAGGCTATTGGGCCCAAATGAGACCCAAAAATGAAGTAAAAGGCATGGCCCAAATGGCCAATGACCCATTCTTCCATGTTGACTAATTAACATGCATTTAATGTTGGCTAAGGATGAACATTGAGCCATTATAAAAGGAACAAAATCATATTTTTATTCCACAAAGCACACATGCCAATTCTAGAATATTCAAGATATTTCTCATCTCAACTCAAACCCTAAGTCATCACTCCTTTGGACAAGATCACCCTCTTGTAAGATTTAGTAAGTGTTAATTCTTATGGTTTAGCATATTATATGCTTAATATGGTGTATAAATCATGTTGGTTATGTTGGCAAAGTGTTAGACAGTTTACTATGTGTAAAACAGTGTGCTTTTGCTCAGTCGATAAAGGATTTTGCATTCTAAACTTGAAAGTGGACTTGTGATATTGAAGGAAGTGAGTTTTATGGATTAAATATCAACATGTATGATGTGGTTATGTCCTTCACTTGTTTTCTTTTTGTATATAACATTTGGAATTGTTATTGTGAAATTGTGCATGGAATGGGTGTCATATTGAAAGGAAAATGCAGTTTTGGTGATGTTCATGTGTGATGTGAAACCATGAATGTTTATGGGAATCCAAGTGACCAAAAATATGTAAATAAAATCTTACTTATGGCCTTGAACCATTTATTACACAAAAGGGCCTAAAAGAGACCCTTTTTGTCCAAATCGGGCATCCGCCCTCGCGTCTAGAGCACCTGCGGGCGTAGATACAAACGCAGGTGGCTCTGGACAAGGACAGAGGGGAACCTACGACCGCATTTCATCCACCTGCGGGCACAGGTGGCCTCCCATCCCAGTCCAGAATTTTGTTTTGTATGTTTTTGCCTCTCTTTGATCCCCGAAGACCCCTATACCCTTTTTGGATGTAATTATCAACTTATGATACCTTTTGAATGACTTTAAGGGGAAGTTTGGAGGCATGATGGATTATACCACTTATGGATTGTTTTTAATACGTTGTTATGGAAGGTATTGAGGTGACTTAATGGAATAATTGTGACGTAGTGTTAATGAGGAACCGTAAAGGATAAACTTGGTGTGAAATGCTATTGGTTTATGATGTTTTGGTGAATGTGTGGAATGTTTTGATGTTGTTGGTATGGTAATGCCGTGGATGGTACTGTAAAGGACGAAATGACGCTATATAGCAGTCACATAACTCATTATCATTTGGTGCACTTGTGATATAGCTGGCTGTTAACGTAAGCTCCGTTATATACTTGTGTTGTAGAGTAACACGTAAGGAAGGAGATGGATTGTTGTATTCACGTATAGGATTGTGTATTTATATTGAGAAGATAAGGTATGTAAGGTTACTATTTTTGTATCCTTCTGCACCACATATTGTTCACATTGACATTGTACTTGTTCTATTCCGAAATGTTCTAAGGTATCTCATTTCAGGTTTCCATCTATTGTTAAGTCACATGTTCCTCATTCATTAGCCATTTGTTGTTCATGTGTTACATAATTGTGGACATGGTTCCAAAGTTCCAATAATGTTATGACTATCATTGTATCAATCTCTCAAAAGTAAAGAAAGAAAGTAATCCATGATTGTTGGTTGTGAGAGTACGGGTGGTAGCTTTAGAGGCATAAGCCTAGCTCAAGCCGATCCCGAGATTATTGGATCAGGGGGTAGTCCTAGAGACATAAGCCTAGATCGGGCTGATACTGACAGGTGGTAGCTCTAGAGGTAAGAACCTAGCTCGATCCGAGCCTAATATATTAGTTTATGGGTGGCAGCTCTAGAGGTAAGAACCTAGTTCGAGCCGAACCCGATATATTGATTTATGGGTGGCAGCTCTAGAGGCATAAGCCTAGCTCGAGCCGATCCCAACATAACGTTATGTTATATTAAGACCCACTGATCATTTGGGGCCCGGGTACGATATGATATAAGTGATGATGAATAAACAATAGAAGCAAAAGGAAATAACGAATGTAAGGTACATGATTCCACATATGCAGAACGATGGTTTATCCATATTGGTTATTCTCTTATATTTAATTCCATTGAAGTTCTTATGTATGATACAGTTTTATATGGCCTTACATACTCAGTACATTCTTTGTACTGACGTCCCTTGGGGGACTTACCTTACTTGCCTCAGGCACAGGTGCTAGCAGACCTCCACAGTAGGTTGCGGGTCATTTGCAGATCTTTGGTGAGCTCCAGTTGGTTCGGGGCTTTTCGAGTCATATGTGTACATTGATTTTGGTGCTATGTAAATGTGGTATAAAGCGGGGGCTTGTCCCGACTTTAGGTTCGTTATGTATATGTATCTGTTGAGGCTTTCTAGACGTGTGTGGGAAGACAAATGTAAGAGATGTATGTCTATTTTTAACTTGATGGCCCTAACGACCACATTTCATATATAGTACATGTTTCCATGACTTCCACATGGTTGCATGAGATATAATGATGTTCATACAGAGACATGCATATGAATGTACATGAGCAAAGATTGGTTCTCTCGGGCCTTAACGGCTTTGGGTGCCAGTCCGCCCCGTTAGAATTTGGGGCGTGACAATTACTTTGGAAGCAGCATCGCCTGAGCTATTCATATACCGTAAGGGTAGATATTGGGAGGTCCCAGAGTCAATATCCTTGGAGTACTGCTCATCCTGGTTTTCGAGAGGAGAAACTATTTCTAGTAATTGAAAAACATGGTTTTTTCTTAAAACCATTTTTTTGAAAAACACTTTTGAAAAAAATGAAGGTGAGCCTTGGAGTAACCGGTAAAGTTGTTGCCATGTGACCAGGAGGTCACGGGTTCAAGCCTTGAAAACAGCCTCTGGCAGAAATGCAAGGTAAGGCTACGTACAATGCACCCTTGTGGTGTGGCCCTTCCCTGGACACCGTGCATAGCTGTAGCTTTAGTACACCGGGCTGCCCTTTTACTTTTGAAAAAAATACAGTCCCTTTAAAAAGCCCAGTTAAACTCTAATTGCGACTCAAAATATTATTTAAATTTATTGACCAAGTACAAACATCTTCTCACCAAAAGTATTTTTAAAAAATATATATATTTTTCAAAATAAAATGATTCTGAAAGTTTGATCAAACAGGCCATAAAGCCCTCATCTTTTTTCATATTTGATTTTTAATTGATGAAAAAGAGAAGAAAATCGTCAGAAAAAAATAAATAAAGACTCTATGAAAATCATGCACATAGCTACAGAAGATATATAGTAATCCTTTTTGGATTTATGGATGTGACAGAGAGGTAATCCAATAAGTATCATATTAGAGCTATTGTTGATTCCAATTAAAAGTCTAATCAAGGTAAAAACTTTAACATGCACTAACCGTAAAAATTAATGTCTCTACCTAAAAGTCACAAAGGCTAATCCGTTCAAACTTCATGATATCGTATATAGTTGCTCCATATATCGCATTGATAATTGTATCTCTTTTCTTATTTGAACTATATGAAATATTCATGAATGAAATAAAAATTTATTGCATGATTCCATTCAGAAAATGAGTAGTCAAATGCTTCTATAAAATCAATTACTATTCCATATTTTCCGTCATGAAGTTTTTGATGAGTATTAATTCTAAATTGTCGTATGCAATGCAAGAGAGTCGAGGAAATACCGGAGAATTGATATTGGCGATACTCCTAAAATTTATTGAATCAAGTGAACATATGAAGTTTATAACATTGTTTTAGGGAATAAGGCAATGGAAAGCTGAAAGTCTAGCTAACTAGGGAATATAATGCAAGAACTTGTCTGGATTACACATATCCATCAACTACCCAAAGAAGCTAGGGACGAACTGAACATGGAATACAGACTGAAACTTTCATCCTTTATAACCACTATTAACAACTCATATATGGATAGTATACTTGTGTTTTTAGGAAGACAGTGAGAGGGAGTCCATGGAAGAAGGCAATGGGAGGGGAACAACGTTGAAGGAGAAGAGTTGGATAGGACGACAGGGATAGGACTGTGCACGAATCGATTCGGATCGATTTTAGCCATCATCGAATTGAAATTTTAAATTTCGGTTTGTTAAAGTCCTTATCCTAACTCGATTCATTCTAGGTCCAATTCAATATATGTGTATTCAATTTTTCGGATCGATTCGAATTGTAAACCCAACCATAGTCAATTCGAAAAAATTGAAATATTCTAAAATTAAATTCATAAATCGATTCAAATTGTATAAGAAAAATTGAGTTATCCAAATTGCTTCGAATCGATTCAAATATTCAAATTGATTCAATTTGTGCACTGCACTAGACAGGGATGGAGAGGAGGGGTGGAGTGGAGGAGTTCTCTATTTTAAATAAGATTACAATTTTGAAAATATATTAAAAGTTTTTTTTAAAATACACATGACATTAGTTAATTCATCCATTTGAGATGAGATGTTTAGATAATTACAGGCTAGGTTTAATTAGTGTCAAATTAACAGTTCGAGCAAGCAATTACATAAGTGATGGAACGAAACATACGCAAAAATTCACCTATAAAGAAAAATTAGATTTTATTGATTGAAGGAATATATACGTTGCACGTACCCTAAATTAGTATACAAAAAAAGGAAATACGATGTAATGGCCTTCCCGGTCATTTTCCTCATTTTTCTTGCGTTCTCGGTGTTTAGAGCTTTTCTATAACTGCCCCAAGTTATTTATGACTTGCTGGGACTGACAGTTCGGTTCCCGGGAAGTTCGTCTGAGAATATTATTTAGACCGAGCATGTTGTAAAATATTAAATTAAATTTGAATTTGGTAAAATGACATAGGTAATTACCTTTCGACAATAGTTTTGAAATTTATAAAATTCTTTAGTAATGATATATCTATACTATTTTATAATAGTTTTATAATTTATTAATAATTTAATCGGAGATAGTGAATTTAAATATGTTAAAATAATATTTTTATTTTATAGAGGTTTTGTTAGAAATAATTTTCTATTAATTATGGTATATTCAAAAATATGATATTTATTTTACCACGAACCTATGCAATACCCGAATATATATATATAATGGGATAAAAATTGTATTGATGTGCCACCTCCACCACCACGTGGAAGGTGGGGAAGTGCACACCACGGTAATCTTTGTAAGTGGAGGCTGCCATTTGGCATTATGTAAGCTAATTAGTGGAATACCATGACTTATACATTATGGATAAATGTACAACATTTACATTCTTTTCCACTATTTCATCTTATCCCTCACCATTATTGATCATTTAAGCTCAATATTGAGTCAATCCATTGAGGTTTGAGGTTAGGGGTTTATATATTTGAGTTCGTGGACTCGCTTTCGTCATTTCTACAGTACGTTTTCTTGCTTTTACGGTAATTTTTGTTTACGATAGTACATTTTGAGATTGGTATTGATGTTTGAGCTATATTTTGAGCTCAAATTGAGGAGTGTTAGTTGTGACTATTGGTCACGGGTGATTTGGGATGCTGTGACGGTTTCGGTTTTGCGATTCCGCAAGCGGACCCCACATGGGATTTTCGGACATTTTCCGAACTAATGCAATATGGGTATCAATAGTCATGTTTTGACTCGTAGTTTATTATTTTGGTAGCTTGGCAGCAGTCAGAGGCCTCTCGAAAGGGGAAGGCTCCTATTTAACTAGCTTTAGCAGGCGTTCGACGGCGTCCAGGTAGGCTAGGTTTACCTTCCTTTGCACTTAGATTGGGCTTATGTGTGATATATGTATGCTATTGTGCTAGTGTTGTGGGCTGGTGTTATAAACTTGGTGGTGGTGTTTTGCTGTGATTTAGGCCTTCTAGGCCGGATAGGGCTATTCGGATATATTCCAGGCCCGTTATCCTCGAGGTACACCACAGATGACCTATTTGGGGTCGGATAGTATTGTTGTGTTGATTTCTGGTTGGGGAACGTTATTGTTAGACCTTAGTCCAGGCTTAGGCAGACTTAGCCCAGACTTAGACAGGTATAACTAGACTTGGTTTTCGGGACCCGTTAGTGGGCCCCGTTACCCTTTTGGTCGACTTGTTAGAACTTTGACATCTTTGGGTTTAGTTAAGCCTTTATGACCTGTTAGGGTTCTGACGGGATTGAGTCACCCCGATTATAGCACCGTATTTGACCGGGATTGGCTGGTTTGATTTAGAATACAGACCTACCTTTCCATGACTTATAATGTATACCCAGACTTGTATATACATATTGCTTATAGTAGATATTTGACCTAGAAGGACCCCGAGATTGACTTGTAGCATGTTGTGGGGTTAGCTTCTGTACCTATAAACTAGTATTGACTTGGAACTAGGGCGTCCCCCGTTTATCTGATATGATATGACATTTGATTCTGTTCTAGTTACTGGCTATGATAAGTTTCGGTTCGAGTCCAGCTACTGATTCAGGTATGATGATTTTGGTTATTGACTATTGGGTGTTCCGGTTCGAGTCCGGCCCCGGATTGTGATACACTATGAGTTCCGGTTCGAGTCCGGCCACTGATTATTATGAGTTTCGATTCGAGTCTGGCCACTGATTATTATGAGTTTCGGTTCGAGTCAGGTATCTGGTTATGATATGATTGGAGAGTTTTGGTACTGGGTACCGTGGTTACTGGATACTGATACAGCTTCGAGACACTGGTGACTATGCATTTACTTTTCTTGTGTGTCCCGCTGGTTTATGGGGGCCAGACTGGGTTATTATTTTCTTTTGTATGCCTATCGGGTTTATGGGGGCCCAGATAGGTTATGTTTGACTTGTGTGTTTACTTACGCAGTTATTTACTCATTAATCTGTATTACATTTATTTATTTCCTCTAAGCAAATCTATACGCCTCAGCAGTTACGTATACATTTATTACTTATACCCTGGACATTAGCGTGCACCCTCGCATTTTAGCTTGCTTATATTACATTGAGCTCAGTCGGCCGATGATGCCTACTGCGTACCCGTTGCCCTGGTACTCATACTGCACTTCTGCATCTTTTTCCCCGATGCAGATCCAGGCACTAGTCGACGGTTTTGACGTGACTCTTTCCTCAGCATTGACTCAGGAGCAGGGTGAGCTTACTAACGTCCGAGGCAGATCCTACTCCATCTTCTACTATATAGTCTTTTGCTCTCGAGACTATTGTACTTGTTATACATATTTGGTTTCTGTCTTGTATTTTGGGTATGTTAGTAATGGCTCCTGTACTGACCTTACCAGGTCTTGGGAAGGGTTCTTGACTTTATATATTGTCCTTTTCCTTCTCAGTCTTGGCATATATACATATTCTGATTCTGTCTGTAGCGTTATAGCATGTTTATAAATATGGTTACTTCCACTTCTTCTCTGTTTTATGAGATTTCGCCCGTTAGCCCGTCGCTTGTCGCTCCGGGCTAGGGTTTGGCTTGCCTATTAGTGGGTTACGATAGGCGTCATCATGACTCAAATATTGGGTCGTGACAGCTTGGTATCAGAGCCTAGGTTGTATAGGTAGTGTCGGTACATGGGCCAATGTTTAGTAGAGTCCTGTGGATCGGTGCGGGGACGCTTGTATCCTATCCTCAGGAGGCTACGGAGCATTCTTAGGGTAGCCTCTCATTTTCTTGACTCATGTCCGTACGTTAAGTCTATGTTGGTTTCTGATCTTCATTTGGTTCACTCTTTACACAGATGGCAAGGACGCATGGTGCGAGACCCGAGGGTCAGGACCCCGAGCCTACAGAGAGGGCTCCTGTTAGGGGCTGAGGTCGACCCAGAGGTCGGGGGCAGGGCAGAGCAGCAGCCCCAGGCCGAGATCATGCTAGGGATCAGTTACTCGATCCCATTATAGCTCCAGATGTTTTGCCTCCACAGCAGCCGGTGGGCCAGGGAGCAGCCCAGGCTCCACCTGGATTTATAGATGCTTCTTTGCTCCGAGGTACATTACTTCAGTAATTGGGGATAGTCGGAGGTCCGTCAGTCGAGGGAATCCAACCAGCAGTATAAGGAGTTGGTGTTGGGGCGCAGCCTGCAGCTGCAGCACCCAGAGTTGAGATTTCGCCAGCGCCGGTAGCTCCACAGCCAGTTATAGATCAGCCTGCTATGTCTGTCGATGAGCAGAAGATGTTGGGGCGTTTCTTGAGGTTGACTCCACCGAGATTTGTTGGTGCTCCGGGTGAGGATGCATATGAGTTCTTGTCCAACTGCGAGGATAGATTGAGGAATTTGGGATTGGTACAGTCTCGTGGTGTTGATTTCATGGCATATCAGTTTGATACTGCAGCGAGGAGATGGTGGAGGGGATATCTTGATTCCAGGCCAATAGGATCTCCACCGGTTACCTGGACCCAGTTCTCTGAGATCTTCTTGGGAAAGTATATGCCTCGTACTATGCGGGAGAGACTCAGGGATGAGTTCTCCAGATTGACTCAGGGTTCATTATCTGTCGTCGAGTATGAGGCGTGGTTTCATGATCTTGCTAGGCATGCTACTTCTATTTTGCCTGATGAGTATGATAGAGTTAGAGGTTTTGTCAGGGGACTGAGATTGCCACTCCGCAGGGCTACCCAGAGTTTAGTGACTTCAGGGAAGTCATTCGCAGAGATTATTGAGCATGTATACTCTATTGAGGAGATGGATCGCGAGGCCCAAGGGGGCAGTAATAAGAGACCTCGTGTTCAGGGTAGTTTCAGTGGGAGCCATAGTGGTTCGCAATTCATAGGTCGTGGTTTCCAGTTTCAGGGTAGGTACCCTTAGCAGCAGCAACAGTCTTTTCAGCGACAGGGTCAGACCAGTAGGCCCGTATAGTCAGCTTTGCAAATATCTGATAGAGGTCAGCCCGCCTATAGTGGTTCTGTTAGACAGCCTCAGGGACGTGGTCAGTCCAGTTCATCGACTAGAGGGGGTCATACCGGATAAGACGGACCTTCTAGGACGAGCAGGGAGCCAGGAGCATGTTATACTTGTGGGGTTGTCGGTCATTTCGCGCGTGAGTGTCCTCAGCGCATGGCGATTGAGCCTTTAGTTCAGACAGCACAGCCCCTCAGATCTATACTGCCAGTAGGTAGAGGTGGTGCACAGGGTCGTCGGGGTGGTCCCCAGGGTTCTCGAGGTAGAACGCAGGGAGGTCGGACTGGTGGTCAGGGCGGTGCTCAGACTAGTGGTAGCCAGCGTCAGTTGTATGCCGTGCCGGCTAGGCCGGAGGCTGAGGCTTCGGATGCGGTGATTACAGGTATGATTTCCGTATGCCATCAGCCAGCTTCTACATTATTTGATCCTGGATCCACGTTTTCTTATGTATCTACTTATTATGCACCACAGTTGGGTTTGTGTTCTGAGTTATTATCTGTACCCTTACGTGTATCTACCCCCGTTGGTGATTCCTTAGTAATGTATCGGGTATATAGATCATGTCTGGTGACTATTCAGGAGTTTGAGACTCAGGTTGATTTTATTGTATTATCCATGGTAGACTTTGATGTGATTCTGGGCATGGACTAGTTGTCTTTTCATCATGTAGTCTTGGATTGCTTTGCCAAAACCGTGACCTTAGCCATGCCTGGTGTACCCCCGGTGGTGTAGCAGGGTTCTGTTAGCTGCATATCGACAGGGATTATTTCATATGTTCGAACTCGTAGATTGATGTCGAGGGGATGTGATTCATTCCTTGCTTATGTTCGGGATGCTAGGATTGAGAGTCCATCGCTTGACTCCGTCCTTGTTGTTCATGAGTTTTCTGATGTATTCCCGACTGACCTACCTGGCCTTCCTCCTGAACGTGATATAGAGTTCATTATTGACCTTGAGCCGGGCACTCGACCAATTTCTATGGCTCCTGCTGAGTTGAGAGAGTTGAGTACTCAGCTCCAGGACCTTCTAGAGAAGGGTTTTATCAGGCCGAGTGTGTCTCCGTGGGGTGCTCCAGTTCTATTTGTAAAGAAGAAGAATGGATCTATGCGCATGTGTATTGATTACAGGCAGTTGAATAAGGTAACTGTGAAGAATAAGTATCATATGTCTCGTATCGATGATTTGTTTGATCAACTTCAGGGTGCAGCGGTATTCTCAAAAATAAATTTAAGATCTGGATACCATCAGTTGAGAGTTAGGGCTGAGGACATCCCAAAGACAGCCTTTAGGACTCGGTACGGCCATTATGAGTTCCTGGTGATGTCTTTTGGGTTGACTAATGCCCCAGCAACCTTCATGGATTTGATGAATCGTGTATTCAGACCATACTTGGATTCCTTTGTGATTGTGTTTATTGACGACATCTTGTTTATTCGAGGAGTAACGAGGAACATGAGCAACATTTGAGGATTGTGCTCCACACTTTGAGAGATCATCGGTTTTATGCCAAGTTCTCAAAATGTGAGTTCTGGCTTGAGTTTATAGCTTTCTTAGGGCATGTTGTGTCCAGATACGGTATCATGGTAGACCCAGCGAAGATTAAGGCTATTCTAGGTTAGGCTAGGCCCACATCGCCTACTGAAGTTAGCAGTTTCGTTGGGTTGGCAGGGTACTACAGGCTATTTGTTGAGGGCTTCTCGTCTATTGCATCTCCTATGACCAGACTGACCAGGAAGGAGTTTCCGTTTCAGTGGTCTGAGGATTGTGAGGCGAGCTTTCTGAAGCTTAAGGATCGACTTACTTCTGCCCCTGTGTTGACTCTTCCAGTTGAGGGCGAGGGTTTTACCGTGTATTGTGATGCGTCTAGTATTGGTTTGGGATGTATTCTGATGCAGAAGGGTCGTGTTATTGCTTATGCATCGAGGCAGTTGAAGGTGCACGAGCGTAACTATCCCACTCATGATTTGGAGTTAGCAGCCGTTGTGTTTGCATTACGAATTTGGAGACATTATCTCTACAGTGTTCATTGTGAAATCTTTACAGACCACCACAGTCTTCAACATATTATGACTCAGAGGGATCTTAATTCGAGGTAGTGCAGGTGGATTGAGTTGTTGAAGGACTATGATATCTCTATTCTCTATCATCCGGGCAAGGCGAATGTGGTAGCGGACACCTTGAGTCGGAAGGCAGTGAGTATGGGTAGCTTAGCCTTCATTCCAGTCTCTCAGCGACCGTTGGCTTTGGACATTTAGCCCTTAGCTAACTCGATGGTGCGTTTGGATATTTCTGACCCCGAAAGGGTTATCGCTTGTGTTGGTGCGAGATTTACTTTGCTGGAGCAGATTCAGGGTCGTCAGTTTGAGGATAGCTGTCTCCGTAGCATTCGAGATTAGGTATTGAAGGGTAAGTATGAGAGAGCTACCTTGGGTTCTGATGGTGTTTTGAGGTTTGATGACCGTATTTGTGTTTCGAGGGTTAGAGATTTGATTCAGTTGATTTTGCACGAGGCGCATGGTTCCAGATATTCTATTCACCCTGGGACAGCTAAGATGTATCGGGATCTGAGGCAGCACTATTAGTGGAGTGGTATGCGGAGAGATATAACAGGGTTTGTAGCTCGATGCCTTTGTTGTCAGCAGGTAAAGGCTGGCCACCAGAGACCCGGTGGTCTACTTTTCCTTTATTACTATTACGTTCTGCCCTTACATCGTAAAAGTAAGGGTCAAGCTATAGAACTAGATACGTAAGAGAAAGAGAGTATAACAGAACTTTACTTCTCTGCTGAGGCATAAACAATAGCAATTGCCTCAACTCGAAGCATGAGGCCTGGACCCATCGGTAGATAAGATCACATCTTCATGACAAAAGGTGTACACGTTCGACCTAACTCAAGGTAATGGGCCAAACCTAACGAGTCCAAACAAATTGGATTTTACTGTAACGTGACATGCGAGCCCAGTATCCCTACTTGTTCACGTCTTCAGGTATGTGCTTATTCTTGACTTTCGCGGACGAAAGTCCTTTTAGTAGTGGATATTGTAATGGCTTTCCCGATTATTTTCCTCATTTTCATGCGTTCTCGGTGTTTAGAGCTTTTCTATAACTGCCCCAAGTTATTTATGACTTGCTGGGACTGACAGTTCGATTCCCGGGAAGTTCTTCTGAGAATATTATTTAGACCGAGCACGTTGTAAAATATTAAATTAAATTTGAATTTGGTAATATGACATAGGTAATTACCTTTCGACAATAGTTTTGAAATTTATAAAATTCTTTAGTTATGATATATCTATACTATTTTATAATAGTTTTATAATTTATTAATAATTTAATCGGAGATAGTGAATTTAAATATTTTAAAATAATATTTTTATTTTATAGAGGTTTTGTTAGAAATAATTTTCTAGTAATTATGGTATATTCAAAAATATAATATTTATTTTACCACGAACCTATGCAATACCCGAATATATATATAATGGAATAAAAATTGTATTGATGTGCCACCTCCACCACCACGTGGAAGGTGGGGAAGTGCACACCACGGTAATCTTTGTAAGTGGAGGCTGCCATTTGGCATTATGTAAGCTAATTAGTGGAATACCATGACTTATACATTATGGATAAATGTACAACATTTACATTCTTTTCCACTATTTCATCTTATCCCTCACCATTATTGATCATTTAAGCTCAATATTGAGTCAATTCATTGAGGTTTGAGGTTAGGGGTTTATATATTTGAGTCCGTGGACTCGCTTTCGTCATTTCTACAGTACGTTTTCTTGTTTTTACGGTAATTTTTGTTTACGATAGTATATTTTGAGATTGGTATTGATGTTTGAGCTATATTTTGAGCTCAAATTGAGGAGTGTTAGTTGTGACTATTGGTCACGGGGTGATTTGGGACGCTGTGATGGTTTTGGTTTTGCGATTCCGCAAGCGGGCCCCACATGGGATTTTCGTACATTTTCCGAACTAATGCAATATGGGTATCAATAGTCATGTTTTGACATGTAGTTTATTATTTTGGTAGCTTGGCAGCAGTCAGAGGCCTCTCGAAAGGGGAAGGCTCCTATTTAACTAGCTTTAGCAGGCGTTCGGCGGCGTCCAGGTAGGCTAGGTTTACCTTCCTTTGCACTTAGATTGGGCTTATGTGTGATATATGTATGTTATTGTGCTAGTGTTGTGGGCTGGTGTTATAAACTTGGTGGTGGTGTTTTGCTGTGATTTAGGCCTTCTAGGCCGGATAGGGCTATTCGGATATATTCCAGGCCCGTTATCCTCGAGGTACACCACAGATGACCTATTTGGGGTCGGATAGTATTGTTGTGTTGATTTCTGGTTGGGGAACGTTATTGTTGGACCTTAGTCCAGGCTTAGGCAGACTTAGCCCAGACTTAGACAGGTATAACTAGACTTGGTTTTCGGGACCCGTTAGTGGGCCTCGTTACCCTTTTGGTCGACTTGTCAGAACTTTGACATCTTTGGGTTTAGTTAAGCCTTTATGACCTGTTAGGGTTCTGACGGGATTGAGTCACCCCGATTATAGCACCGTATTTGACCGGGATTGGCTGGTTTGATTTAGAATACAGACCTACCTTTCCATGACTTATAATGTATACCCAGACTTGTATATACATATTGCTTATAGTAGATATTTGACCTAGAAGGACCCCGAGATTGACTTGTAGCATGTTGTGGGGTTAGCTTCTGTACCTATAAACTAGTATTGACTTGGAACTAGGGCGTCCCCCGTTTATCTGATATGATATGAAATTTGATTCTGTTCTGGTTACTGGCTATGATAAGTTTCGGTTCGAGTCCAGCTACTGATTCAGGTATGATGATTTTGGTTATTGACTATTGGGTGTTCCGGTTCGAGTCCGGCCCCGGATTGTGATACACTATGAGTTCCGGTTCGAGTCCGACCACTGATTATTATGAGTTCCGATTCGAGTCTGGCCACTGATTATTATGCGTTCCGGTTCGAGTTAGGTATCTGGTTATGATATGATTGGAGAGTTTTGGTACTGGGTACCGTGGTTACTGGATACTGATACAGCTTCGAGACACTAGTGACTATGCATTTACTTTTCTTGTGTGTCCCGCTGGTTTATGGGGGCCAGACTGGGTTATTATTTTCTTTTGTGTGCCTATCGGGTTTATGGGGGCCCAGATAGGTTATGTTTGACTTGTGTGTTTACTTACGCAGTTATTTACTCATTAATCTGTATTACATTTATTTATTTCCTCTAAGCAAATCTATACGCCTCAGCAGTTACGTATACATTTATTACTTATACCCTGGATATTAGCATGCACCCTCGCATTTTAGCTTGCTTATATTACATTGAGCTCAGTCGGCCGATGATGCCTACTGCGTACCCGTTGCCCTGGTACTCATACTGCACTTCTGCATCTTTTTCCCCGATGCAGATCCAGGCACTAGTCGACGGTTTTGATGTGGCTCTTTCCTCAGCATTGACTCAGGAGCAGGGTGAGCTTACTAACGTCCGAGGCAGATCCTACTCCATCTTCTACTATATAGTCTTTTGCTCTCGAGACTATTGTACTTGTTATACATATTTGGTTTCTGTCTTGTATTTTGGGTATGTTAGTAATGGCTCCTGTACTGACCTTACCAGGTCTTAGGAAGGGTTCTTGACTTTATATATTGTCCTCTTCCTTCTCAGTCTTGGCATATATACATATTCTGATTCTGTCTGTAGCGTTATAGCATGTTTATAAATATGGTTACTTCCACTTCTTCTCTGTTTTATGAGATTCCGCCCGTTAGCCCGTCGCTTGTCACTCCGGGCTAGGGTTTGGCTTGCCTATTGGTGGGTTACGATAGGCGCCATCATGACTCAAATATTGGGTCGTGACATACTACAATGAAAAAAAATTGTAAATCAATAAACAAGATAGTATAGAGCATTTAACGAAAAGAAGTCTTTAAGTGGACACTTAAATGTGTATTACCCATTTTTAAAAAATCAAAACCACCTACCATAAACATTTTACTAATATATAGGCTAAATTGAATACAACTAAATCCCCATAATCTGCATCTATAGTGTCTTAAGCCTCTAGGATAAATTTTTTATATAATACAATACAAGAGATTAAAAAAGTCTATTCAAACAAATGTACTCTTAGACGAGCATAACCTTTTCGGTTGATGCTAGCTGGACTCTTTTTTCAGATTTGCATTCCAAAAATCGGAAAAATTATGAACTCCAAAATAATAGATATATTTTTATTTTGATAATCGTGGTGTTTGGATCAGCTTGCACGCACTTCAATTAATTTCAAGTGATAACTGTCACCTCCTATCTGTAACAAGTATGAGGTAACTTTATCCACCAAAACTAGGACATATCGAAAGAAATCACCTATTATTTTTGTCTGTACTGAAATTTAAACTTAAAATCTCATGCTTTTTACCCATTTCATTGATTGCTAAGCTAGACCCCTGAGTCCAAAATTATAGACATTTCTAAGTTTCATAGCTTTCACGATAGCTTCATCGGTATACGCTTTGGGTACTAGCCAAAATATACATATACCCAATTTTGAGATCATCATTTAAAGATTTCCTTTTATAAACATTGCCCTGCTAGAAAATTTCAAATAATATCCAAAATAACCCAAAGCATTTATCAAAATGAAGATCACTGCTTCTTTCGGTCCTTTTAAATTCGGGAAAAGCACACAAATTCAACCAAATTTATAAATATATACTCAAGCATGCCCCAACCCAAATTAATTTCAGTCAATAGACATGCAACTCAATTTATTTTGCAGATATGCCCCTTAATTCCACTATTTTTTTTCTCCTTGTATTACTTGTTTTGACTTTGCATTTAATACTTTGTCCTTTGCATATATTTTTTTTTTCCTTTTTTTTCATTTATTATTTTTTATCTTTTTGTCTCCTTTTATCATCTACTAAAGATATCATTTGATAATATTTATTATTTGTTTCCTTCATTTTTATTGTTTTCTTTTAGGTTCGTTTTCTCTTAATTCTTTTTACTTTTTTTCATTAATTCATCTTCTGTTTAATCTTTTGTTCCTTTTTATATTTTTACTCTTTTTTAAGAAAAATTAAAAAAAACAAAAAATATGAACTAATTATTGTTAGATTAATAAAAATAAAAAGATATATAGCTAGACTACATTAATAAATCATTAAGGAAAATACAAAAGACCACTGGCTCATTCATTAAAAAATGAAAGCAAAATTTGTATTTAAAATATGTCTATGTTTTTTGTAATTTATTTTACAAAATTTAACTTGCTAAATTTGATATATGAATTAAAATATCAAAATTATATGAAAAATTTTGTGATACCCTATTAGTATAACGAAACTAATTATGCTTATTACATGGGGATTTTCCTACAGATAATGCAATAAAATCCCCATGTAATTTGATTTCCTGAGGAATTTTCTGCGAATCCTAAAGTACTATGGTCAATATCTACTATTTGAAAATGTGCTAGCTAATATTCCTCTTTTGCACGTAGGATATGCATATTGTATGACCATCTATGGAATATTCGTCTCTCTGTAACTTTTTTCCTTGTCATGAAGATATGATTCCTTCTCTATCTTCGGGCAATGAATTCTCACCTCTTTAATTTCTCGGTGATGACCATTCACCAATAGAACGAGTTAAGGTTGATTCATCGCGAATACATTTGAAATCGTCCATGTTAACAAACTGATTTCCTTGGGCATCTTTTGTTAATTCCACATGTCCACATGTTTAATGATTAATTTATTATTGTTTTATGTTTATCGTTCTTCAATTTTACCATTTTTCTGTTCAAATTACTTTCACTAATATTATTAGTGTCCTTTTATGTAATAGGTTAATTTTTGAATCTCCAATAATTAAATATTTCACTAATATTTTTACTTGAATAAGGAAAAATATTCCAATGAATATATATATTTAAATGTAAATTTGAAAGGAAAAAAAAATCTATTTACAAAATCTCCACTAAATCTCTCCAGAAAATTTTTCTAAGTCACAAAATTCCTATTTAAATCCCCAAGAAATAATTTCCAGCTAAATTCGTAGCAACAGAATTCCTCAATATTTCCCCAAGTAATAAAATCCGTAGGTAAATTCCCAAATACAAATCCCCAGCTAAAGTAGCAGAAACTAATCCCCAAATAATTTCCCAGGTAATAAAATCTCCATATATAATTCCACCAAAATATCTCTAGGTAAATCAGTAGGATAAATTACCTGGGGATTTTCTTATGGATTAAAAAAATATATTTTTTGTCCATGTACCTGCGGATTTACCTAGAGATAATTTACTTGCCGATTTGTTTCCCCAGGTAATGTCGCATGTACGAATTTTTACCTGCAGAATTTGTTAGGAATATAAATTTCGCAGGAAATATTTTCTAATATTGAGGAAATTAAAATTTTCGCAAGAAAATCTGCATGAATTAACTGCGACAATTTTTCCTAGGTAAAATTCCCAAGTAATTCGTACTTTTCTGATAGTGTAATTTCAAATTAATTGCTTATCGACATGTAAAAAGGTGATCAATAAACTCTATGATGATTATTCTTTTCGTCTCCCCATACTCTTAGATTTTTTTATTTTTAAGTAAATCCATACTGATTCAATTACCTTTATGCAATAGTAATTTGTTTTTGTTTTTTGTTTTATAATCCACTTTATACACTTTTCGACCTCTTTTATTTTGCGGTGAAAGGGGAGTTGGGCGCTTTAATCATTCAGCCATGGATGCTTAGCAGAGATCCTCGTACATGGTGAATAACCAAATTCCAATTGAAATGAAATCTTTAGGATAAATCAATGCAATTTAGGGGGAATCAATACAATATAGGAGGAATCAATGTATAGTAAATATTGATCTTGAAGAAAAGGTAAGTCTCACTTTTAATTAGTTCATAGCATTTTTCACCTCGGACTTTTTTTATCAATTTTTCCGAAATTTAATTATCGTACTTGCCGTATACATATAACATCATAAATGAGATCATTCTTTTAGATTTTTTAAAATAATTATAGTTAAAAAGACTATTTACCTACTTAAGAACTTTAATGACTGCTTATAAGTTACAGGACCCTATTTTTCCCCTCTAGAACACAATTCTCCCTTTTCCGTTTCTTGTCACGAAACAAAGCTCAACAACACTATTAATCAGTTAATGAGGAATATGAAATGCTGAATTACCAACAACTAAGACTTTGTAATAAAGAATATACAAATGGAAGTTCCAAAAAAGGTACCTACAAAATTGAACTTTTAAATTATAGCAAACGTTTCTAGCAAAATGGAAAAAAGAAAGATACGTACTCTCTTTATCTAAACAACAAATGCTCCCAAGAGTAATCCTTTAACATACTCAACAAAATTTCAAAAACTTATTCCAATAACCATGAACATTGGAAAAGACTTATCTAATGTCAAAAAAAATTGCTGATCCCTAGAGAATGTATACTTGCTAAGATGCAAAAAGTATTAGAGATGTGCACTTATCCCTCAAAGATTTAGATTTATTAAGGATGATGGGAACAAACGACATTATGAACATAGCTAACCAAAATATATGAAGTGAATGGTTTCTCGAGTTGTTCAAATATACTATAATATGATATAATAGAATAAATTGTCCTAAGTTATTGTACTAAGGTCACATGAATATGTCATATCATTTCATTGTGAAAAAACTAAGCTGAAAGATTAATGGATAAATAAGGCCATATGAAACTATTTTAATAGTACTGTCGTGCCGTTAACTTAATGGACATGCAAGTTTTTGAAGAAGTCAAGATCTTTCCGACACTAACTGAATCAAGATCCAATAACGTTATTCAGACTATATTAAATTAGCAGTACTATGTACACAAATTTTACTCGAAAGCATGTGAATTATGATCTCACTTAAATTTTTACACTCGTTATTTTATTTATCTCTTTCTTTTCTTTTATAAATTAGTCAATACACTAATTGTATATTGACAGAAAACTAAGAAGCAATATTACAAGTAGTCCAAAAATATATAAAAATTAGTAAAGACTAAAGAAAATAACACCTTTTCGTAGTGTCTCTTGTGAAACCTTTCGATCAATTTATATTATATTTAAAAATTATATAAATAGGTAAAGTTAAATAAAATATTACCTTAATAAGTAGACTAAATCTTGATAAGTTTTCAATCAAATTTATAAAAACTAACAAAAATTCACTTTGATAGAAAACTCAGTAGAAGAAAATAGGAGGAAAATTTGTCTTGATCTCTTCTGTCTACCCCAAGAAAATAGGAGGAAAATATATATATATAGAATAGGAGTATTATTTTTTTAACAATCCGTTTTTAAATTTACTTTTTTGTTTAGTAATTTATTTTTTTAATTTTTGTTAAAAAATATTAGTATTACAAAGGTTAAGAAGTCATAAGATTTTAAAAACTATTCCCTCCGTCCCATTTTAGTTGGGAACATTCCATTTTACACGGTGATTAAAAAATCATAAATGAAATGATAGACTTTACTATTTTACCCTTTATCAATATTAATGATATTCATTGGGCATAGGAATAAACATTGGAATTGTAATTAATTGTACGGGTAAAATGGAAAAAAAATTAATTAATTAATTCTATCTTGATTTAGTAAGTGATAAACTAATATGAGACATTTATTTTTAGTAAGATGATCAACTAAAATGGGACGGAGGGAGTATTACTTTATTTTAAAGGTGTGACATGATTTTATTTAACTTTGAACAAAAGAACGGCTAATTTCATAATCTGCTTTTAATTTCAAATAGATAAGGTGAGCGAATTAGCCAAATTGATTGGGGATAAATTCAAATGCACTATAACCAACTGCCAAAATATGTTTGTTTTTTTTGGTTTACTAAAACTAAATTCAAATTAATAATTATCAACTAACTTAACCAAATTTTTGTCAGTTAATGCTTTTTAAATTATTATTTTACATTTTAATTTTTAATGATAAATGCTATTTTTTTGTGGTGCTGATGCGTGACTGTTTTTACCTCTGTACAGATAGATTATTAGATATAGATAGATTCCGTGCATTTTTATGTCTGTGGAGTCCAAATTGAAAACAAACACTCCCTCTGTCCCGTTTTATGTGAGCTACTTTCCTTTTTGGTCCGTCCTAAAAAGAATGTCCTATTTCCTTATTTGGTAACTTTTTGAAGGCACAATTACTCTTTTACCCTTATTGGTCCCACTTAATTAAAAAGTGAATGCATTACCTTTTATTTTTTAAGGGCAATATGGTAAACATTATCAAGTCAAAGCTTATTTCTTAAACTCCGTGCCCAGTCAAATTATGCCACATAAAATGGGATGGAGGGAGTACTAAATTGTCATCATAATAGAATTTCTTCAAGATTTTTTTTTAAAATTTCAGATTCACTTTTCCTAAATAAATTGGATGGATGGCTGCATGAATTTGGGCACGTCAATTTTTCCCAAAAATACATGAATAAACCTTTTACCATACAACTACTTTTCCCAAAAATACATGAATAAACATTTTACCATACAACTAATTTTCTTAGTCCGTGCATTTAAACTACTTGAATTTACTGTGAATCATCGTTATGTTTTTTGATTGTGATGCTCCCAAATAGATGTCAGTCACCGGGAATTATTGGTTTGAAAAAAATACACAAGCATGTAATCCCTAGTCCTTTTCAGGTACTTGATTATACGCTTAACCGCAGTCCAATGTTCTTGCTCAGGGTTAGACCGAAATCTGCTAACCATGCCAACAGCAAAGCAAATTGTCACGACCCGAAAACCCATTCGGGCCGGACTGGCACCCGAAGCCGATATGGACCGAGAGAACCAATCTTTGCCTATGAACACTCGTATGCATCTCCTCGTATGGACCCTCTTATACCTCATGCAACTATGCGGAAGTCATGGATATGGAAACATATACCTTATATATATATATATATATATATATATATATATATATATATATATATATCAAACTTGGCCGTTAGGACCATCAAACCAAAATGACCATACATATCTTACATTCTGTTCCCACATAAGTCTACAAAAGCCTCTACAGATACATAGCTATGACAAACCTAGAGTCGGGACAACAGCCCCCTCTATACTCATATACAATACCAAAATACATGTACATAGCAACTCAGAAAGCCCCAAACCAACTGGAGTTCACCAAAAGTCTGCAAAAGATCTGCAACCTACAGTGGAGGTCTACTAGTACCTGCGCCTACAGCAAGTAAGGTAAGCCCCCAGGAGGGGTTAGTACGGATAAGGTACTGAGTATGTAAGGCCATATGAAACTGTCATGAGTACATCAATAGAATCAAAATGTAAGAGGATATCAATACGAATAACCCATCGATTTGCATATGTGGAACCATGTAGCTTACATAAATTAAGTTCTTCTCTTTATGGTTTATTCCTCATCGCTCATATCATAACGTACCCGGGCCCCGACTGATCAGTGGGTCTTAACATAACATAAAGTTATGTTGGGATCGGCTCGAGCTAGAACTTTGCCTCTGGAGCTGCCACCCATAAATCAATATATATTGGGATCGGCTCGAGCTAGGCTTATGCCTCTAGAGCTGCCACCCATACCAACATAGCAGGTTCGGATCGAGCTAGGTTATTACCCTAGAGCTTTCCCCTGTCAGGATCAGTCCGAGTTAGGCTTATGCCTCTAGGACTGCCCCCTGATACAACAATCTCGGGATCGGCTTGAGCTAGGCTTTTTGCCCCCAAAGCTACCACCCATACTTGATCATTTACCACCAACAGATATGAATTACTTTATTTCTTACTTTTGAGAGATGTACCTGCAAGAGATTGATTCATCATCTTATGAGAGATTGATACAATCAGTTATGAGAGATTACCGTATATATACATAGCCACAACATTATTGGAAACTTAAGAACACAAGATTATTGGAACTTTTGGAACATGTCTATAAGTATGTAACTTATGAACAACAACGACTAATGAATAAGGAATGTGTGACTTAAGAATGAATAGATTCTCCTTATGCCGTCACTTCCCTTGAAACAGTTTCTTTTGGTAACTACAACAATATTGAAACTTTTGAATTGTGAGAGATTGGTACAAAGATAATCACAATAACATGAGACCTTGGAACATGACATGATTGGGAAAATACTTCTCAAGAATAAATAGATTTTTCTTCAATCCAACTCTCTTTGAGATAGTTCTTTTAGAATCGACAACATTATAACCACTTTGGAACTTCAATCAAGGAATAAGAGATACGCAAATCATAAGTCATCCAAGAATAGGACACATATGAAAGACAACATATGTCAACCTGAATTGATATAATTCAAGTCTCTCAGAATAGGACAAGCCTAACATTAATGCGAACAATATGGTGTAGAAGAATACGGAAAGAGTAACCTTACATACCTTGTATTCTCAATACGATTATACAATCTTAAATGTGCATATAATAGTCCCGCTCCTTCTTTACGTGTCACTCTACAACACAAATACATAACGGAACCAACATTAACCATCAACTACGTTACAATTGCGTACAATGTCAATGAGTTACATGTTTGCCTTTAAACATGTCATTTCCCCTTGACAAAACCATTGAAGAAATTATTATTCCAAAAATTCCACAATATTCCCAACATTGACCAAGACATGATAATCAATACCTTTCAACACAACACTTCTCCTTACACTCTCTTATACTCACCACATCACAAATAGTCCATCAATTCACCTTAATACACCTCATAGCACATATTGGCCAAAATCCCACAAATTACACTTTTAGAAAAATAACAAGTTTCATAACAAAATAACACCATACATGTTCATATTTTATCCATACCATGCTCTTTCATCAAAGGCACAAGTCCTAATGCAAGCTTGAATCCCATGGATCACCAATCTCATACAAAAACACCAAGTACCATGTCCAACATTTCCAAGCACAACCAACATGATCTACATACTCTTTCATGCATATAATTTATTAATCCATGAGAATAAATACTTACCGAGGTTTGGAATAGGATGATCTTGCTCCAAGAGAAAGCTTAGGGTTTGGAGTTGAGAGAAATGATTTTGGGAAATTTCTAGACTTGGCATGAGAATTTTGTGTGTTAAAAAAATCTGATTGTGGCCCTTTATATAAGCCCTCAATTCAACCTTCTAGAAGTCCTTTGAAAGAATGGGTCATTTGCCCATTTTTGGGCCATGTTTTCTTTTCATTTTTCCGTCCTTTTTGGGCCCAATTCACTTAACCCAATAAAATCAATAATTTCTCATGTTTAGTCATCTCATACGTGTTACAACAATATTCCCACTCTCGTTATCCATATCCGTAGCCTCAATCCCAAAAACAAGTGATTCTAGCCATATATGGCCTATTTTGACCAAAAGGGTAAAATCGTTATTTTGACGCCAAATTCGTTCTCGAGCAATTTTATCTTACCAATATAATACTTGACTCATTTCATGTATATACTCATTTTTGTAGAAGAAACGTGGCAAAAATCATCTCGGTATGACCCCGGGTACCCTTTGGACTTAGAAATCGAAAAAGTGGAAAAACCAGCGTGGCACGCCCTTGGGCGCGCCAACTTACTGCCCCTGGGCACAAAAATTTGGCCCAAAGCGGCATGGCACACTACCCATCGCGCCCCTACCTTAGTTTTTTTGAAAAATTCATTTTTCGACTTTTCTTCGCGGGTTTGGTTAGGTACGTCAAGTCCTATTCTTTAACTTACTTCTTAACCTTAATATCCTTTGTTTAGAGGTCCTCTTAGACTCGTTTTGAACCCCACAAATGCTCCACAAAAATCACAAAACACCTCCTATGAAAGGCTAAGCACATGTACGAGGCCAAATTTCAATTTTTTTCATCATTAACATTACCAAATACATACTTATAGGTCTCGACACCTACGTAACCATCATTAAATGTCGTCAAGTAAGGTTGGGAAGGTACGGGGTGTTACATTCTTCCCCCCTTAGAAATATTCGTCCTCGAATGTTAGTAACATCGTCTCATGTACATCCCCTGCATCTCTACCTTAACTTATGTACGCATATACACAGAATATTCATGATGAATTCTTCCTTATTATATCCCAACTCCATACCTTGAACTTTCTCCCCCCATTTAAAATAGTCACGGGTACTTTGACTTCATTGTTTCTTTGGCTCCCTACATGATTCGGTTTCTCCACTATACTTTTTCCGCAGCTATTACTATTTTCTTTTTCATCCTCCCACTTATCCATATAGGATGGCAATATATATCCTTTCATAAGTGACATCCCGCATAGCTTGGACATTTAGGAAAAATACTGAATCTCAGCATGTGACTTGTTTTAGCTTGTAACTACTGTCTTACCATCTTACCCTTCTCCATAGCGTAGTGAACAAAATCTAGCCCCAAATAGAGCAATTCCACTCGGTGTAAATCACCCAATAGATTATTTAAACTTCCTTTTACATCAACCTTCATAAGATACCATTTTGATACTTAACCATTAGCTATCATGATAAGCACACTCAATAAGGGTAGATGATCATCCCAAATACCTTCTAAGTCTCTCGTACAGGTTCGTCGTATACCTTCAAGTGTTTGGATAGTATACTCTAGTTGTTCGTTCGTTTAAGGGTGACAAACTGTACTCAAATTCATTTAAATACCCAACCTTCTCTGCAAAGAAACTTCAAGGAAAATGTGTAGCAAATCGAGCCCTCCTTCGTAATGTAATAGAGTTCAGAACTCCGTATAGTTGTACTTCCTCTTTAATAAACAACCTCGCATATTCTTCACCCATGCATGTGATCTTGAAAGGCAACATGTGTGATATGTAGGTAAACTTGTCAGCTATCCCTCATGTGGAATCAAATTCCTAAAATGTATGAGACAACCGTTATGTATATGAGGCAAACTTGCGATAAACTCCATGTTAACCATGTCTTATTTTAAACTGGAAAATGTATACATGGAAAATGTATACATGGCATATAATACCTCCGGGTTTTTGATGCTCTGCTATTACCTATTGATAATTTGGTCAAGGAGTTACAAAGTCTATAATGTTCTTCTTCTTTATATTGCCTCACCAATACCTTCTTACCAAACCATGGTACATTTTGATTTCTCCCGAACAAGATTAGGATACCGTAAATGATGTGCTTCGGTTATAATTCATGTCCTTGGTCCAACTATTTGATATACCTGATTTACCTTGATATTGAATAATCTCTCATACACAAGGTTAAATCTCATCGAGCCTTCTGATACGTTCTTTTTGCCAAACTCAAAATAGAATTCGCATGTTGCTTTTCCTTCACCTCTACGAATGAAGACTTTACCGCAGTTTGCGCTATAACCCTTTGATCTGGAGTTTCCAGTAAATGCATTACCAACCTATTTAATCAATATGTAGATTCTCAATCATACCTTGTGTCCCCATGAACCGACCATTAGTACTTCCTAGTGCTTCGCGGCTTAACGCATCAACCACCGCATTTACGCTTCCCGAATGTGATCTCAGTATCTTATCTTAATCTCTTAATAACTTGAGTCATCTTCCCTACCTTAGATTTAAGTCCCTCTGTTTAAAGTATACGCAGACTCTTATGATCAATATCTATATATCAATATGAACCCTAAGTAGTGGTGTCATACCTTCAAGTAAATACCACAACTGTTACCTTAAAGTCATGTGTGATAGAGTTTCCCTCATATGGCCGCAACTGTCGTGAGGCATACGCTGTTATCTTATCATGCTACACTAACCCACATCCGAGGTCAACCATGGAAGCATCACAATACATTGCATAACCTTTGTGCCTTCGAGAAATACTAAGACTGGTATAGAAGTTAACTTATCTTTCAACTCTTGGGAACTTTGCTCGCATGCATCGCTCTACTGAAACTTAATTGTGTTGTGTGTAAACTCTCTTCTCTTTGCGTACCAACCTTTATTCCTTCTTCCTATACAATTTAACCCAAGAATGCTATAGATATATCCAAAATTTACATTTAGAAAACTTCCATAACACTTGCTGCACATGATTAACGTGGTCCTCTTGTGGCCTCGAATAAACCCGAATATCATCTGTGAACACAGTCACCAATACATCCAAGAATAGTTTGACCACCCTATTCACCCAATCCATAACAACAGCTGGTACATTTGTCAGTTTCAATGATGCAACTAAGAATCATAATAGTCAGACCGTGTTCGAAAGACTGTATTGGGTATATCGTTGTTTCTAACTCTGAATTTGGTGATAACCTGGTCTCAAGTCACTTTTGTTTCAGGGAAGTTGGTGGAAGAAAAAGTGGATACAATCCTTTTGATAAAAAGGGACAACACACTTGGCACCCTATAACTGTTCAAACAAATCGTCAATTTGTAGGAGGGAATATATATATTATTATTATTTTTTTTATCGATCATTACTTTTTGCAGTTGCCAATAGTCAGTATACGTTCTCAAGTACCATTTCACTTTTTTTTTTCCATATTTACACGGATGCGCCCCAAAGGACATATTTGGTCTTATGTATCTCCTGTCCACCAACTCTTTTAATTGCTCTGTTTACTTCCCATAGCTTTACCAAAACCATGTTATACGAAGAAAAATAAATAAGCGAAAGGCCTGGAATCACATCAATAGTAAACTCTACTTCCCATTCTGGGAGTAAGCCTAGAACTTCATCGGGAATTATATCCAGAAAGTGATTGATCACCGGAACCTCTTGAGGAATTGGTGGTTTCACATCAATTTCTCGCTCTCAGACTAGCACTGGCATACATATCCCTTTGGCTATCAATTAATATAGAAAAATAAAAGCTTCCTTGGTGCCCCCACATTACCCTTCCACTCAGGTTCATGTTCTTAGGGACAGTGAAAATATACCTTCTTACGCCCGGTAATACACCGTGACATAACAAGAAACCAACCAATTCGCCCCATTACTAACATCAATGTCCACCAGTTTCAATTCAATAAGATCAGCCAATGTATCATGTCTA
Organism: Capsicum rhomboideum; assembly: GCA_031232105.1. Classification (NCBI taxonomy): domain Eukaryota; kingdom Viridiplantae; phylum Streptophyta; class Magnoliopsida; order Solanales; family Solanaceae; genus Capsicum; species Capsicum rhomboideum. The sequence goes on along the minus strand of CP124709.1, from coordinate 135,445,081 downwards.
CCCATGGTTAACACACAATTACAATGCACTCTTCTACCTATAATACATGCACCTTTTGGTGTAGATTCCCCAAATAGGTTAACTAAAAATTTTAGTGTCCTTTGTACAAAATTTGTCTCTTCAACCATCAATGGAGTCACATATGATAGGGTAAAACCCAAATCAATCAATGGAAATACGTCACGTAAAAATAAACAGATCATATACCTGTTGCGTTCTCAAGAGAAGCCTCAAATTTTTGTCGATCTGTCACGGCGTAGGTACTTCCCTGAATGCCACTAGAACTAGATGCTCGTCTATCACCTCTGCCATGACCAACATCTTGTGCAACTCTACCTAGAGGAGGCACAGATGATGTCGATGCGACGGTTGGTCCCGTGGGTCGTGCCATGCCACCTGTGTTCCTTTGTGGACACCCTTTTGCCACATGCCCTGGCATGCCGCAAAAATAGCAAACATTCATTCCGAACCGACATTCACCTGCATGAATTCTCCCGCAGCGCTGGCACAACCGACGATAAAACCTCGGGCGGTTCATACTTCCTTATGCTTGGTAGCCCACTGTCCGTAAACCCTGAATCTCACCTCCTTGCCCAAACTGATTGCTTCTAAACCCTTGGAATAGAGGAGGAGTAATTGTTGTGGCATGGGGAAATGATGGCCTAAGTAGTTTGTCAAAAACCCTAGGCCCAAATCCTCCTTGGGACGCCCTGGTTTGTCCCATAGGTTTAGCCTTTTTTGACGATCTTTCTTCCAATTCTTTCATCCTCTCCCAATGCCTCTGTCCCTCCTTCTGTTGCACAAGAGCTTGTCTTTGGGCTTGTGCAGCAACTACACGGGTCAATATTTGTACTGCACTCATCAAATCCTGCTCAATAGTATTTACGGGCAGTTCTGAAGTTACTTTTCTTCTTCTCAGCTCTTCCGGAGCCGGGAAAGTGGAAGAAGCCCATGATGCAAAGTCAGTATCAGTTCCACCTTGAATAGCTTGGTCAGGTGGTGGTCTACTCAATCCCTCTCCGGTAAGCGTAACAACCTGCTTACCCTTGACTTTATCTCTCCTTGTCATCGGCAGTTTCTATATCAAAGAAAACCAATTACCATAGTCAGACATAATCTAACTTACAACACTGGTTCTACTGCAGGATCTAGGAATGAAGAAAAGAAACAACATCCTAAATGTCCCATAGCCTTATACTTATAAATGTGGTGCACAACACATCGATAAGTAAGACTCTACTCAGACACGGCTTTGTAGACACCCTTAGAATGACCTTCTCTGATACCACTTTTGTCACGACCTGAAATCCCATTCGGGCTAGACTGGCACCCGAAGCCGATATGGCCCGAAAGAACCAATCTTTGCCTATGAACACTCGTATGCATCTCCTCGTATGGACCCTCTTATACCTCATGCAACTATGTGAAAGTCATGGATATGGAAACATATACCTTATATATATATATATATATATATCAAACTTGGCCGTTAGGACCATCAAACCAAAATGAGCATACATATCTTACATTTTGTTCCCACATAAGTCTACAAAAGCCTCTACAGATACATAGCTATGACAAACCTAGAGTCGGGACAACACCCCGCTCTATACTCATATACAATACCAAAATACATGTACATAGCAACTCAGAAAGCCCCGAACCAACTGGAGCTCACCAAAAGTCTGCAAAAGATCTGCAACCTACAATGGAGGTCTACTAGTACCTGCGCCTGCAGCAAGTAAGGTAAGCCCCCAGGAGGGGTTAGTACGGATAATGTACTGAGTATGTAAGGCCATATGAAACTGTCATGAGTACATCAATAGAATCAAAATGTAAGAGGATATCAATACGAATAACCCATCGATTTGCATATGTGGAACCATGTAGCTTACATAAATTAAGTTCTTCTCTTTATGGTTTATTCCTCATCGCTCATATCATAACGTACCCGGGCCCCGACTGATCAGTGGGTCTTAACATAACATAACGTTATGTTGGGAACGGCTCGAGCTAGGACTTTGCCTCTAGAGCTACCACCCATAAATCAATATATATTGGGATCGGCTCGAGCTAGGCTTATACCTCTAGAGCTGCCACCCATACCAATATAGCAGGTTCGGATCGAGCTAGGTTATTACCTCTAGAGCTGCCCCCTGTCAGGATCGATCCGAGTTAGGCTTATGCCTCTAGGACTGCCCCCTGATACAACAATCTCGGGATCGGCTTGAGCTAGGCTTTTTGCCCCCAAAGCTACCACCCATACTTGATCATTTACCACCAACAGATATGAATTACTTTATTTCTTACTTTTGAGAGATGTACTTGCAAGAGATTGATTCATCATCTTATGAGAGATTGATACAATCAGTTATGAGAGATTACCATATATATACATAGCCACAACATTATTGGAAACTTAAGAACACAAGATTATTGGAACTTTTGGAACATGTCTATAAGTATGTAACTTATGAACAACAACGACTAATGAATAAGGAATATGTGACTTAAAAATGAATAGATTCTCCTTATGCCGTCACTTCCCTTGAAACAGTTTCTTTTGGTAACTACAACAATATTGAAACTTTTGAATTGTGAGAGATTGGTACAAAGATAATTACAATAACATGAGACCTTGGAACATGACATGATTGGGAAAATACTTCTCAAGAATAAATAGATTTTTCTTCAATCCAACTCTCTTTGAGATAGTTCTTTTAGAATCGACAACATTATAACCACTTTGGAACTTCAATCAAGGAATAAGAGATACGCAAATCATAAGTCATCCAAGAATAGGACACATATGAAAGACAACATATGTCAACCTGAATTGATATACTTCAAGCCTCTCGGAATAGGACAAGCCTAACATTAATGCGAACAATATGGTGTAGAAGAATACGGAAAGAGTAACCTTACATACCTTGTATTCTCAATACGATTATACAATCTTAAATGTGCATATAATAGTCCCGCTCCTTCTTTACGTGTCACTCTACAACACAAATACATAACGGAACCAACATTAACCATCAACTACGTTACAATTGCGTACAATGTCAATGAGTTACATGTTTGCCTTTAAACATGTCATTTCCCATTGACAAAACCATTGAAGAAATTATTATTCCAAAAATTCCACAATATTCCCAACATTGACCAAGACATGATAATCAATACCTTTCAACACAACACTTCTCCTTACACTCTCTTATACTCACCACATCACAAATAGTCCATCAATTCACCTTAATACACCTCATAGCACATATCGGCCAAAATCCCACAAATTATACTTTTAGAAAAATAACAAGTTTCATAACAAAATAACACCATACATGTTCATATTTTATCCATACCATGCTCTTTCATCAAAGGCACAAGTCCTAATTAAAGCTTGAATCCCATGGATCACCAATCTCATACAAAAACATCAAGTACCATGTCCAACATTTCCAAGCACAACCAACATGATCTATATACTCTTTCATGCATATAATATATTAATCCATGAGAATAAATACTTACCGAGGTTTGGAATAGGATGATCTTGCTCCAAGAGAAAGCTTAGGGTTTGGAGTTGAGAGAAATGATTTTAGGTAATTTCTAGACTTGGCATGAGAATTTTGTGTGTTAAAAAAATCTGATTGTGGCCCTTTATGTAAGCCCTCAATTCAACCTTCTAGAAGTCCTTTGAAAGAATGGGTCATTTGCCCATTTTTGGGCCATGTTTTTTTTTCATTTTTGGGTCCTTTTTGGGCCTAATTCACTTAACCCAATAAAATCAATAATTTCTCGTTTTTAGTCATCTCATACGTGTTACAACAATATTCCCACTCTCGTTATCCATATCCGTAGCCTCAATCCCAAAAACAAGTGATTCTAGCCACATATGGCCTATTTTGACCAAAAGGGTAAAATCGTCATTTTGATGCCAAATTCGTTTTCGAGCAATTTTATCTTACCAATATAATACTTGACTCATTTCATGTATATACTCATTTTTGTAGAAGAAACGTGGCAAAAATCAGCTCGGTATGACCCCGGGTACCCTTTGGACTTAGAAATCGAAAAAGTGGAAAAACCAGCGTGGCACGCCCTTGGGCGCGCCAACTTACTGCCCCTGGGCACAAAAATTTGGCCCAAAGCAGCATGGCACACTACCCATCGCGCCCCTACCTTAGTTTTTTTGAAAAATTCATTTTTCGACTTTTCTTCGCGGGTTTGGTTAGGTACGTCAAGTCCTATTCTTTAACTTACTTCTTAACCTTAATATCCTTTGTTTAGAGGTCCTCTTAGCCTCGTTTTGAACCCCACAAATGCTCTACGAAAATCACAAAACACCTCCTATGAAAGGCTAAGCACATGTACGAGGCCAAATTTTAATTTTTTTTCATCATTAACATTACCAAATACATACTTATAGGTCTCGACACCTACGTAACCATCATTAAATGTCGTCAAGTAAGGTTGGGAAGGTACGGGGTGTTACACAAATATCAGGTATGGAGCACAACATAACATAAAGGAGACTCCCTACAGCACAAGCATATGGGACCACCTTCATTCTCTCTATCTCATCAGCCATTTTGGGTGACTGATCCTTTGATAGAGTAATTCCATGCCTAAAAGGAAGAAATCCCTTTTTGAAATTTTTCATGCTAAACCTTGAAAGAATAGTGTCAATATAAAGCGCTTGAGATAAGCCTATTATTCTTTGTCTGCGATCTCGCATAAGCTTGATCCCAAGGATATGAGTCGTTTCTCCTAAGTCTTTCATATCAAAATGCGAGGACAACCACTCCTTAACAGAATTCAACATGCTCACATTATTCCCTATGAGCAAAATGTCATCTACGTAGAGAATCAAAAATGCTACTTTGTCTCCGTCCCATTTTTTATAGATGCATGACTCATTTTCACATTAATCAAAACCAAAAGTCTTAATCGAATTGTCAAAACAAGTATTCCATGCCCTAGATGCCTGTTTCAATCCATAAATGGATTTCTTAAGTTTACAAAACATGTGTTCATTGCCACTTTCTATGAAACCTACTGGTTGTGCCATATAAATGCACTCATCAAGAATTCTATTTAGGAAAGCCGTCTTGACATTCATTTGCCAAATCTCATAATCATAATGAGCAGCAATGGATAAGCGAATCCTAATGGATTTAAGCTACCGGCGAAAAAGTTTCCTCATAATCAATTCCTTCTTTTTGAGTAAACCCTTTCGCAACAAGCCTTGCCTTAAATGTTTGCACTTTTCCATCCACACCTCTCTTTTTCTTATAGATCTATCTACAGTCAATGGTTTTGACTCCCATAGGTGGTTCTACAAGATCCCAGATTTGATTAGAGTACATAGACTCCATTTTAGAGTTCATAGCAGCAATCCACATTTCAACATCTTTGTCCTGTAGTGCTTCGGTGTAATTAAGGGGTTCATTATTAGGCTCCTCAGGGATTCTATCGCATGATTCTCCCAAGAGCACAAACCGTAAAGGTTTTCTAATAATTTGTTTTATATAATTTTTTTTTTAAAAAAAAAAAAAATTCAAATTAGTAACTATCAACTAACTTAACCAAATTTTTGTCAGTTAATGCCTTTTAAATTATTATTTTAGATTTTAATTTTTAATTATAAATACTATTTTTTTGTGGTGCTGATGTGTGACTGTTTTTACCTCTATACAGATAGATTATTAGATATAGATAGATTCCATTTATTTTAATGTCCGTGGAGTCCAAATTGAAAACAAATAGTAAATTGTCATCATAATAGAATTTCTTCAAGATTTTTTTTAAAAAAATTTTGCTTCACTTTTCCTAAATAAATTGGACGGCTGACTGCATGAATTTGGTCACGTCAATTTTTCCCAAAAATACATGAATAAACCTTTTACCATACAACTACTTTTCCCAAAATACATGAATAAACCTTTTACCATACAACTAATTTTCTTAGTCCGTGCACTTTAAACTACGTGAATTTACTGTGAATCATCGTTATGTTTTTTGATTGTGACGCTCCCAAATAGACGTCAGTCACCAGTAATTATTGGTTTGAAGAAAATATTCAATGGTTCGAAAAATTCAGAAAATTAATGGCAAAATTACTATTTTTGGTTCCTGGACCGCGATTTCACACTTCTTCATTGTGAAGCACTAAACTAGATGGATTTGGGATCCTGTATGGTTCATTATTTGGTGTATTATCCATAAAAAAAAGAACGTGTGATATTTGTTGAAGAGACGGAAGGATTTTGATTATTTCTTTAATCATAGCACAAGGGTGTGTGCAACTTGCGATAAGCAATATGCAGAATTAAAATATCAGAAAATGGTATAATGGAAATAAAGTAGACTTTGCAAGTTCAAGCAAAGATCAAGAAATTCAGAATTGGCAGAGTCAGATACCAATAAGTTGACAATTGTGAGTATTATTTTTACAAATTTTAATATTTTCAGTTTCAATTGCATCATGAGTTTCTAATGTAAGTGTTCTCGGCCTCAATTTTTTATGAAGATGGAGAAAGACATAAACCAAAACAAGAAGTTATAGAAGAAGTAACAAAAAAACAAGTGGAGGAATGGGAGCTGCCTACTAAAAGACATTGGCAAGCATTTCTTGGAGAAGTCACTTTTTGCCCTTGTGTATGCTCTCAGCTATCTTTGACGCCCTCTTCTTCTCTGTTATTGAGCACGGAAAAGAATAGAGAAGAAGTCTTCATGGTATCCAAGGATACAAGGTATTTATCGCAATTGCCCTGATGCTCGGAGATGGTCTTTTTCATTTTGGCTACATGTTGCTGGTCACATTCTTACGTTTCACAAAGAGGATAAGTAAGAGTCCGAGTTCAGGTGAAGAAGAAGACGACGACGATGATGATGGTAATTATAGGCTTAAGATTTTAGTATGTTTAAGGTGTTCTAATTTTTCATAGAAGATTTTAAAAAATTTAACCTTTGTTTTCTGATATTACTGTTGATGCATCATGTGGCAAGATGTTCTTTAATCTTAAAGCTGCATTTTGCTCATTAGATGTGCTTCCACTTCTAAAGTTGGGATGGCAGTGCTGCCGTATGAAACTATTTTAATAGTACTGTCGTGCTGTTAACTTAATGGACCTGCAAGTTTTTGAAGAAGTCAAGATCTTTTCGACACTAACTGAATCAAGATCCAATAACGTTATTCAGACTATATTAAATTAGCAGTACTATGTACACAAATTTTACTCGAAAGCATGTGAATTATGATCTCACTTAAATTTTTACACTCGTTATTTTATTTATCTCTTTCTTTTCTTTTATAAATTAGTCAATACACTAATTGTATATTGACAGAAAACTAAGAAGCAATATTACAAGTAGTCAAAAAATATATAAAAATTAGTAAAGACTAAAGAAAATAACACCTTTTCGTAGTGACTCTTTTGAAACCTTTCGATCAATTTATATTATATTTAAAAATTATATAAATAGGTAAAGTTAAATAAAATAGTACCTTAATAAGTAGACTAAATCTTGATAAGTTTTCAATCAAATTTATAAAAACTAACAAAACTTCACTTTGATAGAAAACTCATTAGAAGAAAATAGGAGGAAAATTTGTCTTGATCTCTTCTGTCTACCCCAAGAAAGGGCAGCAAGTATGTATATAGAATATGGGTGAGGAACTCCAGTCATCCGAATGGAATATCAAAGGCCTAAACGGTTTGCTGTTACGGTAGTAATTAGAAGGATTAATTGCTAATCAAATAAGGGTAGTAATTGTCATGAAGTTGATTAATATAATACTCCCTCCGTTCGGTTTTACTTGTCATAAATTTTTTAATTTGACTTTCGCTTTTACTTGTCATTTTTCACTAATCAAGACAAGCCAACTTTTATTTTTCTATTTTACCCTTAGCATTAATTATTTTTTCTCCAAATTAATTTCAAGACACAATAGTAAACATCATTTAATAGGACTACTATGATAAAATAGCTACGTCATTAATTAGCTACGTCATTAATTATTTTTCTTAATAGGTGTGCAAGTCAAATTGTGATAAGTAAAAGCGAACGGTGGAAATACTTCTAGATGATCTGCTAAAAAGAATCCCTAGAGGCCAAAAAGATGGTATTAGTTATAGCTCTTTATTGGCTTGCGCCTTTCCTTGCACGTTACACGTATTGTTTTACCCTTAATTTAATTTCTCAATATAACTCTTCATTTCTCCTATTTATTCATAGCAATGAAGAGGTTGTCTGACGTAAGACTGATTAATATGTTGAACTATGAAAGGCTAATTGTCACGCCCCGAATCCCATCGAGACATGATTGGCACCCGTAGCCGATAAGGCCCGAGAAAACCAACCTCTGCCTATGTTCAATCATATGCATCTCATAATCATAACCACCATTTCATAATAATATGAAAGACGAATAAAGGAGAACATAGGACATATTTATACATACGTATGAAACTTGGCCGTTGAGGCCATCCAGTCAAAACAACATGTGTCTTTTACACTGTTACACCCACATCGGTCTACAAAAGCCTCTAACAAGAGCATTGACCAAAACAAACCAAAAGTCGGGACAAGTCCCCGCTTTATACAACATGTACATCATCAAAACATATATCTACTATGACTCGGAGAAACCCCGAATTAACTGGAGCTCACCAAGGAACTGCTAACACTGGCAATCTACTGGGGAGGCCTACTGGGACCTGCGCCTGCAGCAAGTAAGGTAAATTCCCCGAGAGGGGTCAGTACGAAATAAGTACTGAGTATGCAAGGCTCAGATGAAACTATACAACACATGAATATTTCAATGAATATGTCAATGAACTCAAAACATATGAATACTCAATGTGAATAAGTCACCATGTTGCATTTTGGAAACCATGTGGATTGCTTTCATTGCTTTCATTACTTTCTTTATCACAATACTCACTTGTTATCACATATGTCACAATGTTCCCGGGCCCCGACTGATCAGTGGGTCTTTCATATCATATCATTGTGTTGGGATCGAGTCGAGCTAGGCTTATGCCCCTAGACTTGCCACCCATACATCAATGCATCGGGATCGAGTCGAGCTAGGCTTACGCCCCTAGACTTGCCACCCATAAATCCAAACCTCGGGATCGATTCGAGCTAGGCTTACGCCCCTAGACTTGCCACCCGTACTTGATCATTGACCACATTTGCATTACTTTGTTCATTACTTTGAGATTGATACTTTGATAATCATAACATCACTTTGGAACTTTGGAACACAACATTGTTGGAAACTTTGAATCATTGACCAATAAGTGAAGGACATGTGAATAAATATCAATGAGAAATATAACATTACTAGCACTATGATACCATTAGAACCATTGGACAATAATCCATGAACAAGAGACACAAGTATAGTCACTATTGAACCATTAGAACATAACCTTATTTGAGCTTTTGGAACATTAACCATGAAAATGAGACATGAGATTTATCAATGACCAACGAGTAGGAAATATATGACAATGACCATGGATAAGTGCATATGGGATACCTTAGTACATTTCGGAATAGAACTAGAGAAATGTCAATGTGAACACTATTGGCCGTAGAAAGATACGGACAAAGTAACCTTACATACCTTGGATTCGCACTACGAATATACAACCTTAGATGCGTATACAATAATCCCGCTCCTTCTTTATGTGTCACTCTACAACATAAATACATAACAAAATTTACATTAACCACCAATTACTCTTCAAATGCATGTAACATCAATGAGTCATACATGTGTCCTTAAATATGCCACTTCCCCTTGACAAAACCATTGTTCCTACTATTATTCCAAAAATTCCATAATATTCCCAACATTGACCAATACATGAAAATCAATACATTTCACCACAAGACTTCTCCTTTACACTTTCTTATCCATCATACATCACAAATAATCCATCAAAGTACCTTAATACAACTCATAACACATATCGGCCACAATCCCATAATTTCCACTTTTAGCCAAGAACAAATTTAATGCCAAAAATAACACTATACATGTTCATATTTTGTCCATACCATGCTTTTTCATCAAAGGCACAAGGCCTAATTCAAGTTCAAATTACCAAGATGACACATCTTTCACCAAAGGCAAAAATACACTATTCATCACCTTGCCAACACAACTAGCATAATATACATAATCTCCCATGCATATAATATGTTAATCCATGAAAATAAACACTTACCAAAGCTTGGAATAGGATGATCTTGTCCAAAAATGCCTTAGGGTTTTTGGGAGTCCAAGAGGTGTTCTTGAGATTTTTCTAGAAAAAGAATGAAAAAGCATGTGTGTTTTGCCTCAATAAATCTGATTTTTGGGTCCCTTACATAGTGCTCAAGTCATCCTTAGCCATTCGGGAGCAATAATGGAGTGGTCATGGCAAGAATGGGTCAAATGACCCATTTGGGCCAAGTCTTTTATTTCATTTTGGGCCTAATTTTGGGCCCAATTATACATATCCATGTGACCCATAAAATTTCATGTATTAATCACCATCTATCTCATGTTTACATAATTCCATAATGTCACGACATTATTCTCTTACGAGATTCTCATTCGTCGCCTCGATCGCAAAAATTGGAATTCTAGCCGCCCTTGGCTTCATTGGACATTTTGGATCACTATTCACATTTCATGATTTGATCATGTAGGAGTATATTGAAGTGTTTGAATCCTTAACAATGCTCAAATAACTCCAAAGAACCAAAAGAAACCATCTCGAAATCGTCGTAGAATTGTGTTACGAAACGACTCCGGAAAGGCACATTGTTTGTGCCTTGCACCACACCCCCTGAAACAGGGTAGTGGCGCAAGAAGCTGGCCTTCTCTGAAGTTTCTGCAGGCTGGTGGCTTGCGCCACACCCCTGAAACAGGGTAGTGGTGGAAGTTTCAGCAAAGTGCTGAAATTTTCGGCCACTTATCCAATGTTTACGTATCGTCCAATCCCTTATCAAAACACTACAAAATACTTACTTAGTGATCTTAACCATCAAGTAAACATGACTTAAAGTCACCAAATGAGGTTATAATGTGTACGAGTTCTTACCCAAATGCTCCACGAAATCACAAAACACCTCCTACGAAGGTCTAATCGCACATGTTAAGTCCGATATCAAATGTTTCACCAATAACACTATAAAACACATATGCATGGCATCTCAAAAACTATGTAGATATGATCCCAAGGTATCAAGTGAGGTTATAACGTACGGGGTGTTACATTCTTCCCCCCTTAGAAACATTCGTCCTCGAATGTTAACAACAATGTATTTTATACAACAAATGCATCTTTACTTTAACATACCTATACACATTCACATAATGCTTTTGAATACTTACTTGTTATTGTTCCACCTCCGCACTGTGTACTTCTTAGTCCATTTGAAATAAGTGGGGATACTTGGATTTCATCATTTCTTCCGCTTCCCATGTGATCTCCTCTACGTGTTGGTTTCTCCAAAGGACTTTGACGGATGCTATGTCTTTATTTCTCAATCTCTTTACTTGTCGATCTAGGATAGCAATGGGCACTTCTTCATAAGTGAGATCCTATGTAACTTGAACATCCTCTACGGGAACAATACGAGACGGATCTCCTATGCATTTTCGAAGCATCGACACATGAAATACCGGATGGACTGAGGAAAGTTCTTGAGGTAAGGCTAATTCATATGCGACTTGCCCAAATCTTCTAATAACTTCATAGGGGCCTATGTAACGTGGACTCAATTTCCCTTTCTTTCCAAACCGCATTACCCCTTTCATCGGTGACACCTTTAAAAATACCCAATCACCTATGGCGAATTCAAGCCCTCTTCTTCTAACATCGGCATATGACTTGTGACGACTTTGAGCCGTTTGTAACCGCTGTTGGATCACTTTAACTTTCTCCATGGCTTGGTGGACAATATCTGGCCCAAGTAAAGCAGTTTCACCTGCTTCAAACCATCCGATTGGTGATCTACATTTCCTTCCATACAAGGCTTCATAAGGTGCCATTTTAATACTTGAATGATAGCTATTGTTATATGCAAATTCAATAAGAGGCAAATGGTCATCCCAACTACCCTGGAAATCTAACGTACAAGCTCGTAGCATATCTTCAAGTGTCTGAATAGTACGTTCTGCTTGTCCATCAGTCTGAGGATGGAAAGCCGTACTCAAATTCACCTGAGTACCTAAACTCTGCTGAAAAGATTTCCAGAAGTGTGCTGTGAACTGTTCTCCTCTGTCTGATATAATAGAAAGTGGAATACCATGCAATCGTACTATCTCCTTCACATACATCTTCGCATAATCCGCAGCTGTATAGGTCGTCTTGACAGGTAGAAAATGCGCTGACTTGGTAAGTCGGTCCACTATGACCCATATGGAATCAAACCTCCGCAATGTACGAGGCAAACCCGTAATAAAATCCATATTAATCATATCCCACTTCCAGACTGGAAGATTGATACATTGCATGTAACCTCCCGATTTCTGATGTTCCACTTTCACTTGTTGACAATTCGGGCATTGCGCGACAAATTCCGCAATGTTCTTTTTCATGTTGCCCCACCAATACACCTCTTTCAATTCATGGTACATTTTAGTAGCACCCGGATGAATGGAATAGCGCGAATGGTGCGCCTCTGTCATTATTCGTGTCCTCAGCTCATCTATGTCCTGTACACATACTCTCCCTTGACATTGAAGTACCCCTTCCGGTGTAATATCAAATGCCTTGGTCAAATTCTGTTGCACATTCTCCTTTAGCTGCAATAAAATAGAATCCGCATACTGTTTCTCTTTCACTTCAGCTATCAAGGAGGATTCTGCTGCATTCTGCACCATAACTCTATCATCTGCGGTTTCAATAAGGCGAACTCCCAAGCTGGCTAATTGATTCAAATCTTTGATTATCTCACGCTTTTCATTCAACTGACCACTAGTGCTTTCTACTGCCTTACGGCTCAATGCATCAGCTACTACATTTGCTTTGCCTGGGTGATAAAGAATATCAATGTCATAATCTTTTAAAAGCTCTAACCACCTTCGTTGCCTCAAATTGAGTTCCTTCTGCTTAAAAAGATATTGCAAGCTTTTGTGATCCGTATAGATGTCAACATGAACCCCATATAAATAATGACGCCATATCTTTAAAGCAAAAACTACCGCTGCCAACTCAAGATCATGTGTGGGATAGTTTTTCTCATGTGGCCGCAACTGTCGTGAGGCATATGCTATCACCCTACCATGCTGCATCAACACACATCCGAGACCAATCCCGGAAGAATCACAATACACTGCATAGCCCTCTGTACCTTCAGGAAGTACTAACACTGGTGTGGAAGTCAACTTATCTTTCAAGTTTTGGAAACCTCTTTCACATGCGTCATTCCATTGAAATTTAATTGCCTTGTGAGTTAAGTTTGTCAATGGTGCTGCAATAGAAGCAAACCCTTCTACAAATCTTCGGTAATAACCTGCCAAACCCAGAAAACTACGAATCTCTGTGGGTGTCGTAGGTCTTGGCCAGTTTTTCACTGCTTCTATCTTTTGGGTATCAACCTGTATGCCTTCATCTGATACAATGTGACCCAAGAACGCGACTGATTTCAACCAAAACTCACATTTGGAGAATTTCGCATACAATTTACGCTCACGGAGAATTTGCAACACTTGCCGTAGGTGATAAGCATGGTCTTCTGGTGATCTTGAATAAACAAGGATGTCATCTATAAATACTGTCACGAACACGTCTAGGAATGGCTTAAACACCCTATTCATCAAATCCATAAACACAGCCGGTGCATTTGTTAGTCCAAATGACATAACTAAAAATTCATAATGGCCATACCGTGTTCGAAAAGCTGTCTTGGGTACATCCTCCTCTCTAACTCTGACTTGATGATAACCCGACCTCAAGTCAATCTTCGAAAAACACTTGGCACCCTGTAACTGATCAAACAAATCATCAATTCGAGGGAGGGGATATTTGTTCTTGATCGTTACTTTATTCAGTTGCCGATAGTCGATGCACATTCTCAAGGTGCCATCTTTCTTTCGCACAAATAATACCGGTGCACCCCACGGGGACATACTAGGCCTAATGAAGCCTTTATCCAGCAAATCTTTCAATTGCTCCTTCAATTCACGCAATTCTGCTGGAGCCATTCTATATGGAGGAATAGAAATAGGTTGAGTGCCTAGAATCACATCAATGCCGAATTCCACTTCCCGTTCTGGGGGTAAACCTGGCAGATCCTCTGGAAATACATCAAGAAATTCATTGACTACCAGTACTGACTGTGGAGTTAATGGTTCCACATCATTATCTTTCACTCGTACCAAATGACATATGTATCCCTTAGCAATCATTTTTCTGGCTTTCAAATAGGAAATAAATCTCCCTCGTGGTGCCCCTACATTACCCTGCCATTCAAGAAGATTTTCTTGCGGAAAACAAAATTGCACCTTCTTGGCCCGGCAATCTACCGTAGCATAACAAGAAGCCAACCAATCCATTCCCATAATTACATCGAAATCCACCATGTCCAATTCAATGAGATCGGCCAACGTATCATGGCCACACACAGTTACCACACAGTTACGATACACTCTCTTTGCAATAATATATTCACCAACCGGTGTAGACACTTCAATTGACTTAATTAATAATTCCGGTGCCTTTGCAAATTTCGCAGCAACCAATGGAGTAACATAGGAAAATGTAGATCCTGGGTCAATTAGTGCATATACATTATATGAGAATATGGATAATGTACCTGTGACAACATCTGGGGAAGCCTCTGAATTCTGGCGATCCACCAAAGCATAAGTGCGATTCTGGACCCCGCTAGTACTGGCTCCTCCTCTGGCACCTCTACCACGACCAATAGGCTGCACCCCTCGGCCCTGTGAAGGAACCGGTGCTGAAGACGCAACAGCCGACCCAGCTGGTCGTGCTATACCACCCATGCTCCGCTGTGGACACTCTCTCGCTATATGTCCCGGCATACCACACCAAAAGCAGGTATTCGTCCCTGTCCGACATGTACCTGTGTGCATACTCCCGCAGTGCTGACACTGCTGACGAGGGAAACCTGCTGCCTGTGATCCATGAACCCCACTACTTTGCCCTGCTGAACCACCCCTAAACCCTCGAGACTGAGAATAAGCACTACCTGTGGAATAAGAGAACGACGGTCTAGGTGGTCTAGGAAACATGCGGGGCCTAGATCCTCCTTGGGACATCATAGGTGGTCCCATAGGTCTAGCCCTTTTGTACTGTCCCCTATCAAATTCATGTACCCTGCGTCTCTATCTTTGATCTTCCATTTTCTGGGCGAAGGCTTGTATGCGAGCAATGTCCATGTCCCTATTCAAGGCCGCAATAGTGCAATCTCTTACCAAATATGGCTCTAGTCTGTCCACGTATCTATGGACCCTGTCTGTCATCGTAGCCACAACATTTGGCGCATATCTAGCCAAGGAATTAAATTGCAAGCTATATTCTCTGACGCTCAAATTTCCTTGATGGAGATTTAGGAACTGATCCGTACGTGCCTCACGGATCTCATAGGGCAAGTAATGATCAAGAAAAGCCACTTTAAACTCTTCCCAAGTAGGTGGGGTTGCATCCATATCACGGGATTTCTTCCAATCCTCGTACCACAATATTGCCTCTCCTTTCAACCTGTACGCGGCAAGTTCCACTGTTTCTATCCCTGTCACATGCATAACTTCCAATGCCCTCTAAATTTGATCCACGAAGTCCTGTGGATCTGCTTTTGGATCTGCCCCTGTGAAAATAGGAGGGTCCAGTTTCAAGAAATCCTGTGTTCTGCGACTTGCCATTCTAGCCGCATCATCATCATGTGCCATTGCACCAGCTCTTCCCTGGCTTTGTGCCGCCACTAACTGTGTCAACATCTGTACAGCATTCCTAAGATCCTGATCTGTGGCATTCGTCGGTGGTTCCACGGCCACTTCCCTTCTTCTCGGCTCTTTCGGAGCTGAAAAAGTAGAAGAAGCTCGCGTTGCGAACTCAGTTTCAGCCCCACCTTGATCAACTTGGTCAGGTGGTGGTCTACTTGTTCCTTCAGCAATTCTATCTATCAGCTTACTTTTACCTTTTCCTCTTCCTCTTCTAGTGTTCGGCATTTTGACTATACCAAAGAAAAATAAATACCAAGATCAGATACAATGCAACTAACAAAATTGGCTCTATTGCACGATCTAGAATGAAGGAAAGAATAAAAATCCTAAATGTCCAGTAGCCTCCTACTTATAAATGTGGTGCACAACACATCGATAAGTAAGACTCCACTCAGACACGGCTTTGTAGACATCCTTAGACCGACTGCTCTGATACCACTTTTGTCACGCCCCGAATCCCATCGAGACATGATTGGCACCCGTAGCCGATAAGGCCCGAGAGAACCAACCTCTGCCTATGTTCAATCATATGCATCTCATAATCATAACCACCATTTCATAATAATATGAAAGACGAATAAAGGAGAACATGGGACATATTTATACATACATATGAAACTTGGCCGTTGAGGCCATCCAGTCAAAACAACATGTGTCTTTTACACTGTTACACCCACATCGGTCTATAAAAGCCTCTAACAAGAGCATTGACCAAAACAAACCAAAAGTCGGGACAAGTCCCCGCTTTATACAACATGTACATCATCAAAACATATATCTACTATGACTCAGAGAAACCCCGAATTAACTGGAGCTCACCAAGGAACTGCTAACACTGGCAATCTACTGGGGAGGCCTACTGGGACCTGCGCCTACAGCAAGTAAGGTAAATTCCCCGAGAGGGGTCAGTACGAAATAAGTACTGAGTATGCAAGGCTCAGATGAAACTATACAACACATGAATATTTCAATGAATATGTCAATGAACTCAAAACATATGAATACTCAATGTGAATAAGTCACCATGTTGCATTTTGGAAACCATGTGGATTGCTTTCATTGCTTTCATTACTTTCTTTATCACAATACTCACTTGTTATCACATATGTCACAATGTTCCCGGGCCCCGACTGATCAGTGGGTCTTTCATATCATATCATTGTGTTGGGATCGAGTCGAGCTAGGCTTATGCCCCTAGACTTGCCACCCATACATCAATGCATCGGGATCGAGTCGAGCTAGGCTTACGCCCCTAGACTTGCCACCCATAAATCCAAACCTCGGGATCGATTCGAGCTAGGCTTACGCCCCTAGACTTGCCACCCGTACTTGATCATTGACCACATTTGCATTACTTTGTTCATTACTTTGAGATTGATACTTTGATAATCATAACATCACTTTGGAACTTTGGAACACAACATTGTTGGAAACTTTGAATCATTGACCAATAAGTGAAGGACATGTGAATAAATATCAATGAGAAATATAACATTACTAGCACTATGATACCATTAGAACCATTGGACAATAATCCATGAACAAGAGACACAAGTATAGTCACTATTGAACCATTGGAACATAACCTTATTTGAGCTTTTGGAACATTAACCATGAAAATGAGACATGAGATTTATCAATGACCAACGAGTAGGAAATATATGACAATGACCATGGATAAGTGCATATGGGATACCTTAGTACATTTCGGAATAGAACTAGAGAAATGTCAATGTGAACACTATTGGCCGTAGAAAGATACGGACAAAGTAACCTTACATACCTTGGATTCGCACTACGAATATACAACCTTAGATGCGTATACAATAATCCCGCTCCTTCTTTATGTGTCACTCTACAACATAAATACATAACAAAATTTACATTAACCACCAATTACTCTTCAAATGCATGTAACATCAATGAGTCATACATGTGTCCTTAAATATGCCACTTCCCCTTGACAAAACCATTGTTCCTACTATTATTCCAAAAATTCCATAATGTTCCCAACATTGACCAATACATGAAAATCAATACATTTCACCACAAGACTTCTCCTTTACACTTTCTTATCCATCACACATCACAAATAATCCATCAAAGTACCTTAATACAACTCATAACACATATCGGCCACAATCCCATAATTTCCACTTTTAGCCAAGAACAAATTTAATGCCAAAAATAACACCATACATGTTCATATTTTGTCCATACCATGCTTTTTCATCAAAGGCACAAGGCCTAATTCAAGTTCAAATTACCAAGATGACACA
The DNA here is from genome assembly GCA_031232105.1 of Capsicum rhomboideum. Lineage (NCBI taxonomy): Eukaryota > Viridiplantae > Streptophyta > Magnoliopsida > Solanales > Solanaceae > Capsicum > Capsicum rhomboideum. The sequence continues at coordinate 135,426,817 of CP124709.1, read as the reverse complement.
TCTTTCACCAAAGGCAAAAATACACTATTCATCACCTTGCCAACACAACTAGCATAATATACATAATCTCCCATGCATATAATATGTTAATCCATGAAAATAAACACTTACCAAAGCTTGGAATAGGATGATCTTGTCCAAAAATGCCTTAGGGTTTTTGGGAGTCCAAGAGCTGTTCTTGAGATTTTTCTAGAAAAAGAATGAAAAAGCATGTGTGTTTTGCCTCAATAAATCTGATTTTTGGGTCCCTTATATAGTGATCAAGTCATCCTTAGCCATTCGGGAGCAATAATGGAGTGGTCATGGCAAGAATGGGTCAAATGACCCATTTGGGCCAAGTCTTTTATTTCATTTTGGGCCTAATTTTGGGCCCAATTATACATATCCATGTGACCCATATTATTTCATGTATTAATCACCATCTATCTCATGTTTACATAATTCCATAATGTCACGACATTATTCTCTTACGAGATTCTCATTCGTCGCCTCGATCGCAAAAATTGGAATTCTAGCCGCCCTTGGCTTCATTGGACATTTTGGATCACTATTCACATTTCATGATTTGATCATGTAGGAGTATATTGAAGTGTTTGAATCCTTAACAATGCTCAAATAACTCCAAAGAACCAAAAGAAACCATCTCGAAATCGTCGTAGAATTGTGTTACGAAACGACTCCGGAAAGGCACATTGTTTGTGCCTTGCACCACACCCCCTGAAACAGGGTAGTGGCGCAAGAAGCTGGCCTTCTCTGAAGTTTCTGCAGGCTGGTGGCTTGCGCCACACCCCTGAAACAGGGTAGTGGTGGAAGTTTCAGCAAAGTGCTGAAATTTTCGGCCACTTATCCAATGTTTACGTATCGTCCAATCCCTTATCAAAACACTACAAAATACTTACTTAGTGATCTTAACCATCAAGTAAACATGACTTAAAGTCACCAAATGAGGTTATAATGTGTACGAGTTCTTACCCAAATGCTCCACGAAATCACAAAACACCTCCTACGAAGGTCTAATCGCACATGTTAAGTCCGATATCAAATGTTTCACCAATAACACTATAAAACACATATGCATGGCATCTCAAAACCTATGTAGATATGATCCCAAGGTATCAAGTGAGGTTATAACGTACGGGGTGTTACACTAATATATCTATTTATTGAAGGGTATTATGAATTATGATATGATATGATTATATTATTTAATATTTAATTAATTAGATGTTTTATACTATATATTTTAATTTAATGTAGGGGTAAAATGATAATCCAACTTTCAACTTTTTTGTTCCCACTTTTACTTTTAGTATAATATGATATATATTATTTTTTAACAATCAGTTTTTAAATTTATTTTTTTGTTTAGTAATTTTTTTTTAATTTTTGTTAAAAAATATTAGTATTACAAAGGTTAAGAAGTCAAAAGATTCTAAAAACTATTTCCTCTGTCCCATTTTAGTTGGGCACATTTCATTTTACACGGTGATTAAAAAATCATAAATGAAATAATGAATTTTACTATTTTACCCTTTATCAATATTAATCATATTTATTGGGCATAGGAATAGACATTGGAATTGTAATTAATTGTACAGGCAAAATGGAAAAAAATTAATTAATTAATTCTATCTTGATTTAGTAAGTGATAAATTAATATGAGACATTTATTTTTAGTAAGATGATCAACTAAAATGGGACGGAGGGAGTATTACTTTATTTTAAAGGTGTGACATGATTTTATTTAACTTTGAACAAAAGAACGGCTAATTTCATAATCTGCTTTTAATTTCAAATAGATAAGGTGAGCGAATTATCCAAATTGATTGGGGATAAATTCAAATGCAGTATAACCAACTGCCAAAATATGTTGTTTTTTTTTGTTTACTAAAACTAAATTCAAATTAATAACTATCAACTAACTTAACCAAATTTTTGTCAGTTAATGCTTTTTAAATTATTATTTTGGATTTTAATTTTTAATGATAAATACTATTTTTTGTGATGCTGATGCGTGACTATTTTTACCTCTGTATAGATAGATTATTAGATATAGATAGCTTCCGTGCATTTTTATGTTTGTGGAGTCCAAATTGAAAACAAATACTAAATTGTCATCATAATAAAATTTCTTCAAGATTTTTTTTTTAAAATTTCAGATTCACTTTTCCTAAATAAATTGGACGGCTGGCTGCATGAATTTGGGCACGTCATTTTTTCCCAAAAATACATGAATAAACCTTTTACCATACAACTACTTTTCCCAAAAATACATGAATAAACCTTTTACCCTACAACTAATTTTCTTAGTCCGTGCACCGTAAACTACTTGAATTTACTGTGAATCATTGTTATGTTTTTTGATTGTGACGCTCCCAAATAGACGTCAGTCACCGGGAATTATTGGTTTGAAGAAAATATTCAATGGTTAGAAAGATTCAAAAAATTAATGGCAAAATCACCATTTTTGGTTCCTGGTCCGCGATTTCACGCTTCTTCATTGTGAAGCACTAAACTAGATAGATTTGGGATCTTGTATGGTTCATTATTTGGTGTATTATCCTTAGAAAAAAAGAACCTGTGATATTTATTGAAGAGACGAAAGGATTTTAGTTATTTCTTTAATCATAGCACAAGGGTGCGTACAAATTGCGATAAGCAATATGCAGAATTAAAATATCAGAAAATGGTATAATGGAAATAAAGTAGACTTTGCAAGTTCAAGCAAAGATCAAGAAATTCAGAATTTCCAGAGTCAGATACCAATCAGGTTGACAATTGTGAGTATTATTTTTACAAATTTCAATATTGTCAGTTTCAATTGCATCATGAGTTTCTAATGTAAGTGTTCTCAGTCTGAATTTTTATGAAGATGACCAAAGACATAAACCAAAACAAGAAGTTATAGAAGAAGTAACAAAAAAACAAGTGGAGGAATGGGAGCTGCCTACTAAAAGACATTGGCAAGCATTTCTTGGAAAAGTCACTTTTTGCCCTTGGTGTATGCTCTCAGCTATCTCTGACACCCTCTTCTTCTCTGTTATTTGTTAGAGTGTATAATTCATACACGCATCGGAAGCATAAATTTTACGGATTACAAATTTACATGTTAACAAGATAATATAATCTTAAAATGAAAATCAGAAAGTACTAACCTCTTGAAGCTTTCGCAAAATTCGTTCAACACCACGGAATTCAGGTCTGCTGCCTTCTACTAATTCCTGATTAATTCTTAAATCAATACTTGTGTGGGCAAGTAAATGTTTTTATCTGAAAAGTGTATCAAATGGTGAAAAGCAGTATCCTCTTTTTTATACACAACTTTCAACAGAAGTTGAAGATGTAAGAGCGTCTGTTTTATTTCACCAATGTAATTTGTCATCATCCAATCTATTAGGAATATATTGACTCATAATAGAGTCTCACCTTTTAATAGATTAAAATAATAAATTAAACTACATAGATCATAATAATTATATCACGATTAAGAGTATAAGTACATGTAATGGACTAGAGAAATTGTTTATTAATATTCAGAACATAAACAAACATCTCTAATTGGTCCGTTCAATACATACGAAATGTACTAGCACAAGAAGTTGGAATATTACCATTTCCATAATTAAGATCAAATTATATTTACTCTTGTGATACAATCATTAAGATGTTTGTCCTACCTCATCTTTGACTGTGAACATTAATTTATAACTTATAAGAACCGACAATTTTAATCTTCCGTGCATGAGTTAAAATACTCCATACATAAAATTGTCTACTATATAAGTACAGGACACGCATGTTGACACAATGATCTATTCAAATAAAGATTTTATTAAACTAAGTAAACAAAATAAATAGTCTTTACATGGGATGAAAATATAATACTATAACATAAACCACATGGTTAATAGTATATCCTAACAATCTCCCCCTAGACTCATAACCATGCATGCACAATTTTAACATCCATTTCTTCCACATGCTTATCAAAGACCTTCTGAGTTAAGCCCTTTGTAAATGGGTCGGCCAAATTGTTCTTCGACTCAATCTTCAAAACTCTCACATCACCCCTTTGAATTATATCCCGAATCAAGTGATATTTTCTCTCAGTATGCTTACTTCTTTTATGGCTTCGTGGTTCTTTCGAGTTTGCAACCGCACCACTACTGTCACAATAAAGTGTGAGTGGCGTTTGAACCGAAGGAACCTCTCCAAGCTCTTTCAGTAAGTTACCAAGCCAAACAACCTCCTTAACAGCCTCAGAGAAAGCTACATATTCGGCTTCCATTATGGAATCAACAACACATGATTGCTTGATACTCCTCCAAACTATGGAGCCACCTCCTAAAGTAAACACATAACCTGAGATAGATTTTCTAGAATCTTTATCTGACTGAAAATTTGAATATGTATACCCAATAGGTATAAGATTGTCAGAGTGAAACACAAGCATGTAATCCCTAGTCCTTTTCAGGTACTTGATTATATGCTTAACCGCAGTCCAATGTTCTTGCTCAGGATTAGACTGAAATCTGCTAACCATGCCAACAACAAAGCAAATATCAAGTCTGGAGCACAACATAACATACAGGAGACTCCCTACAGTAGAAGCATAAGGGACCACCTTCATTCTCACTATCTCATCATCCATTTTGGGTGACTGATCCTTTGATAGAGTAATGCCATGCCTAAAAGGAAGGAATCCCTTTTTGAAATTTTTCATGCTAAACCTTGCAAGAATAGTGTCAATATAAAGCGCTTGAGATTAGCTATTATTCTTTGTCTGCGATCTCGCATAAGCTTGATCCCAAGGATATGAGCCGGTTCTCCTAAGTCTTTCATATCAAAATGTGAGGACAACCACTCTTTAACAGAATTCGACATGCTCACATTATTCCCTATGAGCAAAATGTCATCTATGTATAGAATCAAAAATCCTACTTTGTATCCATCCCATTTTTTATAGATGCATGACTCATTTTCACATTAATCAAAACCAAAAGTCTTAATGGAATTGTCAAAACAAGTATTCCATGCCCTAGATGCCTGTTTCAATCCATAAATGGATTTCTTAAGTTTACAAAACATGTGTTCATTGACACTTTCTATGAAACCCACTGGTTGTGCCATAAAAATGTACTCATCAAGACTTCTATTTAGGAAAGTCGTCTTGACATCCACTTGCCAAATCTCATAATCATAATGAGCAGCAATGGATAAGCGAATCCTAATGGATTTAAGCATAGCTACCAGCGAAAAAGTTTCATCATAATCAATTCCTTCTTTTTGATTAAACCCTTTCGCAACAAACCTTGCCTTAAAAGTTTGCACTTTTCCATCCACACCTCTCTTTTTCTTATAGATCTATCTACAGCCAATGGGTTTGACTCCCGTAGGTGGTTCTATAAGATCGTAGATTTGATTAGAGTACATAGACTCCATTTCAGAGTTCATAGCAGCAATCCACATTTCAGCATCTTTGTCCTGTAGTGCTTCGGCGTAATTAAGGGGTTCATTATTAGGTTCCTCAGGGATTCTATCGTATGATTCTCCCAATAGCACAAACTGTAAAGGCTTTCTAATAATTTGTTTTATTTTATTTTATTTTTTAAAAAAAACTAAATTCAAATTAATAACTATCAACTAACTTAACCAAATTCTTGTCAGTTAATGCCTTTTAACTTATTATTTTAGATTTTAATTTTTAATGGTAAATACTCCCTCCGTCCCATTTTATGTGACCTACTTTCCTTTTTGGTCCGTCCAAAAAAGAATGTCACATTTCCTTATTTGGTAACTTTTTAAAAGCACAATTACTCTTTTACCCTTATTGGTCCCACTTATAAGGTCCCACTTAATTAAAAATAATAGAAGTACATTTTTAATAAAGGGAAATTTAGTAAACATCACCAAATCTTTTTTTATTTATTAAACTCCGTGCCCGGTCAAAGTAGGTCACATAAAATGGGACGGAGGGAGTACTATTTTTTTGTGGTGCTAATGCGTGATTGTTTTTACCTCCATATAGATAGATTATTAGATATAGATAGATTCCGTTTATTTTTATGTACGTGGAGTCCAAATTGAAAACAAATAGTAAATTGTCATCATAATAGAATTTCTTCAAGATTTTTTTAAAAAAAATTCCGCTTCACTTTTCCTAAATAAATTGGACGGCTGACTGCATGAATTTGGGCACATCAATTTTTTCCAAAAATACATGAATAAACCTTTTCCCATACAACTACTTTTCCCAAAATACATGAATAAACCTTTTACCATACAACTAATTTTCTTAGTCCGTGCACTTTAAACTACGTGAATTTACTGTGATTCATCGTTATGTTTTTTTATTGTGACGCTCCCAAATAGACGCCAACCACCAGTAATTATTGGTTTGAAGAAAATATTCAATGGTTCAAAAAAATCAGAAAATTAATGGCAAAATTACTATTTTTGGTTCCTGGACCGCGATTTCACACTTCTTCATTGTGAAGCACTAAACTAGATGGATTTGGGATCTTGTATTGTTCATTATTTGGTGTATTATCCCTTAGAAAAAAAAGAACGTGTGATATTTGTTGAAGAGACGGAAGGATTTTAGTTATTTCTTTAATCATAGCACAAGGGTGCGTACAACTTGCGATAAGCAATATGCAGAATTAAAATATCAGAAAATGGTATAATGGAAATAAAGTAGACTTTGCAAGTTCAAGCAAAGATCAAGAAATTCAGAATTGCCAGAGTCAGATACCAATAAGTTGACAATTGTGAGTATTATTTTTACAAATTTTAATATTTTCAGTTTCAATTGCATCATGAGTTTCTAATGTAAGTGTTCTCGGTGTCAATTTTTTATGAAGATGGAGAAAAACATAAACTAAAACAAGAAGTTATAGAAGAAGTAACAAAAAACAAGTGGAGGAATGGGAGCTGCCTACTAAAAGACATTGGCAAGCATTTCTTGGAGAAGACACTTTTTGCCCTTGTGTATGCTCTCAGCTATCTCTGACACCCTCTTCTTCTTTGTTATTGAGCATGGAAAAGAATAGAGAAGAAGTCTTCATGGTATCCAAGGATACAAGGCATTTATCGCAATTGCCCTGATGCTTGGAGATGGTCTTTTTCATTTTGGCTACATGTTGCTGGTCACATTCTTACGTTTCACAAAGAGGATGAGTAGGAGTCCGAGTTCAGGTGAAGAAGAAGAAGACGACGATGATGATGGTAATTATAGGCTTAAGATTTTAGTATGTATAAGGTGTTTTATTTTTTCAGAGAAGATTTTAAAAAATTTAACCTTTGTTTTCTGATATTACTATTGATGCATCATGTGGCAAGATGTTGTTTAATATTAAAGTTGCATTTTGCTCATTAGATGTGCTTCCACTTCTAAAGTTGGGATGGCAGTGCTGCATCCACCGTCTTCATCCTATAAACTCAAAATAGTTCATGTTATCACACTTCAAAAACTTTATTGTGATGTGTGTAATATTCTTAGTATACAATTTGACAAAACTTCTAAAGTTTTAAACTCATGCCAAGTTAAATATGGAAATTATAACATATATGTAAATATACATGAATTTGTCATAGCCTGCTCATCTCTGTGTTTTAAACTATGTACCCAGCTAATAAGCATTTACCATTGTGATGTTTGATTCACTTTTCTTCTAAATTCATTGCAGCTTACTGATCACGACATTACTGTAACACCCTCTACATTTACGACCCTACTTGATCGACTTAACACTTATGAAATTATTTAAACATGATAAAGTTGGTGGATTATGTGTTAGTTTGTTGGGCTAGGCTATTCGGCCCAAATGAGACCCAAAAATGAAGTAAAAGGCATGGCCCAAATGGCCAATGACCCATTCTTCCATGTTGACTAAGTAACATGCATTTAATGTTGGCTAAGTATGACCATTTAGCCATTATAAAAGGCACAAAATCAGATTTTTATTCCACAAAGCACACATGCCAATTCTAGAATATTCAAGATATTTCTCATCTCAACTCAAACCCTAAGTCATCACTCCTTTGGACAAGATCACCCTCTTGTAAGCTTTGGTAAGTGTTCATTCTTATGGTTTAGTATATGATATTCTTAATATGGTGTATAAATCATGTTGGTTATGTTGGCAAAGTGTTAGATAGTTTACTATGTGTAAAACAGTGTGCTTTTGCTCAATCGGTGAAGGATTTTGTCTTCTAAACTTGAAAGTGGACTTGTGGTCTTGAAGGAAGTGAGTTTGATGGATTAAATATCAACATGTATGATATGTTTATGTCCTTCACTTGTTTTCTTTTTGTATATAACATTTGGAATTATTGTTGTGAAATTGTGCATGGAATGGGTGTCGTATTAAAGATAAATGCAGTTTTGGTGATGTTCATGTGTGTTGTGAAACCATGACTGTTAGTGGGAATCAAAGTGAGCAAATGTATTTAAATAAAAGCTTACTTATGGTCTTGGACCATTTATTACACAAAAGGGCCCAAAAGAGACCCTTTTTGGCCAAATCGGGCATCCGCCCTCGCGTCTGGAGCACCTGCGGGCGCAGATGCCAATGCAGGTGGCTTTGTAAAAGGACAGAGAGGAACCTACGGCTTCATTTCATCCACCTTCGGGTGCAGGTGGACTCCCATCCCAGTCCAGAATTTCGTTTTGTATGTTTTTGCCTCTCTTTGATCCCCGAAGACCCATATACCCTTTTTGGATGTAATTATCAACTTATGATACCTTTTGAATGACTTTAAGGGGTCGTTTGGAGGCATGATGGATTTTAACACTTATGGATTGTTGTTAATACGTTGTTATGGAAGGTATTGAGGTGACTTAATGGAATAATTGTGACGTAGTGTTAATGAGGAAGCGTAAAGGATAAACTTGGTGTGAAATGCTATTGGTTTATGATGTTTTGGTGAATGTGTGGAATGTTGTGATGTTGTTGGTATGGTAATGCAGTGGATGGTACTGTAAATGATTAAATGACGCTATATAGCAGTCACGTAACTCATTATCATTTGGTGCACTTGTGATGTAGCTGGTTATTAGCGTAAGCTCCGTTATATACTTGTGTTGTAGAGTACGTAAGGAAGGAGATGGATTTTTGTATTCACATATAGGATTGTGTATTCATATTGAGAATTTAAGGTATGTAAGGTTACTCTTTTCGTATCCTTCTGCAGCACATATTGTTCACATTGACATTGTACTTGTTTCATTCCGAAATGTTCTATGGTATCTCATTTTAGGTTGTCATCTATTGTTAAGTCACATGTTCCTCATTCATTAGCCATTTGTTGTTCATGTGTTACATAATTGTGGACATGGTTCCAAAGTTCCAATAATGTTATGACTATCATTGTATAAATCTCTCAAAAGTAAAGAAAGAAAGTAATACATAATTGTTGGTTGTGAGAGTACGGGTGGTAGCTTTAGAGGCATAAGCCTAGCTCAAGCCTATCCCAAGATTAATTGATCAGGGGGCAGTCCTAGAGGCATAATCCTAGCTCGGGCCGATCCTGACAGGTGGTATCTCCAGAGGTAAGAACCTAGCTCGAGCCGAACCTGATATATTAGTTTATGGGTGGAAGCTCTAGAGGTAAGAACCTAGCTCGAGCCGAGCCCGATATATTGATTTATGGGTGGCAGCTCTAGAGGTGTAAGCCTAGCTCGAGCCTATCCCAACATAACGTTATGTTATGTTAAGACCCACTGATCAGCTGGGGCTCAGGTACGATATGATATAAGTGATGATGAATAAACAATAGAAGCAAAAGGAAATAACGAATTTAAGGTACATGGTTCCACATATGCAGAACGATGGTTTATCCATATCGGCTATTCTCTTATATTTAATTCCATTGAAGTTCTTATGCATGATACAGTTTCATATGGCCTTACATACTCAGTACATTCTTCGTACTGACGTCTCTTGGGGGACATACCTTACTTGCTGCAAGCACAGGTGCTAGTAGACCTCCACAGTAGGTTGCGGGTCATTTGCAAATCTTTGGTGAGCTCCAGGTTTTTCGAGGCTTTTCGAGTCATATGTGTACATTGATTTTGGTGCTATGTAAATGTGGTATAAAGCGGGGGCTTGTCCCATCTTTAGGTTGGTTATGTATTTGTATCTGTAGAGGCTTTGTAGACGTATGTGGGAAGACAAATGTAAGAGATGTATGTCTATTTTTGACTTGATGGCCCTAACGGACATGTTTCATATATAGTACATATTTCTATGACTTCCGCATAGTTGCATGAGATATAATGATGTTCATATAGAGACATGCATATGAATGTACATGAGCAAAGATTTGTTCTCACGGGCCTCAACGGCTTCGGGTGCCAGTCCGCCCCGTTAGAATTCGGGGCGTGACAAAAAATGGTATCAGAGCAGGTCGTTCTAAGGGTGTCTACAAAGCCATGTCTTAGTAGAGTCTTTCTTATAGATGTGTTGTGCACCACATTTATAAGTAGGAGGCTACGGGACATTTAGGAGTTGTTTCTTTTCTTCATTTCTAGATCGTGCAATAGAGCCAATGTTGTAAGTGGAAATTTTATCTGACCATTGGAATTTGTTTTCTTTGATATAGTAAAATGCCGATGACAAGAAGAGGTAGAGGCAAAGGTAAGCAGGTAGATATGCTTGCCGGTGAAGGTTGTCGGTGAAGGAATGAGTAAATCACCACCTGACCAATCTAGTCAAGGTGGGGCTAACACTAAAATTGCATCACGGTCTTCTTCTTCTTTTCCAGCTCCGGAAGAGCCAAGAGATAGAGAAGTACCCACAGAACCTCCAATGAATGCCACTGACTAGGATTTAAGAAATGTAGTGCATATGTTGACTCAGATAGTTGTTGTACAAAGTCAAGGAAGAGCTGGTCCAACGACAAATGAGGATGATGCGGCTAGAGTGGCGAGTCGCAGGACACAAGACTTCCTGAAATTAGACCCTCCTATATTCACTGGGTCAGACCCGAAAGCAAATCCACAAGACTTTGTGGATCAAATTCAGAGGGCTCTAGATGTTATGCATGTGACTGGTGTAGAAACAGTTGAACTTGCAGCCTATAGATTGAAGGGATAAGCTATATTGTGGTATGAGGACTGGAAAAGATCGAGGGGTATTGATGAACTTCCAGCTGGTTGGGAAGAATTTAAAATGGTATTCCTTGATCATTACCTCCCATATGAGATTCGGAAGGCACGTGCATACCAGTTTCTAAATCTACGTTAAGGGAATATGAGTGTCAGAGAATACAGTCTGCAGTTTAATTCTTTGGCTCTATATTTTCCAAATGTAGTGGCCACAATGACAGACAGAGTCCATCGATATATGGACAGATTAAAGTCATATTTGGTGAGGGACTGCACCATTGATGCCTTGAACAAAGATATGGACATAGCTAGAATATAGGCCTTCACACAGAAAATGGAGGATCAGAGACAGAGAAGAAGGGTACATGAATCTGAAAGAGGACAGTCAAAGAGGGCTAGACCTATAGGACAGTCTATGGCATCCTAAGCAAAATCTAGGCCTCGAATGTTTCCTAGACCGCCTAGACCATCATTCTCCTATTCCACAGTAGGCACTCACTCTTAATTTCGAGGGTTTAGAGGTGGTCAATCTGGGCAGAGTAGTGGTCACGGATTACAGGCAACAGGATTTTCTCGTCAGCAGTGTCAGCACTAACGGCGTACTCATTCAGGTACATGCCGGTTAGGGATGAATGCTTTCTTTTGCTGCGGTATGTCGGGGCACATGATGAAAGAGTGTACCCAGATGAGCATGGGTGGTATAGGACGACCTACGGGATCAGTCGTGTCACACCCTGAATCCCAACGAGGCGTGATTGGCACCCGAAGCCAATAAGACCCGAGAGAACCAATCTTTGCTTATGTTTGTTCATATGCATGCCATAAGAAATACCATTACCACGTAAGAACTTATCATGTTAATAACGAAATTCGTGAAACATGTGTTAACTACATATATACATATGTGAAACTTGGCCGACAGGGCCATCAAGTCATCATGGACATACACCTCCTACATTTGTCTTCCCACAACTGTCTACAAAGCCTCTACAAATACATGACCATGTCTATGCAATATTTACATAATACCGAAACCTAGTGTTCACGTGTGACTTGGGAAGCCCCGAAGCAACTGGAGCTCACCAAAGACCTGTATACAATCCGCAGCCTACTGAAGAGGTCTACTAATGCCTGCACCTGCAACATGTAAGGTAAGTCCCCAGGAGGGGTCAGTACGGAGAATGTACTGAGTATGTAAGGCCATAAGAAAATTGCATCAATACATAATAACTTCAATGGAAATAATTATAAGAGGAACTCTATGTGTGGAATTATGTACCTTTCTTTCTCTATTATCATGTTACGTACATAATAATAACAACCATAGAATCAATATAAGAGAAATAACAAATGTGAATAAGCTCTCTGTCTGTATGTGGGATACCATGTGCATTACGTTCTTTCTTTTCCTTGCCTTTACATTACTTTGATTTATAACTTATGAACCATATACTGCTCGGGCCGAACTGATCAGTGGGAACTTTATAGAACCATCATGCAGGTGTACATTGCACCCCATGGATAATATATGGAGAACCATCATGCAGGTGTTCGTTTCACCCCATGGATAATATATAGAGAGGACCATCATGCAGGTGTTCATTTCACCCCATGGATAATATATAGAGGACCATCATGCAGGTGTTCATTTCACCCCATGGATGCTGTATAGAGGACCATCATGCATGTGTTCATTTTACCCCATGGATAATATAGAGAGGACCATCATGCAAGTGTTCATTTCACCCCATGGATGCTATAACATCATCATCATTACTTTGCTCTTACTTCATTTCTTTACTTTTGAGATTGATACTTTAACTTGTGAGAGATTGGTACTTTTGCATAAGCAATGAGTGAAACATGTAAATAAACATTATTGGCACATAGCCTCTTTGGAAACATAACACTGTTAGACCCCTTGCACAATGATCAATGAACAAAACACATGAGTATACCCTCTATTGAAACCTTGGAACATAACCTCATTGGAGGTTTGGAACATTACGAATGAATATGAGAGGTGTATCTAACTCTAGTGGTACTTAGACTCATGTCATGATTGCCTCTTAGTCTATTCGACTGTACTTTACTTTATTCTTTCCTTATGATGGATCTATGTATTCACTTATGAGAGATTGCCTTCATGAGATCAACATCTTACCTTGTGAGGGATAGATATTAGCTCATCTATTACCTCTTCACTACTCTTATGAGATCTTATGATACCGGGCCTCCACCTTTGGTGGAATGCACTAACTAACATAGCATAATATTGGGATTTCCTATATTGCACTTATACCCTTTAGATTGAGACCCCTACTCAATGAAAGTGAAACTTCTAACAACCATGTCATAATGTTGTGAGTCCTAAAAGGACTATCTCAAGAGAGAGTAAGGTATAACGAGAATCTATGAATGCTTGCTTAGCATGTCCAATCATGTCATGACCCAAAGTTCCAATAGAGTTATACGCATGTCTCTTATACATTGACTATTGTTCCAATGGTTCCAAGAGGTTGTGTTTCAAACAATGTTATGGCAAGTGAATATAACAATCTCTCAAAAATAAATGTACCAATCTCTCAAGAGTAATGAAAGAAGTAATGTAGAAGTTAATGTATCAATCCCTCACAAGTAAAGATACTAATCTTCCATAAGTAGAAGTACCAATCTTATAAGAGCAATGAAGGGAGTAATATGTGAGCTAGTTTAACCATCCCTCATAAGTTAGGGTATTGATCTCATGACGTACAAGAGAAGTGAGGTGATATAGATTTGTGTGCTACAAATAGTGTCTCAGTATGTAAATTCTCAATAGATGAAGTATGTATCTCTCATAAGAAGATGTGTGCTAGTGATCACATGCTAAGCAAGCATTCATAGATTCTCGTTATACCTTACTCTCTCTTGAGATAGTCCTTTTAGGACTCACAACATTATGACATCCTTGGGACTTCAGTCAATGAATAGTCAACGGATAAGAGATAAGTAAATCATAGTTCATTTAAGAATGGGGCATATATGGATAACAATATATGTCAACCTGAATTGATGTACGTCACAACCTTTAGAAATAGAACAAGCCCAATGTCAATATGGACAACATGTTGCAGAAGGCTACGGAAAGAGTAACCTTACATACCTTGTATTCTCAATACGATTCTACAATCTTAAATGTGCATACAATAGTCCAGCTTCCTCTTTATGTTTCACTCTACAATCCAAGTTCACAACAAAATTCATGTTAACAACCAACTCCTTTACAAACGTATAGGTGTCACAATGAGTTATGTGACTGCTGCATAGCATCATTTCATCCTTCACAGTACAATCCATTGTATTATCATACCAAAAACATCATAACACTCCACACATTAACCAAAATATCACACATCAATAACATTTCACATCACACTACCCTTTATGCTTCCTTATTAACATTCCGTCACAATTACTCCTACCAATATGTCTCATAAAAACATATGAACAATAATACATACTTAATACAGTCCATCATGCCTTCATACGATGCTTTCAAGTCATTAAAACAAAATCACAAGTTGCTAATTATATCCATATAGAGGGTACGGGGGCTTCGGGGAACCAACGGGAGACGAAAACATACAAACCGGACCTGGGGGCTGACCTACGCTGCCACATGCGCACGCAGGTGGAAAGGTGCATGCGCAGATGCCCTCTGGCAGCAGCCAGAGGCATCTTCGTTGGCATCTGCGCCCGCAGGTGCCTCCGTCTGCGGGGGTGGATGCCCGTTTGGTCCGAAATGGCTCCGTTTTGGGTCTTCTAATTCCATGAATGATCCATGATCATAACCAACTTCATTTTAACATATTTTTGATCATTTAACATGCCAACCACCAGCCATGATTTCACAACACACCTAACATCATCAAAACGACACTTTACGGCCAACATGCCACCAAAACCATAACCAATTTCTCAATAGAAATTTCCAAACACTATGCACAAGTATAAAACAAGTAAAGACTATAATAACATCTCATATATCAATATTGAATCCATCAAGTTCATTTCTTTCAAGATCACTAGCCCATGTTCAAGTTTTCAAGACAAAATCGTCCTCCGATTTAACACACACACATTGTTTTGCACATAGGGAACTTCTCCCACTTCACCAACATAACCAACATGATACAAGCTATCTTCCATGCATAATATATATATTAAACCATGATAGTATATACTTACCAAGTCTTGCAAGATGATGCTTTGGTCCAAAAGATGAAGAGTTAGGGTTTGTATTGCATAAGGGAATGGTTGAGAAAATTCAAGAAATGGCATGGGTGTCCAAATGAGAGAAAATCTGATTTTTCTCTATTATATAGGCCCCCAAGTCTTTCTTATCCTTTATCAACATTAATTATTATGTTGAATGGGTCAAATGGGTCAAAAATGGAAGAATGGGTCAAAAATCTTGGGTTGGGCCATGTCTTCTTGCTATTTTTGGGCTTTATTTAAGGCCCAATGATGCAAGACTTCTTGATGTCCACAAATTAATACTTAATTCATCCATTCTCTCATGTTTTCATATCTCCACAAATGTACATGTAGTCATCTAGGTGCGACAACATACGGGGTATTACACTTTCTACAAAGTTCTAATCCCATGTACTAGGCCCAATATCAATTATCTCCTCACTAATATTCCACAATACATACCTTACACTCTCGACACTTGGGTAATCATTGTTCAACGTCATCGTATCGGGTTTCGTAGATACGGGGTGTTACATTCTTCCCCCCTTAGGAACATTCGTCCTCGAATATTGACATCATCGTCTCGTGTGCACCAAATGCACTTCTCTGTTAGTGTCTCCATGCATATATTCTTATAGATACTTGCTTATTCTTACCTCATCCCCCTTTGTGATCTTTTCCTTTCATGTGAAACGAATATCCTAGTGAAATCCTCTGTGATGTGAATATGTCCAATGGGAATAATATGAAATAGGACTCTTTATGCACCTCCGGCAATTTCACATGTCACATTGCATAGGGCCATTTTGCCCTTTCTGTCCAAATCCCATTATCTCGTTCATTAGGAACACTCTTAAGAGTACTTAATCATCTATAATTACCAACATCTACTATACCACGACTATATATGTCTTTAACTCGAATAATTTCACCAACAGGTGGAAAGTAATCGATGGAGTAGCATATAATAAGGTAAAGCTTGGATCAATCAATACATATACATCATACGAAAATAAGGGAAGGTACCTGAACCGTCATCAGGAGATGTTTCCTCATTCTGCCAATCCACTACTCCTCTCATATCTCTACCACGGCCAATAGGCTGAACGCCTCTGCCTGGAAAAGAAACCGATGATGATGATACAGCGGCTGATCCCGTAGGTCGTACTACACCACTCGTACCCGTTTGTGGGCATTCTATTATTACGTGCGCCTCTATGCCACACCAATAACAACTAGTAGTCCCTTGCCGGCATTCACCTGAATGAAATCGTCTACAATACTGGCACAGCCGGCGAAAAGATCCTGTCGTCTGTGAACCTGAACCGCGATCCCCGCTACTTTGCCCGGCTTGCTTTAAACCTCTAGACCCTCGAAAGTGAGAGGAAGTGCCTGCTGGTAAATAAGCAACTGAAGGCCTAGGCAGTCTATTAAAACTCCGAGGTCTAAACTCTGCTTGGGATGTCATAGACTGTCCCGTGGATCTAGCCCTCTTGGACGACCCTTCTTCAAACCCTTGTGTTCTTCTCCGGTGCCTCTGATCTTCCATTTTCTGTGCAAAGGCCTGTATTCTAGCTATATCCATATCCCGATTTAGGGCAGCAATAGTACAGTCTCATACCAAATATGGTTCCAATCTGTCTACATATCGATGAACTCTATCGGCCATTGTAGCCACCACATTTGGAGCATATCGGGCCAAGGAATTGAACCGAAGACTATATTCCCGAACACTCATGTTCCCTTGACGTAAATGCAGAAACTGGTCTGCACGTGCCTCCCGAACCTCATATGGGAGGTAATAATTAAGAAAGGCTATTTTAAAGTCTTCCCAACCAGTTGGGAGTACATCAATACCCCTTGATCTTTTCCAGTTCTCATACCATAATATGGCCTCACCCTTCAGTCTATAAGCTTCCAATTCAACTGTTTCTACACCTGTTACGTGCATCACTTCTAATGCTCTTTGAACTTGATCTATAAAGTCTTGCGGATCTTCATTAATATCTGATACGGTAAATGTGGGAGGATCCAATTTCAGGAAATCCTGTGTCTGTCGACTAGCTATCCTAGTCGGACCATCATCATTTATCACCAGACCAGCTCGTCCCTGAGTTTGTGCAGCCACTATTTGAGTCAACATATGCACTACATTTTTCAATGCTTGTAACTCTTGCTTCATAATATTAACAGGTGATTCTAGGGACTCAGTGTCAGCCGCATATTATTTAGCTGGGCCGGGTGGTGATTTACTCATTTCTTCTCTCGCGAGCATGTCTACCCCCTTACCTTTGCCCTTATCTTGTCTTGTCATCGGCATTTGACTATACAAAGGAAAACCAACGTCAATGATCAGATATGATTTTACATACAATATGGGCTCTATTGCACAATCTAGGAATGAAGAAATGAAACAACTCCTAATTGTCCCGTAGCCTCCTACTTATAAATGTGGCGCGCAACACATCGATAAGTAAGACTCTACTCAGACACGGCTTTGTAGACACCCTTAGAACGAACTGCTCTGATACCACTTTTGTCACACCCCGAATCCCAACGAGGCGTGATTGGCACCCGAAACCGGTAAGGCCCGAGATAACCAATCTTTGCTTATGTTTGTTCACATGCATGCCATAAGAAATACCATTACCACGTAAGAACTTGTCATGTTAATAACGAAATTCGTGAAACATGTGTTAAATATATATATACATATGTGAAACTTGGCCGACAGGTCCATCAAGTCATCATGGACATACACCTCCTACATTTGTCTTCCCACAACTGTCTACAAAGCCTCTACAAATACATGACTATGTCTATGCAATATTTACATAATACCGAAACCTAGTGTTCACGTGTGACTTGGGAAGCCCCGAAGAAATTGGATCTCACCAAAGACCTGTATACAATCCGCAGCCTACTAAAGAGGTCTACTAATGCCTGCACCTGCAACATGTAAGGTAAGACCCCAAGAGGGGTCAGTACGGAGAATGTACTAAGTATGTAAGGCCATAAGAAAATTGCATCAATACATAATAACTTCAATGGAAATAATTATAAGAGGAACTCTATGTGTGGAATTATGTACCTTTCTTTCTCTATTATCATGTTACGTACATAATAATAACAACCATGGAATCAATATAAGAGAAATAACAAATGTGAATAAGCTCTCTGTCTGTATGTGGGATACCATGTGCATTACGTTCTTTCTTTTCCTTGCCTTTACTTTACTTTGATTTATAACTTATGAACCATATACTGCTCGGGCCCAACTGATCAGTGGGAACTTTATAGAACCATCATGCAGGTGTACATTGCACCCCATGGATAATATATGGAGAACCATCATGCAGGTGTTCGTTTCACCCCATGGATAATATATAGAGAGGACCATCATGCAGGTGTTCATTTCACCCCATGGATAATATATAGAGGACCATCATGCAGGTGTTCATTTCACCCCATGGATAATATAGAGAGGACCATCATGCAGGTGTTCATTTCACCCCATGGATGCTATAACATCATCATCATTACTTTGCTCTTACTTCATTTCTTTACTTTTGAGATTGATACTTTAACTTGTGAGAGATTGGTACTTTTGCATAAGCAATGAGTGAAACATGTAAATAAACATTATTGGCACATAGCCTCTTTGGAAACATAACACTGTTAGACCCCTTGCACAATGATCAATGAACAAAACACATGAGTATACCCTCTATTGAAACCTTGGAACATAACCTCATTGGAGGTTTAGAACATTACGAATGAATATGAGACGTGTATCTAACTTTAGTGGTACTTAGACTCATGTCATGATTGCCTCTTAGTCTATTCGACTGTACGTTACTTTATTCTTTCTTATGAGGGATCTATGTATTCACTTATGAGAGATTGCCTTCATGAGATCAACATCTTACCTTGTGAGGGATAGATATTAGGTCATCTATTACCTCTTCACTACTCTTATGAGATCTTATGATACCGGGCCTCCACCTTTGGTGGAATGCACTAACTAACATAGCATAATATTGGGATTTCCTATATTGCACTTATACCCTTTAGATTGAGACCCCTACTCAATGAAAGTGAAACATCTAACAACCACGCACATTACTCCTTTCCAATCTTATGGGTATGAGAATGACACGTTAAGGATCATGACATTAAGGCACACACTTATACTTCACTCTTTAACTTCATGAGATCACTAGCACACACCTTCCTATGAGAGATACATACTTCATCTATTGAGAATTTACATACTGAGACACTATTTGTAGCACACAAATCTATATCACCTCACTTCTCTTGTACGTCATGAGATCAATACCCTAACTTATGAGGGATGGTTAAACTAGCTCACATATTACTCCCTTCATTGCTCTTATAAGATTGGTACTTCTACTTATGGAAGATTAGTATCTTTACTTGTGAGGGATTGATACATTAACTTCTACATTACTTCTTTCATTACTCTTGAGAGATTGGTACATTTATTTTTGAGAGATTGTTATATTCACTTGCCATAACATTGTTTGAAACACAGCCTCTTGGAACCATTGGAACAATAGTCAATGTATAAGAGACATGCGTATAACTCTATTGGAACTTTGGGTCATGACATGATTGGACATGCTAAGCAAGCATTCATAGATTCTCGTTATACCTTACTCTCTCTTGAGATAGTCCTTTTAGGACTCACAACATTATGACATCCTTGGGACTTCAGTCAATAAATAGTCAATGGATAAGAGATAAGTAAATCATAGTTCATTTAAGAATGGGGCATATATGGATAACAATATATGTCAACCTGAATTGATGTACGTCACAACCTTTAGAAATAGAACAAGCCCAATGTCAATATGGACAACATGTTGCAGAAGGCTACGGAAAGAGTAACCTTACATACCTTGTATTCTCAATATGATTCTACAATCTTAAATGTGCATACAATAGTCCACTTCCTCTTTATGTTTCACTCTACAATCCAAGTTCACAACAAAATTCATGTTAACAACCAACTCCCTTACAAACGTATAGGTGTCACAATGAGTTATGTGACTGCTGCATAGCATCATTTCATCCTTCACAGTACAATCCATTGTATTATCATACCAAAAACATCATAACACTCCACACATTAACCAAAATATCACACATCAATAACATTTCACATCACACTACCCTTTATGCTTCCTTATTAACATTCCGTCACAATTACTCCTACCAATATGTCTCATAAAAACATATGAACAATAATACATACTTAATACAGTCCATCATGCCTTCATACGATGCTTTCAAGTCATTAAAACAACATCACAAGTTGCTAATTATATCCATAGAGGGTACGGGGGCTTCGGGGAACCAACGGGAGACGAAAACATACAAACCGGACCTGGGGGATGACCTGCGCTGCCACATGCGCACGCAGGTGGCAAGGTGCATGCGCAGATGCCCTCTGGAAGCAGCCATAGGCATCTGCGTTGGCATCTGCGCCCGCAGGTGCCTCCGTCTGCGGGGGCGGATGCCCGTTTGGTCCGAAATGGCTCCGTTTTGGGTCTTCTAATGTCATGAATGATCCATGATCATAACCAACTTCATTTTAACATATTTTTGATCATTTAACATGCCAACCACCAGCCATGATTTCACAACACACCTAACATCACCAAAACGACACTTTACGGCCAACATGCCACCAAAACCGTAACCAATTTCTCAATAGAAATTTCCAAACACTATGCACAAGTATAAAACAAGTAAAGACTATAATCACATCTCATATATCAATATTGAATCCATCAAGTTCATTTCTTTCAAGATCACAAGCCCATGTTCAAGTTTTCAAGACAAAATCATCCTCCAATTTAACACACACACATTGTTTTGCATATATATATATATATATATATATATATATATATGAAACCATGATAGTATATACTTTCCAAGTCTTGCAAGATGATGCTTTGGTCCAAAAGATGAAGAGTTAGGGTTTGTATTGCATAAGGGAATGGTTGAGAAAATTCTAGAAATGGCATGGGTGTCCAAATGAGATAAAATCTGATTTTTCTCTCTTATATAGTCCCCCAAGTCTTTCTTATCCTTTATCAACATTAATTATTATGTTGAATGGGTCGAATGGGTCAAAAATGGAAGAATGGGTCAAAAATTTTGGGTTGGGCCATGTCTTCTTGCTATTTTTGGGCTTTATTTAAGGACCAATGATGCAAGACTTCTTGATGTCCACAAATTAATACTTAATTCATCCATTCTCTCATGTTTGCATATCTCCACAAATGTACACGTAGTCATCTAGGTGCGACAACATACGGGGTATTACACTTCCTACAAAGTTCTAATCCCATGTACTAGGCCCAATATCAATTATCTCCTCACTAATATTCCACAATACATACCTTACACTCTCTACACTTGGGTAATCATTGTTCAACGTCTTCGTATCGGGTTTCGTAGATATGGGTTGTTACAAGTCGCTGCGTCATCATCATCGGTTCCTTCTTTAGGCCGAGGTGCGCAGTCTGTTGGTCGTGGTAGAGGTGCCAGAGGAGCATCCAGTACTAGTGGCGTCCAGAACTGTACGTATGCTCTGGTGGACCAATAGAATTTGGAGGCATCTCCTGATGTAGTCACAGGTATAGTGTCCATATTTTCACATCAGGTATATGCATTGATAGATCTGGGCTCTACTTTATCATATGTTACTCCCTTGATTGCTGCAAAATTTGAAAGAACGCCAGAATTCTTAGTTCAGTCAATTGAAGTATCTACACCAGTTGATGAATCTATTATTGTAAAAAGATTATATCGTAATTGTGTGGTAACTGTGTGTGGTCATGATACACAAGCTGATCTTATTGAACTAGACATGGTGGATTTTGATGTGATAATGGGAATGGATTGGTTGACTTCTTGTTATGCCATGGTAGATTGCCGGGCCAAGAAGGTACATTTTCATTTTCCACAAGAAAATGTTCTTGAATGGCAGGGTAATGTGGGGGCACCGAGAGGAAAATTTATTTCCTATCTTAAAGCAAAGAAAATGATAGCCAAAGGGTATATATGTCATTTAGTTCGAGTGCAAGATACCGATGTGAAACCACCAATTCCTCAATCTATTCTGGTGGTTAATGAATTCCTCGATGTATTTCCTGATGATTTTCCAGGCTTACCCCCAGAACGGGAAGTAGAGTTTGGTATTGATGTGATACCAGGCACTCAACCTATCTCTATTTCTCCGTATAGAATGGCCCCATCAGAATTGCGAGAATTGAAGGAGCAACTGAAAGATTTGCTAAACAAGGGGTTTATACGGCCTAGTATGTCCCCGTGGGGTGCACCAGTATTGTTTGTACGGAAGAAAGATGGTACATTGAGAATGTGCATTGACTATCGGCAATTGAATAAGGTAACAATCAAGAACAAATATCCCCTCCCCAGAATTGACCATTTGTTTGATCAGTTACAGGGTGCTAAATGTTTTTCAAAGATTGACTTGAGATAGGGTTATCATCAAGTCAGAGTATGAGAAAAAGACATCCCCAAGACAGCTTTTCGAACACGGTATGGTCACTATGAATTCTTAGTTATGTCATTTGGACTAACAAATGCACCAGCTGTTTTTATGGATTTGATGAATAGGGTGTTCAAACCATTTTTGGATGTATTTGTGATCGTGTTCATGGATGATATTCTTGTTTATTCGAGATCACAAGAGGACCATGCCAATCACTTACGGCAGGTGTTACAGATTCTCCGGGATCGTAAGTTGTATGCAAAGTTCTCCAAGTGTGAATTTTGGTTAAAATCCGTAGCATTCTTGGGTCACATTGTGTCAGATGAAGGAATTCGAGTTGATACTCAAAAGATTAAAGTGGTGAAAAATTGGCCAAGACCTACGACACCTACAGAGATTCGTTGTTTTCTTGGATTGGTAGGTCAGAAGATTTGTGGAACGGTTTTCTTCTATTGCTGCACCATTAACGAAGCTAGCACACAAGGCAATTAAGTTTCAGTGGAACGATGCATGTGAGAAAAGTTTCCAAGAGCTGAAAGATAAATTAACTCCCACACCAGTTTTAGTACTTCCTGAAGTCACAGAAGGTTACGCAGTATATTGTGATGCTTTTGTGGTTGGCCTCGGATGTGTATTGATGCAGCATGGTAATGTGATAGCGTATGCCTCACGACAGTTGCGGCCACATGAGAGAAACTATCCCACACATGATCTTGAGTTAGTAGCTGTGGTATTTTCTTTAAAGATATGGCGCCATTATTTGTATGGGGTTCATGTTGATATCTATACTGATCACAAAAGTTTGCAATATATCTTTAAGCAGAAGGAACTAAATTTGACGCAACGAAGGTGGTTAGAGCTCTTAAAAGACTATGATATTGATATCCTATACGATCCAGGGAAAGCAAATGTGGTGGCTGATGCATTGAGTCGCAAAGCAATAGGACGCACTACTGATCAGTTGATGAAAAAGCAAGATATAGTCAAGGATCTACATCAACTAGCCAGTTTGGGGGTTCATCTTCTTGAATCGTCAAACGAGGGGGTTATTATGCAAAATACAGCAGAATCTTCCTTTACAGCTGAAGTAAAGGAGAAACAATATGCAGATCCTATTTTATTGCAGTTGAGAGAGAATGTGCAACAAGAGTTGACAAAGGCATTTGATCTTAAGCAAGAGGGAGTACTTCAATACCAAGGTAGATTATGTGTACCGGATGTAGATGAGGAAGTGGATTATGATAGAGGCGCATCATTCACGATATTCTATTTATTTGAGAGCTATAAAAACGTATCATGATTTGACAGACATGTATTGGTGGGGAAATATGAAGAAGAACATTGCAGAATTTGTAGCTCAATGCCCAAATTGTCAACAAGTCAAAGTAGAGCATCAGCAACCGGGAGGTTATATGCAGTGTATCAATCTTCCAGTTTGGAAATGGGACATGATCAATATGGATTTCATCATAGGTTTGCCTCGTACACTGCGGAAATTTGATTCTATATGGGTGATTGTTGATAGGCTTACCAAATCAGCGCATTTCCTACCAGTTAGGACCACCTATACAGCTGAAGATTATGCAAGGTTGTATGTGAGAGAGATAGTGCGATTACATGGGATCCCAATCTCCATTATATCAGACAGGGGAGCTCAATTTACAGCACATTTTTGAAGTCTTTTCAGAAGAGCTTGGGTATACAAGTGAATTTGAGTACGGCTTTTTATCCTCAGACGGATGGACAAGTAGAACGTACTATCCAAACAATTGAAGATATGCTACGATCTTGCACATTAGACTTTAAAGGTAGTTGGGATGATCATCTTCCTCTTATTGAATTTGCCTACAACAATAGCTATCATTCAAGTATCGGGATGACACCTTATGAAGCTTTATATGGAAGGAAGTGTAGATTAATTGGATGGTTTGAAGCTGGTGAAACTGCTTTGCTTGGTCCAAATCTTGTTCATCAGTCTATGGAGAAAGTTAAAGTGATTCAACAGCGGCTACAAACGGCCCAAAGTCAACACAAGTCAAATGCTGATGTTAGAAGAAGAGGGCTTGAATTTGCCATAGGTGATTGGGTATTCCTGAAGGTGTCACCAATGAAAGGCATAATAAGATTTGGAAAGAAAGGAAAGTTGAGTCCACGTTATATAGGTCCATATGAAATTGTCAGAAGATTTGGACAAGTTGCATATGAATTGAAATTACCCCAAGAACTCTCCTCAGTTCATCCAGTGTTTCATGTTTTGATGCTTTAAAAGTGCATAGGAGATCCATCTAGTTTTGCTCCCATTGAAGACGTACAAGTCATGGAGGATCTCACTTATGAGGATATACCTATTGATATTCTGGATCGACAAATGAATACATTACGGAATAAAGAAGTAGCTTCCGTAAAGGTACTTTGGAGAAATCAACAAGTAGAGGAGATCACATGGGAAGCTGAAGAACTAATGAAGTCAAAGTACCCATATTTGTTTCAAATGGAAGAGAAAGGTCAGGATGCGGGATCGGAGAATTAACAAGTAAGTATTTATAAGCATTAAGTATATGTACATGATAACATGAAGAATGATCCTAGACTTGCATTTGTTTAAATTGAATGATGTCACTAACATTCGAGGACGAATGTTTCTGAGGGGGGAAGGATGTAACACCCCATACATTTCCGACCCTACTTGATTGACTTAACACTTATGAAATTATTTAAACATAAGAAAGTTGGTGGATTATGTGTTAGTTTATTGGGCTAGGCTATTGGGCCCAAATGAGACCAAAATGAAGTAAAAGGCATGGCCCAAATGGCCAATGACCCATTCTTCCATGTTGACTAAGTAATATGCATTTGATGTTGGCTAAGGATGACCATTCAGCCATTATAAAAGGCACAAAGTCAGATTTTTATTCCACAAAGCACACATGCCAATTCTAGAATATTCAAGATATTTCTCATCTCAACTCAAACCCTAAGTCATCACTCCTTTGGACAAGATCACCCTCTTGTAAGCTTTAGTAAGTGTTCATTATTATGGTTTAGCATATGATATGCTTAATATGGTGTATAAATCATGTTGGTTATGTTGGCAAAGTGTTAGACAGTTTAGTATGTGTAAACCAGTGTGCTTTTGCTCTATCGGTGAAGGATTTTGCCTTCTAAACTTGAAAGTGGACTTGTGATATTGAAGGAAGTGAGTTTGATGGATTAAATATCAACATGTATGATGTGGTTATGTCCTTCACTTGTTTTCTTTTTGTATATAACATTTGGAATTGTTGTTGTGAAATTGTGCATGGAATGGGTGTCGTATTGAAAGGAAAATGCAGTTTTGGTGATGTTCATGTGTGTTGTAAAACCATGACTGTTTGTGGGCATCCAAGTGACCAAAAATATGTAAAGAAAATCTTACTTATGGCCTTGGACCATTTATTACACAAAAGGGCCTAAAAGAGACCTTTTTTGGCCAAATCGGGCATCCGCCCTCGCGTCTGGAGCACCTGCGGGCGCAGATGCCAACGCAGGTGGATATGGAAAAGGCCAGAGGGGAACCTACGACTGCATGTCATCCACCTGCGGGTGCAGGTGGCCTCCCATCCCAGTCCAGAATTTTGTTTTGTATGTTTTTGCCTCTCTTTGATCCCCGAAGTCCCGTATACCCTTTTTGGATGTAATTATCAACTTATGATACCTTTTGAATGACTTTAAGGGGTTGTTTGGAGGCATGATGGATTATACCTGTCACGCCCCGAGTTCCAACTAGGCGGACTGGCACCCAAAGCCGATAAGGCCCGGGAGAACCAATCTTTGCTCACGTCCATTCATATGCATACCATAAGAAACATCACCAACACTTACTGACATAAAATGCTAATAGCGGAAAATCATGGAGCATATAATGTATACATTAAAGAAACTTGGCCGTTAGGGCCATCAATTCAAGATGTACATACGTCTCTTACATTTACATACCCACATATGTCTACAAAAGCCTCTAACAAATGCATTTACAAGACCAATTGAAAATTGGAACAAGTCCCCGCTTTATACAACATGTACAATACCAAAACACATGTACAACTGTGACTCGGAAAGCCCCGAACCAACTGGAGCTCACCAAAGATCCGCAAACAACTGGCAACCTACTGTGGGGGTCTACTGGCACCTGCACCTGCAGCAAGTAAGGTAAGTCCCCCAAGGGACGTCAGTACGAAGAATGTACTGAGTATGTAAGGCTCATAAGAAACTGTAATGATGCATAAAATACGTCAATGAACTCGAATACAATTGAATAACCAATATGGATAAGTTATCATTCTGTATGTTGGGAACCATGTATATTGCTTTCATTACTTCTTTGCTTCTTTACTTCCATGCTTATTCATCGTCACTTGTATCACCATGTACCCGGGCCCCAACTGATCAGTGGGTCTTTACATAACATAACGTTATGTTGGGATCGGCTCGAGCGAGGCTTATGCCTCTAGAGCTACCACTCATAAATCAATACATCGGGTTCGGTTCGAGCTAGGTTATTACCTCTAGAGCTACCCCCTGTCAGGTTCGGTTTGAGCTAGGCGTATGCCTCTAGGACTACCCCCTGATCCAATAATCTCGGGATCGGCTTGAGCTAGGATTTCGCCCCCAAAGCTACCACCCATACTCAGTCATTCTTTACTTTTGAGATTGCTACAATGATAGTTATAACATTATTGGAAACATAACCTTATTAGAAACATAGGATCTTTGGAACATTAGTCAATGCATATGAGACATGTGAATGAAAATTGATCAATGCATAAGGGACATGTGATGAACCATAATTGATACCCGAAAATAGGATACCTTAGAACATTTCGGAATGGACAAGTACAATGTCAATGTGAATACTATGTGCTGCAGAAGGATACGGATAGAGTAACCTTACATACCTTATACTTCCAATATGAATATACACTCTTATACGTGAATACAATATTCCAGCTCCTTCCTTATGTTTCACTCTACAACACAAGTACATAACGGAGCTTACGTTAACAATCAACTACCTTACGAGTGTATAAAACGACAATGAGTTACATATTTGCCTTAAAATGTCATCCCCCCCCTCCTTTTACAATACCATTCACAGCATTGTTATACCAACGATACCTCAACATGCCATACATTGACCACAACATCATATACAAATAGAATTTCACAACAAGCTTCTCCTTTACACTTTCTCATCTACATCGTATCACAATTAATCCACCAAGTCACCTTAATACACCTCATAACAACATATCGGCCAAAATCCCCATAATTCACCCTTATAGAAAAATAACAAGTTTAGAAACATAATCACACCATACATGTGGATATTTCATCCATGCCATGCACTTTCATCAGAACATCAAGTCACCTTTCAAGTTTAATTCACAAAGATGGCACATCTTTTACCAAAGGGAAAAAGTGTCCTATTCAACCTTGCCAACATAACCATTATGATATACACACCACCTTAAGCGTATAATAAATTAATCCATAAGAATAAGGACTTACCTAGGCTTGTGAAAGGATGATCTTGTCCCACTAAGTGTTGTTGCCTTAGGGTTTATGAGATAAGAATGACTTGAGAAATATCTAGAAAGGCATGAGAGTGATGAATGAATTAAAATCTGATTTTTGTGCCTTTAAATAGGCCCTCAAGGCAAAGGGATCCTTGGCCACATGTTTGATCCATGCTAAATGGGTCATCCCCTTACTTGTTGAGGCCCATGTCTTATTACATGATATTTGGGCCTCAAATACAGAATATAAATCCAGCCCAACACATTTAATCGGTCATACACTCAAACATTCCATCCGGTCAAAACAGGCCAACAAAGATGGCAAAATCCCACAGTATCGTGGCTGGTATCATAGACACCAGTCACGCCACGTAGGTTGGTGTCGTGGAAATCAGACCAAAATCCAAGTCTCTGAAGTTCATCCACGGCACCCACTCACGTCACGTGAGTGGGAGTCGCACCACGTGACTCCTGCCGTGGAAATCAGACTATTGTTCCAACTCTCTGAAGTTGGTCACGGCATCCACCCAAGTCACGTTGGTGGGGCTCATGTCACGTGATTCCTACCGTGACTCACCTTTGTACCTCAGTTCTTTCCTTCTTCGCATGCTCGTTTCCAGTTCATGCTTCTTCACCTCAGGTGTTACAATACCACTTATGGATTGTTGTTAATACGTTGTTATGGAAGGTATTGAGGTGACTTAATGGAATAATTGCGACGTAGTGTTAATGAGAAAGTGTAAAGGATAAACTTGGTTTGAAATGCTATTAGTTTATGATGTTTTGGTCAATGTGTGGAATGTTGTTGGTATGGTAATGCAGTGGATGGTACTGTAAAGGACCAAATGATGCTATATAGCAGTCACGTAACTCATTATCATTTGGCGCACTTGTGATATAGCTGGTTGTTAACATAAGCTCCGTTATATACTTGTGTTGTAGAGTAACACGTAAGGAAGGAGCTGGATTGTTGTATTCACGTATAGGATTGTGTATTCATATTGAGAAGATAAGGTATGTAAGGTTACTCTTTTCGTATCCTTCTGCAGCACATATTGTTCACACTGACATTGTACTTGTTCCATTCCGAAATGTTCTAAGGTATCTCATTTCAGGTTGTCATCTATTGTTAAGTCACATGTTCCTCATTCATTAGCCATTTGTTATTCATGTGTTACATAATTGTGGACATGGTTCCAAAGTTCCAATAATGTTATGACTATCATTGTATCAATCTCTCAAAAGTAAAGAAAGAAAGTAATCCATAATTGTTGGATGTGAGAGTACGGGTGGTAGCTTTAGAGGCATAAGCCTAGCTCAAGCCGATCCCGAGATTATTGGATCAGGGGGCAGTCCTAGAGGCATAAGCCTAGCTCGGGCTGATCCTGACAGGTGGTAGCTCTAGAGGTAAGAACCTAGCTCGAGCCGAACCTGATATATTAGTTTATGGGTGGCAGCTCTAGAGGTAAGAACCTAGCTCGAGCCGAGCCCGATATATTGATTTATAGGTGTCATCTCTAAAGGCATAAGCCTAGCTCGAGCCGATCCCAACATAACGTGATGTTATGTTAAGACCCACTGATCAGTTGGGGCTTGGGTACGATATGATATAAGTGATGATGAATAAACAATAGAAGCAAAAGGAAATAACGAATGTAAGGTACATGGTTCCACATATGCAGAACGATGGTTTATCCATATCGGCTATTCTCTTATATTTAATTCCATTGAAGTTCTTATGTATGATACAGTTTCATATGGCCTTACATACTCAGTACATTCTTCGTACTGACGTCCCTTGGGGGACTTACCTTACTTGCTGCAGGCACAGGTGCTAGCAGACCTCCACAGTAGGTTACAGGTCATTTGCAGATCTTTGGTGAGCTCCAGTTGGTTCGGGGCTTTTCGAGTCATATGTGTACATTGATTTTGGTGTTATGTAAATGTGGTATAAAGCGGGGGCTTGTCCCAACTTTAGGTTCGTTATGTATATGTATCTGTAGAGGCTTTGTAGACGTATGTGGGAAGACAAATGTAAGAGATGTATGTTTATTTTTGACTTGATGGCCCCGAACGGCCACGTTTCATATATAGTACATGTTTTCATGACTTCCGCATAGTTGCATGAGATATAATGATGTTCATACATTGACATGCATATGAATGTACATGAGCAAAGATTGATTCTCTCGGGCCTCAACGGCTTCGGGAACCAGTCCGCCCCGTTGGAATTCGGGGCGTGACAATTACTTTGGAAGCAGCATCGCCTGAGCTATTCATATACCGTAAGGGTAGATATTGGGAGGTCCCAGAGTCAATATCCTTGGAGTACTGCTCATCCTGGTTTTCGAGAGTAGAAACTATTTCCAGTAATTGAAAAACATAGTTTTTTCTTAAAACCATTTTTTTGAAAAACACTTTTGAAATAAATGAAGGTGAGCCTTGGAGTAACCGGTAAAGTTGCTGCCATGTGACCAGGAGGTCACGGGTTCAAGCCTTGGAAACAACCTCTGGCAGAAATGCAAGGTAAGGCTACGTACAATACACCCTTATGGTGTGGCCCTTCCTCGGACACCGCGCATAGTTGTAGCTTTAGTGCACCGGGCTGCCCTTTTACTTTTGAAAAAAATACAGTCCCTTTAAAAAGCCCAGTCAAACTCTAATTGCGACTCAAAATATTATTTAAATTTATTGACCAAGTACAAACGTCTTCCCACCAAAAGTATTTTTTTAAAAAAAATATATATATTTCAAAATCATCTTTTTTTAGATTTGATTTGTAATTGATGAAAGAAGATAAGAAAATCGTCAGAAAAAAATAAATAAAGACTCTATGAAAATCATGCACATAGCTACAGAGGATATATAGTAATCCTTTTTGGATTTATGGATGTGACAGAGAGGTAATCCAATAAATATCATATTAGAGCTATTGTTGATTCCAATTAAAAGTCTAATCAAGGTAAAACTTTAACATGCACTAACCGTAAAAATTAATGTCTCTACCTAAAAGTCACAAAGGCTAATCCGTTCAAACTTCATGATATCGTATATAGTTGCTCCATATATCGCATTGATAACTGTATCTCTTTTCTTATTTGAACTATATGAAATATTCATGAATGAAATAAAAATTTATTGCATGATTCCATTCAGAAAATGAGTAGTCAAATGCTTCTATAAAATCAATTACTATTCCATATTTTCCGTCATGAAGTTTTTGATGAGTATTAATTCTAAATTGTCGTATGCAATACAAGAGAGTCGAGGAAATACCGGAGAATTGATATTGACGATACTCCTAAAATTTATTGAATCAAGTGGACATATGAAGTTTATAACATTGTTTTAGGGAATAAGGCAATGGAAAGCTGAAAGTCTAGCTAACTGGGGAATATAATGCAAGAACTTGTCTGGATTACATATATCCATCAACTACCCAAAGAAGCTAGGGACGAACTGAACATGGAATACAGACTGAAACTTTCATCCTTTATGACCACTATTAACAACTCATATATGGATAGTATACTTGTGTTTTTAGGAAGACAGTGAGAGGGAGTCCATGGAAGAAGGAAATGGGAGGGGAACAACGTTGGAGGAGAAGAGTTGGATGGGACGACAGGGATAGGATTGTGCACGAATCGATTCGGATCAATTTTAGCCATCATCGAATTGAAATTTTAAATTTTGGTTTATTAAAGTCCTTATCCTAACTCGATTCATTCTAGGTCCAATTCGATATATGTGTATACATTTCAATTTTTTGGATCGATTCGAATTGCAAAACCCAACCATATTCAATTCGAAAAAATTGAAATATTCTAAAATTAAATTCATAAATCGATTCAAATTGTATAAGAAAAAATTGAGTTATCCAAATTGCTTCGAATCGGTTCAAATATTCAAATTGATTCAATTTGTGCACTGCACTAGACAGGGATGGAGAGGAGGGGTGGATTGGAGGAGTTCTCTATTTTAAATAGGATTACAATTTTGAAAATATTATAAGTTTTTTTAAAATACACATGACATTAGTTAATTCGTCCATTTGAGATGAGATGTTTAGATAATTATAGGCTAGGTTTAATTAGTGTCAAATTAACAGTTCGAGCAAGCAATTACATAAGTGATGGAACGAAACATACGCAAAAATTCACCTATAAAGAAAAATTAGATTTTATTGATTGAAGTAAAATACACGTTGCACGTACCCTAAATTAGTATACAAAAAAGGAAATACGACAATGAAAAAAAAATGTAAATCAATAAACAAGATAGTATAGAGCATTTAACGAAAAGAAGTCTTTAAGTGTACACTTAAATGTGTATTACCCATTTTTAAAAAAATCAAAACCACCTACCATAAACATTTTACTAATATATAGGCTAAATTGAATACAACTAAATCCCCATAATCTGCATCTATAGTGTCTTAAGCCTCTAGGATAAATTTTTTATATAATACAATACAAGAGATTAAAAAAGTCTATTCAAACAAATGTACTCTTAGACTACCATAACCTTTTAGGTTGATGCTATCTGGCCTCTTTTTTCAGATTTGCATTCCATAAATCGGAAAAATTATGAACTCCAAAATAATAGATATATTTTTATTTTGATAATCGTGGTGTTTGGATCAGCTTACACGCACTTCAATTAATTTCAAGGGATAACTGTCACCTCCTATCAGTAACAAGTATGAGGTAACTTTATCCACCAAAACTAGGACATATCGGAAGAAATCATCTATTATTTTTGTCTGTACTGAAATTTGAACTTAAAATCTCATGCTTTTTACCCATTTCATTGATTGCTAAGCTAGACCCCTGAGTCCAAAATTATAGACATTTCTAAGTTTCATAGCTTTCACGATAGCTTCATCGGTATACACTTTGGGTACTAGCCAAAATATACATATACCCAATTTTGAGATCATCATTTAAAGATTTCCTTTTATAAACATTACCCTGCTAGAAAATTTCAAATAATATGTAATGACCTTCCCGGTCATTTCCCTCGTTTTCGTGTGTTCTCAGCGTTTAGAGCTTTTCTATAACTGCCCCAAGTTATTTATGACTTGCTGGGACTGACAGTTCGGTTCCCGGGCAGTTCGTCTGAAAATATTATTTAGACCGAGCACGTTGTAAAATATTAAATTAAATTTGAATTTGGTAAAATGACATAGGTAATTACCTTTCAAAAATATTTTTGAAATTTATAAAATTCTTTAGTTATGATATATCTATACTATTTTATAATAGTTTTATAATTTATTAATAATTTAAGCGGAGATAGTGAATTTAAATATGTTAAAATAATATTTTTATTTTATAGAGGTTTTGTTAGAAATAATTTTCTATTAATTATGGTATATTTAAAATATTGTATTTATTTTACCACGGACCTATGCAATACCCGAAAATACACATAATGAATAAATAATTGAAGGGGGTGTTGCCTCCTCCACTTTTACGTGGAGGTGGAGAAGGGTGTACAACAATTAGGCACTATCACCTACACATGCATACATATAAACTTAATACATTGATATTACATTACATTTACAGTACGTTTTACGTTAAACAAGAAAACAAAGTTTTCATCACTTTGTCTGCTAATTGATTTCCTCTCTACACTTAGATATATATATATATATATATATATATATATATATATTGGGTTCGTGAACTCGTTCTCATCGTTTCTACGGTACGTTTTCTTATTTTTTTTGGTAGTTTTCGGTTACGGTGGTATTGTTGGGATTGGTATTGAGGTTTGTGCTACATTTTGAGCTCAATTTGAGCGGTGCTAGTTGTGACTATTGATCATGGGGTGATTTGAGACGCTGTGACGATTTTGGTTTTGTGATTCCGCAAGCGGGCCCCACGTGAACTATTCGGACATTTTTCGAACTAATGCAATATGGGTATCAATAGTCATGTTTTGACATGTAGTTTATTATTTTGGTAGCTTGGCAGCAGTCAGAGGCCTCTCGAAAGGGGAAGACTCCTATTTAACTGGCTTTAGCAGGCATTCGGCGGTGTCCAGGTAGGCTAGGTTTACCTTTCTTTACACTTAGATTGGGCTTATGTGTGATATATGTATGCTATTGTGCTGGTTATGCGGGCTGGTATTATAGACTTGGTGGTGGTGGTTTGCTGTGATTTAGGCCTTCCAGGCCGGATAGGGCTATTCGGATATATTCCAGGCCCGTTATCCTCGTGGTACACCACAAATAACCTATTTGGGGTCGGATCGTATTGTTGTTGTTGTTGCTAGTCTGGGAATGTTATTGTTGGAACTTAGTCCAGGCTTAGACAGACTTAGCCCATACTTAGACAGGTATAACCAGACCTGGTTTTCGGGACTCGATAGCGGGCCCCGTTACCCTTCTTGTCGGCCTGTCAGAACTTTGACATCTTTGGGCTCAGTTAAGCCCTATATGACCTGTTAGGGTTGTGACGGGATTGAGTCACCCCAATTATACCCGGTTAGCCTGTTTAGCCCTGTTAGTCCCTGATAGCACCGTATTTGACCGAGGTCGGCTAGTTTGACTTAGAGCACTGGCCCGCCTTTTCATGACTTATAATGTATACCCAGATTTGTATATACATATTGTTTGTAGTAGGTAGTAACTGTAACACCCTGTATGTTTCCGAACCTATACGACTACGTGTACAATTATGGAAATATTAAAACATGAGAGAATTGGTGAACTATGCATTAAATTGTTGGGCTTAAAGGAGTCATGTGCTATTGGGCCTAAATGAGGCCTAAAAATTTCAAAAAAAAAATGGCCCAAGAATGGAAAAAGATCCATTCTTGCTTGGACCAAAGGAGACCCTCAATCATTGACCAAGTGGATGGATAAGGAGGACCATGAGGCACTATAAAAGGCCACAAATCAGATTTTTAATTCATTTGGACTCTCATGCTTTTCTAGAATTTTCTCAAACATATCCACAAACGCTAAGCCTTCATTCTTTGGGCCAAAGAGTGTTTATTATTATGGTCTAATATATTTTATGCATGGAATATGGTGTATAATATGTTGGTTATGTTGGTGGAGTATTGAGAAGGTCACAATAAGTGAAATGTTACATGTTGCCAAATCGGAGGGTGGTTTGTCTTGTAAACTTGACTATGGACTTGTAGTTTTGAAGAAAGTGAACTTGGTGGAGTAAATATTGACATGTGATATGTGATTATAGTCTTGACTTGTTTTGTCATGGTGTATAATGTTTGGAATTTCTATTGTGAAATCGGTTATTGTTTTGGTACCGTATTGGCCGTGAAGTGTCGTTTTGGTGATGTTATTGTGTGTTGTGAGACTATGGCTGGTTGTTGGCGTCTAAGATGATCAAAAATATGTTTAAATAAGTTTGATTATGATCATGGACCATTCATTGCATAAAAACACCCAAAAGAGACCCTTTTTGGCCGAAACGGGCACCCGCCCTCGCAGATGAAGCACCTGCGGGCGCAGGTGTCAACGCAGGTGCCTCGGATACTGCCAAAGGTCACCTGCGTATGCAGGTCATCCACCTGCGGGCGCAGGTGGCTTAGCGGATCGGCCCAGAACTCCGAATTGCTTGTTTTTGCATCCCTTTGCCCCCCCGAAACCCCTATACCCTTCATGGATGTAATTATCAACTTGTGATACCTTTTGAATGACTTTAAAGGAGTATATCGGAGGTATTTTGCATGGTATCAATTATGTATGGTTGTTCATGTGTTGTTACAAACGGTATTGAGATGCTTTGATGGAGTGATTGTGACGTAGTGTTAATGTGGAGGTATAAATGGTAAACTTAGTGTAAAATGTTATTGATTTATGATGCCTTGGTCAATGAATGGAATACTATGGTATTGTTGGTATGATAATGCCATGAATGGTGTGATTATGTTATTAAACTTGTTATTTTTCCATAAGTGTAAATTATGGGATTTTGGCCGATATGTTGTTGTGAAGTGTAATGAGGTGAGTTGATGGAATAAGTGTGATGTTGTGGTGATGAAGAGTGGAAAGTATGAACTTGGTATGATATGCTAGTGGTTTATGATATTTTGGTCAATGTTGGGCATGTTGTGGTATTGTTGATATGACCATGTCGTAAAGGGTATTGTAGAGAAGGAAATGACATTTTAGAGACAAACATGTAACTCATTGTCGTTGTATGCGTTTGTAAGGTAGTTGGTGGTTAATGTAAATTCCATTACGTATTTGTGTTGTAGAGTGAAACATAAGGAAGGAGCGGAACTACGGTATTCACGTATAGGATTGTATATTCGTATTGAGGAGATAAGGTATGTAAGGTTATTCTGTATGTATCTTCCTGCAGCACATATTATTCATGTTGTCATTGTCCTTGTTCAATTCCGAAATGGTAAAAGGTATATCATTTCAGGTTGTCACATGTTACTATTCTCATGTTTCTTAATCATGGACCAATCATGACTCATATGTCTTTCAATCATTGATCGATATTCCAAAGCTTCCAGAATGTTATAATTATTACCAAGTATCAATCTCATGAACAAAGAAGAGTGAAGTAATGCAAGTATGTGTTCCAATAAGGTTATGATCACCTAATGTACCAATCTCATAAAAGTAAAAGAGAGAAGTAATTCAAAGAGGTGATGAAAGAAGTGATTCCCGTATGGTTACTCTATATTTTTCTTATGGTTACTTCAAGATTATTGTATAATTACTTTACAAGTACTTTAATAATTACTTTATATTCCCTCATGGTTACTTTAACATTATTTTATAATTACTTTATCACTACTTTATGGTTCTTTGAGTGCGGGTGATAGCTTTGGGGGAAAAAGCCAAACTTGATGCCGAACCTACTTCCTTGTTTTCCGGGTGGTAGCAGGGGGAAAGCTCAGTGGGGCAGAAGCCAAGCTTGATGCCGAACTTTATTATATTCACTGGATCAAGGGGGAAGCTCAGTGAGGTAAAAGCCAAACTTGATGCCGAACCTGCTTCCTTGTTTTCCGGGTGGTAGCAGGGGGGAAGCTCAGTGGGGCAAAATCCTAGCTTGATGCTGAACTTGAGACGGTTGCATATTGACGGATGCATTGCATATTGACGGTTGCATATTGACGGATGCCTTGCATATTGACGGTTGCATATTAACGGTTATACATCATTGACAATTATCTATTGACGGTTCTAACTACTAACGGTAACGGACATAAAAGGCAAATGAAATAATAAACGTAAAGTACCCATTTCCACACATACTGAATGACGATGATGAGTTATTCACATTGACTATTCTCTTGCAATCAAGTTCATTGAGGTGTTTAAGTTTCATGAAGTTTCTTATAGCCTTGCATACTCAGTACATTCTTCGTACTGACCCCTTTGGGGAACTTACTTTATTTACTGCAGGCACAGGTGTTAGTAGAACTCCACAATAGGCTATGAGTCATCCGCAGATCATTGGTGAGCTCCAGTTAGTTCGGGGCTTCTCCGAGTCACATGTGTACATTGTTTAGGTTTTGTAATCATTGTATAAAGCGGGGACTTGTCCCGACTACAGGTTGTTGTGTTCATGTATCGGTTAGAGGCTTTGTAGACAAATGTGGGTTATGGATGTAAGAGACACATGTCCGTTTTGACTTGATGGCCCCAACGTCCAAGTTTCCTGAATACATTTATCTAGCGTATGTTTCCATGTTCATGTTTTTCGCATAGTGCATAAGGTATCATAAGATTCACACGAAGGTTCAGAAGCAAAGATTGGTTCTCTCGGGCCATATCGGCTTCGGGTGCCAGTCCGGCCTGAATGGGATTTTGGGTCGTGACAGTAACCTAGAAGGACCCCGAGATTGACTTGTAGCATATTGTGGAATTAGCTTCTGTACTTATATACTAGTGTTGACTTTGGACTAGGGCGTTTCCTATTTATCTGATATGATATGACATTCGATTCTGTTTTGGTTACTGGCTATTATGAGTTCCGGTTCAAGTCCGGCCACTGATTATTATGAGTTTCGGTTCAAGTCCAACCACTGATTATTATGAGTTTCGGTTCAAGTCCGGCCACTGATTATTATGAGTTCTGGTTCGAGTCCGGCATCTGGTTATGATATGATTAGAGAGTTTTGGTACTGGGTACCGTGGTTACTGGATACTGATACAGCTTCGAGACACTGGTGACTATGCATTTACTTTTCTTGTGTGTCCCGCCGGTTTATAGGGGCCAGGCTGGGTTATTATTTTCTTCCGTGTGCCTATCGGGTTTATGGGGGCCCAGATAGGTTATGTTTGACTTGTGTGTTTACTTACGCATTTATTCACTCGATTATTCGGTATCACATTTATTTATTTCCTAAGCATATCTACACGCCTCGGCAATTACTTATGTATTTATTACTTATACCCCGGACTTAGCATGCCCCCCTGCACTTTAGTTTGCTTATATTATATTGAGCTCAGTCGGCCGATGATGCCTACTGAGTACCTGTTGCCCCGGTACTCATACTGCACTTCTGCATCTTTTTCCCCGATGCAGATCCTGGCACTAGCCGACAGTTTTGACGTGACTCTCTTCTCAGCACTGATTCCGAAGCAGGGTGGGCTTACTGACGTCCGAGGCAGATCCAACTCCATCTTCTACTGTATAGTCTTTTGCTCTCGAGACTATTGTACTTGTTATACATATTTGGTTTCTGTCTTGTATTTTGGGTATGTTAGTAGTGGCTCCTGTACCGACCCCACCAGATCTTGGGAGGGGTTCTTGACTTTATATATATTGTCCTCTTCCTTCTCAGTCTTGTTATGGGTATATTTTGGTTCTGTTTGTTTTTATATTCCCAGTATGCTTATTAGTACGGTTACTACCACTTCATCTCTGTTCTTTTGAGATTCCGCCCATTAGTCTGGCGCTTGTCGCTCCGGGCTAGGGTTTGGCTTGCCTATTGGTGGGTTACGGTAGGCGCCATCAAGATTCACATATTGGGTCGTGATATAATATCCGAAATAACCCAAAGCATTTACCAAAACGAAGATCACTGCTTCTTTCGGTCCTTTTTAATTCGGGAAAAGCACACAAATTCAACCAAATTTATAAATATATACCCAAGCATGCCCCAACCCAAATTAATTTCAGTCAATAGACATGCAACTCAATTTATTTCGCTGATATGCCCCTTAATTCCACTATTTTTTTTCTCCTTGTATTAATTGTTTTGACTTTGCATTTAATACTTTGTCCTTTGCATTTATTGTTTTTTTTTCCTTTTTTTTTCATTTATTTTTTTTATCTTTTTTCTCCTTTTATCATCTACTAAAGATATCATTTGATAATATTTTATTATTTGTTTCCTTCATTTTTATTGTTTTCTTTTAGGTTCGTTTTCTCTTAATTCTTCTTACTTTTTTTCATTAATTCATCTTCTATTTAATCTTTTGTTCCTTTTTATATTTTTATTCTTTTTTTAAGAAAATTTAAAAAACAAAAAAATATGAACTAATTATTGTTAGATTAATAAAAATAAAAAGATATATAGCTAGACTACATTAAGAAATCATTAAGGAAAATACAAAAGACCACTGGCTCATTCATTAAAAATCTATCTATCTATATATATATATATATATATATGTGTGTGCACGCGCGCTTTTGCAAATGAAAGCAAAATTTCTATTTAAAATATGTCTATGTTTTTTGTAATTTATTTTACAAAATTTAACTTGCTAAATTTGATATATGAATTAAAATATCAAAATTATGTGAAAAATTATGTGATACCCTATTAGTATATGATACATACTACATGGATTTCATAGAGGACTGAGAAATGTTGAAGCTGACCAAAGTGCTATCATGCTGATATATAGATATAATGTGATGGGATCATGGAGGACTAAGAAGTGTTTCATTGAAGGACCAAAGCATACCTCAATGATATCATGACACTATGTAGATATATCGTAATGGTTTCATGGTTAATTGAGCAATCTCATTGAAAGATTGAAGCAAATCTCAAT
Organism: Capsicum rhomboideum; assembly: GCA_031232105.1. Taxonomy (NCBI): domain Eukaryota; kingdom Viridiplantae; phylum Streptophyta; class Magnoliopsida; order Solanales; family Solanaceae; genus Capsicum; species Capsicum rhomboideum. The sequence goes on along the minus strand of CP124709.1, from coordinate 135,386,351 downwards.
TATTCCATGTCAGTATATAGCCATACTGTGATGGATATCCAAAGAACTGAAGCAAACCTCAGTGATAGATGTCAGTATATAGATAGATTAATGTGATGGTATCATGGAAGACTGAAGAGTGTCTCCCTGAAGGACTGAAGCTTCAAATGATACCATGATAGTAGTATATAGATATACAGTGATGGTATCATTAAGGATTGAGTAGTAACTTATTGAAGGACTGAAGCAGTCCTTCATGATACCATATTAGTATATAAATATATTGTGATGGTATCATCGAGGACTAAGGAGTGTCTTATTAAAATGACTTAAGCAGTCCTCCACTAAAAATAATAGGGTCCAAAATAGTTGTCATTTTAGAAAATTAAGATTTAATTAATTATTAGTTTCCACCTTCACCCTTGCTCAACAAATGTGGACAGATATTCATATGGAGAAAATTTTACACATATAGCTAATTACCCTTTGGTAAACATAATGCTTTGTTCTCAGCCAAAATTTATCATCGCAACTAAGATGGGTAGCTGCCGTAAGAGGGACATCTCTCAAGTTTTCGATTCCTATGATGATCTTGAGAAAGTTAAGGTGTTGAAAAAAGATAACAAACAACACCGGGTATCGATGCTCAAGAAACGCTTCGCTAATGTAATCTACAATTTGGAAGCAGAAAGAATAAAAAGAACGGTGGATTTTGACGACAATTTGGAAGCAGAAAGAGAGTTTTTGAAGATGATCGGCGCTGCTTGAATGTATTCCCAGAAATTGGACGTAACTTTCTTGAAGATTAGGGCCGAGAATCCCCTTGGCCTATACTGTCTTTATTTGTTCTTTGATTTCTTCTCATCCAACTCCTTAGCAGCTTTTCATTTAGAAATCTTGATGGACGTAAATTAAATCTCAAGAGAAAGCAATATGTATGTAGTAGTGAAACTAAGCTAACAACTTTTGGAAGTGATCCAATAACCATATTTTAATTTTAAAAACAAACAAACAGAAAATAACATGAAACCCTTACGTTTATTATTATTTAGACCACATACATACACGCAGGTAAGTAACATATCAAGATCAATTACAAAATCTAATTAAGTACATATTATAAACTTGAATAATTCTTACGCATTTCTGTTACATATATAATTTGTTCTTTTCATTTCTATACTCAAATTCCCCAAGACATTACGTTACTTTCAGACAGCGCCGATCATCATCAACAATTCTCTTTCCGCTTTCAAACCGTCATCGAATTCAACTGTCCTTTTAATGCTTTCTATAGCAATCCTCGCAGCTTCTCTTTCTCTTTGGCGTTGCATCATTAACTTTCCCTTCTCTAATTTCCGAAACTGCTTTTCCCAATCCTCTTTCTTCTTCTTCATCTGTTCTTCATCGAAATCTTTACCACGAACTACTTGTTCCGATTTGATGATTATGTTAGCAAAACGGTTCTTCAACGACGCAGCTCGGACCAGTTTTTTAGTAGCTTTTTCCAGCGCTGCAACATCATCAAAATCGTTGGAACAACTATCAGAAACATGAGTGAAATTCCTCTTCCTACTGCAGCAAGCCATCTTCTTTGGGGCAACGGCAACCTTTGATTGAGAAGAAAACACCATATTTACTAATAAACCTTAGTATGACAGCGATGTAGAACTAGTAATAAAACCCTAGCCAAGAGATTAGTTGACGAAAGTTATAAGTGAAGTGAGTAGTAAATCAACTAAGTAATATATAGGCAAGATTTTTCCTATTCCCATATGGAAAAGGAGTCCCAAAACGTGTTTCCTAAAACTATTGTGCAATCAAATATGGTAATTACTTGTGCCGTTGGTTTAATTTCTTGATAAGTTATTTCTTGTAATTCAAGCAATATAATTTACTTTAAGTTGTTGTCTGTGATATTATTGTCACTCAAATACATACGTTAGTAACATAATGTTACTTCCAGTTCATATCAGTTTCTCAATTTTTTGGTTGAGCAATGCAAATTATAAGATTTCAAGTCTAACAAAAAACCACGAGTATTAGAGAAAATTCTAAAGATTCCCGGGGAAAAAAAATAGAGATGTCTCCTACGTTACCCCTAATATGTAAAAGTATCGACATAATTTCATAGAGTCATTCGGTCTGAATGCTACATGAAAAACGTAAGCCAGATGACGAAATGGAAAGAGTTGGGATGTAGAAGATTATAACATGAGTGATTCGGCAGATTTAGATTCATATATATATCCATCCATCACTTTATGTGTAGGTTTTTCTCAAGACTGGATTTTTGTGTTATTTGGCCTCTTTATAATACTCCCTCCGTTTCAATTTATATTAGTTAGTTTGACTTATCCTGAAATTTTAAGAAAGAAAGAAAAAATTTTGAAACTTGTATCTAAAATAAGTCATAGATATTTACGTGGCTATAAATCATTTCATTGAGGGTAAAATAAGCATTTTAAAGTTAAGTTGTTACTAAATGAAGAAATGTGTCATTCTTTTTGGGGCTGACTCTAAAGGAAAGTGATTCATATAAAATGAGATAGACATAGTAATATTTTATCTATAACAACAACATTCATATTTATAACAGTACGTGCTTGTTGAAATGACTAAGTTTAGTTTTGCGGTTATAGTATCTTTCATCCTTTGCTTTTGTGCCATCATGCACAAGCGAGCAACCTCTCACCGCTCTTCTAATAGATCCAAGCTTCCTCTTAATGATTCTTCATTTGTTTCTTCATCGACCTTTGAGTAGCAATAACTAGGCTCGCCTACCTCGACAGGTATTAGCGCCTCAGCTCCATATACCAACGGGAATGGGGTCCCCCCATGCTAGACTTTGTGGTTGTGCGGTGTGCCCATAGCACACCGGGTAGCTCCTCAATCTAACATCCTTTAACTTTTTCCAATATTTTTTTGAGGTTGTGCAGCACCGTGTTATTCATAGACTCAACTTGCCCCTTTGCTCTTGAGTGGTAAGGAGATGAGGTGATTCATTTAATGTTCATTTTGGCCAAAAACTCTGGTACTTTCAATCCTACGAATTGAGTGTCGTTGTTACATGCAATCTCCTTGGGTATACCGAACTTGCAAATTATATGATCCCGTATGAAGTCTATCACCTCCCGCTCTCGAACATGCTTGTATACCTTCGCTTCAACCCATTTGGAGAAATAATCTGTCATGACCAGCAGAAACTTCACCTGGCCAGGAGAGGGCGGCAAAGGTCTATCCCCCACTTCATAAAGGGCTAGGGAGAGGTCACCGCATGTATCACTTTCTCCATCTGGTGGAGCTTTTGGGAGAAACTTTGAAACTTGCTACATTTCTCGATGAACTTCTTGGCGTCCTTTTCCATACTAAGCCAATAATACCCCGCCTGCAACAATTTGTGTACCGGGAAGCTTGTTCAAAAATGATTTCCAAATACTCCCTCAACACGTGCTCAGTGTACCTAGGTCCTAGACATTTTCCTAGTGGCCCCAGGTACGTTCTTTGATAAAGGTTTCCACCCACCATACAATATCTAGTCTGGAGTACCGGAGACATCTTCACATCTGTGGGTAGCTTGCCCTCTCTTAGATATTTGACGTAATCATTCCTCTAGTCCCATACAAAGCAATTGCGGTTCACCTCCTCTCATTTTGGGGCTTCCAATGTCGAATATAAAAGTTGGACCACAGCTCCCCTTGCAATGTCATCCACCTTTGTGGCTGATCCCTGTGTAGCTAGTGCGTCCGCCTCGTAATTTTTTCTTCGTTGGAATCTGCTCCAAACTCTATTTCTGGAAACGTGATAAATGATCCCGTACCTTGACCGCATACTTCATCATCTGCTCATCGTTAGTATAAAAAGCCTCATTGATCTGATTCACCGCTAACCGAGAGTGGCAAAAGAGGTCAATCATCTCAGCACTTATACTCCGAGCCAGACCTAATGTAACACCGCAAAATTTTAGAACCTTCAAGAACTAATATATTCATATAAAGTTAGGTTTTAAAAATAAATAAAAATATTCTGAGTCACGACACCAACGCACGTGACGTGGGTTGACCTACGTGACGTGGGTGGGCTTCCACGGAACCGTAGGTCCCTTCCGTGAATTAGATTCCGCAAGCTAGGAAAATTCCCTGATTTTCACGGAACCACTCCACGGCCCGTGGGATGACTTACGGCACGTAGGTGGGTTCCGTGACCTGATTTCGAGAAAAAAAAATTTAAGGTCGTCCTAGGGGTATTTTGGTCATTTTTCCTTATGAGATCCAACCCTTGCATACTTAAAACCCTTTTAGCGATCAGATATCCTTATTTTGAAGAGGGATACAATTATAAACCCTTTCTCCTTCCCCAAAACATTTAAAGAAGCAAAATCAACTAGGGTTCAAGATTCAAGACCCAAATCTCAAGCTTTCTCAAATTCTTCCATCAAAAGGCATGTTTGAACACTCCCTATTTCAAATATTATTCTAAATTGTGATTATTATTTATTATGTATATTATGATGGTGATTTTGAAACTAGAGTTTAGGATTTCATTATTAAAGCTTGACATAAATTTTTCCTTTCTTTATGAATAATGATTTAATCTATAATTGGGGGTTTTGAGACTGAATTGGCTATTTGAAATTTATGAACTATAATTGATATATGTTTTAGCCATGATTCCTAGTCTCTTGAAAGCTTTGAAACTTCATAAGGAATATAAATGTTTTTCCCTATCCTTTATATCATTGAAAGAATTGTGTTGTTTAAAAGGGTTTGAAATTGTTATGAGAATTTCAATTATGATTATGTTTATGATTTTAAAGGCGGGATTTTGGAGTCAAAATGTTTAATGAAAATTATTTGGCATGATAAGAGTGACTTGCAAGGTTCTTGGTATGACGATACCAACATGCTAATGCCTTAATGAAAGACTCCATGATTGAATGTAATGAAAATATTTTAATTGGGCCTGAAGAGAATTATGTAGTTTACCGAAAGGTGTAGTCCCTGTGACCAACACTGGAAACCGCATTTGCCGACGTTGGGAGGTCTTGTCTTGAAATATGGACGACCACTGTATGCTTGCCTTGAGCAGTTGTATGCAGCTATGATTATGTTATGATTTGGCCAACTATGTTATCTCAGTCCATGCGGCTAACATGGGCTGAGGCCCCGCCAGTTGGGGAGTACTGGACCCATATTGCCCGTGGGTTACTTAATGTCGGTGTTACTACATAGTTTAGAATTAAGAATTTCAAATGATGGTTTTATTTTATACTTTCAAATGTTCTTTATTTCATACCTCAGTTATGACAGAATTATGGTATGAAATTTTCCAAATTATTATTATTATTATTATATTATATGAACTATTTTGGATCCTTTTCCCTCGGGTTGCATGCCAGTACTCATGGTGCTGACCGTGCCCGGACACTACATCTTTTCATGACGTAGGTTTTGAAGCATTTACCCGTGATTCTGCCAGTGTTAAGATTCACTCAGGCCAGTAGTTAGCAAGTGGTGAGTCATCCATCTTTCGGAAGGCATATGTTTTCTTTCAGCTAAACTTGGGTTGTCACGCCCCAAATCCCATCGAGACATGATTGGCACCCGTAGCCGATAAGGCCCGAGAGAACCAACCTTTGCCTATGCTCAATCATATGCATATAATATTCATAACCACCATTGCATAATATTACGAAATACGAATAAAGGAGAACATGGGACATATTTAGGCATACATATGAAACTTGGACGTTGAGGCCATCCAATCAAAACAACATGTGTCTTTTACACTATTACACCCACATCGGTCTACAAAAGCCTCTAACAAGAGCATTGACCAAAATGAACCATAAGTCGGGACAAGTCCCCGCTTTACACATTATGTACAATACCAAAACATATATACACTCTGAATCGGAGAAGCCCCGAATGAGCTGGAGCTCACCAAAGAGCTGCTAACACTGGCAATCTACTGAGGAGGCCTACTGGGACCTACGCCTGCAGTAAGTAAGGTAAATTCCCCGAGAGGGGTCAGTACGAAATAAGTACTAAGTATGCAAGGCTCAGATGAAACTATACAACACATGAATATTTCAATGAATATGTCAATGAACTCAAAACATATGAATACTCAATGTGAATAAGTCACCATGTTACGCTTTGAAAACCATGTGGATTGCTTTCATTATTTTCATTACTTTCTTTATCTCAATGCTCACATGCCATTACATAACACAATGTACCCGGGCCCCGACTGATCAGTGGGTCTTTCATATCATCATATAGGGATCGAGTCGAGCTAGGCTTATGCCCCTAGACTTGCCACCCTTGGGATCCAGTCGAGCTAGGCTTACGCCCCTAGACTTGCCACCCATAAATCCATATCTCGGGATCGAGTTGAGCTAGGCTTACGCCCCTAGACTTGCCACCCATACTTGATCATTGACCACATTTGCGTTACTTTGATCATTACTTTGAGATTGATACTTTGATAATCATAACATCACTTTGGAACTTTGGAACACAACATTGTTGGAAACTTTGAATCATTGACCAATAAGTGAAGAACATGTGAACAAATATCAATGAGAAATATAACATCACTAGCACCATGATACTATTGGAACCATTGGACAAGAAGCCATGAACAAGAGACACAAGTATAGGCACTATTGGAATATTGGAACATAGCCTTCTTTGAACTTTCGGAACATTAATCATGAATATGAGAAATGAGATTCACAATTGATCAATGAGTAGGAAATATATGACAATGACCATAAATAAGTGCATATGGGATACCTTGGTACATTTCGGAATAGAACTAAAGAAATGTCAATTGTGAACACTATTGGCCGTAGAAAGATACGGACAAAATAACCTTGCATACCTTGGATTCGCAATACGAATCTACAACCTTAGATGCGTAGACAATAATCCCACTCCTTCTTTATGTGTCTACAAATACATAACGAAATTCACATTAACCACCAATTACTTTACAAATGCATACCATGTCAATGAATTACATGTTTGGCTTTCAACATGTCATTTCCCTTTGACAAAACCATTGATCATACTATTATTCCAAAAATTCCATAATATTCCCAACATTGACCAATACATGAAAATCAATACATTTCACCACAATACTTCTCCTTTACACTTTCTTATCCATAACACATCACAAATAATCCATCAAAGCACCTTAATTCAACTCATAACACATATCGGCCAAAATCCCAAAATTCCCACTTTTAGAAAAGAACAAGTTTTATACCAAAAATAACACCATACATGTTCATATTTTGTCCATACCATGCTTTTTCATCAAAGGCACAAGGCCTAATTCACACTTGAATTCCATATACCACAAATCTCATACAAACTCACCAAGTTCCATGACCAACTTTTCCAAGCACAACCAACATGATATACATATTCTTTTATGCATATAAGATATTAATCCATGAAAATAAATACTTACCAAGGCTTGGAATATGTTGATCTTGTCCAAGAAGTCTCAAGGAAATTATTTTACTTTAGGGTTTGGAAATGAGAAATGTTTGTGAAAAATGTCCAAAAAGATATGAGAGTTTTGTGTGAATAAAAGAAAATCTGATGTTGGAGCCTTTATATAGTACTCAAGGCATCCTTAGCCACATTTGGTATTTAATACAATGTTTACTTGGTCAACATTGGAAGATTGGGTCATTTCCTCTTTGGGCCTTGTCTTTTATTCCATTTTGGGCCTCAAATTGGGCCCAATAACATGTCTCAACTTAGACCACCAATTCTCATGTATAATACATCATATATCTCATGTTTAATTAATTCCATAATGCCACGACAATATTCACTTATGAGATTTTCATTCGTAGCCTCAATCGCAAAAATAGGAATTCTAGTCACCTATGGCTTCTTTGAACATTTTGGTAAATTCTTGTATTCCATGGTTTGATCATGTAGGAGTATGTAGTAGTGTATCGAGGTATTTGAAGCCTTAACAACTCTAAAGGAACTCAAAGGAATCAAAAGAAACCATGGAAGAATCGTCGTTGCATTTCGTCGCAAAACGAGCTCGGAAAGGCCAATTATGTTGTGCCTTGCGCCACTGCCTTGCTTTGCAGCAGTGGCGCAGGAATTGAAGGTTCTCTGAATCAGTGGCCTGCTGGATTTTTCAGCCATTTTTTTCTAACACTTGCATATCATCCAATACCCTATCAAAACACTACAAAATACTTACGTAATGACCTTAATCATCAAGTAAACATGACTCCAAGGTACCAAATGAGGTTGGAAATGTATGGGGTATTACACAAGACATCTCCGACTAAAATCTAATCACATGTACGAGGCTCGAAGTAAATTTTTTTTTTCATCACCAACCTTACAAAATACATACTCATAGCGTCTCGAAACTTAAGTAACCATTGTTCAACATCATCACATAGGTCGAAAAGGTACGGGGTGTTACATGGGCTATTTTGTTTTATGGTATTGCCGGGGCTATGTTCCGGTATAGGATATTCTTATTCATGTTGTTAGAGTCTTCGTAGACTAAGTTAGTTAAATATTTTTATGTCATGTTCAAGACTTGAGTTCTGGATTATTGATTTCCTTTGAACTTCATAACTTATGGGTCTGTTTTCCGCACTTTTTTTATAACTATGCTTATGATGTAATGCTAAGAGGTCTTCTCGGGCCTTCATTGGTTCGGAAAGCCCGTCAAGGCCAGGACCTCTGTTTGGGTAGTTACAAACTTGGTATCAGAGAACGGTTCAGGGTCCCAGGGTGTTTATGAAGCGGTATCTAGTAGAGTCTTGCTTATGGGTGTGTTGTGCACCACACTTATAATCAGGAGGCTACAATGCATTTAGGATATGTTTATCATTCTTTCATACTCTAGATCATGCAATAGTGTGCTCCTAAGAAAGTTATCTAGATTTCCTGCCTGACTCTAATTCTGCTGGCTATGCCTCATCTTTGAAATGATAGAAGTACAAAGGTTCAGATTTCTAACGACGTGATCCTTTCCGATTAAGTCATCAAAAAGTTACAAAACTTCACCAGGACCTGAGAGGGGTCCATTAGTGCATCAAAGTCTATTCATTTTAGTGTATATCCCTATCTTCATGAATTGTGCGGTTGATTCTATGTGAGACATGTATTTAGACCTTTTCAAGAACCTTGTTACAGACGGCTTGCTTAAAATGGGAAGGTATGTAGCTTGATGTTGTGGTAATGTTTCCACCCAAGAGGTAGTGTAAATTAGGGTGTTATAATAAGCTATGAGCAGTAAGATGATCCTAGAATCAAAAATATGGAGTCGTAAATTTAGAACCCATAGAGTGGGGCTAGTGATTGATCAAAGAATGTAGCTAGAGTCTACCTATTAAGTGAGTGTTGGGGTGGTATGCCCTTATGGTGATTGGCCAAGGCTATAGCAAGATTTGTAGATTTTATGGTGAGCTCATGATGGCTAGTTAATGTAGTAGAAAAAAAATCATTTATAGGTTGTGAATGGAAGGATAGAGTGGTTAAGGATTTATAAATTTACGCTTCAAATTATGGTTCTTAGAGAGAGAGAGAGAGGCTCCTTGATGTTTATAGAATTTTAAAGGTATCTTAGAGGTATGCCTGGGTAAGTAGATATGATGGAAGGAAGGAGAATGTGTTAATAGACCGTAATGGGTTATATTATGAGGTTAAGATCGACTATCCTTATTATGTGGCTTTACCTCTTGAATTTTATCTAGTAGTTGTAAACTATGTGAGAAGATGTGTTATGAATATTACGGTGTAGTGTAAAATTGTGAAGAAGAATATGCTTGCAAGCCACAATTAAGTAGAAGAAAAAATTAAGATCGATTATTTTGTCAAAATTTTGGTGGACTAGTATTTCCTGATTTTATCTGGTAGTTGTGTGTCACGCCCCAAAATCCCATTCGGGGTGGAATGGCACCCGAAACCGATAAGGCCCGAGAGAACCAATCTTTACTCATGCCCAATCATATGCATACCGTAAGAATCATCACCACCTCGTAAAGACGTAAGATGCTAAGTGCAGAAATCATGGAGCATTATATACATATAAAAGACTTGGCCGTTAGGGCCATCAAGTCAAAATGAACATACATATCTTACACTCTGTTCCCACATAAGTCTACAAAGTCTCTACAGATACATAGCGATGACAACCCTAGAGTCGGGACAACACCCCGCTCTATACTCATGTACAATACCAAAATAAATGTACATAGCAACTCAGGAAGCCCCGATCCAACTGGAGCTCACCAAAAGTCCGCAACAGATCCACAACCTACAGTGGAGGTCTACTCGTACTTGCACCTGCAGTAAGTAAGGTAAGTCCCCCGAGGGGGTCAGTACGAAGAATGTACTGAGTATGCAAGGCCATAAGAATTTCATCATACACAATAACAACAATGGAGTCAGTAGAAGAGAAATAGTCAATGTGGATGAACCATCATTCTGCGTTTGTAGAACCATGTACCTTATGTTCAATATTTTCTTTTGCTTTTCATGGTTATTCATCATCGCTCATCTCATATCGTACCCGGGCCCCAACTGATCAGTGGGTCTTTACATAACATAACGTTATGTTGGGATCGGCTCGAGCTAGGACTTTACCTCTAGAGATACCACCCATAAATCAAGATATCGGGATCGGCTCGAGCTAGGTTATTACCCCTAGAGCTGCCACCCATGAGCCAACATATCAGGTTCGGCTCGAGCTAGGCTTATGCCTCCAGAGCTACCCCCTGTCAGGATTCGTCCGAGCTAGGCTTATGCCTCTAGGACTGCCCCCTGATCCAATAATCTCGGGATCGGCTTGAGCTAGGCATTTTTCCCCCAAAGCTACCACCCATACTCAATCATTAACCAACAATATGCATTACTTCTTTTCTTACTTTTGAGAGATTGATACATTCGCTTGTGAAAGATTGATAATTTAGCTTATGAGAGATTGATACTTTCGCAGTCTTAACATTATTGGAAGCTTTGGGACAATAACCAAGGAGTAAGAGGCATATAAATAAACATTATTAGAACATGGAACATAACATTCTTGAGACTTTGGAACCATGTCCACAACTCATGAACAACAATGACTAATGAGTGAGGGATATGTGACCTAGGAATGAATAGATTCTCCTTACGTCGTCACTTTCCTTGAAACAGTTTCTCTTAGTAGTTACAACATTATGAGGGCTTAGAAACTTCAGTCCATGGCTAGGAGACATATGAATAAACATTATGGGAAACATAGCCTTATTGGAAACATAACACTATTGGAACCATTGGACAATAATCAATGAACAGGATACGTGAGTATAACCACTATTGGAACTTTGGAATACAACCTCATTGGGCTTTTGGGACATTAGTCAATGAATATGAGACATGTGGTTCATAATTGATCAATGAGTAGGTAATATGTGATAATGACCATTGCTAACCGATATAGGATACCTTAGCACATATCGGGATGGGACAAGCGAAATATCAATGTGACTACTATTTGCTGCAGAAAGATATGGACAGAGTAACCTTACACACCTTGTATTCTCAATACGAATATACAATATTAGATATGCATACAATATCCCCGCTCCTTCTTTATGTGTCACTCTACAACACAAATGCATAACGGAGTTTACATTAACCACCAACTACCTTATAAATGCATATAACGATAATAAGTTTCATGTTTGCCTTTAAACATGCCATTTCCCCATTGACAAAACCATTGATGAAATTATCATACCAATAATTCCCCAATATTCCATACATTGACCAATACATGATAATCAATAACATTTCACCACAGAACTTCTCCTTTACACTTTCTCATCCACACCACATCACAAATAATCCATCAAATCACCTTAATACACCTCATAGCACATATCGGCCAAAATCTCATAATTTACACTTATATTAAAATAACAAGTTTAATAACATAATCACACCATACATGTTGATATTTCATCCATACCATGCTCTTTTATCAAAATCACAAATCATATTTCAAATTACAATTCCATGGATATCACATCTTTTACCAAAAACACAAGGCACCATGTTCAACACTTCCAAGCATAACCAACATGATTTACATACTCTCCTATGCATAAAATATATTAATTCATAAGAATAATTACTTACCCAAGCTTGAGAAATGATGATCTTTCTCCAAAAGATGGTTTAGGGTTCTTAGGGTTTGAGAGAGAAATATCTTGTATTTTGGTCTAAAAGGCATGAGACTTTGTAATGAATAAAAATCAGATTTTGTCCCTTTATAAAATCCTTCAATTCCACCCTTAGCCTCTCTTATAACATTTAATGTTATGTTCTAGAAGGTCAAGGCAAGAATGGGTCATTTGACCCATTTTGGCCCATGTCTTCTTCTCATTTTGGGCCTTTTATTGAGCCCAATCACACATTTCAACTTAGACCACAAATTTTCATGCATAAACCATCATATATCTCATGTTTAATTAATTTCGTAATGTCACGACAATATTCTCTTACGAGATTCTCATTCGTCGTCTCAATCGTAAAAATAGAAATTCTAGTCGCCCATGCCTTCATTGAACATTTATGATAACTACTTGTGTTTCATGGTTTGATCATGTAGAAGTATGTAGGAGTGTATTGAGGTATTTTAAGCTTTAACAATGCTCAAAGAACTCCAAGGAACCAAAAGAAACCATCGAAGAATCGACGTAGCATTGCATTGCGAAACGGGCACGGAAGGGCACACTCTTTGTGCCGTGCGCCACTGCTGCAAAGCAAGGCTTTGGCGCGAAAATAACTTGCCCTATGAATCAGGTGGCTTGCGCCACACCCCCTGAAACAGGGAGTGGCGCAAGTTTTAACACTTTGCTGAATTTTCCGGCCACTTCTTCGACACTTGCATATCATCCAATACCCTATCCAAACACTACAAAATACCTACTTATTGCTCTCAATACTAAGTAAACATGACTCCAATGTGCCAAATAGGGTCTAAAAGGTACGGGGTATTACATTTAATCACATGTATGAGGGCCAAATTCAATCATCTCATCAATAACATTACCAAGTACATACTTGTGGCTCTCGACTCCTAAGTAAACATTGTTCAATGTCGTCAAGTAGGGTTAGGAAGGTATGGGGTGTTACATTGTGAGCTATTATAGTATGTGGGTTGTTTCATTAGCAATCCATATTTTGTATTAGTCTCTAAGTAATAACTTTAGATGTTGAATGTGGTGAAAAGAATGATAGCTTGGAAAAGGTAAACTTTATGAAAAAAATGAATCTAGCAGGTTGAATTTAGTGAGTGAAATAGTTTAAGTTGATATGTTATGGAAGGTTTGAATGTTTAAGTGTGTATTATATTATATATGAGGACTAGTGTTGAGGTAGAAAATTGTGGCTAAATCATTAGATGGATAAGAGCCTTAAGTTATAAGAATTAGTTGTACTAGGTCTTTAGTTATGAGTGTCATGTGTACCTAGTTCATATTATTGAAATGCTTAGTATGGAGAAGTTTAGGTAGTTGTTATATGGTGTTCTTTAGGGCTGAATTGAGGGAATTATAGATGGACAATGTGATCCCATGGTATAGTATTAAAAATTTTGTTAAACTGTGAGGCTATGTGATTAGGGCTTTAATGCTACTATGCTAATGAGTGGAGAATGGATTGTTATATGTTAGATAATGTGGATGTGTGTGCCTATGAGAGTGTAAGTTATAGGGTGATGATTATAGACGCTAGCAAAAGTTAAGATTAGTATCTCTGAAAGGGATGTCCTAGAAAGAATTTAGTGTCTTCATGTCATAGTTTATTAGGGTGAGTTTAGCGTTCATGTGTATAGTGATTCCCCCATTATGCAGAGTGTTGTTCTTATAGATCTAAAGAGAGAATGTCCGCAAGTATAGGATACCGACCTTGAGCTAAGGGGGAGATGATGAACTAAGGCAGATCTTAAATTTTTCTCATAGTGGTGAATTTCTGGGAATAGTCATGATGATATCTATTCTTATTCGAGCAAATTCCTCCTACATAGGTAAGAGGAAATTCTACCAATGTTTTATGTAGTCAATGTCATGTCTATGCCTAAGGTCTGAGTTCTCTATGAAACTTATGTACATGCTCCGACCTCTGAACTAGAAGCAATAACGTCTCTCAGCAATCCAAGCTTCCAAGTATTCAAGCTCTATGTTACAACACTCATGATCCATAAATCCATGTATCACATTATGCTTAGTTCTAAGAAACTATACTCTCTATATGTTACCGACTTATTTTATGTCATGTATAAGCCCAAATCAATACTATCTATGCAAACTCATGACCATTCTTAGTTCCCAAATTAGAAGCAATAACTTCAGGTAGAAATCCTAGTCGTATTCCTTGAATTTATGAATCGAGCGGTATGTTATAAAACTCGTGATATGCACTCATATTTCTCTGTGTGCCCAGTCTTAAGACATCATGCCATGTTATGTCTATGTTAGAACGATCATCTATCCATTCTCTATGCATATTATATATGAAATATTCATGCCTATTGTACCTTACTTGTAGATTCTTTTTGGGTGTCAGGGCTCAAACAAGCATAAGTCATGGTCAAATAATATTTCTCCCATTTCGGACCTTTTTCACTTTAGTCCTTCAGTGACCTTGCTTACGGTATGATAGTGGCGTTGAAGTAGTTGAGTAATAATTTTTTTGGGAGAAAGTAGATGCTCTTAGTTGTAGAAATTAGTGGTGTAATTTCTCCATCCAAAGAAATTATAAGTGTAGAAAACCTGTTGCATTAGGTATAGTTGGATAGGGAATATATGGTGTGACTTCATTAGAAGTGAGTGAATTGATAATTCTAGGTGTGGAAGACCCTAAAAAGCATGTATTAGTAGGCTTGAATGACGTGATTGATTTATAAAGGGGACATATGGCGTAAGACCTTGTGAAAGTGATGAAAGTTGCTAATTTTACGTGAGGAGGTCTGTAAAGTGGGTGTAGTAATGATAGGCCTGAATATTATGATTGATAGCTATGCAGACCATTGTGTTATGGGGCTAATACTCCTTGATTAAGATTTGAGGTTGTTTTATTATGGTGATAAGAAGGAGTAGTATTCTTAGATGGATGTAAAGTATAGAGCCCTGTAGCTTAAGCTAGTATTTTAACTCCGAGTTAGGCTTTAACATGGAAGCATTATGCATTTAAACTCAGGCTCTTGTAGTTATGTATTTCGCGGGGGAATTGTATGTTTGAAATGATGAAGTGTGGTATCCATAGTAGAAAACATAGTGGAGGAGTGTTACTAAATTTAAGGGCTACTAGATATACCATTTAAGGTGGAGAATGCTTCTATCCTTATGTCTCGTAAAAATCTTATTTCATGTCTTGTGTCAATCTTAATCAGGCGGATGATTTCCGGAAAAAAAAAAAATCATGTCTTATGTTGTTATGATCATGTTCCATAGAACTCATGTCCAAGATCATGACTATGTCAAGTCTCATTATCTCATAATTCGTGCTCGTACGATTTGCTTGGTGTTGTCATAAAGCTCCTTTTGATGCATGAGTATATGTTTCGTTGAGGGAGAATTCCTAATGTGAAGTTTCATATTTTATCCTATAAGTTAATGTCCTTCAAGTTTCTTGTAATCTCTTTATTCAAGCTAAATGTTCCCTAATCATCATTCGGGGACGAATGATCCCAAGGGGGGGATATTGTAACACCCCAAAATTTTAGAACCATCAAGAACCCATATATTTATATAAATTTACGTTTGAAAATAAAATAAAATCCCGAGTCACGACACCAACCCACGTGACGTGGGTTGACCTACGTGACGTGGGTGGGCTTCCATGGAACGTAGGTCCCTTCCGTGAATTAGATTTCGCAAGCTAGGAAAATTCCCTGATTTTCACGGAACCATTCCACGGCCCGTGGGATGACTTACGGCACTTAGGTGGGTTCCTTGACCTGATTTCGAGAAAAAAAAAATTTAAGGTCGTCCTAGGGGTATTTTGGTCATTTTTCCTTATGAGATCCGACCCTTGCATACTTAAGACCCTTTTAGCGATCAGATACCCTTATTTTGAAGAGGGATACAATTATAAACCCTTTCTCCTTACCCAAAACATTCAAAGAAGCAAAATCAACTAGGGTTCAAGATTCAAGACCCAAATCTCAAGCTTTCTCAAATTCTTCCATCAAAAGGTATGTTTGAACACTCCCTATTTCAAATATTATTCTAAATTGTGATTATTATTTATTATGTATATTATGATGGTGATTTTGAAACTAGGGTTTAGGATTTCGTTATTAAAGCTTGACATAAATTTTCCCTTTCTTTATGAATAATGATTTAATCTATAATTGGGGTTTTTGAGACTGAATTGGCTATTTGAAATTTATGAACTATAATTGATATATGTTTTAGCCATGATTCCTAGTCTCTTGAAAGCTTTGAAACTTCATAAGGAATATAAATGTTTTTCCCTGTCCTTTATAACATTGAAAGTATTGTGTTATTTAAAAGGGTTTGAAATTGTTATGAGAATTTCAATTATGATTATGTTTATGATTTTAAAGGCGGGATTTTGGAGTCAAAATATTTAATGAAAATTAGTTGGCATGATAAGAGTGACTTGTAAGGTTCTTGGTATGACGATACCAACATGCTAATGCCTTAATGAAAGACTCCATGATTGAGTGTAATGAAAATGTTTTAATTGGGCCTGAAGAGAATTATGTAGTTTACCGAGAAGGTGTAGTCCCTATTACTAACACTGGAAACCGATTTTTCCGACTTTGGGAGGTCTTGTCCTGAAATATGGATGACCACTGTAAGCTTTCCTTGAGCATTTGTATGCAGCTATGATTATGTTATGATTTGACCAACTATGTTATCTCAGTCCATGCGGCTAACATGGGATGAGGCCCCGCCAGTTGGGGAGTACTGGACCCATATTGCCCGTGGGTTACTTAATATCGGTGTAACTACATAGTTCAAAATTAAGAATTTCAAATGATAGTTTTGTTTTATACTTTCAAATGTTCTTTATTTCATACATTAGTTATGACAGACTTATGGTATGAAATTTTCCAAATTATTATTATTATTATATTATATGAACTGTTTTGGATCCTCTTCCCTCGGGTTGCATGCCAGTACTCATGGTACTGACCGTCCCCGGATGCTACATCTTTTTATGATGTAGGTTCTGAAGCATTTACCCGTGATTCTGCCAGTGTTAGGATTCACTTAGGCCAGCAGCTAGCTAGTGGTGAGTCATCCATCTTTCGGAAGGCATATGTTTTCTTTCAGCTAGACTTGGGCTATTTTGTTTTATGGTATTGCCGGGGCTATGTTCTGGCGTAGGATATTCTTATTCATGTTGTTAGAGGCTTCGTAGACTAAGTTAAATATTTTTATGTCATGTTCAAGACTTGAGTTCTGGATTATTGATTTCTTTTGAACTTCATAACTTATGGGTCTAATTTCGGTACATTGTTTATAACTATGCTTATGATGTAATGCTAAGGGATCTTCTCGGGCCTTCATTGGTTTGGGAAGCCCGTCACGGTTAGGGCCTCAGTTCGAGTCGTGACACATAAACATGCAAAAAGGTCCTCATACTTGGCCTCATTGTTAGTGTAACACCCCGTACATTTTCGAACTTATTTGACTACCTTAACATTTATGGAATTATGTAAACTTGAGGTAGTTGGTGTATTACCCACTAAATTTATTGGGCTGAATTAATATTATATTTATGGACGTAATTGAGGCCCAAAATTAAGTAAAAAGACATGGGCCCAAAAAGGAGATGATCCATTTAAAAATGGACCAAATTTACTTGGATTTTTTGACCAAATAATTGGCTAAGGATGACCAAAGGAGAGGTTATTTGGAGGGCCTTTATAAGGGTGAAATTCAGCTTATTTTCCACACATTTCACTTGCCAAAAATCAGATTTTCAATCAAACATTTTTTTTCCTCTCTCAAACCCTAGCCACCCTAATTATCTCTAAGGATTTTTGGACAAATCTTCCAGATGGCCCTGTTTGGCCTTTTACTCTGCTTGGTTTCTTTTCCGTTCTAGATGGTTGAATCTTTTTAGGAGGCATAACTGTAGGTAAACACTTCGTCAGTACATGCTTTTTGTGTTTTTCATAAGTTAAAACATGTAAAAGAACAACAGGAACTAAAAGGAAAGCACAAAAGTGATTCGGGAAAAACTTGTGCAGAGACTTCAAGTTGGGGTTGTTAGAATGGTTTTGTGATTTGCAGAAGCAATTATGGGACCGCAAAAACAGTCGCTTTCTTTTGCTCATTTTCAAAAATGATAGGTGTATTTTGCAGCCATTCCACGGACTACAAAATCAGTTTTATGAACCGCAAAATGGCTTTGCAGTTCTACCCACTATCAACAATTTTCTTCTGGAAACTTCTGCTAAGAAAAAGCAATTCTGCAGTCGAAAAGTCCATTTTACGAGCCTCAGAATATCTTGCAACTCATTATCACTAACAAGTCCAGTTTTAGAGCAATTTTGCGGTGAAGATGGGCATTTGCGATCCGCAGATCCATTCTACGAGATTATAAATACTCATCTTCACATAGCCAAATCAGAATCAACTCCCAAGGTCACATATGCAATCTCTCAACACTCACCCACGTTTGCACTCATTATTCCCAATATAGTTAGCGGTTGTTAGAGGTAGTTAGTACACGTGGTTAGAGTGATTAGCACTAACCGATGTTAACACTGTTCTATATACTCCGAGTGTTGTTACATTGAAGCTAATGAGATCAATGCACATTTTCCTTTCCATAGAATTTCACATCACATATGTAAGGTTTCAACTTTTCAAAATTCTAAACTACACATGTAAACCCTATTGTTGCTACTGTAACATAGGCATAAATTGGGCATACTTAACTCAAATGAGCTAGGGCATTTCATCGAATCAGAGTTAAAAAAAATCAGTTATCAAGGGCATCTGATTGATGACCAAGTATTGAGACAAGTTTGAACTGGGGGAGTCACTTCCGCCCCTGTGATTTTGAGGTTATATCTAGTACTCAGAGCTGCCTTGATTTGGTATGGAAAGGAAAAGTTTGATTCAAAGGTAGAAGAAGAGGCAAAAATCGAAACAGAAATATCATTCGATCATCCTCAAAAAAAAGAAATAAGCAAGCTTACGTAAGGGTCATCCTACCCAACTTTCAGGCATTAAAAGACATTTCAAGCGTGGATGATTATAGTAAGAGATTCCCAACATATCATATGATTCTCATTCTTGAAAATCACACTTCTCCAAAACCCAGAAAACAGACGTAATTCTAGGATTCCTCCTTATGGAATCGCTTACTATTTCTGAATTTAAAAAATGAGAAATAAATAACTGAGGATATTATGTGAGTTATTAGTATTGTAAATCTTCCAAATAGCCGATTCAAGTAGAAAGAGATGGTTGAATCAAAAAAAATTCATTCAAAGTTCAAATTTTTAAGAGGGCAAGACAATATGAATGTTCTAAAGGGGTTATACTGTAACACCCCGTACATTTCTGAACTCACGCGACTACCCTAATGTTCATGGAATTAATTAAGTTGTGATAGATGGTATATTATTCATGGAAGTTATTGGGCTAAACTAATCTTGTGTTAATGGGCTCAATAATTGAGCAAAAAGACATGGCCCAAAAGAAGGAAAATGATCCATTCTTTCTTTGACCAAGTAAACATAACATTTATTGGCCATAGTGTGGCTAAGGATGACCATTAAGGACTATATAAGGCCAACAAAAATCAGATTTTTATTCACCATTCCACACTTGCAAATTCTAGAATTTTCCAACAAGATATTTCCTTTTTCACTCAAACCCTAAGCAATCACTTTTGGAAAAGATCACCTCTTTGCAAGACTTGGTAAGTGTTTATTCTTATGGTTTAATATATTATATGCATGAGATATGGTGGGAAACATGTTGGTTATGTTTAAAAAGCATAGGGCAGTCCACTTTGTAAGTGGCAGTCCACCGGTGATTTCGGCTAAAGGATTTGCCGTTTTGTGGTTTAAACTTGAAAAGGGACTTAAGGCGGAAATGCTTTTACGTAATTGTACATGGAACGTTTGGCGTAGTGAAAAGAGAATACTTTCTTGTTGTGTTAAAGTGAAATCTGAAACTGTGTGGACTGTTTTTGGTATATTGTTGTGGAAGGTATTTATGTGACTTGATGGAATAATTATGTGGAGTTATATTGAGGCGGAAATGTAAAGTAGAAACTTGGTGTAAAATCCTATCGGTTTGTGATGTCTACGTTGATGTGTGGACTGTTTTGGTGGTGTGTGGACTGATTTGGTGGTGTTATTTTGCGAAAGCAGTGTGGTGGAATAATATTATTTGGTAGTATAACGAAGGGGGGAGTGATGCACCATGTGTTTTGGAGGTTGGACGGTTTTTACTTTTCGATAAGCACCTACTTACCTTCTTGTGAACTTGTAATGTAGCTAGCCGTTAATGTTCGCTCCATTATGTACTTGTGTTGTAGAGTAACACATAAGGAAAGAGCTGAATCATTGTAGTTACGTGTTGGGAATATAAGGTATGTAAGGTTATTCTTTTCCGCATTCTTCTGCAGCATCTAGTGCTCACTTTGTCATTGCACTTGTTCCCATCCCGAAGGGTTGTACAGTATCTTCTTTCTCCCAACTATTTAAAGTATCTCATTTCAGAGTTGTTAGCACTTGTTATTCACTTGTCTCTTAATCATTGAACATCATTCTAAAGTTCCAATAATGTTGCTAACAATGTATCACTCTTATAGCTAAAGAATGAAGTAATGCATAATGAGTTGTTTTCATGGGTGGTATCTCATGGGGTGAAAGGAACACCTGCATGGGTCGACCCCAATATTTTGGGTGGTATCTCATGGGGTGAAAAGAACACCTGCATGGGTCGATCCCAATATCACGGGTGGTATCCCAGGGGTTAAAATACCTAGCATGGGTCGATCCCGATTTATGTATTTAAGAGGACCGTATCCCAGGGGTGGAAGGACCTAGCATGGGTCATCCTCTTTACCACTGATCAGCTGGTCATTTGTTTAAAGTAAAGCAAAGTAAAGTAATGAATGTAATGTACATGGTTCTACACATATAGAACGACAGTTTATCCATATTGCCTATTCTCTTATATTTGGTTTCCATTGATCTTCTCATGTATTGATACAGTTTCTTATGGCCTTACATATTCAGTACATTCTTCGTACTGACGTCCCTTGGGGAACTTACCTTACTTGCTACAGGCACAGGTGCTAGTAGACCTCCACAGTAGGTTGCAGATCATTTGCCGATCATTGGTGAGCTCTAGTTGGTTCGGGGCTTTTCGAGTCATACGTGTACATTGGTTTTGGTTTTGGAATTGTAAAGTTTGTATAAAGTGGGGACTTGTCTCGACTGTAGCTTGGTTATGTACATGTATCTGTTAGAGGCTTTGTAGACGTATGTGGGAAGATGAATGTAAGAGATGTGTGTCCATTTTGACTTGATGGCCCTAACGGCCAAGTTTCATATATATATAGCATATGTTTCCATGACTTCCGCATAGTTGCATGAGATAAAATGATATTCATACCGAGACATGCATATGAATGTACATGAGTAAAGATTGGTTCTCTCGGGCCTCAACGGCTTCGGGTGCCAGTCCGCCCCGTTGGAATACAGGGTGTGACATATACGATATATCCAGTGTGGAAGTACGCCAACATTTCTATTGGCAAATAGGGGGTTTCCAAGTATATGGTCAAGTACTTATTACTTCTTGGGTTGTAAATGCTATCTAATTAGGTTCAACCACTGTAGTTGTTCGGAAACCACAAACCATTTCGTCGCACTATACGTCAACCCAAGATGCATCTTCCTCTCCAGGACTTCGAAAAGGAACTTTTGGTACACTAATAGGCATCAAATGGAAGAAAGAGCTAAATACTATATCTCACTTTGAGACGGAAATGTAACAATGTTTTTATTGTCTTTATAATATTCATATCGGTTTCTATCATATTTATTTTATGAATAGTGGAACACCTTGAACTTTCCTTTCCAAACTCGTTTTGAGTGTGTGTTAGTATGAGGGTTATAGATCGTAGCCAGAGTAGAAGGGAATGTTTTGAAGAGCAACAATTTGAAGGTGGAGAGACAAACTAGGGGAGTAGGGAATGGGAGTTTTAATTTTCCCTTTTATACTTTTGAAACTGCTTTTTTTTATCAGGTAAACAATTCTATTAATCAAAAGGCCAAAATCGGCCGTATACAAGTATACAAAAAGTAAAGAACCTATAACTTCACATGGTTCTCTACCAAAGAAACCCAATCCTCTATACAACCTGGCACTACATGAGTGCACCAAAAATAATTAAGGGATTGGAGGCTACTCTTCAACGGCCCAAAAGGTCATTTCTACCACTTCAAAAGCCCTCGTATTTCTCTCTCCAAATGATCCATATCAAAGCTAAAGGAACATCAGGTTGCAATGTAATAGAAGATGATCTACATCCTCACCCGCCTCCTTGCGTAAGTAACACCATCTAATGCATACGAACTTTCTTTTCCATAGGTTTTTCGCCGTCAAAATCACCCCTCTAGCAGCTACATGAGAAAAAACACACCTTTCTCGGCACCTTAGGAATCCAAATCGACTTTACAGGGAAAGCCTCCACCGGCCTCACCAAAAGCCTCTCATAAAAGAACTTGACAGAAAAAAAAAACCCAATTACTCCCCAACTTCCATTTCAGAGTATCGAGTGTATTGACTGGCTCGCAATACCTTTGAAATTGTGTGTTGTGTTTGCGGCCGCAGATGGTGATTTTGCGTTTCACAAATCAAATCTGCAGCCTCTTACTTGGTTCTTCTTCATGATGATGTGGAGGCCATTTTACAGACAACAAAACATTCTGCGGGCTGCAAAATATCAAGTGTACGCACAGATCTGTTCTTCTCCTCAGATTTCCACATGAACGTTTTGGGAGTGGCACTTTGATCCACAAAATGGTTTTGCAGCCAGCAAAAGTTCCGCATTTCTAACATACCAATTCCAAATCAACAAGAAAGGTCCGTGACCGATCTGTGTTTTACAGACCAGTTTGCGAAGTCACAGAGTGGACCACAGAAAGGTCACCTTCACTATTTTCTGCAACCTCCCATTCCCACAATGTCAATTGACAAGTCTCTAACTAGGCTAAAATAAAGTTTACCCTAGTAACAGATAGAAAATCTAATACAAGTATAACAACAATCAGGACTTAATCCCAATTAGTCGGTATAATCTATATGTGTCATTTGCTTCCATTATGTGTCATCGATTCTCACGCATCTATACACTGAATATAATTGAATATGCATAGTGCATAAAAAGATAGATGTTACCTGAATATGAGAATTGTCGAGTTTCCCCATCCCTGGATCCACGTGATGAGTCATTGCATTCTTGCGCAGTATTGTCGGATAATTCTACTGCCTGAAATTTACATTTCTTAGATGGTCTGATGTCCTCTACCCCTACCTCTACCCCTACATTTCTTAGCTGAGCTCCTCAAATACTTGCCTCCCAGGAAGGGTTTTATAATGTTTTTGTTTATAGGGCAGAACTTGGAACCTTGATTTATCAATGAGAAAGAAGAGAAAGACGTCCCCCAGCCCCAGTTGATGATACTCCACAAACTGTGGCCACTCTCCTTTACATATGAAGTAATCACATTCCTCCCTCACTATCTTTGCTTCCAAGAAAACCCCTTCATCCGCTTTCAATAAGCAGGTCTTGGCCAACACACTCTTGTTTTCTTTGATGAAGGCCTGTGGTATTAGCTAACAAATCAAAGTCTCAAGATTAGCTAAACTCAGTTCGAAAAAAGATTTAAACCTCAACAACCAAAAAGAAAATATAAAGAGAAACTACAAGAAAAAGAACTTACTATTTTATCCACAAAACCTTCTTTAAATAAAAGATTGTAAAATGATGGATGTTTGTCGGGATCCACAAGCATTTTGAGAATTTTAATAACAGTACAAAAAAGGGAGAAGGGGTGGAAGAACAGCGCGAAAAAGACTGTTACACCATATTTCTATTGGATAAAGAAGAGGCTACAACATAGTTACGCCATTTGCACAGTAGTTAAGGATTAACAACTAGCAGAAATTCTGTGTCCTGCAGGAGATCTTAAAGGTGTCAAAATCGGTGAAACGCCATAGAGAAGACAAAAGAATGTTCTAGATGATGTAATCCCATAAGTGGGGTCTGAGGAGGGTAAAGTGTATGCATACCTTACCCCTACCTCCCTACCTCCCTACCTCGCAGAGGTAAAGAGGCTGATTCTGAAAGACCCTCGGCTCAAGTGCATCAAATCAAAATAGTTACGAACGAGGAAACATGGTAATGAAGAAAACATGCCAACTAATGCGGAAAGAAATACAAAGCATATAGAAAAGGAACATTAACAACATTGTGTGGTAAAAAATAGAAAAAAAAAAGGGGCAACCCGGTGCACTAAGCGGGTTATGCGCAGGGTCCGGGGAAGGGCCCGACCACAAGGATCTATTGTACACAGCCTCACCTTACATTTCTGCAAAGGGTTGTTTCCAAGGCTTGAACCCGTGACCTCCTGGTCATATGGCAACAACTTTACCAGTTACTCCAAGGCTCCCCTTCTGTATGGTAAAAAATATCAAAAAAAAAAAAAAAAACATGAATAACGCTAATACTACGACAAACATGAAGCTCTAGACTACTACCAAACCTAATCCCACCGAAAAGCGCCACAACTCTCAACTACATACTAACCTTCTACCCTAATTCGCAACCTCCATACCCTCCTACCTGAGGTCATGTTTTAGAGGAGATTAGGGAACAAAATCATTTATCCTTCAAAGGTTGTTATCGTATCCTCTGCTTAGAAGTAGTTATGTAAAATGCCTTCAGCCAAAGTGGCGAAAATATGAGAAGCTGCACTGAACTCTGTGGAACATTGCAGAGAGTACTAATATTGACATTTGGGATGCTGAAATTAGTACTTTCATCAGCAACAACAACAACAACATACCCCGTATAGTCCCACATGTGGGATGTGGGGAGGGTGGAGTGTACGTACACCTTACCCCTACATCCCACTTGTGGAGGTGCTTTGGATGGATGCTCTTCTTTTTTCTAACCCCACCCTAGAAGCTACACCTTTTGCTCCTTTGGTGACTCGAACACCTTATCCCTACCTTTGTGGGGCTAGAGAGGCGCTTCCGATAGACCCTCTTCTTCTTTTTTTTTTTAACCTTCCCTAGGAGCTATCACCTTTTCTCTCACTTAGTGACTCGAACCCACAATGTTAAGGCGGAAGGTGGAGTGTGTTTACTGTCCGAGCAAATATTTTGATTATTATAGTAATTTCACGTATCTTCGGCATTTTTTAAAATTCTCCACAAATTTGTGTACAAATAAGAGTGAGGTTCATTTCTTGCATTTCGCTTCAAGCACCATGAACTTAGTCGTTTTTAAAGATACTACATTAACCACTATTACTACAACAACATACCCAGTATAATCTTACAAATGACGTCTAGGATAGGATGCTCTTAGCATTATGGGACAAAGGATTTGTTTTCGATAGACCATTAACACAACGACTATAAAACATTAATTTTGGTCTTCTATTTAAGACTACTTGCAAAACTACCAGAGTCCTTAAATATATTATCAGTTGGAGGCAAAAAAAAAAAAGTAAACTAAAAGAGAAAAACCCAAAAATAAAAATTTTAAAAAAGGAAGAAAAGAGAAACTAACCTGAAATAGTTGATCAATTGTGAAATACGAGTAAAACAAAATACCCATTAGACACAGAAGAAAAATCGAAGAAAAAATATGTAGCAAGGGACAGTGAAAGAAAAATCTAGAAAGTAATGAGACGATTTTTAATTTTAAACCAAATAGACTCCATAAGTCTGCATTTAAGTAAATTAACCCTTCCCATTCATTTCTTTCATTGGCTAAAAATTATTTACAGTCCCCATATACCTCCCCCACCAAACCCCGCCAATTGTATTTGAAAAACTAAATACTCTATTCGTTTTAATTTGCTTGTTTGGTCTACTTATCTTTTTAGTTCATTTTAAAAAAAAAAAAAAAAATCTTTTTTTAAGCAATTTTTTTATTTTAACTTTTCAAATGACATATTTAAGATCACAAGATTAAATAACATTTTGATACATTTAATATCACATGATTCCAAAATTAAAAATTTTCTTTACTGTTTTAAACACCATATCAAGTCAAATTATGTCAAAATTGAGGGAATACCCTTCAATTTTGAATAACAAGAGATTCTCTATCCTTTTCTTTCATTGAGAATTTATTTTTCACCATTTCTCATTATTGTAGAAATGCAAGGTAAGGTTACGTATAACAAATTCTTGTGATTGTATTTTTTTCCCGATCAAGTGTGTAGCGGGAGTTTTAGTGCACCGAACTGTCTTTTTTCTCATTAGTGAAGAAAAAATGTTAAAAGGTTATTTATATGGCTATAATTTGTTTCAAGGAGAGCAAGTAGATATTTTCAATTCTTGAAATTTCTCTAGCAACATATGGATATTTTAGTCGCAGTCTAATGATTTTTTTTAGGGAAAATTACACAGCATAACAAATTTAAGTCCTTAATTACGACTCATAGCAACACTTTAAAATAATTATCAAACACAAAAAAAATAGCAATATTCCTTATCCTCCCTTATTTTTCTCTATTTCTCTCTCTTCTTTCTCTAGCT
Organism: Capsicum rhomboideum; assembly: GCA_031232105.1. Taxonomy (NCBI): domain Eukaryota; kingdom Viridiplantae; phylum Streptophyta; class Magnoliopsida; order Solanales; family Solanaceae; genus Capsicum; species Capsicum rhomboideum. The sequence goes on along the minus strand of CP124709.1, from coordinate 135,359,527 downwards.
TTTATTTTTTTTTCTTTTACGTTTTTTCTTCTTTTTTTTTTCCTTTTTAGGTTTTTTTTTTCTCCCTCTTCTATCTTTAGCCTTTATTTATCTTCTTTTTTTTTTGGTTTTTTTCCTTTTTAGTTTTTTATCTTCTTTTTTTTTTTCATTTCATTTTTTTTCTTTTCCGTTTCTTTCTTTTCGCTTTTCTTTTTCTTTTTCTTTTTTTCTTTTTTCTATCTCTAGCTTTTATTTCTCTTTCTTCTTCTTTTTCCTTTTTTTTTTCTTGTTTGATTTTTTTATTTTTATTTTTTTGTATTTTTTCCTTTCTCATTTTTTTTCTTTTTTCTTTTGGTTTTTTTTTTATATATATTTTTGGAAATAAGGCTACGTTGAGCACAAGCTATGGATGATAACGAAAATACCAAATTATTTATTGTATTTGTATTTACACCTTCTTTTTTTTTGTATTCGTTGGTACAATTGTATTTGTTGATATAATGGAATCATTCAAATACAAATGATATGCTTTTATATAATTCTATTTTCTTTGATGCACTTGTATTTTAAAGAACTGTTTTGTATTTGTATTTTATAGTAAACTCCATATTGTATTTGTACTTTGTGATTTCATTTTGTTTGTATTTGTATTCTATTTTCATCGATGCACTTGTATTTTTAAATAACTATTTTATATTTGTATTTGTAATTGACCGCATATTATATTTGTATTTGTAATTTTATTTGTTTGTATTTGAATTTTTAGTTGACTGCATCATTTATATTTTTAAATAATTGAAAAATAATAATTATTTTTCTTTTTATGAACACTTGTATATATATATTCATTGATACGGATTGTATTTTATTGATACAAATTGAACAATACAAATGATAATTCATACAAATAAAAATGTTACATTTGTATCAAATGATCATGTTTATACAACTTGAACAATACACATACAAATGATACTTGTTATTATACAAATACAAATGATGAATTTGATGTACAAATACTAACAGTATATTTGTATTAAATTATATATTGAATATTTATATATTTTAGACTCAGAAAAATATAATAATCCATATACTTGTTTGTATACCAATGATAAATTATACCTATTCACGGTTAAATTATCCAAATATAAATAATAAATTTATTTAAAATATATAAATTGATACAAAATATAAAATTTCAAAAATATATAAAATATAAAATACAACAAAAAAATAAAAAGAAAGAAAAAATACGAAAAAATGATAAAGAAAAAAATAAAAAGCGAAAAAGAAAAAAAATAAAAAAGAAAAAAATAGAAAAAAAAAATGACAACAAAAGAAAAAAAGAAACAAAAACGTAAAAGAAAAACAAAAGAAAATACAAAAGAAAAAAAAAACGATGAAAAAAAAACAGAATTTTATTTTTAAAAAAAAAAAAGAGAAAGGGAAAAAAGAAATATAAAAAAAAGGAAAAAAAGAAGAAGAAGAAAGAAAATAGACAATAGAAATAGAAGATAGAGAAAGAGAGAAACGTAAAGGATAAAATAAAGGAGAGAGTTGCTATAGGATATAATTATATAAATGTTGTTATTTTTTTCTAGTTAAGTTTGTGAGTTGCTATTTCTGAAATTTTCTCTTTTTTTATTTTTATTCTTTTTAATGAATATGGCCCTTGGGCCGGATTTAAAATTACCTAATACCACAACTTAACTTACCTATATTACTTAAAATCCCTACCCTTTTAATTAATTACTTATATCCCTGATTTACCTTTTTTTCTTCAAAAGCTCAGATACATCAATATCTTTTCTAAAAATTAGGATAAATCCCACATCATACGGTTAATCCCCATTCTCGTTACAAAATCCCCCCCACCCCATCCCACCGCTCTCTCCCTCTCTCAATAGCTCATACTTCTTTCTCTGGAAACCACGAATTGAATTAAGAAACCTTCAATTCTTGTTCTTGTTAATAGTTCTTGTTAAAGTTTTCATTTTCAAAGAAAAATATGGCGTCAGATCTCGAATCATCTTCATCTTCATCTTCATCTATGGAAGATCTCGTTAATACACTATTTGTTAATACACTATTTCATCTTCATCTTCATCTTCATATACAGATCTCGAATTTCCACCATCAGATCTCGAATTCACGGTGTCCTCCACTATCACATCTCGAATCCACGGCGTCATACGAGACAGTTCAAGCCATAAGGAATACTGAATAAATAGTCTATAGTGCTACTTTGTGGGTGTCTTGCCTATTCCCGTATATAGTATTGTGTTATCTCTTCTTCTTGTTTGTTTCTATGACTTTTGTTTGATTGTTATCTGTTATAAGTCGGGGGTCTATCGGAAACAGCCTCTCTACTTCATCTGAGGTAGTGGTATGGACTGCGTACACTTTACCCTCCTCAGACCCCACCTGGTGGGAATACACTGGGTATGTTGTTGTTGTTGTTGGAGATTCATCAATGGAGATATGTATCGGATTAAAAAAACTGTGAGATACATAAAATTTGGTGTAGAGATACATAATTTAAATCAGTTCCATGCATGAGACACAATTTTAATTATGTATCTCTCTTTAATAAATTACTGTATTATGTATCTCAACCTAATAGCTTCAATAATGAATGTATCTCAGTCAATATTAGTCTACTGATACATTCAGTGAGTACAAACCAAGTTGATCACTAACTGTTACATTTTTATGTATCTCAATACAGGATATGCATCATGTTGCATTATGTATCTTGACAACACTGAGACATTCATTATGTATCTTGCCAAAAAAAATAATTGAGCACCAGAAAAAACAGAGAAAAAAGATAAAGCTTGTTGTTGCTTGAAGAGTCGTGATCTTTTTTGAATTTCAAATTTTGAACTGATTAAGTTATTATGGGTATCCTCTGAAGAGATTTGCTCCATTAATTGAACAGAATTCCGTTACTTTTCCTTTTTAAATGAAAAAATTTCTCACCAAGTGTATTGGAAATGGATGTATCGGAAGGTTAGTTATGTATCCGAAAGAGGCAAAATAAGGGATTTTTTTGTAATTTTAATAAGAGTAGGGATAGGGAGTAATTAGGGATAAACTAGTTGGGATTTATGTAAGTCTTCCTTTTATTATATATGAAAAAGAAAAAACAAATTTGGCCCAAAAACAAGGCCCAAGTCTTGAGACTCAGTCTAAGGAATTCTTTTGATCAAACTGAAAAATTGCACGACTTAAAATTTTGTAAGATACTACAAATGTTAGACTATAATTTAATATTTTATTTGTAAAGTTTAAATATATCTGAGTAAATATTAGACTCGAGTCTAACGTTGTTCCAAAAGAATAATCTTTCAACAATGATATTTGCACAATTTTTAAAATTAGAACAAAATCTAAGTGGTGACATAAACGGGTCATACGAGATACAAATCTGAATTAATCTTCCAGTATATAACTTATTTCTGAAAAAGAAAATTTTACTTTTGATTATAAATTAAAAATTTCTTTAGAAAAAACAACAAATTTGTTCCAATTAAATATATACTAGGAGTACTATTATATAAAAGGTTAAATACCTTGATGGTTTCTTAAATTTTGCATGTTTTTAAGATAGTTTTTTAAACTTATAGAGTGACCAGTTAGACACCATAACTTGGCAGATGTGTGCCTTTTCAACACATGTATTTACAAGATCATGTAAATACACTTGCTATTGACATGTCAAATGACATCAATCATTTAACGACATGTGGTATTTAATACAAAAGAAATCAAATAACAAACACTAGTAGGCTGTCGAACACCACCACCACCACCCCGAACTCTCCTTCCTCATTTCTTTTTCGGAGGTATTAAACGGCTAGTCAAAGCTTGCAAATACTTCATTAGTTCTGTTGATTCGATGTTTCTGATAACATTAAGATAATTTCACCACGATCCTCCATTCTGGTGTTGTTGGATAACTCTTCTTGTGATGTCTACAAGTTGGGAGCAGTTTTCTTCTTCTTTTGCAATTTCACTATTGTCTTAATTTAATTTGTTGGTTTTCCAACATAGCGAGGATTTTTGCTAACAAAGATACGATTTGTTAGCAAAATAATAGAATCAGATCAATACCACGATTGTCCTTCGCCTCCTGGTGGGCGCCTAATTGTTTATCCGAAAAAAAAGGTACAATTAAATTTGTACGTGAGGTTTAAAGGACACGTGGATTGAATTGACCGAGATGATAAAATAAAATTAATGAGTGAATGAATTTATAAGATTATACAAATAGACCTTATTTAGACTGGTTACTGTGATATCCTTGATGAAGATGGTCCAGGATTAGCCTGATGAACACAAGGACTTGACAAGTAAATAATGATGTTGATGTGTTTGCTAAAATGAGAATTGAGTATTCAATAGAGAAAATCGATGCCCTTCATTATGAAGGTTGGGCTCCTTTTATAGGGATAAAACTTCTGGATTTGATACCGATTGCATATTTAGTTCCGATTCGAGTTCGACATTCGATTCTATTGCTTATTATATACTCAGTCCTGGTTTAAGTCTAGCATGCATTATTATTGATTTCTATTTGGTAATCCGGTTCTTGTCCGGTATGAATCATTCCCAAATTAATTTACATTGAGCCAGGGGCGAATCTCTGTGTATGGGTGAGGGTGTCACGGCACCTGGTAACCTCGATTGAAATTTTGTATATATATGTGTATATACAGAAGAAATGAGATATAAACTAACGTTGCCACCCGGAATATCAAATGGCAATTGGTGCCAGTGGCATAGAGAACAACATGCCACCCAATTGATGCGAGTTCGAAGCCTTCTAGCAGCACTGTTTTTCTTCCTTTTTTCTCTCTTCTATTTTGTGCTTGCTGCGGGCCCTCTCTTTTCATTGTTTTGTTTTTTCATTAATTTTTCTTCTGTAGTTCTACTCTTTACTAATTCAAATTCAAATTTTGCCTTAATTAATTCTTAACTTTTTAACCTTCTCTTATATTAAGTAAGTACAATTAATCTCTTGATAGAGTATTGTGTGTCCCATATCAATGAGTACTAAATTTTAAATTGTCACAATAAAATTAATAAAAATATATTTAAATAGTAAATTGTTTTAAAAGTTTAAGTTTTAAAAATGATTGTTATTATGCTAAAGTTTTTTAAAATTTAAAGATCAATTTAATCTTTCACCGATGTTCGTGCTAAGTGAAGATAACTGTGTTGAAACTACAATTTTTACTCCTCAACTAAATATTTATAACAACACATAAAAATAATGGAATATGAATATATTGAAGTAACGATATTAGATGGAATATACAAAGTTTGATTTTTTAACATGAATTTTTTCTCTCAAAGTTTTAGAGAATAATTTCTCTTATACGTACAAAAGAAAAAAATTAGACTTATTAGGTATCTTGAATCTCAAAAAATCTTGAAAGAGAATATTACTAAATATCCATATTCGATTAATTTGTCTATAAAAATAGAAAAAGATAAATAATTCAAATCGTAACCCAAAGTTTAAAGAAAAAAAAACCCGACCCGTTTATCCTTTTTGGACAATTTGGCACCCAGAACTTACAAATCCTGGATCCGCCTCTGCATTGAGCAAGTAATTATTTTCACTTAAATGCGAAGGAGTAACATCATTTTGCCTTTGTCTCTTGAGCGGATCCATAATGGCTGACTCTTCCTTCATCCGTTTGAATCTTGGTCTGATTTCATGCCTCCCAGTTAGAACGTGTCAGCTTTCTTTCGTGTATGACTATTGTTTACTTGACCCCAGACCTCCACATGTATGCATTTAACTTGATAACGTGTCTTGTCTTGGCCTACACAATATTCATCATACATGTTTTCAGGGAAAGTAAAATACACATAAAAATCTATCATTCTTAGTATATGGATGCACAATCAAACAGAAAGAGCAGAAATGTTCAACCTTGCCAAAAGAGTCAGACCTGTCTTTATGTATATGTTGATATCACTTCTGATCATAGTTATTCATACACTACTGCTAGCTCCTATATTGCCTCACTATAGATGGTACTACGATGCAAATATTTAAAGCTTTTGTAAATTGTAATATGTCCCATCATAAAATTTTGAAGTTAAGTTTTATATATCGATATAGAGATTTTTTGAAGTATATCTTCAAAATATATTCGCTAGTAATGTGTTTTCTTAAAATTAAAACACGTGGTATGCACAACAAATAAATTAAAATAACTTTGTTATAAATGATATTGATATATATCATCTAATAGTGAATGTCTATCAAGGTATATTGAGTATATATGAAAGATCTAGTGAATATCTATCAAGATATATGTCTATCTTTTAGAGAAGAGTTAGGAGGAATTTCCCTTATAAATAGAGGGGCTCTCTTCATTGTAAATCATCCCTCAAGAGAAATAAGAATAACTCTCTCTTCTCTCTCCATTCTTTTTCTTCTTACTTTATATTCCATAACACATTATCAGCACAAGACTTTACCGTCTTAGATTTGAAGGCTAAGGTATTATCTTTTTTATTTTGTTTTCATATGGCTAATAATCTTACGAAATGTGAGTTCGTTGCCCTTCAAAGTTCGGGCAAGAACTACATTTCATGGGTGCTGGATGCTGAAATCCACTTAGATGCAATGGGTCTTGGAGACGCCATTAAGAAAGAAAATATAGCATCTAATCAAAATCGTGCTAAGGCTATGATTTTCTTGCGTCATCATCTTGACGAAATTCTGAAAATCGAATACCTCACTACTAAGGATCCACTTGTTTTGTGGAATAGCCTAAAAAAAAGGTTTGACCACTTGAAGATGGTCATCCTCCCAAAAGCACGATATGAATGGATGCATCTGAGATTTCAAGATTATAAGTTTGTTCATGAGTACAATTCTATCATGGTCAGAATTTCTTCTCAGTTGAAACTATGTGGAGAGACTGTCAATGATGATGATATGATGGAAAAGACACTCTCCACCTTTCATGCCTCGAATGTGATCTTGCAGCAACAATATCAAGAGAAAGGTTTCAAGAAGTATACTGAACTAAGTTCTCATCTTCTCGTGGCTGAACAAAATAATGACTTGTTAATGAAAAATCACGAGAATCGACCTACTGGATCTGCACCATTTCCGAAAGTGAATAAGGTGTATGCCCACCATGCTAAGAGTGAAAAAGGTTGCGGCCCTGGCCGTGGTCGTGGGCGTGGGCGTAATGATCAAGAAAGAAATCTTGTTCCTGGTGTTAATCATTCATCGAACAAAAAGCACCATCAAAAGGAAAAGATGAGAAACATGGAGCAATTGTTTGCTTCCGATGTGGTGGAAAAGGACACTATGCAAGTGACTGTCGTGCTCTTAAACATTTGGTTGAGCTTTATCAAGCCTCATTAAAGAAGAAAGAGAAAAATCCTGAGGCTAATTTTATCTCTGAAAATCATGTTGACATCACATGTTTGGATGTAGCAGATTTCTTCGAGCACTCTGAAGGAAAGATTGATCACTTGATTAGTGATGGTTCCGTGACTATGGAAGAATGAACAATTTCTTAATTTTTTCTAGTGGTAGTAGTTAGTAAATAAAAGATCATGTAAAAATAGTTGTTTGCATGAGTACTAGTTTTTCTTTGAATTAGTATTGATTGCTTTAGTATATTGTTGCAATTCATCATGAAATTGAATTCAATTTGATTCTGTTCTGATAAAGACTCTTTAATATTGATCTTCATTATAATATTTTAAGTAGTAACATTAAACTCTTTACTCACTAGAAAGAAGAATAAGAGAAAAAAAAGGGTACCAACGAATTATATTATTTAATTAATATAAATCATGTAATTGATTATGCTATGTACGCAATTCCTATTTAACAGTGAAATAATATATTTTTTGGGATATGATGAATATAGTTTTGTCCTATCCTAAACACTAGAATTTATCAATTTGACTGCCTAGTAGGTCACGTGATAACAAAGTGCCACTGTTATACTAATTTATGTTTAAAATTATTAAAATTAAGTGCATTATAAACTAGTGTATTGTATAGCCAATATTGAATAGCTATCTGCATAAGCACATAAGTTTGACATACGACGTGTAAGTGTCCATTACTTTATTAATTGCTAAGTAAAGACAATCAATAATTTATTATTTTTCTCTTGGTACAAAGTTTTAATATTTTATGTATGTCATTATTTTTGAAGATATGGATAATTCTCAAAAAAAGTTGTCCAATCATGAAGATATTTGTTTGATTGATTATGGCACAACACATACGATATTCAAAGATGAGAAATATTTTTCTCATCTAAACAAGGGCAAGATAAATGTTACTACGATTTCTGGTAGTGCCAACTTGATTGAAGGCTTCGAAAAAGCCATTATAATCTTGCCTAAGGGAGCTAAACTCATCATAAATAATGCTATGTTTTCTCCTAAGTCTCGGAGAAACTTGTTGAGTTTTAAGGATATCCGTAAAAATGGTTATCATATCAAGACAATTGATGAGATGAATCTTGAATATCTTGGTATCACCAAGAATATCTCTGGGCAGACATGTGTTATAGAAAAGTTCCCTTCTTTATCTTCTGGCTTGTATTGGACAAAGATTAATGCAATTGAGGCACATTCTATAGTAAACCAGAAGTTTACTAATTCCAATACTTTCGTACTTTGGCATGATCGTCTGGGATATCCTGGATCTATAATGATGAGACGAATTATAGAAAATTCAAATGGGCATCCATTAAAGAACTTGAAGGTTCTTTCAAATGGTGAATTTTCATGTAATGCTTGTTATCAAGACAAGTTAATTGTGAGGCCATCACCAACAAAGGTTGGGATTGAGTCCCCCGCGTTCTTGAAACGCATACATGGGGATATTTGTGGACCTATTCACCCACCTAGTGGGTCGTTTAGATACTTTATGGTCCTAATAGATGCTTCTTCTAGATGGTCTCATGTGTGCCTATTGTTATCTTGCAACTTGGCATTTGCGAAATTATTGGCACAAATAATACGATTACGGGCACAGTTCCCTGATAATCAGATTAAGTCAATTCGCCTTGATAACGCTGCAGAGTTTTCATCCCAAGCATTTAATGATTATTGCTTATCGATTGGGATAAGAGTTGAACATCCTGTAGCTCATGTTTTCCACTCAAAATGGCCTTGTTGAGTCATTAATTAAACGTCTGCAGTTGATAGCAAGACCATTGCTTATGAAAACTAGATTGCCTACTTCTGCTTGGGGTCATGCAATTTTGCATGTTGTAACAGTTGTTCGTCTCAGACCGATAAATTATCATAAATTTTCTCTGTTGCAATTGGTTTTGGGTCAAGAGCCTAATATATCTCATTTGAGAATTTTTGGGTGTGCTGTATTTGTGCCTATAGCACCACCAAATCGCACCAAGATGGGCCCCCAAAGAAGGTTAGGAATTTATGTTGGGTTTGAATCACCCTCCATTATTCGCTATCTTGAACCATTAACGAGAGATATGTTCACTGCTCGATTTGCAGACTGTCGGTTTGATGAGATAGTTTTCCCAAAATTAGGGGGAGAAGATAGTGACTTCAAAAGAGAAATTTTATGGAAAAATCCATCACTATCTCATCTTGATCCATGTGCTTCTATTTGTGAGCAAGAAGTACAAAAGATTATTCATCTGCAAAAAATTGCAAATCAAATGCCAGATGCATTTACAGATTTGAAAAGGATCACCAAATCACATATTCCTGCAGAGAATGTCCCAATTCGAATTGATGTCCCTAAAGGACCATCCACTAGTGTCATAGCTAATGAGTTCAAAGCATGTCTAAAGCGTGGTAGACCATTGGGTTCTAAGGATCGAAATCCTAGAAAAAGAAAAAGAAATGGTCAAGATGACACTACGATAGATCCTCGTATGGAAGTTCAAGATTTGAGCAATTTTGATATCCCTGAAGGAATCAATGAGCCTGAGACTCAAGAAAATGAGGAACTATCCATAAATTCAAGTGATGTTGGAACTAATTTGAATCGATCTGAAATAGTGTTGGATTATGTCTTTGCATATAATGTTGCAAATCTTGAACCTCAATCTTTCACAGAATGTCGACAAAGAAATGATTGGCCAAAATGGCAAGAAGCAATTCAATCAGAGTTGAATTCACTTGTCAAACGTGAAGTTTTTGGACCTATAGCTCAAACACCTAATGGTGTTAAACCTGTTGGCTATAAATGGGTCTTTGTGTGAAAAAGAAATGAGAAAAATGAAATACAAAGGTATAAGGCACGCCTTGTTGCACAAGGATTTTCACAACGGCCTGGTGTCGATTATGAAGAGACATATTCACCAGTTATGGATGCAATAACATTGCGTTATCTTATTAGTTTCACTATCCATGAGAAACTTGAAATGCATTTGATAGATGTGGTTACAGCCTATCTATATGGATCACTTGATAATGAGATATACATGAAAATTTCCGAAGGATTTAAGATGCCTGAAGCATATAGTTCAAAGCCTCGAGAAATGTATTCCATTAGATTGCAAAGATCATTGTATGATTTGAAGCAATCTGGACGCATGTGGTATAACCGCCCTAGTGAGTATTTATCTAAGGAAGGTTATATAAATGATGAAATTTGCCCATGTATTTTTATAAAGAAAACAACATCGGTGTTTGTTGTACTTGCTGTCTATGTTGATACATAAATCTTATTGGAACTCCAATAGAGCTTCGAAAGACAATTGATTATTTAAAGAAAGAATTTGAGATGAAAGATCTTGGAAAGACAAAATTATGTCTTGATTTGCAAATCGAGCATTTGACAAACGGTATGTTTGTCCATCAATCTGCCTACACAGAAAAGGTGTTGAAAAGATTTTCTATGGATGGAGCACATCCATTAAGTACTCTGATGGTTGTTCGATCACTTGATATGAATAAAAATCCATTCCGACCTCAAGAAAAGAATGAGAAAATCCTTGGTCCTGAAGTACCATATCTTAGTGCAATTGGTGCACTAATGTATCTTGTAAATACTACAAGGTCTGATATAGCCTTTTCAGTTAATTTGCTAGCAAGGTATAGTTCTGCTCCTACTAGGAGACATTGAAATGGGATCAAACACATATTGCGCTATCTAAAAGGGACTACTGATATGGACTTATTTTATTCTAATGATTGCAGTCCCAATCTTGTTGGTTATGCTGATGCAGGGTATTTATCTGACCCGCACAAAGCTCGGTCTCAAACAGGCTATGTGTTCATATGTGGGGGTACTGCTATATCTTGGAGATCTACAAAGCAATCTATCGTAGCTACTTCATCGAACCATGCTGAGATAATACTATTCATGAAGCTAGTCGAGAGTGTGTGTGGTTGAGGTCCATAATACATCTCATTCGAGAAAAATGTGGTTTGAAATGTGACAAAGTACCACGATTTTATATGAAGATAATGCAGCATGCATAGCACAACTTAAGGGAGGATTCATAAAAGGAGATAGAACGAAGCATATTTCGCCAAAGCTTTTCTATACACATGAACTCCAAAAGAATGGTGATATTAACGTGCAATAGATTCGTTCAAGTGACAATGTGGCTGATTTATTCACCAAGTCTCTTCCAACTGCACTTTCAAGAAGATGGTGCACAAGATCGGGATGCAAAGATTCAAGGATGTTCTCATTAGGGGGAGTTAATACGCGCTGTATTTTTTTTCCCTTACGAGGTTTTGTCCCACTGGGTTTTCCTTGTAAGGTTTTTAATGAGGCAACCTAAATGCGTATTGTTAGATTTGTGTACTCTTTTTCCTTCACTAGAATTTTTTTCTATTTGAGCTTTTTTTCTAGCAAGGGTTTAACGAGGCACATTATTTATTTAGACATTCAAGGGGGAGTGTTATAAATGATATTGATATATATCATCTAATAGTGAATGTCTATCAAGATATATCGAGTATATATCAAAGATCTAGTGAATATCTATCAAGATATATGTCTATTTTTTAGAGAAGAGTTAGGAGGAATTTCCCCTATAAATAGAGGGACTCTCTTCATTATAAATTATCCTCAAGAGAAATAAGAATAACTCTCTCTTCTCTCTCCATTCTTTTTCTTCTTACTTTATATTCCATAACAAACTTGACATTGTACAAAAGATTTACGCTGACGGTCCGTAAAACTTAAACTTCTAAATATAAAAGTTTACGATAGCAATAATTAAACAGCCAAACATCTTCTTGTAGCCTCTTCTTTTTCAAAATTCTCAAAATGCAATTATATTATTTTCTCTTTATTCTTTACAATTTTATCTTTTTAACTAGTACTCCTCATCCCATTTTATGTGGCACCATTGACTTGACACGACATTTAAGAAGAAAAAAAAGACTTTTGAAACTTATGGTATAAAATAATCTTTAGATATTCGTGTGGCTATAAATCATTTCATTAAGGATAAAAGAGAAATTTAAAAGTTAAATTGTTTTTAATTATAGTAAAATTCTCGTAGAAATTTTATATTACACAAGCAGTAATTTTAAAAGGTAATAGCTAATTACTCTTTTTCTCTCTCCACTCCTTAATCTTTGTACTTGCTATTTCCCTTATTCTCATTTTCTCTCCCGTAAGCTTTTTATTTCAATCCAAAAAAATAATTATTGTTCTAATCTTTATCTTAAAAAAATTCTACTAGCACTAGTATTCTACAAAGAATTAGAATCCCACTCGACAAATTAAAAGATGTTTTTTTCATCCCAATTTATTTGATGATATTTGGATTTTGAGAGTAAATCAAGTTAAATTTTTATTATAATTTTCTTATATGTCTGTTAAATATTTAAATTATTAATTATTAAAACTTACACTGTAATATTTTTCATAATTTTCAAATATATAAATTTTATTTCGAAAAAAACTAAGATTCAATGTCGTCCAATTATACGATCTAAATTAAAAGGCTTGAATCTCAAAAAAGTGAAAAGTATCATATAAATTGAGACATATAGACTATTGTATTATAGAATAATTAGATAACTTACCTGCGCTTCGCGCGGTGACGAACGATCGCATTCCTTGATTTTTTTAATACAGCTAGTTTAAAGATCATTTCTTGTTAAAAGTTTATATATTTAGAAGAATTTCTTCAAACGTAATTCTAATGTCGACATTTCTATTATATACCACCCACTTGTAGTTGGTAAGAACCTTCTTGAGAAGATGTTCAAAGTTGTTGAACGTAACGTTAACTTAAACTAATCCAGATGGTGTACCCAAGTTTGTTCAACAGTTTAAAATAATTTTAATTTAGAAATGTTTGTGTGCTGGATTACAAACAAACCAAAACGAATCAAAAGGTATTACAACCAGATGACTTAATCAGAGAACCTTTTAGATATTGATGTATACCAGTGGAACTTATTTATCTTCATGACTTTCTGAAAATTCTTCCAAATCATTATATCAATTACATAATAATTATAAATTTTATCTATTCATATCGATATCCGTGATGAAGTACTTAAAATGAAAGTTCACATATAAAGTACTAATCTGCAATTTATTTATTGAAAAGGTTTCATCATTTTTGAATCATTTAAGCCAAGAAAATTAAAAATGTTGTTATGCTCATCACCATTGACAGTTTATCTTCATCATGAATCATACGTATGCTAATTATCCAGGAAAGATTTAACTTCTTTTTAATTGACATGGAGTTTAGGAAAATAAAGAAAACTTTTGAATCATGTGGTTTTAAATTAAAAATAATGTCAAATATATCAAAATACCATTTAATCTTGTGATCTTAAATATATCACGTGAAAAATTGAAATTAAAGAGTTGTTGAAAAGGAAAAGGTTCATTTTTTTACTATGATTATTTAAACAGTAAATAAGGGATGATTCACTTTTACAAAGTTCATGATTATTTAAACTGTATGAAGGATAATTTAATCTAATAAAGCAAGTTGCTTTTATTTAAAAAATCATGTAGCCTTTCTTGGGCAACCTAAAGCTAAGATAGAAGAGCTCCAATAACTTATAATATAGTTTTTTATTTTTTTCGTAGACATCCATTGCATACTCATAGGAAATGAATTTTAGTTATTAATGTGTCAATTTAATTAGTTGATCAACATATTTTAAATAAAAGAAGAACAAAGTAAGAGAGAAAAACATTAGGAACTTTTATAGTTAGAGTCCAAATTAACAAAGGAGATTAGAAGAAAACCATTTCAATGTGCACATTATTATCATAAACAGGGATAGTTCCTTTTGTTTCTCTTCTACAAAGTGACTTTCTTTTACTTTCATATAATTAGTATAGAAGCCAAAATATATCAATAATATACTTTCATATAAGCTCTTTCGAATTCTTGTTTTTGTCATTCCGATATAATATTTTTCTTTAAATAATTAGTATGGAGAGAAAATGACTAACCAAATAATTCAATCTTTATTAATAAGAACTCATCGACAAATATTGTTCTTTAACATGAAGAAATTAAGTTTAGTGTTAGAATGTATCATTTATATATCAGAAACTATATATTTCAAAATTGCCAGCTGTAGCATATCCATCAACATCCCTCTAATTCCTATTTCTTTTTACTACAAAATAATTTTTCAAATAAACAGCAAAATACTCCATTACCACTACAAAAAAAATGGTAAATTGTGGCAATTTGTTTATGGGGGTCATAAGAAACACCCACTATACATTTAATTTATGGCATTTATGCCAACCCCCGCAAAATATTTATTTTTATGGGGGTTTAACTCTGGAGGTTGTAAAAGACCCCCACTATACTTTCAATTTGTGGCGTGTGTTTCAACCTCCCTAAAATTATTCTTGTTGTGAAAAAAATTTCGTGTTGGTTTTTGCACTACAAAAGATCGGAATGATCTCGTCGATTTATTTTGGGTATAACGACGGTTTATAACCACCATAATGAGCATAAAATGGCGATTTGCAATGCCGCCATAATTTCGTTCGCTATTAATACTATTTTGGCGGTTTCAAAAAACCACCATAAAATACTTGCACTTGATAATGACTTGTATAATATGTATTACTGCGGTTTCAAACATCCATAAAATGCACATTTTATATGATCTATTATAATTGCATAATATTTTGGCAGATTTACCCTAAGGAATTAACAATTCTATAATAGCAATTTATAAGAATAATACAATTTTTTGAAAATTTTCAAAACTAAAATAAATATATTTCTCAGTAACGTATTAGCAATATATTATTCTATTACAAAAAATTAATGGAAAAAAAGTTGATGGTTGACCGTGTTAAAGAGAAATTTATTACTTTGAGTAACATTTTACCCTTAATACATTACTCCCAGTAATGACTCTCTGTCTATGTACGGCTATTAATGTCACTCACTAAACTCAAAGGCTCATGTGACCGATATCTCGTGTCCCCAGTAAATATTGAGCGAGTGATTAGCGATAACTCTTGTCTAAGCATATTAAACTATATTGAGTACGGACATCCCAAATACTTTTGCAACCAACTAATCACAATATACATATATGATCATTATCAAAACATACATATAGACTTCACTCTAAATCCCTTTAGCCCAAAACATCTATCTTTGTTCGCCTCTCACTCTAAACTCTACAATCGCCATCAACTACCAACTGTAATCTCTGTTGTCCTAGCAGTGACAATGACATTTGATGGGTTTAGACCAGTGGACGAGAAGTCACTAGTGGAGTATATAAAAGCTACTCCAATTCTTTGGTTTCAATTTTTATATCAAATAAATCGATTAACCAATAACTCAACAGCTAATCAATGGATAACTATTAAGCCAAAACAAATCAAATGGTATCTTACTGGTTCGATAGCGGTTCAACACATATAAAAATCGATAATCAATAAATTAAATCGTTAAGTACACAAAACAAATCGAATCACCTGATTAGCATCCCTAATTTTACCTCCCAAAAATTAAATAATTAAAAATATTATCAGAAACAATCAAGAAATTTTACTATTGGCCGAGCCCCCAGCTAATGTTAAGTGTTACACGTATTTTGGGTGAACAATCGGATGCTTAGGGTATACTCATCATAGAAGTAAGCTCCACGCGTGAGCCTCGCATAAATAATTTGATAGTTATAATTTTGCTGCATTTATGTAATCTAAGAATATTAGATGAATTTGTAATGGTGTCGTAAATTTTCTATATTTCAAGTTGTTGTTATTTTGGATTTGTTTTGTCCTTGCTTTCTTTATCACTTCTTTAATAGATAAATAAATTGTGCTTAAGTATGTATTAAGTACCAAACAAATTATTTCTATTTTCTAAATATTCTTCTATCTAAATAATAAAAATAAAAATTAGAGAGGAAAAAGTAAGAATATTTCTGTATTGTTTTTTTATTTCCCTCGTTTTTTATCTAATAACTCGCGTGTATTATTCCCTCCAAATTTCCACCTTCACGCCATGTTCCCACCTTCCCCTGTTCTCCCCTTTTCTTGGTGAAAAACTTCTCCTTATAGAGCTATAAATTCCCTCACGATTCCTTTTGGAGAGATGGAATTCGGATATCAGCATCAGGTCAGTTTTTCTTTTTTTGTACTCAGATTCTTCTAAGTTTACTTTTTGTTTTTATCAACATGATTGCTGGACACAGATTTGTGCTTCATATTTGGGACTTATCTGCTTCTGTGGCAAAAAGTTTCTTAGGGTAAAGTGCTTCTTAAAGGCGTTTTGACGTATAGTTATTTAAATGGAATAGCCCTAGGTATGGAAGTCTGTGGGGTTGTGGTACATATTAGAAACTTTGACATCATCTGGAACTTAACAAAGTTAATTGACGAGTTTGTTAAAAAATAAAATGTTCATGTACGAGTTCCTGAAACAAGGTTTGGTTATTGCTTTTTTCTTAATACTTCTTAAAGTTATGTGAGAATTTATTGATTATTTTATGTAGGATAGGATATGCAATAGATATTACTAATGCATGAGTTATAAGTAACTTAACTGACGACTAACCTTAACATTAATAAACAGACTCTAATATTGTAGCTCACACATTCTAAATCATAATTACATCAATCAACATGGATTGCGGTGGGATGGTTAGAATTCTTTTATGCATAATCAAAGATTTTATATTTAAGCCTCTAAGAATGAAAAAAATCTGGTTGGCTGCATCCAAAAGTTGATCTAAGAATGAACTTTTTGTTTTTACCCCAGTATATTTTATTTCATTCACAAATAAGCTTTATCAATATTGTGACATCGTATAGTTTTTCGATTCTCTGTCTATTCAGATGGTACTAAACAGATCCTCTTTGCCAATTACTTGGTATTAACTTGTTATCTCAGATCTCTTCATATTTGATTTATCTCTCTTTTTTCTTATGAATATGTAGCGATGCCGAAGATTAAACGTTTTAAGAATCCACTAAAGTCTGCTAACGGACATGCTTCATCATCAACTACTCCAGCAGCACAAGCCCTCCCAGATGCTTCAACAAATCTGTCACAAAGTTCATGAAGTCCCACAACAAGAACAAGCTCTTATTCTCCCGCAACAAGAACAAGCTCCAATTCCCCCCGCAACAAGAACATGCTCCAATTCCCCTGCAGCAAGAACAATCTCCAATACTGCCTTCTAATTCAAGTGCAACATCTTGCGCTGACGTCCATCTCTAAAATATTGGAGAGTAGCGACAAGAGGTATATATGTCTTATGTAATTTTGACTTCAATTTATGAGTATCTTATATTTTTTCCTTTTTGATTGAGCAACTTGTTTTTTCTTGTTAAAAGACTCAGAAAACACTATCAAGTAGATTAATGTCAAGGTCAATAAGATTAATTACCTACCTTTGGGAGAGCGCATCATTATGGACTTTGATGAATATGACGCAGCATATGGCGATGCGCAAGGATTGCTCGTTGGATATTGTGGATCATTGGCAACTGATTGTAATTTATTTTCGATTAGTTTTGAGAAGTGGTCAGGGCCATTAGGGATGCCTAAGAAATACATGGAAGACTGCTTTGAAACAATATTGAAGGTACAAGTATTCTTAAATATATATTTACTTATTTCACCAAGAATTTTAGAAGACATGAGAAAACTAACTTCTTCTTTTTTTAATTTGAAGTCTCGTTTTCTTTTTTGGGCAAGTGAGTCCATTGCATACAGATATTGCAATACTAGCATTTCAAAGAAGTGGGCTACACATAGGCAGAGGTTGTGGAATGAATATTTTGACCCAGCCAAAAGCAAAAATGAGATTATCAGTAATGTACCATCTGGTGTAACTAAAGATCAATGGGCTAGTTTTGTTGTCTACCACCTGAAACCATCAACAATCGTAAGATTCAGATTATGTTAGTAAGTTTTATCTCGTCATAATTTAATAGAGATTAAAATTTTAAGTTGTATTTATTTTGTTGACAGGAGCTTTGTAGAAGAAATAAAGAAATTCAGAGGAAGCAAAAAATGCCACACACTGGTGGTTCAAAAGCTAACTCGAGAAGATGATATGAACTGGTATGACATTAACTTCATAGTTTTTCTTTTCTTTATTTAAACTGTTTTAGGATAACATTTGTAATACATTTCTATCTTAGTTTTTGGAAACTGGAAAAGCTCCTAGTCACGGACAAATGTTTATTGAAACTCATAAGAGAAAGAATGGATCATTTGTGAATGATGAGGCTAGGACTATAGGGGTAAGTATGACATCAACACATTTTTTTTTATTTAATTTCATTGTTACTGTATAACAGTCTCAGTTTAGTCTCTATTTTTTAATTAACCAGTTCAGTCTCCATTATCCCAGCAACTTGTAGATGTTCTGTACTCTTCAATATATTTTGTACCACCCAAGATTCTTGATTAAGTATGCAGTTCCATACAGTCATGTCTTTGATTTGTGGTAGCTATGTACCCATTTAACCCACAAGCTGTCCTTTTTCCCACGTAGGTTCCACAATAACTTGCCAATAGATGTTCTATTCCACACAGTGACATCCAAGATGTTTAGTCCCCCAGCAGTTCTAGGCATACAAACTTTGTCCCATGCTAGAAGGGCTTTTTTTGTTAGTTCAACCCCACCAGTCCACAAAAATCTCATACACGTGGCTTCAATTAGCTGGATCACCTTAGTTGGTAATACAAATACTTGTGACAAGTATACTTAGATGGAAAACAACAAGGGTTTGATCAACAACTCCCTTCCTGCTTATGATAGGAATTTTGTAGTCCAGCATATGATTCTCCCTAGAAGTCTTGTGAGGAGTGGTTGGCATTGGCTAATTGATAGACTTTTAGTACTAAGTGAAACATCTAAGTACCTAAAAGGCATCTCCCCCTTAACAAAACCAAGCATACCCAGAATAATAGCTTGGTTTTGGTCTTTGCACTCCAAAATAGATTGAGCTTTTCTCAGTATTGGCCACAAGCCCAGAGGCCTGTGAGAACTCCTGGAAACAGTTATATAATAGTTGTACAGACCTGACCTCCCTTTTACATAAAAGTAGAAGGTCGTCAGCATATTTTGTGCTTATTATTAATATCTATATGTTTGTAGGAACAAATTGAATTGAATATGACTCAATGTAACATCAATGAGTCTGAAGTTTCCCCAGGAGATATTATTGGCAAGATGTTAGGGACAGAGCACTTCGAAAGAGTAAGATGTATGGGTATAAGAGCAGCTCCATCAAACACATTCGTGAATACCAAGCGGCGATGTAGCGAGCTGAGCATGTCTTCATTTATCTACGGTGAATCATCAACAAGTTCTACCTATTTGCATCAAAAGGTTGCGCGTTTGGAGTCCCAATTAGAAGTAACCCTGACTGCACTGAAGAATTACATAATATCAAAGGAAGGAGGGATTCTTGTAGAACTTAAATTAGAAAGATCTTAATTGTATAAAAAATTCTAAGTTTAATCTTATCAAAAATTCTAAGTTTAAATTAGAAAGATCTTATAAAAAATTCTTGGTTTTTTAATACAGTTTTGGAGTCTGAAGTAAATTTATTGTGTTAATACTGCAAGAACTTTAATCATTCTTCCACTGAAATGAAATATAAAATGCTTTGATTCGATTCCAAGAATGTTGAGAGTTTAGTTTCTACCACAATTGATGAAAGCAGTTTATGATGGACATAACTTCTGACATTGTTCTATTCCAACATACAAACAAAATCATTGCGTCATATCTTCCTCAGTACATCATAAAGCATGCTAGCTTCTAAGGTAGCCTCTCTGAAACATTCTAGAATTTGGAGCATGTAGGCATATTTATGACCATGTATTCTTGTTGGAAAATGTATGATCTAAAGTGAGAAGTAATTAAGAGAAGGGTAATAATGATATGGTAATTCGTCAGAAGAAGGAAAGGAGTTTATTTTCTCACTCAAATAGATGTGCTAACGAGACGACCCTTTGCTGAAAATGCAAGGCCTTGGCTGGTTTAAAAGTAACACCACCTTATTTACTTAACTTGCGCGCAACATTACTTGAGATTAGAAATCCTTGCTCGGTATTTGGCTTCTATTTTCTTTAAACCAGCCAACCTGCCACATTTTACTTTTGAAAGTACAGATTAGCCATCACTAGGTTTTACAGAATCCCTTGAGATAGTGAATACAAGAAAACCACGCAAGAAACCAACAATAGCATTAGGGGAGTTTTATCACAGCCTCGTAGTGTCTGTGGAAAAGTCAGAGTAGCAAAAAGGGTATCTTCACAGAAGGTTTGGAAAGTTATTTCGAGTTTCTAACATAATATTTTACGCATGATAAGATGAAATAAAATAGCGGCATAGGCTTGCAGTGCTCATAAAGCATCTCTAGCAGCAATTCTGCAAGTTATAGCATCTGCAAGTGATGATACGTCCAGCTCCAGATTAGATGTCTTGTAATGCTTTTGAATCTGGGTTTGGTTTATTCTTTGTTCCAACTCCTTCAAGTCAATCTCATTACCCTTTATGAGTTTTTCTATGGACACCATCTCATCAGCCAAAGCACCAAAGTATGCTGCCAGGATGTAGCTTGTGTTTTCTGCGCTACCATATCTTTTCCAAGACTCTGAAATATGCTTGGATCCCGAGTAGTTGTAAACAAGTTCAGAATAGAGGGTCCATCTAGTTAGTGAATCCCGTGATTTAGCTACAAGTGTCTTGTTTGCGGATGCCAAAACAGAATATACAACTGGGATAAGTGATGCATTCAGAAATGCTACTTCTTGTTCTAGTATTGCAGACTGCATTAAGTCCAGGAATTCTTTATAATTAGTAACATCATTGAAAAGGGCAAGATAAAGGGTGGTTCCACCGACTTTGAAAGCCTTCATCACTAACTTTTTCGCACTGAGCTTTGCTGAAGGAATCAGGGAAGAAAATCAGGCTTGTCGACGGGGATAGTTGCATTTGGCTCAACTCACATATGCTCTATCAGCACTTCTTTTTTGGTAAGGAACACTTTTTTTCTTCATTTTTTTTGGCTTTCCACATTTGTTTACACATAGATCACGCAACCACACATGACTTGCTCATTACTTATGGCATCTCTAGTTGATACTTGTGGATTTGGATTAGGAAAGTTAAGCTTCGAGTTCTGTATATGAAATTGCAATTTAGGTGATCTGTGGAACTATTAGTCGCTCTAGAGTATTACTTGTTCTTAAGTCCATGTGGTTGTAGTTGGTGTATCTTCAAGTTCCATTTTATCATTTTATATGGATGATTCTGTATTCATGTACTTGGCATATTTGTTCTCGGGTATTGTAGAGATACATTGGATGAAGGCAGTAGCTGTAGGATTCAGTGAGGCTGACATATTTCATTTTCCAATTATTTCATGCACTTGCTAAGAGTTAATTTCTTCAAGTAAAAGGTACCCCTGCATAACTTTGGCTAATTTTGAAAAACTTAGCTAGAAGCTAGAAAACAGGGCCTCCATTCAGAATGAAATTAGTAAAGCTCAATTTTTAAAATAAATATATACATTTTTAGTATCCTAGCCGATTTCTCACCATGTAAATCAGATGTCATCATTCATGTTTAAAAAGGAAAATTAGTTTGATAAGGATTTAATTTGTAATGTTTGTCACTATGGTTATTTGTTTATGGCATTTGATTCAAGTTATTATTTATTTAATTCTATAATTAAATTTCAAATAGAAAGTAATTTTCAGGAGCAAAAATATTGTGGCGGAAATAAACCGCCACTAATTATTTTTTTAATTTATTTATTCCTATTATAAATTTCAAATAGAAAGTAATTTCAGCAACAAAAATAATGAGGCGGAATTAAACTATCACTAATTTTTTATTTTTTTTAGCATTAATATCTAATTGTAGCAGTTGTAAACCCCTACATAATTTTTTAATAAAAGAACTAAAATTATATAGTGGGATTTATAGAACCCCACAGTATTTTTTTTGTAACATTGTGATCATATTGCGGGGTTATAAACTCCCGCAATATTTTTTTTTGAAACACTAATATCATATTGTGAGGGTTCTAAGTTGCCATTTATTAACTTAAAAAAAACCCCACAAATTCAAAATTCATTTTGTGGCGGACGTCATGGAGGTTTTAGAAAACCGCCACAATAATGCTCGTGGCAAGGCTTATTGTGGCACTTTCCGAAACCGCCATAATTCTTTTTGTTGCGATCAAAAACTGTCACAAATTGACAAAAAACCCGTCACAATTTACCAGTTTTTTTATAGTGTACTAACTATTAACTATTAACAACTCAACTAACAGTATCTAATTCCTATCTTGCTCTTTCGGTTTTTCTTTCTCCTTAAACAACCTTTGGTGGTCAATCACCAAAACCTTCTTCAAGTCCACGTCCATGCTCACGAAAGAAGTACAAAAACGATAGAAAACATGTAATAGCCATACAAGAGGATAGAAAACATGTAATAGCCATACAAACCTATTCAAGATGACTGCAAGCACGAGTTGTTAGAAAGAAAACATGAATGAAAACTTTAACAACTTCCATAGAAAGCCGCCTATCTGATTAAGATTGAGCAGATATTGGTTCATCGCTCGAAGAACAATGCCTCCAAATATGTTACTTAATTTCAGTTTTGTTTCCCATCGTTTGGATTAAGCCCATGCATGGTTTTTAAAAAAGAACCACCTGCAAGTAGGAAAAATGTTTAATATATATATACATATACACAAACTCATCTAAGTTGCAAAATTGATATAAAAAAGAAAGAACTTTAAGAAAGTACTAAAATTCATCTTAATTTTTCTCTCTGGCACTACTTTCTCATTGTCTCCTTATTGGACTCAAGTTGGCTTACTGAGCAGCATTATAAACTTAATAAAATAAAAGTTTGATCAAAATATTATTTTCCGTCAACATAGCAAAATCAGCTTCAATTATGACATGAATACGTTTAGATAGAGACCCTTCCGCACATGATTTGTATAGAAACAAAATTTACAAACACAAATTAAATGTCATATCGGAACTAATTATGTTCATTTTATCAGTTGCTTCAATCGTTAGACTTGTTAAGGTTAATGTAATTACCTCTTACTTCTCCTTAGACTTTGTTGCCTTGGAATACCTATGACATTTAACTATGGTAGGTAAGAGAAAGAAGTGGAAGAGAAATCTTTGAAAAAAATATAAAATTTTCAAGCTCATAAGAAGAAATTTACCTACTGTAAAGAGAGGAAAAAGGGTACAGAATAAGTATTGCAAGCAACAAAGAAGAATCTGCAAGAGAAGAGGAACAGAAGGGGCCTGATTATTGATTAAGAAGAAGCGGGTTTTTTTTTTTTTTGAGGGATTTGAAAAGCAGTACTTTATGATGGAAAGCAGTGGCGGTTCATTTTCTTCTTGAGGGTTTGAGGGATTAAAAGGGAGTTTCTTTTTAACTAAAGAAGGTGACTGTTCATTTTATCCGATTGGGAAACATTTTTTTTTTTTCATCTTTTTTAAGAGGAGAAAAATGTAAAAATCTAACTAAATAAATAAAAGTAAATATTGGCTTGAGAGAGTGCCACGTCACCGAGGCTATGTCCTTCTTTTATATATATATATAGATGATAGTGATTGTTTAAATTTATTTTGCTTAGTGATTTTAAGATTTAGCTATTTAATATGCTAAAATAAAATCAACAATGAGGATAAACCAAAAAATTCCCACTACAAAATCCGGGAAAAATAGTGAAATTTTTTGATATATAATAGAGCTAGTGATTACTCTAATGATGTATGAAGCTGATTGTTTATATTGTATTGAAGAAACATAATAGCTAAATCAATTAGTGATGATGAAAATAAAGACGACCCTCCTCTACATTTGGTAGACAAGATCATTGTTTGGGTAGAATAAATGTAAAGTTCAAGTTTTCTTTTATTACTATTTTTCTTTTTTATAATTTAGATATTAAAACGTGTCGGTGCATATTAGTTAAACTCATACTTATTAAGGTGGTCTAAATATTAATTCATTTGATGTGTTAGCTAATGCCATGCACCTTCTTTCATCAAAGTACACAAGAAAATGTTGGCCAAGACATGTTTACTAAAAAAAACGTATAGCTGAAGGAATGTTGTAGGAAGCAAATTAAATATAGTGAAGGAAAAAGATCCTATTTCATCTTATGCCAAAAAGAGCAACAAGACATTGGAATTGGACCTTCAAGAAGAGATAAAAGAGTGAAAACGTTTATCTTGAAAGTGGCAAATTCATTTACAATAAAAAGATATTCATACAAAATAAATAAATCAAACTTGTTTTGAATGAACCACCAGGGAAAATTAATTTTACTTGAAAGTACCGGAAGAGCCACCGTAGCCGATGGGTGGTCCGGTCGGGTGCACACCCAGAAACATTATTTGGTGCACAGAAGTTGAATGTTTCACTATTATGAATGTATACTTAAATTTTATCACCCTCAACACAAGTGAAGAAAATTTGCATATCGTTCACCAAATTCCTAGCTCCGCCACTGGCTGAAACTAAAGCAATGAGCAGACAATAGCCCCCAACGCACAACAAGACAATAGTCCCCGAAAGTGTAGTGTATGGGTCAAAATCCGGGTCTGACATTTGAACATATTTCAGTGATTCGAAATCTGAAATTACATTACACCAAATAACTAATCCTAAGAACATATTTACAGTCAACACAACAGGATAAGATTTACATCAGAAAACTAGAAAATGAACTGTTGGAGCAGTTCAAGGAAGCAATTGTCACTTGATTTGGTTGACAATTTCCCCGGAAGCTAGTGCTTCAAAAACTGCAGAAAATATTGTCCCGTCATCGATATTTTCTTCTAAGATAAGTCTTGAGAGGTTGGCCTGTATCAGTGACATTTTTCACAACCACTTTTAAGTTTGGATCTTTATTGTTGAAGTTCACCACACTTGACCTGATCTTCTTTAAACCATTTTCTTCACTTCCATTCTCAGCTTTCTTCTCTTCTACTGAACCTGTCTTTTTTTCCCGATATCAGTATTCACTAGGACATACTCATGCAACTATACAACAACAACATACCCAGTGTAGTCCCACAAAGTGGGGTCTGGGTAGGTAGAGTGTATGCAGACCTTACCCCTACCTCAGAGGTAGAGAGGTTGTTTCTGATATACCCTTGGCTTAAGGAAAAATAGTCCAAAGCAGTCCCAAAAAGGAGTAACGGAAGTACAAGAAACAACAAATAATAACAAAAACAACCGATAGTAACAGAACAGAAACTACAACGAAACAACATGATAATCATTGTACAAGAAACAACAGGTAGTAACAGAAATTGAAGTACCAAGAAACTACGGCTAATATGAACGGACAGCAAGACAACGCAGCGCTACCTACTAACCTCCTAACCCTAATCCATTTCACTTACTCATGCATCTATGTATATCAAAAATCATTCAATTGCATTACCTACCAAATTGAACCCTTCATTTGTATTCTTCATATCCATTTCGCTTTATTAGGACACATGCAACTCGTCTCTTTAGGCAACTTCAGGATCTCATATCCTTTTTTGGGGTCCAACACCTCCATAGCTATGTAACTCCAGTAGGGAGCATATCAACAGCAAAGACATTTTACCAACAAACTAGACAACTAGCAAGAGATGAATCAGATGGAAACCAACGTACTTGCCTAGAAAGGCAAATGGCTATAGAATTATCATTAAGCAGCATTCAAAATAAAAAGGTAAATAAACTATTAGCTCTGGATGCAGCTGTTCTAAATAGATCCTCTCATTCCCCAAAAAACCGAACAGAAACAAAAAAAGAAAAAGAGCAAGTATATAATGGAAATAGAAGAACTCACATGCAGAAGATATTACATGCTTCCTCATCAACGGAAACTTGTTCAGTTGCCTGCCACCCTCATCTTCCTCAACAACCACGGACCTCGACTTGTCAGATTCCTCTGCTTTGGAAGCTGCTTCACTAGCCTTTCGCTCGTAATAAGCCCTCATGTTTTCTTTATATTCAACCTTCCTTTTCTCTGCCTTGACTATGTAGGGAGCTTTCTCAGCTTCTGACAACTGATTCCACTTGTCTCCACCAGCTTTACCAACAGCGCAGACATCAAACCTGCCTGGACCGAACTGCTTCCTGAACTCCTCCATGAAAACAAAGAAAGCAGTTGTTGGTTGCTTAGGTTTGTCAGGATCCCTGTCACGCCTCGGTCTTCTCCTCTCACGCATCGGTCTTCTCCCCCATCCTAGCTTCAATCCTAAGATAGAATTTGCGGGCCTCTTATCTTTCTCCTGACAAGCCTTCAATAACAGTTTTAGTCCCGGAGCTTTCATCTTGTGGAGCTCGGTATCAGCTTTGGCATTGGATTTACCTCCTTACATGATGAAACCTTTAGGGTTGAGAGAATGAACGAAAGAGAGAGATAAACATGGAGGCTGAGAGATAGTGAGGTGTGTGTACGTGAGCTGAAAGTAAAGAGATAACAAGGGCTTTAGGGAGGGACTCAAATTAAGGGTACGTGACACCTTACATTTTTTTTTTTTTAGAGAAAGAAAGGAGGGATGCAACATGAGGACTTTCCAAGGTACATAACACTTACATTGCCACAATGATATGCAAGTCTCTTACTAGGCTGAAGTAGCATTTATCTTAGTAACTGATAGAAAATTCAATACAAGTATAATAACAATTAGGACTTAATCTCAATTAACCCGTATCATCTTTATGCATCATTTGCTTTCATTGCATGTAAACGATTATCATGCATCTATACACTAGAAAAACCCAAATATGAGAAGTGTATGGCAGGATAGATGTTACCTGAATGTGAGGACCGTATGGCAGGATAGATGTTACCTGAATGTGAGGACCGTGGACTTTCCCCATCCTTGGAGCCACTGGATGAGACATCGTTTTGTCGCACATAATAATCAGATAAATGTATTGAGTGTCTTTTACGTTTCTTTGATCTTCTTGGAGGTGCGATGTCCTCTTGCTCTTCCTCTCGCGCATAATGATCGGATGAATCTATTGAGTGTCTTTCAAATCTATTTGATATTCTTGGAGGTGTGATGTCCTCTTCCTCTTCCTCTCGCTCTTCCTCTTCCTCTACCTCTTCCTCTTCCTCTTCCTCTTCCTCTTCCTCTTCCCCTTCCTCTCGCTCTTCCGCTTCCTCTTCCCCTTCCTCTCGCTCTTCCTCTTCCTCTTCCTCCTCCTCCTCTTGCGAGCTACTGCTGAGTTCCTCAAATACTTGCCTCCCTGGACGCTTCCTAAAACGTATCTGTTTATAGGGCAAAACTTGGAACGTTGATTTATCAATGAGAAAGAAGAGCAAGATATTCCCCCGTTTCATTTTGTGATACTCCACAAACTGTGACCAGTCTCCTTCACATATGAAGTAACCACACTTCTCCCTCACTATCTTTGCTTCCCAGAAAACCCCTTCATCCGTTTTCAATAAGCAGGTCTTGGCCAACATACTCTTGTTTTCTTTGATGAAGGCCGGCGGCATTAGCTAATAAATCAAAGTCTCAAGATTAGCTAAAACTCTGTTGAAAAAGATTTAACCGCAACAACCAAAAAGAACATATATAAAGAGAAATTATAAGGGAAAAAAAGAACTTACTATTTTATCCACAAAATCTTCTTTAAATAAGAGCTTGTAAAATGATGGATGCTCGTCGGGATCCACTAGCATTTTGAGAATTTTAATAACAGTAGGAAACAGGGATAAGAGGTATAAGAAGGGGGGCGAAAAAAACTGTTACACAATATTTCTAATGGAGAAAGAAAAAAGTCCACAGGCTTGATGCCATGGAAACTGGTAGATGAAACTGCTGGAGAAATATTTGATTCACTGTTATCATTTGTGCTTTGACCGAAGAACAAAAGCTTCCACCATTTGCACGGTAGTTAAGAATGGACAATTAGCAGAAATTGTGTCCTGCAGGAGATGTTAAAGGTGTCAAAATCAGTGAAACACCATAGAGAAGACAAAAGAATGTTCTAGAGGAGATTTAGGGCACAAACTTATTTATCCTTCAATATGAAGGCTGTTATAGTATCCTCTGCTCAGAAGTAGTTATGTAAAATGCCTTCAGGTAAAGTGGCGAAAAATTCTTTATTCTTGTCGTCTCCAAACTTCAGATTCCGCCACTATTTAAGTGCCACACAAACTTTGAGAAAGTTTTTTTTTCTTGAGATGATAAGCGCCACAAAACTACAGATTGAACAGATGTAAAAAGGCCTTATCAATTCCTTCCATGAAAGATTAATAGCAACCTATTTCAGCGAATACAGCTTACCAGACTCATTTATCGACTGGAACATTTGCATCATACATTAACTTGCAAAGTATCAAAAAAGCACAAAAGAAAAAAAGAACAGAACTCATAGCATCTCCTAATTTATTGCGCCAATTAACCTCAACATACCCAACGCAAACCAGCGAAGAACAATGCACTGTGTGCAGTTACCAAAGGAAAACATGAGAAATTACACAGAACTATGTGGAACATTGCAGGGACAGTCAAGTTTTAGCACTGAAGATATATAAACAGATTACGATAACCATACTAAAGCTAGAAATCATCAAATAAAATACTTCAACATGAAACGTCAAGTAAGAGAGCTAAACCACCTACTATGGGACCTTTATTTTGCTTCTGTCTGCTCATGGCAGGCTATATACACGCGATAGATTGTCTCAGTGGGGTCTTTCTGGTAAGATGATACATATCCCTCTTTTTGAAAATAGAGGACTTCTCATTTCTACCAGCTTCATGAGGCCAAAACTGATCATTTGGTTCATTCAGTTTGATATGCCTTAACCATATTATACTCAATTACTTATATTTGTAGCAAGTATATATGTACTTGAGATGTTGTTCAAGAAAATATAACAGGAAACACAAATTCAATTTCCACGAGCTAAATGCATTAGAGCTGAAAACAGACAGCACGGGCACAAACCGTCCTGCAATCACGCAAGATTCAGGAAAGACCGCACCCAAAGCAGTGTCATGTAGGTAGTCTACCATGACGCAAGCGTCAATAGCTATTCCACGACTTGAACCCCAAACTTATAGGTTACACTGAGACAAATTTATCGTTACTTCAACGTTCCCCTTCAAATACATTACAACTGAGAACTATAAAAATAACCAAACAACTAGCGGAACAACTTTTCTAAGGCCCAAGATGAAGTAACTTTTCTTGTTGACATATCAAATTGATGAATGGAAAATCCATGTACAATTAAGAGAAACAACCACATTAACATACTTATTTACCTTCTCTGAAAGAGCATGGACAATTTTGAACATGAAGGTAACAATAGAATTTAGTTTCTGAAATAAACAACTAAATATTGTTTCGCCTATAGCCATTCTTTATTTACAGTAAAACTGATCAAAATACCTCCAAATGAAAATGCAGCTCAAATCAAAAGCATTGGTACAATAGCAAATCAAGTCATGAGGGATGTGTATCCGTCCATATCCAACACATTCTTGACACTTAAAAACGCATTCTTGTTTTGAAATTCTCGAGTCGGGAAAAACTTAAATCAAATCAAAATCATATCAACATTTTTCTTCTTTACAACAACATACCCAGTGTAATCCCACAAGTGGGGTCTGGGGAGGGTACAGTGTACGCAGTCCATACCACTACCTCAGATGAAGTAGAGAGGCTGTTTCCAATAGACCCCCGGCTCAGAACAAAAAACAGTATAAAAGACGTAATAAAAACAAAAAACAAGATGGAATAACACACCAATAAAGAATAACAGAAACAATACACCCACAAAGTAGTACTATAAACTATCTATCCGAAATCACAAACATAGCAGAACACCACGAACAAGAAACTACAAGGCACACGCAAAGCACTATGACTACTGGCAGGGCCACAAACAAAGCATCCCTTCCTACTAGCAAGGATGCACTCCCACCTACTAACCCTCTACCTTAATTTGCGTCCTCCACACCTTCCTATCTAGGGTCATATTCTCAGTAAGCTGTAACTGCTCCATGTCATATCTAATCACCTCCCTCTAATACTACTTCGGCCTACCTCTACCTCGCCTGAAACCATCCTTAGCCAACCCCTCACACTTCCGTTTTGGGGCATCCGTGCACCTCCTCATCACATGCCCGAACCATTTCAACCTCACTTCTCGCATCTTGTCTTCCACCGAAGCCACTCCCACCGTCTCTCGAATAATCTCATTTTTAACCATATTCCTCCTAGTGACCACACATCCAACATTTTTCTTCTTTATGGAGCATAATTGCACATATGTGACAATTATGAACACCTATAGATCAGGTAGACTGCGCACATAATCAAAAGGAAGCAAATACATGACATTGTGCACCCTAACCGCTGCAAACTATTTATTTATATTATGACGATGGTCCAGACCAGCTTGGGCGCAACTTGACTATTTAACACGGGGTAGCTAATACCTCCCACCATAACAAATGTCGAGTAACTCATTCCACCAAAACTTAGACACATGAAAAGAAATTATCTAGCGTTTTTAAGTCCTCATGGTTCTCCACCCACTTCATTGCCCCAATGTTCTTAAAAGCCATAGCTTGGTCGCCCAAAGCGATGAAGCCATATGCTTCAAACACTCCAAAGTGATCCAAAAGAAAAACACTAATTCCTTGCATCTCAATGTTTTAAGAGTGGACATTTAATACTGACATGTTATATGCTGAAAATTAGTGTTTTCATTAGCAACGACAACAACACACCCTGTATAGCATATAGTGGTGAAATCATAAATTTAGTTAAGGGGGTTCAATATTTACTATGTATAAAAAATAGTTTTTGACCTATTTATATAGCAATATAATTTTCTCTAGAGTATAATCTTCCGATGAAGGGTGTTCAATTGACCACCCTTCGTGCTATGTAGCTCCGCCACGGATCCCACAAGTGGAGTCCCTTACCCCCACCTTTGAGATGTAGAGAGGCTTCTTTCGATAGACTCTTGGTGCAAAAAAATCGTTTTTCAGAAAATGCTTCGAAAGTAATGCAAGAATAAAAAGCAATTGATCATTATAGTAAATGTTCCACATTTTTAAATTCTCCACAAAAATTGTGCACAAATAGTAGTTAGCTTCATTTCTTGCTTTACGCTTCAATCATCATGGACCTTGTCCCTTTAACCACTCACTACTCCCTCCATTTCAATTTGTTCGTCTTACTTTTCTTTTTAGTCTGTTAATTTGACTTTTCACTTACATGTTTACGACCACAAAATTAAGGACAATTTGATACATTCTATATATTTTTAGTTTAAAACCACAAGATTCAAAAGTCTTTCTTATTTTTTAAAACTCCGTGAAGTGAAGTCAAAACCAGACAATCAAATTGAAATGGAGAGAGTATAAAACATTAATTTTTGGTCCTTTATTTTCTTAAAAGTACTTGCAAAACTACCTATCTGCCGGCCCCTAACTAACAGAGAAAATTTTCACGAGTGCTGAAGGAATACATACAGTATTACAAGAAATTATTTTTTTAAAAAAAAAGGAAGAAAAGAGAAACTAACCTGAAATAGTTAATGGATTGGGAAATACAAACACCAAATACCCATTGATACAGGAGAAAACTCGAAACAAAAGATGGTAGCAAAATGACAGTGTGAAAGAAAACCTAGAAATTATGGAAGGATTTAACCGAATAGACCCCATAAGTGTGCATTTAAGTAAATTAACCCGTCCCTTCCCCTTTTGTTTTTGAGTTGGGTGAAAATTATTTACACCCGCTACTAGGGGTGTCAATAGTTTTTAAAAAATCGACTTAACCAATCAAATCATATCGTATCTAATCGATTTTTAGGTTTATTTTGATAAAATTGATAATTTTTATATAAATTTATAATCGTACTGAATAATTAGTAGGTTTTTTATTTTATAAAAATTAATCGAAAAATAACTGAATCGTATTGAATAATATAAATATAAAATATATACATTAAGTTTTAAGAATAATAGATATTAAACTTTTTGGTTTAGAAAGCGACTACAAGCGGCAACATAATTATTAACACCCAAAATTTGAACGCTGAAATTTATTATATTACTATGATCAAAATTAAATTAACTCTAGCATCGCTATTCTCGAGTAGTAACTAGTAAGCTACAAGGTATTTCAACGATCTTGGGTAGCAAACTGCAAGCTATTTGATATTTTGTCTCTTATGACTTAAATTTAGCTTATTGAATAATTAATTTAATTAGACTCGGTTCTTGAGTCTCATATTGATTGACTTCCTCCCGCTCGTGTTATCTAAATTATATTTTCTCTTTGCTTAATATTGTGTTACTGTAAAATAATGAGATGAATCTCTATTCTTGATTCATCACCATTTAAACAATAAAAATGTCGAGAGAGTTTTTGTCAAAGACATACACAAATATACATGGTAGCGTGTTCTACTTTTTATACTTTTTCAAAAAAAAAAAATCAAAAATTAACTAGACCGTACCAATACCAAAGAAAAATCGAGATGATGAGAAGATTTTGAAAAGTTTAATTTTGGTTATATAACATAAAATAACCAAAAAAACTGGTACTGTATAAATTTTATAAAATAACCGTCCAAACCATACCATTGACACCTCTACCGCTAACTGTATTTTAAAATTAAATTCTCCTTAATTTTGAATAATAGATATTTTTCACTCTTGGCTTTTATCGGAATTTTGAATTTTAAAGTAAAATTAGGGGGTATAAATAATTTTCACTCTTTTTCATTAGTGAAGAGAAATTATTGAAAAGGTTATTCATATGGATAGAATGCCTTCATTCTTAATAAGATTTCTGTTTCGGCCCTCAAAATGGAGAGAAAGCAGAGATTTTCAGTTGTTTGTTCCTTTTTGGGATAGCTATTATGACTTTCTTGAAATTTCTTCAACAACTTATGAATATTTTTAGATTACGCTCTTTTTTTTTATTAAACTGAAGTCTTATAAAATCTCGCACAACTTAAAATTTGGAAGTTATAAAAAATGTTAAAAGTGCAATTCAATGTTTTGTTTGTGAGGTTTAAAATGTGAGTAAATTTTTTAGAAGGATAGATTTTCAATAATTATATTTGTACAACTTTTAAAATTAGGATATATAAAATCTAATTGATGGCATAAAAATGAAACATTTGCTCAAGAATGAAGTCTTCCCTTTAAATTGGTCATACACGACACCAATCTGAATTAATTGTGTCCATATGTAATCGATTTTAGGAACAGCTGCTTGCTTTTGGTTATAAATTAAAATTTTCTTTAAAAAAAGAAAAAACTTGTTCCAATGAAATACTATTATTATTACATAAAATGGAGGCAATAAAGTAGAAATTTGTTACATTGTTAACAAAGGAAAAAATAATTCAAATTAGGGAGCTTAATCATTATCATTCGAACATTTGATATATGGATTTGGATCCCAGTAGGCATCCCCTCCAATTTGTCCAGTAGGGCTTTAAAATTCTTACACGTTTCTAGTTAAATATTGAATGGACCGGATTGATTTTCTTAAATAAACCTTTTAACTGTGGTCAACAACCTCTCTCTTCCCCCATCTCTAATGGTGCCAGGCAAATCCTTTTCTTAGTGACACAAAAATTCTTTTTTTTTTATTACCAAATCTCTTGAGATGAAGCGACAGAAGCAAGCAATTAGTATATTTAGTTTATGAAATTTTAGGAATTCAAATGGCATAGAGGTGAATGTCTTAAATTCCAAAAGAAACATTGAATTAACACCAGTCGAAACGATGGGACTGCCGCAGCAAAGCATAGCAATGCCATTGTCCTCCAGCACCATCGTGTTTCTCTCAATCTCTGCGTATTTTATCTAATTTCTAATTAAATCAACTAACATTACTTCGACCATCAAACCACCTTCTCCGCCTAAAGAACCCAGTTTCATTTTGCTCTATTCTTGAAATCCTCCATGGACAAGCTTCCATCAGCTAACAATTAATGGGTTTATCCAAATAGTCTGACCAAGTTTTCAATTTTCCTCATATTGAACAATTTGATGATTCCAAGTCATTGCAAATGTGCAGTTTGAGGTGTTTCTGAACTAGCGGATCTGTAGTTTGGTGTTGAGTTTTATATGTGTAATTACATGCTATTCTAGTTATTTTTTGAATTTGATCAATTTTCAAGAAAAAAGTGAGGATTTACTGGTAGACGGTAGTGTTCTGGTAGCTTTAAGATTTAGACTTCGGCAATCGGAACTGGCCCATCGGAGCTGCCACACTGCTTGTACTTTGGTGTATGGTAAATTGATAAAATAGTCCAAGTGTCTAACCACAGTTAAAAGGTTTAGTTAAGAAAATCAATTCGGTCCATTTAATATTTAACTAGACACGTGTAAGAATTTTAAGGCCCCACTGGACAAACTGGAGGGGATGCCTACTGGATGGGATCCAAATCCAAACATTACGGATTGAAAATATGTCATGTGACCTTGTTTTTAGGACTAAAGAGTTACTCCCTCCGTCCATCTTTACTTATTCACTTTTAACTTGACACATGCCTTAAAAAATAATAAATAGAGAGGTAATTTTACTATATTACCCTTTGAATATAATAAATTTTTTGCTTTGAAAAAGGCAATGAGGGAGTGTTCATGGGTCGGCTTGGGTTGGTTATTGGTCAAAACCAAAACCAAACCAACTTAGTCGGTTTTTAAATTTCTAAAACCAAACCAAATTAAACAAAAAAATAATCATCGGTTTGGTTCTTGTCGGTTTGGTTCGGTTTTTTTGGTGTATAACTAGCTAATGCTAAAAGTCGTAATTTTTAAAAAATAAATTCAATCCAACATATGAGATTCAACCGAGTGTTGTGCATCAACCTTGAAAGTAAGCTAACAACACTGTTGGAAAAACTTCCCTTCTCACCTCGGCCCTTCACTGTTATACTTAGGCAAAGTCACAAACAACACCTTAAATTGAGAGAATACCGTCTGAACAATTCCCAAAAAAATAAAAAATAAATTGGAAACTACATATAAGAAACTGATATTATAAACCACTCTAAAGGTGAACAGATAAATTTCTTGCTCAATAGGACTAAAATAAAGTTCAAAACTACTGATTATCTATAATGAAACTCAACTTAGTCGGTTTTTAAATTTCTAAAACCAAACCAAATTAAACAAAAAAATAATCATCGATTTGGTTCTTGTCGGTTTGGTTCGGTTTTTTTGGTGTATAACTAGCTAATGCTAAAAGTCGTAATTTTTAAAAAATAAATTCAATCCAACATATGAGATTCAACCGAGTGTTGTGCATCAACCTTGAAAGTAAGCTAACAACACTGTTGGAAAAACTTCCCTTCTCACCTCGGCCCTTCACTGTTATACTTAGGCAAAGTCACAAACAACACCTTAAATTGACAGAATGCCGTCTGAACAATTCCCAAAAAAATAAAAAATAAATTGGAAACTACATATAAGAAACTGATATTATAAACCACTCTAAAGGTGAACAGATAAATTTCTTGCTCAATAGGACTAAAATAAAGTTCAAAACTACTGATTATCTATAATGAAACTCAACTATGGATTCCATACGCAACAAGATATTAATTTCACAACTAGTATCATTTGTCATTCAAAGTGCAAAAATCATTCAGAATCTCATAAGGTACTACCAACTAAATGGAGACATATGACTGGAAGTGTTAAGTCTAAAGTTAAGTTCATGATTAAAATTTAAAATGTAACAAAATATTTATATTTTATTTATGGATAATATATAAATAATTAATATATATATATATATATAAAATTTATCGGTTCGATTTGGTTATTTTGTCTATTTTTTTAGCGTAAAACCAAAACCAAACCAAATAAGTATCAGTTTTTAAAATTTAGAACCAAATCAATCCAAACCAAACCCAATGTCGATTTTTTTAATCGGTTTGATTTGGTTCGCGATTCGATTTGGTTTTTAACCAAACTATGAACACCCTTGGGGATGAATAGAATTTATATCAATGGTAAAATGGGAAAAAGAGTAAATTATGTAGTGGTTTTCCAAACTGGACAAACATTGTTGGACATTCCAAAATAAAAAAAATGAACAAGTAAAGATGGACGGAGGGAGTACTTATTCTTTTTTAGTTTCCACCTGATATTCGATATACGTATTAGAATTTGATTAAATTCAAATTCGCGCATTACATGACTTATTTTGGGTGTGACACTCCCAACAGAATCTTTTTCATTTCCTGAACTCAAATCCAAAATTTCTAATTGAGGATCGAGAGATCCTAACCATCTCACCACAATCGTACTAAAGAGCTACCATTCAAGAGTACGCTCATGAAATGTCTAAAATTATATGTGATCCTCTCGTGAAGTATAATACTTAATAGACCCGTTTAACCCATCCCCAACCCATTTCTTCCGTTTTAAGTTCTATTCTTTTCTTTTCTCCTTCTTCTTCTCTTTTCAATCATCCATCGGTGCAGAACTCATTTGAACCATTTTCCTCAGCACAATAACCCCGATCATTTGATACTAAGCTTGTCGCGTGTTGCTAAGTCAAAATTGTGGATAATTTGTGCCAAAGTATAATAAGAGAAGTATATTTGCTCCGAAAGTATTACGGAAGGGCATATTTGGATCGAAACGCAAACAAGGAGTATATTTAAACTATTTTTGATAGTTTAAGAGTATATTTGACTCTTTTCCATTTTAAATATTATGCAACTGAGAAACAACAGGTTCATAGGAAATTGTAGAACACGAACGCACACTTACACCATAATAAGACACAATGTCATTTCAGTACTAAATGTAACTACTTTCTTGAGGCAAATTAAAGAACTCATACCTTTTTTTTGTCCCAATACTTTCACAGAAACAATAACAACAACATATACCCAGTGTAGTCCCATAAGTGGGGTCTGGGGAGGGTGGAGTGTACACAGACTGATAGACCTTTTCCCTACCTTAGAAGGCAGAGAAGTTGTTTTCAATAAACCCTCAGCTCAAGAAAAAACATTTCAAAGCAAGTCAAAAAAAGCAATAACAGGATGAAGAAGCCATGACAAAATACTATAGAAAGCATGTCAAAGCATCCTGAAAAAAAAAGAAGAAAGAAACATAACTACAACAAAATAATAAGATAATCGAAGTGCATGAAATAGTACTTCCACATAAACAAGTGGAACAGAAAGCTACCTCAGCTTCAATAGAGAGCATATCAACATAGAAAAAGTAGACAATAAGTAGCAAGAGAGGTATTAGATGGAAATCCATATGCAAGCCAAAAAATAGAAACCACAGTTGAATTATATTTAAGCAGCATCAAAACAGAAAGCACATAAATTATATATTTCATCTTTTTTTCTTCCCTACGAAACTCCCAAAAAGTAGAACTGAGAAAGTGCAAGTATCTAACGGGAAAAGAAGAAAGTATACAAGGTGTCATCCTCCTTTCCTCTCCACTTCCCTCTTCGTCATCAAACTCGGACCTTGACTCGTCAGATTCCTCCTCTTCGACATCTACAACAGCCACTCACCTGTTATACGTCTTCATTCGCTTTGCATACTCTAGCTAATAAGGAGCTTTCTCAGCATCTGACATCTGCGTCCACTTGCTTCCACCAGCTTTCCCGATAGCATAAATAGATTTGATGCTTGGATTCATCTCACGGAACCGCTTTCTAAACTCCTCCATGAAAATGAAGAAAAGACCTGCAGGCCTCTTAGGTAACTTTTTTAGTCCCCGAGATTTCTTCTTCGTGCGTGTTAACACCCAATTTTGACCTCCTAATACTCCCTTTAGGCTGCAATTTTACAAATTTTTAGTTTTGGGTATTAATATTTCTTATTTTAGTATCAAATAAATCTTAGAGTTCCGCATTCATGATTTTTAAAGTGTGTAGTTTATTTTAATATTTTATTAATTTAAATATAATCTTTTTACATAATTTTGTTAATATTTATTAACGTATTTCTGCAAATATGCATACTCATAATTTACAAACACATAGTCTATTACTACTATTATTTATTAATTATATTATTATTATAGTATTTTTAAATTTTGTATTCATAGGTGCCTAATCCATTTCAAATCATTTTGTCGTCAATTTTAAATAATATATTGCGTGTCATGAATTTTACTTACATAATTTATTCAACATGATTTTCATGACATTGATTAATTTTTTTTATTATTGTTATTATATATTTATCGATTTACCACTATATTTATTAAATAGCAGCTTAATCCAATTCAATTTTTTAGTTTATTTAATTTCTAGTTCAATTCTATCCAATTTATGTCAATTTTAGCCTAAATTGAGTCCAATTAGGCTCAATTTTTAAATCTCAAATCCAATTCTAATTTGACCCAAATCTGGATGACCCGAATTCGACCCATTTTACAACTTTTAAATCCCAGCCGTTGATCAAGATTGATCCAACGGCTGAGATTAAATCTCCCATTACTTTCCTTTTTAATCAAACCTATACCCCAAAATCCCAAAACAAAAACCCTAACTCATTTTTCTACCCTACCAGCCGCCACCCTCTATTCTCTCTCATCCTTCTCTCTCCCGAGATCTCTCTCTCCACCACCACAACGCCTCTGGAAAGCCTACGCCGGTGAGATACATCTCCCTCACCATCCCCCATCGTCGCCTTATCATCATATGTAAAATCCACATCCACAGCCGCCTTCCTCAATCTCATCTCCTTCTTCCATCGCCGTCAGCCATCACTGGCCGGTGAAAAGCTACTCCACGCGTCCGCCACCACCACGAAAATCCATGTCGCCGGTCTCCACTTCACTGTCACCACTATTTATGCGAACCCCCTATCGCCGTCATCCACTCTCCCTTTCTTCCTCTCCCTCATTGCTTCTCCTCCTCCAGCAGTCCCTATGCTCCCTCAACTCTCCCCATCGTCTCCTTTCCCTGCTTTCTATCGCCGCTATCTCACCGGAGGTTATGACCGGTAAGACACCATTGACAACAACACCACCGATCAAACAATGTCCCTAATCAGAATCGAAGACCCCAACTGGAATTCGTCAAAGAAGAATTCGCATAGGTGTCAGGGGTTTAATTTTAAGGTTCTTATCATGATTTGATGATGAATCCATATCCGGTACGATCATTCCTGTCTCTATTTTTTGAATACTATCGGTTCTTCTTCATCTTTGTTCTTAGATGTAAAATTCACGATGTCCGGATATTACTTTTGGTTCGAATGTTTCAATATCATGTTTATCTATATCTTTATATTGATAAACGTGAAAAGCCCTAATTTCTATCAATCTTGGCTAAAATCTAATTTTTAAAATCGGTACTGATTTGTCCATGTTTGAAACCTTTGTGTTAATTGAGTCCGTTGTTGAATTCACTGTACTAGGCCAGGCATTGTGCTCTTAGTTGTCTTCATTGGTTAACATGTTTTAAATATTTTTGGTGTAATTAGTATGGAAATTAGAGGATTTTGATATACGTATGTGATTTCAAAATACCTAGCAAATTTTACTTGTATATTTTGATATTTGGACATGATTCTTGCCTCTAATTGATTCTGCTTTATTAATTAATTCCTGGATAGATTTTTTTGCCCTTATTTAGTCTGGATTGATTTTTTTTACTTAGATATTTATGGAAACTTTAGCATGCCTTCATCTCGTTAATTGATTTTCCTTCCTTAATTGACTTGGATAGTCTTGTTGCTAAGCTAATTATGGTAAATTGAGATTTTACTTACACTTGATTGATATAATTGGTTTGCTTAAAGAAAATATGGTATAACTGATGATTTTTCCTTCTTTATTGCCTTAATTGACTAATTTCTTTTACTATATAAACAATGCTCTTTCTTATTATTTAGGGACTTTTTGGCTCCCATTCAGATATACTCAAAAGGGCTTTTCAGCATTACTCTACTCTATACTAAAAATATTTCTCTGCTTTTGGTTTTGAGACTGTTTTCGCTGCTCATTATTATCATTGGTTCTTATTTTGGAAGCGCGGTCCTCTTGTTTGCGTTTTATTATTCTCGTTGTTAACTGGTTAGTTTTCTCTAACGATGCATTCGTTTCTTTCGTATTAATCTTATGTGATTATGATCTTGTTTTGATTTGCATACTTTAAATGCTTGATGCCATAGCCTCCTACTCCTTTGTGTACTTCTGTGACCTATTGGGGTGTTTATGCTATCTGCTTTTGTTGGTTTGACATAAAAAATAAGATATTTCCCTCCTCTATTCGCTATTAAGTTCCTCCACCGGGGTGTTGTTGTATGTGAATCTAAAGCAACCTTTGCGCATCTCATAACCCCTTTGGCGTGAGCCTGCCCGAGATCCTTGAGATCCTTAGCGCCAAGGGTTGGTTATGGGCTGCCAAAGGCATGTTTTGGATTCTGGGAGTGTTTTGGTGTCTTTGTTGCATGTTCAACAAGTGAAGGCGAAAATTCGGACAAGATGAAGAGTTGCTAGGGATTTGGGAGTGGTTAAGGGTTGTCCAACTTAGCCCTTTTCTCTGTTTCTTTTCTTTATTCTATTCATTCTAGGTCTGTAATAATATTTTTGTATAAACTCTCTCTATATAATAAAATATTATGGGAATTGCTGCGAGGGCGTGGATTCTATGTGTTAAATATTTTATCACCTAGCCAAGGTTAGGGAGACGAGGGCTCGGGACCTTGACCGAGTGAAGTGTATTAAGGATCCAGATGGTAAAGTTTTAGTGGAGGAGGTTCTTATTAGGAGGAGATGGCAATCTTACTTTCATAAGCTCTTGAATGAAGGAAGGGACACTAACATTGTGTTGGGGGGTTTGGAGCAATCTGAGAGGCTTCGCGACTACGACTATTGTAGGCGGATCAAGGTAGAGGAGGTTAAGGGTGCTATTCGTAGGATGCATAGAGGTAGAGCGACGGGGCCAGACGAGATCCCGGTGGATTTTTGGAAGTGCACGGGAGGGGCAGGGTTGGAGTGGTTGACTAGGTTGTTTAATACCATTTTTAGAACGACAAGGATGG
The DNA here is from genome assembly GCA_031232105.1 of Capsicum rhomboideum. Lineage (NCBI taxonomy): Eukaryota > Viridiplantae > Streptophyta > Magnoliopsida > Solanales > Solanaceae > Capsicum > Capsicum rhomboideum. Next base: position 135,318,017 of record CP124709.1, on the reverse strand, counting down.
CGGAAGGTTGGAGATGGAGTACCATGATTCCTTTGTATAAGAATAAGGGTGACATTCAAGATTGCAACAATTATAGGGGTATCAAGTTATTGAGCCACACTATGAAGGTTTGGAAGAGGGTGGTAGAGTTGAGGTTACGTAAGATTGTGCCTATTTCTGAGAATCAATTCGGATTTATGTTGGGACGCTCGACTACTGAGGCCATCCACCTCATAAGGGGACTAGTGGAGCAATATAGGGAGAGGAAGAAAGACTTGTACATGGTGTTCATCGACTTGGATAAGGCTTATGATAGAGTCCCCATGGAGGTTTTATGGAGGTGCCTGGAGGCTAGAGGTGTTCCTATGGTGTATGCTAGGGCTATTAAGGATATGTATGACGGAGCTAAGACTCGGGTTAGGACGGTGGGAGGGGACTCTGAGCACTTTCCTGTCTTGATGGGGTTGCATCAAGGATCGACTCTTAGCCCGTTTTTATTTGCTTTGGTGATGGATGTTTTGACTTTGCAAATTCAAGGTGAGGTGCCTTGGTGTATGCTTTTTGCGGATGATGTAGTTTTGATTGATGAGACCCGTAGTGGAGTTAATGATAAGTTGGAGGTTTGGAGGAAGACCCTCGAGTCTAAGGGATTTAGGTTGAGTAGGTCCAAGACGGAATACTTGGAGTGTAAGTTCAGCGAGGCATCGCATGAGGCTGAGGTGGTTATAAAGCTTGATACTCAGGCCATCCGGAAGAGAGATAGTTTCAAGTATCTTGGGTCTATGATTCAGGGGGGTGGAGAGATTGACGAGGATGTCACTCACCGGATTGGGGTAGGATGGATGAAATGGAGGCTCGCATCTGGAATCTTGTGTGATAAGAAGGTGCCGCCTAAACTCAAAGGCAAGTTCTACAGAGTAGTGGTTAGACCGGCTATGTTATATGGAGCGGAGTGTTGGCCAGTCAAGAAAGCTCACATCCAAAAGATAAAGGTGGCGGAGATGAGGATGTTACGGTGGATGTGTGGGTGTACTAGAAAGGATAGGATTAAGAATGAGGTTATACGAGATAAAGTGGGAGTAGCGTCGGTGGAAAACAAGATGCGGGAAATGAGGTTGAGATGGTTTGGGCATGTGTTGAGGAGGGGCACAGATGCCCCAGTGCGGAGGTGTGAGATGTTGGCTAGGGATGGATTCAGGCGAGGAAGGGGTAGATCGAAGAAGTATTGGAGGGAGGTGATTAGACATGATTTGGAGCAGCTGCAGCTTACCGAAGACATGACCCTAGATAGAAAGGTGTGGAGGAGGTGGATTAGGGTAGAAGGGTAGTAGGAAAGGGGCGTCAGTGTTAGTAGATAGGAGAATTTTATTGCATTAGTAGTGCTTGTAGCTAGAGTATTTGTATTACTTCGTAGTGTGTTATTATTTGTTGGATTACTTGGTGGGTCCTGTTTATATTATTATTGGGTGTGGTTTTACATTTCGTATCTTGTCCCTTACTATTTCTTATTACACTGTTGTTTCTTGAGCCCGGGGTCTTTCGAAAACAGCCTCTCTATCTCACTTCTGAGGTAGTGGTATGGACTGCGTACACTTACCCTCCCCAGACCCCACGTGGTGGGAATATACTGGGTATGTTGTTGTTGTTGTTGTTGTTGTTGTATTAAATTATTTTATCACTTAGGCAAATATTCTAGGGTCATTATTTGTTCTATTGCTTAGAAAATTGTGTCGTTAGGATCTTTAACTAACCTTCAGATGTATTAGATTAATTTTGAATATGTTAATTTAATTTAAGCATGTTTAAATAATTTTTGGCATGTTAAAACTAATTTCCAACATAATAATTAATTTTCAGCATGTTTAGTCAATTTTCAGCACCTTTAATTAATTCCAGCATTTTTACTCAATTTTCTGCATACTAAAAATAATTTTCAGCAATTTAAATTGATTTCCTTCACACTTTCAATTAATTTTCCTGCATATTCTTATCAATTTCATGCATTTTAAATAACTTCTTGCACAGTAAAATCAATTTCCTGCATGTGTAATTAAATTTTTTGCATATTTAAATTAACTTCCTGCACGTTTAAATCAATTTTCTGCACAATTAAATTAATTTTCTGCATATTTAATTAAATTTTCTGCATGTTTAAATTAATTTCCAGCATATTTAAATCAATTTTCTGCATATTTAAAATAATTTCCAGCAATTTAAATTAATTTCTTGCACACTTTCGATTAATTTTCCTGCATATTCTTATCAATTTTTGCACATTTTGAATAACTTTTTGCACAGTAAAATTAATTTTCTGCATATTTAAATTAACTTCCTGCATGTTTAAACCAATTTCCTGCACAATTAAATTAATTTCCTGCATATTTAATTAAACTTTCTACATGTTTAAATTAATTTTCAGCATATTTAAATCAATTTTCTGCTTATTTAAATTAATTTTCAGCATATTTAAATCAACTTTCTGCACATCTAAATAAATTTCTTGCATATTTAAATAATTTTTTTTGCATATTTAAATTAATTTTTAGCATTTTTAATTTAATATCTAGCACTTTAATTTGATTTCCGGCACCTTAATTAATACTCTTCCTCTAGAGATCATGCCTATAGGTTCAATTACGTAAAATAAATAATTTTTTTTTTAAGCATGTCAATCACCTAATCGATTTTAATTGATTAAGAGGCCCGTTCGAAGCCATTATGTGTTATTTGTAAGTACTATTTGTTTTGTTTGACGCAAACTCCAAGTCTAATTAGGAAGCCTAAGACTTTCTTTGTGTCTAGATTCTTACCCAAAATAGGTCGTTTAACGCCTCTTGGATATTAAGCTGGGACGAGTAGGCATTTTAGGGAACGCTAGTTTTATTGCTTTCTTTAGAACGCCTTTAAGATTTATAATCAAACTAGGTGGGTAGAACAATCGGAAATGATGGAAATTGCCCCGAGCAGTATTCGACAATGTGATATGCGTCATTGTCCTCCGTTAATAAGACGAACGCTGATCCGAATAAGATAAAATTAACCCTTATCCAAACCTTTTAAAACTTCGATTATATTTTACTCTTTGCATGTCCCTTTTTGCTTTTTGGTAGTTTAGGTTTACTTTTTAAATAAAATTTTTCTTTTTATATAAATTGTGTCTCTTCTATCTTCTTGCTTATCTGATTTACCTTTACGCATTTTATTATGTTATCACTTAGATATTTTCTAAAAATTAAGCTGTATGTTTAGTTTATTAATTATTTTTTTTAACACTTAGTTAGTATTAAGTTAATAAAATAAATTGACCTTTTGCTTATCACATAGAATTTCTCCACGTAATATATGAGTTCGGTCGGGACCCACATTTGTGGACCTCGAAAGGTGCCTAACACCTTCCTTTCGAGGTAACCTGAACCCTTACCCGAATTTCTAACTGACGTATACTAATTAATTAAAATAAGTTCGCAATTAGTCTAGAATGGTGCCCTAACATACGTATCTTAATTCGTTAGGTGGTGATTCTTCACTCTTAAATCATCTAACAAGAGTTGCCATGTCGAATCCCGCTTTTTGCGATAAAAATGAAACGCGACAGCTGTCACGACCCGAAATCCCACCCGAGCCGGACTGGCACCCGAAGCCGATATGGCCCGAGAGAATCAATCTTTGCTCGTGATCACTCGTATGCATAACCTCGTATGAAGCTTATTCTACCTTATGCAACTATGCGGAAATCATGGACATGAAAATATTTCCATAAAAATATATACAAAACTTGGCCGTTTGGGCCATCACGTCGAACGGAACGTACATCTTACATTCACATACCCACATATGTCTACAAAAGCCTCTAACAAATGCATCTACAAACCAACTTAAAGTCGGGACAAGTCCCCGCTTTATACTATATTTACAACATCAAAAAAAATATACAACTATGACTCGGAAAGTCCCGAACCAACTGGGGCTCACCAAAGATCTGCTAACACTGTCAACTTACTGTGGAGGTCTACTAGTGCCTGTACCTGCAACATGTAAGGTAAGTCCCCCGAGGGGGTCAGTACGAAGAATGTACTGAGTATGTAAGACTCATAAGAAATAGCATCATACATGAGAATGTCAAAAGAATAAAACATGAGAGAATAGTCAATGTGGATAAACCATCGTCTTTTGTAAGGAAACATGTATATTGCTTATGTTATTGTCATTTTAGATCCCTCATTTATGTCCTTATGATTCATATTATATCTTTCATTCACATGTTCATTCAAGAGAAATTTCCTTCACTCAGGAGATTCTTTCTATTCAAGGAATTCTTCTACACAAGAGATTCCTCTATTGAAGAGATTTGGGTTAATAATATAACATACATCCACTCGATTGGTGGGTTAATGATATAACGTACATCCACACTATTGGTAACATACATCCACTCTATGGTGGGTTAACATGCATCCACTCTATGGTCGGTTAACATACATCCACTCTATAGTGGGTTAGCATACATCCACTCTATGGTGGGTTAACATACATCCACTCTTTGATGGGTTATAATACTTGAGAGAGATTGACTTATTCAAGCTTGGAACATAACATTCTCGGAACTTTGGAGTTATAATCTTGTTGGAACTTCGGAATTGTCCACCCTACATCTATGATTTTCCTGCACTTTTGCCCCCAACAAACATACATAACTTAATTTCTTTCTTTTGAGAGATTGGTATATTAGCTTGCACATTACTTCCTTCATTACCCATATGAAATTGGTACAACGATAATCATAATAATATTAAATTTTGGAACATGACATAATTGGAAAATGCTTTTCAAGAATAAATAGATTCTCTTTACATCTTTACTCTCTTTGGGATAGTCCTTATTTGTAGTTACAACATTATGAGAGCATTTGGAACTTCAGTCAATAAATAAGAGATAAGTGAATCATAATTCGTCTAAGAATAGGACATATGAATAACAATATATTTCAACCTGAATTGATATACTTTAGAACACTTTGGACATGAGTAAGTACCATGACAAGGTGAATACTCTATGTTGCAGGAAGATACGGAAAGAGTAACCTTACATACCTTATCGTCTCAATATGAACACTCAATTCTATACGTGAACACAATAGTCCCGCTCCTTCCTTATGTTTCACTCTACAACACAAATACACAACGGAGTTTACATTAACCACCAACTACCTTACAAATGCATATAACGATAATGAGTTACACAATGGCCTCAAAAGGTCATTTCCCCTTTGACAATACCATGTGTGAAACTATCACACCAACAATACCACAACATTCCCAACATTGACCACAATATCATAAACTACTAGCATGTCACACCAAATTCATACTTTACACTTCTCCATCACCACAACATCACAATGATTCCACCAATTCACTTCAATACACCTCACAACAACAAATCGGCCAAAATCCCATAATTTACACTTATAGCAAAATGACAAGTTTAATAACATAATCACACCATACATGTTGATATTTCATCCATACCATGCTCTTTCATCAAAACCACAAGTCATATTTCAAGTTTAAATCCCATGGATAACACATCTTTTACAAAAATACAAAGTGTCATGTTCAACACTTCCAAGCATAACCAACATGATCTACATACTCTCCCATGCATATAATATATTAATCCATAAGAATAATCACTTACCCAAGCTTGAAATATGATGATCTTACTCCAAAAATGCCTTAGGGTTTGAAGAGCTTGAGAAATGTCTTGTGGAAATATTGTAGAAATGTCTAGAATGGCATGTGCCCCTTTGAGATTAAAAATCTGATTTTTGGACACCTTTTATAACCTCTTAAAGTCATCCTTAGCCATTTAATTCAATCATTGACAAGTCAAGGCAAGAATGGGTCATTTGACCCATTTTGGGCCATGTCTTTTATTCTATTTGGGCCCTAATTTGGGCCCAATTGCACATGTTAGCTTAGCCCACCAACTTAAATGTATAATTCACCATATATCTCATGTTTGAATAATTCCATAATGTCTCGACAATATCCACTTACGAGATACATGTTCGTCGCCTCAATCGCAAAAATAGGAATTCTAGCCACCCATGGCTTACTTGAACTTAATATGATAAATACTTGTGTTTCATGATTTGCTTGCGTAGGAGTATGTAGGAGTGTATTGAAGTATTTGAAGCTTTAACAACGCTAAAATAACTCCAAGGAACCAAAAGAAACCATGGAAGAATCGACGTTGCATTGCGATGCAAAACGGGCACGGAAGGGCACATTTTTTTGTGCCTTGCGCCACTAACTGCAAAGCAAGCAGTGGCGCAAGAAATGGCAGCCCTCTAAATCAGGGGCTTGCGCCACACCCCCTGAAACAAGGAGTGGCGCAAGTTTCAACCCTTTGCTGAATTTTCGGCTACTCTTTCTAACACTTGCATACCATCCAATACCCCATCAAAGCAATACAAAATAAGTACTTATAGCTCCCAACACTAAGGTAAACATGACTAGAAGGTGTCAAATAGGGTCTAAAATGTACGGGGTATTACAAAGAACCTTTATTCAGGAGTCATTCAAGCTTCATTTATCACTCCTCAAATGTTTCAAAAAAATTTCGAATTCCTCATACACGAGTCTAAACACATTGACTATTACGATATCAAATGTTCCATCTAAAACCACTACGACATACATACTCAATGCTCTCGAAGCTAGGGTTTATAACTACACCCTAGGTCACCAATCAATCAACTTAGGGTCGGGAATGTACGAGGTGTTACAACAGCGCGGAATACATAATTAGCTTTGGCACTGGATTTATCTCCTTCACAAGGAAACCGTTACGGTTGAGAAAATGAACGAGAGACAAAAAAAAAAAGAAGATATTCCCTGGCTTTTATATGTCAGTTCTGTGGTGTGAGTATATGGACTGAAAGGGAAGTCTTTGGTAACGGATTCCAAGGGGATCTCATACTATATGTCTATAACTAGACTAAAACAACAACAAATATAGTTTTTTTTTTATGCAAGTACAACAATTAGGACCCAAACCTAATTAATCGGCAAAATCTAAGAACATCATTTGTAAAAAGGGTAGCCCACGGGTGCACTAAGCTCCCTCTATGTGTGGGGCCTATGGAAGGGTCATACAATGGCACATGTCAGCAACTTTACTAGTTACGACAAGACTCCCCTTCAACATCATTTGTAGATGAACTGAAAACAGTAAGATATACCAATCATAAGATGAGATCGATGTTTACCTAAATGTGCATAGCAGGGATTTTCCCATTTTTGGAGCCACCGGATGGATCAACCTCGGACCTTGACTTGTCAGATTCCTCTTCTTCAGCATGTCTGGCAGCCATTAGTCGGTTATAAGAATTCAAGACATTTGCATAATCAACCTTCCTTTTCTCTGCCTCTGATATGTACGGAGCTTTCGCAGAATCTGATATCTGTTTCCACTTGCCTTCACCAAATTTCTCGACAGCATCAAAAGATCGGATGTTTGGGTTCACCTTCAGGCACCGGTTCTTAAGCTCCTCCATGAAAACGACGAAAGAACCTAGAGGCTTCCTAGGGTTGTCATAATCACTGACAAGCCACCTAAAAAATTCTAGTTCCGGAATTTTCTTCTTCAAGTCGATCTTGTCATCAGCTTTGACATTGGATTTAACTCCTGTCATGATGAAACCTTCAGAATTGAGAAAATGACTGAGTCAGGATTTAACTCCTGCCCTGGCATGGTATGGTATGTGTATAATGTGGACCGAATGGGAAGTGATCTCATACTTATAGTCAGGACAACATACATGTCTCTGACCAGACAAAAACAATAACAACTGTAGCAAATTTGATACAGGTACAACAGCAATTAGGACTCCTCTATCCAGATTAGGCGGTATGAACTAACAAAGTTAAATGTATAAAGAAACATGTTACCTAAATGTGAGTATCAACTGGATGGATCAATGTTTTCTTCCTCGGAGTCTGATGATCCATTCGAATTTCTTGAAGGATCAATATCCTCCTCCTCCTCTTTCTCGTCTTCTGAGCTGCTGCTTAGCTCCTCGAAAGGTTGCTTCCCAAGAAAGTTGGTACCACTTTTCTGGTTGTAGGGAACGATTAGGAACGTCGATTTGTCAACGAGTAAGAAGAGCAAGATGTCCCCTCACAAACTGTGGCCAGTCTCCTTCACAGATGAAGAAATTGGATTTCGTTCTCATTATCTTTGCTTCCCATAATACCCCTTCATTCGTGTGCAGTAAGCAGTCTTTGCCTACATCTTCTTGTGTTCGTTGATGAAAGCAGGTGGAATTTGCTAACAAATCAAATTCTCATGATTAGCAAAAGTCAGTTGGAAGTAGAAATGGCAATGGGAACAGGGAAAAGCTTACAGGACAAGGGGCAGGGACAATATAACAACAACAATCTCAGTTCCAAATAAGTTGGGTCAGCTATATGCAGGGGCGGCTCAACACTATTGGGGGCCTAAAGCCAAACTTCGATGAGAGGCCTTGATATTTTTTTTTCAAGATTAAGTTCTTGATTTTCTTGAGGATCTATATTATATTTCTCGCTAATTTCCTCCTTTTTTTCTTGAATAGTATTATCATCTAATTCAACTAAGTAACTTGCTCATATAACATTCTTCTATATTTTCCAATTCTGATTTTTTATTATTTATTAAAAACTTATCTAGAGCTCCTTTTTGAGATTATATCAAAATTTCAATTCTATTTTTTTAAAAAGTTTTGAAGCACTGGATTCATATTTTCTAGTTGACATATTTAAATTTCAATATATAGTAAAAGAGTAATTTATACCTACGCAATCAAAAACTTTAAAAAACTAATAATAAAATATCTAAGAAATAACAAAATATGTCTACTAATATATGCCTACAAAGTTGAAAGAAAATAAGAATTGACAATAAATAAATAGAGATGAATGAAGATGTAAAGGAAATGAAAAGTCACATTTTAATTGAAAAGATAAAAAAAAAAAAAGTAGTAATTATTTTTATTCTTCCTTCCATATATTTTTATTTGTAATCGTTTAGTTTGCCTTTTCTAAGGCTTAGTCAAATCAAAATCTTTAAAGTATTTTTTCCTTTCAATGAATACTTTAAAGAGTTGTACTTTTTTTTTTGTTTTAAAAAGTATTAAGTACTAGACTGCTATTTGGTACAAATGGGCTCCTCTACTACTTCTTTCAAGGCCAATCAAATCAAAAATTAAGAGCCTTTTACCCTTTTCGGTGAACTACCTCTTCTTTTTTTTTTTTATTTAGTTACAAAAAGTATTAAATATTGTGATGTAAAATGGAGCCCCCAAAAATTGGGGGCTTAAAGCCCATGCTTCAGGAGCTTTACCATAGGGCCGGCCCTGGCTATATGAATCCTCATTTTGTCAGGTCACCTATATGAATCCTCATTTTATCACTTAAGCTCATATCATCATCATAATAAATAAAACAAAAATAAAAAATACGATAATAATATATATAAATAATACTAATAATAAGAATAAAGGTTCCATATGAGTCTAAAAACTTATCCTCAACTAGTAGCTATCACCTACATGGATACCAAGCAACTGCAGGTCTGTGAAGACCGTTTCCTTCCATGTAATTTTAGGTCTATCCCATCCCTTTTTAACACCTTCACTTACCATAGTTTCACACATACAGAGTGGTGTATCTATAGGTCGAAGCAAAACATGTCCACACCATCTCAAGCGACCTTCTTGCATTTTGCCCTCAATTTGCACGGTGAGTCAGACCCGAATTTCAAATTTCAAATGGCATTTATTAAAATTACATAAGCCGTTACTGGATGTGTTACATACGAATAATTGGTGCGTTTGAGAGATGGATATTAAAGTTAGAAGTTGTATCTGTTTCTTCTACATTCTTTTCCTCCTCTCCAATCTCGCTGATCATTTTATCTGCTATAATTCATTCCTTTGAACCCTTCGAAACATTATTATGACTGAAAATGTTTGTTCCTTTTAATTTTTCTTGGAATTTTCTTTGTACAAATAGAGAAAAGGAGAGAAAAAGCAAAACCTAAAGGATTACATACCATAGTTCTTTCGAATGCAAGTTAACCTGAATATTGTTTCGACAAACATTTTTACAAATTTTGAAAAAAGTAAGTTTTTAGTTATACAGCCTTTGAGCAACGTAAAATTGTCTCCGTATAACTTATAAGTCATAGGTTCGAGCCGTGGAAGCAATTACTAATACTTGTATTAGTGTAAGTTGTCTACATCACATGCCTTGGGTTCGGCACTTCCATGGATCCTGCGTGAACGCGGGATTTGTGCACCAAACTGCTCTAACATTGGGTCCATTATTTCAACTTTATAACTTGCAATAGAGCAATTTGAAGTTTTTCTATTTCAAGTTTTCACTCACTCAACTTCAAACTTTAATTAACAAAATTCATATCAAAACTCAGTTCCAAATTTCAAATACTCACTTAAACTTCTAATACAACTTTATTTAAAATATTGGCCAACTTATATCCAAAGGGCTATGTGCAAATAATTAAGTAAAATACAACAATAACAACAAAATCAGTGCAATCTTACAAGTGAGGTTTGGGGAGGGTAGGACATATGAAGACCTTAACTCTATCTTTGTGAGGTATAGAGGTTATTTCTGCTAACTAGACCCTCGGCTCAAAACAAAAGTAATGAAAAGAAGGTATCAAGGAAATATGACAGGAAATATACAAAGCAACAAATAATAATACACATTACAGAATAGAGACTTAATTAGGGCTTGTTTGGTTGGGAACAATTTAACCAGAATTACTTATCCCGTGATTTTATCTCAACCAAACATGAAATAAACTCATCCTAAAATTAATTCTGGGATAAGTATCCCTTATCCTCATACCAAACAAGCCCTAAGCTGCTACTACTAAATAGCCCTACCACTCTCACACGACTACTAAATAATGTAAGAATATTACGTATAATATTACGTATTAGTGACCCACATATTTTTGGTAATAAATTTACCTTGTCTCCCAAGTAAAGTAATAAATCAGTCAATTATTTTTCCTCCAAGTTATGCATATATGGTATTTCTTTGATGACAAGAAATAACTATGAAAGTCCCTAGGGTTAAAGTTATTTGCCTAAGAGTCCCTAGCCTACCTAAAATACGTCTGTGACTCCATCAGTCTGGCATAACTTTGATAGGCATAGGCTAGAAGACTCTATAGGTTTCTTCTTCTCTATCTCTTTCTTCTTATAGTTCTTGGCAAGGCGAACACGATTATCAACAATACTTAAAACAATAATGGCTGAAGGTACGTTCCTATTTATTTTTCTGCTACGTTTTGGCTCTGTGTATGTGTTGAAATTCAACATGTGGTATCAAGAGCCTACTTCAATTGTGTTGTTCAGTGTCCAGTAAAACAATATCTTGATTGCTTTTGTTGGTTGTAAGCCTATGTCGTCTCTAAGTTGTGTTTTTAATAATTTTTAAAAAAAATCATCAGAAAGTTTTAACTTTCGTGTTTCTTCAAGTATTGAACATATGCTAAGTTTTATTAGTTGAAAGATAATTTTTTAAGTTTTGAATACATGAATGTTTTGTATTGCCAGTTGGTGGTCACTGTAAGTTCATGTAATTGTAATTACATGCCACAATTGTTTGCTTTTAGCCATGTAAATATTCAAGCTTAATTAATTCCCTTTTGATCCATTAAAGTCAATTCTTCTTGAAACATGAATTTAATTGATGATTTATTTGAATCAGTTGATTAATTTTAATTTGATAAGAATTACTGTTTCAATGAAGAATATGTAGGCTCAGCCTATTTCCTTATTGTACGATTTTTCCCCTGTTAACGTGAGGCGCTTTGTGCACCGAATTGTTTTGATGTAGGCTTTGCCTATTCAATTTGTTTTTTAGCATTGTGATTAATTAACTATATGTTTAAGTTAATTATTAAAGTTAAATACTTTGAGATGCTTTATTACAAAGGATTGCTTTGATGTAGGCTCTACCTATTCAATCCGTTTTCGTATTTTGATAATTAACATCAAGTTTAAGTTAATTATTTATTGTAAGATGTCATTTTCGAGTTCTTTTGTCATATACTTGGGTTAGCCACAACATCTTGGGTATTTGATATAAAGAAAAACTAAATTCTTTGATCACATAAAGTTAAGTGATTAAGATATAATAATGACATCTAATAAAGTCTGATTATCTTATCAAAATAGTAACCTTATCCCACAGGGAGGTAACTAGTTTGGTTAGATTAATTGCAATGAGATAGTAAACCTTTCTGTTTAAAAATTATCCTATGCCCACATGTATGGATTATTTTCTTATTTTATTTGGTTTACAAGTCCAATAAAGTTAAGTAATTCTATGCATGGGTTGCAACCTCTGCCCACAGAAAGATTTAGAATTTACTTAAGAATCGGTATTTACGAGATTCACTTTGATGGTTATGTATTTCATAGCTTATGTATGTTTCGCAGTTAACACAACTCTTCCTACTACTCTATTTAACGAAAATGCTCGAATTTCAATGTTGTCTGGTGACAACTTTACTGAATAGAAGGAGAAAGTTTTAGGGTGTTCAGATCTGAATTTGGCACTCTGTGTGGAAGAACCACCTAAGCCCATAGAATCAAGTACGCCAGAGGCTAAGGCTTTCTATGAGCGGTGGGGCGATCTAATCGCTTGAGCTTAATGCTCATAAAAGCTCATATACTGATGCTAGCATGGAGGGCACACGTCCTTTCACACGGAGTCAAGCAAGGGAACTCCAAGGTCTACAAATGATGATTATGCAAAAGGGGACTTGGGAGAAGCCCGAAGATTGTCAATGGAGAATCTACAACGTGTGGAAGAATCAAAGGGGTGAAGCGGATATTGGTGCAAGTGGCTAGATTTTAAATTCAAGAATTCACAACAAGATGACCCAAACAAGGCCCTTGTCTCTCATTAAGGGCATATTTGTAATAACTAGTTGTCTTTATTTCTTTAGTATAAATAGGGTAATTCCTTATTTGGCATGTAGACTTTTGATGAATATTGAATATGAAGCTTTGAAGCTTGTAGTTTCTAGGTGAAGCCTAGCATTAGTTGGTAATTTTAGTAGTGTGGATCTTGGAATTGTTGGTGAACTTTTTGGTTTGGTTAATCGAAGGTTACTCATTTGTGGTTTCTTGGTTTCCTTTGATTTTCTCAAACTAGGGTTTGTGTTTAAATTGTTGAATTCAATTGGGAGGTGAGGGTATCAAGTTCCTTGTTGCCCATAAATTCAAGAGTTTGAATATTAATCCACATATCCTTCTTTTGTTTTCTTTCCTTCTTGTTCTTCCCTTTTTGATTCGTTATCATTTTGGTATCAAGAGCCTAGGTTTAGGTTTGTTTCCACAAATCTACCCTTGGGATTTTGATTTCTTCAAAAATCCAAAAATTCAGAAAAAAAAAAAAAAAAAAAAAAATCCGAAAATATTTTGTTTTGATTTGTTGTTTTTGACACTAGATCTTGATTCTCTAGTGTTTTGTGAGTCCAAATCTCGAATTTCGTTCAAATCGGAGTTGGAAAAGTAAAGTTGCCATTAGAGGATTTTCAAGCTTTTGAGTTTTCAAAACTTGAAAAGTGGGTTTGTTGATTGAGGAGAAATTGAGGCTTAAAATTCATTGGGGTTTGTTCTCTAAGTCATGGGGAAGCTACTCCTAAATTTTGAGCCAATTCCGAGTTGATTTGGGTGTGCTAGGGTTTAGTGTGTGTTTTTGGTGTTCTTGAACACCTTCATATTGTTCTTGGAGAAGAAGAGAGAAGAAGTACACTTTGATCCAAAATTTCAAGTCAAGTTTGGTCAAAGGCGTTTGTGGGTCCACTTGTGGAAATTTGAAAAAAAAAAAAATAATAAAAAATTATTCAATTCTGAAAAAAAAAAAAATTTAAAATTTCCACGTCAGCCGCCACGTCAGCAGCTGACGTCAGCAAACCAGCAATCAAAAACCTGCAGGCGCGTGACTACAGTTTCAGAGAGCAACCAATTTCAACACTTAGTTTTTTTTTGGGGGTCCAAAGTTTTTTGGACCCAAAATTTTTTCTAAGTGTCCAAACTCCGTGATTCTTTTTTCTACGCTTTCTTCTTTCAATTTCTCAACTATTTAACAAGTAATTAACATCTTTAATCACTTGTTAACTAGTTTTAAAACATCAAATCATCTCCTTGATTCATCAAATTAAGCAACACAAGTAATTTTTCTACTTTTGTTACTTAGTTTTTTTTGAGTCCGTTTTCTTTCGTGCTCCTTTTCTTCAACTTTTCTCATCTTAATTCGTTGATAAACTTCTTGATTCAAGTCCTTTTACCTTCAATCGAGTCGTCCTTCTTTCAAGAGTCACAAGAATCCATTCTACCACAAAGGATAGGTGATCTTGAATTGATCAAGCAAAGCTAGAGTTCACTACCAATTTTGAGACGACACTTTAGGAGGTGAGTTGAGAGTTTACATACGAGTGACGTGAGGCTTTTTCTACTAATATTGTTTGTTGAGTTTTGTAGGTACCATGTCGAATGCGAGTCCAAGTGGTGAAGCCTCAAACCCCATCATGGAGGCTCTCACCCACCTCACCAAACAAATTGCGGAAATGAGTGGAAGAATGGGAGGTATGGAGGAAAGGTTGGTACGGGTTGAGAGAGGGAAATCACTTCAAATCGAAAATGAGGAGATAAGGAGGGCATCAGTGCAATCCACCACCATTACTCCGGGGCAAGCTCATGAATTATGTTACCCTCCACCACATCAAACCCGAAACTTCCAACAACCCACCTTCCAAACGAACAACACTCCAAATTTTCCAAGACAACCTACACCATACCCTCATCCACAACCCTATCATCCTCCACAAGAGAACCGATTTCTTGTGGACGACCAAGTTCGGAACCAAACTCCAATCCGAAACACATCAAATGCATCCATACATGATCCCCACATATCACCTCCACAAAATGCACCACAAATGCCATACCAAGACTACCAATACCAAAACCCTCTCTATGATGAAATGAATGATGAGCTCAATAACGATGAATTTTGGGAGCATGGAGGAAGGGGTGGTTATGGAGTACCAAGGAAAGGGTTTCGGCCTCGGGAATTGAGGTGGGCTCAAGGCATGGGAGGTCAAGAATATGGGAATAGAGGAGATAGAATGGGAAATAGAGGAGATAGGATGGGATATAGAGGTGATAGGATGGGAGTTAGAGGAGATAGGTTTGGGGAGAGGAATGATCAAGATCGAGGCTTGAACACTATCAAGGTCACACTTCCAAGGTTCAAAGGAAGTAGTGACCCCGATGAGTTCTTGGAATGGAAAATTCAAAGTGAGCGGATCTTTCTCACAAATAATATTTCGGAAACTTTGAAGGCAAAGTATGCTCTCACACAATTTGAAGGGTATGCCTCAACTTGGTGGGAGTCCAAGAGGCGGGAAAGGGAGAGCCATCACAACTATGAGTTGCCTACGTGGCTAGAATTGATTACACTTATGGAGATGAGGTACTTGACTCCTAACTACTACCAAGAAGTGCTCAAGAAGGTGTACATGTTGAGGCAAGGTTCCAAAAGTATGAAAGAGTATTATGATGAGTTTGAAAACTTGAGAATGAAGTCTAAACTTGAAGAAAGCTTGGAATGTACGGTGATTCGATTCGTGGCCAATTTGAGGTATGATATTTTAAAGCCTTTGAAACTTAAACACTATGATACTCTTGAAGCGGCCTTTCATGATGCTTCAAAGGTCGAGATGGATTTGAAAGAAGAAAAGTCCTACAAGGCCAAGAATACTTCCACATCCACATGGGACAAGAGTAGAGATAATTGGAAGGCGATATCTTCTAAAGGGCAATTTAAGGGTGTTGGTCAAGATCCTCAAGTCAAGTTTGATTACAAGTCCAAGACAAATGAGAAGCCACAAGGAGGTAACTATGTCAAACCTACCTTTCCTCGACCTTCTACCATTCAATGTTTTAGATGCCAAGGAAGGGGACATGTTGCTAGTGAGTGCCCCAATAGAAGAACAATTATTGCACTTTGGGATGGGTATAGAACCGAGGATTAGGAAGAGAGTGTTGAAAAGAGTGAGAAGGAGGGAGACAAAAGTGAGGAAGAAGGGGATGCTTCGGGGGATGAAGAAGAAAGGTTGGATGAGAGGGTGAATTTTTCTTGCTTCCTTGAAAAGGGAAGACCTTTACTTGATAGTGATGAAGAATTGAAGGTGAATACCAATCTTTCTTGCGTTGTGAGGCGCATCATGGGAGCCCTTGCCAAAGAAGAACTGGATCAATGAGAGAATTTATTCCATGCTAGGTGCAAAATCCAAGACAAGGTGTGTTCTTTGATTATTGATAGTGGGAGTTGCACCAATGTAGTAAGTAGTTCTTTGGTGGAGCGTATGCAAATTCCAACAAGAAAACACTCCAACCCTTACAAGCTACAATGGCTCAATGAGAGTGGTGAGATGAAAGTCCTCAAACAAGCAAGTATCCGATTTAGTGTGGGAAAGTACAATGAGGAGTTGGTTTGTGATGTTGTGCCTATGTTGGCTTGTCATATATTGTTGGGACGGCCGTGGCAATTTGATAGAGATGTTGTGCACCACGGAAGATCCAACAAGTATGCTTTTGTGATTGAAGGTAAGAAGTATGTGCTCGCACCTCTCACTCCATATCAAGTGAGTGAGGACTATAGGGCTATGAAGGAACTTCGGAAGAGGATAAGGGTGGATGAGGCAAGGAGTGAGGGTGAAAGCTCCACCAATGTTCCAAAGGAAGGAAGTGACTTGGCTAAGAATAAGAAGAACATGTGTATGATAGCCAAGCCAAGCAAGTGTCTCAAAGGTGTGGATGAGGAACGCTTTCTAGTGTGCCTTGTCAACACCAATCTTTTGTTGCATGCTAATCAAGATACTAGCACTTTGCGTAGTATTGTTTCTTCTCTTTTGCAGGACTATAATGATCTATTTCCGGAGGAGATGCCTAAGGGATTACCACCCTTGAGGGGAATTGAGCACCAAATTGATTTTGTACCGGGTTCACAAATTCCAAACCGGCCAGCCTATAGAAGCAATCCGGAAGAAACCAAGGAACTACAAAGGCAAGTGGAAGAACTTCTTAAGAAGGGGTTGATCAAAGAAAGCCTAAGTCCTTGTGCCATACCGGTAATCCTTGTTCCCAAAAAGGATGGCACTTGGAGGATGTGCATTGATTGTAGAGCCGTGAACAAGATTACAATCAAGTATAGGCATCCAATTCCTAGACTTGATGACATGTTAGATGAATTGTGCGGCTCAAGTGTCTTCTCAAAGATTGATCTTCGAAGTGGCTATCATCAAATTCGCATGAAACCGGGTGATGAATGGAAAACGACTTTCAAGACGAAGTTTGGGTTGTATGAATGGCTTGTCATGCCATTTGGGTTGACAAATGCTCCAAGCACTTTCATGAGGTTGATGAACCATGTTCTCAAACCTTTCATCAACAATTTTGTAGTGGTATATTTTGATGACATCCTTGTGTATAGTAAGACAATTGAAGAGCATGTGATCCATTTGAGGCAAGTGTTTGATGTTTTGCTACAAGAAAGGCTCTTTGCTAATCTCAAGAAGTGCTCATTTTGTGTTGAGAAAGTCGTCTTTTTAGGTTTTGTGGTTAGTGCAAATGGTATTGAAGTTGATGAAGAAAAGGTAGAATCCATCAAGTCATGGCCAACTCCAACTAATGCAACCGAGGTAAGAAGTTTTCATGGGTTGGCAAGCTTTTACCGGCGATTTGTAAAGGGTTTTAGTTCAATTGCTTCTCCTTTGACCGAATTGATCAAAAAAGATGTACCTTTTGTGTGGGGGGATGAGCAAGAGAAGTCCTTTCAAGCCTTGAAATTGATGTTGAGTTCCTCACCATTACTTCAACTACCCAACTTTGATAAAGCTTTTAAGATTGAATGTGATGCTTCGGGTGTTGGTATAGGTGGTGTATTGATGCAAGAAGGGAAACCATTAGCTTACTTTAGCGAAAAACTAAAGGGGGCTTCTCTTAGGTACTCAACTTATGACAAGGAGTTGTATGCCCTTGTGCGGGTGTTGGCTCATTGGCAACACTACTTATGGCACAAAGAATTCGTAATAAGGACCGATCATAAGTCCTTAAAACACCTTAAGGGGCAATCCAAGTTGAATAAACGGCATGCTAAATGGGTTGAGTTTATTGAAACCTTCCCATATGTGATCAACTACAAGCAAGGAAAGGAGAACGTGGTGGCGGATGCTCTATCAAGAAGGTATGTTTTGGTCAATGCTTTAGCTTCTAAGATGATGGGATTTGAAAGCTTGAAGGGATTCTATGCTATGGATTCCGACTTCAAGGATACGTTTGAAAGTCTTCATCAAGGGAAGCGGGTTGATAGGTTTCAATTGATTGATGGGTTTTTGTTCAAGGATGGGCGGGTTTGTGTACCCATGAGTTCATGGAGAGAGTTGTTCGTCAAAGAGGCACATAGTGGTGGATTGATGGGACACTTTGGGGTACCCAAGACACTTGACATTCTCATGGAGCAATTCTATTGGCCCAAGATGAAGCATGATGTGGAGCGGATTTGTGGACAATGTCTAGATTGCAAGCAAGCCAAATCCACGACTCGGCCTCAAGGTAAGTACACTCCTCTTCCTACTCCTAGTGGTCCATGGATGGACATTTCTATGGATTTTGTATTAGGACATCCTAGGACTAAGAGAGGACATGATAGCATATTCGTGGTAGTGGATAGATTTTCTAAAATGACTCATTTTATTCCATGCCATAAGTGTGATGATGCATCTCATGTTGCTTACTTGTTTGTCATTCATGTACTTAAATTGCATGGAGTCCCTCAAACCATTGTGAGTGATAGGGATTCCAAATTTCTTAGCCATTTTTGGAAGAGTCTTTGGGGTACACTTGGTACCAAACTTATGTTTTCTACTTCTTGCCACCCCCAAACGGATGGGCAAATCGAGGTAGTCAACCGGACTCTTGGTAACATGCTTAGGTGTATGATTAAAGGAACCCCAACTACTTGGGAAGACCGTTTACCCTTGATTGAATTTGCATATAACCGATCTTTCCATTCCTCTATTGGGATGTCTCCATTTGAAGCTTGTTATGGTTTTAATCCTTTGTTTCCATTAATAATGACTCCTTTGTTTAGTCATGTTGTTGTAAGCCTAGATGCCAAACAAAGGGCAAGAGAGATGATGAACATTCATTCCAAGGTAAGAGAGGCCATCGAAAAGAACAATTCCAAAGTGGCCATGAGGAAGAATCGCGGGAGAAAGGAGGTGATCTTCAACCTGGATGATTGGGTATGGGTCCATTTCCACAAGGAAAGGTTCCCACAAGTCCGAAGAGGGAAGCTAAGTCCAAGGGGAGATGGCCCTTTTAAAGTGCTCAAGCGGATCAATGATAATGCCTACATGGTTGACTTACCGGGTGAGTACAATGTTCATAATGTGTTTAATGTTAGTGATCTATCTCCTTGTGTTGTAGGTGAACCTTTGGATTCGAGAACGAATCCTTTTCAAGAAGGGGAGAATGATGCTAGCATGGAGGGCACACGTCCTTTCACACGGAGTCAAGCAAGGGAACTCCAAGGTCTACAAATGATGATTATGCAAAAGGGGACTTGGGAGAAGCCCGAAGATTGTCAATGGAGAATCTACAACGTGTGGAAGAATCAAAGGGGTGAAGCGGATATTGGTGCAAGTGGCTAGATTTTAAATTCAAGAATTCACAACAAGATGACCCAAACAAGGCCCTTGTCTCTCATTAAGGGCATATTTGTAATAACTAGTTGTCTTTATTTCTTTAGTATAAATAGGGTAATTCCTTATTTGGCATGTAGACTTTTGATGAATATTGAATATGAAGCTTTGAAGCTTGTAGTTTCTAGGTGAAGCCTAGCATTAGTTGGTAATTTTAGTAGTGTGGATCTTGGAATTGTTGGTGAACTTTTTGGTTTGGTTAATCGAAGGTTACTCATTTGTGGTTTCTTGGTTTTCTTTGATTTTCTCAAACTAGGGTTTGTGTTTAAATTGTTGAATTCAATTGGGAGGTGAGGGTATCAAGTCCCTTGTTGCCCATAAATTCAAGAGTTTGAATATTAATCCACATATCCTTCTTTTATTTTCTTTCCTTCTTGTTCTTCCCTCTTTGATTCGTTATCATATACGCCAAAGCATCAGGGGTTCCATCCCTAACAATGACAATGTCAAAGCTTACATGAAGGCAATTGATGAACAATTTGTAAGCTCTGACAAGGCGTTGGCCAGCATCCTTATGAAGAGGCTCTCAAGTATGACATTTGATAGAAGTCATACAGTGCGTGAGCACATTATGGAGATGAGAGATATTGCTGCTAAACTCAAGTCCCTTGAGGTTGATATGTCTGCACTATTTCTTATGCATTTTATTCTCAACTCTCTTCGTACGGAATATGGTCCGTTCAAGATATCTTACAATACACATAAAGATAAATGGTCAATCAATGAACTCTTGACCATGTGTGTGCAAGAAGAGGAGAGGTTGAAGCATGAGATACCTGAAAGTGCTAATTTGATGACTCATGATAAGAAAAATGCAATGAAGGGAAAAAGTGTTCCTATGAAGAAGAAAGACATTCTTGACAAAAACACTTGCCGTTTCTGCAGAAAGAAGGGACACTGGAAGAAAGATTGTCTGAAATACAAGAAGTGGCTTCAGAAAAAAGATAATTTTACCTTTGTATGTTATGAATCTAATTTCATTGAAGTTTCTGATAATACATAGTGGATCGATTTTGGGTCCACAACTCATATTGCCAAAATCATGCAGGGTTTTCTACTCTAAGGAAGCTGGCGCAAAGTGAAAAAATATTTATTCTGGCAATAAGACGGCATCACATGTGGAAGGAGTGAGGACTTATAGGCTCATTTTAAAAGATGGTTTTCAATTAGATTTAGAAAACACTTTTTATGTTCCATCGTATTCTAAGAATTTAATTTCTCTTTCTAGACTATCAATAGCTAGTTATGATTTCAATTTTCATTTGTCTACAATGAAACTTTTGAAAAGCAATAAAGTTGTTGGTTTTGAAAATTTGTATGGAAAGTTATTTAAATTTGAGTCAGCCCCCACGACTGAATGTAATGTCTTAACTCTACATGATAAAGAAATTGGCACTAATATGTATTATCAATGAGAACTCATCAAGTCTTTGGCACAAGAGATTGTGATATATCTCTATTGAAAGAATCAAAAGGTTAGTTAATGATGGAGTTCTTGAAGCTTTTGATTTTTCTGACTTTGGGACATGTGTGGACTGTATAAAGGGTAAGCAGACCATCAAATCCACTAAAGGTGTCAAAACGAGTTCTCAATTGCTTGAGATC
The DNA here is from genome assembly GCA_031232105.1 of Capsicum rhomboideum. NCBI lineage: Eukaryota > Viridiplantae > Streptophyta > Magnoliopsida > Solanales > Solanaceae > Capsicum > Capsicum rhomboideum. The sequence goes on along the minus strand of CP124709.1, from coordinate 135,296,570 downwards.
ATACATACAAATATTTGTGGTCCTTTTCCTACCCCTTGCTGAATGGTGAGAGATATCTTATCTCATTTATTGATGACTATTCAAGATATATGTATCTCTATTTGCTGTTTAATAAATCGAAAGCACTTGATGCTTTTAAAGTTTTTAAAACAGAAGTAGAGAAACAAATTGGAGCTCAGATCAAAATTGTAAGATCTGATAGGGGTGGAGAATATTATGGTAGGTACGCAGAAAAGGAACAAGTTAAAGGTCCATTTGCTGAGTTCCTTGATAAGGAAGGTATAATTGCAGAATATACCATGCCAGGAATACCAGAACAAAATAGTGTGGCAGAAAGAAGAAACCAAACATTAATGGACATGGTAAGAAGCATGATTAGCAGATCAAGTTTATCTTTATCCTTATGGAGTGAAGTCTTAAAAACTGTTGTGTATATTTTAAATAGGGTTCCATCCAAGGCTGTCTCAAAGATACCTTTTGAATTATTTAAAGGATGAAAACCTAGTTTAAGCCATTTACAAGTTTGGAGATGTCCAACTGAAGTGATGGTTTATAACCCACATTTTAAAAAGTTGGATTAACGAACAATAAGCGGTTTCTTTATAGGCTATGTGGTTAACTCTAAAGGATTTAGATTTTATTGTCTTTTTCATTCTCCTAAAATTGTTGAGGCTAGAAATGCTAAATTTCTTGAGGAACATGAAGTAAGTGGGAATGGTTCAAATCAAGTGGTGGAACTAAAAGAGATAAGGGAACCACTTATGGTGCCTTTATATACTGAAAACTTGAATGTAAATCAATTAAATTCTCATGAATTATCTGAAGAGCAACAAATTAAAGAACCACTACCACTTGATGAGCCACATGAAGAGCAACCCGCTTTACCTGAACCCATTATTGAAAGTGCACCTGAACAAGTGGAAGTAAGAAAATCTTCAAGAGTTTGTAAACCAATAATTTCTAGTGACTATGTTGTTTATCTCCAAGAATTTGATTATGATATTGGACTAAATGATGATCTATCTTCTTTTTTCACAAGCCATGATTGGAGAATACTCCACACTTTGGTATGATGCCATGAAAGAAGAGTTGGAATCTATGGCTAAAAAATAAAGCCTAGAACCTCATTGAATTACCTAAAGGAGTCTCTACTATAAGATCCAAATGGGTTTATAAAACCAAAAGAGACTCATCTGGTAATGTTGAACGACATAAAGCTAGACTTGTAGCCAAGGGTTTCACTCAAAAGGAAGGTATTAATTACCATGAAACTTTCTCTTTTGTATGAAAGAAGGATTCATTAAGGAAGAGGTATACATGCCTCAGCCTGAAGGATTTTATGATAAGGATGAAAGTCACCTTGTTTGCAAGTTGAATAAATCTATTTATGGACTAAAACAGGCTTCCAGCCAATGGTATATTAAATTTCATAATGTTGTTTCTTCATTCGGATTTAAGACGAACATCATTGATCAATGTATATACCTTAAGATAAGTGGGAGAAAATATATTTCCTAGTCCTATATGTGGATGACATTTTACTTGCGAGTAGTGATTTGGGGTTGTTGTATAAGCCGAAATAATTTCTTATCTAGAATTTTGAAATGAAGGATATGGGTGAAGCCTCATATGTTATTGGCATAGGGATTCACAGATATAGATCTCGACGACTGCTTGGACTATCTCAACGAGCCTACATTGAAAGAGTTCTGGAAAGATATGGAATGAAAAATTGTTCACATGTAGCAACACCTATCATTAAAGGTGACAAATTCTCATTGAATCAATGTCTACAAAATGCATTGGAATAAGAGCAAATGAAAGGCATTCCACATGTTTCACTTGTTGGAAGCCTTATGTATATACAGGTCTGCACTAGACCTGATATTGTCTTTGTAGTAGGAATGCTTGGTAGATATCAAAGTAACCCTGGTCTTGATCATTGGAAAGCTGGTAAAACAGTTTTGAGATATTTGCAAGAAACCAAGGATCTTAAGCTTACATACAGATATTCTGACTCATTGGAAGTCATTGGCTATTCAAACTCCGACTTGGGTGGATGTAAAGATAGAGGTAAATCTACTTCTGGATACATTTTCCTCCTTACTGGAGGTGCTGTGTCTTAGAGAAGTGTTAAGCAAACCATCTTTGTAAGATCCACAATAGAATCTGAATTCATATCATGCTATGAAGTTACATCACAGGCGTTATGACTGAAGAATTTCACTGCAGGCCTTAAAGTTGTCGATTCTATTGCAAGGACATTGAGAATGTTTTGTGATAATTCAGTTGCAGTATTCTTTTCAAAGAATAATAAGAGTGACAGTTGAAGTAAGCACATCGACATAAAGTATTTGATGGTTAGAGACTATGTCAAGAAGCAATATATGAGTTTGAACATGTTAGTACTACTATGATGATTATTGATCCTATGACTAAAGGTTTACCAGCTAATGTCTTCAAGGATCATGCATCCCATATGGGCTTAGTACCTCATTGTAGTCTTGCTTTGTTCTCTAACACTTTGTCTAGATATTATCATTATACATGACTGTGCACATTTTTTTATTTTCATGTATTATAAAGTGATCATTGGATCAAATAAAGTTGGACTCTGAATGACTTATATTAAGCTCATTCATAAAGTTGTTGGACACTTTATTTAGAACATATTGTACATTGTAATACATGGAGGGAAGTGCTTGATTAAGAGCATGACCGCCATGATTCTTGTATTAATATATTCTTGATAAAAGTGATTGTTGTATAACTATTAAGTTGTGTGAATATATGTTTATGTCCATATTGTTTATTTTCACTTATAAAGGATTGTCTGATTTTAATATGTGGGTCAAGTGGGAGAATGTAAGAATATTACGTATTAGTGACCCACATATTTTTGATAATAAATTTACCTTGTTTTCCAAGTAAAGTAATAAATCAGTCAATTACTTTTCCTCCAAGTTATGTATATATGGTATTTCTTTGATGACAAGAAATAACTATGAAAGTCTCTAGGGTTAAAATTACTTGTCTAAGAGTCCCTAGCCTACCTATAAATACGCATGTGACTCCATCAGTCTGACATAACTTTGATAGGCATAGGCTAGAAGACTCTATAGGTTTCTTCTTCTCTCTCTCTTTATTCTTATAGTTCTTGGCAAGGCGAGCACGATTATCAACAACACTTGAAATCCTCCTCCTCATTTGTAGTGTAATCATCAAGTGAGATGCATCAACAAACTAAATAAGTAACAAATATACAATGGATTCCAGATCAAAGTATTAAATGATATGGGTTGTGATAAAACTTTCAACTCGATCGACTCATGATATTTAAATTTTGAATCTGCCTCTACATGTGTTTGCCTTCGCGAATGCTAATGCTACTGATCAATGTGATCATCCTGCTGGCTGTAACCAGTTCACAATTGAAGCCAATTTAGTAATAGTTACGTGCAGATTGTTGATCAATAAATTAACAAACATTTATTTCAAAATAAAGCAACTAAGATTCTTCAACATCTCTATAAAAAAAAACCTTAATGCTACTCTTGCACTCAGAGGCGGAGCCAGGATTTACCCATAGGGGGTTCGAAATTTGAAGAAAAACTAATTGAAGGGGGTTCGACATCTATTATATATACATAAAAAATAATTTTAATCATGTATAAATAGTAAAAATTTTCGCCGAAGGGGGTTCGGACGAACCCCCATCCCAAAGGTTGGCTCCGTCCCTGCTTGCACTTGCCTAACGTATTAGCTATCTCTATTCTAATTATCCAATCTCCTTTATTAGAGGAAAGGAAACTAAATAGAAAAAGCACTAGCACATAGTGGAATTAAATGGCCTGTTCAACAGGGAAATTAGTACTTGTTTGCATTTTCTTGATTTTGAGTGTTGAAGTGTCAAGCAGCTTTGCACATAGTGGAATCATACAACTTACTACACTTAACCATTTTCAATTAACTAATTCACATTTTCAAGTCACTACCATTTTCAAGTAACTAATTCACATTTCAAGTCTCTACCACTTTCAAGTAACTAATACACATTTCAAGTCTCTACACATTTTCAAGTAAGTAGTTCACATTACAACTTACTACACTTAACCATTTTCAATTAACAAATTCACATTTTCAAGTCACTACCATTTTCAAATAACTAATTCACATTTCAAGTCTCTACCATTTTCAAGTAACTAATTCACATTTTCAAGTTACTACACTTAACCATTTCAAGTAACTAATTCACATTTCAAGTCACTACCATTTTCAAGTAACTAATTCACATTTCAAGTCTCTACACATTTTCAAGTAAGTAGTTCACATTACAACTTACTACACTTACCATTTTCAAATAACTAATTCGCATTTTCAAGCCACTACCATTTTCAAGTAACTAATTCACATTTCAAGTCTCTACTATTTTCAAGTAACTAATTCACATTTTCAAGTTACTACACTTAACCATTTTCAAGTAAGTAGTTCACATTACAACTTTCTACACTTAACCATTTTCAAGTAACTAATACACATTTTCAAGCCACTACCATTTTCAAATAACTAATTCACATTTCAAGTCTCTACCATTTTCAAGTAACTAATACACATTTCAAGTTACTACACTTAACTCATTTTCAAGTAAGTAGTTCACATTACAACTTACTACACTTAACCATTTTTAATTAACTAATTCACATTTTCAAGTCACTACCATTTTCAAGTAACTAATTCACATTTCAAGTCTCTACCATTTTCAAGTAACTAATTCACATTTTCAAGTTACTACACTTAACCATTTTCAAGTAAGTAGTTCACATTACAACTTTCTACACTTAACCATTTTCAAGTAACTAATTCAGATTTCAAGTCACTACCATTTTCAAGTAACTAATTCACATTTCAAGTCTCTACCATTTTCAAGTAACTAATTCACATTTTCAAGTTACTACACTTAACCATTTTCAAGTAAGTAGTTCACATTTTCAAATAACTACACTTAACCATTTTCAAGTAACTAATTCACATTTTCAAGCCACTACCATTTTCAAATAACTAATTCACATTTCAAGTCTCTACCATTTTCAAGTAACTAATTCACATTTTCAAGTTACTACACTTAACCATTTTCAAGTAAGTAGTTCACATTACAACTTACTACACTTAACCATTTTCAATTAACTAATTCACATTTTCAAGTCACTACCATTTTCAAGTAACTAATTCACATTTCAAGTTACTACACTTAACCATTTTCAAATAACTAATTCACATTTTCAAGTTACTACACTTAACCATTTTCAAGTAACTAATTCACATTTCAAGTCTACCATTTTCAAATAACTAATTCACATTTTCAAGTTACTACACTTAACCATTTTCAAGTAAGTAGTTCACATTACAACTTACTACACTTAACCATTTTCAATTAACTAATTCACATTTTCAAGTCACTACCATTTTCAAGTAACTAATTCACATATCAAGTCTCTACACATTTTCAAGTAAGTAGTTCACATTACAACTTACTACGCTTAACCATTTTCAAATAACTAATTCATATTTTCAAGCCACTACCATTTTCAAGTAACTAATTCACATTTCAAGTCTCTACCATTTTCAAGTAACTAATTCACATTTTCAAGTTACTACACTTAACCATTTTCAAGTAAGTAGTTCACATTACAATTTACTACACTTAACCATTTTCAATTAACTAATTCACATTTTCAAGTCACTACCCTTTTCAAGTAACTGATTCACATTTCAAGTCTCTACCATTTTCAAGTAACTAATTCACATTTTCAAGTTACTACACTTAACCATTTTCAAGTAAGTAGTTCACATTACAATTTACTACACTTAACCATTTTCAATTAACTAATTCACATTTTCAAGTCACTACCCTTTTCGAGTAACTAATTCACATTTCAAGTCTCTACCATTTTCAAGTAACTAATTCACATTTTCAAGTTACTACACTTAACTCATTTTCAAATAAGTAGTTCGCATTACAACTTACTACACTTAACCATTTTCAATTAACTAATTCACATTTTCAAGTCACTACCATTTTCAAGTAACTAATTCACATTTCAAGTCTCTACCATTTTCAAGTAACTTATTCACATTTTCAAGTTACTACAGTTAACCATTTTCAAGTAACTAATTCACATTTCAAGTCTCTACCATTTTCAAGTAACTAATTCACATTTTCAAGTTACTACACTTAACCATTTTCAAGTAAGTAGTTCACATTACAACTTTCTACACTTAACCATTTTTAATTAACTAAAACAAATTTCAAGTTACCTCACTTAACCGTTTCCAAGCACCTAATACACATTTTCAAGTCACTAATGCGCATTTCAACTTACTACACTTAACCATTTTTAATTAAGTAAAACAAATTTCAAGTTAGTACACTTAACCGTTTCCAAGCAACTAATACACATTTTCAAGTCACTAATACACATTTCAACATACTACACTTAACCATTTTTAATTAACTAAAACAAATTTCAAGTTAGTACACTTAACCGTTTCCAAGCAACTAATACACATTTTCAAGACACTAATACACATTTCAACTTACTACACTTAACAATTTTTAATTAACTCAAACAAATTTCAAGTTAGTACACTTAACCGTTTCCAAGCAACTAACAGTGGAGGACCCAGGATTTATGGATCGTGGGTGCTCGGGAGGTTCGAACACACATATTGACTCCCAAAGTTTTAAAGTTCCACTTGGAAACTAAAGCACCCATCTAACTTCTTGGTTTACTGGGTGCTTTTCTAAGTTTTATACCAATTTTTATACATTTTTTATATAATTATACCTAGTCTGCGTTGGATTTAACGGGTGCCGGAGCACCCCAAAATTGGGCATAGGTCCGCCCCTGGCAACTAATACACATTTTCAAGTCACTAATACACATTTCAACATACTACACTTAACCATTTTTAATTAACTAAAACAAATTTCAAGTTAGTACACTTAACCGTTTTCAAGCAACTAATACACATTTTCAAGTCACTAATACACATTTCAACATACTACACTTAACCATTTTTAATTAACTAAAACAAATTTCAACTTACTACACATAACCGTTTCCAAGCAACTAATACACATTTTCAAGTAACAAATACACATTTCAACTTACTACACTTAACCATTTTTAATTAACTAAAACTAATTTCAACTTACTACACTTAACCGTTTCCAAGCAACTAATACACATTTTCAAGTCACTAATACACATTTCAACTTAATACACTCAACCATTTTTAATTAACTCAAACAAATTTCAAGTTACTACACTTAACTATTTTCAAGTCACTAATACACATTTCAACTTACTACACTTAACCATTTTCAAGTCACTAAAACAAATTTCAAGTTACCACACTTAACCGTTTCCAAGCAACTAATACACATTTTCAAGTAACTAATACACATTTCAAGTTACTACACTTAACCATTTTTAAGTAACTAAAACACATTTCAAGTCACGACACTAAACCATTTTCAAGTAACAAATACACATTTTCAAGTCACTACCATTTTCAAGTAACTAGTTCACATTTCAAGCTACTATACTTAACCAATTTCAAGTAACAAATACACATTTTCAAGTCACTACCATTTTCAAGTACTACTTCACATTTCAAGTCACAAGTTTACATTTCAAGTCACTACCATTTTCAAGTAACAAATACACATTTTCAAGTCAATATCATTTTCAAGTAACTAGTTCACAATTCAAGTTACTACACTTAACCATTTACCCTCTCCCTTTTATCGACAAAAAGTTCCTAAATCTTGGACCATTTACACCTAAGATGCTGCTGAATATTATAAGCAAGCAGTAGCCAGTAATATAATTGGTTAAGTTCTAATTCAAAGACTTTTTGGATTAGCATAGTTTCAAAAACCTTCTTCATAGAATTTTTGGTCTACCATAGCTTCTGAGGCAAGCAATGTTCACGAATAATGGTGCAACCAAGTAATCACTGATGACCAAATCTATAGAATATCCAAAATTCAACAAATATTCATCATAAAAAATAAAAAAAATTAAGAAAGCCCAACAGAAATTCTCAACAATTTCAATTTTGTCTCCACTGTAAAGGAAAAACCCAACAACAAAAAAAACTAAAAGTGGTGGACTGAGTATACGTCTTTAACAAAATTAAAAAAAAAAATAGAAGAAGAGAAACATATGTACCTTAGAATTGAGAAACATGTTAATTTTTTTTGATCTGCTGCGGCGGACTGCGGCGGCGGCAGAGCTGCTGCGGCGCCAGACTGCTGCTTCCGATCTGCTGCGGCGGCGGGCTGTTGCGACCTGCGGCAGCGGCGGACTGCGTCTGTGGAGTTGCTATTGTGGTCGATGATATTGTTGTTGTGGGTAATTAGGAAAGGGGTTATAAGGGTATTTGGGTTGGGTTGGGTCGGGTGAGGCGTAGTTGGGCAGTAGAAAAAAATGAGACAGTTTTTAAATTTTAAAAAATATTTATTGAAAAACCGACCACTTGTGGTCGGTTTTTGTTAGGAAAAATTTAAAAATATAGAATAAATCATATTATATTTATAATAAATACAAAAAAAAATTAATACAATGTATATAAATCGGATAATTAGTTAATTCATCGTCACACACAAGTAGTATATTTCCTCAATTGTATAAATAAATTGGGGAATTGATTTGAATTAGACTGTTATTTAATAAATATAGACTCAATAATAATAATGAAGAAATAATAAGATGTCATAAAATAAATTATATCTATAAAATTAATATTACGTAAAATACTATATACATCACATACACGAGTATATTACCCCGTAATACAACGTATTTCAAATATACTCTGATGAATTATCGATTAATTAGCTTACATTATTATAACTTCAACAGTATATGATCTTACGTCGATCGTATGATATCAACGTGTTATTCAAAATACTTGAATAGATTCAATTAATTTGCTCTTGACTGCTACGTACATCACTACACGAGATATACGTATACACATACACACACACACACACTCTATTGACTATCAGTTTCTAAATATGTACTATATACATCACATACACGAGTATATTACCCCGTAATACAATGTATTTCACATATACTCTGATGAATTGTCGATTAATTAGCTTACATTATTATAACTTCAGTAGTATATGATCTTACGTCGATTTTATAATGATATCAACGTGTTATTCAAAATACTTGAATAGATTCAATTAGTTTGCTCTTAACTGCTACGTACATCACTACACGATATATACATATACACACACACACACACACACTCTATTGACTATGAGTTTCTAAATATGTACTATATACATCAAATACACGAATATATTACCCCGTAATACAACGTATTTCACATATACTCTGATAAATTATCGATTAATTAGCTTACATTATTATAACTTCAGTAGTATATGATCTTACGTCAATTGTATGATATGAACGTGTTATTCAAAATACTTGAATACATTCAATTAGCTTGCTCTTGACTGCTACGTACATCACTACACGAGATATATACATATACATCACATGCAGGAACATATTACCTCATAATACAGCGTATTCCTTATACTCTAATGAATTATCGATTATTTACCTTACATTTATAACTCCAACAGTATATTATTACCTCGATCATATAATATCAACATATTCAATATACTTGTATACATTCAATTAGCTTTTGACTATTACGTAAATAAATACACGAGATATACATGTATAAAAATATATACTCGATAGACAATATATTTATTTTATTGAAACGTAAGTATATACTCGTTTTCATAAACTTATTTTTTATTTTTTTTAACGAAACCGACTCTATCCGTCGCTTTTAGTAAAAAATAAAGAACAATTTAAAATAAATTAAAAAAGCGACGGACAGTGTCGTTTTCAGAAACTTTTTTTTTTAAAGAAACCGACTCTGTCCGTCGCTTTTAGTAAATAAATAAATAAAAACTAAAAATAAATTAACAAAGCGACGGACAGTGTCATTTTCATAAACTTATTTTATTTTTTTTAACGAAACCGACTCTGTCCGTCGCTTTTAGTAAAAAATAAAGAAAAATTAAAAATAAATTAAAAAAGCGACGGACAGTGTCATTTTCATAAACTTATTTTTTATTTTTTTTCAACGAAACCGACTCTGTCCGTCGCTTTTAGTAAAAAATAAAGAAAAAATAAAAATAAATTAAAAAAGCGACGGACAGTGTCGTTTTCATAAACTTATTTTTTATTTTTTTTAACGAATTAAAAAAGCAACGGACAGTGTCGTTTTCAAAAACTTATTATTTTTTTTTTAACGAAACCGACTTTGTCCGTCACTTTTAGTAAAAAATAAAGAAAAATTAAAAATAAATTAAAAAAGCGACGGACAGCGTCGCTTTTTCTAAAAATTAATTTTCTTTTTTAAAAAAATAATAGCGACGCTTTCCGTCGATGTTTGTAAAATTAAATAAAAATTTAATTTAAATTAAAAAAGCGACGGACAACGTCGCTTTTCTAAATTTATTTATTTTTTTTAAAAAATAATAGCGACGCTATCCGTCTCTTTTATTAAAAAAAAATATAAATTATTTATTAATTGTTTGGCACAATAATCCGCAAAAATAAGCGACGGACATTGAGACGCTGTCCGTCGATTTTAATAAAAAATAAATAAAAATTTAAAATAAATTAAAAAAACGACGGACAACGTCGCTTTTTCCGTCGCTTTTCTGGAGCGACGCAGTCCGTCGCTTTTTTGTCCGTCGTTTTTTTGCCTTTTTTTAGTAGTGTCACTTAAATTGTTTTTGACTACTACGTATATCAATACATGAGATATATATATACACACACACTCTATCGACTATCAGGTTCTAAATACATACTATATATATACATCACATACACGAGTATATTACCCCGTAATACAACGTATTTCATATATACTCTGATGAATTATCAGTTAATTTAGCTTACGTTAGTATAAGTTCAACATTATATTATTACCTTGGTCGTATGATATCAACGTATTCAATATACTTAGAAAGATTCAGTTAGCTTTTGACTACTACATACATCACTACACGAAATATACATATAGATGACATGCACGAGTATATTACCCCATAATACAACGTATTCCTTATACTCTAATTAATTATCGATTATTTACCTTACATTATTATAACTCCAACAATATATTATAATTACCTCAATCGTGTGATATCATCAACATATTCAATATAGTTGTATACATTCAATTAACTTTTGACTACTACGTAAATAACTACACGCAATAGACGCTTATACATACATATATATATATATATATATATATATACACACACACACTCGATGGAAAAAATATTTTTAGTTGATTGAAACGTAAGTAAAAAATAAAGATTGTTTTTTATGTTATTTATTAATTTTATTTAATATATTTAATATTTCTTAATTTATTTTTAATATTTTTTATAAAAACCAACCACAAGTGATAGGTTTTTCTTAATTCATTTCATGTATGATATCAACGTATTCAATATACTTGTATACATTCAATTAGCTTTTGACTACTACGTTATATACCCGATGGACAATATATTTATTTTATTAAAACGTAAGTAAAAAATAAAGATTATGTTTTATGTTATTTAGGTATTTTATTTAATATATTTAATATTTCTTGATTTATTGTTAAATTTTTTTAAGGTTTTGTAATATTAATTGATTTTTATTAAATAAAAACCGACCACAAGTGGTCGGTATGATTTAAAAAATATTTACTATATATTCAATTTAACGTTTTTGATTTATTTTAAATTTTTCGAAAACCAAAACCGACCACAAGTGGTCGGTTTTCATAAAATCTTTTTTTTAATCAAAAACCGACCACATGTGGTCGGTTTTTGATAAATATTTTTTTATTTTTTTAATCCAAAACCGACCACAAGTGGTCGGTTTTTCTAAACTAAAAAAAATAATTATAATATATTTTGTGTAAAAAATTAAGATGAATTTTAAAATAATTATTTTATTTATTTTTTGTTATTACCGATCACATGTGGTCGGTTTTATGAAATTATATTTTTTTCGTAATTATAAAATACAAAAACCGACCACTTGTGGTCGGTTTTTGATTTTAAAAAAAAAAATTAAAAATTTAATGAAAAACCGACCACATGTGGTCGGTTTTTGTGCGACCACAAGGCGTGGTCGGTTTTCCTGTTTTTTTTAGTAGTGAATAATGGCTGAAGGTACGTTCCTATTTATTTTTCCGCTGCGTTTTGGCTCTGTGTATGTGTTGAAATTCAACAAACACTACGCTAGTTACTAGCCTTCTACTACATATAGTAATAAATACAAAAATCTTCAAAGTCACAAACAACAAAAAACTATTCACAGCAAAAGTAAGTCATGACTAATTACATGAAATAACTTAATGGTTTTGAATTATTCCACTTAAATACCCAAAACTTAATTTTTAACTTCAAGAAAATCAGTAAAAAAAAATAAAAAATCTTTAGCTTGAACAACCACAAAGAGAAAAAAAAAAAAGAGTAAAGAATAATGATTAAAAAAAAAGAACTTAACTATTGTATGCATGAAATCTTCATTGGGTAAAACCGTAAAAGCAAGAGAAAGGATTGAAGCTTGCTGGGGTCCACTAGCATCTTTTGATTAATTGAAAGACAGTAAAACATAATAACGAGGATGTTTATAAGGTGTCAAAAATCAGTAAAACACCAAGGAAAACGGTGAAGAATTAGGTCAAAAATAAAAAAGTTTTTCCCAAGGTATATTAAGTTAAACGTAAGGTTTACCGAGGTAAATAAGGACAAAAGTTAAAAGGTTATGTAGGGTGTTCCAAAACCAACTTAATCATAAATCGAACCTAAAAAAATGTTAATTGGTTTATCAGTTGTAGTATATCTCTAGATCTGGCAAAAGCGAAAGACCCCTAACATAATTTGAATGGAGGCTGACCGCTGAGCCTACTCTGGCCTCCTGGGCTGGGCCCCTGTGGTTGCGAGCTGGAGCTATTTGTTAACGGTTTGTAAATTCTTTTATTGCGCTATCAGTTCGGTTTTCGATTCTAAGATTTTAGTGTATGTTTAAATCGATAACCCAATAAGATTATAGTAAAATTATCTTTTTATCTCTAATTATATAATAGCGATTTTAGATCTTAAATACAAACCCTATTTTCTTTTACATTTTATACTCATTGTCTTGGTGTATTTGGTGTTTTCTTTTTGTAATTGTTGGTTTGTTGGGGTTCTACCCATCAACGTGAACTATGAACTGACCTTGTTTTTCTTTTTGAGAGATTGTTACAGTGATATTGCATCCGAGTTTGCTACTTAACTAAAAGAAAAATAAATTTGTTTTAGCAATAACTTAGTTGAATTTGTTTTTATATGTAATTCGTGAAGATTTTTATGCATGAATGCATTGTATATATGAACAAATTAAAACAAGAGAAAGAAAAAATAGAGGGGTATTTTCTTATTGGTTAAATAAAAAACGGAACAGTTAAGGACAAAGAAAAAACTGATAAACCCGATCGAAAATACACTAAATAGAAACGAACAGACCGATGAACACTCCTAAGCTATTGTATGGTGTTGTGTTGTATTGTATGGTACGTTATTGTTTTAATGAATACAACGTTTGGATAGATTGTAATATTTTCCGTCATTGCATAATCTCAGATATCAATAATTTGAAGGATAAACCTACTAGAAAAGTAGGCTATGGAGTAGGGCTACTATAAAGAGGTAGGATAAAGGATGAAATGAGATTATTAAATAATAAATAAGGGTAAAATGACAAAAAAAATTAACGTAACGATGCTATACCACCAAATTGGTGATTACATAAAGTGAGGCTTTTCATGGTTATCTAACCATATGGAATCAAACCATACCATACCCTATATATTAAGAAACATCAAAACAAACATAGTATAAGGCTATGGGCTCCTTTGGTTGGAGAAAAAGATATCCCGTGATTTTATCCCAAGCAAATATGGGATAAACTCATCATAAAATTAATCTTGAGATTAGTTATCCCTTATTCCTTGTACCAAATCAGCCATAAGAGTTGTGTGTTTAGTAGAAGAAAAATATTTTATAGAAAAATAAGTTAGTTTCTGATTCATTTTCTTCTATTTGATATTGTAACAATCCTGGTGGTTATTTTTAAATTTTTCTGTGTTTTGATCATTTTGCCCTTTTTCGTTGTTGCTATATACTCCCTCCGTTTAAAAAAGAATGACATTTTTTGACTTGGTACGAAGTTTAAGAAAATAAGAAAACTTTTGAATCTTATGGTCTTAAATTAAAGTTATGTCAAATATACCAAAATGCCCTTTAATCTTGTAGTCTTAAACATGCCACGTGAAAAGTTGGAATCAAAGTGTTGCCAAAAAAAGGAAAGGGTCATTCTTTTTGAAACAAACTAAAAAGGAAAGTAGGTCATTCTATTTGAAATGGAAAGAGTATCATTTATGAGTTGTGGGGATTATTGGCATCGTCCCCGAAGTATTCGCGAGTGATTTATATGAATTTTAGGTTTTGAGTAACCTTTAAAGTGATCTAGTTGGTTTTGGTCAATATTTTGTGATCCGAGCATCGGATGGTGATTCTGTCAGTTTCATTAGATCCGAAATGTTGATTTTGGGTTAATAGAGTGGTTGGTTCGGGTTCCGAGGCTTTATTATGACTTTGAGTGTTTGAGTGAGAAGCTAGTTTATTTGACCTAAAGAGGTTTCCAGGGTGAAACTTGTTGATAACGACATCTTTTAGTAAATTCAATGGTTTTATTTAGCCTGGAACGTTGAAATTAGCCTAGTAGCATTATTGGGTTATTTTTCAATCTTTGCTATTATTAGGAGTTTGATTTTTAAAGCAAAATTAAAAAATTTAAATGAATTTGCTATGGAGACAATGAATCATTTATTACTAACAGCTTCCATAGTCCAAAGGCTATGGAAGCAATTTGCTTCTTGTGCAGGCATAAATATTGAGGGATTACACCTTCAACAACTAATCTTCAGGTGGTGAGAGTATAAAGCTAATCCCAAATTGCAGTAGATAATGAAAGTTATCCCAGCCATAATCATGTGGGCGCTTTGAAAGAGAAGAAATGCTAAAAGATATGGAAAGGAACTTTCATTTAGAAAGATGCACAATCAGTGTCAATTGGCAGTGTATCAACTAATAAAACCTAAATTCCTATGGATTAGAGATGCTCCTTATCAGTGGTGTGGAATGGTTGACAAGCTACAAAGGTACAAACCTACACTTTATCATCACATAGTGAGGTGGAGGAAGCCTGAGAAGGGATGGATACGATGCAACACCGATGGAGCAAGTAAAGGAAATTTGGGGCTGAGTTCTTATAGCTTTTGTGTGAGAGATTGGAATGGAGACCTTCTATATGTTGAAGCACAAAGTCTAGGAATAACTACCAACATGGAGGCAGAGTTGATGGCTATTGGAAATCACTAAAGTACTATGTTAGCCAAGGATTTCAACAAATCAATCTTGAGACAGATTCATTAAGTTTCAAGAAGATGATCAGAGGAGAATGGAGAATCCCTTGGGAGATGGCAGAGAGAATGGAGGAAATACTGAAAATAATAAGTCTGTTAAATGTGCAAATCAATCATGTATTCACAGAAGCTAATCAACTAGCTGACTTTATCACAAACACAACAATAAATCAAGAAGATATGCAGCAGTTTCACAGTTTTAGTCAGATGCAAAGCATGAAAAGGAAAATACTGAACATGGATAAAAACCAAATACCAGCCATCAGAGTTAGAACAAGGAGAATTAACAGCAACAACATTAACCAGGAATGACAGGAAAGCAAGGAAAAGCTAAAGAGTCTCACAGCTATTATATTTACAAAGCAGTTTGTGATCACATGGACAAAATAATTGTGAGAAAACTAACTAGCCTAAGCAATGTCAGCCAACAAAAAGCAATACTATCACCAACAAAAAGCGAGGGTCAAGGAACCATATCTGTAACATGTATCTTGCATTCAGCTAGGAGTTCATCAAAAAGGAGGTTAGGAGCGACTTGGTTTTCTCTACTTTTGCTTCAACTAAGGAAAAAACAAGTTTTAGAGAATGACTCGAAAAGAAAAAAGAAAGAAGAAGAGCATGGTTACCTACAGAGAACTGTGAAGCTGAGATGCATGGTTCTATCCCTCTATCGAGTTTCCCATAAACTCATGGACCTCCATCGGACGACACACCTGAAATGGCTAAAAAGTGAGAAGGAACAGAGGTCATCAGAGAAGAATGAAAGAAAAGAAAGGAATAAAGTTGTACCTTTGAAAACTGAGCAACATACACCACCTCCTTTGACGATGAAGAAGGTTGATCACCCCCAACAAGAGGAGGCAGAGACCAGCGTTTGAAAGAGACAAAGGATACATCCTCAACGACGGAGAGAAAAGCTTAGTGAAGACGAAAAGACCGAGGGGCGGACTAGGAAACCCTATAATCTAGGGTCATGTTATATATATTTGAACCCGGTCACTTTTGGGGAGGATTTAGTTGTAAATATTTCTTGTTTTTGTTTTTATTGTCATGGGCTGTTGGGAGTCCATGGAGACTCTTTTTTATTAATTAATAAAAAGGACCCGAGGTCTGAAATTTGATTAAAAAAATGATTTTCACCCTTTTCATTAGTTAAGGAAATTTTTTGAATGGTTCTATATTATACATAAAATTTCTTCGCTCTTAGTAAGATTTTTTTTCTGTCCCTCTAAATGGAGAGGGAGTAGAGATTCCCAGTTGTTCGTTCCTTTTTTGGGATATCTATTATGATTTTCTTGATATTTCTCTAGCAACTTATGAATATTTTAGATCACGATCTAAAATATTCTTTTGATCAAATAAAAAGTCTTATAAAATATCGCACGACTTACAGTTTTGGAGGTTACAAAAATGTTAGTATAAATTAATGTTTTTTCGTAAGGGTTAGTATAAATTAATGTTTTTTTCGTAAGGTTTAAAATGTGAGTAAACTGCCGGGAGGAATAATTTTTCAATAACTATATTCGCATAACTATTAAAATTATAATATATAAAATCTAATTGATGGCATAAAAATGGAACATTTGTACAAGAATGATGTCTTCTCTTCAAATGGCCAAACTGGACACAAATCTAGATTAATTGTGCCCGTAAGTAATGTCGTCTGATCTTATTTTACGACTAAAGAGCTACTCCCTCCATCTCATATTAGTTGGTCATCTTACTAAAAATATTGTCTCATATTATTTGATCACTTACTAAATCAAGATAAAATTAATTAAAATTTCTCATTTTACCCTTACAATTAATATACTCCTTGGAAGCTCAAACAAATTTAAAAGTTCCAAAAAAATTTATTTTTCAAAAAGTTCATTAATTACTTTGTATTGTTATCACTCCAACCCAATTTAGAGTACTGTAAGAATTGTTACCAGAACGAGAAGTACTGCACACATTAAGATCAAACAACAACTTATATACTAATAGAGAAAATTTTTGTGGTGTTGTCATGTTTATTTTATGATTTAAGTAAGTCAAATATCATTCTTTTTATAGGAAAATTTAGGAGGGTAATATTTCATTTTTGCCTCCAAAATAAATGTGAAGAATTCCAATGTGGGGAAGTCCCAATAGTATCTATTCATATGCCCTATAAATATTTTTCATAATTTATCTTTATCTTCATTAATATAGACTTTTGTGATTGATTATTGTCTTTCTGTGGCGGATTAATTGTCATATTTTCTTCACTATTTACCTTTTCTTTGTACCTGAATGTGCTACACTTGAGCCGATCGGTCTTCCGAAAACAGCCTCTCTACCTCCTCGAGGTAGTGGTAAGGTCTGCATACACTTTACCTTCCCCAGACCTTACTTGTGGGATTTTACTGGGTTGATTGTTGTTGTCCATTAATATAGACAAATGGTATAGTAATAAAATTGATCATGTCATTTATGATTTCTTAAGCACTGTGCAAAATGGAAAGCGCTAAACTAATATGGAATGGAGGGAGTACTTATTATTTTTTTTATTATTTTCACACGATATTCGGTATCCGTATTGTAATTCGACTAAATTCAAATTTACGCATTGCATAGCTTTTTTTTTTGAGTGTGGCACTCCCAATAGAATCTTTTTCATTCCTAAAGAATTAAATCTGAAACCTCTAATTACGGATCGAGGGATCCAACCATCCCATCTCAATCGAAGAGCTATGTTCAAGAGTATCCTCATTTCTTTTCATCTTCTTTTTTTGAGTTCTGTTCTTTTCTTTTCATCTTCTTCTTCTCTTTTCAATCATCCATCAGTGCGTAACTCATTTGAACCATTTTCCTCAACACAATAACCCCTTAAAATTTGGGGTGGATCATATGATCCTAAGCTTGTCGCGTGTCACTCCATCAAAACTAAGGGCAAATTTATGCTAAAATAAAATAAATGAAGTATATTTGGACCAAAAGTATTACGAAGGAATATATTTGTATCGAAACTCAAACAAGGAGTACATTTGAATTATTTTTGATAGTACAAGAGTATATTTGGCCGTTTCCTGTTTTATATATTATGCAACTGAGAACCAACAAGTCAAAAGCAAATTGTAAAACAGGAACGCACACTTACACCATAATAAGACACAATGTCATTTCAGTACTAAATGTAACTTCTTTCTCAAAGCAAACTAAACATCTCATGCCTCTTTGTTACCCAACGCTTCCACAGAAACAACAACATACCCAGTGTAGTCCCACAAGGTTTGGAAAGGGTAGAATGTACACAGACCCTACCCCTATATTGACAAGTTGATAAAAAGAAATAACGAGAGTGAAGAAGCCATGACAAAAATTTTCTAGAAAACATGTCAAAGCACTCTGGAAAAAAAGAAATGTAACTACAACAAAACAATAAGCTAATCCAAGTGCAAGAATGAAGAAACAACACCTCCACAGAAACAAGCGGAACAGAAAGCTACAATAAGTAGCAAGGGAGCATTAAAACAGAAAGCACATAAACTACATATTGTGCTTTAAAAGCAATTGCTCTAAATTTCATCTTTTTCTTCCATACGAAACACCCAAAAAGTAGAACAGAGAAAGTGCAAGAATCTAACGGGAAAAGAAGAAAGTATACAAGTTGTCATCCTCTTCTTCCTCTTCACTTCCCTCTTCGTCATTAAACTTGGACCTTGACTCGTCAGATTCCTCTTCTTCGGCATCTACAACAGCCACTCGCCTGTTATACACATTCATTCTCTTTACATACTCTATCTTCCTTTTGTCTTCCTCCTCTATATAATGAGCTTTCTCAGCATCTGACATCTGCTTCCACTTGCTTCCACCAGCTTTCCCGATAGCAGCAATAGATTTGATGCTTGGATTCAGCTCACAGAACTGCTTCCTAAACTCTTCCATGAAAATGAAGAAAGCACTTGCAGGCCTCTTAGGTATATCAAGACCCCTGGCAAGCCTCCTTAACGTTTTTAGTCCCCGAGCTTTCTTCTTCGTGTGGAATACATAATTAGCCTCGGCACTGGATTTATTTCCTTCATGAGGAAAATGTTATGGTTGAGAAAATAAACAAGAGAGAGAGAAAAACAAAAAGATATTCCTAGTTTAGATATGGTGAGTATATACATGAACTGAAAGGAAAGTCTTTGGTGAGGGATTCCAAGGGGATCGATCTCATACTTATGGACTATGGTAGAATAACATACATGTGTTAGTGACGCAAACAATAGTAACAAAAATAGCAAACTTAATACAAGTCCAACAAGAAGTAGGACCCAATCCAAATTTGTCGGTATGATCTAATGACATCATTTGCAGATGAACGGAAAACAGTTAGATGTACAAACATATGAAGAGATTGATGTTTACCTAAATGTGCATAGCAAGGATTTTCCCCATTTTTGGAGCCACCGGATGGATCAACCACGGACCTTGACTCGTCAGATTCCTCTTCTTCAGCATATCCAGCAGCCATTAGTCGGTTATAAGAATTCAAGACCTTTGCATAATCGATCCTCCTTTTCTCTGCCTCTGCTATATAAGGAGCTTTCTTAGCATCTGACATCTGCTTCCACTTGCCTTCACCAAATTTCTCGATAGCATCAAAAGATTTGATGTATGGATTCACCTTCAGGCACCGGTTCTTAAGCTCCTCCATGAAAACGATAAAAGAACCTAGAGCCTTCTTGGGGTTGTCATAATCACTGGCAAGCCACCCAAAAAATTCTAGTTCCGGAATTTTCTTCTTCAAGCGGATCATTTCATCAGCTTTGACATTGGATTTAACTCCTGCCGTGGCATGGTATGGTGAGTGTATAATGTGGACCGTATGGGAAGTGATCTCATACTCATAGTGAAGACAACATACATGTCTCTAACTAGACTAAAAATAACAAATATAGCAAATTTAATATAGGTAAAACAGCAATTAGGACTCCTCTATCCAGATTAGTTGGCATGAACTAACAATGTCAAATGTATAAAGAAACATGTTACCTAAATGTGAGTAGCAACTTGATGGATCAATGCTTTCTTCCTCAGAGTCTGATGATTCACTAGAATTTCTTGAATTTCAATATCGTCCTCCTCCCCTTCCGAGCTGCTGCTGAGTTCCTCGAAGTGTTGCCTCCCACGAAAGTTTCTACCACTTTTTTGGTTGTAGGGAACGACTAGGAACGTCGATTCGTCAACGAGTAAGAACAGCAAGATGTCCCCTGGCTTCAGTTTGTGATACCCCACAAACTGTGGCCAGTCTCCTTCACAGATGGAGAAATTGGAATTCTTTCTCATTATCTTTGCTTCCCACAACACTCCTTCATTCGTGCGTAGTAAGCAGGTTTTCGCCAACATCTTCTTGTGTTCATTGATGAAAGCAGGCGGAATTTGCTAACAAATCAAATTCTCATGATTAGCAAAAGTCATATGGAAGTAGAAATGGCAATGGGGCAGGGCGGAGCAAGGGAGGGACAAGGCAAAAGCTTAACAGGACATGGGGGGCAGGGACAATACAACTAATTTAAGCACGGCGAGTCAGACCCAAGTTTGAAATTTCAAATGACACATATTGAAATTACATAAGCCGTTATCGGATGTGTTACATACAAATAGTAGCTGCTTTTGACAACAACAATAACATACCCAATGTAGTACGCAACTTGTGTAGTACCCAACTTGTGTAGTCCCACAAGTGGGGTTTGGGGAAGATGGGGTGTACACAGACCTTACCCCTACCTTGGTTCCTTTTAATTTTTCTTCGAATTTTTTTTGGTACAAAGCAAAAAGAAGAGAAAAAACAAGACCTAAATGATTGTATACCATAGTTCTTTTTAATGCAAGTTAACCTGAAAATTGTTTGGACATAAAACATTTTTACAAATTTTGAGAACAAGTAGTTTTTGGTCATACAGCCTTGGAGCAACGTAAAATTGTTTCCGTGTGACCTACCTGTCATAGGTTCGACCCGTGGTAATAACCACTAAAGCTTGCATTAGACTAAGTTGTAAATCACACCCCTTGGGGTGCGGCACTTCCCTGGACCCTGTGTGAATGCGGGAATTGTGTCACGCCCCGAATCCCATCGAGACATGATTGACACCCGTAGCCGATAAGGCCCGAGAGAACCAACCTTTGCCTATGCTCAATCATATGCATATAATATTCATAACCACCATTGCATAATATTACGAAATACGAATAAAGGAGAACATGGGACATATTTAGGCATACATATGAAACTTGGCCGTTGAGGCCATCCAATCAAAACAACATGTGTCTTTTGCACTGATGCACCCACATCGGTCTACAAAAGCCTCTAACAAGAGCATTGACCAAAATGAACCATAAGTCGGGACAAGTCCCCGCTTTATACAACATGTACAATACCAAAACATATATACACTTTGACTCGGAGAAGCCCCGAATGAGCTGGAGCTCACCAAAGAACCGCTAACACTGGCAGTCTATTGAGAAGGCCTACTGGGACCTGCGCCTGCAGCAAGTAAGGTAAATCCCTCGAGAGGGGTCAGTACGAAATAAGTACTGAGTATGCAAGGCTCAGATGAAACTGTACAACACATGAATATTTCAATGAACTCAAAACATATGAATAATCAATGTGAATAAGTCACCATGTTACGCTTTGGAAACCATGTGGATTGCTTTCATTATTTTCATTACTTTCTTTATCTCAATGCTCACATGTCATTACATATCACAATGTACCCGGGCCCCGACTGATCAGTGGGTCTTTCATATCATCATATAGGGATCGAGTCGAGCTAGGCTTATGCCCCTAGACTTGCCACCCTTGGGATCGAGTCGAGCTAGGCTTACGCCCCTAGACTTGCCACCCATAAATCCATATCTCGGGATCGAGTCGAGCTAGGCTTACGCCCCTAGACTTGCCACCCGTACTTGATCATTGACCACATTTGCATTACTTTGATCTTTACTTTGAGATTGATACTTTGATAGTCATACCATCACTTTGGAACATAACATTGTTGGAAACTTTGAATCATTGACCAATAAGTGAAGGACAAGTGAATAAATATCAATGAGAAATATAACATGACTAGCACCATGATACCATTGGAACCATTGGACAATAATCCATGAACAAGAGACATAAGTATAGTCACTATGGAAACATTGGAACATAGCCGTATTTGAGCTTTTGGAACATTAACCATGAATATGAGAAATGGGATTCACAAATGATCCATGAGTAGAAAATATATGACAATGACTAGTGATAAACGGATATCGGATACCTTAGCACATTTTGGGATAGAACTAGTGACATGTCAATATGGACACTATTTGTCGTAGAAAGATACGGACAAAGTAACCTTACATACCTTGGATTCACAATACGAATAGACAACCTTCGATGCGTATACAATGATCCCTCTCCTTCACTCTACAACATACATACATAACGAATTCACGTTAACCACGAATTACTTTACAAATGCATACAATGTCAATGAATTACATGTTTGCCTTTAAACATGTCATTTTCCTTCGACAAAACTATTGATATACCATTCTTCCAAAAATTCCATAAAATTCCCAACATTGACCAATACATGAAAATCAATACATTTCACCACAATACTTCTCCTTTACACTTTCTTATCCATAACACATCACAAATAATCCTTCAAAGCACCTTAATTCAACTCATAACACATATCGGCCAAAATTCCATAATTTCCACTTTTAGCCAAGAACAAATTTAATGCCAAAAATAACACCATACATGTTCATATTTTGTCCATACCATGCTTTTTCATCAAAGGCACAAGGCCTAATTCACACTTGAATTCCATACACCACAAATCTCATACAAAATCACCAAGTACCATGACCAACTTTTTCAAGCACAACCAACATGATATACATATTCTTTTATGCATATAAGATATTAATCCATGAAAATAAATACTTACCAAGGCTTGGAATATGTTGATCTTGTCCAAGAAGTCCCAAGGAATTGTTTTGCTTTAGGGTTTGGAAATGAGAAATGTTTGTGAAAAATATCCAAAAGGCATGTGAGGCTTTGATGATAAAAAATCTGATCTTGGGGCCTTTATATAGACCCCAAGTCAAGCTTAGCCTTTTATTTGGCATTTAATATGGTCAAAGTGGAAGAATGGATATTTTTGCCCTTTGGGCCAATTCTTTCATTTCCATTTTGGGCCTAACTTTGGGCCCAAGAACTCATATCCATGCAACCCATACAATCTCATGTATTAATCACCATATCTCTCATGTTTATATAATTCCATAAGGTCACGACAATATTCCCTTAAAAGATTCTCATTCGTCCTTTCGATCGCAAAAATAGGCATTCTAGTTGCCCTTGGTTTCATTGGACATTTTGGATCACTATTCACCTTTCGTGATTTGATCATGTAGGAGTATGTAGGAGTGTATTGAAGTGTTTGACTCTTTAACAATGCTCAAATAACTTCAAAGAATCAAAAGAAACCATCTAGAAATCGTCGTAGAATTGCGTTACGAAACGACTCCGGAAAGGCCTAGTTTTTGTTCCTTGCGCCACACCCCCTGAAACAGGGTAGTGGCGCAAGAATTGGGCCTGCTCTGAAGTTTATGCAGGCTGGTGGCTTGCGCCACTGTAACACCCCGTACGTTATAACCTCACTTGATACCTTGGGATCATAACTACATAGGTGTTGAGATGCCATGCATATGTGTTTTATAGTGTTATTTGTGAAACATTTGATATCGGACTTAACATGTGCGATGAGATCTTCGTAGGAGGTGTGTTGTGATTTCGTGGAGCATTTGGCTAAGAACTCGCACACATTTTAACCTCATTTGGTGACTGTAAGTCATGTTTACTTGATGGTTAAGATCACTAAGTAAGTATTTTGTAGTGTTTGGATAAAGGATTGGACGATACGTAAACATTGGATAAGTGGCCGGAAATTTCAGCAAAAGGCTGAAACTTGCGCCACTACCCTGTTTCAGGGGTGTGGCGCAAGCCACCTGCAGGCTGGAGATTCAGAGAGGGCAGCATTCTTGCGCCACTACCCTGTTTCAGGGGTGTGGCGCAAGGCACAATAATTATGCCCTTCCGGAGTCGTTTCGTAACGCGATTCTACGACGATTTCTCGATGGTTTCTTTTGGTTCTTTGGAGTTAATTGAGCATTGTTAAAGCTACAAACACTTCAATATACTCCTACATACTCCTACATGATCAAATCATGAAATGTGAATAGTGATCCAAAATGTCCAATGAAACCAAGGGCGACTAGAATTCCAATTTTTGCGATCGAGGCGACGAATGAGAATCTTTTAAGAGAATATTGTCGTAACATTATGGAAGTATATAAACATGAGAGATATGGTGAATAATACATGAAATTGGATGGGTCACATGGATATGTATAATCGGGCCCAAAATTAGGCCCAAAATGGGATTAAAAGACTTGGCCCAAGAAGAAATGACCCATTCTTCCACTACTTGACCAATTAAACATATCATGTAATGCCAAGTGTGGCTAAGGATGACTTGGGGTCTATATAAAGGCCCCAATATCAGATTTTATTGTCCAAAAACTCTCATGCCTTTGTGATATTTTCTCACACATTTCTTTCAACTTCAAACCCTAAAGCAAATAACTCCTTTGAACCCTTTGGACAAGATCAACATATTCCAAGCTTTGGTAAGTGTTTATTATTATGGTTTAACATATTATATACATGGAAGATGATATATATTATGCTAGTAGTGTGGGCAAAATGATGAATAGTGTATTTTTGCCTTTGGTGCAAGATGTGTCATCTTGGTGATTTGAATTTGAATTAGGCCTTGTGCCTTTGATGAAAAAGCATGGTATGGACAAAATATGAACATGTATGGTGTTATTTTTGGCATTAAATTTGTTCTTGTCTAAAAGTGGAAATTATGGGATTTTGGCCGATATGTGCTATGAGTTGTATTAAGGTACTTTGATGGATTATTTGTGATGTGTTATGGATAAGAAAGTGTAAAGGAGAAGTATTGTGGTGGAATGTATTGATTTTCATGTATTGGTCAATGTTGGGAATATTATGGAATTTTTGGAATAATAGTATATCGATGATTTTGTCGAGGGGAAATGACATGTTTGAAGGCAAACATGTAACTCATTGACATAGTATGCATTTGTAAAGTAATTGGTGGTTAATGTGAATTTCGTTATGTATTTATGTTGTAGAGTGACACATAAAGAAGGAGAGGGATTATTGTCTACGCATCTAAGGTTGAATAGTCGTATTGCGAATCCAAGGTATGTAAGGTTACCTTGTCCGTATCTTTCTACGGCCAATAGTGTTCACATTGACATTTCACTAGTTCTATTCCGAAATGTACTAAGGTATCCCATATGCACTTATCCATGGTCATTGTCATATACTTCCTACTCATTGATCAATTGTGACTCCCATTTCTTATATTTATGGTTAATGTTCCGAAAGCTCAAATAAAGTTACGTACCAATATTCCAATAGTGCCTATACTTGTGTCTCTTGTTCATGGATTATTATCCAATGGTTCCAATGGTATCATGGTGCTAGTAATGTTATATTTCTCATTGATATTTATTCATATGTCTCTTACTCATTGGTCAATGATTCAAAGTTTTCAACAATGTGATGTTCAAAAGTTCCAAAGTGATGTTATGACTATCAAAGTAACAATCTCAAAGTAATGATCAAAGTAATGCAAATGTGGTCAATGATCAAGTACGGGTGGCAAGTCTAGGGGCGTAAGCCTAGCTCGACTCGATCCCGAGATATGGATTTATGGGTGGCAAGTCTAGGGGCGTAAGCCTAGCTCGACTCGATCCCAAGGGTGGCAAGTCTAGGGGCATAAGCCTAGCTCGACTCGATCCCTATATGATGATATGAAAGACCCACTGATCAGTCGGGGCCCGGGTACATTGTGACATATGTGATAACAAGTGAGTATTGATTGTAAAGAAAGTGACAAAAGTAATGAAAGCAATCCACATGGTTCCCAAAATGCAACATAGTGACTTACTCACATTGTCTATTCATTTGTATTGAGTTCATTAGTATGTTCATGTGTTATAAAGTTTCATTTGCGCCTTACATACTCAGTACTTATTTCGTACTGACCCCTCTCGGGGAATTTACCTTCCTTGCTGCAGGCGCAGGTCCCAGTAGGCTTCCTCAGTAGGTTGCTAGCTGTTGCAGATCTTTGGTGAGCTCCAGTTAATTCGGGGCTTCTCCGAGTCAGAGTGTATATAAGTTTTGGTGCTGTACATGTGATATAAAGCGGGGACTTGTCCCGACTTTTAGTTCTTGTTGGTCAATGCACTTGTTAGAGGCTTTTGTAGACTGATGTGGGTGTATAAATGTAGAGGGGATATGTCGATTTTGACTTGGTGGCCTCAACGGCCAAGTTTCGCATATGTATATATATATATCATGTTCCATGAATTCCATTGCGGGTATTTATAGCTATTGTGTGTTTATGGGTTTCTTATGGCATGTATGGGAACAAATAGGGATAAAGCTTGGTTCTCTCAGGCCTTGTCGGCTACGAGTGCCAATCATGCCTCGTTGGGATTCGGGGCGTGACAGCCACACCCCTGAAACAGGGTAGTGGCGCAAGTTTCAGCATTTTGCTGAAATTGCCGGCCACTAATCCGACGTTTTCGTATCGTCCAATCCTTTATCCAAACACTACAAAATACTTACTTAGTGATCTTAACCATCAAGTAAACATGACTTAAAGTCACCAAATGAGGTTAGAATGTGTACGAGTTCTTGCCCAAATGCTCCACGAAATCACAACACACCTCCTACGACGATCTAATCGCACATGTTACGTCCGATATCAAATGTTTCCCCAATGACACTATAAAACACATATGCATGGCATCTCAACACCTATGTAGATATGATCCCAAGGTATCAAGTGAGGTTATAAAGTACGGGGTGTTACAAATTGTGCACCGAGCCGCTCTTACATTTGCTCCATTATTTCAACTTCAACTTAGAATAGAGAAATTTGTAGTTTCTCTAGTTCAAGTTTTTACTCACTTTAACTTCAAACTTTATTCAATAAAATTCATATCAAAACACATATTCAAATTACAAGCACTTAAACTTCTAAATTGTGCACCGAGCTGCTCTTACATTTGCTCCATTATTTCAACTTCAACTTAGAATAGAGAATTTGTAGTTTCTCTAGTTCAAGTTTTTACTCACTTTAACTTCAAACTTTATTCAATAAAATTCATATCAAAACACATATTCAAATTACAAACACTTACTTAAACTTCTAATAATACTTAATTTAAATAATTACCCAACTTATGTCCAAAGGGCTATGTGCAAATAATTAACTAACATACAACAACAAAAACAAAAAAAAATCAGTGTAATCTCACAAGCTAGGTTCGGGGAGGTAGAATGTACATAGATCTTACCCTCTACCTTTATTAGATAAAGAGGTTGCTTCCGCTAAACTCTCTGCTCAAAAGAAATGTCATCGAAGCAAGGTATAAGAAAATATGACAGCAAAATAGTAAACTACAAAGCACATGAAGCAAGATACAATAATACACATTACAAAATAAGAGACTAAACTACTAAATAGCCCCTAGCACTTGCACATAATGTGGATAACACTCAACTACTTACTAACCCTATGTTATAACCTTCTATTATAGCACAGTAATAAAATACTTAAATCTTCCGAGTCACAAAAATCAAAAAACTATTCACAGCAAAAGTAAGTCATGACTAATTAAATGAAATAACTTAATAGTTTTGAATCATTCAACTTAAATACCCAAATCTTATCTTTTAACTTCAAGAAAATCAGTAAACATTTTTTTTTTTTAAAAAAAGCTTAGCCTCAACAACCCAAAAAGAAAAAAAGAAGTGGAGAACAATGATAAACCCAAAAGAAAAAAGAACTTACTATTGTATGCATAAAATCTTCATTGGGTAAAAGCAAGAGAAATGATGGATGCTTGCTGGGGTCCACTAGCATTTATTTTTTTTAGAAATTGAAAATGACAGTAAAAAAACAAATGGGGATGTTAAAGTGTCAAAATTCAGTGAAACGCCATGGAAGACGGTGGAGTATTAGGACAGCAGAAGGTTAACTTGAAAGTGAAAAAAGATGCTACACTTCCTCTTTCCCTATGTGCATATTTCGAATTTCAAAATCGAATAGTTTAATTTTGACCCGCTATGAGATTTTGATATTTTTTGAAATAATAAGTCAAAACAATTAACAATTTGTTATAAAATAATATGTTGATAGTGGATGTCCATAACTCTTAAGAAATAAGTCACTCCTTCCATCTTCTCCATGATGTGTAGTTAATCATCCACTACCCTCACCATTATGGATGTAACTCTTACATCCTTTAACCTCCCCCATAATCTTCATTGTTAATGTCATGTTTATGACAACCTTTTATATGCCTCTATGTAATAATATAAATAGAGGCATAAGGATTTGTATTGTACACACTTGAACAATTGGAAGAATAGAAAACTCTCTTCTCTTGAGCTCTTATTCTTGTCTACTTTCTTCTTTCATATTGTCTCTTTTAGCTTAGTTTTAAAACACGTTATCAGCACGACACTCTCATCAAGATCCGAAGGTAAGTTTGGTAAGTGATTTTGGTTGTACGTGATTCTATTAGTCTTTCTTCGTTTTTCTTTTGATTCTTTGAATTATGTTTGATAGTGATTTATGGAAGTTTTAATCATATGGCATATTTGGGAACAGATATGATAACAGGGGTTAGTATTTTTCAAAAGTGGGTGATATATTCATTTTTAATTCTGTTCTTGCAAAACTAAAAGTGTTTAGATTTTGTAAATTATTAATTCAATATTTAAGTATAACGTTTGCAGCCATGGATCATGTATGTTATTATTTGGGGATAATAAAAATAAGTTAGTAATTTAGTAGTCAAATGATGTTTGAGCAAAATCCTCCAAGATTTCAAAGTCTGTTTTATTTTGCTTTTCTTTATATATTGTTCTTTGTTACTAATATATTTTGTACAGACTTGCTGGCTTTTTCGTGGTAGAGACATTTCTATCTTGATAGTTTATTTTGTCACTTTGGTACATCAAAGCCCTAACCACTAAAGGTGGTATTATTAGGCTCGACGGTGAATCTCAGGACACTTTGATCTATTATGTCAATTGATTGAGGGTAAGACGGTGGATTTAAGTCTCATCGCACCAAGAGGATAAGACTTCGGGTTAGTAGTCCCGATGCACCATGATGATAAGGTATTGAGTTTGAGTCCCACAAATTATGGCCTAAAATCCATTATATTGGTAAGGCGTCGGGTTCAAGTCCCAATGAACTATATTGATGACACAATAATGACTAAAGCAAAATAATATGTTTTTTAGAAAAGTCATGAAATCCGCCACATTGATTTGCTCCATTCTTTGATGCGAATGTGGTAGCAGTATATAATATGTCGGAAAGAAGACAAGTTGTTGAACATATAAATATGGGCATGGAAGGATAAAATAATAATGTCATCATTGTGATAATAATAAAGAAAGAACATTGTGGGTTCTCAAAATGGTCCTTCAAAAGTGAAGGTTATTGTGCAACCTAATTTGATAAGCTTAATAAATCCTCCATCAAGAAATATAAAGTGGTGGTACACTTAACCTTTTAAAGTGATGTTGAGATGGGTCATATAGATATGACAAATATCAATGGGCTTCTAATAAAATTTTACGAAGCAACATATAATTGTAGTCCATTTCTTGAAGAGAATGTGACTTATGTAAGCATCGTGAATGCTCAGTAATTCTTGAAATGAATGTGCCAAAGTAATTCTTTCATATAAAGGTTGTGGCCATAACCAAAAATGCATGTTATTGTGTGGCTACACAAATTTGTCATTGGTTGGGTACATATAATTTTCTCCTTAAAAGGAGATGTTTACCACATGTGTGGTGTTTTGGAATATGAGGTAATACACAAGTATTTGATAGCTTCGAAAAAGCTAATGTGTTACTACATGGAGGAATGAAATTGTTCATAATATTGAGATTATAGTAAGTCTCCAAAAGAAACTTTTAAGTTTCAAGAAAATTGACAAGAAAAAAATTATTATTATTTTGAGACTATAAATTATGAAAAGATTTTTATATCTTCGTATTACTACAATCGAAACGGGTTATAAATATGAAAGGTTACCCGTTTTCCTCCTATTTGATGATATAAATATGGGCATGGTGATGGAATCACATGTGATAGTAAACTAAAAATTTACAGAAAATATATAAGTTGGCGTGATCGGTTGACCATCCCGGTTCAAATGTGATGCAAAAATAATTGAGAATTCATGTGATTATACATTGAAGAAATAAAAAATTCTTCAAGAATTCTCCTATGTTGCTTGTTCTCATGATAAAATATTATATCGGCGAAGGTTGGGATTGTATCCCTTTGGAACATATAACAAGGTGATTATGTACCCGTTCACCTGCCATGTGGACTGTTTACTATGAAATAAGATGCATCTATGGTTGGTCACATGCACTTTGTTATCAACTTGCAATTTGATTTTTGCAAGGTTGTTTGCTCAAATTGTTAAATTAAGAGCATGGTTCCAAACTATAAAAGTTGATAATGTTGATTGGTTTAGCAGAAAGTGTGTGCCTCCAATTATAGCTGAACCATTGGTTATGAGAACAAATCTCCCAAAAAGAAAATTTGGTGTGAGACGAGTTTATTTAATGTAGCAATATTTGTATGCATCAAGCCAACAAGGTTCCCCTATATTGTTGGTTCAGGATCAGGAACCAAATAAATCCATCTAAAAATTTGAATGTGTAAACATCCACCATGCACAAAGATGGATCCCCAAAATAAGGTTGGGGTTAGGGGGAGATATGATTAAAAGCTGAAATGCATGGAATGAATTATCTAGATCCTCGTAAAAAAAATGAACCTGAAGTTCAAGAGATAATTCATGATTTGCAAAATGTTGCAAGTTCATTGCCAGACTGATCCTATGTTATAATTCAGCTGTAAATGCTCCAATAAAAAGTCCTTGAAGGGTAGAGTCTATGACACATTTGAAACATGATAGACCAATTGGTTCCAAATGTAAAACTCCTTAAAGAAGGAGAGGAGCAAATGTTCAAGATGGTCTTGATAATGAGGCAAGTGCTTTAAAAGAGCACCATGATATAACTATTCATAAAACCTTGACAAAGGTTCAAGTACCTGGAAATGATGAAAATTGAAGAGATCTCTATAAGTTATGTCGCATTGGAACCGATATCAAATAACCATCGACGATATTTTTGGTATAATGTAGTGCTCACCATTATAATTAGTAACGAGGATCTTGAATTTAAATCTGTCAAATAGTATTGACAGATAAAATACGCAATTCAAGTATATTTTATTTCACTTGAAAAGTGATGGTATGTACTTAGTCTATAGACTAAGGTATAATGCCAGTGGTGTACAAATAGGTAATTGTGCGAAAAGTAAAATCGTAAGATATAAAGTACGACTTGTGCCTTGAGGCATAAATGTTATTCGCAAAAGTCCTGGCATTATTTTTTGGAGATGTATTCTCCTGCGGTGGATGCAATAAGGTTTCTTTAAATCTGGCAATGAATGAGAAAAACTTGAATGCGTATCATGAATGACTGTCATGTCTAGCTAGACGATAAATGTTATATGAAAACTAGCTAGATGGTAAATGTTATATGAAAATCCTTGAAGGATTTCAAAATTCTATAAGCGATTCCATTGAAATAGTACCCCAATGGTTGCAATATCGCTTAACATAAAGAAAGATCTATTTCGATCTCATGAAAATGGTTAGAAAGTACCATGTATTTGTGCAATTGATGCACTTATATATCTTGTTATTTCTATACATGAGATAATAATTTTTACCAATGTGCAGGAAAGGCATAATTTCACTTTTATGTGAATCAGAGTGAAATCAAATATTATTGACATGGATTTATTATTTCTAACAAATATTGTCAAAGGATTATTGGTTATGCAAATGCAGGAAGATTATTTGATCTACAGTCACTTTTAATATCATGCAAATGAAAGTATCAACAACTTGATTGTTGCTACAAACAAGTTCAATGTACAAGTGGCTTGCAACAATGAGGTCACGAATAAAGTGATTGTCAAGAATGTATTTGGCTGAGTTCAAAGGCTTAAACATATCCAAGAAATTACAAGACAAATTATATATCAGGATGATTTTAAGAATGCAAATTCTTCATGAATGTGATTTGATCACAAAGACACTGTCAATATCAACTTTTGAAAGCTGACATATAAGATTGGGACGCGTCGTCTTTGAAAAGCAAAATGATGTTTGCATTAGGGGGAGTAAAATACGCGCTGCACTCTTTTTCCCTTGGCCTAGGTTTTGTCCCAATGGGTTTTCCTGGCAAGGTTTTTAACGAGGCAGCAAACAACGCGTATTATAAGATATGTGTACTCTTTTTTCTTCACTAGAATTTTTTTTTTCCCACATGGTTTTTTTTTTTTCCTAGTAAGGTTTTAATGAGGCACATTATCTATGGACATCCAAGGGGGAGTGTTATAAAATAATATGTTGATAGTGGATGTCCATAACTCTTAAGAAATAAGTCACTCCTTCCATCTTCTCCATGATGTGTAGTTAATCATCCACTACCCTCACCATTATGGATGTAACTCTTACATCCTTTAACCTCCCCCATAATCTTCATTGTTAATGTCATGTTTATGACAACCTTTTATATGCCTCTATGTAATAATATAAATAGAGGCATAAGGATTTGTATTGTACACACTTGAACAATTGGAAGAATAGAAAACTCTCTTCTCTTGAGCTCTTATTCTTGTCTACTTTCTTCTTTCATATTGTCTCTTTTAGCTTAGTTTTAAAACACAATTCAAATTTTTTAAAATATGTATGAAAAAATTACAATAATTTTTTATAAAATTCAAAAGGCGACACATCAATTTGGGACGGAGGTGATTAAAGGGATGTTTGAATTAATATTTTTTTTAAGTGACTTATAAGATAAAAGCTAAAAGCCAAAAGCCAAAAGTCAAAAGTTTGTAGCAACCAACTGTTGACTTCTTTTGTACTTTCTTCGTCACCAATAGTTGTTCATTATTGACTTGACACATGTTAAGAAATAGTAAATAATACAGGTAATTTTATCTTATTACCTTTTAAATATAATAAATTTGATACTTTGAAAAATATATTGGATAATAAATTATATTTGATTCTAAGAGTAAAATGGATAGAAATAGGTAAATTATCCATTGGTTGTCCAAACTAGACAAGTATTATTGGACATCTATTTTTATTATAATGAGCAAGCAAAGATGGACGGAGAGAATACTTTTTAAGCCTAAAATAAAGTGCTTAAAAGTACTTTGTGTCTTTGTCAAACACCTTCAAAGTTTAAAAAATACTTAAAAATCAAAAACACCTAAAAATAAGTCAATTCAAACACCCTATAACGTAATGAATGGGAAACGAAATGAGAGAACATAATTGCCTTGGTGATTGCTACTGTTCATGGTCTTTAATAGGTCAAAAAATCAAAAAGTTTTGCCCAAGGTAAAACAATTTAAACTTAGGGTTCATTTGGTATGTAGACTAAATTATCCCGAGATTATAATTTTGGGGTTATAATTTTTGGACTATTTTATACCATATGGGAGGTGGTATAAAATAGTCTCATGGTTGATCGGATAAGATGATTTATACAAAGACTAAATTTGATATTAGCTTTATACCATGTTTGATTGATGATATAAATTAGTCCCGCTAAATTTATACCATCAACCAAACATGGTATAAATTTTATCTATGGGATATCTCAAACTTATCCATGGATATCTCACCTTGTACCTCCTGCCAAACGAACTCTTAAGATTTACCTCGGTAAATAAAGATAAAAGTTAAAAGGCTAAGGGTGTGTTATGCACGAAGGAAAATATTTTTTTTTGAAAAAATGACTTAAAGAAAATAAGTTTCTTGTTTTTCTTCTTGTGATCGATATGTTAGTATAAAGTACTATCTTGAATGTGTTTGTATATAATTTAAACAAATACTATGAAAGATGGGATAGAGGGATGAAGGTGTGGGGTGGTAGAGATGGAGGCTAACGAGATGGTGTTAAAATGAAGTGTGTTGCTCTCAGTGGAATACCTCTTGTGAAACTTATTTTCCGAGAGAAATAATTTTCAAAAATTTTTTGACTTACCAAACATGAAAAATTTAAAAATATTTTCTAAAACATGTTATCCCCCATATTGAACACACCTAATTATTCTTGAAAAAAGTATACAAAATGGACCAAAAACCTAACGTATTTACATCCCAATCAGGGGCGGCTCTACCCTTTCAGAAAAAAAAAGGCGGCCGTTTTAGGCCCCCAAATTTGAGGGGCCTTATTTTTTATAGTAATAATAAATTACAGTTTTTTTAAAAAAAATTAAAAATTATTTGTAGAAAAAATAAATTTTTATATAAAAAAAATTCAGGAGGAGTTTGATATATCTAATCTAGAGAGTACTATGTCTCAAGAAAGATTTAATGCATTGACTATATTATTAATTGAAAAAGAATAATTAGAAGAAATTGATTATATAATTTTAAAATTAGATTTTATAAAAATAATTAATTTTTTAAAAAAACTTAAGGCCTCCGTTCGATTTTGGCCTTAGGCCACGAATTTACTTGAGCCGCCCCTGATCGCAATACCCCCTCCCTTACTAATTATACATAACACCCCTTCGACTAAAAATATTTACCCGACTGCCCCGCCTCTTTCATCATTTTGGGAATGAAATTCTGAGCTTATTTAATGCTTTACTTTTTTTACCTTTTTGGCTCTTAAGTTTTTCCTTTATTTGATTAGTTTTTCTTTCATGTTTTGTCTTTTTTGTTTGTTGTTGCACGTGATGGGCACTGGGCAGCGTTTTTTCTTTTTAATTTAATTTTTGTCTTCTTCTTTTTCTCCATTTCCTTCATACTTATTTTATTTTTTTTCTTTTTCTTTTGAAAGATAAAATAAAATATTGACTAACTATTTTTAGATTAATAAAAATATAAAAAATTAATTAAGTTAAAATAATAAATAATTAAAAAATACTAAAGTCATTAATTTATTTATTAGAATCTAAATTAATGAAAAATATATTGTTATAATTAAATAACTAGACAATAATAATAAGTAAATAAATAAAAACTAAAATCCACTATTTAATAAATATAATGTGATGGTATACTGAGGAGTGTCTCATTGAAGAATGATAATACACCAGTATATAGATATATTATGATGATATCATGGAGGATTGATGAGTGTCTCATTAAAGGATGATATCATGTCGATATAGAGATATAATGTGGTATACTGAAGAGTGTCTCTTTGAAGGACTGCAGCAGTTCTTCACGATACCATCACAATATATCGATATACTGTGATGATATCATGAAGGACTGAAGCAAACCTCAATGATACTATGATAGTATATGAATATAATATGATGATATCATGGAGAATTGAGAGATCTATTATTGAAGAACTGAAGTAGTTCTCCGTGATACCATGCCGTATATAGAGATACTATGACAGTATCACGAAGTAAGCTAAATATATTGTGATGGTATCATAGAGGTCTCACCGAAAGATAAAGCAGACATCAATGATACTATGATAGTATATGAATATAATATGATGGTATCATGGAGAATTGAGAAATTATCTTATTTAAGAACTGAAGTAGTCCTCCATGATATCATGTCGTATATAGAGATACTATGATAGTATCATGAAGCAAGTTTAATATACTGTGATGGTATCATGGTGGTCTCTCTGAAGGGTTGAAGCAGACATCAATGATACCATGTTAGTATATAGATATATTGGGACAGTATCATGGAGGTCTCGCTGAAGGATTTAAGTAGGCATCAATGTTATCACAACAGTATATAAATATATTGCTATGATATTATTACAGACTGAAGCAAATCCCAATGATACCATATAAGTATATATATATATATATATATATATATATATATACTATGATAGTATCATGGAGGTCTGACTGAAGAATTAAAGTCGACATCATGATACCATGACGGTATATAGATATATTGTGAT
This sequence comes from Capsicum rhomboideum, assembly GCA_031232105.1. Lineage (NCBI taxonomy): Eukaryota > Viridiplantae > Streptophyta > Magnoliopsida > Solanales > Solanaceae > Capsicum > Capsicum rhomboideum. The sequence goes on along the minus strand of CP124709.1, from coordinate 135,259,756 downwards.
GGTATCATGGAGGTCCTACTAAGGATTGAAACAGACCTTAATGATTCCATGAAAATATATAGATATTGTAACTACCCTCTTGGTCGTTATGTAAAAGTCTTACGTTTCAAATTTCGTGTCTAAATTCCTTCCGATTTGAAAGTTACAAATTTCAGACTAGGCTAGTTTCACTTTGTTTCGAGCGAGGGGTAGTTTTGAAAAATCTGAAAATAATTTAGACCGACTTGGTAGGAACGGTGTTGATTCCTCGTTAGCTAAGGAGATAAGGAACCCATAGGATTTTATGAAACTGAATTTGGCTTAGTAGAACTCCCGGAATTGACTTTAGCTTAAAGGGCATTGCTCGAAATGTTCTAGGATCAAGGTGTGTTGTAAAAAGAGGGAGTTTTGGGTGAAGACAGAAATTCTGTCCCGTTGACACACCAACTCTATAGAGGAATAATTACCGCTATAGCGGTGGTCAAAAGCGGTCAAGGCTGCTATAGCGGTAAAAACCACAGATTAAAGGGTTAAAACCCCAAAATAGTTTATTATTTCATAAACTCGTTTTGGGACAAGAGGAAGGCGATTCAGGGCAAAAATCACCGATTTACCTCCGTTTAACTTCGTTAAGGTAAGGAATTCACTCCTTTTAACTTATAATTGCTTCTTGATCCTTAGAAGGCGTAAGTTACGGAGTTCGGGGGGGGGGGGGGTTAGGGCGGATTTTGGTATGTTTTGATGGTGAAAGGGTGAAATTGAGCCTTAGGTTAATGAGTTTTGTTTATTACCATGAAATTGGCCTCATATTTCGTTAATTCACCAATCATTCCATGAAATTGGTAGTTTTAGGTGAATTATAGGGGAAATAGCCCTAGATCGGTTAAGGAATGATTATGAACTGACCTTAGGGGGTTGGGGGTGTCTCATAACCCTCACCATGTTAGGTCATTTCGTTAATGCAATGTTTGTATGCATGTTTTAGACCATGAGCAAGCGAAAAGGGCACGAAAGGGCAAAACTCAGACTTAGAGTTGTACAAGAGTGGTTCGAGGTAGGTGATGGGGTGTATTTAATCCATTTTTTGTTATGTGTGCATATTAACTACTCTGTAGTGTGATTGGTTAATCCGTGTGGTATGCTTGGTCATTGAAATGTTTACTTGTTTTATGCCTTGGCCTTCTATATTGTATATTGTGGAGTGTTTCAGTATTTGAGACATTTTCACAGGTTATTCAGATTAAGGGTTATAGACATTCATGTCTGGGTTTAGTACGTGGATGGTAATTATCCCCTGCAGGTCATAGCTAGAGGGTGGGTATATAATCCTTAACATGTATGTACGAGTTTTCAAGGTATGTATTAGTATGACAGTTTCTTGAGTGAACTGGAGGATTTATATTGTTGTGTTTGTCCTTATTTGGTTGTCTTGGAATGAGTTTCATATTATTTCCTAAATGACACTTGTTGGCTTGTCTCTTGAGTGCTACTTGTACATATATGCTGTATGTTTGATGTGTAAGCATATGTTAACTAATGGTACTGCATTTTGGGTTAAATGTCCATATTTCCATATTGGGTTATTCAAATGATCTTGCTAGTATACTGTGGTTTATTTGTGTACTGATGCTACACCTGCATTTACTTCTGTGAGTGCAACACATATTCCAATGAATTCATCGAGACCTTGCTTGTGATTTCAGCAGTCGATTCCGAATTTCAGAGTGAGCAACATTTTTGGGCTACCATGAGATCTCTCCTATTTAGACAGTGTCCTTTGTTTGGACTTGTTACTTTCATTTCATTTTTTGGGTTGCATTGCCTCTCTTGATATTCTTAGGTGTTTTGGTACAGACTACTTTCGGGTCCTAGGGTTGTTATGTTCAAGTATAATATTTTCACTTCAATTGTACTTACGTGTTTATGGTAGTTACATTATTCTTGCTGGATTAGTTAGTTTCCTCTTATTTAAGTGTGAACCTTAAGATGGCGATTGGGTTTATTGGTTCTCCCACTGGGTGAGTAGTGTGGATGCCACTCACGATAAGTTTGGGTTGTGAAAAACTTAGTATCAGAGCCTAGGTTTCATCGATCTCATTGTAACAAAACGGGTCCAGTAGAGTCTCGCAAAACGGTACGGAGACGTCTGTACTTTTCTTCGGGGAGTCTATAGGACTTTAGGAAAAAATCTGTCTTTCTTGCTTCTTTCGTGCTATGACTTGATTCCAATTGGTATCTGGTGATCCAAATTGGTATTTTATCCTTCACTCTTTTGTTCACAGATGGTGAATACTAGGTCAAACTAAACCCTAGCAGTAGCCCCAGCACTGGCCGCTCCAGTTGAGGAGCTAGTCGTGAGGAGAAGATGACGAGTGAGAGGGAGCGGAAGGAGAGGACGGGGAAAAGCCACACCTATCAGGGGTGGAGCTCAAGCAGCTGCAGGTCAGGCTAATGAGAGGGCAGCATCCCCTCCCACACCCTAGGATTATTTTGAAGAGAGGAAAGCAACAAAGGAGTAGGAGATGGAGCCCGAGGTGGCGGTACCAGTTGGGGTTGCAGCTCTACCTCCCATGTCTGCTGAGGTAATTAGCAAGTGTTAGCTTTTCTGAGCGGGTTGGCTGGTATTAGAGCCACCCCCACTGTTTCGGCTTATCAAGCCCCAGTTTTACACCCTACTGTTGCTATGGCTCCTAGGATGGATGAGACTTTGGGCACAGATGTATTTTCCTCATTCGATTTTGGGTTCTTTGATGACTGGTACTGAACATGACCTGCTGACTACGTTCTTGAAGATGAAACCTCCTACGTTTCAGGGTACAGAATCTGAGGATGCTTTTGAGTTTATTATTAATTGCTATGAGAGGCTGCACAAGATGGGTACTGTGAAGTAGCATGGGGTTGAGTTTATCACCTTTCTACTGGAGAAGGATGCTAAACAGTGGTGGAGAGCATATGTTGAGTATTGGTCACCTGTTTTGCCTCCTTTGACTTGGGAGCAATTTCATGCTCTGTTTTTGGCTAAGTATGTACCTTGTGCCCTCCGTGATCGCAAGAAGGATGAGTTTTTGGATTTGGAGTTGGGTGATATGTCAGTTGCAGCTTATGAGGCTAAGTTTCATGCCTTATCTCGTTATACCACTCCCCTGTTGACTACAAAGGAAGAAAGGATTCGGCTCTTTGTTATGGGGTTGAACTATGACCTTCAGGTGTTGACTGTGCAAATGATTTCCGCGGGAAAGGGTTTTAATGATGTGTCAGATTATGTTAAAAAGTTGGAAGGTGTGGCGCAGGCGGGACAGGCTAAGATGTTAACCAAGAAGTCTCAAAATGTTGGGAATTTCAGTGGATCTTATTCTAAGGGCCAGCAGGCCTTTTCAGCTCACCTTATTCAGTCAGCTATACCAGCTTCTACTGTGGTATCGGCTAAAGGACCTTCTCAGAGGTTGTTAAAAGCCAGGGGGCTTCTTATTCTTCTGCAATCGGCCTTCTCTGGAGCGTGGGTGTTATCATTATGGTGTTGTTGGTCATTTTAAGAGGGAGTGTCCGGTGAGGCGGGCAAATGGCCAGGCACAGCAGCAAGCTCGGGCAGTGGTTCCAGCAGGTAGAGGAGGGGGAAAAGGCAGGGGTCCTCCACAGGTAGATGGGGAAATCAGGAAGGTGGTCGTGGTAACGGTGGTGCAGGAGCGCAGTCGGGTAGAGAGTTAGCTCAGATTAATGATTGGGCCCATTATTATGCATTTTTGGGAAAGACTGATACCGAGGCTTCTGATGCAGTGATCACATATATTCTTTTTGTCTGTGACTGAATGGCTTCTGTCTTATTTGATCCGGGGTCATTCTTATGTGTCTGTTCAGTTTGATATGGGTCTGAGTCTGGTTTGTGATATTCTTGACTATCATGTGCATGTGTCTACTCCGGTTGGGAAGTCTGTGGTAGTTACCTATGTTTATCGATCTTGTCCTATTTTATTTGTAGGTTTTCAGACTTGGGTAGAGTTAATTATCTTGGATATGTTGGACTTTGATATAATATTGGGTATGACCTGGTTATCTCCATATCATGTTGTTTTAAATTATAATGTTAAAACAGTGACTCTAGCTATACCTAGAATGGAGGAACTAGAGTGGGAGGGAGTGTATAAGGCCAAATCGATAAAAATGATATCATATGATCAGGCTAGGAAACTAGTTGGGAAGGGTTGTTCAGCATTTTTAGCTCATCTTCAGGATGCGGGTGCGGAGTCCCCTTCCATTGAGTCAGTTTTGGTAGTTTTCGAGTTCCAGGATGTGTTCCCTTCGAATTTATTAGGTATGCCTCCAGATAGGGATATTGACTTTTGTATTGACTTAGAGCCGGCCACTCGCCCTATATCTATTCCACCATATCGAATGGCACCTGCAGAGTTGAGGGTACTCAAGGCTCAGTTGTAGGAACTGCTTGATAAGGGTTTTATTCGTCCAAGTGTTTCGCCTTGGGGTGCTCCGATTCTTTTTGTCAAGAAAAAAAATGGTACCATGAGGATGTGCATCGACTACAGGCACTTGATTAAGGTCACCATCCGAAATAAATATCCTTTGCATCATATAGATGACTTGTTTGATCAGCTTCAATGTGCAACAGTCTTCTTAAAGATTGATTTGCGGTAGGGTTATCATCAGTTAAACATTAGTCCCGAATATATTCCAAAAATGGCTTTTAGAACTCGGTATGACCATTACGAGTTTCTAGTAATGTCTTTTGGATTAACTAATGCACCTGCAACTTTCATAAGTTTGATGAATGACATTTTTAAATCCTTTTTGGATTATTTCATTATTGTATTTATTGATGATATTCTTGTGTACTCCAAAACTAAGGAAGAGCATGCAGGCCATCTCCGTATAGTTTTTGGAATTCTGAGGGAAAAGCGGTTGTTTGCGAAGTTCTCCAAATGTGAATTCTGGCTATCTTCTGTTGCCTTCTTGGGGCACGTGGTTTCGAAGAAGGGAGTGATGGTGGACCCATAGAAAATTGAAGCAGTTAAGGGTTGGATTCGACCTAGTTCAATGATCGAGGTAAGGATTTTTGTGGGTCTTACCAGTTATTATCACAGGTTTGTCAAGAACTTTACATCCATTACAACTCATTCGATGAGGATGACTAAAAAGGAAGTGCTGGTCAGACTAGTGTGAAGAGAGCTTCCAAAATCTTAAGACACTTTTGACTACATCACCTATTCTTTTGCTGTCGGTTGAAGGTAAGGATTTCATTGTGTTTTGTGATGCTTCACTTTTGGGTTTGGGTGCTATGTTGATGCAGGATAAGAATGTGATTGCATATGCTTTGAGGCAGTTGAAGCCTCATGAAAGGAATTACCCAACCCATGATTTGGAGTTGACAACGGTAGTCTTTGCTTTAAAGATTTGGAGACACTATCTCTATGGAGTCAAGTGTGAGGTTTTCACTAACCATCGTAGTCTGTAGCATGTGTTTACTCAAAGGAATTTGAATCTAAGGTAGAGACGGTGGATGGAATTATTAAAGGACAATGATGTGACCATTCAGTATCATCCGGGTAAGGCTAATGTGGTGGCAGACGCATCGAGCCTAAAGGCCGTAAGTATGGGCAGCTTGTCATTCTTGAGAGTGCCCAGGAGACCATTGGCTAGAGAGTTTCAAACTCTAGCATCCTTGAGTATGTAGTTTGGGGTCTCGAATAAGGGTGGAATACTGGCTAGTGTTGAGGTAAAATCAGCCTTTGTGGAGCAGATTAAGGCCAAGAAGTTTGAAGATAAGAAGTTAAAGGCACTCCGAAACAAGATAGTGAGTGGGAAGGGGGCGTTCGCCACCCTCGACGTTGGAGGGGTGCTATCGGTTAGAGAAAGGTTATGTGTTCCTTGGGTTGGTGACTTGATTGGTGATATACTTTCATAGGCTCATGGTTTGTGTTATTCTATTCATCTAGGCATGACCAAGATGTACCGTGACTTATGGCAGCTTTATTGGTGGCCGAAGATGAAGAGGGACATAGTGGATTATGTGTCCAAGTGTCATAACTGTCAACAGGTGAAGTATGAACACTAAAGGCCTGCAGGCTTATTTCAGAGGATACATATACATATATGGAAGTGGGAGCATATTGCCATGGATTTTGTGGTGGGGCTCCCTAAGACATTGGAAAAGTATGACTCTATTTGGGTGATAGTTGATTGGTTAAAGAAATCAGCTCATTTCTTGTCAGTTCGGGTAGATTACAGCTCTTAGCAGTTGGCAAAAATATATGTCAAGGAGATCATTAGACTTCATGGGATGCCACTTTCTATCATTTCAGACAGGGATGCAAAGTTTACTTCCAAATTTTGGGACAGGTTGTATGAGGTGTTGGGCACCAAGCTTACTTTTAGCACTACTTTTCATCCTCAGACTGATGGTCAGTTAGAGAGGACAATTCAGGTACTAGAGGAAATGTTGAGAGCCTACGTGATAGATTTTAATGGTCATTGGGACCAGTTCCTCCCGTTGTGTGAGTTTCATACAACAATAGCTACCACTCTAGTATTGAAGGCACTTTATGGGAGAAAGTGCAGGTCACCTATTGGATGGTTTGAGGCGGGAGATGTCAAACCTTTAGGCACCAATTGGTGAAAGAGGCTCAAGAAAAGGTAAAATTCATTCAGACTGAGATGTTGGCTGCCCAAAGTAGACAGAAAAAGTATGCGGACCGAAAGGTGATGGACATGTACTTTAAGGCTGGGGAACAAGTGTTCCTCAATGTGTCTCCTATGAAGGGAGTCATTAGGTTTGGAAAAAGGGACAAGCTCAGCCCTCGATATATTGGTCCCTTCGAGGTTCTTGAGAAAGTGGGTCCAGTTGCGTATAAGTTTGCTCTACCATAGGGTTTGTCGATTGTTCATCAAGTCTTTCATGTTTCTATGTTGAAACGGTACCATGGGGATGGATACTACATTATTAAGTGGGATTCAGTGCTTTTGGACAAGGATTTGATTTATGAGGAAGAACCGATAACGATACTTGATCATGATGTTCGTAAGTTGAGGACGAAGGAAATTCATTTGGTGAAGGTCCAGTGGAAGCATCTTCCGATTGAGGAAGCCACTTGGGAAATCAAGAAGGACATGCGGGATAAGTACCCTCAGCTGTTTGAGGATACATGTACTCTTTTCCTTTCTCATTCTGGGCTGTTTTTCTAGTTTGATCGTTCAGGGACGAATGATGGGTAAATTGGTATCTGTTGTAACGACCCTCTTATTTGTTATGTAAAAGTCTTACATTTCAAATTTTGTGTTGATCTAAATTTCTTCCGATTTGGAAGTTTCAAATTTAAGACTAGGCTAGTTTCACTTCGTTTCGAGTGAGGGGTAGTCTTGAAAAATCTAGGAATAATTTAGACTGGCTTGGTAGGAACGGTGTTGATTCATAGTTAGCTAATGCGATAAGGATCCCATAGGATTTTATGGAACTGAATTTGGGCTAGTAGAACTCCCAAAATTAACCTTAGCGTAAAGGGCATTGTTTGGAATGTCCCAGGATCAAGGTGTGTTATAAAAAAGGGGACGAACATGCTGTCCCGTCGACACTAGTATAGTGGGTGACACAACTCTATAGCGACGACCGCTATAGCAGAATAATTACCGCTATTGAGATGGTCAAAAACGGTCAAGGCCGCTATAGCGGTGGTTTACCGCTATAGCGGTAAAAACCGCAGATTAAAAGGGTAAAACCCCCAAAACATTTTATTATTTATAAACTCATTTTTGGGTAATAGGAAGGTGATTCAGGGCAAAAATCACCGGTTTACCTCTGTTTAACTTCGTTAAGGTAAGGAATTCACTCCCTTTAACTTGTAATTACTTCTTGATCCTTAGAAGGCGTAAGTTATGGAGTTCAGGGAGGGTTTTAGGGTGTATTTTAGTATGTTTTGATGGTGCATGTCACACCTTAAATCCCGTTGAGATGGACAGGCACCCGACGCCCTACGGACTCGAGAGAACCAACTTATAATCTTATTGTCCAAATAAATAACTATGGTAGTAATGGGGCTTGGGAAATATATACAAGCTATAGCAATGACAAAAGACTAACATAAAGATAGGCCCAAAACATATATACGTGACTTGGCTGTTGAGGCAACAACTGTTAAGGAACCAAACATAACTGCACTGCACTTTATACACTAGTCTACAAAGCCTCTACAAGATCGACAAATATGGTCTAGGTCGGGGACATGCCCATCCTTATCCTTAACTATTATACAATACCAAAATATATACCAAAGACTCGGTAAAACCCCGAATTAACTTGGAGCTCACCAACCACAGCTGAGTATCCTGTGCTCCTACTGAGGAGGTCTACTAGCTAGAGTACCTGTACTTGTGGCATGAAACATAGTGCCCCATAAGGGACGTCAGTACAAAAGAATGTACTGAGTATGTAAGGCATAAAGTGACCATAGATAAGACAAGATCTTAATGAAACCAGATTTCAATATATAATTGTATAGATAAGAATAAAAGATCACCTTTACTTGTATTTATGGGATCTTGTCCATTACATGTTTTATTTTACTTTATCCTTCTTTGCATTATGAAGTTGTAAGGCATATAATACAAATGAATAGCTGATCAGTGGTAAAAGAGGATGATCCATGCTAGGTATTTTAACCCCTGGGATACGGTCCTCATAAATACACAAATCGGGATTGACCCATGCTAGGCTTTCCTTTCACCCCTGGGATACCACCCGTGATATTGGGATCGACCCATGCTAGGTGTTCCTTCCACCCCTGGGATACCACCCAAGAATATATAGCTTTTCTTTACATCATTTCTTTAATCTTTGGGATAGTTCCTTCGATGGTCATAACATTATTAAATTTTAAACTATGGACCAGTAGTAAGAGACATGTGAATATGCATTTAAGGCAGTAACAATGACATAGGGAGCAAATGTAACATCAATGTATTAGATTTCATGCCAAAGAACATAGAATCGAATAGCCTTACATACCTTATCTTCTGACCAATGTGACTACGATAATTCAGCTCTTCCTTTAAGTGTTACTCTACAATTTAAGGACATAATGGAACTAACATTAAAAGTTAATTATATTATAATTTTATAAGACGGTAATTAATTACTTAACGGGAAGTAAAAACTGTTCAACCTCTTAAACGCATGGTGTATCACTCCCCCCTTATTTATACTTCCATACAACCTTATTCCACCCCCTTACACTATAACTTACTGCCTCACAACAACAATACCACCAAAACAATCCACAAACCAACACAAATGTTATAAACCAATAGGAATTCCTACCAAGTTCATACTTCACATTACCACCTCAATGCAACTCCACATATTTATTCAATCAAGACACCTAAATGCCTTCCACAACCACATACCCAAAAACAGTCCACAATGGTTTCAAAATTCACATTAACTTAACAAGAGAGTATTTTCTTTTCATTACACCAAACGTTCCATATATAAACATGGATGAACATTCCCACCAAGCCATACATAAAGAGGAACGAATTAGGGGCAGAACCACACTTTAACAGACTAAAATTTCATCCTTTTAATTTAATTTCCTCAAGACCTTAAGGTTCTTCTCAAGTTTAAACCTTAAAGAAGGCAAATCCTTTAGAAACTAAGTAAAAGTGGACTGCCACAATTAAATGGGACTGCCCTATCCTTTTTAAACATAACCAATATGATATCCACAACCTCTTATACATATATTACATTAAGCTATAAGGGTAAACACTTACCAAGGCTTGCAAAGTGGAGGATTTATCCAAGAACCTTAAAGGGAAATAGGGGTGGTTGGTTAGGGTTTGAGAGAAGAGAGTTTTTTTTTTTTAATTAAAAACCAGTTTTTGGCAAATAATATGAATGAAAAATAAGGCTGAAATGAGCCCTATATACTCCCTGTTTTGCCGCCTCATTCCAGCAATTCTTAGCCAATTCTTTGGTAAAAAATAGTCCAAGTAGATGATGCACCTACTTGGTTTATTTCCATTTGGATCCTATCATATTGGGCCTTAATTAAATTTGGACTTGGGCTGATCATCCTTCCATTTTTCCTTTACTTAGTTTGGGCCTCAATTAAGTCCATTAAAATATGTCTTAATTCAGCCCAATAGTTTAAGTAGGTAATACACCTACTATCTTAATTAAGTCACGGAAGTACCTCGCTTATATTCTCCCCTTTTTCCAACGTTTTAAATCCTTCTGTCTTAATCCACCACTTAACATTAATTTTACGCTTAAATACGTCCTCATTATTTCAAGTTTAAATACTTTTATCCATGCTAGGTTGGTCGTATAAGTTTTGAAAATGTACGGGGTGTTACAGTGCAAGGGTGAAATTGAGCTTTAGGTTAATGAGTTTTGTTTATTAACCATGAAATTGGCCTCACATTTCGTTAATTCGCCAATCATTTCATGAAATTGGTAGTTTTAGGTGAATTACGGGGGAAATAACCCTAGAACGGTTAAGGAATGATTATGAACTGACCTTAGGGGGTTGGGAGTGGCTCATAACCCTTACCATGTTAGGTCATTTCATTAATTCAATGTTTGTATGCATATTTTAGACCACGAGCAAGCGTAAAGGGCACAAAAGGGCAAAGCTAAGGTTTAGAATTATGCCAGCGTGGTTCATGGTAGGTGATGGGGTGTATTTAATCCATCTTGTGTTATGTGTGCATATTAACTACTCTGTAATATGATTGGTTAATCCGTGTGGTGTGCTTGGTCATTAAAATGTTTACTTGTTTTATGACTTGGCCTTTTATATTGTATATTGTGGAGTTTTTCGACATTTGAGACGTTCTCACAGGTTATTCCATTTAAGGGTTACAGACATTCATGTTTGGGTTTAGTACATGTATGTTAATTATCCCCTGCAGGTCATAGCTAGAAGGTGGGTTGATGCGCCATGGTTTCATGGCATTTTCGATGCTTAAAACAAGAAAAATATATAACAACTTGGGTTTCTATATTCTAGGAGAATAGGTTTTTGAAGGCAAAATGATCAATATAGAAGAATCATGCTTGAAAATGGAGTATCTGAAGATGAAAGAACCAGGTACTGCGCTAGAGGAGTGACTCACGTGCTGTCAGTCCACCCACGTGATGTGAGTGGGTGTCGTGAGTTAACTTCTTAGGATGTACAATGTTGCCTAATTTCCACGACAGGACCTACGTGGAGTGACTTGGTTCCACGACACCAAGTCACGATACCGTGGAAAGTTGCCGACTCTGTTTTCCTATTCTGTTTAGGATATAATTCATCTTATATCTAGAAATACCCCTGTATTGTCCTATGTTCAGGAGTTAATCAGTACATTATTTTGAGACATATTTCCAGTAATTTGAGCCAGCAAACACATTATTGATTTTGTAATCTTGGATCACCAGTTGTAGGATTTTTATTAATATTGAGATTTTAGTGTTTTCTTCATTATCGTGAGTTTACAATTATGTTTTCATCTTCAAATTCTTCTCGTGTTCTTGAAATAATGAGTAGCTAAACCCATTAACTAGGGTTGTGTGAACCACGAGGAATTAATGAAATAGGTTGCGTGTTAAGCAATTCTGAATCGGTGTGATTGTATGTATTGTTATTACCTTCATTATAATTGATCTTCTAACGGTTGCAAATGTTAGAAACTCGCCTGTATACTAAACTTGCTCGAGAGAGAGAGGTAGAGATTGGGAAAAGGGAATAACAACAGAGATTTGAAGCTATCAACCTTCATCTAATAACTTGAGTTGTAACAGGGATAGTTATCTGAGATCCAGGACAAGGGTTAGTAGTGCGATGCTCGGAGACTGAGAGGAGAAGAGTGAAATTCATCTAACCAAGGTCGAGAGACGTTTAGATGAACATATCTTGTTAGATGTTGCATGCAACACAGCGGGACTCTTTTCCAGCACAAGTAACCGGTAGAGTTAAGAAATCATTGGGGATCACAGTCCTAGTGCGTTTCTCATATTGATTACAAATCGGAAAACCAACAATTGTTACTGTTACTATTTGTTTACCAAGAATCCCCCAGTTTTACTTACTTGCCAATTACTCAGACTAGCATTCGACAAACTTACATCCTATTTCCTCGTGGGATTGACCCCAACCTAGTTGGATTCTATATTTGATACAACGACCGCATTATACTTTTCTGGAGGTATATTTTGGGCGACATCAAATTTTTGCGCCGTTGCCAGGGAAGTACGGTTACAAAAGTTAAGTAGCTTGCTGTTTGAGTTGATTGGTTTTATTTTTTCTATATTTTTAAGGGTACACACCGGTGTATGCCCAATACAAGGAGTCAAGGAAATCCCCTGATTTTGCTTGATCTTGAGATAGAAAGAACACTGAGAACCAATAGAAGAATGGTGAATACTGGCAGTGTTCAGGATCCCGCAGCAGCGAGAGACATTCATAACCAACCAATTCAGCCAGTTGGTCATGAAACAACGGACCAAACTATCGCATGATTGACACGGGAAGAGCAATCTGGGCAAGCTTCTCTTAGACAAGCAGATAGAGATAATCAAGCTATACAAGAAGCAACACAACGTCTGGCCGATGCTGAAGAGAGACAAAAAAGACTGAGGGCACACCATATACCTCAGAGACCATATGTGCCAGTTTTTGATGATCCAGAAGAATAGGATGTGGTTTATTTTGAGCCGGTGGAGACTGGTGCCATTATTCCACCAGAATTACCTCAGGGCGCTAAGTTCGACATTACAAGTGCTATGATCCATCTGCTTAATTTGAAAAGATTATTCGTTGGTCTTCCTATAGATGATCCGAACATGAATGTGATGAACTTTGTGGGGGTCTGCACTTCATATAATTTTCCTGGAGTGAACCAAGAGGTTATTCTGTTAAGGTTGTTTTCGTTCTTTTTAATAAGAGAAGCGACTTTGTGGCTGGCCAAATTACCATGAGGTTCCATTACTACTTGGCAAGAGCTAAGAAATCAATTTCTAGAGGGATTTTTTCCACCCTTCAAGATGCTACAGTTGAAGGATGGGAATTACAACTTCAGAAAACTACATCCTGAAGCACTTTATGAGACATGGCTCAGATTTAAGAAGAAGCTACAGAATGTTCCAAATCATAGGATGAGTGGTAGGAGTTTACTGAAAATCTTCTACAGGGAACAAGCTTAAGAGATACTATCACTGGCGGAGCATTTATGAGTCTGTGATGGGAACAAGCTTAAGAGATTTTAGATCGTATCACTAAGACCAACCGAGGATGACACACTCGAAAGGCAGAGACATCTGCAGGGACATACGCTATTGGAGCATCAACATCACAACGAGCTTTGGATGATATGTAGCTCAAGAGGTTGCACAACTAAGGACAGAATTTGGTTTGCTAGCCAAATCGATTACGGCTAGAGATGCTGAAAAGGTGCATGCCATCGGTGCACAAGGCAAAGCACCTAAGCATGACGATTATGAATCTGATGAGGAAGCTAAATACTTGGATCGAGAAGTAGTGGGTTTACGAGCCAAGGGCCAAGGGTCTAATCAAGACTCTTGGAACTCAAGGCAAGGGAATCAAGGTCGGAACTACTATGGAGACAATTACAATAAGTCAGGATATAGAGATAGAGACCAGGATCATGATGGTGATTGGAGGCGAAAAGATGATTATAAAGAGAAGAGTGGCACATATGTTCCACCGGGGAACCGCGATGCTGACTATGGAAATTCAAGAATGAAAGCCCTTCTCAATAAACTGGTTAAAGGGTCAGAGATTTGGGAGAGTTGCTTGAAGGAGATTAGATTAGACATTTCTGGAATAAGTCAGAAAGTAGAGTCTCATTCGACTGCCATTAAACAGTTGGAGCAATATTTTGGGCAGATATCTACAGCATTGAATCAGTGTCAACAAGGTACACTTTCGAGCAACACTATCCAGAACCCAAAAAATGATGTTCATTGTATGGATATCACAACAAGAAGTGGAAAGACTCTTAGTGAGGTACCCAAACAAGTTGAGGGTGTTCATGCTACATTGGAAGAGCAAACGAATGCCATGAAAAAGGTAAAGGAAGCTCTAAGTACGTATGTTCCATTCCCAAAACTTCCTCCTCCTTTCCCTTAACGTCTAAAGAAAAAGGTGGTTGAAAATAGAATTGTTAGTGAGGAGATCATGAAAGAAGTTGAAGAGCCTCAGACTGACGAAAACAAGGTGAATGCTGAAAATGAGAAAGAAAAGGAAGCCCCGCAATTGCTAAGCACCATTTCTAAGCCGCCACCTCCATTCCCTCAGTGCTTGAAGAAGAAGAAGGAGGATGAAAAATTTCATAAGTTCATGTCCATAGTGAAGCAACTTTCTATAAATATTCCATTAGTGGAGGCGCTGGAACAAATGCCGGAATATGCAAAGTTCATGAAAGAGTTGGTCAAGAAAAAGAGAACTGTCAGTTATGAGTCTGTTGGTGATTTACACCATTGTTGTGCAATTGCATCCCGTTCTCTTGTGCAAAAGAAAACAAGGTGAATGCTGAAAATGAGAAAGAAAAGGAAGCCCCGCAATTGCTAAGCACCATTCCTAAGTCGCCACCTCCATTCCCTCAGCGCTTGAAGAAGAAGAAGGAGGATGAAAAATTTCATAAGTTCATGTCCATATTAAAGCAACTTTCTATAAATATTCCATTGGTGGAGGCGCTGGAACAAATGCCGGAATATGCAAAGTTCATGAAAAAGTTGGTCACGAAAAAGAGAACTGTCAGTTATGAGTCTGTTGGTGATTTACACCATTGTTGTGCAATTGCATACCGTTCTCTTGTGCAAAAGAAAGATGATCCCGGCGCCTTCACAATTCCATGCACAATTAGATCAGTTAAGTTTGCCAGAATTTTGTGTGACCTAAGTGCAAGTATTAACTTGATGCAGCTGGCAGTATTTGAGAAATTAGGTTTGGGAGCCCCCGAGCCAACAAAGATGCGGTTATTGATGGTTGATCGTACGATCAAGAAGCCTGTAGGCATATTATTGATGTTTTGGTCAAAGTTGAAAAATTCATCTTTCCTACTGCTTTTGTAATCTTGGAGTGAGAAGTCGATTTTGAGATGTCCATAATTTTGGGGAGACCATTTTTAGCCACCGGTAGAGCATTAGTGGATATGGAGCGGGGTGAGCTAAAATTCAGGCTGAATAATAAGGAAGTCACATTCAATGTTTGTAGAACAAAGAAGCAGTCAAAGGACATGAGAGTGGTTTCGAAAATAAATAGTTTAGATGACCTTGGAGGCCAACCAAGGGATATCTTGATGAAGTCTGAGTAATCAAGATACTCGCGTCGTGCCGCGACGTTAAATCAGGTACTGCTTGGGAGGCAACCCAAGGTGTCTTGCTATTCTTACATTTGCTTTGATTTTTGTTATTTTGATCAACATTAGACCCACACACCTAGGGTCCCATAGGTATGTTCCTAACTCCTTGTTTTACTTTGGTCTAAGGCATTGAGGACAATGCATGCTTATTTGGTGGGGGCGGAGGTACTTGTGGGTCTATATGTCCTCTTGGGGATATACCACTACTTGGGGGTTTTCGTTGCGTGTTTTCTTTTTCCCCAAGTGTGCTATCATAGTAGAACCAACATGTTTAGGTTTTGGTTGTGTTTTCATGATTAATTAGGAGAAAAATAGGGAAACCTTAGCGCAGTCCTGTTTTGAACAAGTTGTGTTTCTTGATTTTTTTAAAAGACACCCCTTCTGAAAATTTTATTTTATAGTATGTGTGTAGCATGTTAGTTTGTGACAACTGTTGGATCTTGTTATGACATTAGTGTTATAGGTAGAATAACTGTAGCTAGCATTATATGAACTGGATAGGTAGTAGTTGACAGTGTAACCCTGTGCTATGTGTGTGTGAGGTCATCATCGAGTTCACTTTATATGTGCGATCCAGAACTTTCCCGGTTAGTCTTGCCTAGGTTAGAGGATAGTGGTTAGGAAAGGATTATAGGCCGTTTTTTAATAAATCCACTTTTAGCCTAAATGCCCAACCAAATGAAATAAATATTCCTTGATTCTGACTTTGAGCCTTAAGTGACCTATTTCTTTCATTATCCTATTCACCTTCCCATTTTGAGTTACAATAAACCTGTCTTGGCCCTGGTCTCTCCTTGGACATCGTGTACCTCAACTCAGACAAATAGCCTAAGTTGAGGGTGGCTATTATAGGGGTGCGTAATTTAACTTGGGTATGAAGAAGGGGTTTGAAGAGTATAAAGAGAACAAAATTAGGTGTGGAAATAAAAAAGAAGAAAAAAAATGAAAAAAAAATGAAAAAAAGTGTGTTGTGAAATTATGAAGAAAATTACACCCAAAATCTGAAAATAAATGAAGGAGAATAAGGGAGAATAAAATGAGAATGGTTGGAAAGTGGAGCCAAAAATAGTGTAGAGTCAAGGAGGGTTGAGTCACCATATCCATATGTACCATACCCGTCCCCAAGCCTACATTACAAGCCGATGAAAGTCCTATAGTGATCCTAGTCCAACTGTCCAAAAAATTAAGGCATAGAAAATAAGGACAAGCCTATGTTATTTCACGCACACTGTTTGAACTTCTTTGTGAGAGAGAGTGTTTTGACCCAGTCCCTGCTTTGATATTCATTAGTATACTGTGAGTGTATAAGACTTCTTTGTTGTAAGAGTACATGGGTTGCATTGATAGTTGCTATTTGTTCGGATAATGTCATTTGCATATATGCTAAGTTGTTTGTTCTAATCTGATGTCATCACTTGATCCCTTCTATGTCATGATAATATGCTGCATGTACACATACTGTGGTTTTGATTTGCAAGTAGGAGGGGTCAGAAAAGTTTTGAGGTCAAAAGCAATGAGTTGACTGTCGTAGGTCCCTTAGGTTTCTCTTAGTTAAGCATCATCGTTTTCATTTTGTTTTGTTCGCCCGAGAACATGCAAACGTTCTAAGTTGAGGGTGTTGATGCGCCATGGTTTCATGGCATTTTTGATGCTTAAAACAAGGAAAATATGAAACAACTTGGGTATGTTTGGTAGGTATGATGTGTTTTCTTTTCTATATTACAGGAGAATAGGTTTTTGAAGGCAAAATGATCAATACGGAAGAATCATGCTTGAAAATGGAGTATCTGAAGATGAAAGAACCAGGTCCTGCGCTAGAGGAGTGACTCACGTTCTGTGAGTCCACCCACGTGACGTGAGTGGGTTTCGTGATTCAACTTCTGAGGATGTCCGATGTTGCCTGATTTCCACGACAGGACCCATGTGGCATGACTTGGTTCCACGACACCAAGTCACAATACCGTGGAAAGTTGCCGACTCTGTTTTCCTGTTTTGTTTAGGATAGGATTCATCTTATATCTATAAATACCCCTGTATTGTCCTATGTTCAGGAGTTAGTCAGTACATTATTTTGAGACATATTTCCAGTATTTTGAGCCAACAAACACATTATTGATTTTGTAATCTTGGATCACCAGTTGTAGGATTTTTATTAACATTGAGATTTTAGAGTTTTCTTCATTATCGTGAGTTTACAATTATGTTTTCATCTTCAAATTCTTCTCGTGTTCTTGAAATAATGAGTAGCTAAGCCCATTAAATAGGGTTGTGTGAACCATGAGGAATTAACGAAATAGGTTGCGTGTTAAGCAATTCTGAATCGGTGTGACTGTATGTATTGTTATTACCTTCATTATAATTGATCTTCTAATGGTTGCAAATGTTAGAAACTAGCCTGTATACTAAACTTGCTCGAGAGAGAGAGAGGTAGAGATTGGGAAAAGGGAATAACAACAGAGATTTGAAGCTATCAACCTCCATCTAATAACTTGAGCCATAACAGGGATAGTTATCTGAGATCCAGGACAAGGGTTAGTAGTGCGACACTCGGAGACTGAGAGGAGAAGAGTGAAATTCATCTAACCAAGGTCGAGAGACGTTTAGATGAACATATCTTGTTAGATGTTGCATGCAACACAACGGGACTCTTTTCTAGCACAAGTAACCGGTAGAGTTAAGGAATCATTGGGGATCACAGTCCTAGTGCGTTTCTCATATTGATTACAAATCCGAAAACCAACAATTGTTACTGTTACTATTTGTTTACCAAGAATCCCCCAGTTTTACTTACTTGCCAATTACTCAGACTAGCATTCGACAAACTTACGTCCTATTTCCTCGTGGGATCGACCCCAACCTAGTTGGGTTCTATATTTGATACAGTGACCGCATTATACTTTTCTGGAGGTATATTTTGGGTGACATCATGGGTATATAATCCTTAGCATGTATGTACGGATTTTCAAGGTATGTATTAGTATAACGGTTCCTTCATTGAATCGGAGTATTTATATTGTTGTGTTTGTCCTTATTTGGTTGTCTTAGAATGAGTTTCATATAATTGCCTAGATGATACTTGTTGGATTGTCTCTTGAGTGCTACTTGTACATATATGTTGTATGTTTGATGTGTAAGTATGTGTTAACTAATGGTACTGCATTTTGTGTTAAATGTCCATGTTTCCATCTTGGTTTATTCAAATGATCTTGCTAGTATACTGTGGTTTATTTGTGTACTGATACTATACCTGCACTTACTTCTGTGAGTGTCGCGCCCCATTATTCTCGCGAAAAGCGAGATCCGACGTGACAACTCTTTTGGGATTGTTTAGAGCGGAGAATCGCCACCTAACGAATTAAGGTGCATTAGGACACCATTCTAAACTAATTACGAACTATTTAATTAGTCTACGTCACCAGAAGTTCGGGTAAGGGTTCAAGTTACCTCAAAAGAAAAGTGTTAGGCACCTTTCGAGGTCTACAAATGTGGGTCCCGACCGAACTTATATATTACGTGGGGATCTTATGTGATAAACAAAGGTCAATTATTTTTATTAGCTTAATAATAACTGTGTTAAAACATAAAACTTAATTTTTAGCAATTATCTAAGTGATAGCATAATAAAATGCGAAAAGATAAATCTGATAAGCAAGAAGATAAAAGAGACACAATTTATGTAAAAAGAAATTTTTATTTAGAAGGTAAACCTAGACTACCCCAAAGCAAAAAGGACATGGAAAGAGTAAAATATAATCGAAGTTTTAAAAGGTATGGACAAGGGTTAATTTTATCTTATTCGGATCAGCGTCCGACTTATTAACGGATGACAATGTTGCATATCGCATTGTCGGATTCTTCTCTGGTCAACTTCCATCATATCCGATTGTTCTACCCACCTCGCCTAGTTTGGTTATTAACCCTAAGGACGTTCTAAAAAAAGGATAAAACTAACGGTTTCATATAAGCCTCGTGATTAATTAAAGTTAATTTAGGTGATGAGCATGCTAAATGATTAACCATTTTATGTGATCAGGACCTGTAGTCATAATATCTAAGTGACAAAAAGTTAATACGCTAAGAGTTTATTAGAGTGATAGAAATTAAAATTAAGTATGGTAAAAAACCAATTCAAAGTTTACAGAAAATTATTTAAAATGTGCAAGACTTTGTTTTTAAATATACAGAAAATTGTTAGAGTATGCAGAAAAATTAATTTATTGTGCAGAAAAATTATAACCGGTATGCAGGAAATTATTTGAAATATGCAGAAATTTGTTTAAATATGCCAAAAAATTATTTAAATATGCTAAAAAATTAATTTAAATGTGCAGAAAATTAATTTAAATATGTTGAAAATTAGTTAAAATATGCAAGAAATTAATTTAATTATGCAAAAAATTAATTTAACTGTGCAAGAAATTGTTTAAATGTGCAGGAAATTGATAAGGATATGCAGGAAATTAATTATTATATGCTGGAAATTAATAAAAAGATGCTGGAATTTATTTTTGGAAAACTGGGAATTATTAAAATGCTAAATATTTAATTTTAAAGTCTGAAAATTAAAAAATATGCTGAAAGTTGTTTTTATATGCTGAGAATTAATTTAAATATGTAGAAAATTTAATTAAATATACAGGAAATTAATTTAATTATGCAGAAAATTGATTTAACCATGCAGGAAGTTAATTTAAATATGCAGAAAATTTAATTAAATATGCAGGAAATTAATTTAATTATGTAGAAAATTGATTTAACTGTGAAAGAAGTTATTTAAAAATGTGCAGAAAATTGATAGGAATATGCAGGAAAATTAATTGAAAGTGTGCAAGAAATTAGTTTAAATTGCTGGAAAATAGTCAAAGGTGCTGGAAATTGACTAAACATGCTGGAAATTAATTATTATATGCTGGAAATCAGTTTTAACATGACAAAAATTAATTAAACATGCTTAAATTAAATTAACATATTCAAAATTAATCTAATACGTCTGAAGGTTAGTTAAAGATCCTAACGAAATGCTTTTCTAAGCGAAAGAATAAATAATGACCCTAGAATATTTGTCTAAGTGATAAAAATAATTTAATTAATACATGAAATTTAAATAATCCTAGATGCATGATATCTAACACCTAACACATAGAATCCCCGCCCTCGTAGCAGTCGCCATAATCTTTTATTAAATAGAAGTGTTTATACAAAATTATTACAGCCCCAAAATAATAATTGAATTAAAAATGAACACATGGAACTAAATCTTCTAGCTCCCTCTCCCTAGGCGACTCTTCAAACCATGAAATATTTTTCTCCAACCTGTTGAAAACAAAACAAAATACCAAAATCACTAACATCCGAAAATGGCCCCGTACAACCCACAACCGACCCTTAACGCTGTCGAGATCCCAAGGACCTCGTGGATCCCGGGCAGGCTCACGTCAAAGGGGTTATGGGGTACACCAAGATCATTTCAGATGACCTCAAAGAGAATGCAAAGCAGGCTTTCCAATTTATAACTATGAATAAGACAAGTAGTGAGGGCATATGTAAACAAAGAAGCATCGAATATAATCACATAAATCAGACATCATGCGAGTACATTATTATTTATACTAACGTAGAATTTTGTCTGCAATGACCTACCATGTAAGAAAATAAAAGGGTGCTTTGGAAGAGAACTAACCAGGTTTGAAGTGAGAATAATAAAGATAAACAAGAACCACCGCTTTTCAAAGTAAGAGACCAGTGACAAAGTAAGAAACCAGTGATAATAATGAGCAGCAAAAAACAGTCTCAAAACCAAAAGTAGAGAAGTATTTTTTAGTGTAGAGTGGAGTAATGCTGAAAAAGCCCTTTTGAGTATATGTAAATGGGAGCCAAAAGACTGTCCATCATAGTGAGGAGAAGTGTTCTTTATATAGTAAAAGCAGTCAGTCAATTAAGGTAGCAAAGAAGAAAAGAATCCTTAGTCACACCATATTTTGTTTAAACAACACAAATAATATCAATCAAGTGTAAGTAAAATCTCAAGTTACCATAATTATATATTAAAACAGTCAGATTTGCTAAAGGAAAAGGAAAATAATCATTCCAAACTTATCACAAATAATCAATTAATAGGCTGTCTACCACACTGCTAAAGGAAAGTCGATAATTAGAACAATTAATCACATAAGAAGTCCCCTCAATTAAAGGGAATGAATCAATCAGGCACAAAACCAATCTAGACTTACAAAAATTATTCAAGCTATCAAAGTTTACCAAAATAACATAGTATAGGGATGCCACAGGATCAATTTCGAAGGGATCGAATTAATAAGATCCGCCAGGAACCATATTCATACGAAATAAGTAACAAAATAATGCTTCCGACTCCATTTTAACATCGATTTAGTGTTAAATCCTCAAAGGGAGAATATATATTTCAAGAATTGCAAAATCAGGGTTAAATCAAAGTTCATACAAATTGGGGCTTTTAACATATGATAGTCTAGGCAAGTTAACAAACATAAATCATAAAGAAATTAAACGAAAATCTAAACCAAACTTCGCCAATTTCAAATTCAATAATCTGTCAATAGAAAGAAAAGGGTAGAAGAAGATGATGATATTAATTTGGGCATGAAATTAAATAAAGAAGCAAACATGGGACGGACTCGTAACAAATCCGTCATGAACTTTGATGTTTTTCGGAGAGGTTTGGCTGGAGATAGAGAATACAAAGATGATACTCGCAGAGCTTGCTAGAGATGGTGGTCTGGCCGGCGGTGGTCGATGGGGTTCACGGGTGGTGTGCGAGGGAGATCGGAGGTGACAGATCGAGAGGGAGAGGAGTGAGGCGGCGCTGGTTCTGGGTTCTATTCACCGGCCAGTGGTGGCCGACAGCAGTGGAAGGAGGCTGGTTCGCTGACCGACAGTGGGCGACGGTGATGTTGAGGAGGAAGAGAATTGAGAGAGAGAGTATATGGGGAAGAGGGTGACGGCTATTAAGAGTGGAAAATGATTAGGGTTGGGGGATTTGGGAGTTGGTTTCATTAAAAGGAAAGAAATTAGGGACTAAATCAGGACCATCCGATGAGATGTGATGAATGGTCGCGATTTAAATTAACAAATGGGTCTGATCCGGGTCATCCGTATTTGGGTTTAGAATAGGGTTTAATTGAAATTGGATTGGGCTTTAAAATTGTGATCAAATTAAAATTAATTTAGGCTAAACTTGACACAAAATTGGGTACAAATGGCTAGAATTTAAATAAATTAGTGAAATTGAATTGAATTAGACTGCTATTTAATAAATAAATTAGTAAATATATAATAAAATACTAACAAAATTAATCAATGTGATAAAATCATTATGAATAAATTATGTAAGTAAAATTAATGACACGCAATATATTATTTAAAATCAACGACAAAATGATTTGAAATAGATTAGGCACCTATGAATACAAAATTTAAAAATTCTATAATAATAATAATAATAATAATAATAATAATAATAATAATAATAATAATAATAATAATAATAAGCAATAAACTATGGACTACGTGTTTGTAAATTATGAGTATGCATATTTGAGGAAATAATTTAATAAATATTTACAAAATTATATAAAATGTTATATTTAAACTAGTAAATTATATATTATGTAAGAATATAAAATTAAATGCTAAAAATAAATTTCATACCTTTAAATCATTAATATGAAATGTCAGAATTTATTTGATATCAAAATAATAATTAAAAATTTAAAACTAATATTTTTTGATAAAATAGCAACCTGTGAGGAATATCGGGAGGTCAAAATTGGGTGTCAACAGTGAGTGCAACACATATTCCAATGGATTCATCGAGTCCTTGCTTGTGATTTCAGTAGTCGATTTCGGATTTCAGGGGGAGCAACATTTTTGGGCTACCATGAGGTCTCTCCTATTTAGACAGTGTCCTTTGTTTGGACTTGTTACTTTCGTTTCATTTTTTGGGTTGCATTGCCTCTCTTGATATTCTTAGATGTTTTGGTATAGACGACTTTCGGGTCCTAAGGTTGTTATGTTTAAGCACAATATTTTTGCTTCAGTTGTAGTTACGTCATTATGCTAGTTGGATTATTATTGCTGGATTAGTTAGCTTACTCTCATTTAAGTGTGAGCCTTAAGATGAAGATTGGGTTTATTGGTTCTCCCACCTGGTGAGTAGTGAGGGTGCCACTCACGACGGGTTTGGGTCATGACAGATATACTGTTATGGTATCATTACAGACAGAAGTAAACCTCAATGATACCATGTCATTATATATATATTGTGAAGGTATCATGGAGGTCTGACTGAAGAATTGAAGCAGACATCAATGATACCATGACAATATATAGATATATTGTGATTATATCATGGAGGTCTCGATAAAGGGCTGAAGAAGACATCAATGATACCATGACAATATATAGATATACTGTGATGGTATCATGAAGATCTCACTGAAGGATTGAAACAGACATCAATGATACCACAAAAGTATATAGATATACTACTATGGTATCATTACAGACTGAAGCAAACCCCAATGATACCATGTCAGTATATCTATACTGTGATTGTATCATGGAGGTCTGACTGAATGATTGAAACAAACATCAATGATACCATGGCGGTATATAGATATACTGTGATGGTATCATGGAGGTCTTGCTAAATGGTTGAAGCAGACATCAATGATACCATGACAGTATAAAGATATACTGTGATGGTATCATGGAGATCTCACTGAAGAGTTGAAGCAGGTATAAATAATGCCACAACAGTATATCTATATACCATGACAGTATATCAATATATAGATATACTGTGATGGTATCATGGAGATCTCACTGAAGAGTTGAAGCAGGCATAAATGATACCACAACAGTATATAAATATACTGTTATGATATCATTATAGACTGAAGTAAACCTCAATGATACCATGTCAGTATATATTTACTGTGATGGTATCATGGAGGTCTGACTGAAGGATTGAAGCAAACATCAATGATACCATGATGGTATATAGATATACTGTGATGGTATCATAGAGGTTTCACTAAGAATTGAATCAGACATCAATAGTACAATAACAACATATATGATGGTATAATCACAGACTGAAACAAATGAAAAAAAAAAGAATCAAATAAAATTACAAAAGAAAAGAAATAAATAAAATAAAATAAAAAAATGAAATTAGCTTGTGGTGAAAAAATAAAGAGTATTATAATTTGAGAAAAAAATGAATGAAAAAGGAGAAAAAAAATAAATAATAAAGAAATAAACGAAAAAAAAAGAAAAGGTACAAGAAATAAAGAAATTGAAAAACAAAGAGAAAATAAAAACAAAAAAACACAAAAATAAAAGGAACCAATAAAGAAAAAAAATAAAAATAAAAGCAGGAAAAAAAGAAAAAAAGTAGAAAAAATAAAGAATAAAGAAATAAATGAAGATAGAAAAGGAAAGAAACAAGAAATAAAGAAATTGAAAAATAAGAGAAAATAAAAAAATAATAAACTCAAAAATAAAAGGAATTAATAAAGGAAAAAAAAAGAGAAAAATAAAAGCAGGAAAAAAAAAGAAATAGAGAAAAAAATAAATGAATAAAGAAATAAAAGAGTATATAAAATAAAAATTGAGTGTGAATAAGATTATGATGTAAAAAGAAAATAAAAAATAAAATTATTTTCCGAAAAAATTAAATGAACAAATAAGGATAAAAAAATGAGAAAAAAGAAAAGAAGTAGAGAAATAAAAAAGAAAAGAATTAAAAGGGAGATAAACAACTAAAACTACAAGAAAATGAGATATTTTTGATTATTAGTTAGAGAAACATTTTATGTAAGTGGGCATTTAGTTAGAAATAGTTTTCCTATTGTTGTATTTGCAGTTTAATAGCTCACTGAGACTATATAAGCAAGGATGATAATGTGACAAAGTGGATGCGATGCTGGAGAGTGAAGTTTAGTCTTTAGGACGGATGGGCAGGGCAGAGCGGTCACAGCTATAAGGTTTATGTGGCACGAGATGAACTGAGTTACGTAAAAACAAAAAACAAAAAATAAATTGTAAAAGTAGCTCATTTTACATAAGCGATAAGTCATATTAAATCAATAAGAATATTGCAAGGAGAAAAGAGGAGAGTTTTCTTCATTAGTGCAGAAATGAGGAATTAGAACATGGCTAGTAACAATGATTTTTATAATATTTTCTAAAGAGGATTGTCTTCATTGATCATTATGTTATCTCACTATTAATAATCCAACTAATGAATTTGATTAGGCTAAAATTTATTTAGTAGGTCAACCAGTAAAATTGTTAATAATGACATCGCAAACAATACAGCGAATCCAAAATCCCTCCACCATAATCGGTACATGGCTGTGCAACATTTGCAATTTTTAGGACTGCATCGTCTCTCACACCATCAACCTCCAAAGCCTTTGGATATGTTCCAACAAATTTTTTTTTTTTTTTTTAAAAACAACTCTTCTGCTTCAAGATTTCCATGATGATCGATTTGGTTTTAGTTATTCAATTTCTATTTACAGCTTCACTTTATATTTTGAATTTAATATTTTTACTAGGATTTTTGTTCATAGAATTTCTAATTTTTAAGGATTTAACTCAAATATGCTAAATGTTAAATCATCAAAGCCAAATTCATCTTGAGCAGACAGAAGACGATATTGAAGTCAAATTTAAGTATGGGACGAGAACTTGCTCGTTTTGATTCCGATGTTAATTAAGGAAGGTTACACTAACATTGTAGAGTACTTTTACATTATCAATTGTAGTTAATTACTTATAATTATGATATTACTTATCTTAATCTTATTAATGTTACTTTCCAGTTCATGCTAAACAATTGTAGGAGGAAACGATTTATTAAGTAATCTTGAAAACATTAATTTAAGAGGAAATAGTAAGATTAATTTATTTCAACTAACAATTATAAAGCTAAAATAGAATATGTACAACCAAAGTGCTTAAATAAAAATTGTAACACCCAAAATTTTCGAACTAAGATCCGAACTGTTTTTCAAAAGTGTATAAATCCGAACCTGATGATTTCAAATGGTACATATGTTAAGACCGATTTCTTAGTCTGAGAAGGGATTTCAATTTGAATTTAGGGTCATAAGGAACTTCTAGCTTAAAGTTAAGTTGAAAGCTTCTTTATCGATTGAGTTTTCGTATAAGATTTTACTAGGGTCAACTTCAAACGAACATAACTCCTTGAATATGAAGAGTTTTGCAGCTCAATACCCACCAAATTAAAGGTCTTCAAGTTTTCTTTCCAACGCCGTTGACAGTTTGTCAAACTAATACCGGAGTAAAAGGTTATGCTCATTTTAAAAGAAGGTGTTTGCCTACCAGAGAGTGAAGACCAAAGTGACGACCCATCAAATTGCAAGTAGGGATTTAAAGCTAATCCAGTAAACTCAAAAAGTTTCCAAAAGTGACGGTATGGGTGACGAGACATTTGGAGGCTGACGGGCCGTCACCTGGACTGTCAGCCGAGATTTTTCTGCACTTTTGAATAGTTTTCTGAGGGGTAGTTTGGTCCTTTCCTTACCCCAACACCTCTCCCCACGAATTAAATCACCCAATAAGGGTCATTTCTTAGGAAAAACATCGATAAGTTCTCTCCCAAATCCTTTTCCTTCTCCAAAAAAACTCCCACACTCAATTTCAAGCAAGAATCAAGCTAGGGCTCTTTAGGTTCAAGGATTCCTCTAAATTATCTTCTCAAGGTATGTAGAATAACCCTTTCTAATCTAATTTCAAATCTATGGTTTTATGAACCCCTACATATATATATATGTATTTCAAATATTGATTTAGGATTGCAAATTATATATGTTGGAATTATGAAAAGAGCATGAAATTGTGATGCATGGTCTTTTCTTGAAGTTGCTTCTAACTACTTGATGAATAAAACTTTGAAAAGATCAATTGAAATTTTTTTACTTTCCCCCACATTAATTTATTTTGATACATTGGTTGGGTCAAATGCTATTACTATTTGAGGAGTGGTTATGGTATATTAACGTTTTAACGAAAAGAGGATGGATTGATCCAAACGAAATGGTTTGTTATATTACTTGAGGAATTATGACTCCTAATTGGTAAATGGACTTCCTAAACGATTTGTTTCTTGATTTGAAGTATTGGGCATGAGAAATTGATGATATACCTTATGGTTAATTGAATAATGGAATAGATGGCTTGCAAGTCTTTGTATGATGATACCAACAATGGTCTATGCCCTTAATGGAAATGGAATTATTTTCTAATGATTCTTGATGACATAAAAATACTAAAATCTGGGATTAAAGAGAATTAGACAGTTAACCGAGAAGGTGTGAGTCTAAATGGCTCAAGATCCGAAACATGTGTTTTACCAACATAAGAATGGCTAGATCCATGATTGGACGCCCTTATGATTTCCTCTATAAGGATGATTGTGCTGGCCATAATGATTTAATCTCAATTCATGCGTCAAACATGGATTGGGGCTTAGCCGATCGAGCGTTGATCG
This sequence comes from Capsicum rhomboideum, assembly GCA_031232105.1. NCBI lineage: Eukaryota > Viridiplantae > Streptophyta > Magnoliopsida > Solanales > Solanaceae > Capsicum > Capsicum rhomboideum. The sequence goes on along the minus strand of CP124709.1, from coordinate 135,231,843 downwards.
GACCCACATAGCCCATGGTGTTTTAATAGAAGTCGGTGATACCATCTAGTTCAGAACTAAAGAATAGAAGGTCTATGTTGTAACTTTGGAGTCACTATTGTTAGTTATATGTAATTGTATTCCTTGATGTTTGATTTGTACTTTCATGGCTATTTTTATGTGAAACATATCTTATCATTTTATTATTCGATATATCGATACATTTCATGTATCGACCATCCCCAAGCGCTATACTGTTTCATAATGTAGGTTCAGAGACATATTCTTGTGGTCCTTTGCAACACTAGGTTCATCTCGGACAGTCTCAGCTTTGGTGAGCCCTCCATCCTTCTAAAGGCATCCTTATTTCAGAGCTCTAGTATTTCTTATTATTTTATCTTCGGGGCCTTGTCTCGGCTTAGACAATTCTTTATGTTTAGAGGCTTCGTAGAGTAGTATTGAAGTTGAATAGGTGTTTTCATTATTTTTGCATTGTTTTCCTTTAAAATTATTAAGATAATTGTTGGTTTCAATTAGAGATTTGTTCTCTCTCATAAGTTCTTTTTCGCAAAGCTTTTTGTTATGCTCATGATGAATGCTAACACTGCGTTTGTTTTTATTAAGATTCAGATGTCTAAATCTGAATGTACATCTGAATGACTAAGATGTTGTCTCTAGATCTGAAAACTGAATGATTAAGACTGTTTGTTTTTCAACATCTGAATGTGCAAAATTTATTTATTTATAAATATAATAAAAATACAATTCAAATAAAAAATTAATTATATATTAAAAATATTTAATTTAATATAATAAAATTATTATTTGATTAAAAAAGAAAAATTTATGTTTGTTAGTGATAATGGAGATGGTTTGTAATGGTGGTGGTGACAATGATTGATGTTAGTGACAAGTAATATTGGCGGTAATAGTTGTGATGGTAGAGATGGTTGGTATTGTAGTGACTGCTATGATGATGGCGATTAATAGTGGTGGTGGTGGTTGTGATGTGAAGTTGGTTGATGTTGGTGGTTGGAGGTGTTGATTGTGCTGGCTAAAAATGTATGTATGATGGTTGACGATGTGTTGGTGGTAGTTAGAGACGCTGTTAGCTATGATGATGGAGATAATTGTTAGTAGAGATAGGTTGTAGCATTGGTAGTGGTTGATAGTGGTGTTAGAGGTGGCGACACTTAGTGATAATGGTGATGGTGGTGGCTGAAACATGTGTGGAGGTTGATGATGTGTTAGTGGTAGTTAGTGGTGGTGCTAGTTGTTATAGATGAGTTGGTTGGTAGTAGGAATTGACCGATAGTGGTTGATGGTGGTGGTGGCATTGGCGTTGGCAGTGGTAGTGGTAGTGGATAGGTGGTAGGTGTGTTAGAGTCTGACAGTAGTAGTTGATAGCGATGTTGGTTGTCAATGATAGTTGTGATGGTAGCGGTAGTTGGTGGTAGTGGGTGGTAGTTAACAATGGTGGTGACGACAAAGGTGGGTGATGGTGGTGACTGGTGATTGTGGATAGAGTGGTAGTGAATATTATCCAACACAAGAACACCTATTAATGACGTTAAGACTTGGTTCCAGATCTAAATGATTAAGACCTATTCAGAGCTAAAATTTTAATAAAAACAAATGCACTTAATGGTCTGAGGTATGAACCATTTAGATTCAAACCTTCATTAAGTGCAAACAAATGAGGCCTAAGTGGCCCTCTCGAGCCTTAAGTAATTTTGGGTGCCTGTTATGTCTAGGGCCTAGTCTTGGGTCTTGACAAACTTGGTATCAGAGCCCAGAGTTCAAGTATCCTAGGGTGTCTATGAAGCCGCATTAAGTAGAGTCCTTTTTAATAGTGTGTAGCGCGCCACACTTTTTAAGGGGAGGCTACAAGGCATTTAGGAATGTTACCCTTATTTCATGATTTAGTTCGTGCTAGAAAGTCTAGTACGAAGAAATTTTTTCTTAACTCTTAATTTTCCCGCATTTCAGATCATGCCTCCGAAAAGAACTACTGACCAAAGTACTTCAGTTGGAACCTCCGTCCCTACAAGGGCAAATGCTGAAGGGGTTCGCCCTACCCACGTGATGCAGACCCAATGTCACGACCCAACTACCCGGATCGTGCAGGCACCTACCTAACACCCACTCCAGATAGAAGAGCCCTTACTAATCTACCATTCATTTAATGCGGAAGTTAAAACCATTCATTTTGAACTGGATAATCAATTAACTAATTTTAGATAGTCCTTCATTCAATTCATTAATACAGTTACATCAAAATATAAATCTAGTTTAATACAATGGATATGTAAAAGTGATATGGAAAATAATCAATAATGAATCCCCAAAAATTAGCCTAAACTAGTACAAGAGCGCTAGACAAGGTATAGGAAAGTCTATGACACAACATCTATGCACAATAGAGAGGGAAAAAGCTGCTTCTGAATGATCACCGTCGCTGCTATAAAAACTCCAATTGAACTGCACTATGGCTATATCCCTAATTGGAGATATAGTAAGTGTAGTATTAGTAAAACTACACATACTAGTAGTCATCATCTGTTGATCAGGCTTAGAAACAAATAACATTAATGACAAATAGGGAAAAATCATAACAATAAGTAAGGTTCCGGTTTCTGGGTCCCTTAATATGAATTCATAACACCACACCTATAACATTTCTGTGACCTACCTGCCATTTAACATTTTCATATATCTTTGTCCTTAATCTTTTTTTATATCTTTGTCATTTGACCACCCACTCTAACTTACACCCCTATTTCCTGTAACTAGCTTATCAATCAATTCTTTACAACTTCTAACTTACACCAGGCCGAATCTTCTCAGTAGTTCACTACTACCATGTACTATAGTTCTGGCATTACTAAGATCTAGAGTTCTAACACCTCTACAGGGAGGGATAATACCATACAATACATTTCCATAACTATAAACTTTGAGTAATTAATATTAAGGTTGAATTAGAACATATCTCGAATTCACGGTGCACTGCTACACTCCATCAACACTACCAACAAAACTAGTCCTCTGAAGAATCAATAACAAATATATAAAACATTATAGAATGTCAAGGCATATGAATGAATGCATATATGCAGGATGTGCGCATCATCTCTTCCCATTCTCAAGCTTATCAACATCATAAACATAATCAACCTTATAAACATCATGGGTTACATATCAATATCATCACTATCACCGTCACATCAACATCAACAACATCATGAACATCATGATTTCAATAATCACATCAATATCCTCATCATCTTACCTCCACAACACCAAAATGTATGAATATGCAATGCATTCAACAATCACAAGCATGGCTTGAAAACAACCACAGTTACCACGCCACATGTAATCATAAAATATCACTCGTAGTCCACATATACTTAGGTACATATGTCATTTAATCTTTCACTTTACACCTCCTACCCAACTGAGAATTTGCACCTAGACACAGTTACTCACCTTGATTATTCACAACTCTCGTTCTTATCCCTGACTTAACACTCAACTATTTCCTAATACTTCTTGTGGACGCTCAGACTTGGCCTTACATTACCGCACCGATTATTCGATGGTTTTTACCCACTGAAGTCTGTTCATAGGTCACCTAAAATCTCTCTCTTAGGTTACTTTCAACCCCTACTCCTCAATTATGCTTGGTTAACCTTCTCTAATACAATACGTAACCATCTCATTTACCAAGAGAACCCTCTATCATGCCCTAGCTTAACACTACTCCTTTTTATCGTACTTAACTTACGCCTTGCTTACGAGTTACATTATTTGCTCCGCTAGTCATGATCCTCACCAAGATCAACCTCTTTCATACCATGAATATTATATCAATAGGGTGTAACAATAATTAATCACAATATTAAAGCCTAACTATTTTTTTTTAATCATTTTCGTCCTTCCAATCACCATGCCCAAATGCTTAATGCATGAAAAATCCCGATATTACTATCAATGTTAAATGAATCTAATCCAAGTCTATTTTCTACAATGAATTAAAACCATAACCTACCTTGTAGTCTAATTAGGATACTATTGAGAGGAGAGAGCTGTTCAACTAGTGCTAAGCACCTTCCCATGTCGTGCTCCAGCTGGCTGTGCCTCAAAACTGCTCTCTTGAACCCTGGTCTCTAAAATTTTATGGTTGGGGAAGTGGGGGTTTTCAGAGTGTTTTTGGGGGAAGAGGGCGACTTGGCGAAATAATTAAAGAGAGGTTTTTAAAAATTTCCCCGGGATGGTTACTATCGGGTACCGTTGCAGTGGTTCTTTTACCACTGCAGTGGTAGGCGGCCGACCAGCCCACTTTTTTTGGGCCTTATTTTACCTTCTCGATTTAATTTTTCCTAAGCCTAATTGAGCATATTATTTATCATAAAATATTTTTAAGGGTATTTTCACACATAACGATGATTTGGATTGTTATATTAGATACTAATTTGCCCACCATTCTTCCCTAAATGGTCCTAAGATGGGGTTCCATCCACTCACACGATCACTCGAGGAATTTCCAACTATAATGAGTCATTAAGAGGAATAATGCAACATTCGCTAGCACACTTACATGCCTCTCTACTCTACAATTAGTGGTAGTGATGCATTGCCTAGATTTAGGCATGGTGGTTATTCCCATGCCCTCATAGAAGGTATACATAATTAGTTCTCTTGATCACTATCTACTACGATTACCCTAACAGGGCATGACACCATAATGCACAAAAAGTTGGGACAAAACTAACATTAGGAGGGTTTTACCGCTGCAGCGGTAACTTACCGCTGCAGCAATAACCAACCGCAGCATCGGTTCACGACTATCTCATATAGGGGAAATGATATTTCCCCCATTTTCACTTTCAACTTCTCAAAACTCTCTCCACTCTCTCTGTGAAAACTCCCTCCGATGATGAATTCAAGGTAATTTCTTTGCCTCTACTACTTACTTTATGTATTTCTCATCGAAGAATCATAGGATTATGTTAGAATTGAGAGATTTTAAGTGGTTTTGATACAAATCTTTGAACTTGAATTTGGTGGTGTTCTTGAATGAAATGATGAATATGTTAGGTTCTCTTACGTCTACAACGCCCCTACAACGTCCTGGGCATAAGATTTACGTAATTCATTGTGAGTTTTGGCCATGGGAGGGGTAGGAGGTGAAAGGTCACCTTTCCCAATGAATTTGAGTGATCTGAGGGTCAATTCGAGTGTTGTACACTCCCATTTTAGTGTAAAAAGGTTCATGGGAACTTCACTAAGCCTGATCTTCCCTTAATTTCAAAAATATGGAGAAAAGTCAAAAATCTGCCATGGGAGGAGAGGTTGGCAGGTTGGAGACGATGAACTGCTATAGTGCTAACCTTTTTTGCTGCATCTGTATTGCCACAATGATAAGTTTAATCGCAGCGGTACTGCTACAATAGTTAATTAACTGCTGCTGCAGTACTGGGTAGTAGCTTCCCAGTTTTTTATTTTTCAGCAATTTTTGAATTTCCTTTCCCTCTCTTTGTACCTATCTTAGTTTCTAACCTGGTTTTGTGGTGTTTCTAAGGTTTATCATGGCCCAACAACAACCACACTTTTGAAGGTTTCCTGATAGTGCTAGCTGTACCCGGTATAAAGAGGGGCGACTCAATAAGGGTTTTCTTTTTGAGAGAGGTTTTGTGATGGATGATGTGAAAGGATGCCGACTGAGCCGGTTTCGAAGTACAACCTGGCCTTGGTCCAAGAATTTTATGCTATACTCATGACGGTGGACTGGTCAGTACCTCTCCCTACTATCTGGATTTGGGGGAAGAATGTGACTTTGGATGATACCACTATCAAGGTCTTGGGGGTTCCCAATCCCTTTAACTTAACCTTTGAGGCAAAGATCCCGGAGTTCGATTTAAAATGGGATGCCCGATACTTGGCGCCAGAGAGGTAAAACTGACGAAGTGAAGTGGTCCAATCAGAGGGGGACCAAGAGTGCATACTTCTCGACTGAGGCCAAGATTTGGTTACAACTGGTGTCACGAAAGATTCATCCTTCAGGAAATATTACGAACGTGGTATTTCATCGGGCAATGGTAGTGGCGTGTGTTATGGTGGGAATCTAGGTGAATGTAGGGGCACAGATCATGGACGAGTGGTAGTACTTCTATGCCAATGAGAGGTTAGCAAGAGATCTGTTCTTGCCTTCCTTGATTACGGAGCTATGCAAGTGGGTAGACGTACCTGAGGAGGACCATGAGACCTTAGAGGAGAGGCGTACCGTATAACCCTCTAAGGGGTAGGAGTACATGGGGTTGATTCAAAAAGAAGAGGAAGGCGAGGGAGGAGGGTGAGAGAAGCAGGGCTAGAGGGAGTGGAAGTATTCCCCTTACTCAGGCAACCGCTCCCCCTAGCGATTGGGCAGCTGACATTACTTTTATGCAGGGTTACATGGAGAGGACTCAATAGCCCTAGCAGGGGTCATTTTTGGATCCGGCCCATGCTTACACTGAGCTCCAAACTGAACTAGATAAAGAGAATAAATGCCGCTCTTGGGACCGCATTCTCATGAAGATGTGAATGGCTATGCAAATCATGTTCGTATGTACCTTCCCTACCAAGAAACTCCTGAAGTTGACTCGGAAGGATACAGAGGAGTTCTCATTCCTCAGTGGCATAGAAGAGGAGGGATTGGACGCCTCTAGCCTCAGAGATGACGTTACCAACTAGATGAACCCCTGTTTACATTTTATTGATTTGGATTTAGGTTGCCCCCATTTGGGGCGTGTAACAAACATTTATTCTTTTTATTTTTTTCTTGCATTTTTACGACATTCATCATTCCCGCACCCTTACTAATAAACATGTTAGCTTATATGTGTGTCAGATTGATTTCTGTCATTTTATTATTTTGGAAATAGGGTTGCTTTGCAACGATTGTAAAATCACAAAAATAGGGGAACCCCTGGCAGCTTACTGCCTGGAGCCGCTACAGTGGTAACCTCCAATGGTTCTGCTTTTCTTTTTTTATTAACTGTTCCCAGGTCTTTTCCCACACTATGCCATGCCCTGAACACTTTTACAGTTTTAAACTCTCACGTACTAGAGTTTTTAAGATCTAAAGTGATTATATTGCGACTCATGCCATCGTAAACACAACTAATTCATCAACTTAATAAGTTTTTAACACATTTTTTCCTTTCTTTCCTCTCAAGCACCACACCCCACATGATATTTTTACGAACAACAAGGCACTGCGTAGTTCATTAGGATTCAGATAGAAACTAAGAAATACTCCGAATCACAGAGAGATGAGGTATACCTCAAGTTGCGGAAAGAATGATACACCTTAAGATCGCACCGATCAACACGATCCCCGGGTCCCTTGGCCATACAACATATAATTCAACATAAACAATAACTTTTCATATTTAAGGATTTTGACAATCCGACCACTAAGTAACAACTAGATCAAGAAATAAGTATCCATATAAGTAATACACGGTGTATTATATCATACCACAACAACACATATTAAGGCATCAATATTTTAATGTAATATCAAACGAGCTTCACAACATAACAATTCAACACCTACGCTTCTTATTGACCTCTACTAGTTGGAATACCTTATTCCAACCTCTTAATGTTAGCAAGATACCAATTGGGACCAACCAGTCCCAATTGTGATGGTTGAGATACTAATTGGAATCTGCCAGATACTAATTGGACTCAACTCGGGGAGATAACACGATAGGAAAGAAGAAAGTGAGGTAGTTTCCAATATGCCATGTAACCGCCTATGGATTTAATATGGATGTCAACACACCAATTTACAAGACTCTACTCGATATTTGCTCTTATACGGGGAGACCGGTAACCTAGGCTCTGATACCATCTTCATACGACCCAAACAGTCAAATCATGCAGGAACCTACCTAACATCCACCCTAGATAGGGGAACCCTTATAAATTTACCATTCATTTAATGCAGAAGTTAAAACCATTCATTTTGAACTGGATAATCAGTTGGCTAATTTTAGATAGCCCTTCATTCAATCCATTAATAGAGTTACATCAAAATATAAATCTAGTTTAATACCTTAGATATGTAAAAGTGATGCAAAAAATAATCAACAATAAATCCCTATAAACTAGCCTAAACTGGTACAAGAGCACTAGACAAGAGATAGGAAAGTCCATGACATAACATCCATGCAAAATAAAGATGGCAGGAGCTACCACTGAATGATCACCGTTGCTACTTTAGAAACCCCAACTGACCTGCACCATGGCTATATTCCCGATTGGAGATATAGTAAGTGTAACATCAGTACAACCACACGTACTGGTAGGCATCATCGACCGATCAATGTTCGAAAAAAATAACATTAATAACAAATAGGGAGAAATCATAAATCATAAAAATAAGTAAGGTTTCAGTTTCTAGGTTCCTTAATATGAATTCATAACACCACACCTATAACATCTCTGTGACCTACTTGCTATTAAACATTGTCTTATATCTTTGTCCTTAACCTTTTTGTATATCTTTGTCCTTTGACCACCCATTCTAACATACACCCCTGTTTCCTTATCTAGCTTATCAACCGGGTCTTCACAACTCCTAACTTACACCAGGCCAGATCTTCTCGATAGTTCACTACTATCGTGTACTACAGTTTTGGCATTACCAAGACCTAGAGTTCTAACGCCCCTGCAGGGAGGGATAATACCATATAATAAATTCTCATAATTATACACTTTGAATAATTAACATTAAGGTTGAATTAGGGCGTGCCTCGAATTCACGGTGCACTACTATACTCCTTCAACACTACTAACAAAATCAATTTGCTCAAGAATCAACAACCATATATATAAAACATAATAGAATGCCAAGGCATATGAATGAATGCATGTGTGCAAGATGTGCGCATCATCTCTTCCCTTTTTCAAGCTCATCAACATCATAACCAATCTCATGAACATCATGAGTTACATATCAACATCATCATCATCACCGTCACATCAACATCAGCAACATCATAAACATCATAATTGCAATAATAAAATTAACATCCCCATCATCTCACTTCCACAACACCAAAATGTATGAATATACAATGCATTCAATAATCACAAGCATGGTTTGAAAACAACCATAATTACCACTCCACATATAATCATAAAATATCACCCATAGTCCACATATGCCTAAGTACATACGTTATTTAATCTTTTACTCTACACCTCCTACCTAATTGAGGGTTTGCACCTAGACGCAGTTACTCACCTTGTTTATTCATGACTTTCATCCATGTCCCCGACCTAATACTCAACTATTTCCTAATACTTCTTTTAGACTCTCACACTTGGCCTTACATTACCGCACCGATTATTCGAGGGCTTTTACCCACTCAAGTCTACTCATAAGTCGCCTAAAAACTCTCTCTTAGGTTACTTTAAACCCCTACTCCTTAATTATGCTTGGTTAACCTTCTCTAATTCAAGATGTAACTATTCCATTTAGCGAGAGCACCCTCTATCATACCCTAGCTTAACACTCCTCCTCCTTTCTACCATACTTAACTTACGCCCTACTTATGACCTATAATATTTGCTCCGCTAGTCATAATCCTCACCAAGCTCAACCCCTTTCATACTACGAATATTACATAAATAGGGTGTTACAGTGATTAATCACAACATGTAAAGCTTAATCGACTTTTTTTAAAATTATTTTTATCCTTCCAATCACCATGCTGGAAGGCCAAATACATGATAACTACCGATATTACTATCAATATTAAATGAATCTAAACCAAGTCTATTTGCTATAATGAATTAAAATCATAACTTACCTCGTAGTCGAATTAGGATGCTATTGAGAGAAGAGAGTTATCCCGCTAGTGCTAAACGCCTTCCCATGTCGAGTTCCTACCAGGTGTTCCTCAAAACCACTCTCATGAATACTGGTCTCTGAAATCTCATGGTTGTAGGAAGTGGGGTTTTCAGCGTGTTTTTGGGGGAAGGGGCAACTTGGGGAAATAATAAAAGAAAGGGTTTTTATAATTTCCTTGGGTTGGTTACTATTGAGTACCATTGCAGTGGTTCTTTTACTACTGCAGCAGTTATCCTACCGTTGCAGCGGTAGGCCGCTGACCAACCTACCTTTTTTTTGGCTTTTCTGGCCATATCTTTTTGGTCCTCATTTTACCTTCTTGATTTAATTTTATTGGGGCCCAATTGAGCGTATTATTTAACATAAATTATTTTTGAGGGTGCTTTCACACGTAATGATGGTTTGGGTCATTACATCTAAAATAAGGTCTGCACTTATGGCTTGACTGCTCTTACTGGGGTTCCACTTGCCACGGTTAGTCCACTAAGGGCTCCAAGAAGCGACTCTACTTAGACTCATCCCCTTTAGGTTAATGTTATCAATGCTAAGTTCTGACAAACTATTCAGATGCTAGCTCAGATTGTGTCATCTCAGTCTTACCGGTCAAGTAATACTGATTTTGCTATTGATCCCTAAGTTACTACTAGGGTCGGTTAGTTCATGTGACTAAACATACTTGTTTTCACGAGGTCTAGAGTTAAGGAGGAACCTCAAGATTTTATTGATGAGATAGAGAAGATTTTCTGGGTTATGTATTCCAGTGATATAGAGGGGTTGAATTGGCAACTTATCAATTGAAAGGTAAGGCTTTTCCGTGGTATGGTCAGTAGTAAAGAAATTGAGGGAAGCTAAGGCTGAGGAATTTTGTGAATCTGAAGCAAGGAAAGATAAGTGTTAAGGAATACACTTTGAAATTTACCCACTTGTCTTGTTATGCTTTGGAGTTGGTGTCTAATATGAGAGCCAGAATGAGGAACTTTGTGTCTGGTGTGATGATGTGGTACTGGAGTGTAAAGGGGGCATGTTAAACAATGACATGGATATATCCCGGTTAGCATTATATGATCAATAAGTACAGGATGAGAAAAAAAAGAAAGTGAAAACTGAGGAATGACAGAATATGAGGGTTAGGCCAGCAGATCAGGAAGAAAGCCACCAGCAAAGTGGTAAGAGGGGCAGACAATTATTCAGGAAAAAATCTTGGGGAATACATACTCATTAGCTAGTGCACCTGTACCTAGAACTTTGGACGAACACCTATTTCAGTCTAGCCAGAGTCCCAGAGGACTAGGTGTTGACACCTAATTTTGTCCCTCCACTGTTTAATTTGATCACCGAGCTATTTTGATTTTAAATGAATTCGAATTATTTGTTTCACTCGGATAAAGGATTTTCTAAAATGATTTTTAAGTTAAATTTTATCATTTTTGGTACTAATTATACATTCCCGTATTTAAATGTACGGGATCGTATAGTTTTGTTATTCAAATAAATATTTTATCAAAAACCGGCTCTAAATCAAGACTCGTCTTTTGTTCGGACAGAAAAAGTCTTGGTCTAAATATAGATTTCACCTTGAAAATAGAACATTCGGGGAAATATTTGCTTGGTTTCATTAAATCATGAAGCTCGGGATTCAATTGGAAGTTAGTTCGTTTCAATCTTGACTCAATTTATTCAATCTATTAAGGATAGGCCTTTATTAGAGTCAACTTGGTTATAATTGCAAGCCAATTTACCCATTGGCCCTCAATTTGGCTATGTCTTTAATGAATTGGACTAATTCCTAAATCAATTTGGCTATTTATTAATAGCCTATTCTTACCCTTTTAAAATCCTAATTCTACCCTTACCACCAGCCCATTACCCGAAATGACCCTCTCCAGCCCACAATACCAATGCCAACCCAGCCCACAACCTTATAACCCATCTTAACCCTTTCTCCTTCACCCGACTTTCAACAACAACATAACACTGACAACATCAATAGCAAAACAATGATAACAACATCAACCCAAAATTGGTGAAAGCCCCAAATCTTTTCCAGCTCAATTCCTCTCCCTTTCTCTTTGAATTCGCACCATCATGTGATTCACACGCGAATTCGTACTATCGAAGGGTCATGAAAATTCTAGAAGCGCTCAGGTGGCATGGATTCCGTGATTCAAGGAATAGGGGTACTTTCGTATCGATTCTCGCTCACCCTTATCCTCAATTCGAAAATATCCTTAGAAAAATTCCCAAAACACCCTCAAAATAGCCTCTCCCACATCTACAGAAATCCCAAAATACCCTCAAATTTATTTCTATAAATACAACCACTGTTTTGGGAGAATAGCAAGTCTTGGAGGTGAAAAACTTTGAGCAAAAAGCCTTAAAGATTAGAATTTTTGAGCAAATTTCCCTCTAGTTTAAAATTTTGTGAAAATTCTGATAAGACTTCTTGAGCCTAGAATTCTGATTAGTAGTGGTATACCGGTGGTGGCTAGAGGATTCCGACGATGGCTCGGGTGTAAATACCCCTCTCTCTTTTAATTGCTTTTTACTGATTAGTCATTTTTTTTCATGTTCGTAGTTGCTCGCTAGAATCTCACATTAAGTGAGAATTGGGATTATGTGCTGTAGAAGGCCTTGAAGGACATAGGATTTTCACGATAAGGATCATGACTGTTGTATTGGGTTAATATTCTTGTCTCAGTCATTTAGTCACCGTCTTAGCTTCACATTGCTTGTTTCAGTTTTTTTTATACATTCAATGCTTCTCTTGATTTTGCTTGTTAGTTCTTAGCCTATTATTTTAAGATTGAGTGTTGCTTAGAGATATTTACAAAGACATGAATTTGCTTCATATTATTTTAATATGATATCTTTGAGCTAAATGAATGCGCGCTGAATTTTCTTTCTTTTAAAGAAATTTCCAGTAGAGTTTTTAGCTATCAAAGGCTTTCTTTTGTTCCTTTTTGATGGGTTTTTCCAATAACTTGGAATTTTGATGTCAGGTTTATATTGGTTTGAATTATGGAATGACATGTTGTGTTATTTAAAAGTCTAATTTTTCAAAAGAAGTTAATTTGTTGTTCAAAGCTTGATGTTCTTTACAAATTTTCCAGTCCTGATTTTCCTTTTTTCTTTGGGTTCGACTTAAGAATTTTGATCTCTAGAAGGAGGTGAAATGAATACCAAGATGGTTGAGCTCTGAGGATACCTTGAAAAAACCTGCTCGGTCTTCCCAAAGTTCCCTGTTTCGTCACCCGAAATAGGCCGCTTCTCTAAACATCGAACTTCATTAATAATTTGTTGGTTAATTATCTGAAAAGTTGTTATTTGGCCTTCAATTCTCTATGTAGTTTTTCAACCTGTCTCCATTATATTTTCTAGTTGTGGACTAACTATTTTAACTTAGTGGAGTTCAATGCTTGGACCTTGTTCTGTGATAGTTTCATAGGCTTTAAGTGTGAAGCATGAAGCCCCTTTGATATGATACCTATTTGCTTATGTATGAATGTCCTGCCTGGGCCATGTTTCTTCTTTGCATTAACTAACTTTTTAAGATATAGCTCTTTTCTCTTCCTGTCTTAAAAGAAATTGGAGTTAAAATTGGTAGAAATTCAGGTCACCTAGCTTTTGGGTTCATATCCAGTTAATTAATGAATTCGGTTCCATGTTTATTTGCCTAAAAATGACTAGGCGTTGACAACTCTTGGTTCTAGTGCATTACAAACCAATTCATTTGCTTAGCATGACTTTTTTTTGGCCATTAGCAACAACTTGCTTGATTTGCATTTCTGTTGTTACTATGTTGTATGTGTTTATTTCAATAAAAAGATAGGCAGAAAAGTTTGAATGTTTCCATCACTCACTAATTCTCTTCCTTTGTTTTCTTGTGCATGTGAACTGAATTCGAGTCCACTTGGACTCTATATTTGCATACTCCGATGGTCCAAAGCCCAACATCACCATCGATTCAGCCTCATCACAAGCGGAATAAAATCTAATATGCATGGGAAGGGAGCTGGTACATAGTGATACACAGGCGATATGTATGACATGCAAAACAAAAAAAATGGGCAAAAGACCATAATCTCAACAACGTGGCAGCAACAGTCCCCAAGGGATAATTCAGATGGGATTTGGGATAAAGGCCTGAATTCATTTGTTTATTTTCAGTATTATTGTCATTGCTATGCTCTAACTTTAACTACTTTTTATTAATCTAGTTGACTTCCCCTTTGGAGTTGCCATACTTTCACAAGTAATTATTCTCTTGCATCGGTTTTAACTTGGTTAATCAATAAAAAACTGTTTCTTATATTTTACTTGGCTTGAGTTCGTCATTTTATAAGTAGTTCAAAGATGGTTTCTTTTTACTAATTTCTTTAAGCTTCTCAACTTCAAGTCAGATTTCTCAAAACTGATAATTACCATTTTCAAGTGCTTGGTAAAATCCTTTTTCTTTGAATTTAGTCATACAAAGAGTTAGTTTTTAAATAGAATGGACAACCACGAGTTAGCAGATACTCTTGGTTCCTTAACACCTTTCCAAGAGTATTAATAGGAACCACTTACTCAGATTTCTCAAATTCAAAGGATTTTTATCTGTTTTAGTCTTTTGAATTATTTTTTAAAGGTTTTCTTAATTTTTCCTAAGTAAATTAAGTGGCGACTCTGTTTTTTTTGAATTTGGAAATTTCTCTTTCAAATTTGAATAAAGTCAAATCAGTTTATTTTCTCGCAAAACACAAGGCACTCAGTCACTGGGCAGTGTTGCATAGTCATATACATCCTATCCTCCTTGCCACACTTATTGCAAAGTTTACCATAGTTGATGCCTTATAGGTATGGGTGTGTGTTAGGGTTGTGGCCAGCCTTGTTATATTCATAGGGAATGTGCAAAGGAAAAGGGGTAATCTGGGTCTATAAAGCCCCAACTTCCACTTCTTCATCCCCAGCTACAAAGGGTGCTACTAATCTTAGGCGTATTTATACGCCTAAATGTCTTTATCTACGTGTGTTTAGCTTAGTTTTGAGGATAACTTGGTGTGCTTAGTAAAGTATAAAGTGTTCTTTGTGTATTTGTGTGCTAAGTTACATGTTTAGAGTGTTTAAGGCATATTTGAAATAATTCAAAAGCCAAAAGGAGCAAAAAGAGTTTAGACGAGAAAACTAGTTAGGCCGGCCTAAGCTATGCTTGATCTAGTGTACTTTGATGAGCTTTATTGTATTGTATGGACTAATGATTATTATGATTTGTTGCAAGATACCATAGAAGCAGGTATGGAAGCTAAATTAAGCCTATACACAAGCCACAAGGAGTGTTGAAACAAGGAACAAGTAGACAAGAAGCATAGAACCAAGATTGGATGAAATCTCACGTGTGGGAGCACCCTTGCGCCGCACCCCCCAAGGAAAGGGTAGGTAACTTGTACCACACCCCCTAGGGAGAGGGTATACTATTTTAACCATGCTATATTCCATGCGCCACACCCCCTTGGCCATGCTATGGGCCATGCGATGCAACCCCCCCAAAATGACTAAAACTTGGTTTTAAACTTAGTTTAAGTTGAGGGCAAAGTGGTCATTGCTTATATTTCATTTGGGACAGCCTATGAACGACTTGAAGGGCTATATAAAGAGTACTTAGCCACAATTACAAGGGATCTTTTGGGAAAAAAACACGATTGGAGAGAGGAGAAGGCATCAAGGGCTCTACTTTAGGGTTTTTCTTCCTTTAGCTTCTAGTTTTCTTGTAGTTTTACTTATGAATTCTTTAATGGTGATTCTTTGTATAACTATGAGTGGCTAAACACCCTCTTTCTAGGGTTTATTCTATGAACATGATTGCTTAATTATGGTTTTATAGTTGGTTTATATGTTTATCATGTCATGTGATTGTTCTAGCATTCTTGCTTTACTATTCTAAAGAGTCATGAACTTTAGGATAAATTCAAGTCTCAAAACGAATTGACCATTGGAGTGGAGGGATGAAACAAAGAACGTAGGTAGTGTGGATCATATCTTTAATTGTTAGATACTAATTTTTAAAGGATAATTTGTAGTTAGGGTAGAGATATACCTAAACACCCCATTTGGTTAATAAAACGGGAAGATAACTTAGTGCATACTAATTAGAGACTCACATGGGTTCATCTTCTTCAGGCAACTAGGGTTCATCTTCTTCAAGCTTCAAATTCCAAAGATTTCTCCAAGGTTTTCATCTCTAGGAATGTGGAATTTCATCAATGGGCTACTTTTACCCATTAAGTCCCGAAGTTAACTCAAATTCCTCAAGTTTAATTCACCTTTCAAGCCTAGAGTTTCCATGGAAAGTGTGAATTCCTTTAGTTTTCAGTTTCTTGTATTGACTGAACCATGAATATATATTATCCCATGAATTTGATCACCTTTACATATTCATGATTATGAACTTTATTATAATGAAGAATTCTTGATTTTTGGGCTTGAGTTATGGAATTCCATATTGTGGCTAGTTTATAGACTTGCCATTTGTAGTTGCATTCTACTGAGATGGCGGGTTATGAACATCCGATGACCTAGGATATCATACATTTTCAGATGAGTACCCAATTATTCAATTTTCATGATTTAGAATGCTTTCAGATAAAGCACTTATCTTTCAATTTGAGTAAATCATTATTGTTGAGCATTTCAGTATATCAGTTTACCTTTAGTTAGGAGTAGTACTTAGCACCGAGAGGATACAGATTCAGATAACCCAAGTCCCAGAACTACGTTGCCACCATAGGTTAATATTATAGTCTTTTGGGAAATCAATTAGTGGATCCACATCAACCAGTGTTTGTACTCTTTGCAAGGTACTGAACACCCATCCATCTGGGGTTACTAGTTGGGCCCTATTTAGCTCAGATGGGGTATGTCGGTTAATAGTAGCTTCCATAGTTTAGTCTCAGACCTCTCTTGACCATGTATTCGGTATTTCAGCTTATCTATCAGTACATGTTTATTACTTGGTCTTGCATTAGTTTATTCATGTCACATGCATTATGTTCAGCCTACTTCAGTGATTTTCGTATTCAATATACTCAGTACATTCAAAGTACTTATCTCATACTTTCGTTGCGCTATATTGTCTTATACTATAGGTTTTGACGTTCAGTATCAGGATCGCGCCTAGTACGATCTCCTATCACATCAGCTGCAGTACTTTGGTGAGTCCTTATCATTCTAAGACTAGTTATCAGTATTTCATTTTATGCTATTTCAGTTTCAGATAGTTGGGGTTAGTTGGGGCCTTGTACCAACAACTTATATGATTTAGAGGCTTTCAGACAGACAGTTAGATTTTTAGCATATTATTTATGTTAGACAGACAGTTAGATTATGTTGTCAACTTTATGAGTTTTATTCAGATATTGTCACTTAGGAGTATTGCCAAACTTATTATCCAGATTATTAACTTCTGAATAAGTGATTTTCAGATTATTTAAGTATTTATAGTGTCATGCCAGGCCATGGGTTAGCTTGGGGTCACTTGTGGCTCTAAGCACCGTATTACTACTAGGGGGCAGTCTCCGGTCGTGACAATTGGTCAACCAAAAAAAAATCACCAGAAACTCATAATGACCATAACGAGTCCTGAAGGCTGTTTAGGGATGTACTCATCCCTGACCCTCAACTGGTGGTAACCAAAACTGAAATCAATCTTAGAAAACACTGTTGCACCCTGAAGCTGCTCAAACAAATCATTGATACGAGACATAGGATACTTATTCTTCACTGTCACCTTATTCAACTTTCTGTAGTCGATACACATACGCATAGAGCCATTCTTTTTCTTCACAAATAGAATTGGAGCACCCCAAGGTGACACACTGGGTCTTGGGTCTGATAAAACCCTTACCTAAAAGATTCTAAACCTGACTAGTTAGCTCTTTAAGCTTTGCAGGAGCCATGCCATAAAGAGCAATAGAAATAGGTCGGGTGCCCGACTCAAGATCAATAACAAACCTTATATCACACTCAGGAGGAAGACCAGATAGGTCAATAGGAAAAACATTAGGAAAATCACGAATGATAGGAACAAAGTCAAGCAAAGGATTCTCAACACTAATATCCCGAACATAAGAAAAGATCAACTCACAACTCCTCGACATCAGTCTCCAAGCCCGAATATAAGAAAAAATCCCTGTCGGCACGTGGCTAAAAGAACCCTGCCACACAATCAGGGGTATGCCAAGCATGGCTAAGGTGACGGTCTTAACAAAGCAATCTGAGACCACGTGATAAGGGGATAGTCAGTACATGCCTAGAATCACATCCAAATCTACCATATCTAAAACAATAAGATCAACCCAAGTATTAAACTCCCAAATAGTCACGAAAACAAGATCTATATACCTGATCCACTACTAAAGAATCACCCACGGGGGTAGCTACATGCAATGACACAGATAAAGACTCCGAAAACAAACCTAACCGCAGTGCATAATAAGCAGAAATATATGAAAATATGGAACCAGAATCAAACAAAGTAGAAGCTGGCTGATGGCATATGGAAATCGTACCTGTGATCATAACATCCGAAGCCTCACCCTCTAGCTTACTCGGTATAGTATACAACTGACCCTGTCCACTACCAGACTGGGTGCCTGCCTGACCACCTGTCCTACTTCCCTGCGGACTATATTTGGATCCCTGGAGACCACCCCTACGACCCTGTGCACCACTCATAGCTGGAGGTGGCACTGCTTTGATCGGATGTGCAGTCTGAACTGAAGGCTCAATTATCCCACTTTGGGGACACTCACGATTGAAGTGACCAACAACCCCATAGTCATAACATGCCCCTAGCACCCTGCTCTGTCTAGAAGGTCCAGTTGATCTGAAATGACCACCTCGACTCGACGATCTTGACTCAACACTCCTTTGTGGTTGACTACTACTCTGACCACCCAAACCACTATAACCAGGCTAAACCTCATCTGATATCTGAAGCACAGACCGAACGGTCCCACTAAGCCGACCTCGATACTAATAAGGTTACTACTGGGGTACCTACCCTGAAACCCTTAACCACTGAACTATGAGCCGCTGTGGCTTTCACTATAACTGGTTTGATAATGAGGTCTCTTATCGCGGCCCCCTTGGGCCTCATGATCTATCTCCTCTATCAAATACACATGCTCTATAATATCAAAAAAAGACTTCCCCAAAGTCACCAAACCCTATGTGGCCCAGTAAAGCAGTAATCTTAAAACCCTAATAAAGAATCGAATCCACTCATGCTCCGTAGGCAGAATCATCGTGGCGTGTCTAGATAACTCATGAAATCTTGCCTCATACTCGGCCACCGACATAGAGCCCTATCTCAATCCTAAAAACTCATCTTGAAGACAATCCTGCATGCTGTGAGGCATATACTTCCCCAAGAAAACCTCAGAGAATTGAGTCCAAGTCACAGGTGGAGATTCAGGTGACCTAGAATCAAGATAACCTCTCCAGCACCTCTTCTCTACTGTGTCTAGATAATAAGCAACAAAATCCACTCTGCGCGACTTAACCAACCCCAAATTCTGTAACCTCTCATCACAACCGGATAAGAACTCATAAACATCCTCTCCTGGGGTCTCGAAAACCTAGGTGGAGTCAATCTCAGAAATCTGCCCAACATCTTCTGCTCCTCCGCAGACATAACTAGCTGGGCTACTACCAGTTGTGAGACTACAAGTGCTAGCGGAATCTCTTCTTTGGAACTGTAGCTACAGGTTGTTCCCCTAAATTAATACCACCTTGTGCTGCTGGCTGAGCTCTGTAAGTCGACGAACCACCAACCCCAATAATTGTACTAATGTATCCCGGAGAACCAAAGAAGATATAAACCCAGGTGGGGCCTGTCCTGCCCCCTAGCCCACCTATTGCTGTGGTGGCGGAATACCTAAAGCTCTCTCAGGCTCAAAAGCTATACTAGGGTCCAGCGATAGCTCCCTAGCCTGATCTCGAACTAGGGCTGCTGCCCCTAACTGGAGCTTTAGCAGTGCGATCGGGGTTCTGATCCCAGGCTGCCGTACCCTGCATCCTAGCCATCTGTGCAAGAGTGAAACAAGTATAGATTTAGAGACCAACACAGACCCAACGCACGAAAGTGAATCAAAAAGTTGTGACTTTTTCAAAAAATGTTTTGTAGCCTCCCGAAGATAGGATTCAGACGTCTCCGTACTGATCCATGAGACTCTACTAAACATCGGCTCTTGTACCAACAATATCGGTGAAACCTAGGCTCTGATACCAAGCTGTAACTGTTGACACCCAATTTTGGACCGACATTTTAAAAAATAAATACTTTTGTGCTTTTTATTTGTTAAAGAGCATAAAAATTAATTTTTTACATATTTTGTTCAATTTAACACAAGTTATTGATAATTATCCTTTTTCTTGAAAATGTTAGGATATTTATCAATTTATTATAATTTTAAATAAATTATTGACGGTCGCTGATTTTTTACACAGTCCTTTTTATAAACAAATGGTTTGAGTTCTATTGAATCATCAATTTTATTTTAAACTCAAACCATAGTCTTATCTAACATTTAAATACATTTGTTAATTTATTTTTTATCACAGTCCGTTATTCATAAAAGACGGAGAAGATATTTTGCACAGATAAGTTAAGTATCCATAGTTTTGGAAAAGATCAAATAATCAATATTTTGGATGACTGACTCATGGTTTTGGATAGCCCATGATTTTCCAAAATCATGGTATTAAGCACATGATTTTTCTCTTGAGTGGTTTTATTTTCTCTATAGCACTAATCCACTCTCTTCACAATTAATGGTGGTGGAAATTTTCAAATTAGGTTAAAGAAATTATTTCTCTTTTTTCATTTTTGTCTAAATCAGTCGCTTTCCATTTTCCTGTGACCACCACCACCGAAAACACCACTAAACTGTCAAACCCCATTTTGCCTTCTTCTCCGATGACCATATCACCTGTGAACAGCCACTAACGGCGACCACCCCTCTATTCACCACCAAACCAGATCCTAAAACGCCATCTCCGGCGAACCAAACAAACCCATCGCCGCCAGAACCCACTAGACAACTAGCAACCGATGCGAGCAACCACAAGCTCCGTCCAGATCTCCTTCAACCACGAAACCACCACGAAATCAGTCACGCTAGACTGAACAACCACAACAACGATCAACAACAACCTCCTACCAGATCTAGTCGACAAGCCACTCCGGTGAACTTCGACTAGACACGACGAGCCTCGCGTTGGCTTCTCCGACAAAATGCCGATGATATTTGTTTTTCCATGGTTATGTTGTTGAGGTTTGTTTTCACTCTACTGATTCATTAATTTTCAGTTTGATTTTTGCACCATTTTGCAAGAAAAATGGTGGTTGTTTAAATCTTTTTCAAAGTATTTCATTTGTTGCTTTGTTTTCACGTTAATTATCAATACATTTGAGTTGGGGTTGTTGATTATCATTATTGTTGTTTAGTTCTAGAACCTATTTATTTTTTTAGTTATCTTTTGAATTTTCTTGGTCAATTATATGTGTTTTGCTTGTTATTGTTATTAGTGTTTTGATTTTATATTACATTTGATTTGTTGCTCCATGTAATTATTATGTTTGGACTGTTACTGATTCATCAATGTCATGCAAATTTTTAATGATTTTTATATGTTCTCTTTTTATAATATGAATTTACTTGGCCAATGAAAGAATTTCTCCATCGAATTTTCGAGGCCTCCCCATTACGAAAGACGGATTTCATTTTTAGTTCAATTATTTTATTCAAGTTTCAATACTTGGCCGATGAAGAAATTTTCATCGATTTCCAAGGCCTCCCATGTATATAAGATGGGGTTTACTTTTTGTTTATTATTTTGTTAATTTATTTTGATTTATATTTATTTATTACTAACACTTTTACCTAGTGTTTTTACAGGTGCATGGAGCTTCTTCCTAAAGAAGACACTAGAATTCAAAATTCGAGAATCATTTTGAGTTTTTTATTGTAATTATCATTTTGTTTAACGATAGAAAAATATTAGGCCGCCTTCGTTATTCGTTCTTTACTTTATTTTATACATGTTTTTTTATCTTTCTTATACAAGCAAATGATTTTTATTTCCTCCTCAATTGAAAAAATGAGTTTTGCTGGGACTCACCTTTGTGGATTCCGAAGGGTGCCTAACACCTTCCCTTTGGAATAACATGAACCCTTACCTAGAATCTAATTGGTTACGCAGACTAATTTTTCTTTAATCAAATTAACAGGTTTCCTAGTTTTCCTAAAATTAGGTGGTGACTCTCAAATATTTTTTAATTAAATTATTTAATTGATTTTTGAGTCCCGAAGTTGC
The DNA here is from genome assembly GCA_031232105.1 of Capsicum rhomboideum. Classification (NCBI taxonomy): domain Eukaryota; kingdom Viridiplantae; phylum Streptophyta; class Magnoliopsida; order Solanales; family Solanaceae; genus Capsicum; species Capsicum rhomboideum. Next base: position 135,209,597 of record CP124709.1, on the reverse strand, counting down.
GCCTTATGAAAATAGGGATAGCGACAGTAACGACCCGATTTCTCAAGTCATGATTGAGCCTACCTTATCCCACCAGTTGGCAAGCCAAGCCATAGCCCGAAACGGTAAGTAACAACGTGCAGAAAATAAGAAAGACAAGATGAAAATGACAACAACAGTAACAATAATGAGCAGAAGCTGAAAGAAAAAATATAATATATAATATCTACTGAAAAGGGAGAAGGAGGAGGACAAAATATGCAAAGTAATCCCTCCCAAGACCTGGTAAGGTCGGTACTAGAGCTACCACTAAAACAAGACCAGAGGGCTAGACAGAATCCCAAATATAAAGCTACCTTGGATATAAAAAACTAAACTTGCATAGATGGAAAAGGATCAGCCTCGGACAATAGCAAGCTCACCCCACTCCCGATCAGTACTGGAATAGAGGAATCACGTCAATACCAGCTACTAGTACTCGGATCTGCATCAAGTAAAAGATGCAGAAGTGCAGTATGAGTACCAACGTAACGGGTACTCAGTAGGAATCATCGGTCGACTGAGCTCAAATATAGGAAAAGTATAGCTAAAATGCGAGAATATAGTCTAAGTCAACAATAGATAGGAATAGAAAAGTAAATAATTACTGAACTATGCAAATACGATAAAGGAATAAGAAAAAGTGATACAGGAAAATAAATAACTCAATAGCAAGAAAACAAACCAAACATAACCTAACTCGGTCCCCATAAGTCTAGAAGGCAAACTGAAGAAGACAATTAACCAGACCATTCCCCAATAATCCGGTGGGTACACACAAGAAGTAACTGAAGTAAACGCGTAAATAATCCATAACTAATTCGATCCCAAGTAGCCATAGTAACCATCCAGATGTGCATCAGGCTTGAACCGGCACACCAAAGGATAATAACGAGAGGCCAGACACCTCGCTCGAATCAGTAATAGTGGATAATAATGAGAGGCCATACACCGAATTCGAACTGGAAATAGTAGGTAATAACGAGAGGCCACATAAATTATGTACAACAGAACTCAGTACCACTTTCAATAATCTCATAACAACCTTAATCAACACCAGAACACCCAGACCATATCATAACCAGATGCCGGACTCAAACCAAAACTCATAGTAACCATAACATAACCAGAATCCAGTGAACCCATAAGTAACCAAACTCAACTGTAAAACTAAAATGCATTTATATAAATATACATATAACTAGCTAAAAGGAAGAAATCCAAGGTTTCCAAGATTAATATCAAGCGCTAAGCTCATAAATACTACACTATACCAAGAGATAACGGGCCCGAAATCCACCAAAATGGGGCCCTAACCGGGTAAATAAGGCACAAAATATTTCAAATGATACTCGGGCTATAACTACTTTCCCAAAACTAGCATAATAGTATACCAATACCATACATAATCTCAATCTAAAGATAGGGTAAGCCTAGTCTATCTGGACGCCAGAACTAAAAAGTCCCTTCGAGAAGTCTCCGATTAGTGCCCCACTAGAACCCGAGCTTGAATAACTTAATGTAGATAATCTATTTTCTTTTGGGGATCGAATATAACATCAAAATATATATTTTTTCCCACAATTTCCTTCTTACATCAATATATACATCTATGTATAGAGAGAAAACATATTGCAGCTTATGTACTTTTTAATTAGCCAACAAAATAATGATGAAGACTTGTTTTATTTAAGAAAGATATAATGTCAAGTTGTCAAGTTACATCCATGCATATGTGTAAGTGAGTGACACCTTAGTTAGTACCTACTTGCTGTACACTTCCTCCACCTCCATGTGAAAGTGGAGGTGGCATAACCCACCTTCAATTATTTATCCACTATGTATATTTTCGGGTTTTGCATAGGTTCATGGTAAAATAAATATAACTTTTTGAATATATCATAATTAATAAAAAATTATTTCGAATAAAACCTCTATCAAATAATTATAATATTTTAACATATCTAGATTCACTATCTCCGCTTAAAATATTAATGAATTATAAAACTTTATAAAATAATATAAATATATCATAACTAAACAATTTTCACAAATAGCTAAAACAATTTAGAAAGCTAATGAAATATATCTTTTACCAAATTCTAATTTAATTTAAATATTTCATAACACGCTCGGTATTAGTAAAATTCTTAAACAAACTACCCAAAAATCGAACTGTCAGTCCCAGCAAGTTATAAATAACTTGGGGCAGTTATAGAAAAGCTCTAAAAACGAAAATACATGAAAACAAGGGAAATGACCGGAAGGGTCATTACAAATTGTTAATAAAAATATAACACTGAACCATGACTTAGTTTTTGACGTTGATAAGCATATCAGAGTAAGAATTTGAATTTTATGGGTTTTTAAATTCTAGCCTAGCGACATCAGGCGTTTATAACTACTGAGTTCTGAATTTAAATTTTATTCTTCGTGAATTTTTAAAAACAAATATTAAGTTTGGACTATAGACCCTGAGTTAAGTCGAACCAGTAGATAACTGTCTAGCTCTGTCCCAGTGCATACTGAAGTCTTGACACAAATGTGTGTTTTGCTTGTTTGGGCACGTCTAAAAATTCAACTTCTTGACATTCTTATGGTGTGTGTCTCACAGTATTGAAAATGAGGATGCAAATAGGGCTCACCTTATTGAAAATGAGAATGCAATAGTCCATGAGTTCAAATCACAAAAAAAAAAGAGGGCTCTGTTTTGTTAATCTATTTCGGGTTGATTAGTTCGACTCTCTCTGTCGTTTCATTTTAACCGTTGCTTTAATTTTTCCATGCTCATTAAAAAAAAAAAATACAAGGTATGATTTAATAAGTTATATCTTATATTTAATAACAGTAGATCAATTTTTTTCTTCTTAAATATTGTGTCATTCAGCTTAACGATAAGTCGTTGGTTAAATGTCTTAAAACTTGTATCCTAATAATATACATCCATCAACTTTAAATCCTACCACTAAGCCATTGTTATTATTCTTGTTGTTATTTTATTGTTATTATTTATTACAAATGGAATCCACGATAAAAACATCAAACGATAGAAAATACAAGGGTGGTGGGGGTTGGTGTCACGCCCCGAGTCGAGGCCGTGGACGTGGCACGCACCCGATACTATTGCTAGTACGAGCCAATGTTCTGACATATGATATGAGCATACATCTAACATAATGAATAAAGAGAAAACAGTATGAAATAAGATTCCTTAAAAGAAAAAAAAGACTTTCATCAATGTTCATTAATATCATTTAATGTCTGACGATACCAATAGTTATGATAAATAAAGACTAAAAATTACAAAATCTATTTGATAACTAAACAAGTCTGTGAAGCCTCTAATGAGTAATATTGACAGCCCTCGGCATACCCCAATATTGGAAGAAACATAAGAAAATCATATTATCAAAACTTCCCCCCCCCCCCCCCCAAATAGAAAGGAGGCTCACCAATGGCAGAAGATAAAAATCCTAATGATGCGCCTAGTCATGGACTTGAGAGCTTGAACCTACATCATGAAATGATGTAGCGCCAAAGACGGTCAATACGTGAAATGTATTGGTATGTGAGACCGTACCAGGAAAATAATGAAAAATGGAGAAATATTAATGTAAAAAGTTTAGTCCAAGTGATGACAAGCTGGAAAAGAACAAGAGCATAAACTGAAGTGATATCTGACAAAGTATGGTAAATTTAAGCCTTAGTTATTTGTGCGAGCAAGTGGTGAACCAACATAAACCACCATGTGAGCGCATGAAGTCTAATCTCGTCCCGATCAGCTAAGCCATCCTACACCTTATTGGGCATAGGACATGGCATGACATGATTTGCTAGCAAGGATCCCTAATTAATGTCATGTCCCGAATCCCATTCGGGACTGACTGGCACCCGAAGCCGATAAGGCCCGAGAGAACCAATCTTTACTCATGTCCAATCATATGCATACCATAAGAAACATCACCACCACGTAAGTATATAAAATGCTAATAGAGGAAATCATGGAGCATGATATATATACATATAAGAAACTTGACCGTTAGGGCCATCAAGTCAAGAAGGACATACACCTCTTACATTCATATACCCACATATGTCTATAAAAGCCTCTAACAGAAGTACATACATGACCAACCTAAATTCGGGACAAGTCCCCGCTTTACATAACATTTACAATACCAAAACCAATGTACAACTTAACACGGAAAGCCCCGAACCAACTAGAGCTTACCAAAGATCAGTGGATATCTTGCAGCTTACTGGGGAGGTCTACTAGTACCTGCGCCTGCAGCAAGTAAGGTAAATTCCCCAAGAGGGGTCAGTACGAAGAATGTACTGAGTATATAAGGCAAATAGTAACTGTGTAAGATATAAGAACTTTCAAGGGTTCAAGTACAAGTGAATGATTAATGTAAAATAACCCATGATTCTATGTACATTTGGAAACACGTATCTTGCTTTCTTTGCATTCTTTGCATATGCATTCATTTGTCATTAACCATTGTCATGTGATAACCGGGCCCCAACTGATCGGTGGTTTATAATGATATATATCAAATGGGATCGTTCCAGCCAGGCTTATGCCCCTTAGAGTGCCACCCATAAATGATATATTAGTGGGATCGTTCCAGCCAGGCTTATGCCCCTTAGAGTGCCACCCACAATTAAACAATATTGGGAGCGTTCCAGCCGGACTTATGTCCCTTAGATTGCACTCCCCAACTGAACAATTATGCATTACTTCATTCCTTTACTTTTGAGATATTGGTACTTTGGTTACTATTGCATTATTGGAACATTTGGGACAACATTATTGGAACATTTGGAACAATGTAAACATTTATGTAACACATGAATAACGATTGATCAATGGATAAGGAACATGTGAGTAACAAAATGACTACTTGACTTGGAATACTTTTGGACATTTCGGAATAAGATAAGTACAATGCCAATGTGATCAATATGAGCTGCAGAAGGATACGGACAGAGTAACCTTACATACCTCGTATTCTCAATATAAATACTCAATCTTATACGTGAACACAATAGTCCCGCTCCTTCCTTATGTTTCACTCTACAATACAAATACATAACGGAATTTACATTAACCACCAACCACTTTACAAATGCATATGACGTCAATGAATTACATGTTTGCCTTTAAAATTGTCATTTCCCCCTTGACAATACCATTGATGAAATTATCATACTAATAATCCCACAATATTCCCAACATTGACCAAAATATCATAAACCATTAGCATGTCACACCAAGTTCATACTTTCCACTCTTCATCACCACAACATCACAATTATTCCATCAAATTACTTCAATACACCTCACAACAACAAATCGGCCAAAATTCCATAATTTACACTTATATGAAATTAACAAGTTTAATAACATAATCACACCATACATGTTGATATTTCATCCATACCATGCTCTTTCATCAAAATCACAAGGCATATTTCAAGTGTAAATCCCATGGATAACACATCTTTTAGCACAAACACAAAGTGCCATGTTCAACACTTCCAAGCATAACCAACATGATCTACATACTCTCCCATGCATATAATATATTAATCCATAACAATAATCACTTACATAAGCTTGAAAAATGATGATCTTACTCCAAAAGTTGGCTTAGGGTTCTTTAAGAGTTGAGAGAAATTTTGGGAAATTGCTAGAAATGTGTTGTGTGTTCCTTTGAATAAAAATCAGATTTTTCCTTTCATTATGTCACCAATTCCATACACTTTTTCTATAACAACAATTTCCAAAAATGACACATAAAGAGAAATCAACTTAGGGCATAACCATATCATACATGTTGATGTTCAAACCATCAACTCACTTCTTTCAAGACCACAAGGCCACTTCCAAGTTCAAATCACCAAAATAACACAACTTGTGTCACATATAAACAAAAGTGCCCCAATCAACCCTTTTAGACATAACCATCAAAATCCATACCATCTCTTATGCACATAATATATTAAAACACAAGAATAGGCACTTACCAACACTTACAAAGTGATGATCTTGGCAAAATAAGTGTAGTTGCCTTAGACTTGAAAAGGGTTTCTTTTGGTTTCTTGGAATTCTCTAGAAAATATAGGAAATGGCAAGGTGTGTTGAATGATAAAAATCTGATTTTTTTGAGCTTATATATATCATCCTTGGCTAATATTTAGTCAAGGATGAGGTGTCCAAGTGGGTCAAGGAAGAATGGGTCATTTTTCCTTGTTTTGGGCCATGTCTTCATGTAAATTTTTGGGCCAAGTTTGAGCCCAATAGCCAATATGCATTAAATCCCACACTTGCATGTATTATATACCCTTTATTACACATTCACTTAATTTCATCACGTAGTCGCATACATTCAGAAAATTTCGGGGTGTTACATTCTCCCCTCCTTAAGAACATTCGTCCTCGAATGTTAAAAGTAGTAGTAATCAATTCAACAAATTAGGTTTAGATACCTTCGTCACATTGCCATATATTAAAATGCTCATGTGTACTTACCCGTTATTACTTCAAGTCACACCTTGGACCTCCTCTTCAGTTTGGAACAAATACGGATACTTCGCTTTCATTCTTTCTTCAGCTTCCCATGTAATTTCTTCCACTTGTTGATTTCTCCAAAGCACCTTGACGGAAGCTACATCTTTATTCCTTAACCTCTTGACTTGTCTATCTAAAATAGCAATGGGCACTTCTTCATAAGTAAGATCTTTCGTTACTTGTACATCTTCGATGGGAGCAATTTGAGACGGATCTCCTATGCATTTTCGAAGCATCGAAACATGAAATACTGGATGCACTGTAGAGAGTTCTTGGGGAAATGCTAATTCATATGCCACTTGACCAAATCTTCTAATAATTTCATATGGGCCTATATACCGTGGACTCAATTTTCCTTTCTTTCCGAATCGCATTACCCCTTTCATCGGTGACACCTTTAAAAATACCCAATCACCTATGGCGAATTCAAGCCCTCTTCTTCTAACATCGGCATATGATTTGTGGCGACTTTGGGCCGTTTGTAACCGCTGTTGGATCACTTTAACTTTCTCTATAGCCTGATGAACAGTATCTGGCCCAAGTAAAGCAGTTTCACCTGCTTCGAACCATCCAATTGGTGATCTGCATTTCCTTTCGTACAAAGCTTCATAAGGTGCCATTTTAATACTTGAATGATAGCTATTGTTGTAAGCAGATTTGATAAGAGGCAAATGGTCGTCCCAACTGCCTTGAAAATCTAACGTACAAGCTCGTAGCATATCTTCAAGTGTTTGGATAGTACGTTCCGCTTGTCCATCTGTTTGAGGATGGAAAGCCGTACTCAAATTCACCTGTGTACCCAATCTCTTCTGAAAAGATTTCCAAAAGTGCGCTGTAAACTGTGCTCCTCTATCTGATATAATGGAAAGTGGAATATCATGTAACCGCACTATTTCTTTAACGTACAATCTTGCATAATCCTCAGCTGTATAGGTGGTCTTGACTGGTAGGAAATGCGTTGACTTGGTAAGCCTGTCCACTATAACCCATATAGAATCAAATTTCCATAACGTACGAGGCAAACCTGTAATGAAGTCCATATTAATCATATCCCATTTCCAGACTGGAAGATTGATACATTGCATGTAACCTCCCGGTTTCTGATGCTCTACTTTCACTTGTTGACAGTTCGGGCATTGAGCGACAAATTCTGCAATGTTCTTTTTCTTATTTCCCCACCAATACACTTCTTTCAAGTCATGGTACATTTTAGTCTCACCCGGATGAACAGAATAGCGCGAGTGATGCGCCTCTGTCATAATTCGTTTCCTCAGCTCATTTACATCTGGTACACATAATCTTCCTTGACATTGAAGTACCCCTTCTTGTGTAAGATCAAAGCCCGCAGTTAGACCCTGTTGCACACTCTCTTTTAGCTGCAATAACATAGAATCCGCAAACTGCTTCTCTTTTACTTCAGCTATTAAGGAAGATTCTGCTGCATGTTGCACAATAACCCCTTCATCTGGAGATTCAATAAGACGGACTCCCAAGCTGGCTAGTTGATGTAGATCTTTGATTATCTCTTGCTTTTCAGTCAACTGGCCACTAGTACTTTCTACTGCCTTGCGGCTCAATGCATCAACTACTACATTTGCTTTGCCTGGATGATAAAGAATATCAATATCATAGTCTTTTAAGAGCTCTAACCACCTTCGTTGCCTCAAATTGAGTTCTTTCTGCTTAAAGATATATTGCAAACTTTTGTGATCAGTATATATATCAACATGAACCCCATACAAATAATGACGCCATATCTTTAAAGCAAAAATCACCGCTGCTAATTCAAGATCATGTGTGGGATAATTTTTCTCATATGGCCGCAACTGTCGTGAGGCATATGCTATGACATTACCATGCTGCATCAACACACATCCGAGGCCAACCCCGGAAGCATCACAATACACTGCATAACCTTCGGTACCTTCGGGAAGCACTAGAACTGGAGTGGAGGTCAATTTATCTTTCAACTCTTGGAAGGTTTTCTCACACGCATCATTCCACTAAAATTTAACTGCCTTATGTGTAAGCTTTGTTAACGGTGCAGCAATGGAGGAAAAACCTTCCACAAATCTTCGGTAATAACCTGCCAGCCCAAGAAAACTACGAATTTCTGTGGGTGTCGTAGGTCTTGGCCAATTTTTCACTGCTTCAATCTTTTGTGTATCAACCTGTATCCCTTCATCTGACACAATGTGACCCAAGAATGCAATGGATTTCAACCAAAATTCACACTTAGAGAACTTTGCATACAACTTACGTTCACGAAGAATCTGCAACACTTGCCGTAAGTGATTAGCATGGTCCTCTAGTGATCTTGAATAAACCAGGATGTCATCTATAAATACCGTGACGAATACGTCTAGAAATGGCTTAAATACCCTATTCATCAAATCCATGAACACAGCTGGTGCATTTGTTAGTCCAAATGACATAACTAAAAATTCATAATGGCCATACCGTGTTCGAAAAGCTGTCTTGGGTACATCTTCTTCTCTAACTCTGACTTGGTGGTAACCCGACCTCAAGTCAATCTTTGAAAAACACTTGGCACCCTGTAACTGATCAAACAAATCATCAATTCGAGGGAGGGGATATTTGTTCTTGATAGTTACCTTATTCAATTGCTGATAGTCGATGCACATTCTCAGCGTGCCATCTTTCTTCCGTACAAATAATACCGGTGCACCCCATGGGGACATACTAGGCCTAATGAAGCCCTTGTCCAGCAAATCTTTCAACTGCTCCTTCAATTCCCGCAATTCTGCTGGAGCCATTCTATATGGAGGGATAGAAATAGGCTGAGTGCCTGGAATTACATCAATGCCAAACTCTACTTCCCGTTCTGGGGGTAAGCCTGGAAGATCCTCTGGAAATACGTCAAGAAATTCATTGACTACTGGAACCGACTGCGGAGTTAATGGTGCCACATCATTATCCTTCACTTGTACTAAGTGACATATGTACCCTTTGGCAATCATTTTCCTTGCTTTCAAATAGGAAATAAATTTCCCTCTTGGTGCCCCCACATTACCCTGCCATTCAAGAATATTTCCTTGCAGAAAACGAAAATGTACCTTCTTGGCTCGGCAATCCACCGTGGCGTAACAAGAGGCTAACCAATCCATTCCCATGATCACATCAAATCCACCATATTCAATTCAATAAGATCGGCCAAAGTATCATGATCACATACAGTTACCAAGCAATCACGATAAACTCTTTTTGCAACAATGGACTCACCGACTGGTGTGGATACTTCAAATGACTTAATTAATAATTCCGGCATTCTTTTAAATTTTGCAGCAATCAATGGAGTAACATATGATAATGTAGAACCCGGATCAATCAATGCATATACATTGTGCGAAAATATGGATAATGTACCTGTGACCACGTCAGGAGAAGCCTCTGAATTCTGCCGGTCCACCAAAGCATAAGTACGGTTCTGAGCTCCACTGGAACTAGCTGCTCCTCTAGCACCTCTGCCATGACCAGCAAGCTGTACACCCCTGCCTAGAGAGGGAACAGATGATGAGGATGCAACAGCTGATCCTGTAGATCGTGCTACACCACCTGTGCCCATTTGTGGGCAGTCTCTCACTATATGCCCTGACAACCCGCACCAGAAGCAGACATTTGTCCCAATACGACATGTACCTACATGATGCTTTCCGCAACGCTGACATGGCTGACGAGAAGATCCCGATGTCTGTGATCCTGGCATACTACTGCTCTGCCCACTGTAACTGCTCCTGAACCCTCAAAATTGAGGTTGAGCTCCCTCCGGGGAATAAGAGAATGAAGGTCTAGGCGGTCTAGGATACATCCGGGGCCTAGAGTCTCCTTGGGACACCATAGACTGTCCCATAGGTCTAGCCCTCTTTGAAGGCCCTCTCTCAAATTCGTGTACCCTTCTTCTCTGCCTCTGGTCTTCCATTTTCTGTGCAAAAGCCTGGATTCGGGCTATGTTCATATCTTTGTTTAAGGCAACAATAGTGCAATCCCGTACCAAATATAGCTCCAACCTGTCCACATATCTATGGACTCTATCTGTCATTGTAGCCACTACATTGGGCGCATATCGGGCCAAAGAATTAAATTGCAGACTGTATTCTCTGACACTAAGATTCCCTTGACGCAGATTCAGGAATTGATCCGCACGAGCCTCACGGATCTCATAAGTAAGGTAGTGATCAAGGAAAGCCGCTTTAAAATCTTCCCAATTAGGTGGGTTTACACCAATACCACGAGCCTTCTTCCAGTCCTCATACCATAATATAGCCTCTCCCTTCAATCTATAAGCCGCAAGCTCCCCCGTTTCTACACCCGTTACATGCATCACCTCCAGAGCCCTTTGGATTTGATCTATAAAATCTTGTGGGTCTGCATTTAGATCTGATCCAATAAATGTAGGAGGATCTAGTTTCAGGAAATCCTGCGTTCGTATACTAGCTGCTCTCGCTGCACTATCATTACCTGTCATCGGACCACCTTTTCCCTGAACCTGTGCAACAACTATTCTGGTCAACATCTGTACTGCATTCTTTAGGTCCTGGTCAGTAGTATTCACTGGTGGCTCTACCGGTACGTCTCTTCCTCTTGACTCTTCTGAAACTGGAAGAGTAGAAGAAGCCTGTGATTCCATCTCTGGTTCAGCGCCACCTTGATTAATTGGTTCAGGCGGGGCTCTACTAGTTCCTTCTCCAGCAATTCTGTCTAGTCTCTTGCTTTTACCTCGACCTCTTCTTTTCATCGGCATTTTCTATAATATACAAGAACAACAATGTTTATGGTCAGAATCAAGTATACCTATAACTTCGGCTCTAATGCACGATCTAGAAATGAAGGAATGAAACAACTCCTAAATGTCCCGTAGCCTCCTACTTATAAATGTGGTGCACAACACATTGATAAGTAAGACTCTACTCAGACACGGCTTTGTAGACACCCTTAGGACGACCTGCTCTGATACCACTTTTGTCATGCCCCGAATCCCATTCGGGACTGACTGGCACCCGAAGCCGATAAGGCCCAAGAGAACCAATCTTTACTCATGTCCAATCGTATGCATACCATAAGAAACATCACCACCACGTAAGTATATAAAATGCTAATAGAGGAAATCATGGAGCATGATATATATACATATAAGAAACTTGGCCGTTAGGGCCATCAAGTCAAGAAGGACATACACCTCTTACATTCATATACCCACATATGTCTACAAAAGCCTCTAACAGAAGTACATACATGACCAACCTAAATTCGGGACAAGTCCCCGCTTTACATAACATTTACAATACCAAAACCAATGTACAACTTAACACGGAAAGCCCCGAACCAACTGGAGCTTACCAAAGATCAGTGGATAGCTTGCAGCTTACTGGGGAGGTCTACTAGTACCTGCGCCTGCAGCAAGTAAGGTAAATTCCCCAAGAGGGGTCAGTACGAAGAATGTACTGAGTATGTAAGGCAAATAGTAACTGTGTAAGATATAAGAACTTTCAAGAGTTCAAGTACAAGTGAATGATTAATGTAAAATAACCCATGATTCTATGTACATTTGGAAACACGTATCTTGCTTTCTTTGCATTCTTTGCATTTGAATTCATTTGTCATTAATCATTGTCATGTGATAACCGGGCCCCAACTGATCGGTGGTTTATAATGAGATATATCAAATGGGATCGTTCCAGCCAGGCTTATGCCCCTTAGAGTGCCACCCATAAATGATATATTAGTGGGATCGTTCCAGCCAGGCTTATGCCCCTTAGAGTGCCACCCACAATTAAACAATATTGGGAGCGTTCCAGCCGGACTTATGTCCCTTGGATTGCACTCCCCAACTGAACAATTATGCATTACTTCATTCCTTTACTTTTGAGATATTGGTACTTTGGTTACTATTGCATTATTGGAACATTTGGGACAACATTATTGGAACATTTGGAACAATGTAAACATTTATGTAACACATGAATAACGATTGATCAATGGATAAGGAACATGTGAGTAACAAAATGACTACTTGACTTGGAATACTTTTGGACATTTCGGAATAAGATAAGTACAATGCCAATGTGATCAATATGAGCTGCAGAAGGATACGGACAGAGTAACCTTACATACCTCGTATTCTCAATATAAATACTCAATCCTATACGTGAACACAATAGTCCCGCTCCTTCCTTATGTTTCACTCTACAATACAAATACATAACGAAATTTACATTAACCACCAACCACTTTACAAATGCATATGACGTCAATGAATTACATGTTTGCCTTTAAAATTGTCATTTCCCCCTTGACAATACCATTGATGAAATTATCATACTAATAATCCCACAATATTCCCAACATTGACCAAAATATCATAAACCATTAGCATGTCACACCAAGTTCATACTTTCCACTCTTCATCACCACAACATCACAATTATTCCATCAAATTACTTCAATACACCTCACAACAACAAATCGGCCAAAATTCCATAATTTACACTTATATGAAATTAACAAGTTTAATAACATAATCACACCATACATGTTGATATTTCATCCATACCATGCTCTTTCATCAAAATCACAAGGCATATTTCAAGTGTAAATCCCATGGATAACACATCTTTTAGCACAAACACAAAGTGCCATGTTCAACACTTCCAAGCATAACCAACATGATCTACATACTCTCCCATGCATATAATATATTAATCCATAACAATAATCACTTACATAAGCTTGAAAAATGATGATCTTACTCCAAAAGTTGGCTTAGGGTTCTTTAAGAGTTGAGAGAAATTTTGGGAAATTGCTAGAAATGTGTTGTGTGTTCCTTTGAATAAAAATCAGATTTTTCCTTTCATTATGTCACCAATTCCATACACTTTTTCCATAACAACAATTTCCAAAAATGACACATAAAGAGAAATCAACTTAGGGCATAACCATATCATACATGTTGATGTTCAAACCATCAACTCACTTCTTTCAAGACCACAAGGCCACTTCCAAGTTCAAATCACCAAAATAACACAACTTGTGTCACATATAAACAAAAGTGCCCCAATCAACCCTTTTAGACATAACCATCAAAATCCATACCATCTCTTATGCACATAATATATTAAAACACAAGAATAGGCACTTACCAACACTTACAAAGTGATGATCTTGGCAAAATAAGTGTAGTTGCCTTAGACTTGAAAAGGGTTTCTTTTGGTTTCTTGGAATTCTCTAGAAAATATAAGAAATGGCAAGGTGTGTTGAATGATAAAAATCTGATTTTTTTGAGCTTATATATACCATCCTTAGCCAATATTTAGTCAAGGATGAGGTGTCCAAGTGCGTCAAGGAAGAATGAGTCATTTTTCCTTGTTTTGGGCCATGTCTTCATGTAAATTTTTGGGCCAAGTTTGAGCCCAATAGCCAATATGCATTAAATCCCACACTTGCATGTATTATATACCCTTTATTACACATTCACTTAATTTCATCACGTAGTCGCATACATTCGGAAAATTTCGGGGTGTTACAATTAGCCCCTTTTGGGACACATGAAAAAAAAGAGTCATCCGACTTACGAAATTATCTCTATCCTATGTCGGCAAATGTAATTTCGGTCATTTGTCATTTAGACCTATGTCTTCTCGGTCAGCCAACTAACTCCCTTATGCTCACAGTGTAATCTTATTTATTCATGATCAAAGTTTCAGCTTTACAAGGATCATGCTCGTAGTTTGGCCTTTTTAGACTCATGTACATAATTTGGCTTTTTTAGGCACAAAGTCATAGATATGCCACTTTAGGGATGCCCGGGAATTTCCATATTAGGTTCTTATCATTCCATAACATATTTGGGGAGTCATGAGAGGTAACTGTCATCATACTTTATGTCATAGTTCATTGTCTAGCTTTTATAGCATTTAGGGGAATTACAGAGTAACTTAAAGTATTCTTGTTGAGGGTGGATCATATTCATATCAAAAGTGAGGATATTCAAGTTATTATGCTATAGAGAAATAATTTAAGAACTTACACCTTTTAGTTGCAAGGAAAACGAAGAAGTTCACATTATGGATTACAAAAAGTCCATTTATCAAGTTTTCAAATCGGGGATAGTTCAAGAAAATATTACGAAGTTCATAGTTCATATTAAAAAAAATGGGGGTTTCAAGTTACGATAGTAAACAAAAAAATCAAAATTTATATCTTTTTGCTGTAAGAAACTAACAAGAGCAGTTCATAGTTAAGATCATAAAACAACATAAAATTCATCATTTAACAAGTTCATTCGCTGGGACAGATTCAATGAAATTTTATATCGTTCATGCTACAATTCAAATCATTAAACAAAATATAACTGCAATGTTCATGGTTTTCACAAATATCATGAGTTTCATAATTTTCCAGATTCAAGAATCTTTCATCAAATCATAAGGGTTAGTGAAATTCACCCAATTTGTGGAAAGCTTATGACGTAAAGAGTTATACAAGAATTTCCCAAACAACTTACTAAAAGAACTCTATTATTCGACAAGAACACGGAAATTTCTTCAACCCTAATTAGCTTGAGAGTAAATGGAACTAGAGGAGAACAAATCCCAAAAGAAACATGAAAAGAAGTAGTCATACATACCACAAATCATTAGAGGAACTGGTGATCGTGAAGGAGGGAACTAAGCTTGATTCTTGAGTCAATTCTCTTGGATTTCTTAAGCTTGAGTTTGAGAGGAAGGAGAGAGGTGTTAAGGGCAGAAAAAATGTCTGAAACTGATGAAGAAAAAGGTTTTAAAATGTATTGGGGTTTATCGGATAAGGAAAGGACGAAATTAACCCTCCAAGAATGTGAAAAGAAAAGAAAAATAAAAAAATTTCGTCTGGTATAGGGCTGTTCTGACTGTTCATAGTAAAACACACATAACTTTTTACTTAGCACTCAGATTGACGAGCTGTTGGTGGCGTTGGAAAGAAGACTTAAAAAGCTTTAATTTGATAGGTAATGGGTCATGAAACTCTACATATTCTAGGAGAAATGCTTGTTTGAAATCGATCCTTGTATGAACCTATACGAAAACTTAATTGTTAAAGAACCTTTCAACTCAAATTTGTTTTAGAGATTTCTTATGCCCTTAATTCATATCCAATACCCCTCCCACACTTAATACATGACATTTACACCTAGATACAATAAATTTTCTAGATTCAGGTCTAACTACATATGTAGAACGGTCCAAATTATTTTTTTTAGCCCGAAAGTTCAGGGTGTTACAGTTGGGGTGTTGGGGGTAAGCAAATGTCATTTTGTTGTTTGGCATTTACTCAAGGGAAAATGATCAAAAATACTCCATACTTTCGTATTTAGCTAAATTTGCCCTAGGTATACTATGGGGCCAAATATAATCATGTCGTTACTTAAGTATGCAAAAGTACCCCTCATTTTGATGGAATACCCCAAATCAACCAAAATAACCCGAATTCACTTAAATTGTGCAGTATCCTCTTTTAACCCGACCTGACCCATCATCAAGCCTAATTTTTCGATCAGGGCCACCTTCCATGAAACCTCTCCCCAGTAGCATAGGTTCCATTGCCAATTTAAGTATTCCTTGATGAAAACTATTCACCTGGAAATTTATTTGGATGACAGAGTCAAACTACAACCTGAAATAGTGCCTAACTCAGAACTAGATCGAGGTTAATCGAGTGTTTCAAGTTGGAACTTAGTAGTTACAGTATTTGGAATGCTATAATATAAGATGTTCCTACCATTCCATTTAAACAACTAGCTTCTGCTCCTTTCAGAATATTTCAGTGACAGCAACAAACATGATATTTGATCCTGCTGACTTTAACTGCATAAGAAACAGCCTCTCCGGCGTCATTGACAATTGCAAATCAATTTAGTGTGTATCTCAGATGCTCTCTCCATGTGTATGTATAGAATGCGTGTGTGATTATAATGGTGAGTGCAACTGTAGTGTATTGTGAGTGAAGTGGAAAAATAGTGGTTGGAAAGCAGGGGTATTTACTTTAGATGGAAGGAAAAGTGTTGTTAGTCAGTTCATGTCCTCAACTACGGTCAAACATTGGGCAGCTTTTGAACAGATTCTATTTTACTTGAAAGGAGCTCATGGACTTAGCATATTATAAACAATCACAACCATACTCGTATTGGGTGTTTTGCGGATGTTGACTGATCTGCTTCCAAAATCAATAGAAGATCCACTACAGACTATCGTGTCTTTGTTGGAGGGAACTTGGTAGCATGGAGAAGTAAGAAGCAAAATATTGTATCTCGATCTAGTGCAGAATCTGAGTACAGAGCTATGTAACAGTCGATGTGTGAAGTTATGTGCATACATCATCTTTTAACTGAAATTGGGTTGAAGCATCATATTTCAGCAAAACTCTGGTGTGATAATCAAGTTGCTCTTCATAGTGCGTCAAATCCAGTATATCATGAAAGAACTAAACATATTAAGGTTGACTGTCACTTCATTCGCGAGAAGATTCAGGAAAATTTGATTTCTATTAGAGAAACTAGCTGATTTAATCACAAAGGCGGTGAATGGGGCTCGAGTTGATTACCTTTGTAACAAGTTGGGCATGATTAATATCTGAAAATTGTGTAATTTAAGTGAAATCGGGTTATTTTGGTTGATTTGGGGTTTCCATCCAAATGAGGGGTATTTTCGCATACTTTAGAAACGGCATGGGTATATTTGGCCCCATAGTATAACTTTTAGCTAAGTTACGAAAGTAGAGGGGCATTTTTTGACCCTTTTCCCTTTACTTAATCCAGTGCTTTTCAGATACAAACGACACACCATAACTCCTCATTCCCTTCAAGTAGAGGGTTTTGGTTTTTGAAGAATTTGAGTCAATTTGATTTCGTGAATGAAGCTTCTTATGCTCGTAACTTAGTGTTGATGCAATAGTTTCTGGGTGCACAATGTGTCCAAAATTACTAACAACATACTATGCATCATAATAAAAGGACTCAGTTCAAACCGTATAAAGCAACAGTGCACTTTTCTTCTATTGTCTCAATTTTTTTATTTTTTGTGAGCTTCTCAAACCAAGAAACAAGCAAGATCTGGTGAGCGAATGAAGAGCAAAAGAATCGTGTCTGGACATTGAAGTTGAGTCATTTTTTTAGAGAAAAATAAGAAATGATTGCCACCTCACCACCGGCCTAATAATAATTATAGAAACACAGGGAAATTCCAGACTGGTCTTCCAAATCATCAATGCGTCAATTCCAGTTTCTTCATCACGGTGTTGGGTAAGTGGTTCTATTTGGAGTTCCATTGTTTCAAGGATTTTTATCTCCAGAATCTGAAGAACTACTAGGTGATCTTCCCATAAAATGGGCAAAGGATGCTTTTTTAGACTTGACTTGCCTTTTCCTTCTGTGACATTCTTATTATTGTCCTTTGACACAATGGTTTCCAATAGATTCTGGTTACTTATATAGTTATATATGTATCTTAAATTGAATTAGAAAAATGATTCTTTTCTTATCACAATAAAATGAATTTCCTGTAAACTCAGATTAGCTAAAATGACCATTTATAAATGGTTTTGCATCATTTGCATATATTGTCTCTCACACCATCACCTGTACTAAAAGCCCTTGGATGTGTTCCAACATGATAACTTTTAAAACCCGACATTACTCGAACAGAAGGTGGAAGATTAACAGGAGACAGACCTTGAGCTGATTTTACTAACTGCCCATTGTTAAGTTTACAGGCTCGGTATGGCCGCGAAAAGGATTTGGTTTCTGACAACCTTCAAGTCTGATGATAAGCAAAGCGAGTCAGCACAATTGGGAATTAAGAATGTCTGCAATCTCGAAAACACACACATGAACACTGTTAGAGAAATATCTAGTTTCACTACTTGCTCAAGACCTCAACTTGCTTAGAGGATACCATGTTGAAATTTAGTGACCAACTCAGCTAAAAGCTTTATGTGTTGATTACAACAATCTTTATTTTAAGAAAATTAGAAATCCTCTAGTTTTATGTCATCTTCAGGAATAAAATTATGCCAGAGAGATAATAGTTGTAAACAAGAGTATTTCAAACTATAATGATTTTTTTCCCATTCAAATCAGATAACTCATAGAACAGAAACAAGTCTTAGCAGTTGAAGAAGATAGACAGGATGGTGAAAATGCAAGGAAGCAAAGAAAGGAGAAAAGGAAACTAGCAATGATGCAGAGATATTTGAGATTACTCCAACAAAAAGATGATTTGGAACAACAGATTCAAACAACATGCTCAGCATGCAAAAAGTTGATTCTTGATCTTCTGTAACATCCCTACAACATCTTTCATGTTAGTCTTTCTTGCCAGAGATTCAGCACAGAAATCTAATGCCACTTTAATGATTGATGCCACAATATCAAGCTCCTTCTGTAAGCGATTATCCGTTGGTGTTACCAAGTTGGCATCTACATCATCCATTACTGCATCTGGAAGTGAATAACTCACCCATTGCTTCAAGCTAAGATCTCTCTCAAACTCATTAGACTTTCTCCTAGTAAACATTTCCAGCAACATGATCCCGTGACTATAGACATCACACTTTGTTGACACCAATCCATCCAGTCCATACTCTACAGTCAAACAATTAATTTAAATATGCAATATACTTTCTAGGTGGGAAAAAGGAAAGGAAAAATCAGCAAAACTAAGAGACGTACCTGGTGCGATATAACCCAATGTTGCTAAGGTTTTAGTGTATAAATCACCCTCATCTTCACCAAGAAGTTTTGAAATACCAAAGTCGCTTAGGTGGGCAACCATATCCTCATCCAGCAGGACATTGCTAGGCTTTAGATCACAGTGAATCACAGGCAATGAGAACCCATGGTGAAGATACTCCAAAGCACATGCCACATCTATCATTATGTTTAGTCTTTGCCTGCTGTCGAGGAAGTAGTTGTGCGAACACAAATACTTCTCAAGACTCCCATTAGGCATATACTTGAGCGCTAAAGCCTTAAAGTCAAGATTGGAACAACTAGTAATGACTTTTACGAGATTCCTATGTCCAAGGCTGAGCAAAAGTTCACATTCCGTATCAAAACTCTTGAATGCCGCATCCAGTTGGAGATTGAACACTTTAACAACAATTGCAGTTCCACTTCTAAGAACGCCTTTGTAGACAGGGCTAAAACTTCCAGAACCAATCAGATTACTCTCGCTAAGCGCATCAGTTGCTTGGAGCAATTCATAGTATGAAATTCTTTCTCTTGATACGGTAGACAATGAATCAGCTTGTTGAGGAGCTCTTTTACCTCTTCTATACCTTATTATCCATACAAACACAAAGGTGATAGGAACAAATAAAAGTGTGATGCCCAGCAAAAGAAATAGAACTAACAATTTTTTCCTATTTGATTTGTGTTTAGATGAAGTTGGGCATGGTGGGACACTAAATCTTGAAGAACCACACAATGCTTCATTGTAGATGAAATATTTACTCGAGCGGTTCTTGAAAGGACCCCCGGAGGGTATTTCACCATACAATTTGTTGATAGAAACATTGAAATATGTCAGGTTTAGAAGTTTCTCCAAAGACTTAGGAATGATTCCCAATATATTGTTATGAGAAAGGTCTAGGAATTCCAAACCTACCATGTTGCTCATTGAGTCGGGTATAGATCCTTGCAACTTGTTGTGTATCAAAGAAAGCTACACCAAATTTTGCAGTTATCCAATTTCTCTAGGAATTCCATTTAAGAATTGATTCATTGACAGATCAATTTGTGTCACAGCCGTTAGATTTCCGATTTCTGGAGGTAAAGAACCAACCTTGTTGCTCGACGATAAGTCAAGAACCAATAGATCTTTAAGGTTCCCTAAGCTTGCTGGTATATTGAAAATCAATTTACTGGAACTCATATGTATCACTCTAAGGGAAGTAATGTTCCCTAAACAATTCGGAAGAGATCCTGGAAGTTGATTTTGACCAAAGTAAATATCACCCCAAATGCTGCAATTTACAAATGTTATCTCCAATAAATCCTGTAGGCTTGTTGTCACTCAAGTTAAAGCGCTGAAGGTTTCTCAAGTTGCCAATTGTTGTGGGAATCGATCCAACCAAGTTGTTTCCAGAAATATCAAGGAACAATAAGCTGCTTAAGTGTCACGACCCGAGCCTAGGCCCTGGCCTTGACGGGCATCCCGAACCAATGGTGGCCCGAGAAGACCCCTTAGCATTACATCATAAGATAGTTATAAATAAAGTACGAAAAGAGACCCATAATCATATCTATCTATAATATTATAAAAGTGGGAAGTCACTTAGTTAAAAGTTAGATTACTATAATACCCTTCAAATATTAGTTGACTTAATTACCCTTTATTCTAAACCTAAACTCCTATAAATTGCATTAACTACAACCTCCTAAATTCTAATAATCACCACCTCTTAATCAAGTAAATATTCCTTCCAACAGTCATCAGCATAACTCAAAAATAAATGCCAGTTAGCTCTCTCACCCCACGTAAATACAATTAAGCCTCAAAAATAAATATACCAATTACTCATCTCACGTACGTACAAGCACTAATAAGATACATTAATATATTTGCACTAATGACAATCATTTTTTCCCCACAATAAAGATTATAATTGTTACAACATTTTTATCTCAGTTTTTATTTTATTTTTCCCGTATTTCTTTAATTTATATTTTCCTTTTGATTAGCCTCAGAAACCTAATCAAACTACACCTCTTGCCTATATATACTCCATTCACACCTACAATTAATCTACAAACTCCAACTAACGTGTAAAGAAAATAATTAATAGTGAGTAGTGGTTAAATTATTCTTATTCAATCCTAAAATTGGAAAATTGTAATTACAAAAATCAAAGCCTCTTAACAGTTACAAGCATTATTACTACAGTTATATCCATTTTAAAACCCATGGTTTGTCATCATTTATCAAATGTCACTAATGCTGAAATTAATATTATATTTTCTTCATTCACGCTCTAATATAAATAGACCTCAAGCATATGCTTAATCCACACCATTGGCTTGAATCAACTTAGCAGGCATGTAACAACTAACCAAAGGCTTTTGCTTTTGCTTTATTACATCATTCTTACCGAAAAATGGGTTTGTAATAGTGTGCTTTTCTCCCACATTCCCTGATAACTTTCAATTGTAACAACATTATTTGCTGGAAAAAAAAAGATTCCTTCCTATTTTGTTTGTTGGCTTTACGCACATACTGCGTTCATCTCATCTTTACTCCATATTATATCTTATACAGTGACGAATTTGAAAAAATATAATTGTCGTCAGTTTTGTTAATGGCTCTGCATCTTGGTTTCAACCTCTCCTTCATGTTCATTTTCTATTTTAAGAAAATTGAAGTGTCTTTTCTTAATTACACTATTAGGTGACTCGAGTATCTAATTGTTGATACATAATTCTTAATAATTTTCTTTACAGGCTATTTGGATTAAGGCATCACAAAATTGGTAATAATTTCATGCTTTAATGTAGCTACATATTTTAAATTATTTAGTAATATAGTAATACATATTACCAGCTGAAGTTGCTCACTTCTACAATCAAATGAAATGTGTTACTAACTCTATAGTTTGATTAAAGTTTGTTTAGGACAAACATTACATACACAATTGTTTTCTTTCAACATTTCAAGTATATATTATTATTGTATCTCCATCAAAGTTACTACAGAATTAATCATAATGGCAAGAGAAGAAGAGTTAGAAAAATAATGCATACCTATTAGCAAGTTGGAAGTACTTGCAAGCGAAGGGGTGATTAAAGTTTTAGTCATCCGAAGAGGTTTAATTAAACCATATAAAAATTCTAATGGGGAGGGTGTTCGCTGGCAACTAATATTTGTTGACGAAGAGGTAATACTATCTTAATGTTGTATTATTTTAAATAGTTGCTATTGTGCCTCCTTCATAGGCTCCATTTATTGTTTGGCTTGACATAGGGAACAAAAATACAAAGTACTCTTTTCAACGCCCATGTTGAAACTTGGAAGGAACTTTTTGAACCAAATCAAAGTTATTACATTATAAATGGCAAGATGTGTGCTCCTAAACTCAACTTCTTATCGATACATAAAGACTTAAAAGTAGTGTTCACTAAAGATACAGATGTCGTTCCTTGCGACGACGAATTTATATATCATAATTTCTCAAATGGCTTTATTCCTTTAGAGGAATCTAAAAAACTTTCTAATGAGACTTTCTTTGGTAAATACATGTATATATTTATCTAATATTTTAAATCTATAATAAATTTTTATTTGGTATTAACTTTATTATCATTTTACCCTTACATGTGGTATGCATCATACTAAACGTAAAAACAATACTGGAAGAAGGTAAAAACCTCAGGCGAGAGCTTATCATTACGAACGAAAAGTAAGTTAACTTCTATCATACTTGTGCAAAAATTCTCTAGAGTGCATAAAAAAATAACTTAAGTTATTCTTTGCTATAAATATATACATTCGATCACAAAATAGTGACTCTGTGGGGAGAGCTAGCTGAAACTAAAAGGGAAATGTTAAAGAGCATTGAAAGCGTCAAACCAGTAATAGCATTTTTCCATGTTAAAGGGTCTACTTACCAGGTATGACATCCCACACTCTAACTACTGCATGAGATATTAATTATCAAAAACCATACATTAACTTTAGTTACCCTATGGAACAGGTGAAGATGTCCTTGCAACTACCCCTGTTAGTAGTGTGCTCCTCGATCAAAAATTCCTGAAGGAAATAACTATTATTTACTTCTTTGTATATTTATACCATGAAATTCATAATGATTTACTAGCCATCATAAGAAAGACATATATAAATCGAATCTCTTACGATATAAGTTCTATATATAAAATAGTAAAGGACAAACGTGCAACACACGTTCTCAAAACTAGTTATACTAAAAGTGGAAACAAAAAAGTTGAAAAGTTGAAATACCATTTTACCCCTACACTAAATGAAATTATTATGAAATATCTAATTAATTCAATATAAAATAGTAATCATATTATATTATACTGCATATTCTAATTATAAAAACTTAAATATCCTAATAATATTGTACATTTATGCCAAACGTTTACCAACTACTAATGTATTCATAAAAGAATTTAAACAGTTGCATGTATGTTAGTGCTAGAAGACCAAATTCATGCCCCTATTCACGATAGCATTCAAATATGCATTAAATTATGTAATAAAGATGGAATTAAGTTAGAAATGTGAATTAGAATGTCCTGGTGTTACTTTGTCATCTTTATGTTTTTGTCAGAGCATGAAGAATTCTAAGAGATAAAATTCAATGCACACCACATTCATTTACTTAATACTTAGGTCATTTTAGATTAATTGTCTAACCTTTAGACTTCTCCAATTGACCTACTATAAAATAGTATAAATACCATGTTTTCTCATCAAATGGAGAAGGGAAGTTGAAAACCTGAATTTCATATGGCAGCCAAACCCAAAGGAAAATGGCAATCCGTCCAACTATTTGACAAGATGATATATAAAGTCAGTTTCATCGTTTAGACAAGATACACGATAATAGTATTAATTTAACTAATTCTCATCCTTTATTTAGGGAAGAAGTGATCCTTTTTGTTTTTTGCCTTACATATTGCACATTGTAGTAGTACATGAGCTGCTTTGGGTGTGTTTCGGTAGCATCATCTCCATAGTTTTTTTAAGATTTTTGTAAAACAACACTTGCATCATCAATTTTTGCTATTTATTGTAATTGGCACATTATTTATGGTGTAATTTTTTGATCTGGAGCTTCATTCGAAAAGCTATATACATGATGTAGATTTTAATAGGAGTATGTCAAGAATATTCGTAAGGCCCATAAAACTTTGCTCTTCAAATGAACGGGTGTATACCCTATTAAAATCTTGGCTATACATTCATTCCCTGGTTTTTGTACTTGTGTTTTGATTCAAAATTCTCATTTTGCTAATCTAGAGCTTTATAATAAGAATATGTAGATTATATTGTACGAGGATTGGCAGTTTGACACATAAATTTAATAGTGCATCACGATTATTAAGATATGACAAATACTTGTAAGAAGGATTTATCATTTTGTTTTCCTACAATATTATTGTTGGCATTGTATGAGAGTACATAATGGGTCATGTGCCACGAAGATATATTCTAAAATGCACTATTAACATCCAAAATCATGATAAAAGTAATTTAAATAGCATAGGACAATAGACACCATCATATATAGGTTTATACGCTGAATAAGTTACCTCATCATTACTGCTTTGGACAATTTTCAATATAATCATTTTGGGTCATGTATTACATCATTTAAAATTTTATAGGTATTTTTAAAATATTCTAATCTTAACAATGCTAATAAATTTTTTTAAATACTTGACATATTATAACTCCATAGAAACATTTAGAATATGTATGTGATTAAATTTTAGTAATATAGCTTTCTTAGTATCTTAAACGTGTAATATTTGGATTACTATTTTGCCACTCCACTAAATAAAATCTGATTAACTATCTAATTAAATACTAATATTTTAATTACATAAATGATATATCACACCCCGAATCCCATTCGGGACGGACTGGCACCCAAAGCCGTTGAGGCCCGAGAGAATCAATCTTTACTCATGTACACTCATATGCATGTCTCCGTGTGAATAGCATTCTATCTCGTATAACCATAAAATACCATTGGCGGAAGTCATGGCAACATATGCTATTTATATATATAAAACTTGGCCGTTAGGGCCATCAAGTCAAAATGGACATACATCTCTTACATTCATCTCCCCACATCCGTCTACAAAGCCTCTAATAGATACATGACCATGCCTATACAATATTTACATAGTATCAAAACAAATGTACACTATGACTCGGAAAGACCCGAATCAACTAGAGCTCACCAATGATCCACAAATGACTTGTAGCCTACAGTGGAGGTCTACTAGCACCTGTGCCTGCAGCAAGTAAGGTAAGTCCCCCGAGGGGGGGGTCAGTATGAAGAATGTACTGAGTATGCAAGGCTATAAGAAACTATATCAGACATAAGAACTTCCATGGAACTAAATATAAGAGAATAGTCAATGTGGATAAACCATCGTTTTATATGTGGAACCGTGTACATTGCTTATGTTATTGTCATTTCCGATCAATCATTGATATCCTTATCATTCATATAATATTTTTCATATACACCTTCATTCAAGAGATTCTTCCATTCAAGAGATTTCTTTCCTTGCTTTTACGCTCATCATCATTATTATTAGTCATCCACCTTATTGGTGGGTTATTATGGTCACCCACCTTATCGGTGGGTAGTCATCCACTTTATTGTGGGTAGTCATCCACCTTTTGGTGGGCATCCACTTTATTGTGGGTAGTCATCCACCTTTTGGTGGGCATCCACTTTATTAGTGGGTATTCATCCACCTTTTGGTGGGTAGTATTAGGGTCCGCTCGAGCTAGGTTATGTGCCCCTTTGAGTCATCCCGGTTCTCAAACATTAAACCATAAATGCATTACTTTATTTATTACTTTTGAGAGATTCGTTCCTTTACTTGCGAGAAGTTGATTCACTTATAAGAGATTGATACATTCAGTTATGAGAGATTAACACATTCACTCATGAGAGATTGATACTTTTGTTTATGAGGGATTGATACTTTTATAGTCATAACATTGTTGGAAGCTTTGGAACATAACATTATTGGGACTTTGGACCCATGTCCATAACTATGTAACACAAGAACAACAACGACTAATGAATGAGGAATATGTGACTTAACAATAGATAACAACCTGAAATGAGATACCTTTGGTCATTTCGGAATGGAATAAGTACAATGTCAATGTGAACAATATGCTGCAGAAGGATACAGGAAGAGTAACCTTACATACCTTATGATCTCAATATGAATATACCGTCCTAGATGTGAATACAACAACCCAGTTCCTTCCTTATGTGTCACTCTACAACACAAGTTCATAACAGAGCTCACGTTAACAACTAGTTACCCTACAAGTGCATAAGATGACAATGAGCTACGTGACTGCTATATAGCGTCATTTCGTCCTTTACAATACAATCCACTGCATTATCATACCAACAACACCATAAAATTCCACACATTAACCAAGACATCATACATCAATAACATGTCACACCAAGTTTACCCTTTACACTTCCTTATTAAGACTACGTTACCTTTTCTCCGTCAAGTCACTCGATAGTTTTCACACTAACACATTAACAACAATCCATATTTTATACCATTCAAAATACCTCCGGGATACTTCTTTATAGTCATTTAAAAGGTACCATAAGTTGATAATTGCATCCATGAAGGGTATAGGGGCTTCGGGGGGTCAAAGGGATGCAAAATCAAGCAATTCGGGGTTCTGGGCTGACCTGCTAAGCCACCTACTCCCGCAGGTGTCTGACCTGCGTCCGCAAGTGACTTTTGGTAGTAGCCAGACACACCTGCCAAGTCACCTGCGTCCGCAGGTGCTTCGTCTGCAAGGGCGGGTGCCCGTTTCGGCCAAAAAGGGTCTCTTTTGGGTCTTTTTTATGCAATGAATGGTCCATGATCATAACTAAACTTCACTTTACAAATTATAGATCATATTAAATGCCAACGAACAGCCATGGTTTCACAACGTACATAAACATCACCAAACTACATTTTTCTTTCAATATGTCACCAATTCCATACCCAATTTCATAACAACAATTCCAAACATTATGTACAAGGATAAAACAAGTTAGGGATATAATCACATCTCACATGTCAATATCGAATCCATCAATCTTACTTTCTTCAAGACCACAAGTTCATTTTCAAGTTTACAAGGCAAAACCCATCACCAATTAAGCAAACACAAATTGTTTCACATATAGTGAACTTCAAACACTTCACCAACATAACCAACATGATCTACACCATCTTCCATGCATATAATATATTAAAACATAAAAATAAACACTTACCAAGGCTTGAAAAAGGGTGATCTTGTCCATAGAAGTGTAGTTGCCTTAGGGTTTGGAAGAGGAGAGAAAATTGTGGAAAATTCTAGACTTTGGCATGTGTAATGAAATGAATAAAAATCAGATTTTTGGTGCCTTTTATAGACCCTTAATGGTCATCTTTATCCATGTTTTGTTCAATGATTAATGTGTTGATTTGGTCAAAAGAAGAATGGACCATTTCCCCTTCATTTGGGCCATGTCTTTTGTGTCTTTTTGGGCCTTAATTGAGCCCAATGGCTCAAGATTAATTTGACCCATCACATTTGATGTATAATTCCTCAAAACTCCCATGTTTAAATAATTCCATGAATGTTAGGTAATCAACTAGGTTCGGAAATGTACGGGGTGTTACATGATAGTACTGTAATTCGTAGCAACAAATTTATTATAAATTATAGGATAGATATATTTACACACTGCACTATATATCTGAATAGTGACAGTTCATTTTAGTGTATATGAAATCACGGGGTAAGTGAGGAAATTGAAATATAGTTGAATATACAGGATATATCTCGAATGGAAAGATATATAATTTTGTGTCTTATATATTATTTGAGTAAAATCTTACAAAAAGGATGTTATATTGATTATACACTTCCCGACCAAAATTATATAATATTAATAGGGTTACACGTGCAACGCACGTGCCCAAAGACTAGTTTACTAAATCCAACTGGATGGAAAATGTGAAAACTCCAAGTCTAAAAGTGTGACATAAAAATGTTTAACTGACTTAGTCTACGAAGCCTCTAAAAACATGAGTAAATATGTCCTACGCCGGAACATAGCCATGGCAATACCATAAAAATAAAATACTTAAAGTCTACTGAATGGAAACATATGCCTTTCGGAGGATGGAGGGCTCACTACTTGCCAACTTCTATCCCAAAAGAATCCTAGTGCTGCACAGTATCACGAGAAAATGCCTCCGACCGTACATCATGAAAAGATGTAGCATCCGGGGACGGTCGGTACAACAAGTACTGGCACGCAACCCCTGGGATAGGAACCAAAACAAATTATAAGGCAGTTCATAATATTCATATCATAAGAAAAAATAGAGAAAATATGGGGTAAGCAATTAAAAATGTAAAGACATGACCATTTGAAACATTAAGTCAGAACTGTGTAGTTTGCACCGACATTTAGTAACCCACGGGCTATATGGACCCTGCATTCACCTAACTGGCGGGGCCCCCAATCCATGTTTGCCGCATGAACTGAGATCAACATAAATTAGCCATCATAACATCCTTATTGAGGACAACATCGCAAGGCCGTCCTATTTGGAAGCGAACCACTCCTACGTCGGCAAAACATAGGTTTCAGGTATTAGGCCCCCTTTCGAGCCTAATCCTTCTCGGTGAACTACACAATTCCCTTTAAGTACAAATTAAAATATCATTCATAAACATTTATTCAAAGAGTCATTTCATAAAGGCATTCCACTTTGGTATCGTCATACCAAGAATTGCAAGCCATACATATCATGCCAAGATCATTATCATAAAACATTATGAACTCTTTTTCCTGTTGTTTGAAAACATGAGTATGATCATAATTGAATTCTTCATAACAACTTCAAAACGTTTATCATATATAATACCTTCAATGATACAAAGGACGGGAAAATAATGTTATTTCTTGTTAAACTCCAAACTTTCAAGAGACTCAATATTCATGGCTTAAATGATTTATACTTTCAACATTCAATTCAAAACATAAGGGTTCATTGTTTTCAAATAACCATCTTAGTCTCAAAACCCCAAACACATGTTTAAAAATCTACCCATAGAGAAAAGGGAAGAATTGACATAAGCTCTCATAATAGAATCTTTAACCCTAACTTAAAAGCACCAACTCATTATATATATATAATAATTAAATTCGTAATTTATATAGTAATTGATGTAGGGAGTGTTCAACATGCCTTTTTGACGGAAGGAATTTGAGAAAGCTTGAATTCTTAGCCTTGAAGCTTGAACCCTAGCTTGAAATCGATATGAAGGCTTACATGACTTAGATTCTTCCCACATACCCTTGATGATGACTATGGTGAGAAAACATTGAGAAGAAACTATAATCTTTGACCCTTCTTGAAACTTTAGGATTTGGAGTTTGGGGTTTGGGGAGAGAAGAGGAATTAGGGATTTGAGAATGATTCTCCTAGTTTAGGATGATTTTGGGGATTAAAAATGGATTGAAAAAGTTACATAGGGAGACGGACTAGTTTGCCCTTGATTTAATATGAGAAAAATATAATTTTATGTTGGGGAGGGAGCTCCGAGCCGAGAAGACCAACACGGAGGCTTTCCAGTGATTTTTCACTCACCAGCTCAGCCCTGCACTGGCCAACGCGCACCTGGGGTAGTGCCTCACTAAAATGCTCATAACTTTTTACTCTGGACTCAGATTGAAAAATGGTCAATTGTGTTGGAAAGAACACTCGAAGACATTTAATTTGAAAGGTCTTGAGCTACAAAAATCTTCAGATTCTAGGACTAATTCTCATTTGAAGTTGACCCTAATTGAAACTTATACGGAAACTTAATCGGTAGCAGGACATTCAACTAGTCTTTGTTCTACGGGTTTCCTATGACCTTAATTCGTATCCAAAATACTTAACATACTAGATAATTTATCTAAACACTTATATCTAAATAGAAATCATTTGGATCATGTCTATACACATATGAAGAATGGTTCAAATTCTAGCCCGAAAGTTTAGGGTGTTACAATATCTGCCCCTTGGGATCATTCGTCCTCGAATGATGGATATGTGCTTATTGAAGCTCTATACGTATGGACCTAAGGGATGGAAGGATACATCAAGACTCTACATCTATCTCGCATATATCAAGAGGAGCTTTATGGCAACACCAAGCAATTGGGTTAGCCAGAATCATGAGATACTGGCGACTTAACATAGATATGCTCTTGGACATGAGTTCTACGGAACTTGATCATTGTGACGTAAGGCATGAATCTCATGGAATCATAACCATGGATTAATATGGATACATAACAAGAAATATGATCATACTTCACATAGAGATGAGAATATTTCCACCCCAAATGATATAACTAAAAGCCCCTAAGCTTAGTAACCCTTCTCGACTATGCTTATCCTCTGAATAACACACTTCATCAATTCCATCTTATAATATTCTCTCCAAGACAAAATTACTAAAGCCTGAGTCTAACGTCATATTTTTTCCATTTTAAAGCCTAACTGGGAGTCATAAGGTCCTACATATAGTGTAATTATACTAGTCTAAGTTACAAAAATATCTTTTATGATTTATATCTTTCTCCAAACTTTTGCCCCCAAGAATACTACTCCATCTTATCACTATAATTAACCAATCTCAAGATCTAATGAAGGTTTACTAGCCATAAAAACAATGGCCTGCATATCTACAAATCACAACATTCAAGCCTATCATTACTATACCCACTTTATAGATCTCCGCACCTAAAGTTAGCAACTTCCATCATTTCACAAGGCTTTACACCATATGTCCTCCTTATAAATCAACCATGTCATCCAATCCTACTAATACACGAATTTTAGGGTCTTCCACACCTAGAATTATCAATTCAATCACTTCTAATGAAATCGCACTACATATTCCTCATCCAACTATACCTAATACAACAGGTCGTCTACACTTACAATTTCTTTGGGTGGAGAAATTACACCACTAATTTTCACAATAAGGAATATCTACTCTCTTATCCATATCGTTACTCCACTGCTATCACCACTATCATCATCATAACATAAGGAAGGTCACTAAGGTACTAGAGTACGACCTTCAGGGATATGAGTGACACTACTCAATTATGACTCATATTTGTCACACTACCCAAGATGGGACCTGTGATATAAGATACGGTATGATTGGCACGAAGTACTTCATATATCAAACATATAGATCATGATTAGATATTCGTTCCAGCATAAACATAACATAGCATGAGTTCTTAGAACTGGGCATACTGAGAAACATGAGTGCATATAACAAGAGTTGTATAACATAAGGCTGGAATTTCATAAATTCAAGGAATATAACTAAGATCGCTGCTTGAAGCTATTGCCTCTTATTCTTGGAACTAAGAATGGTCATGAGTTCTCATAGAAAGTGTGGAGTCAGTAACATATAGAAAGTAAGTTTCTTAAAACTGAGCATAAAGTGAGACATGGGTTCATGCATCATGAGCATCGTAACATAGAACCTATATTCGTAGAATCTTAGAGAAAAACTTGGATTGCTGAGAGACACCATTACTTACAATTCAAGGAACAGAGCAGGGACATGGGTTTAAATAGAAAATTCAGATCTCAGACATAAGCATGGCTAGAAGACATAATACATGGATAGGGGGGTCGTCTTAGGAAGAAAAATGCAAGGAGTATACTAGATAATAATGAATCTCTAAGACACACATCATCATAACTTTTTTCTGAAACTCATCATCACTAGAAATATCAAGACTTGCCCTTGTTCAACACCTCATCATCTCCCCCTTAGCTCAAAGGCCACTACTTGGGTTTGTGGACCTATTCTTTAAATAGAGTTATATGCACAACACTTATCAAGATGGGGTTTCACTATGTACATGAACGCTAAACTCGCCCTAATAAACCATTATAGAAAAAAAATTACTATCTTCTTGCTATAACATTCCTCCGAAGGGCACTAGTCTTAACTTACTCTAGCCTCCAAAATCATCACTATATAACTTATATTTTCATGAGCATATATATCCACTTTCTCTAACACTTAGAGATCTAACCTTCTCTTCTTAGTCTACTAACATCACCCCTTTAATCTCATATCTTCCTAGCTCAAAGGAATTTAAACCTACACCAAGAGGCTCAAGATCGTTTATCTAGATCTATAATCCCATCAATTATATTCAATTCTAAAGAACGTCAAATAATAAATACCTTACCTACTCCATAAGAAGCAAATCAAGAACACTAACTAAATACACATAGCACTTACAAACTTAAAACTTTACCTAAAAACATACTAACTTGGGTATAATTTATCCTTATAAACTTTAGGCTGCTACTCACCTAATGACATAGCCACAATTTTCTACTTCAAAACTAATCCTCATATATATATATATATAATCACACTTATACATTCAAACCTTCCATAAGGTATCAACTTAAACTGTTCCACACACTAAATCCAGCCTACTAGATCCATTTTACATAAAACGGACCTTACTATTTTTAAGTTATCATTCTTTTCACCATACTCAACACCTAAAGTTCAAACTTAGTGACTAATAGAAAATATGGATTGCCAATGAAATATCTCACATGCTATACTAGCTCATTGCTATCAGATAAAACCAAAAAAATACTAGTCCACCAAAATTTTGACAAAATAATCTATCTTAATTTCTTCTTCTACTTAATTGTGGCTTGCAAGCATACTCTCATGCATAACATTACTTCTACACCTTAATATTCATTTCACATCTTTTCACATACTATACTGCCTTACAGCTACTAGAAAAAAAAGTTAAGGATCACCAGTCCACTAATCCTTATGATAAAAATAGTCGAACTTAACCTTACATGCTATCTAATTACAATCTATTAGCATATTTTATTCTCATACATCACAACTTACTTATCCAAACATACATTTAAACCACCTTCATAGTTTGATAAGCATCAAGGAGCCCCCCTCTCTCTAAGAACGACAATTTGAAGTATAAATTTGTAAATTCTTAACCACTCTATGTTTCCATTCACAACCAATAATTGGTACTTATTTCAACTATAATAGGACATCACGAGATCTTCCCAAGTTCACATGTATATTCTAAATCATTTTAACTAATCACTCTTTCTCTACTATTCACCATAAAATCTGCAAATTTTGCTACACCTTAGCCAACACCATAAGAGCAAACCACCCCAACGCTCACTTAATGGGTATTTGACTCTAGCTACATTTTTTTGATTAATCACTACCTCCAAATCTTTGGTTTCTAAGCATATGACTGCATATTTCTGGCTCTAGGATCATTATACTGCTTATAGCTTATAACACCTCTAATTTACACTATCACTCGGGTAGTAACATTACCTTATTATTTAGATACATATCTCTCATTTTAAGGGTGCCATCTGAAATAAGGTTTTTGAAAAGGGTTTGAATACATGTCTTACCTCGGCTCAAAAGCACGATTCATGAAGATAGGAGTATACACTTAATATCAATACACTTGAATGTACTAATGAACTCTTCTAAAGTCTTTGTGCAATTTTATTAATTTTTGGTGACTCTATCTGAAAGGATCATACCCTTAGAAATCTTAGCTTTTGTACTTCTATCACCCCAAAGATAAGGCATAGTTGGTGAAATTAAAGCAACACACGAATCTGGATAAGCTTTCTTGTAAACACCTCTATTGCATGATCTGAAGTATGAAAGAATGGGAAACATTTTCTAAATATCTTATAGCCTCTCATTTATAGGTGTGGCGCGCTACACACCCATAAAAACGACTCTACTCGACACAACTTTATAGAGACCCTGGGACCCTAAACCGTGCTCTGATACCAAGTTTATCATGACTCGACCCCAGGCCATGGCCGTGATGGGCATCTCGAACCAATGGTGGCCTGAGAAGACCCTTTAGCATTACATCATAAGCATAGTTATAAATAAAGTGCAAAAATAGGCCCATAATTTATTAAATCCAACTGGAAGAAAAATTTGAAAACTCCAAGTCTAAAAGTGTGACATAAAATGTTTAACTGACTCAGTCTACGAAGCCTCTAACAACATGAGTAAAACTATCCTACACCGGAACATGGCCCCAATAATACCATAAAAATAAAATACTCAAAGTCTACTGAATGGAAACATATACCTTCCAGATGATGGAGGGATCACTACTCGCAACTGCTGTCCCGAAAGAATCGTAGTGCTGCACAGTATCACGAGAAAATACCTCCGAACCTATATCATAAAAAGATATACCGTCTGGGGACGATCAATACGACGAGTACTGGCACGCAACCCAGGGGATAGGAACAAAAAAAGTTTATAAAGAAGTTCATAACATTCATATCATAAGAAGAAATAGAGAAAATATGGTGCAAGCAATTAAAAATGTGTAACACCCCATACTTTTGGGCTAAAATTTGGACCTTCCTTAACACGTGTGTAGACCCGAATCCTATGATTTCTATTAGGATATAAGTGTGATAATTAATTTTTTAGTGTGGGAACATCTTTGGAGATGAATTGAGGTCATAGAAATCTCCTAGCACAAAGTTGAGTTGAGAACTTTCCTATCGATTGAGTTTTAGTAGACGTTCATACTTGGGTCAAATTCCAATGACCATTACTCCTAGAATATAATGATTTTCTTGCCCTATCACCTACCAAATTGAAGGTCTTCGAGTCTTATTTCCAATACAACTGACCGTTTATTAATCTGAGTCCGGAGTAAAAAGTTATGGATGCTTTAGTGAGACACTGTCCAGTATGCGCGATGGCCGCGCGAGGCACAATTGGTACCGCGCTATTGGCCGTGCGAGGCACATCTGGTGCCGCACGATAGGGCATGCGACGCACCCTTCCCTTCCCGAATGTAAAAATACATTTTTCTCTTATTATATCAAGGGTAAACTAGTTCTTCCACCCTCCCATGTAACTTCCCCAATCAGTTTTTAATCTCCAAAAATCATCCTAAGCTATTATATTCATTACCATATCCCTAATTCCTCCTCTCCCAAATCCCAAACTCCCAAGCCTAAAGTTCAAGAAAGATCTAAGATTAAGCTTTCTTCTCAATGTTTTCTCATCAAATTCTTCATCAAGGTTTTTTAGGATGGATCCAAGTCAAGTAAGTCTTCATATTAATTTCAAGCTAGGGTTCAAGCTTCAAGACCAAGAATTCAAGCTTTCCCCAAATTCATTCCGTTTAAAGGGCATGTTTGAACACTCCTTATTTCAATTACTACTTTAAATGATGAATATTATTTATTATGTATATTAGGATTGTGATTTGAAACTAGGGTTGGAGATTTTATTACTTAAAGCTTGCTATGAATTTCCTCTTTTCTTTATGAATGATGATTAAATCTTTAATTGGGATTTTTGAGACTGAATTGACTATTTAAAAACAATGAACCATTATGTCTTGAAATTCAAATGTTAAATTGATAAATGTTAAGCCATGATTTCTAGTCTCTTGAAAGCATTCAAACTTCATAAGGAATATAAATGTTTTCCCCGTCTTTTATATCATTGAAGATATTATGTTATTCAAATGGTTTGAAATTGTTATGAGAATTTCAATTATGATTATGTATATAATTTTAAAGGCGGGGTTTTTGAGTCAAGAATATTTAATGATAATGATTTGGCATGAAAGAGTGACTTACAAGTCTTGGTATGACGATACCAAAATGTGAATGCCTTAATGGAAGACTCCATGAATAAATGTAATGAAAATGTTATAATTTGTCTTAAGGAGAATTATGTAGTTCACAGAGAAGGTGTAGTCCTTGTGACTAACTCTTGAAACCACGTTTGCTGACGTGGGGAGGTCTTTTCCTGAAAAATGGATGACCATTGTATGCTTGCCTTGAGCAATTGTACACACCTATGATTATGTTATGATTTACCAACTAGGTTATCTCAGTCTATGCAGCTTACATGGACTGAGGCCCCACCAGTTGGGGAGTACTGGACCCATATTGCAGGTTGGTTACTTAATATCGGTGTAACTACATAGTTCAGAACTAAAGGATTTCAAATAACTACTTTATTTTATGTCTCAAATGTTCTCTATTTCAGTCTATAGTTATGACAGACTTATGTTATGAAATTTTTTCCAAATTGTTATTATTATATTATATGAACTTTTTTGGATCCTTTTTCCTCGGGTTGCATGCCAGTACTCATCGTATTGACCATCCCCTGATGCTACATCTTTTCATGATGTAAGTTTCGAAGCATTTACCCGTGATTCTGCCAGTGTTAGGATTCACTCAGGCTAGCAGCTAGCAAGTGGTGAGCATATGTTTTCTTTCAGCTAAACTTGGGCTATTTTGTTTTATGGTATTGCCGAGCCATGTTCCAGCGTAGGATATTCTTATTCATGTTGTTAGAGGCTTTGTAGACTAAGTTAGTTAAATGTTTTTTTGTCATGTTCAAGACTTGAGTTCTGGATTATTGATTTCCTTTGAACTTCATAACTTATGGGTCTATTTTTCGCACTTTGTTTATAACTATGCTTATGATGTAATGCTAAGGGATCTTCTCGAGCCTTCATTGGTCTACGGAGGCTCGTCATGGCTAGGGCCTCGGTTTGGGTCATGACCAACTTGGTATCAGAGCACGGTTCAGGGTCCCAAGGTCTTGTAGAGTCTTGCTTATAGGTGTGTTGTGAACCATACTTATAATCAGGAGGCTACAGAGCATTTAAGATATGTTTCTTATTCTTTCATACTCTAGATCGTGCAATAGTGTGCTCCTTTAAGATTTCTAACGATGTGATCCTTTCAGATCGAGTCATCAAAAAGTTACAAAACTACCCAAGGACTTGACGGGAGCCCATTAGTGCGTTCAAGTCTATTAATTTTTCTGTATGTAACTATCTTCATGAATTGTGCAGTTGAGTCAAGGAGAGACATGTATTTAGACCTTTTCAAGAACCTTATTATAGATGACTTGCTTAAGGGAAAGGTAGGTAGCTTAATATTGGGGTAATGTTTCCACCCTAGAGATAGTATAAGTTAGGGCGTTATAATAAGCTGCGAGAAGTAAGATGATCCTAGAGTTAGAATTATGGAGTTGTAAACTTAGAAGCCATAGAGTGGCTGGGCTGGTGATTGATAAAAAAAACATAGCTAGAGTCTACCTATTAAGTAAGTGATGAGATGGTATGCTCTTATGATTATAGGCTAAGGTTGTAGCAAGATTTACAGATTTTGTAGTGAATAGTAGAGAAAGAGTGATCAATTAAAATAATTTAGAATGTACATGTGAACTAGGGAAGATATCGTGATGTCCTATTATTGTGGCAGTAATGATCAATTATAGGTTATTAATGGAAGGATAGATTGGCTAATAATTTGCAGATTTAGACTTCAATTGGGGAAATCTTAGAAAAGAGGACTCAGCAGTGTTATAGAATTTTAAAGGTAGTTTAAATGTATGCATAGGCAAGTAGATGTGATGTGAGGAGCAAGAATGTACTAATAGACCGTGATGGGTTATAGTATAAGATTAAGATCGACTGTCCTTATTAAATGGTTTTACCCCTTTATTTTTATCTAGTAGTTGTAAATTAGAATATTATGTGATAAGATGTGTAATGAATATTAAGGTGCAGTAGTAAGGTTGTGAAGAAGAATGTTCTTGTATGCTGCAGTTAAGTGGAGTAAGATATTAAGGTTGATTAATTTGTCACATATTTTGATGGACTAGCCTAGTATGTGGGATGTTTTATTGGCAGTTCATAATTGGTACTAGATATTAAGTTTGAACTTTAGATGCTGACTATGGTAAAAAAAAAAAATGGTAGTTCTAGGATAGTGATGCAAGCTTTGTGGAAAGTGGGTTTAGTAGGCTTGATATGATGTGTGCAAGAGGTAGGTTGATAAATTATGGCAATTTTGAGTGTGTAATTATGATATATACATATGGACTAGTATTGAAAGCAAGGAATTATGGCTAAGTCAATAGATGGATAAGAGCATTAAGTTTATAAGAATAATTTGTACTCCAGGTAGTATGTCATTAGATGAGGTTTAAATTTATAAGTGTTATGTGTTCCTAGTAAGTGTTCTTGAGTTATTTTGTCTGAAGAAGGCTAGGCATATATCATATGATGTTTGTAAAGATGAATTGGGGAGATTTTGATAGACGAGGTTAAAACTCTTAATATAGTTTTAAATTCCTTTGATCTAGGTGGATATGAGATTAGAGGTGTGATACTAGTAGACTATAAAGTGGAGGTCAGATTGTTGAGTGTTAGAGGGAGCGTTTATGCATGCTAGTGAGAGTGTAAGTTATAGGGTGATAACTATAGAAGCTAGCGAAAGTTAAGATTAGTATTCGTGAAAGAAATGTCGTAGAAAGAATTTAGTGTCTTTAAATTACAGTTTATCAGGGAAAATTTAGCGTTCATGTGTATAGTGATATCCCCATTGTGCTGAGTGTTGTGCTTGTAGATTTAATGAGAGGATATGTCCACAAGTCTAGGATAACGACCTTTGAGATTACGAACTAAGGCAGATCTTGAATTTTCTCATAGTGGTGAGTTTCAGGAAAGAGTCATGATGATATCTTTTCTTATTCTAGAAAATTCCTCCTACTCCAGTTTAAGAGGACATTCTACCAAGATCTTACGTATTCAAGTCACGCCTATGCCTATGGACCGAGTTCTCTATTCAACTTATGTCCAAACTCCATCCCTTGAACTAGAAGCAATAATGTCTCTCAGCAATCTAAGCTTCCAAGTATTCAAGCTCTATGTTACGACACTCATTATCCATAAACCCATATATCACGTTATGCTTAGTTCTAAGAGACTATACTTTCTATGTGTTACCAACTCATTAATTGTCATGACTAATCCCAAAGCAATACTATCTATGCAAACTCATGACCATTCTCAGTTCTTCGAATGAGGAGCAATAGCTTTAAGTGATAATCCTTGTCATATTCCTCAAATTTATGAATTCTAGCCTTAAGTTATACAAATCAGGATAAATGCACCCATGTTTCTCAGTGTGCCCAGTCCTACGAACTTGTGCTATGTTATTTTTATGCCCTAACGACCCTCTATTCTTTATCTATGTGTTGATATATGATGCACTTCATGCCTATTGTACCGTATCTTACTTCACAGGCCTCATCTTGAGTAGTGCAACAACTATGAGTTATAATTGAGTAGTATCACCCCTATTCTTGATGCTCGTACTCTAGTCCCTTACTGATATTCCTAGATTATAATTATAGTGGTCTTTAAATAAGTTGCATAATGATTTTGATGGAGAAAGTAGATGTTCTTTGTTGTGAAAAATGGTGGTGTAGTTTCTCCATCAAAAGAAATTATAAGTGCGAATGACATGTTGCATAAATTATAGGTGTGTAAGACCCTAAACTGCATGCATTAGTAGGTTTGGATGACTTGGTTGATTCATAAGGGGGACACATGGTGTAAGTCCTTGAGTAAGTTATGGAAGTTGCAAATTTTAAGTGTGAAGGTTTGTAAAGTGGGTGTAGTAATGATAGGCTTGAATGTTATGATTGATGGATATGTAGACCATTGTCCTATGGGGCTAGTACTCCTTGATTAAGATTGGAGGTTTTATTATAGTGATAAGATGGAGTAGTAATCTTGGAGGGATGTAGAGTATAGAGCCCTGTAGCTTAGACTAGCACCTTTTAACTCCGGGTTGGACTTCAATATTGAAGCAATATGCATGTTAGACTAAGACTCTTGTAGTTATGTGTTTCTCGGGTAAATTATAAGTGTGAAATGATGAAGTGTGGTATTCCTAGTTGAAGGTATAGTTGGGAAACATTGCTAAATTTAAGGATTATTAGACGTACCATTTAAGGTGGAGAATGTTTCTATCCTTATGTCCCATAAAAATAAACTTATTTCATATCTCCTGTCAATCTTAATCAGGCCAATGATTTTCAAAAAATATTCATGTCTTATGTTGTTATGATCATGTTCCATAGAACTCATGTCCAAGATCATGACTATGTCAAGTCTCATTATCTCATAATTTGTGCTTGCACGATTTGCTTGGTGTTGTCATGAAGCTCCTTTTGATGCATATGTATGTTTCATTGAGGGAGAATTCCTAATGTGAAGTTTCATCCTTCATTCCATACTTCTAGAGCTTCAATAAGTTCCTATCCATCATTCGAAGATGAATTATCCCAAGGGGGAGATAATGTAACACCCCACACTTTAGGGCTAGAATTTGGACCGTCCTTTACACATGTGTAGACCCAAATCCTATGTTTTCTATTAGGATATAAGTGTGAAGATCAATTTTTTTGTGTGGGAACAT
The DNA here is from genome assembly GCA_031232105.1 of Capsicum rhomboideum. Classification (NCBI taxonomy): domain Eukaryota; kingdom Viridiplantae; phylum Streptophyta; class Magnoliopsida; order Solanales; family Solanaceae; genus Capsicum; species Capsicum rhomboideum. The sequence continues at coordinate 135,168,810 of CP124709.1, read as the reverse complement.
CTTTGGAGATGAATTGAGGTCATAGAAATCTCCTAGCTCAAAGTTGAGTTGAGAACTTTGCTATCGATTGAGTTTTAGTAGATGTCCTTTCTTAGATCAACTTCCAAAGACCATTACTCCTAGAATATAATGAGTTCGGTGGCCTAGAACCTACCAACTTAAAGTTCTTTCCGTCTTCTTTCCAACACAACTGACCGTTCATCAATCTGAGTCCGGAGTAAAAAGCTATGGATGCTTTAGTGAGACACTGTCCAGTATGCGCGATGGCCGCACGAGGCACAACAGGTACCATGCTATTGGCCGTGCGAGGCACATCTGGTGCCGCGCGATAGGGCATGCGACGCACCCTTCCCTTCCCGAACATAAAAATACATTTTTCTCCTATTAAATCAAGGGCAAACTAGTTCTTCCACCCCATGTAACTTCCCCAATAAGTTTTTAATCTCCAAAAATCATCCTAAACTATTATCTTCATTCCCATATCCCTAACTCCTCCTCTCCTAAACCCCAAACTCCCAATCCTAAAGTTTCAAGAAAGATTTAAGATTAAGCTTTCTTCTCAATGTTTTCTCATCAAATTCGTCATCAAGGGTTTGTGGGATGGATCCAAGTCAAGTAAGTCTTCATATTAATTTCAAGCTAGGGTTCAAGCTTCAAGACCAAGAATTCAAGCTTTCCCCAAATTCATTCTGTCAAAAGGGCATGTTTGAACATTCCTTATTTCAATTACTACTTTAAATGATGAATATTATTTATTATGTATATTAGGATTGTGATTTGAAATTAGGGTTGGAGATTTTGTTACTTAAAGCTTGCTATGAATTTCCCCTTTTCTTTATGAATGATGATTAAATCTTTAATAGGGGTTTTGAGACTGAATTGACTATATAAAAACAATGAACCATTATGTCTTGAAATTCAAATGTTAAATTGATAAATGTTAAGCCAAGATTTCTAGTCTCTTGAAAGCTTTGAAATTTCATAAGGAATATAAATGTTTCCCCCGTATTTTATATCATTGAAGGTATTATGTTATTCAAATGGTTTGAAATTGTTATGAGAATTTCAATTATGATTATGTTTATGATTTTAAAGGCGGGGTTTCGGAGTCAAAAATGTTTAATGATAGTGATTTTGCATGAAAGAGTGACTTGGAAGTCTTGGTATGATGATACCAAAATGTGAATGCCTTAATGGAAGACTCCATTAATAAATCTAATGAAAATATTTTAATTGGGCTTAAGGAGAATTGTGTAGTTCACAGAGAAGGTGTAGTCCTTGTGACTAACTCTTGAAACCACGTTTGCTGACGTGGGGAGGTCTTGTCCTGAAAAATGGATGACCATTGTATGCTTGCCTTGAGCAATTGTATACACCTATGATTATGTTATGATTTACCAACTATATTATCTCAGTCTATGCGGCTAACATGGACTGAGGCCCTGCCAATTGGGGAGTAGTGGACCCATATTGCCTGTGAGCTACTTAATGTCGGTGTAACTACATAGTTCAGAACTAAAGGATTTTAAATGACTACTTTATTTTATGTCTCAAATGTTCTCTATTTCATTCTATAGTTATGGATTTTTTTCCAAATTATTATTATTATTATATTATATGAACTGTTTTGGATCCTTTTCCCTTGGGTTGCATGCCAATACTTATCATACTGACCATTCTCAGGCGCTACATCTTTTCATGATGTAGGTTCAGAAGCATTTACCTGTGATTTCGCCTGTGTTAGGATTCACTCAGGCCAACAGCTAGCAAGTGGTGAGTCATCCATCTTTCGGAAGGCATATGTTTTCTTTCAGCTAGACTTGGGCTATTTTGTTTTATGGTATTGCCGGGGCCATGTTTCGGTGTAGGATATTCTTATTCATGTTGTTGGAAGCTTCGTAGTCTAAGTTAGTTAAATGTTTTTATGTCATGTTCAAGACTTGAGTTCTGGATTATTGATTTCCTTTGAACTTCATAACTTATGGGTCTATTTTCCGCACTTTTTTTATAACTATGCTTATGATGTAATGCTAAGGGGTCTTTTCGGGCCTTCATTGGTCTGGGGAGGCTCATCACGGCTAGGGCTTCTATTTGGGTTGTTACAAAATGTAAAGACATGACCATTTGAAACATTAAGTCTGAGCTGTGTAGTTTGCACCGACAGTTAGTGACCCACAGGCTATATGGATCTGTTATTCGCCCAACTAGCGGGGCCTCCAATCCATGTTTTCCGCATGAACTGAGATCAACATAATTTTGCCATCGTAACATCCTCATTAAGGACAACATCATAAGGTCGTCCCCATTAGGAAGCGAACCACCCCTACATCAGCAAAACATAGATTTCAGGTATTAGGCCCTCTTTTGAGCCTAACCCTTCTCAGTGAACTATAGAAATCCCTTTAAACCCAAATTAAAACATCATTCACAAACATTTATTCAAAGATTCATTTCATAAAGGCATTCACACTTTGGTTCCGTCATACCAAGACTTGCAAGCCATACATATCATGCCAAGATCATTATCATAAAACATTATGGTCTCTTTGTCCCATCGTTTGAAAACATAAGTATAATCCTAATTGAATTCTTTATAATAACTTCAATTTTTTTTTTTTATATATAATACCTTCAATGATACAAAGGACGGGAAAACAATGTTATTTCTTGTTAAACTCCAAACTTTCAATAGACTCAATATTCATGGCGTAAATGATTTATACCTTCAACATTCAATTCAAAACATAAAGGTTCATCGTTTTCAAATAACCATCTTAGTCTCAAAACCCCAAACACGTTTAAAAATCCACCCATAGAGAAAAGGGAAGAATTGACATAAGCTTTTATAATAGAATCCTTAACCCTAGCTTCAAATCACCAACTCATTATACATATATAATAATTAAATTCACAATTTATACAGTAATTGAAGTAGAGAGTGTTCAATATGCCTTTTTGACGGAAGGAATTTGAGAAAGCTTGAATTCTTAGCCTTAAAGCTTGAACCCTAGCTTGAAATCGATATGAAGGCTTACATGATTTTGATTCGCCCCACATACCCTTGATGACGAATTTGGTGAGAAAACATTGAGAAAAAACTATAATCTTTGGCCCTTCATGAAACTTTAGGATTGGGGTTTTGGGTTTTTTGGAGAGAAGAGGAATTAGGTATTTGAGAATGATTCTCCTAGTTTAGGACGATTTCGGGGATTAAAAATGGATTGGGGAAGTTACATAGGGTGAAAGGAATAGTTTACCCTTGATTTAATAAGAGAAAAATGTTTTTTTACATTGTGGAGGGAGCTCCGCGCCGTACAGCCCAACGGGGAGGCTTTCCAGTGATTATCCGCTCACCAGCTTCGCCCCGCGCTTCCCAACGCTCACCAGAGATAGTGTCTCACTAAAATGCCCATAACTTTTTACTCTGGACTCGGATTGACAAACTGTCAGTTGCAATGGAAAGAAGACTCGAAGTAATGCTCGTTTAAAGTTGACCCTAACAAAAACTTATACGTAAATTTAATCTGTAGTAGGACGTTCAACTCGTCTTTGTTCTACGGGTTTCCTATGACCTTAATTTGCATCCAAAACACTTAATACACTAGATAATTGATGTAAACACTTATATCTAAAGAAAAATTATTTGGTTCATGTCTATACATATATGAAGAATGGGTAAAATTCTAGCCCGAAAGTGTGGGGTGTTACAATAAGTTCCCAACTTCATTTGGAATCCGCCCTTTGATTTTGCAACTGTAGGCGTAAAATTTAATTAGAGATGTGGAAAATTTCCCTATTGAGACTGGAAGCATTCCATTAACAGGGTTCAAATATAGAGAAAGAAATGTTAAATTTTTTCAAATGGTTAAGGAAATAAGGAAGCTTAACGATGAGTTGCTCATTAAATTATTTCCCTCCAAGTTTAGGATATGTAGATGAGTCAACTATCCAAGTGAGCTTGGAATCAAGCCTTTGAGTTTGTTGTGTGAAAGGTATAGAATAGTAAGTTTTGATCAATTGGAGATTGAATGTGGTATAGTCCCAACAAGATTGGTTAACTCACTCAGAAAAAGACTTTCAATGTTGGGTAAGATAGAATATGTTTGATGGTAGAGTTCCTGATAGATTATTGAGTGAGAGATTCTTAGCCTCGATATGTTGAAGATCTCTGTATCAAGTGAACCACTAAAACTATTGAACCCAAGATTAAGTACCTCCAACTCTACGAGATTGCCTATCTCTTTGGGTATTTTACCTAGCAACACATGATAGAATGAGTGCTAGTCAGTTTAACTAGTAATTAGTTCTATCCAGTATAAGTTGTATTTTTTGCTACTCTTTGAAATACGTACCTATGAACGTGTTTTCACAAATATCTAGAGCCAGCATCTCGGTTAAGTTGCCAATCTCCCGTGGTAAGGATCCCCTGAGATTGTTCGTCAATATTGACAAATATTGCAGGGAGGACATATTGAATATGGAGATTGGGATAGAGCCGGTTATCTGGTTTCTCTCCACACTTAGGTCCACCAAACTAATAAGATTTCCAAATTTTTGTGGAATATCCCTGCAAATAATGTGTGATAAAAAAATCCAAAGAATTAAATACAGTACTACTGGCATTCAGAAGATAAAACTTACCTGTGAAATGGTTAAATTCGAGAGCCAGGAACTGCAGATTAGTTAATCTTCCAATTTCTCTATGTATTGGTCCATCAAACTGATTTCCTGATAAAGACAATGGTTGAAGGCTTAAAGCTCTGAGCAATTTGACAAGCATATAGGCAGATGACTGTGAAGCTTGTTTATTGATAGATGAAGCTCTTTGAGTTTTGGGAGACTATTGCATAAACCATTTGGAAGATTTCCTGATAAGCTATTATTTGTAAATCAAATTAATTCAATTCTAGAAATGTTGAGAACTGCCAACGGTATAGAACCTGTAAGCTGATTGAATTCTATGACCAACTTGTTTAGGTTGTGAAGATTGCCAAACAATTTTGGGATGTTTCCTTGAAGGGAATTGTATGAAAGAAGCAGAATCTCAAGCATTGAAGAGTTCGAGATAGACCGAGGGATAGTACCTATGAGATTGTTCCCAGCCAAGCTTAACTGTCTCATATTTATGAAACTTTCAATCTCCTTCGGGATTTGACCCTCTAAGGAATTGAATGCCAAATCCAAACTTTCAAGCTTTGTAATATTAAAAAGATCTAGAACTTGAAGTTGGTGTAAAAATCCAAACCAGGAAGGAACCTCCCCATTAAAGTTGTTGAAACTTAAATCAAGAAACTTAAGCCGACACAAGTGTGCCATTTCTTGAGGCAAATTTCAATAAAAATTGTTGCTTCCCAAGTCAAGAGAAACAATAAATGTGAGGTTTCCAAAATCACGGGGGATTCTTCCTGTAAGAGTCATATTGGAAGGACTTAAGAACTTCACTAGCTGGTGACGAGAGACACAAGTGACTCCTATCCAATGGCAAACAGAAGTAGCAGGAGACCAACTTTCATTCAAGAATTGAAAGGGGTCTGAAATGATTTTGGATTTTAAAGAAAGAAGAGCTAGTTGCTTTGTGGTAATGTTGGTTTTCGTCATGGATGAACTAACCATGACATAGTGAAGTAACAAGAGAAAAGAGGTTAATGCTTTCTCCATAATTGCCTAAGAAAGTAGGAAAAAGGTATGTCTAGTAACCTGTGATTTTGAGACTTTAAATTGTGATAATTTTTAAGAATACCTTCTTTTGGATACTTTTCTATTAATTCTTGTTTTAGGATCAAATTTTCTTCTTTTTTTAATTCTCAATATTGTTCCCCAACTTAATTTATTTTCCAGCTTATGTGGTGCCCACGGTCTTGACCAATTGAAACAAACCAAATCAACCAAGTTTTGCACCACGTGATTGAAGTTAACATGTACTACACGAATTCAAGGGAAAGCAAGTAAAATTGTCAATAAAAATATAACACTGAACCTTGACTTAGTTTTTGACGTCCATAATTAAGCGCATATCAGAGAAAAAATTTGAATTTTAAGGGTTTTAAAATTCTAGGCTAGCGAGTTAAGTCGAACCCATAGATAACTGTCTAGCTCCGTCCCAGTGCATACTGAAGTCTTGAAACAAATGTGTGTTTTGCTTATTTGGGCACGTCTAAAAATTCAACTTCTTGACATTCTCATGGTGTGTGTCTCACAGTATTGAAAATGAGGATGCAAATAGGGCTCACCCTATTGAAAATGAGAATGCAATAGTCCATGAGTTCAAACCACAAAAAAGAGGGCTCTATTTTGTTAATATCTATTTCGGCTTGATTAGTTCGACTCCCTATGTCGTTTCATTTAACCATTGCTTTAATTTTTCCATGCTTATTTAAACAATAATAAATACAAGGTATGATTTAATAACTTGTATCTTATATTTAAAAACAGTAGATTAATTTTTTTCTTCTTAAATATTGTATCATTAAGCTTAATGATAAGTCGTTGGTTAAATGTCTTAAAACTTGTGTATACTAATAATATATATCCCTCAACTTTAAATCCTACCACTTACCCATTGTTATTCTTCTTGTTTTTTTTTTACTGTTATTATTTATTACAAATGGAATCCAAGCTAAAAACACCAAACAATAGAAAATAGGAGGGTGGTGGGGGTTGGGGTGGTGGGAGTAAGCAAAAGTCATTTTGTTGTTTCGGTTTACTCAAGGGAAAAGGATCAAACATACCCCTCTACTTTCTTATCTTAACTAAATTTGCCCCTAATTATAATATGGAACCAAATATACTCATATCGTTACTAAAGTATGCAAAAATACCCCTCATTTGGATGGAATCCAACAAATAAACCAAAATAACCCAATTTCACTTAAATTGCCCAATTTCCTCTTTTAACCCTACCTGGCCCATCATCAAGCCTAATTTTTCTATGAAAATTACATCTAGTGTCCCTCAAAGTATCCGGTCTTGAATTTTTGTCTCCCAAAGTGTGTGGTCTTGAATTTTTGTCCACCCTAAATAAGTTCTAATGTTTGCCTATAAGGCAAAACTTGTGGTCAATTGAGCAGGTTCACTATTCTAAAATGTCATGAACACATGTCTTATTGGCAAGAGTTAGAACGTGTGTCTTATGAGCGACATATCTATGCTCTAACGTTTGCTTATAAGGCAAACTTCTGTTCATTTGTGCAGGTTCATTGTCTTGAAATGTCATGAACGTTTGCATAATGGGAAAGATTTCAAACATGTGCCTCATAGGCAAGAGTTATAAAGAGGGACCAAAAAATCAAAACCACCATTTATGGAGGCCATTTTTGTAAGACTATTTCTGTGGGGGACAAAATATTAAGACCAACCCATTTAGGGCCATTTCTAAACTTTTCAACAGGGCCACCTTCCATGAAACCTCTCCCCAGTAGCATAGGTTCCATTGACAATTTAAGTATTCCTTGATGAAAACCATTCACCTGGAAATTTATTTGGATGACAGAGTCAAGCTACAACCTGAAATAGTACCTAACTCAGAACTAGATCGAGGTTAGTCGAGTGTTTCAAGTTGGAACTTAGTAGTTACAGTATTTGGATGTAACACCCCGTACCTACCAAACCTTACTTGACGACGTAGAACAATGTTTACTTAAGTGTAAAGAGCCAAAAGTATGTATATTGTAATGTTATTGATGAGGTAATTGACATTGGGCCTAGTACGAGGGATTAGACCCTCGTGGGAGGTGTAACACCCCGTATGTTGTCGAACCTATACGACTTTATGGACATAATGAAACATGGGAGATTAGATGAATTATACATTAACTTGTGGGCATTAAAAATTCTTGTGTCATTGGGCCCAAAAATGAAGCCCAAAAAAAAAATTGACAAGAAGACATGGCCCAATGTGACAATTTGACCCATTCTTCCAATATTGGTCCATTTGACCAATCAATCATGCAATCAATGACAAGGAGTGGATAAGAGAGAATTAAAGGGTCTATATATAGATGAGAAAAATCAGATTTTATATCATTGGAGGCACCCATGTTATTTCTAGAATTTTCTACAACATTTGTTCTCTCAACACAAACCCTAGGCCTTCATCCTTTTGGCCAAGATCATCTTCTTGCACACTTTGGTAAGTATTTATGTTTATGATTTAATATATTATGTGCATGATAGGGTGCTTATATGATGTTGTTTATGTTGGTTATGTATTGAGAATTCACTACGTGTGTAAGGGGACATGTTTGCTAAATCGGAGGATGGTTTTGCCTTGTAAACGTGAACATGGGCTTGTGGTCTTGAGGAAAATGAATTTAATGGAGTTAATATTGACATATTAGATGTGATTATAGTGTTTCCTTGATGGGTCATGGTGTATAATATTTGGAATTTCTACTGTGAAATTGGTTATGGTTTTGGTGGCGGATTAGTCGTAAAGTGTTGTTTTGGTGATGTTATGGGTGTTGTGATACCATGGATGGTTTTTGGCATGTTAGATGATCAAAAATATGTTAAAATAAGTTTGGTTATGATCATGGACCATTCATTGCATAAAAAGACCCCAAAAAGACCATTTCGGACCAAAACGGGCACCCGCCCTCGCAGATGAAGCACCTGCGGGCGCAGGTGCCAACGCAGGTGCCTCTGGCTACTGCAAAAGGTCACCTGCGGACGCAGGTCATCCACCTGCAGGCCCAGGTGGCTTAGCGGATCGGCCCAGAACTCCGAATTGCTTGTTTTTGCATCCCTTTGGCCCCCCGAAACCCCTATACCCTTCATGGATGTAATTATCAATTTGGGATGTCTTTTTAATGAATTTAAAATGTTGTATGGAAGCATTTTGGACTATTTTAAGTATGGATGGTAGTTCATATGTTGTTATGAGGCCAATTGAGAAGCGTAAATATGACGAAATGATAATGAGAAGGCATAAAGGGTAATTGTGATGTGAAATGCTATTGTCGTATGAAATCTTGGTCAATGAGTGGAATGTTATGGTAGTGTTGGCATGTTGATATGATAAATGACATTGTAAGAATACGAAATGACGTTATAAAGTAACTATGTGACTCATGGTCATCTTGTGCACTTATAAGGTAGTTAGTTGCTAATATAAGCTTCGTTATGTACTTGTGATGTAGAGTGAGACGTAAGGAAAGAGCTGGACTATTGTATTTCCATATAAGCTTGGGTATTCATAGTGAGATGCAAAGGTATGTAAGGTTATTCTTCTATTTACTTCTGCAATATATGGTGTTCACATTGTCATGGTACTCATTCCATTCTAAAATACTCTAAGGTATTCCGTATCCGATAGTTGGCTAGAGTTACTCATATGTCCCTTACTCATTGGTCAATGGTGAATCGTATGACTCATGTTCATTAGTTGACTCATGTTCATTGATGGAGGCATGTCCATTGGTTGACTTATGATCATTGTCTAGTATGTTAAAAGTCCTATAAGGTTCTAAGGTATCACATGTCTAGTTGGTGATAGTTGAAATCCATATGTATCGTGTTTAGTGCCTATTATCCTAAGATTTCAAAAGTGTTCTATTCCAAGGGGGATCTATAGTATTCCAACGAAGTTTGATACATATTGTTATTCATAGGTGTATTATTATTAGATGAATTATGATCCACTTGTCTCCTATTTATGGGCGGAAGTTCTTAAGTTATCATTTGTTGTAAAGTCCAAAAGAACTATCGCAATGAGAGTAATGAGATCAAGAGGGCTTGTTTAGTTTGGATAGCACTATTCCAATCATGATATGAGTCCAAGTTCCAATAGGGTTATATACATGTCTCATATTCATTAGTAATGTTCCAAAAGTCCAATAAGGTTATGTTCCAAGGTTTCAATAGTAGTTATACTCATGTATATTGTTCATTGATCATTGTCCAGTGGTTCTAACAGTGTTATGTTTCCATGAAGGCTATGTTTCCAAAAATGCTTATTCACATGTTTCTCACTCATTGATTATTGATCCAAAGCTTCAAAGAAAGTTGTGACTATCATTGTAAAAATCTCTCATAAGCAAAAGTACCAATCTCTCACAAGTTAAAGTATCAATCTCAAAAGTAAAGAATTGAAGTAATGAACACTTGTGGAGAACGGGTGGCAACCCAAAGGGGCATAAGCCTAGCTAGGGGCGATCCCGAATGATTATTGGATACAAGGGGCAGCTCAAAGGGGCATAAGCCTAGCTAGAGACGAACCTGCTTTATTGATTTATGGGTGGCAGCTCAAAGGGGCATAAGCCTAGCTAGAGACGATCCCAATGTTATTTCCCACTGATCAGTTGGGCTCGGGCATACATGATTGATGATCACATGAATGATGAAGAAGTAAAGGAAAGTGAAATGAAGTAAATAAAGTAATGCACATGATTCCACATGTATTCTTATGGTAATTTATTCACATGATATGTTCACTTGTACTTACTTTCATCAAAGTTCCTATATCTCATATATTTACGTATAGCCTTACATACTCAGTACATTCCTCATACTGACCCTTTCGGGGGAACTTACCTTACATGTTGCAGGTGCAGGCACTAGTAGCCCTCCACAGTAGGTTGACAGTATTTGTAAATATTTGGTGAGCCCCAGTTGGTTCGGGACTTTCTGAGTCATAGTTATACATTGGATCTGATGTTGTAGATGTTATGAAATGGTCGTGTATTTAGTTAGAGGCTTTGTAGACATATGTGGGTATATGAATGTAAGAGGTGTATATTCATTTAGACGGAATGGTCCTAACGGCCATAGTTGCATATAATGTACCTGTTTCCCATGAATTTCACCAATGGTATCTTATATATTTCATCAGTTACATGAGAAAGTATGCTATTCGTAAAGAGACATGCATATGAATGAACGTGAGCAAAGATTGGTTCTCTCGGGCCATATCGACTTCGGGTGCAAATCACGTCCCGAACGGGGGTCGGGGTGTGACAAAGTGGTATCAGAACAGGTCGTTCTAAGGGTGTCTACAAGGCCGTGTCTGAGTAGAGTCTTACTTATCAATGTGTTGTGCACCACATTTATAAGTAGAAGGATACGGGACATTTAGGATGTGGTTTCTCTTCTTCACTTCTAGATCGTGCACTAGAGCCAGTGTTGTAAGTTGAATTGTATCTGACCATGGTAATTGCTTCTTCTGGTATAGTCAAAATGCCAAACACGAGAAAAGGCAGAGGCAACGGTAAGAAGATAGATATGTTTGCCGGTGAAGGAATGAGTAAATCACCACCTGACCAAGCTGGTCAAGGTTATCTCTACCTGTTGGTGCATTTACTAGAGTTAAAGGCACATGTCGTATAATGGTATAGTAGATGTTGTGATCACAGTTGATTAAGCACTGTGAAAAGTGTTATTAATGAACGAGGTAATGGGATTTGGAAAGAAAGGGGAAATTGCCCTATACAATATGTTATATGAACTTGCCGAAAGTGTATAAAAGAGTTCTATTTCATGTTGCTCCCATTAAAAATATACCAAGTACAGAAGATGTCATTAGGAAGAGCTACCTGTTGCTATTCTAGATCAACAAGTCGGAAAGGTCACCTGGGAAGCTGGAGAAATCATGAATCTATTGTGTATGTCATAATTGTATAGTGAATGTGGTGATCATGATACATTGGTTGACTTTATTAAGTAGGACATGGTAGAGTTGGACGTTATAATGGGTACGGATTGGTTGGCTCATGTTAGACCACAGTAGAGTGTCGAGCTAAGAAGTTACATAGACAATGTCGGAACATCGAGAGGTAACTTTATTGCCTATCTGAAGGCAAAGGAAATGATACTCTAAGGGAATACATGTACTACTTGGTTAAAGGTGAAAAGAGGCTAATGATTGAAATGAATGAATGAATGAATGATGAACTGAAAAGTGAATGATGAAGATATACCCAAAATAACATCACGAACCTGGTAAGGTTATTATCAATTCTTAGTACGTTAATTGGGCTAGCGAATGCACTCGTAGTTATTATGGATTTGATGAGAAGAACGAAGTCATTCTTAGACAAGTCCGTAACACAGTTTACAGATGTTATGGTGGTTTACTCGAAGACCATAAGGAACCCATGCTAACTAGTTACAACAACTGTCATAGATTGTTCGTGACCGTACGATATAGACACAAATTCTCTAAGGGTGAATGCTTGGTAAACCCCGTAGCATTCTTGGGTCACATAGTATCAGATGAAGGAATAAGGAACTATATACCAAAGGTAGAAGCCGTGAAGAATTGGCTAAAACCTACAACGCCTACAATGATTCGTAGTTTTCTTGGGTTTAGCCGGGTAGTACAGAAAGTTTATTGGAGAGCTTATCTTTCATTACAATACCCTTACCAAGTTAACACAAAGTAACTAAGTTTCGGTGGAATGATGTATGTGAGAAAATTTTGCCAGAGATGAAAGATAAATTGACTCCTACACCTGTACCAGTACCTCCCTAAGGCACATAAGAGTATGCAGTGTATTGTGATGTTTTACAAGTTGGTATGGAATGTGTATACATGCACTACGACAATGTGATAGCATATGCCTTAAGACAATTGCGTCCACATAATAGAACTTATCCTACATATGATTTTGAGTTAACAGTTGTGACAATTGCTTATAGCAGATGACACCACTACTTATATAAAACTTCAGGTGAAAGAATTATAGTGTCAAATGTGGAAGAAGTTTCATTGGTATCTGACAAAAAGAAGAGCAATATGCAAATTCTGTGTTATTCAATTGAAAAAAAAAATATATGGTAAAGTTCGACAAAGGTGGTTGAGCTATTTTATGTATCGGATATATATACATATGACCTAGGGAAATGTATGATGGTAGAAGCACAACATGCATGATATTCTATCTAATAGGGGGTGATCAATATGCACCATGATTTGGAAATGAAAGATTTTTTTTAAAATGTTGTAATGTGTATGAAGTGGTTGGTTTCTTCGGATGGCACAAAGATTGCCCAGCTAAGAAAGTATATTTCCCTTTTCTTCCATAAGAGACCGTCCTTGAGAGAAAATGGTAAATTTGTTTTCTATCCTGAGGACAGGAAAGCGATGTCCACGGTATACATATGTCAGCTAGTAAGATTTAGTGTGTCCCTGTAGGGTGCACCAGTGTTGTTTGTACAAACGAGAAAGGGCACATTGAGAATATGTATGGGTTATTGGTAACTGGATGAGGTAACAGTTAGAAATACAGAAAGTTTGGGTATACAAGTGAAGTTAGGTACAGTTTTTCATCCTTAAATAGGTAGACAAGAAGAACGTAGCATCCAGACACTTGAACTTGTATTACCAGCCTATACATTGTATTATGAAGGTAGTGAGATGATTATTTACCCCTTACAAAGATATATAGAGTTTAAGTCATCTATTGGGTGATTCAGAGCGAGTGGAACAACCTTACTTGGGCGAGAGTTTATTCAATAAGCTATAGAGAGAAGATTGAGGTGGTACAATAGTAGCTATAAGTTAACACAAGTTATATGCCGAGATCCATTGCTTTTATTAAAAATATACAAGTTATGGAGGATCCCACTAAGGAGAGATGCCTATGGCTATTTTAGACCGACAAGTGCAAAGGCTAGTGAATAAATGATGAGAAGCTGGAAACAAAGTGATGAGACCAAGGTACCTATATTTGCTCCAAACGAAAGGGAAAAGTTCAAAAGTGTGAAAGTGTAGAAAGACTAACTAAGTATCTATATGAGTATATGTATAGAGATGCATTTGTTACACATGAGACGACATTGTTAACATTCGAGGACGAATGTTCCTAAGGGGGGAAGAATGTAACACCCCGTACCTTCCAAACCTTACTTGACGACGTAGAACAATGTTTACTTAAGTGTAAAGAGCCAAAAGTATGTATATTGTAATGTTATTGATGAGGTAATTGACATTGGGCCTAGTACGAGGGATTAGACCCTCGTGGGAGGTGTACCACCCCGTATGTTGTCGAACCTATACGACTTTATGGACATAATGAAACATGGGAGATTAGATGAATTATACATTAACTTGTGGCAATTAAAAAGTCTTGTGTCATTGGGCCCAAAAATGAAGCCCAAAAAAAAAATTGACAAGAAGACATGGCCCAATGTGACAATTTGACCCATTCTTCCAATATTGGTCCATTTGACCAATCAATCATGCAATCAATGCCAAGGAGTGGATAAGAGAGAATTAAAGGGTCTATATATAGATGAGAAAAATCAGATTTTATATCATTGGAGCCACCCATGTTATTTCTAGAATTTTCTACAACATTTGTTCTCTCAACACAAACCCTAGGCCTTCATCCTTTTGGCCAAGATCATCTTCTTGCACACTTTGGTAAGTATTTATTTTTATGATTTAATATATTATGTGCATTATAGGGTGCTTATATGATGTTGGTTATGTTGGTTATGTATTGAGAATTCACTACGTGTGTAAGGGGACATGTTTGCTAAATCGGAGGATGGTTTTGCCTTGTAAACGTGAACATGGGCTTGTGGTCTTGAGGAAAATGAATTTAATGGAGTTAATATTGACATATTAGATGTGATTATAGTATTTCCTTGATGGGTCATGGTGTATAATATTTGGAATTTCTACTGTGAAATTGGTTATGGTTTTGGTGGCGGATTGGCCGTAAAGTATCATTTTGGTGATGTTATGGGTGTTGTGAGACCATGAATGGTTTTTGGCATGTTAGATTATCAAAAATATGTTAAAATAAGTTTGGTTATGATCATGGACCATTCATTGCATAAAAAGACCCCAAAAAGACCATTTCGGACCAAAACGGGCACCCGCCCTCGCAGATGAAGCACCTGCGGGCGCAGGTGCCAACGCAGGTGCCTCTGGCTAATGACAAAGGTCACCTGCAGATTCAGGTCATCCACCTACGGTCTCAGGTGGCTTAGCGGATCGGCCCAGAACTCCGAATTGCTTGTTTTTGCATCCTTTTGGCCCCCCGAAACCCCTATACCCTTCATGGATGTAATTATCAATTTGGGATGTCGTTTTAATGAATTTAAAATGTCGTATGGAAGCATTTTGGACTATGTTAAGTATGGATGGTTGTTCATATGTTGTTATGAGGCCAATTTAGAAGTGTAAATATGACAAAATGATAATGAGAAGGCATAAAGGGTAATTGTGATGCGAAATGCTATTGTCGTATGAAATCTTGGTCAATGAGTGGAATGTTATGGTAGTGTTGGTATGTTGATATGATAAATGACATTGTAAGAATACTAAATGATGTTATAAAGTAACTATGTGATTCATGGTCATCTTGTGCATTTGTAAGGTAGTTGGTTGCTAATATAAGCTTCGTTATGTACTTGTGATGTAGAGTGAGACGTAAGGAAAGAGCTGGACTATTGTATTTCCATATAAGCTTGGGTATTCATAGTGAGGCGTAAATGTATGTAAGGTTATTCTTCTATTTCCTTCTGCAACATATGGTGTTCACATTGTCATAGTACTCATTCGATTCTGAAATAGTCTAAGGTATTCCGTATCCGATAGTTGGCTAAAGTTACTCATATGTCCCTTACTCATTGGTCAATGGTGAATCATATGACTCATGTTCATTAGTTGACTCATGTTCATTGATGGACGCATGTCCATTGGTTGACTTATGATCATTGGCTAGTATGTTAAAAGTCCTATAAGGTTCTAAGGTATCACATATCTAGTTGGTGACAGTTGAAATCCACATGTATCGTGTTTAGTGCCTATTATCCTAAGATTTCAAAAGTTTTCTATTCCAAGGGGGATCTATAGTATTCCAACGAAGTTTAATATAGATTGTTATTCATAGGTGTATTATTATTAGATGAATTATGATCCACTTGTCTCCTATTTATGGGCGGAAGTTCTTAAGTTATCATTTGTTGTAAAGTCCAAAAGAACTATCGCAACGAGAGTAATGAGTTCAAGAGGGCTTGTTTAGTTTGGATAGCACTATTCCAATCATGATATGAGTCCAAGTTCCAATAGGGTTATATACATGTCTCATATTCATTAGTAATGTTCCAAAAGTCCAATGAGGTTATGTTCCAAGGTTTCAATAGTAGTTATACTCATGTATATTGTTCATTGATCATTGTCCAGTGGTTCCAACAGTGTTATGTTTCCATGAAGGCTATGTTTCCAAAAATGCTTATTCACATGTTTCTCACTCATTGATTATTGATCCAAAGCTTCAAAGAAAGTTGTGACTATCATTGTAAAAATCTCTCATAAGCAAAAGTACCAATCTCTCACAAGTTAAAGTATCAATCTCAAAAGTAAAGAATTGAAGTAATGAACACTTGTGGAGAACGGGTGGCAACCCAAAGGGGCATAAGCCTAGCTAGGGGCGATCCCGAATGATTATTGGATACAAGGGGCAGCTCAAAGGGGCATAAGCCTAGCTAGAGACGAACCTGCTTTATTGATTTATGGGTGGCAGCTCAAAGGGGCATACGCCTAGCTAGAGACGATCCCAATGTTATTTCCCACTGATCAGTTGGGCCCGGGCATACATGATTGATGATCACATGAATGATGAAGAAGTAAAGGAAAGTGAAATGAAGTAAATAAAGTAATGCACATGATTCCACATGTATTCTTATGGTAATTTATTCACATGATGTGTTCACTTGTACTTACTTTCATCAAAGTTCCTATATCTCATATATTTACGTATAGCCTTACATACTCAGTACATTCCTCGTACTGACCCCCTCGGGGGAACTTACCTTACATGTTGCAGGTGCAGGCACTAGTAGCCCTCCACAGTAGGTTGACAGTATTTGCAGATATTTGGTGAGCCCCAGTTGGTTCGGGACTTTCTGAGTCATAGTTATACATTGGATCTGATGTTGTAGATGTTATGAAATGGTCGTGTATTTAGTTAGAGGCTTTGTAGACATATGTGGGTATACGAATGTAAGAGGTGTATATTCATTTAGACAGAATGGTCCTAACGGCCATAATTGCATATAATGTACCTGTTTCCCATGACTTTCACCAATGGTATCTTATATATTTCATCAGTTACATGAGAAAGTATGTTATTCGTAAAGACACATGCATATGAATGAACGTGAGCAAAGATTGGTTCTCTCGGGCCATATCGGCTTTGGGTGCCAATCACTTCCCGAACGGGGTTCGGGGTGTGACATTGGAATGCTATTATTTAAGATGTTCCTACCATTCCATTTAAACAACTGGATTCTGCTCCTTTCAGAATATTTCAGTGACAGCAACAAACAGGATATTTGATCCTGCTGACTTTAACTACATAAGAAATAGCCTCTGAGGTGTCATTGACAATTTCAAATCAATTTTGTGTGTATCTTGTTGTGTCCTTTCGCACACGCAAGTATACATGGTCAAACAAGTAATAAAGAATGTAAGTCCAGATATCGTACCCATAGAGATTGGATGAATTGATTTCTAGTTTGAATTTTTTTGTGAGATATTCAGTCGGTAACCAATAGTAAAGAGTGATATGTGTTCTTTGAAAGTAAATAAAAATAATTGTAAACAAGTCGTAGATTGGTTGTGTTGTAATTCATATTTGAGAAAAGATCTAGGGTTGCGGTGTTTTGACAATTCAGTTGCACTATCCAATCATTCATCTAATTTGCTTTCCTGAGTTACTGGTTGCAGGTTAATTTTAGCTATATTGACCATCTTTCCAACAATTCTAAGCCTACTTGACTATCCCTAACGCCTATATTTCAATGGTCGTCGGTTAATAGTGAAGTGCATAAAGATATCGTCTGTACCAACTAAGCTAGGTCACAGAGTATATTTCTATCCTCAGTGATGAATTGATTCTCTTTCCCTATAAGGCTTACAAACTAGCCCTATTTCCTCTTTTTACACTTGTTGCTCCCTTCTTCAAGTCTAACAAACAAGCCCTAGATAATATTCGCAAGGAGATTAATCAAATGATTAATTGAAAGCAAGAAGAAATAAA
Organism: Capsicum rhomboideum; assembly: GCA_031232105.1. Lineage (NCBI taxonomy): Eukaryota > Viridiplantae > Streptophyta > Magnoliopsida > Solanales > Solanaceae > Capsicum > Capsicum rhomboideum. The sequence continues at coordinate 135,150,820 of CP124709.1, read as the reverse complement.
TAACTCAATGTATGAAAATCAAAATAGATAATATGATGTTCAAGCCACAATTTTTATGTTCAACCACAAGCCTAGAAATTAAGAGGTTTAGCTACTCAAGATCTCTTTGGAAGAAGAGATTTCATGAGTTTACAACGTAAAAATCAAAAAATAAAATAAAAGAAATAAATTAAACCTTGTTCTTGAGCTTTGACCTAGTTTTTGCCTTCCCAAAATCAGTTGTTCATGTTTAAAAAGTGGATGGAGGGTTTATATAGAGTTTAGGAACCCTTAGAATGTCAAAAAACCAATCCTAAACGGGTTAGGGGATGTCCCGAGTCACGCCACAGCCCAAAAGGCGAGCAGTGGCACAAGGAACACTTAAAAATTCAGAGAAGTACCAAAACTTGAGCCACCCCTTTCTTTTGGTTGAGTGGCCCAAGCCTTCAATTATTTTCAGGACAACAACAAATTTCTGTGCCACTGCTTTCTTTGCAGCAGTGGCTCAAGGAACTCTATACTTGGCCATTTTTTGCTCGTTTTTCTACATGTTGCAATGTTGATCCTACCTTGGTTCCTTTTAGTTCCTTGGTGATCTTTTTCCTCTTGTTTAAGCTCCGAATACCTCAAGACACTTCTACATAAGATAAACCTGAAAACAAGTGTAATTCACATTATTTAAGCTAAAGACGACACAAAAAAGAGAACAATTGTGAGGCGAAAGACAATTGAATAAAGTGGTTTTTAGCCTCGCTTCAACATCCCACAGTTAAACCCTTGCTCGTCCTTGAGTAATCTATACACTCATGACTTAAACTATACTACAACTACACCAATTGAAACAATATTACTCAAGCTAAGACTACAATGACTACAATAGATGACAAGTTCTTATTAAACATGCTTCATTCATACCATACATTTAAACAACTACTCAAGATCTCCTAGCCTCAAGAACCGACTCTATGATCTTTGCAAACTCATATAATTCACCCAACCAAGAGATCATATACTTCACCTATTTTTCGTCAATCATGTGCCCACACAACAAGAGAGTTACCCACATTCACTCACAAGTATACAAATTGGTGCAAGAAGGGCACAAGAATAGAATTACGTTCACTCTCACAAAAATTCACATGCAACATATGATCTACCGTAAGCTTGCCCTTAGTGTACTACTTCACTAATATAAGAACGTCAAATCTAAGATCAAGTAGGACTTTTCGGGTTGTAACGTAGGCTAAGGGATGGGTAGGAACTATTTTAGGTCAAATAGTGACTAACTTTTCTAAGTACTTTAATACATCAAATTTTTTCCATTATTTTCACGCTCTTCAATCAACGGGACTAACTAGGATTATCCATTGTGGGTAGGTAAAGCAAAGGTTAAAAATAGGCTAATCAAAGAAATGCCTATATCATCTCCTAAACTCAACATCTTCTCATTTTGCTTTGCAAACACACCGGACAAGTTCTAGACATCAATATGAAAGCATGGAATATCAACAAACACCTCACACACATGGCACGTGTTAAACTCAAGAAGGATCCATACAGACTCTCTATCAAGCAAATAATAAGTGTTCAAAATTAAGCTAAAAATCACATATGAGTCAAGTAAAAGAGCCTAGGTGTCTCAAGAGAAGTCATCCAATTTTTTTCACAACATGCTTTCAAGCTGAAAACCAACTTGCACCATTGAGTCATGTGTAGTACCTTAACAAGAGCACCTCATATTCAATTGGTCCTAAAAACTCTCTACCTCCTAATGTCTAACTCTTCCCTCAAGACGGTTGTCAACCATCCATCATCGGAAAAAGTCATTCTTCCTAAAAATAAAACAAAAACTATTAAAAGGATAGCCGGTTCAAAGGGCCTCCCCTCAGAAAAGAATCGAAGAAAAACCAAGGGGTAGGCGAAGAATGCTTTACTAAAGAACTAAAAAGCTAAAAACCAACACCAACTATTCTAATCTTAAAAACAAAGAAAAATCTTTTTGGATTTTTTAAATTTTTTTTCATAGTTTTTTCAACTAAAGCAAGTAACTAAAAATAAAGCAACTCCTATAGCGTACTTCACCCTTAACCAGTATAGGAAGAATCTCACCCCATACTTAAAGTCATGCTTTGTCCCCAAAGCATTAAACAAAATCAAACAGTGGTTAGAAATACTCCCTGAGGCCCTCTAGGGCTAGCTAATAACATGTCTTTTCTCAATCTTTCATCAAACAGGGTGAATGACCCCACACTTATGTTTCATCCATGCTTCTTAGCTTCAAAATCCAGGTACTCGGACTTCCCCAATGCTGTGTAAAACACAAACACACACACAAAAACCAAATGTGACACTATAAATATAAAACTACACTATTACAACATGGGTTGCCTCCCAAGCAATGCCATATTTAACATCGTGGAACGGCGCAAGTAATATATCAACCAAATTCTCTCAATCTTATCCTTTCCATATGATGCAATTTTGGCCGCCTCTTCTTCACTCTAGGAGGATCACAATTATCATTCACTTTCTTTGTCTTCAGATTTCAACTTTTTCAGGCTCACACTCTTCCACCCCACACTTATTATTGATTACTTATGTGATCATACATAAGTCTCTGTAGTGTAAAGGAGTGGAGAGTAGATTATACACTTTGAATATTTCCTTCTCATCATGGACTCTCATCTTAAACGCCCCTTTTCATACATCAATCAAGGCTCCACAGTGGCTAAAAAAGGGCATCCTAAAATAACTGGTACCCTCTCATCTGCTTCAAAATCTAAAATAATAAAGTCGGTAGGAATCACAAACTTACCTACCTTGATAAGCACATCTTCAATTACTCCTTCCGGTTGCACACGAGAGCGGTCTGCCAATTATAGAGTGATAGTAGTTGGGCGCAGGTCACTCAAACCAAGTGTCTGAAACACAGATAAGTTCATTAAGTTTATACGTTCCCCAAGATCACACAATGCATGCCCAACCTCATCTTCACCAATTTGTATGGGAAGGGTGAAACTCCCAAGATCTTTAAGCTTTTTTGGGATCTTGATCAATACCATCGAACTACACTCTTTAGTGAGTGTCTCAAATTCTATATGTCTTCTCTTTCCAGCCACTACTTCTCTAAGGTATTTGGCATATTTGGACATGTCCCTCAAAGCATCAATCAAGGGAATATTGATGTGAAGTTGTTTGAAGATACCAATAAATTTTTAAAATTTACATCCTCTTTGCTTTTCTGGAATATTTGTGGGAATGGTGGTAGAGGTCTCCCTATTACACTCTTAGGTTGCTTAACAACCCTTTTTTCTACTTGTACAGGCTCTATCTATGAAAGGAGGTGAATGCTTGTAGTTATCCCAGTTAATTACTTTCCTCTTTGGAGGTTCTGCATCTGAAAACTCTACACTTATATCTTGACTTCTGTGTTTAGAAGGAGCTTCAACCAACTCTTTCCCATTCTTGAGTGAGACTACCATTACCTGCTTCGTATTATTCTCTGTATCACTCGATAGTGCACTTGCAGGTCTTGTATGTTGTGATGAAGATAGTTGGCCCACTTGACGCTCAAGTTTATGAATGGACTTCTGCTTTTCATTCACAATCTGAGTTTGTTGTCCCATGAACTATTTTATTGTCTCCTCCAAAGAATTGCTCACTTGTAGAGCTTGTGGTGTATACTGTTGTCTTTCGGCCTACTGATTTCCACCTCAAGAGAAGTTTGGATGGTTTCTATAATTTTGCTGCCCCACGTAATACATAAATTCTGGATTCAAAGGGCATCCAGAGTAAGAATGATTTTCACGCCACTTTTCACAAAAAACAACTGCCTGAACCTGTTGAACTTGACCTACACTTGGAGCTAATAAACTATGCTTCATTAAGGCACACAACTGCCCAATATCAACCCAAATAGCTGTATCATCATCCATCTCTAACTTACTCGACATTTTATGTGTAGAAGTGAACACTCTACTGGGCTCTGAATAGTCTCAGTAACTTGCAGACATAGTAGCTCCTCTATTTCATCATAGCTCTTGGACAAAATTCTCCCTTGAGCTGTAGCATCTAATAAAAACTTAGTTTGGCCTCAATCCTTGAATAAAATTATGCCCAATAATCTCCTTGGGCTGATGGTGGTGCGGGCAATTTCTCAAGTATCCCTTGTATCTCTCCCAAGCTTGGGAAAAGATTCGACATCTTTTTGAACAAATCCTAAAATTTTGCCTCTGAGCTCTTTATTCTTCTAGATGAGAATAACCTATTGAGAAAATTATTAGACAAAGCATCCCAAGATATGATAGATCCTGTCGGTTCATTCTACAAGTGAAAAGGGGAACAGTGCCAACTTCACGTATTCATTTGAAACATTTTGATAATGGAAGTTGTCACTCAACTCAGTAAACTCTAATAGGTGCTTATTGGGTCTTCAGGTGGTTTACCCTCATATTGGCAAGTGTTCTGCACTAGTCGCACCGTGCCCTCTTTAAGTGAAATCTGCATGATTCAATAAAAGCTCAAAATAGTATTAATTTCAAAACAAATCCCTGGCAACGACGCCAAACACTTGCAACGTCCTTTCGCACACACAAGTGTACATGGTCGTACAAGTAATAAAGGATGTAAGTCCAGATATCGTACTCACAGAGATTTGATGAATTGATTTCTAGTTTGAATTCTTATATGAGTTATTCAGTCGGTAACCAATAGTAAAGAGTGATATGGGTGCTTTGAAAGTAAATAAAAATAATTGTAAACAAGTCGTGGATTGGTTGTGTTGTATTTCATCTTTGATAAAAGATCTAGGGTTACGGTGTTTTGACAATCTAGTTGCGCTATACAATCATTCATCTAATTTGCTTTCCTGAGTTACTAGTTATAGGTTAATTGTAGCTATATTGAGTGTCTTTCCAACAACTCTAAGGCTACTCGACTATCCCTAACGCCTATATTTCTATGGTCCTCTGTTAATAATGAAGTACATAAAGATATCGTATGTAATAACTAAGCTAGGTCATAGGGTATATTTCTATTCTCAGTGATGAATTGATTCTCTTTCCCTATAAGGTTCACAAACTAGCCCTATTTCCTCTTTTTACACTTGTCATTCCCTTCTTTAAGTCCAACAAACAAGCCCTGGATAATATTTGCAAGGTGATCAATCAAACTAATAATTGAAAGAAAGAAGAAATAAATAACTCAATGTATAGAAATCAAAATAGATATTATGATGTTCAAGCCACAACTTTCATGTTCAACCACAATCCTAGTAATTAAGAGGTTCAACTACTCATGAATCTCTTTGGAAGAAGAGATTTCATGAGTTTACAAGGCAAAAATCAAAAAATAAAATTAAAAAAATAAATTAAACATTGTTCTTGAGCTTTGACCTAGCTTTTGCCTTCCCAAAATCAGTTGTTCATGTTTAAAAACGAGGATGGGGTGTTTATATAGAGTTTAGGAACCCTTAGAATGTCAAAAACCAATTTGAAATGGGTTAGGAGAGGTCCCGAGTCGCGCCACATCCCAAAAGGCCAGTAGTGGCTCAAGGAACACTTAAAAATTCAGAGAAGTACCAAAACTTGTGCCACCCCTTGCTTTTGGGTGAGTGGCGCAAGCATTCAATTATTTTCCAGACAGCAGCCAAATTCTGTGCCACCGCTTGCTTTGCAGCAGTGGCGCAAGGAACTCTATACTTGGCCATTTTTCGCTCGTTTTTCTACGCATTGCAATGTTAATCCTCCTTTGGTTCCTTTTAGTTCCCCGGTGATCTTTTTCCTCTTGTTTAAGCTTCAAATACCTCAAGACACTTCTACATGAGAAAAATATGAAAACAAGTGTAATTCACATCATATAAGCTCAAGACGACACCAAAAAGAGAACAATTGTGAGGCAAAAGACAGTAGAAAAAAGTGGTTTTTAGCCTCGCATCATATCTCACAGATGCTCTCTCCATGTGTGTGTATAGAATGTGTGTGTGATTATAATGGTGAGTGCAACTGTAGTGTATTGTGAGTGGAGTGGAAAAATAGTTGTTGAAAGCAGGGGTATATACTTGAGATGTAAGGAAAAGAGAAGGAAAAATGGGTCGGGTTAAAGGAGAAAATTGTGTAATTTAAGTGAAATCGGGTTATTTTGGTTCATTTGGGGGATTCCATCAAAATGAGGGATATTTTTGCATACTTTAGTAACAACATGAGTATATTTAGCCCCATAGTTTAACTAGGAGTCCGGAGCCTAAATGACCACATTTTTTAGGCAAAATACCTAATGGGCCATTGGATTTTCAAAGAAACCAAAAGGGACAATTGCAGGAAGCTCAATGACTCACCTTTTAGCTAAATGGTGTCAGACTTGCAAGTCGCTGGGTGTCCGGCGACTTGTTAGTTGTTGAGAAAAGCACGACTCATCCTTGGTATATGTTAATCAATATTATCAAATTTTCACACATGGTATATGTTAATTGTTGTGTGTTTACTTACGTGTTTGTTTGCTGTTCGACATTTGGATCACCAAAAACAAAAATAAATAAATTAATGAATTGCCTCCACATGCAATTTTTCTTATATCAGAAAATACTAGCACCTGTCTCTTGTTAATAGCCTGTTTGGCCAAGCTTATTTTTTCCCAAAAGTGCTTATTTTTTCTCAAAAGTGCTTATTTTAAAAAATTGAGGTGTTTGGCCAAGCTTATGAAAGTAAATAAGTGCTTCTGAGGAGTAAAAAAAGCAGTTTTTCATAAGCTAAAAAAAGTAGCTTCTCTCCAAAAGCACTTTTGAAAAAAGCACTTATGAGAAAAATATACTTAAAAGCACTTTTAAAAGCTTGGTCAAACATTAATTGCTGCTCAAAAGTGCTTTTATAATTGTAATGGCCAAACACAAACTGCTTCTCACCAAAAGTACTTTTTTGAAAAGCACTTTTGAAAAAAGCACTTCTGAAAATAAGCTGATTTTAGAAGCTTGACCAAACAGGCTATAAAACGATGTTAATCGTTTGCAGCTAACATTTATTACTATAAAATGATGTTAGTTGCGTCCCCTATAAATTTAGCTGCAATTAAAATGATGTTAATTGTTGTGTGCTAAGCAAATATTTTACATTATCAATATTTTATCCATGTTGGGTCCCACTTATTTGGCAAAAAACCCAAAAAAAAGTGTACTCTTCTATTTAAATATTCATTTATTCTAAGGATAGTTTTGGAATATAACGAAGTCTTCTCATATTTTTTAAACTTCATGTCCAGTCAAACTACTTCCTCCATTCCAAAATATGTCTCACAATTTTCCTTTTCAAAGTCAAACGATATCAACTTTGACCAACATTTTAAAATGTAGTTTATGATATGAGAAAAATTGCATGTGGAGGCAATTCATTAATTTCTCTTTTTGTTTTTGGTGATCTAAGTGTCGAAGAGCAAAGAAACATGTAAGTAAACACACAACAATTAACATATATACTTGTTGGGTTCGATATCGAGAGAGCGTCATGCGGAAGCTTATAGTTTGCAAATCATAGCGGTGATAATTCAGATGTCAAAGAAAAGTATACTAAAAAGCATATTATTGATAAGTTTGGCCAATTGACCTACATATGAAAAACTAATATAGAGAAATCATAAAAAACTATGAGAGAAAATCTCTCCCTAAACAAGACTTCTTTATTGGACTACATTGTGGATTCTATTGTATTATGTTATGAGAAGAGAGCTCTTCTATTTATAGAGGTACAAAAACCTTTCCTCCAAGAAAGAGGTTAGCCAAATATGGAAGAGTTTTATATTTTCATTTTAGGAAAATTAAAAGTAATTATGATATTACTTTTATTTTCCTTTAAAGAAAATAAAACTTAAATTTGGTAAGAAAATCAGGGCAAAAACCCTAACGAATCTCCCCTTTTTGACTGAATTTTCTTCACAAAACTTGATCTCCCCTTCTTCACATGTATGGTCTTCGTTCTTCACATAATCTTCACCACTGCTGTTTTGTATGCTTAAAAATGAAGTTTTTTTGGGTTAAAATTATATGAGCCTTTCTAGTTAAAAATATTGGAGCCCTTTGCGGGGTTGAAAGTGAGCTTTATTTTTCAAAATATAGCAGCAAGATTATTAAAAATATGATTAACAATTGTCTCCACATGTATTTTTTTTTTGACTAAATATCTTCACTATCGTCAAATTGGTTGGAACTTGATCTTAACATGTCCTCAATCTGAACCATCGGCCCATTGAACCGTAGGCTCTGATACCACTTGTTGGGTTCGAAATCGAGAGGGCGTCATGCGGAAGCTTATAATTTGCAAACCGTAGTGGCGATAATTCAGATGACAAAGAAAAGCATACTAAAAAACATATTATTGATAGGTTTGACCAATTGACCTACATATGGAAAACTAATATAGAGAAATTATAAAAAACTATTAGAGATAATTTCCCCCAAAACAAGACTTCTTTATTGGACTACATTGTGGATTCTATTGTATTATGTTATGAGGAGAGGGGTCTTCTATTTATAGAGGTACAAAAACCTTTCCTCCAAGAAAGAGGTTAGCCAAATATGGAAGAGTTTTATATTTACTTTTAGGAAAAGTAAAAGTAATTATGGTATTACTTTTATTTTACTTTCAAGAAAATAAAACTTAAATTTGGTAAGAAAATCAGGGCAAAAACCCTAACAATACCAAGTGTGAAAATTGATAATATTGATTAACATCTACCAAGCATGAGTTGTGCTTTGCTCAGCGACTTGTAAGTCGCCTGACACCCATAGACTTGCAAATCGCCTGAACACCAGCGAGGTGTGTCGTTGAGCTTCCAACATTTGTCCCTTTTGGTTTCTTTGAAAATTCAGTGGCCCATTAGGTATTTTGCATAAAAAAAGTGACCCTTTAGGCCCCAAACTCGTATAACTAGGGGCAAACTTAGCTAATATACGAAAGTAGAGGGGTATTTTTGACCATTTTACCTTTATTGACCCAGTTCTTTTCAAATACAAATGACGTGCTTTAACTCCTCATTCCCATCATAGGATTGATTTGTTTTGATTTTTGAAGAATTTGAGTCAGTTTGATTTTCAGAATGATGCTTCTTATGCTCGTAACTAGTGTTGATGCAGTAGTTTCTGGGTGCACAATGTGCCCTAAAGTAATAACAACATTATGAATCATAACATTATTACTTAATACATAGACGCTGATAAAAAACAATAAAAGGACTCAATTCAAACAGTATGAAGCAACTGTGCACTTTTCTTCTATTGTGTCAAATTTTTTGAACTTCTCAAACCAAGAAACAAGCAGATCTGGTGAGCAAATGAAGAGCAAAAGAATCGTGTCTGGACAGGGAAGTTGAGACATTATTTAGAGAAAAATAAGAAATGATTGCCACTTCGCCACCGTCCTAACAATAGAAACACAGGGAAGTTCCAGACTGGTATTCCAAAACATAAACTCGTCATTTCCAGTTTCTTCATCACGGTGCTTGGTACGTGGCTCTATTTGGAGTTACATCATTTAGAGAATTTTGATTTCCAGAATCTGAAGCACTGTAGGTGATCTTCCCATAAAATGGGCAAAGGATTCATTTTTAGACATGAGTCGCTTTTTCCTTCTGTAACATTCTTATTATTGTCCTTCGACACAATGATTTCCAATAAATTCTGATTACTTAGTATACACTAAGCTCAATATGCTAAATTGTGGTAAAGTATTAATTTGATGCTTTAAGAACAAAATGATGAATTTTTTTTAATCGCAATAAAACGAATTTCCCGCAGACTGATTACTTATATTGTTCCTCCCAGCACTAGTGCTAAATGGTCCATCTTTCACAACATAATTGGTATATGTTTTTGTAATTTTTGGGACTGCATATATTGTCTCGTCTCTCACACCATCATCTGTACCAAGAGCCCTCGGATATGTTCCAACATGATAGCTTTCAAAAGCCGAGTGTGAGACATCACTCGACCAGAATGTGGAAGATTAACAGGAGGCAGACCTGGACCTAATTTAAGCAACTGTCCATTATTAAATATACAGGCTCTGTATGGCCATAAAAAGGACTCGGATTCTGACGACCTTCATGTCAGATAATAAGCATAGTGAATCAGCATAATGGGGAATGCATAACTATCAAAAAAACACAATGAACAAAGGAGTGGAAAAAAGAGTACAAAGATGCAATGTCTGTACAAAATCCATTCATTCATCATTCAATTGACTCTGCCTCAATCATAAACTAGTTGGGATTTAATGAACCTTTTATCTCCATTCCGCTCTATTTGGATTATTTTATTATACTAAAGAATATTTAACTTTTTAAGAAAATTAGAAGTTCTCTCAAACTGGACATCCTCTAAATCTCACACGATACATATATGTCATCTACTGAGTATAAAATTGCGCCACAGAGACAACAGTTGTAAACAAGAGTATTTCAAACTGTAATGTTTTTATTTTTTTCATTCAAATTAATTTTGAACCAACATTTATTAAAATAGAACAATTTACAACCAAGTGCTAAAATAAAAATACATTCTTCACATCAATACAATTAGTTAGCAAACATTTGCAACAAAACAAGTCATTTGGAACATGAGTTGCCAAGAGCATGTTTAACATGCGAGAAGTTGAATCTTGATCTTTTGTAGTATCCCTACAACATCTTTCATGTTTGTCCGTCTTGCTGGAGATTCAACACAACAATCTAGTGCGACTTTCATGATTGACACCACACAATCTAACTTCTTCTTTAAGTGATTATCCGTTTGTGGAACCAAGTTGGCGTCTGCAATATCCGTTACTGCATCTGGAAGTGAATAACTCACCCATTGCTTCAAGCTAAGATCTCCCTCAAACTCACTAGGCTTTCTCCTAGTAAATGTTTCCAGCAGCATGATCCCATAACTATAGACATCACATTTAATAGATACCAATCCATCTTGTCCATACTCTAGAATCAAACAATTATGTTTAAGATGTAACATGATTTCTTGGTGGAAAAAAAAAGAAAGGGAAAATAAATGTTCAGAGCAAAATCAAGAGACGTACCTGGCGCAATATAGCCCAATGTTGCTAAGGTTTTAGTGTATAATTCACTCTCATCTTCACCAAGCAGTTTTGAAATACCAAAGTCGCTTATGTGGGCAACCATATCATCATCCAACAAGACATTACTAGGCTTTAGATCACAGTGAATCACAGGCAACGAGCACCCATGGTGAAGATATTCCAAAGCACACGCCACATCTATCATTATGCTTAGTCTCTGCCTAATGTCGAGGAAGTAATTGTGCGAATACAAATGCTTCTCAAGATTCCCATTAGGCATATAATCGAGCACTAAAGCCTTAAAATCAAGGTTGGAACAACTAGTAATGACTTTTACGAGATTCCTATGGCGAAGGTTGCGTAAAACTTCACATTCCAAATCAAAACTCTTGAATGCCGCATCCAGTTGTACATTGAACACTTTAACTGCAATGGCGGTTCCACTTCGGAGAGTGCCTTTGTACACAGAGCCAAAACTTCCAGAACCAATCAAATTACTCTCGCTGAGCGCATCTGTTGCCTGGATCAGTTCATAGTATGAAATTCTTTCTCGTGTTATGGTCGGCAATGAATCAGCTTGTGGAGGATCTATTTTACCTCTTCTGTACCTTATCCATACAAACACAAAAGTGATAGGAACAAATAAAAGTGCAATTCCTAGCACAACAAATAGAACTAGCAATTTTTTCCTATTTGATCTGTGCTTTGATAAAGTGGGGCATGGCGGGACACTAAATCTTGAAGAACCACATAATGCTTCATTGTAGATGAAAAATTGACTCGACAGGTTCTTGAAAGAACCCCCCGAGGGTATTTCACCATACAACTTGTTGGCAGAAACATTGAAATACTTCAGGTCTTGAAGTTTCTCCAAAGACTTGGGAATGGTTCCTGATATATTGTTATGAGAAAGGTCTAGAAATTCCAAACCTACCATGTTGCCTATTGAGTCAGGTATAGCTCCTTGCAATTTGTTGTGTCTCAAAGAAAGGAACACCAGATTTTGCAATCGTCCAATTTCTCTTGGAATTTCATATGAGAATTGATTCATTGACAGATCTATCTGTGTCGCGGCCTTTAGATTTCCAATTTCTAGAGGTAAAGAACCGCCCATGTTGTTTGATGATAAGTCAAGAATCACAAGATCTTTAAGGTGCCCTAAGCTTTTTGGTATATTGGAACTCAATTTATTGGAACCCAGATGTATCTCTCTAAGGGAAGTAACGTTCCCTAAACAATTCGGAAGAGATCCTGAAAGTTGATTTCGACCAAAGTAAATATTACCCAAATGCTGCAACTTACAAAGATTATCCCCAAGGAATCCTGTAAGTTTGTTGTTAGTCAAAGACAAGCGCTGAAGATTTCTCAAGTTGCCAATTGATGTGGGAATCGATCCAACCAAGTTGTTTCCAGAAAGACCAAGGAATAATAAGCTACTTAAGTTCCAAACTTCATTTGGAATTCCCCCTTTGATTTTACAAATGCTGGCGTAAAACCCCATAAGAGATGTGGAAAGATTCCCAACAGAGATCGGAAGCATACCATTTAGAGGGTTCAAATCTAGAGAAAGATATGTTAAATTCCTGCAATTAGTTAAGGAAGTCAGGAAGCTTAACGAGGAGTCACTGGTTAAACTATTTTCCTCCAAGTTTAAGATTTGTAGATGAGTCAAATATCCAAGAGAATTGGGAATCAATCCCGTGAGTTTATTATGTGAAAGCTCTAGATGAGTAAGTTTTGAACAATTAGAGATAGAATGAGGTATAGTCCCAACAAAATTGTTTAAGTTGCTCAGATAAAGCTCCTCAATGTTGGGTAACATAGAACTTATGTTTGGTGGGAGGCTTCCTGATAGATTGTTGAATGATAGATACATAGTTCTCAGCACTGATATGTTAAAGATCTCCATATCAAGTGGACCACTAAATCCATTATACCCAAGATATAATCCCTCCAACTCAACGAGATTGCTTATCTCTTTAGGTATTTCACCTGTCAACATATAAAAACAAAGAAGGAATACGTATAAGTTAGTTCAATCTAGTATAAGTTGTATTTTTTTCTATCACTTTGACTACGTACCAATAAACATATTTTCACTAAGATCTAGAGCCTGAATCTTGGTTAAGTTGCCAATCTCCCGTGGTAAGTAACCCTTGAGATGGTTCCCCATCAGTGCTAAAAATTGCAGCGATGAGATATTGAAAATGGAGATTGGGACAGAGCCAGTAATCTGGTTTCCCTCCACGCCTAATTTTACCAAATTAATAAGATTTCCGAATTCTTGTGAAATTATCCCTGCAGTGAATGTGTAACAGTATAAAAAAAATTCTGAAGTAATTAGATAGAATAGTACCAGCAAAAGATAAAATATACCAGTAAAATGGTTAGATCCGATAACCAAGTGCTGTAGATTAATTAAACTTCCAATTTCACTATGTATTGGTCCATCAAACTCATTATATGATAAAGACAATTTCTGAAGTTCTGAACAATTTGACAAGCTAGTAGGCATATGACCGTGAATCTTGTTTCTCGACAGAAAAAGCCCTTTCAGTATTGGGAGACCGTTGCACAAACCATTGGGAAGATTTCCAGATAAGCTATTACCTGTAAATGCAATGAATTCGATTCTAGAGATATTGAAAATTGTGTACGGTATAGAACCCTTAAGTTGATTATATTGAATGGACAACACGTTCAGGTTGTGAAGATTGCCAATTCCTTCTGGAATGTTTCCTTGAAGTAAATTGGCAGATATTTCTAAAGTCTCCAACCTTGAGGCATTCGAAATAGAAGAAGGGATGGAACCAGTGAAACTATTATTTCTAAGATTTAGAACTTGAAGTTGGTGAAAAAACCCAAACCAAGAAGGAATTTTCCCGCTGAAGTTGTTGAAACTTAAATCAAGAAACTTAAGCCGAGGCAAACGTGCCATTTCTTGAGGCAAATTTCCTTGGAAATTGTTGCTTCCCAAGTCAAGAGAAACAAGAAATGAGAGGTTTCCAAAATCTTGTGGAATTGTTCCTGTAAGAGCCATGTTAGAAATATTCAAGGACTTCACTCGCTGGTGACGAAGACCACAAGTGACTCCTACCCAATAGCAAACAGAAATAGCGGGAGACCAGCTTTCATCCACGAAGTGAGAGGGGTCTGAAATGATTTGGGATTTCAAAGAGAGAAGAGCTAATTTATCAGTAGTAATGTTGCTATGGGTAATGGCTGAACTAGCCATAACATAGAGAAGCAACAAGAGTGTTAGGAGGAAAAAAGTGAAGGCTTTTTCCATTAGTGAAAAAATTAGTAGGAAAATGGTATGGCTAATAACCTGTGGTTTGAGACTTTAAATAGTGATAAGATCTCCTTTTTGGTCTTCATGATTTTTAAAAAATTACTTTTCTTCATTCAATTCTGATTTCACCAAGTCTTGCACGTTTCAATTGGAATTGTAAATATGGTTATAAAATTCCCCTAATTAGCCAGAGACTAGTGCAAGTCAACCGTCTTGCTTTATTTTCTCTATAATTGTGTGGTGCAAAAATGGTATGCCATGTTCCTCTAATAAGTTAATAAACTTATATTGTACGTTCGAGAATTTTTTTTTATGATTAGCATATTTTATATAGTTAATCATAACATGTGTATAATCCTTTTATCTGTAGCCAGGACAGAATCTAGAGACTTTTGATTTATTTGAAATTTTGACTTGTTTGAGAGTATGTTTTTATGATTTTTTTTTTTAATAAAAGAATACACAACAGTAATTTATCATTTTAGGAAATTTTCCAGGTTATGTGGGCCCCAAAGACTTGACAAACTTGGAGAAGACCAAAAATACACCAAGTCTTTGCAATCGTAAATGTTGTGGTAAAGTTATTCCTAAGATTTCCCAACTGAAGTTATTCTAGTTACTAATTTTTAGGTAGTACATATGACAACGTGAAACTACTTACACTCTCGATCAAGATAATTCAGTTAGCAATTATTATGTTAAACTATAATTATTATGTTAATGTTATAGTTTAATATCTCGACGAGACTATATAGGCAAGGATGTCAATGTGACAAGGTGCGAAGAGGGAGGGTGAAGTTTAGTCTTTAGGAGGGGCAAGGAAGGGTGGGGCGGTCAAAACTATGTGGCACGAGATGGGCAGAGTTAGGTAACAAATAAAATTTAGCTCATTTTTACATAAGTGGCATGTTGAATCAACAAGAATACTGAAAAGAGAAAATAGGTGAAAGTTTTCGTATTAAGTGCAGAAATTAGTAAGAACATATGACTAGTAACAATGGGATTTTAGACTTTAAATAGCCATGGCCTTCATGAGTCTTAGAATATTTTCTGAGGAGGCATTTTTTTGTTGATCATTCTGTCATCTCAATATTAATAATTCAACTAATGAATTTGTTTAGCCTAAAATTTATTTATTAGGTCAACCAGTTAAATTGTTAATAATGTGTCTGCAAGCAATATAATGAATCCAAATTTTGTTATACACATGTTACCACAATTGCTATTGGAATTGGTTTAGTCATCGTGGTTCTTGATCATTCTTCGCAGTCCACCGGCTGAAAAACGCAACAATTAATTTGATTTGGTTTATCATATCCTCTTATTTCCGTCTCTTTGTTTCAATACCTTATCAAGGGTAAACAGGATTTAGATTAATTTCGTTCCTTGTGACCTCATTGTTAATAATTTAACTGGTTAAATGGATTTTGAAACTTTTACTTGTTTAGGATGTTTTTACATCTTTTTTATTTTTAAAAAGTACATAACATTTATTTGTATTGGCTGTTATCCTTAGATATTCAGTTACTTGGCCTCGAGAACTTGACCAACTTGAAACCATAATTGTGGTGGCAAAATTATTCCTCTAATCTGTCCAAAGACTTGTGCAAGGTTGGCTACCTGAACATTCATTTTATTGGTGAGGATTTGATTCCCACCTTGTAACCCTCCTCCATTTCTCCTTCCCCTATCCCCAACTTATATATATTTTTTTTTTTAAAAAAATACTTGTGCAAGACTTCAAGTCCAAGTCATGCTCTCATTTTTTCCCCAAATGTGTGGTAAAAAACAATGTTATATCTACTTAACAAGTTATATACACTTAACTTAATATGCCCAATTGTGTTAAAGTATAGTAACTTTTTGCTAATGTAACATTAATTTGATGTTTTAGAACAAAACGATGCAGTTGGAAAGGAAACCGGAGAAAAATTTTGATGATCAATTAACTATAATGGATGAATCTTGAATTGAATTCGAAAAAGGAAACTTTTATCGCAGTTGAATTGAATAGGACTAGTTCTTGAACTTAGGTATTTAATTAGTTTCGTGATTAAAATAGAAATATATATAATCTTGTTGGTTAAAGATTGTTCCAAATATTGAATTGTGAGCATTGAAGCGTGACAATTGTTGCCTATTATTTTCATAAAGCTTGTTTATTAGAAACATATAGAGTTAACTATATCAAAAAAGCTATGGACTTGTGCGCAGGGTTTGCGCTAAAAAGAAGTTGAATTTTGACTTTTCTTAGCATCACTATATCAAAGCAGTTAGATTCTTTTGAATGGTCCACCAATAGAACCATCGGTTCTTCAGAAACTAACATCAGGAACAACTTTAAAGTTATCCATTCTGATTCCAATTCAATCGTTCATTCAAATAGTGATGAGATCACCTCTTTAGTCTTCATGGTTTTATTTTGTGATTTTTTTAGTTGTTTCAGAGTATATTTTAAGATTTTTTTTAAAAAAAAATAGACAACATTAATTTCTATTGGTTGTTATTGTTTTAGGAAAAAATTCCAAGTTACGTGGGTCCCAAAGACTTGACAAATTGGAGAAGACCAAAAATCAACAAGTCTTGCTACCGTAAATGTGGTGGCAAAGTTATTCCTTGATAGATCCAAAGACTTTTCAAGTAGCCCTTTGTAAACGTTAGATTTTTAGCCATAATTTATCCCTTATCTATGGTAATAGGTCTATTTTTGGTCCTTCAAATATAACTTTGAACATTTTCTCTTTTAAATTTTCCAAAGTGGAGCTCCTTTTGTTTATCTAATAGAATGGACTTAACACTAACAGAGACTACCAAAAACCATTCCTAGAAACGGAACGACTTCCGAACCAACCAAGTCGGTTTGATTCAATTTTTAAAATGAAGCCGAAACAACTTGATTTTTTTATTTTTTTGGCATCAAAAACTGATGAAAACAATTGACTGAGCACTTGAGCTTTGACCAAAACCTGATCAAGCTCGGTCCGTTTCTCCTAATATTTTTATTTTTTAAAAAATCGATGGAGCCCCAGGGGTTATTATAAAAGAAATTACATAGTGTTTAAACAATTAAGCTCGGTCGATTTTTATTTTTTTTGGCTCAAAAAATCGACCAAGCTCAGTCAGCTTTATTGTTTAAAAATTAAAAATAGGGAACTAAACTGATAGAGTTGGTTGGTTTTGTTGGGTTTTTAGTAGTGTCCTTTTGTAGTCACCATTATTTTTTAAGTTCATTGTTAGTTGAACCAAAAGCGTTGCACTTTAGCACACATAATAAAGGAACTAAAGATGCTCAAAGTTATATTCAAAGGATCAAAATGTCTCTAGTCTCATAGATTTTCTTTTAAGCAAACTCACTAGGCGAGGTGCCTAGGGCTAGTTTTTTATATATAATAAAAGCGAAACTCAAAAGAAAAAGTACAAGCAAGGAGGGCTATGTCTTACCTTACTAATCCTATTGAAGCGTAACAAAACCTCTTCTAATTAACATGTATATAAAAAATAATAAGAAGAAAGAACTAAATATTCTATGATCATCACAGAGTTTATAACAAACTCTATGATGATATTACAAATAATAACACTTAAGTAGTGAAAAATTAAAATAAGCAAGAATGCAGAGTCAGATCCATCTGTAAGTTCATGATGATGAAAGCCCCAGTATTTCAAGGTACAGAGTCTGAGGATGCATTTGAATTTTTGATAGATTGCCATGAACGTCTACATTAGATGGGTATTGTTGAAAGGTACGAAGTGGAGTTTGTTCTTTTCAGCTACAGCCCGAAGCCAAACAATGGTGGAGGTCATTTGTTTAGTGTAGGGTTGCCTTGCCTCCACTTACATGGGTTCAATTTCAGGATTTTTTTTTGGAAAAGTATGTTCCTCGTGCTTATCGTGATCAGAAGAAGGGGTGAATTCTTGAGGTTATAGCAAGGGGACATGTCTGTGGTGGCCTATGAGGCCAAGTTTCATGCTTTGACTGGCTATGCATTTTAGTTGATCACTTCAGATGAGTAACGGATCAGGTACTTTGTGAAAGGGTTTAACTCAGGGATCCATATGGTTACCTTGTCAGTGGCGGCTTCAGGTAAGTTCTTCTAAGAAGTGGTTGAGTTTGCTAAGAAGGTTGAAGCGATTGGGAAATAAGGAGAAGTGAAAGTAGAAGAAAAGAAGGCTCGAACCTCTAGCCAGTTCAGCGGAACATTTTCTAAGGGTTGTGGTTTGAAGGGTCCTTCTTCTAAGCTTTATCATTCATCCATGCTTGTGTTCATAGAGCTCCCATCTGGGGTTAGTTATCAGCGTTTGCAGATAGGAAGTTATACACTTTCATCCTTTGGAGTTCAGAGACCTTCTTTGGGCATTAGGTGCCATGAGTGTGGAAGTTTGGGCCACATCCGAAAGTATTATCCTAGTTTCTTAACTGCATGTTAGTTGACTCAACAATCGACTTTTAGTGCTCTAGTTCCAGCAAGTAGTGGTGGTGGAGGAAATGGTAGAGGTCGTCCCCAAGTTGGGCATGGTGGCTAGGCTACAGGAAGGGTTGGCTACCAAGCCAACTGAGGTGGAGGACAGGTTGGTAAAGGTGGTGCTCAGGTTGGTAAATGTGGCAGTCAGAGTGATGATAAATCTCAACTTTATGTTGTTCCGACTTATCTTAAAGCCAAAACTTTTGATGTTATGATCACAGGTACTATTCTTGTTTGTGATTGTATGACTTCTGTGTTGTTTGATCCCGGGTCTACTTTCTCCTATGTGTTTGTGAAACTTGCTTTGGGTAGGGACTTATCCTGTTAATTACTCGATGCTCTTATGTATGTGTCAACACCAGTTGGGGCTCAGTATGTGGACATGCCCTGTAATGTTTATGGGGTATAAAACATTGTTAGACTTAGTAATTTTAAACATGGGGGAGTTTGATATTATCTTGGGGATGAGTTGGTTGTCACCTTATAGTACCATTCTTGATTGTTATGCTAAAATTGTCACTGTAGTGATGCCCGAGATGGAAAAGCTAGAGTGGGAAGGTACCTTTAAGCCTACTCCTATGAGAATTGTAAGAATTATTAGAATTATCACAGTTGTAAGAATTATTAGATACGGGGTTTATTCTCCTAAGCATTTCTCCTTAGAGTGCTCCCTGTTTGTTTGTGAAAAAGAAGGATGATAGAATAAGGATATGCATAGACTACCGTCAGCTGCATAAGGTAACCATTTGCAACAAGTCCCTTACCTAGGATAGATGACCTATTTACCAGTTGCAGGGAGCTGCAGTATTCTCCAAAATTGATTTAAGGTCGGGTTATCATCAGCTCAAGATTAGAATAGAGGATATTATTAGAATTGTTATAGGCCTTATGAGTTTCTAGTCATATCCTTTGGCCTGACCAATGCCCCAGTTTCTTTTATGAGTCTAATGAATGGGGTTTTCAAGTCATTTTTCATCGTTCTTATTGATGACATTCTGGTTTACTTTAAGAATGAAGAAGAGCATAAAGCTCATTTGCGCACAGTATCATCATCACCATGTGTCTTTCCTGGGGCACATGGTATCTAAGGAAGGGGTTATGGTAGACCCACAGAAAGTTAGGCTGCTAAGAATTGGGTTGGATAATCGAATGTGACTGAAAGTCATAGCTTTGTGGGGTTGGACATTTATTATTGCTGATTCATCAAGGGATTTGCTTCCATAGCTTCGCACATGACACGCCTAACTTAGAAAGAAGTTCCATTTGTGTGGGATGACAAGTGTGAGAAGATCTTCCAAAAGCTCAAAACTTTGCAAATCTCAGCCCCAATTCTCACCGTGCATATTGAAGGTAAGGATTTCATTGTATATTATGATGCCTCACGGTTGGGTTTAGGTGTTTTTTTGATGACGGAGCATAATGTGATTGCTTATGCTTCGAGGAAACTGAAGCCTTATGATCTTAGGAGTATTTATACACCTATGTGTCATTACCTACGTGCGTTTAGCTTAGTTTTGAGGATAAGTTGATGTTCTTAATGAAGTATAAGGTGTTTTTTTGTGTATTTGTATGCTAATTTACATGTTTAGAGTAGTTAAGGGGCATTTCAAAACAAGTCAAGAGTCAAAATTATCAAATAGAACTTAGAAGAGAAAACTATTGTCGCTAGCTTGAGCTATGCTTGTTCTATTGTACTTTGATGAGCTCTATTGTGTTGTATGAACTTACGTTTTTATGTGATGTTGTAGGATACCAATGGAGGAGATATGGAAGCTAAATTAATCCTACAAACAAACCACACGAAGTGGGGAAACAAGGAACAAAAGCACGAGAAGAAGAGAGCAAAGTTTGGCCGAAACCTCACCCTTTGGGGGTGGCCATACGCCACACACCCCATCGCATGGGAGAGGGAATGTGATTCACCCCCTAGTTAGAGGTGCTAATGTATTGTTCATACCTTGATGTTGCGGCGCACCTCCCTAAGTGTGCAATTGACCCCACGGCTCACACCCCCTTAAATCATCCAAAAGTTGTTTTTTAACTTGTTTTAAGTTGGGGGCAAAGTTGTAAATGCATATGTTTGTTATGGGGTAGCCTATCCAAAAACACTATATAAGGATTACTTATCCGCATTTACACTCAAATTTGGAACAACACACGAATTGGAAGACAGGAGAAGGCCCAAGGGCTCTACATTAGGGGTTTTCTTCCTTCAACTTTAATTGCTTGTAGTTTTACTTTATGAATTCATTTGTCGCGAATCATTGTATGACTATGACTGGATAAAAACCCTCTTTTTATGGTTGATGCTAAAACATGATTGTTTTAATTATGGTTTGATTTTTGGTTAATGTGTTTATCAAGTAATTGATTATTCTAGCGTTCTTGTCTTACTATTCTAAAGCGTCATGAACTTTAGGATAAATCTAAGTCCTAAAAGGAATTGACCATAGGAGTGGATGGATGGAATGAAGAACGTAGGGAGTGTGGATAGTGTCTTTAATCAATTAAACTCTAAATATTAAAGGATGATTTGCGGTTAGGATAGAAATATACCTAAATGCCCTATTTGGTTAATGAAACAAGAAGATAACTTAATGCATCCGAATTAGAGACTCACTTCCCTGCTCAACAATGCAGTTGTGAGACTAATTTTGGTAGATGACTTAGAGGGTGACCATTCCTGAGTTATATTATCAACCTCGTAAATCAATAATCATGATAAACACCAACGCCATCTAAAAACCAAAGTTATGCATGAATGTGAAGTAAATGCCTCAACCCTGGAATTCTCCATATATTGTTCATAATACAAGTTTTATATCATTGTTATTACATTTATTTAGTTTATAAAATCAAAAATCAAAACTCTTCTTGATTACAAATCACACTTATTTAACTTGAATAGTAATATTTGAATTGGATCGTTTGCTAAATACCAAGTCACTGTGGGATTGATATTAGGCACAAAAGAGCCACTTTATTACCTGAACGACCACATACACTTGCGTGTACGGTTGGACACAACATGTTTTTGGCGCCGTTGCTGGGGACTTGAAAAATTAGCAGCCTTCTAATTTTTAGTTTTACTATTTTGATTGATAAGTGCTAACAACTTGGTATTAGCTATTCATCTTACAGTTATAGGTTTATGAAGCTAGTAAGCTAGGAAGGGATAAGGATTTGGTCCAACCAGATCCTGAGTCTGAGCGTCGCTTACGCAAGTTGAGAAGAGAAGCACCACTTCTCTACCCAATACCACATGTTGAGTAAAATCATCAGGTAAAGGTTGTTCTTGAAGTCATGGAAGCACCAAGGACAGTGCGCGATGTGGCAATCCCACTCTCAACTAACGTTACCTCCGCCATCCGCAAACCAAAACCTGGAGGTATATTTAAGTTAAAACAAAATATGGTGCAATTATTACACTCGAGTGGATAGTTCACTGGTCAGACTCATGAGAAGCCACAGGTCCATCTTCAAAATTTCTTAGAGATCAGTGGCACGTTCATTCTTGCAGTGGTCTCCACTGATTATATGAGGCTTACACTTTTCCCATTCTCACTTTTGGGAGAAGCGAAGAAGTGGTTAAATAGAGAGCCTGGAAATTCCATCACCTCATGGAATGATCTTGTAAGAAAGTTCCTCATCCTATTTTTCCCATATTGTAAGACTGCGAAATTGAGATGTGAAATAGGCGGTTTCACTCAGAAGCCCGAAGAAAATTTGTACTAGGATTGGGAGCGATTCAAGGGTCTTCTTAGAGATTTCCCTCATCATCAGCAGTCTAATTAAGTGTTAGCTCATACTTTTGTTGAAAGTCTTAACCAAAATACTTAATTTTTGTTAGATTCAGCTGCAGGTGGTCAAGCTTTAGAGAAAATTTATGATGAGCTTTACACTTTGTTGGACAGACTTATGCAGAGTAACCCAAATTGGCATAGTAATGCTTACAGAGCTGTAGTAAAGCATGTTTCAAGTACATCAGAAAGCGATGCCATCACAACATTGACTGCACAAGTGGCTAGCATACAAAATCAGATGATGATTTAGTTGAATAAATTGAGTATGGCTCAGTCCAAGCTCCATCCAATGTTACACAATCAGTGCAACAGGTTCAGGAAGCTCAGATTTGGTGTCAAATCTATAGAGGAAATGATAATTATGCAGACCTTTGCGGTGTTAATCCGAAGTCAGTAAATTTTGTGTGCAATGCTCAGAGAGGTAATCAGGTTTATGGTAACACCTATAATCTAACTTGGAAAACTCAACCCAATTCAGCTTGGGGAAATAATCATATCCAGCATCAGCAGTTTCAGCAGCAGTAAGGTATGCAGACTAACACTCAGGCCAATAATATAGAAGAAACTTTGAAAAAAAATTTGGCATATCAAGTATAGATGGCTGCGGATATAAGAAATCAGCAATTGGCTCAAAAGAATTTAGAGACGCAGATGGGTCAGTTAGCTCAGGCACAAAACACAAGGCCTCAAGGGGTTTTGCCTAGTGAGCAAGCTCCAAAGTAGGTTATGGAAATCACCTTGAGGAGTGGTAGAGATTTGATTGATGTACCTCCAAATAAAAATCATGAGGTGCAAGCAGAATTAACCACACCTGAGCAAACAGAGAAACAAACTCATCCCAAAGAAGCTGACAAAAAAGGGGAAGTCTGAGTACCCTAATGAGAAGCTGATTGAGCAACCTCAAAACAGACCACCACCACCATTTTCTCAAAAGTTGTAGAAAGCCAAAGAAGATGCTTGCTTTAAGATGTTCTTTGACACGTTCAGAAAAATTCACATTAACCTTCCTTTGTAAGATGCTTTGCAGGGAATGCACAAGCATGCTAAGTACTTGAAGGATGTGTTCACAAACAAAAGGAGGATTGGTGATATTGAGACTGTTGCACTTACTGAAGAGTGCAGTTCTGTGGTGATGAGCAAGATGCCTAAAATGCTCAAGGACTCTGGGAGTTTCACCCTCCCTATACAAATTGGTGAAAGTGATGTGGTTCAGGCTTTGAGTGATTTTGGGGCAAGCATCAACTTGATGACCCTTTCAATGTTTAATACTGTTAGGTTGGGGAAGCCAAGGCATGCATCAGTTGTGCTCCAAATGGAGGACAGAACTACAGTGGTTCCCGAAGGAATTATTGAGAATGTTCTCATCAAGGTTTGTAAGTTCATTATTTCTGTTGATTTTATTGTTCTTAACTATGATGCAAATGACATGGTACCAATCATATTGGGACGTCCATTCTTGGCGACTGGTGGAGTGTTGATAGATGTGAGAGAAGGCATGCTCAAGATGAGATTGAATGATGAAGAGGTGGTTTTCAGAGTGTACAAAGCACTCAACACACCCTTGCACTACAGAGATCTATGCATGATCACAGCGATAGAAGTGGACGAGTGTGGGGTGGAGGAGAGCAAATCTCCAATTACCATATCAGACTCTCTCATGGAGTTGCCAGAGTTGACAAATAAGCCTAAACCTATAAAACTTGAATGGAATCCTAAAAAGGTTAGAAAAGAAGGAGAATATAGGCTCCGAGTATGAGAAAAATGATGAGAGAATTTGGATGATAGTTGTGATGCGAGTCGTGCCACGACAATAAATCAGGCGCTGCTTGGGAGGCAACCCAAGTTAAGGTAGTTATTTTTTTTTTTAGTTTTCCTTTAGTATCACCTTTGTTTTTGGTTTTAGTTTTGTGGTGACAGGTTGAAGGGAAGTCTGAGTGCCTGAAATCTGAGCTAAGGAGCATGATAAAAGCATAAGTATAGGGTATTTAGGACCCATAGATCGAGATAATGCTACTAGCTAGGCCTAGAGGCCTCAGGGAGTATTCCTAATTCTTCATTCTTTGATTTATACTTTGGGGACAAAGTGTGATTTTAAGTGTGGGGTGAGGAATCTTTCGATTTGATTAGGATGAAGCGCGCTATAGGATTTTTATTTTTATTTAGTTTGCATGTTTTTGACTAAATTTTTTAAGAAAAAAGTTACGAAATTTTTTTATCTTTGGTTATTTTCAATGTTTGTGTTTTATCTGTCTAGTAGAAGCACACTTCACCCACCCCTCGATTTTTCTTTTCGGTTTTTTTCTGAGAGGGAGCCCTTTGAACCCAGTATCCTTTTTGATTTTTAGGATTAATTTTTAAACTTTTGGTCATTTGGAATAAATAGAGATGCTCTAGTTAGGTTCTACACATGATTACTTGATGCAAGTTGGTGTTGAATTTTATGGCATGATATTAAAATTGAATGACTTCTATGAGACATCTAGGCTCTTTTATATGACTCTTGTGTGAAGTTGGCTTAATTTTGAATTCTTGCAATTGCTTGGTTGAGAGTCTATAGGTATCCTTATTGAGTTGAACATGTTCCAAGTTTGAGTGAGGTTTTGGTTATATTCCATGTTGCATATTGATGTCTAGAACTTGCCCGGTGTGTTTGCAAAGCGAAATAAAGAGTGTTGGGTTTAGGAGATGATATAGGCATTTCTTTGATAGCCATGTTTTGCCTCTTCTTTATCAACCCATGATGCATGATCTTAGTTAGCGTTGTTGAGCCTTTAGCCTATTCCTTGGAAGCCTCATATGTAGTTTACTCCTTTTATTTCAACAGACCATACCTTGATCCAAAACTCCTAAGCGCCTGAGTTGTAAAACAAAAGTTCTGAAGGAGGGAAAATTGAAGAGAAAGAGTGAATTTGAAGCCCCAAAGTAGTAGCTATTGATGTGTTGAAAAGGTTTATGTGTTGTTGATAGGAAGTAAACTAAAAAGAGAAAGTGTTTCGAAGAATATAGTCTAAAACTCCCTACAAAAGAAGTGTAAGCTATCTTAAAGAGATGGGGAAAAACAAAAGAGAGTTATGGTAGAGAAAAGTGGTGAAAAATAGGTTGGTTGGAGATGATCTTAATGGAAAGTATGATGTATTAAAGCGCTTGGGAAAGTTAGTCACTATTCTTGACCAAAATAGTTTCTACCCATTCCTTAGACTACATTACAACCCGCAAAGTCCTAATTGATCTTGATCTTTGGAATTCTTATATTAGTAGAGTACTACACTAAGGGAAAGCTTATGGTTCATCTTATGTGACATGTGAATTGTTTGTGAGAGTGAGTGAAATTTGATTCTTACACCCATTCTTGTGATAAATTGTATATTTGTGAGTGATTATGGATGACTCTCTTGTGGTGAGGGCACATGTTTAATGATAGATAGGTGAATTGTATGATCTCTTTGTTGAGTAATATGCATGAGTTTTCCAACTTGATTGAGTCAATTCTTGAGGTTAGGAAGTTTTGAAGTAGCATTCATGTGCTTTCAATTGCAATATGACATTCCAATTATAGAAATTGTTATTCATGTAGTCATTATAGTTCTAGATTGAGTATCTTAGTTAAAGTAATAAGGTTAGAGTCTTCCTTGATTGTGATTAATGTAAAGAGTTTTTTGAGGACAAACAAGGCTTTAAGTGTGGGGTGGTGATCTTAGGCGTATTTATACTTCTATGTGTCATTATCTATGCGCGTTTAGCTTAGTTTTGAGGAAATGTTGATGTGATTAATGAAGTATATGGTGTGTTTTTGTGTATTTATATGATAAATTACATTTTTAGAGTATTTAAGGGTCATTTGAAACAAGTCAAGAGTCTAAATGATCAAATAGAACTTAGAAGAGAAAACTAGTGTCACTAGCTTGAACTATGCTTGTTCTAGTGTACTTTGATGAGCTCTGTTGTGTTGTATAGACTTATATTTGTTATGAGATGCTTTATGATACAAATGTAGGAGCTATGAGATCTAAATTAATCCTACAAACAAGCCACACAAAGTGAGTAAACAAAGAACAAAAGAACGAGAAGAAGATAGCAAAGTTTGGCCGAAACCTCACCCTTTGGGGAGGGCCATTCGCCGCACCCCCCATCATATGGGATAGGGAATTCAAAGTACCCCATAGGTTAAGGTTCTAATATATTTTTCATTCCTTTATGGTGCGCTGCACCTCCCTTAGTGTGCGATTGACCCCGCGGTGCACACCCCCTTAAATCGTCCAAAAGTTGGTTTTTAACTTGTTTTAAGTTGGGAGCAAAGTTGTAAATGCATATGCTTCATATGGGGAAGAATATGAAGGAACTAAAACACTATATAAGTAGTACTTATCCATATTTACACTCATATTTTGAACAACGCACGAATTGGGAGAGAGGAGAAGGCACAAGGGCTCTACGTTAGGGTTTTTCTTTCTTCAAATTTAATTTTTTGTAGTTATACTTTATGAATTCATCTATGGTTAATATTTGTATGAATATGATTGGTTAACACCCTATTTATAGGGTTAAGTTTACAACATGATTTTTTAAATTATGGTTTGATTGTTGGCTAATGTGGTTATCGCGTAATTGATTATTCTAGCATTCTTGTTTTACTATTCTAAAGCGTCATGAACTTTAGGATAAATCGAAGTCCCAAAATGAATTGAACATAGGATGGAATGAATGGAATGAAGAACATAGGTAGTGTGGATCATGTCTTTAATGGATTAAAGTGTAATTGTTGAAGGATGATTTACGATTAGGATAGAAATATACCTAAATGCCCCACTTGGTTAATGAAACGATAAGATAACATAACACATCCGAATTAGAGACTCACTTCCCCGATCAATGATATAGTTGTGAGACTAATTTGGGTATATGACTTAGAGGGTGACCATACCCAAGTTATATTATCAACCTCATAAATCAATAACTACGATAAACACCAACACTGGCTAGAAACCAAAGTTATGAATGAATATGAAGTAAATGCCTCAACCTCGAAATTCTCCATATATTTTTCACAATCATAGTCTCATATCATTGTTATTTCATTTATTTAGTTTAGAAAACAAAAAATCAAAACTCTTCTTGGATACAAATCACACTTGTTTAACTTGAATAGTAATATTTGAATTGTATTGTTTGCTAAACACCAAGTCCCTGTGGGATAGATATTCTGCTCGAAAGAGACACTTTATTACTTGCACGACCACGTAAACTTAATTGTACGGTTGGACGCAACAACTTATGAGAAAAACTATACCATGCTTGACTTAAAATTAGTGGTTGTGGTATGTTCCTTGAAAATTTGGATAGACTAACTCTATAGACCTGAATCTGAGGCAGAGAAGGTGGATGGAGTTAATTAAATACTATGACATCTCAATCCTATATAACTTGGGCAAGGCCAATGTGGTGGTAGATGCATTGAGTCGGGAGCCAATAAGTATGGGAAGTTTAGCATGGCTGGAGGTGTCAAGGCGTTCATTGGCGAGGGAGGTACAGTCTTTGGCTAATAATTTCCTGATATTACAAGTGACTAGAGAGGGAAGAGTCTTAGCTCATGTGGAAGTTAGGTCCACATTCTTTGACCAAATCAAAGAAGACAGTTCGAAGACAAGAAGCTGAGTAACCTTAGAGAAAAATTGTTGCAGGGTGAACTAGAGAGGTCGTCCTTGATGATGAAGGAGTGTTGAGGATTTAGGGGCGCTTGTGTGTGCCATATATGGATAATTTTATTTCTACTATCCTTATAAAGGGTCATAACTCTAAGTACTTTATAAACATGGGTGCAAATAAGATGTATATAAATTTGAGACAACATAATTGGTGGCGAAGGGTGAAACGTGATATTGCGAATTTTGTGACTAAATGTCAAAAGTGTCAATAGGTCAAGTATGAAAATTAGAAACCTAGTGGCACCTTTAAAGGAATCCAATTCTGGAATGGAAGTGGGAAAGAATAACCACGGACTTTGCGGTTGGTCTTCCTAAGACCTTGAGGAAGTGTGACTCTATATGGGTTATTGTTGATCGATTGACCAAGTCGGTTCATTTCATTTCAGTGAGGGTAGATTATAATGCGGCAAAGTTGGCCAAGATTTATGTGAAGTAGATTGTAAGACTCCATGAAGTACAAGTTTTGATTGTTTCAGACCAGGGTACTCAGTTTACCTCCAATTTTTGGGAGAAATTTCAGTCAGAGTTGGGTTCTAAATTAGACCTAAGCACAACTTTCCATCCATAGACCGACGGACAGTCGGAACGAACTATTCAAGTGCTTGAGGATATGCATCGGGCTTGTGTTATGGACTTTGGGGGTTAGTGGAACAAATATCTTCCCTTATGTATGTTTGCTTACAATAATAGCTACCACTCAAGTATTGACATAGCTTCTTTTGAAGTATTATATGGTGGAATATGTAGGTCGACAATCGGATGGTTTGACGCATTTGAAGTGAGGCCTTGGGTACTGATATGCTCAAGGATTTAATAGAAAACCTAAGGTTTATACAAGTAAATCTACTAGCATCTTAAAGCCAAAAGAAATAGTACACAGATAATAAGGTGAGGTATGTAAAGTTTGAACAAGGAGAGAAAGTACTCTAGAAGGTGTCACCCATGAAGGATGTGATGCATTTTGGCAAGAAGGATAAATTGAGTCCGAGGTACATCGAACCCTTTGAGGTTTTGAAGGGAATAGGGTCAGTATCTTATAAGTTGTCCTTGGCTCCTAGTATGTCTGGGGTTCACCTGGTATTTCACGTATCCATGTTTAAGAAGTACCATGGATATGGAGATAAAGAGTTATTTTACAAAGAGAAACCAATTGCTATATTAGATCAGGATGTAAGAAAATTAAGAACTAGATTCATTCCTTCTAAAAAGGTTCAATAGAGGAATGTCTCTCCCAAGCGCACAAGAAAGTGTACGTGTTCGTGCAAGTAATACAGTGGCTCTTTGTGAGCCGAATATCAATCCAACAGGTACTTGTGTTTAACAAACAATCTAATTCAAGCGTTACTATTTAAGCTAAGCAAGTGCAAATTTTAACTAAGAGAGATTTAGTTTGTTTTTATAACAACAGAATAGAAATAACAATGATAAGTAAATTGGATTGTAAAAATTATATGGAGAGTTCCTGGGTTGAGGCAATTACTTCACATTCATGCCTAACTATGGTTTCTAGCCGGTGTTAGTATTTATCGTAATTGTTGATCTACAGGGTTGATATTCAACTTGGGAATTGTCATCCTCTAAGTATCCTACCCAAAATAATTTCATAACTACCTCATTGAGAAGTGATATGAGTCTTCACTTTGGATGCATTAAACTATCTTCCCGTTTCATTAACCAAGTTGGGCGTTTAGATATATTGCTATCCTGATTGCAAATCATTCTTCAACAATAAATATATAAACATTAAAGACAGGATTCACACTCCTTACATTCTTCATTCCATCTCTCCAATCCTATGTTAAATTCATTTTGAGACTAAGATTTATCCTAAAGTTCATGACGCTTTAGAATAGTAAAACAAGGATGCAAGAACAATCGCATGACTTGATAAACGAATAAACCAACTATAAAACCATAATTTAATAATCATGTTGTATCATCAAACCAATAATGGGGTTTTTTATCCACTCATATTCATAAAAATAATCTCCATAAAAGTGTTCATAACTTTAAACTACAAGAAAGAAAAGTAAAAGACGAAAAACCCTAGTGTAGAGCTCCTTGTCTTCTCCTTTGCTCTCCAATTGGTGTTTTTATCCAAAGATGTCAATTATTTTGGATAATTAATCCTTATGTAGTTTTTAAAATCGTCCTTAGGCTTCCCTATATGATTCATAAGTATTGACCACCTTACCCCCCCTTAAAACAAGTTAAAAACCAACTTTGGGTCGGTTTTGGGGTTGGTGCGTTGCGTGGCCATAGCACACCCAATCCAGTGGCTTGGCATGGAACATGGTGCATATAACACCCTATAATGTGCAATGGTGTGAGTCACACACTCCTCCAATGAGCAATGGAAGATGCGGGGCACACCCTAGCCCATGCCATAGAGGGTTGCGTCCATTCTTCTCTCGCTCTTTTCCCTTACTCCAATACGTCTTATGACTTGGTTTTTGGATTGATTTATCTTAAATAGATCATACAATGGTACCATACAATTTATAAACACACCCATAAGTCCATAAAACACAATCGAACACATCAAAGTATACTAGAACAAGTATAGCTCAAGCCAACAACACTAGTTTCCTCGTCAAAGTTCTAATTGATCATTTTGACTCTTAACTTGATTCAAATGCACTTCAAACACTATGAACATGTAATTTAACACAAAAATACACATATATACTATTTATAACTCAATAATCACCTCAAACTATCCTCAAAACTAAGAAAAAAAGGAATAGATAATGACACTTTGGAGTACAAATACGCCTAAGATCACCACCCCCGCTTAAAGCCTTGTTCGTTCTCAAACAACTCTTTACATTAATCACCATCAAGGAAGACTCTAATATTATTAATACAAATAATAAACTCAATATAGAACCATACATATCACATGAATAGCAAGTTCTACATTCGGCATGTCATATTACAACTTCGAAACACTTGAATACTACTTCAAAACCTCCTAGCCTCAAGAATTGAATTTACCAAGTTGGAAAAATCATGCATATTACTCAAAACAGAGATCATATATGTCACCTATATATCATCAAACATGCACCCTCCCCACAAGAGAGTCACCCTTATTCACTCTCAAGTATGCAACTTATCACAAGAATGGGTGTAAGAATCAAATTTCGCTCACTCTCAAAAAGAATTCACATGTCACATAAGATGAACTATAAGCTTGACCTTAGTGTAGTACTTCACTAATATCAGAATGTCAAAGTCTCAAGATCAAGTAGGAATTTAAGGGTTGTAATGTAGGCTAAGGGACGGGTAGTAACTATCTGGTCAAGAATAGTGACTAACTTCCCTAAGTGCTTTGATATACCACAATTTCCACTAAAATCATCTCCAACCTACCTATTTTACACCACTATCATCTTCCCAACTTTATTTTGTTTTTCTCCATCTCTTTAAGCTAGCGTACACCTTGTTTTTTTATAGGGAGTATTTGTTATCAACACATGATTTACTTTTGATCAATTTTTCTTTCCATTACGTTACCCCTTACCAACAACACATAAACTTTTTAACACACCAAAAGCTATTTCCTTGGGGCATCACTTTCACTTTTTTCCTTCTTCAATTTCACACTCCTTAACATTTTAATTTTTCAACTAAAGCGCTTAGGAGTTTTGGATCAAATTACGGTTAATTGAAAGAAAAGGATTAAGCTACATATAAGGTTATCAAAGAATAGGCTAAAGTCTTTACTGGGCTAACTAAGATTATGCAAAAAGGGTATATAGAGTAGGTATAACACATGGCTATCAAAGAAATGCCTCTATCATCTCCTAAACTAAACATTCTTCATTTCGCTTTCCAAACACACCGGGCAAGTTCTAGACATCAATATGCAAACATGGAGTATTGCAAAATCTCACTCACACCTGGTACATGTTCAAATCAAGATGGATTCCTATAAATTCTCAACCAAGCAACAACAAGAATTCAATATTAAGCCAACATCACACAAGAGTCAAGCAAATGAGCCTAAGTGTCTCAACAATAGTTATTCGATTCACTACATATGCTTCAACGTTCAAAAACAACTTGCATCATGCAATCATGCGTAGCATCTAACTAGAGCATCTCTAAAATTTTAAAAATTACTCCTAAAAATAAAAAAGGATACTGGGTTCAAAGGGCTTCCCCTCGGAAAAGAACCGAATAAAAACCGAGGGGTGGATGAAGTGTGCTCCTAAATAAAACTAAAAATTACTAAAAGAAAATCTTTTTGTATTTTTCAAATTTTCAGCAACATAAGCAAGAAGAAAATAACCAAATAACCAAAATACTCCTATAGCACACTCCACCCTAACCAAATCAGAAGATTTCCCACCCCACACTTAAAATCACACTTTGTTCCCAAAGTATAAATTAAAAGTAAGGATAGAAATACTCCCTGAGGCATCTAGGCCAAGCTAGTAGCATCATATTCATCAAGGAGGTCTAAGGGAGTTTCCATGCTTCTTAGCTAAGATCTCGGGTACTCAGACTTCCCCTCAACTGTCAACGCAAAACAAAACAAAATAAAAATGAAAAAGTAAAAATACTACTTTAACTTGGGTTGCCTCACAAGCAGCGCCTGATTTAATGTCGCGGCATGACTCAAATTACAACTCTCATCCATAGTCTCTCATCTTCTTTATTATACTCAAAAACCATCTTTTCCTTCTTTTCTGACCTCTCAAATGTTCACAATTGAGGTTTGCAACTTTTCTTTCCCCTATTTTTTCATGATGCCAATCCAGTCGTGGGGATTTATGCTCATTGTTTGATTCAGGAAACTTCATGAGAATGTCCGAAGAGGTAATTGGTGGTTTGCACTCTGCCACCCTACACTCGGCCACTTCCATAGTTGTGATCATGCATATATCTCTATAGTGTGAGGGTGTGTTGAGTTCTTTGTATACTCTGAAGACCACCTATTCATCATTCAATCTCATCTTGAGAGTGCTTTCTCTTACATCTATCAATGCTCCACCAGTGGCCAAAAATGGGCACCCCAATATGATTGGTACCCTGTCATTTGCATCATAATCAAGAACAATAAAATCTACAGGAATAATGAACTTACCAACCTTAATGAGAATGTCTCCTATGATTCCTTCGAGCCTCACTCTAGTTCTGTCCTCCATTTGTAACACAACTTAGGAGGGCCTTGTCTTTCCTAAACCAAGAGTGTTAAAAACTGAAAGTGGCATCAAGTTGATGCTTGCGTCCAAATCACTCAAAGCATGGACAACATCACTTTCACCAATTTATATAGGGAGGGTGAAACTCCCAGGGTCCTTGAGATTTTTGGGTATCTTGCTCATAACCACAAAACTGCACTCTTCAGTAAGTGACACCGTTTCAATATCACTAAGCCTCCTTTTGTTCATCACCATGTCTTTCAAGTACTTAGCATACTTTGGCATTCCCTGCAAAAAATCTATAAGAGAAAGGTTAATGTGAAGCTCACTAAACGTGTCAAAGAACTTTTAAAATAAGCATCTTCTTTGGATTTATTAAGCCTCTGAGAAAAAAATGCTGGTAGCTTGTTTCGAGATTGCTCCACAGGCTTTTAATTAGGGTACTTAGACTTCCCTTTTTTTCAGCTTCTTGAGACTCAACTTTCTTTTCCACTTGCTCAGGTGTGATTAACTCTTCTTGCACCTCATGATTTTTCTTAGGTGATACATCAATCAAATATCTACCACTCTTCAAAATTATTTCCATAACTTGTTTTAGATTTTTCTCTATATCTCCTGGCAGAGCCCCTTGAGGTCTTGAATTCTACGCCTAAGCTAACTGACCCATTTGTATTTCCAGACTCTTTTGGGCAAGTTGCTGATTTTTGATATCCGCAGCCATTTGTTCTTGAGTAGCCATGATCTTTTTCAGCGTCTCTTCAATATTATTGGCCTGAGTGTTCGTCTGCATACCTTACTGCTACTGAAACTGTTGAGATAGGGCTTGATTATTGTGCCAAGAGTAGTTGGGTTGAGTCTGCCAATTGCGATTGTAGGAATTACAATAGTTTTGATTGCCTCTCTACGCATTACCTATAAAATTTCCGGACTCTGGATTTGCTGCACCATAGTCTGAAGAGTGACCACAATTACAACAAGTTTCACACCACATCTAAACCTGTTGAACTGTATTAACTTGTGCCTGAGATTGATCCACACTCAACTTGTTGAACTATGCCATTATTTGATTATGAAAGCTGGCCAATTGCGCGGACAGTGCTGTGACACTATCTATCTCAATCATACCTATCGGCTTATTTACCATGCTTCTATACATATCACCATTCCAATCTGGATTACCTTGTGCAATTATATTCAAAAGAGTGTATAGCTCATCATAAGTTTTCTCCAAGGCTTTACCACTTACAGCTGAATTTAGCAAAATATTTGTACTGTGGTCAAGACCTTCAACAAAAGTGTAAGCCAGTACCTCATTGGTTTTTTGGTGATGTGGGCAATCTCTGAGAAGTGACTTGAATCTTTCCCATGCATGATAGAGATTCTCATCTGGCTTTTGCTTGAAACTCAGAATCTCACTCCTTAACCTTGCAGTTTTGCCTGAAGGGAAGAATTGAATGAGGAACTTTTTTTCTAAGTCGTCCTAAGTTGTGATTGAGTTTGAAGGTTCTGCCTTCAACCATTTCTTCGCTTCTCCCAAAAGTGAGAATGGGAAAAGTGTGAGCCTCACATAGTCTATGGAGACTTTAGTGGGAATAAAGGTATCACTGATCTCCAAAAAAGTTTTGTAGATGAACTTGTGGATTCTCATGTGATAAGCCTGTAAACTACCCGCTTGTGTGCAATAATTGCACTATGTTTTTGCTTCAGCTCAAATCTGCCTCCTGCGGTTGGCTTTTGAATACAGGAGGTCACATTAGTTGTGAGTGGGATTTCCATATCGTACACTGTCCTACGGGCGGGTTTTTGTTCATCACCCATTATTGCAGGAATGGTCTCATGAACTTGCGCCAAAAACTTGTTCCTACAAATTCAGTGGCTAAGACCAAGTCGTTAGCACTTATCAAATAAAAAAGTAAAACTAAAAATTAGAAGGCTACTAATTTTCAAGTCCCTGGAAACGACGCCAAAAACTTTTTGCTCCCAAGCGCACACGCAAGTGTACGTGGTCGTGCAAGTAATACAGTGGCTCTTCGTGTGCCGAATATCGATCCCATAGGGAATTGTGTTTAACAATTACTATTTAAGTTAAACAAGTGCAAATTTTAACTAAGAGAGATTTAGTTTGTTTTTATAACTACAGAATAGAAATAACAATGATAAGTAAATTGGATTGTAAACAATATAGAGAGAGTTCCAGGGTTGAGGCAATTACTTCATATTCATGCCTAACTATGGTTTCTAGCCAGTGTTAGTGTTTATCATGATTATTGATCTACTGGGTTGATATTCACCTTGGGAATTTTCATCCTCGAAGTATACTACCCAAAATAATCTCATAACAACCTCATTGAGAAGTGATATGAGTCTTCACTTTGGATGCATTAAACTATCTTCCCGTTTCATTAACCAAGTTGGGCGTTTAGATATATTGCTATCCTGATTGCAAATCATTCTTCAGCATTCAATATATAAACATTAAAGAAAGTATTCACACTCCTTACATTCTTCATTCCATCTCTCCAATCCTATGTTAAATTCATTTTGAGACTAAGATTTATCCTAAAGTTCATGACGCTTTAGAATAGTAAAACAAGAATGCAAGAACAATCACATGACTTGATAAACGAATAAACCAACTATAAAACCATAATTAAATAATCATGTTTTATCATCAAACCAAGAATGGGTTTTTTTTATCCACTCATATTCATACAAATAATCTCCATAAAAGTGTTCATAACTTTAAACTACAAGAAAGAAAAGTAAAAGAAGAAAAACCCTAGTGTAGAGCTCCTTGTCTTCTCCTTTGCTCTCCAATTGGTGTTTTTATCCAAAGATGTCAATTATTTTGGATAATTAATCCTTATGTAGTTTTTTAAATCGTCCTTAGGCTTACCTATATGATTCATAAGTATTGACCACTTTACCCCCCCTTAAAACAAGTTAAAAACCAACTTTGGGTCTGTTTTGGGGTTGGTGCGTTGCGTGGCCATCGCACGCCCAATCCATATTCTTGGAGTGTCCCATGGTGTGGTGAATATCCTATCATGTCTTATGGGTATTTAGGTTCACTCTCCTCTAATACGAGATGGAGGGTGCGGCGCACACCCTAGCTCATGCCATGGAGGGTTGCGTCCATTCTTCTCCCACTCTTTTCCTTGCTCCCGTACGTCTTGTGGCTTGGTTGTGGGATTTATTTAGCTTCCATAGCTCCTCCAATGGTCCCCTAAAACATATCAACCCACCCATAAGTCCATAAAAGACAATATAACACATCAAAGTATACTAGAACAAGCATAGCTCAAGCTAGTGACACTAGTTTCCTCGTTAAAGTTCTAATTGATCATTTTGACTCTTGACTTGATTAAAATGCACTTTAAACACTATGAACATTTAATTTAACACAAAAATACACATATATACTCTTTATAGCTCAATAATCACCTCAAATTATACTCAAAACTAAGCAAAAAGGGCATAGATAATGACACTTAGGAGTACAAATACGCCTAAGATCAAGGAACCGACCAGTTGAAGATACAACATGGGAGACAGAAACGGATATGTGCTAGCAGTATCTACACTTGTTCATAGACTCAGGTATGTACTTTTGTTGTAATTGTATCATTTTAGGCTAGTTATAGTACAGTGATGAATAAGTGGTAAATTGGTATCTAAT
Organism: Capsicum rhomboideum; assembly: GCA_031232105.1. Taxonomy (NCBI): domain Eukaryota; kingdom Viridiplantae; phylum Streptophyta; class Magnoliopsida; order Solanales; family Solanaceae; genus Capsicum; species Capsicum rhomboideum. Next base: position 135,113,695 of record CP124709.1, on the reverse strand, counting down.
ATAACGACCCAAATCATCGTTACACTAAAATAAGAAGTATGACTTTTGCCAAATTTTCTCTTAGACAATTTTTAAGAAATTCAGGCCTGGCCTAGTATTAGGAAATTTTTTAGGGAATACTAGTCTAAGAAAATTTGGTATTAATATGAGTATTGGTTGGGGATTTTGACTCAATTAATAGGTAGAGGACAAGTTTAGGAAGCCCTAGCAACTTCCAGCACGTAAAAAAGAGTTATAAAACTTCGATTATAGAATTTACCATGAGAGGGTTGGTTCGCAATGTCGTTTTTTGAAGGTTGTATTGTAAAATAGACCCCTTTGGGGAGAGGCCCCAAAATTTTGCCCGGGACCACTACAGCAGAAAAAGAAACTGATGTAGCAGTATTGCTGCAGCGAAAAAGGTACCACTCCAGCGGTTGCCTCAATTCCATTGCAAACCGCTGCAGCGGTAAAACGCAATATTTTTACAATTTTAAATATAGAAAACATTTTTCATTCCACTTTTCTAAAAAATGAACCAAGGATTTGGGAAAGACGATTTTCTGCAATTTTCTAGGATTTTCATCTTTGGATGTAAGATTCCTTAATATTCTAAACTTGAATTACTTCTAGAATTGTAAGAAATCGCTAGAATCATGTTCATGGTAGAAATTTGAGGGTTTAGCCATAAATTGTGAACTTATATGAATTGGTGGGAATGTGTATAAAATCTGTTAATAGTTATTCTAGGGAGTTAGAAAACACCATTTGGAGTAGAATTATGGTTGTTCATGTTAAACAAAGTAGAATTCATGGGGCTTGATGGCGTGTGGGAAGGCTTGAGCCGCACCCTAAATCATGAATTATAGTGTGTGAACTGCACCAAGTAGTGTACCATTCTACTGGTTTAGTCATGTGATGAGCCACGCGGCGCACCACCCCCAAAACAGACCCAAAGTTGGTTTTGAACTTGTTTAAGTGGGGGCAAAGGTGTAAATACATGGGATTCGTTTGAGGAACCTCATGAAAGATCTAAAGAAATATAAAAGGAGTAATTAGCCACATTTATTCACATCTTTTGAAATCTCTTGGAATACACACGAATTGGAGAGGAGGAGAAGGCAAGAAAGGCTCTGCACTAGGGTTTTTCTTCTTTTACTTTTCATTCTTGTAGTTTAAAGTTATAAGCTCTTTTATGGAGCTTGTTTGTATGAATATTAGTTTCTAAAACCCTCATTCTAGGGTTGAGGATATGAACATGATTGCTTAATTGTGGTTTTATAGTTGGTTTATTTGTCTATCAAGTCTTGTGATTGTTCTTGCATTCTTGTTTTACTATTCTAAAGCATCATGAACTTTAGGATAAATCTTAGTCTCGAAACAAATTGACCATAGGAGTGGAGAGATGGAATGAAGAATGTAAGGAGAGTGGATCATATCTTTAATGGCTATATATTGATTGTTGAAGAATGATTTGCAGTTAGGATAGCAATATACCTAAACGCCCCACTTTGTTAATGAAACAGAAAAATAGTTTAATGCATCTGAATTAAAGACTCAGATCACCATGCAACGATGTAGTTATGAGATTAATTTGGGAAGAATACTAAGAGGATGACCATTCTCAAGTTTAATATCAACCCAGTAGATCAACAATCAAGATAGACACCAACACCGGCTAGAAACCATAGTTAGGCATGAATGTGAAATAATTGCCTCGACCCTGGAACTCTCTATATATTGTTGACAACTCAAATTCATCGTTGATTCTAGTATTTATCTATAAAAATAAATCTCAAACTTTTCTTGGTTATGACTCACACTTGTTTAACTTAACTAATAATGCTTGAAGTAGATCGCTTGTTAATTACCAAGTCCCTGTGTGATCGATATTCGGCTCACAAAAATCCACTGTATTACTTGTACGACCACGTACACTTGCGTGTGCACTTGGGAGAGACAAGTTTTTGGTGCCGTTGTCAGGGACTTGATAATTAGCAACCTTCTAATTTTCAGTTTAACTATTTTGTTTGATAAGTGCTAACAAATTGGTCTTAGCAACTGAATTTATAGGTACATGTTTGATTATTGAGTAAGCTGGCAATAGAGAGGAAATTGGTTGAACCATATCCCGAACCTGAGTGATGCTTGAACCAATTTTGGAGAGAGCAGAACTTCTTTATCAAATCTCGCAAATTCAAGAGGATGAGACTATTCCTGCAGTGATGGGTGATGAACAACCACCTTGCAGGACAGTGCGCGATATGGCAATCCCACTCACATTTATGTGACCTCCTGTATTCAAAAGCCAGACGCAGGAGGCAGATTTGAGCTGAAGTAAAACATGGTGAAATTGTTGCACACAAGCAGGCAATTTACAGGCTTATCACATGAGGATCCACAGGTCCATCTACAAAACTTCTTGGAGATCAGTGATACTTTCATTCCCATAGGAGTCCCCACAGACTATATCAGGCTCACACTTTTCCCATTCTCACTTTTGGGAGAAGCGAAGAAACGGTTGAAGGAAGAACCTTCAAACTCAATTACAACTTGGAATGATTTGGCAAAGAAGTTCCTCATCCGATTCTTTCCTTTGGGAAAAACTGCAAGGTTAAGGAGTGAGATTCTAAGTTCAAGAAAAAGTCATATAAGAATCTCTATCATGCATGGGAGAGATTCAAGTCACTTCTAAGAGATTGTCCACATCACCAATAGACCAATGAGGTATTAGCTTATACTTTTGTTGAAGGTCTTGGCCATAATACAAAAATTTTGTTAGATTCTACAGCAGTTGGTCAGGCTTTGGAGAAAACATACGATGAGTTGTACACTTTCCTCAATAGAATTACACAAGGTAATCCAGATTGGAATAGTGATATGTCTAGAATCATGGGGAAGAAGCCTGCAGATTTGATTGAGGTAGATGGTGTCACAGCATTGTCCGCACAATTGGCCAGCTTTTAGAATCAAATAATAACCCAGTTCAACAAGTTGAGTGTGGCTAAACCTCAGGCACAAGTTAATGCGGTTTAGCAAGTTCAGGCTTGGTGTGAAACTTATGGAAATAGTGGTCATTTTATAAACTTATGTGCAACAAATCTGGAGTCTATGAATTTTGTGGGCAATGCGCAAAGAGGTAATCAAAGCTATGGTAATGCCTACAACCGCAACTGGCAGAGTCAGCCCAATTGCTCATGGAGAAATAATCAGGATCAACCTCAGCAATTTCAGCAGCATCAATGAATTCATAATAATGCTCAGGCCAGCAGTATAGAAGTGAGGTTGAAAAAGATATTGGCCAACCAAGAACAAATGGCTGTGGAAATCAAAAATCAGAAACTTGCCTAAATGAATTTGGAGATACAAATGGGTCAATTAGCTAAGGCACATAACGCAAAACCTCAAGGGGATCTACCTAGTGATACAGAGAAAGCTCCTAAGCCAGTTATGGCAATCACATTGAGAAGTGGTGGAGATTTGATTGATGTACCTCCAAAGAAAAATCATAAGTTGCAAGCTGAATTGATCACACCTGAGAAAACAGAGAAGCAAACTCATCCCAAAGAAGCGGTCAGAAATGGGAAGTTTGAGTACCCTAATAAGAAGATTGTTGAGCAGCCTCAAAATAGACTACCACCACCTTTCCCTTAAAGGCTCAATAAAGCAAAAAAAGATGCTTGTTTTAAGAAGTTCTTTGACACGTTCAGAGAACTTTACATTAGCCTTCCTTTTGTAGATGTTTTGCAGGGAATACCAAAGTATGCTAAGTAATTGAAAGACGTGGTGAAAAATAAAAGGAGGATTGGTGATATTAAGATGGTAGCACTTACTGAAGAGTTCAGTTCTGTGGTCATGAGCAAGATGCCCATAAAGCTTAAAGACCCTAGGAGTTTCATCCTCCCCATACAAATTGGTAAAAGTGACGTTGTCCATGCTTTGAGTGATTTAGGGGAAAGCATTAACTTGATACCCCTTTTAATTTTTAATACTCTTAGTTTGGGGAAGCCAAGTCCCTCCTCAGTGGTGTTACAAATGGCGGATAGAACTATAGTGGTCCCCAAAAGAATCATAGAGGATGTTCTCATTAAGGTTGGTAAGTTCATTATTCCTGCTGATTTTACTATTCATAGTTATGATGCAGATGACAGGGTACCAATCATATTGGGACATCCATTTTTGGCGACTGGTAGGGCATTGATAGATGTGAGAGAAGGCACTCTCAAGATAAGATTGAATGATGAAGAAGTGGTCTTCAAGGTGTACAAAGCACTCAACAGACCTTCAGACTATAGATATCTATGCATGATCACAGCTATAAAAGTGGATGAGTATGGAGTGGGAGAGTGCAAACCACCAATTACTTTTTTGTACATTCTCATGAAGTTGCCTGAATTGACCAATAATCCTAAACCTGTACTACCTGGATAGAATTCTAAAAAGGTAGGTGTAAGAAAAGTTACAGACCTCGATCATGACCATACCAGAGGTCAAAAAAGAAGGAGAAGATGGGCTTCCAGTAGGAGGAAGAGGATGAGAGAACATGGATGATGAAGTTGTGATGTGAGTCGTGCCACGATAATAAATCAGGAACTGCTTGGGAGGCAACCCAAGTTAAGGTAGTTGTTTTAATTTTTTAGTTTTCTTTAGCATCACCTTTGTTTTTGTTTTTTATTTTGAGTTGACAGGTTGAGGGGAAGTCTGAGTACCCGAGATCTTAGCTAAGGAGCATGGAAAAAATTTAGAGTGGGGTCCCTCGGACCTCCTTGATGAATATGATGCTACAAGCTAGCCTAGAGTCCTCAGGCAGTATTTCTATCCTTACTTTTAATTTATACTTTGGGGACAAAGTGTGATTTTAAGTGTGGGGTAGGAAATTTTATGATTTGGTTAAGATGAAGTGTGCTATAGGATTCTTTTGGTTATTTTTGTTATTTTCTTTTTGCTTATGTTGCTAAAAAATTTGAAAAATACAAAAAGATTTTCTTTTAGTAATTTTTAGTTTTATTTAGGAGCACACTTCATCCACCCCTCGATTTTTCTTTTTGGTTCTTTTCTGAGGGGGAGCCCTTTGAACCTAGTATCCTTTTTGATTTTTAGGAGTAATTTTAAAATTTTAGAGATGCTCTAGTTAGATGCTACACATGATTACTTAATGCCAGTTGGTGTTGAATGTTGAAGCATGTGTAGTGAATTGAATGACTAATGTGAGACACCTAGGCTCATTTTTTTTTGACTCTTGTGTGATGTTGGCTAAATATTGAATTCTTGTTATTGCTTGGTTGAGAGTCTATAGGGATCCTTCTTGATTTGAGCATGTGTCATGTGTGAGTAAGGTTTTGTTATATTTCATGTTGCATATTGATGTCTAGAACTTGCCTGGCATGCTTACAAAGTGAAATAAAGAATGTTAAGTCTAGGAGATGATATAGGCATTTCTTTGATAGCCATGTTTTATACCCTCTTTATCTATCCTTTTTACATGATCTTAGTTAGCCCCGTTGAGCCTTTATCCTGTTCTTTGGTAGCCTTATATGTAGCTTATTACTTTTCTTTCAATTGACCATAATTTAATCCAAAGCTCCTAAGCGCTTTAGTTGAATAATTAAGATGTTAAGGAGTGTGAAATTGAAGAAGAAAAATAAGGGAAGGTGATGCCCCAAAGAAATAGTTGTTGGTGTGTTAATCAGTTTATGTGTTGTTGATAGGGACTAATATAATGAAAAGAAAAATTTATCAAAAGTGAATCTTGTGTTGATAGCAAATACTCCTTGCTAAAGATATGTAAGCTAGCTTAAAGAGATGGGGCAAAACAAAAGAGAGTTGGGAAGATGATAGTGGAGCAAAATAGGTTGGTTGGAGATGAGCTTAGTGTAAATTGTGATGTATTAAAGCGCTTAGGGAAGATAGTCACTATTCTTGACCAAATAGTTCCTACCCATCCCTTAGACTACATTACAACCCTTAAAGTCCTACTTGATCTTGAGCTTTGACATTCTTATATTAGTGGAGTACTACACTAAGGGAAATCTTATGGTTCATCTTATGTGACATGTGATTTCTTTGTGAGAGTGAGCGGAATTTGATTCGTACACCCATTCTTGTGTTAAATTGCATATTTGTGAGTGAATTTGGGTGACTCTCTTGTGGTGAGGGCACATGTTTGATGATAGATAGGTGACTTATATGATCTCTTTGTTGAGTATTATGCATGAGTTTTCAAACTTGGTAGAGTTAAGCCTTGAAGTTAGGAGGTTTTGAGGTAGTATTCATGTATTTCAAAGTTGTAATATGATATATCGAATGAAGAACTTGCTATTATTGTGGTCTGTGTAGTTCTAGCTTGAGTGTCTTAGTTGTATCAATAATGTTAGAGTCTTCCTTGATGGTGATTAATGTAAAGAGTTTTTCGAGGACGAAAAAGGTTGTAAGTGTGGGGTGGTGATCTTAGGCGTATTTATACTCCTAAGTGTCATTATCTATGCACTTTTAGCTTAGTTTTGAGGATAAATTGAGGTGATTATTGAGTAATAAAGTGTGTATATGTTTATTTGTGTGTGAAATTACATTGTTATGGTATTTAAGGTGCATTTGAAATAAGTCTAGAGTCAAAAAGATCAAATAGAACTTAGATGAGGAAATTAGTGTCACTACCTTGAGCTATGCTTGTTCTAGTGTACTTGGGTTTGTTGTATTGTGTTTTGTAGACTTATGGTTGTTGTGATATGTTGTAGTATACCAATTTAGGAGATATGGAAGCTAAATAAAGCCTACATATAAGCCACAATACGTGTGGGAACAAGGGTCGAAAGCACGAGAAGGATGGACGCAACCCCCAACACAATAGAGGCGAGCATGTGCCGTACCCTCCATGGCATGTGGAAAGGCATGAGACGTGCCCAAAATAGTGCATTATAGGGTGAGATCCGCACAAATTAGAGCAAAATTCTACTTTTTTGGGTGTGCAATGAGCCACACAGTGCACCACCCCCAAATCCGACCCAAAGTTGGTTTTTAACTTGTTTTAAGTGGGGGCAAAGTTGTAAATACATGGGATTCATTTGGGGAACCTCATGGAAGACATAAATCAGTATAAAATGATTTATTAGCCACATTTATTCACATCTTTTGAAATCTCTTGGAAGACACATGAATTGGAGAGTAGGAGAAGGCAAGGAAGGCTCTACACTAGGGTTTTTCTTCTTTTACTTTTCATTCTTGTAGTTTAAAGTTATGAACTCTTTTATGGAGATTGTTTGTATGAATATGAGTTGATAAAAACCCTCATTTTATGGTTGAGTCTACGAACATGATTGCTTAATTATGGTTTTATAGTTGGTTTGTTTGTCTATCAAGTCTTGTGATTGTTCTTGCATTCTTGTTTTACTATTCTAAAGTGTCATGAACTTTAGGATAAACCTTAGTCTTGAAATGAATTGACCATAGGAGTGGATAGATGGAATGAAAAATGTAGGAAGTGTTTATCATGTCTTTAATAATTATATATTGATTGTTGAAGAATGATTTGCGGTTAGGATAGCAAAATACCTAAACGCCCCACTTAGTTAATGAAACGGGAAGATAGTTTAATGCATCTGAATTAAAGACTCATATCACCACTCAATGATATATTTATGAGATTAATTTGGGTAGAATACTTAGAGGATGACCATTCTCAAGTTTAATATCAACCCTGTAGATCAACAATCACGATAGACACCAACACCGGCTAGAAACCATAGTTAAGCATGAATGTGAAATAATTGCCTCAACCCTAGAACTCTCCATATATTGTTTACAACTCGAATTTCTTATCATCGTTAATTCTAGTATTTAGCTATAAAAACAAAGCTCAAACTTTTCTTGGTTACGACACGTACTTGTTTAACTTAAATAGTAATGCTTGAAGTAGATCGCTTGTTAATCACCATGTCCCTGTGGGATCTATATTCGGCTCACGAAGAACCACTGTATTACTTGCAAGACCACATACACTTGCGTGTGTGCTTGGGAGAGACATGACAATCTATGTTTTTCTCACTTAGATTTTTGTCTTTAACATGTATTCTAACTTTGGATCGATTAGATGAATAATTTTTCCACCACCATTACGGTTGCAAGACTTGGTTGTTCAAATGGACAATTCTTCAAAGGATAATAACCAATATAAATTTATGTTGTTTTTATTTTCAAGAATAAGTATTTATAAAAACATATATGAATAAAAATTTGGCTAATATATTAAACTACAAATACAATAATTGCTAATTGCATTATCTTGATCGAGAGTGTAAATATTTTTCACACTATCATATTACTTAAAAATTAACTAAAATCAATTATAAACCATACTAAATTTGTATTACTAATCATCAAAATATTCTCGATATAGCTAGTGTACATAACTTTTGAGTTTTTAGTCAAAATTGTCCGTCTTATCTATGAGGCTAGGTTTCACCTAGGCAGCAAAATAAAGGATTCAAGACATAAAATACTCATGAAAGAAAGCATAGTTGGGATGGTAAAGTGTTTGAGGATGGAAAAATAGAAAGAGATAAGGTTCGACTACATCAATAAGATTCAATAGATCCAAGAAGAAGTTATGAAGTATCAAGAGATATTAGAGCTGGTGGAGAAAGAAGAAAAGGTGAAGAATTAGATTTTTATCGGGCTACATCTCCTAGAAAATTTCTAGGAGAACCCCTTATCACCCGTTCAACATAACATGCGAAGTCTTTATTAAATAGAAATAACCAACCTTTATTACAACTGTTTTATTACAAATATTAAGTGCAGAAATGTAAATTACCCCTAAGAACTGGTCTAAATAGGTACAAGAGCTTCTAAATCAAGAACGATAAAACTGGACACAACTTCCATCGTAAATGACTGCTGGAGATCACTATCCACGTCACCTGTGAAATATCAAATGATCCTGCAACCAGACTATACCCAAAAAGAATATAGCAAGAGTAGTACCGGCATAAACAACATGTACTGGTAGGTATGATCAGGGTTAGATCACGTAAACACAATATAGAAATCACAAAACAAAACATGACAACTTATTTAAAATTTAATCCACAACACTATTAGCCACTTGTGTTACCTAAGACTGTACCATTCTTATTCTCGGAATCATTCATCACCTTCACATCAAGTGTCATCCATCCTAACTCTCAGAGTTTAACCCCAATAGTTATTATAAGTCAATCTATTTCACTTAGGACTCAATTAATCTCCATGATGATTAAAAACCAATAATTATCACCTTGTAACAAGTACAACTATGAACACACAATATGATAAATACCTCAAGTCTATGACACTTAGCATTTTCAAGTAACTCTACAACTTCATTCAAGTACAAGTCAAGGGATGACAAGTTAGGTAAAACCATGACCAATTCAACAATCCCAACTCTAATAATATCCAAGTCAACAAATCATGACTCTAACAACAGAATCCCACAAATATATGCCAAGTAACCGGACCACACCAGAATCCCAAATATATCAAGAAACATTATAATCTGGTTCACTCAAGGAACCCACAACAACAATCACAATAATACTCAATCCACTCGTTGAACCAATATAAACAGCAACAATGACAATAAGCATATACCCAGTCCACTCAAGGAACCATCACTCTCATACATACCTTGTACATATATGTTAAGGTTCTTATGGTTGCCCACTAGTCATGACCTGCAGGGGACGAGCTCTTATCCATGTACTATACCAGCGTCGTATCTGATCCAACCAATGAATCATAATAAACAATCTCGTAAAGATGTCCAAATACTAGTACATCCCACAATAATAACAGATATCACAACAATCACAACCACAATTAGAATAATCAATCATACTTGTACCATCAGCAAGCCTTTAATATAACCTTATTATATATGATTAACACATAGGATATTATTTAACAATTTTCCTTAAGCATGCATTGCAACAATAGGCAACCACCCAAACACTTGGCCAACTCAAGTTAATTATTCCATGTAAACAACAATTATTCTTTAACACACCAAATCACAAGTAGGTATGATTCATTGGTTACATAAATTACAACATGTCTGAAGACCAATATCAAGCCCCATCATTAAATCCAAGTACTTATTTTAGGAGAGCACATTCAACCCTAAAGAGTCTAAACTCTGGTTCAACGTTCATAAGTTTATTTACTATTCCAATCCTCTTTTATTTATACCTAGACCGGACCCTTACATGAAAGTCATTACTAGGTGAAATACCTACTCCATTAGCCAATCATGCAACTCTATTCAACTTACAATCTAGTTCTAGTTATACGTCTTTATACCTTTTACGCCCTAACCCTTAGCCTAACTTGACCTTAGGCTCTTAAGTTAAGTCACTGCCTCCTTATGCTATAATCAGTCCACATCACTAACCTTAGGCAAGATTATCACATATTACAACCACACATAATACCAAGTTCACCCTTTTATGGTAATTAGGCTACTTAACTAGATTATGGGCTCACAAAACCAGGGCTTTGGCTCATAAAATCTAGACGCATGACATGCTTGATATCCAGATATGCTACCAATACTTTTGAACATTTTTCTCTAAAGAGTAAGTTTCATGATTAGCATGGTATCTGGAAGACCATAAATGATCGTGGATCAATTTTTTTATAAAAGTAAAGTTCGCTAGTAGTATGACAGTCAGGTGTGGCATCCATGATTATGCACAACTTGACATCCAGATATGTCATCTCAGGTTGACATCCAGATATATCAGCTCATTGAGCTATCAGTTATATTCAGTTGGGAGTAGTACTTAGCATCAAGTTAGACTAGGGTCAGCGTACCTAAGTTTCAGAACTACATGCCACCGTAGGTTCATGTTTTTTCAGTCTATTAGTACCACGTCAGATCAACCTTTATACCCTGACAAGGTATATTAGGCCCTTCCAATGGAGATTATACATCAAACTCCATATTTAGCTTACGTGGTTATATGTCGGTTAATAGTATCTCCCACAGTCTCAGATTTAGGTATTTATATGACCCTCAGTTCAATCCAGTTCACAGTATCTCAGTTTTCTCAGAATATTCGTGCATTCAATAGTCATGATTATCCAGGTGAATTCTTGCACCTTAGTATACATTAGTATTACTTTTGTTTCAAATATTCTATTGTTATAATGTCAATGTAGTACTGACTAGTTACCCATTTATGACTTGGCCATTGCAATAGTTTATATTACTCAGTTCATGGTTAGTTTAGTCTTTTATGTTCAGCATGTCCAGTCTTTTATGTTCAGCATGTCCAGTTTCCATATGGAATAGTGCATATCTCACATTCTTCGTACATACAAAGTACTAATCGCATACTTTCTTTTGCGCTATATTGTGTTATAATATTGGTTTAGACATTCAGCATCCAGCTCATGGTTAGTACGATCCCATACCTATCTCAGCAGCAGAGTTTGGTGACTCCTCATCTTTCGAGGACAAGACTTATATTTACTTTCTTTATTTCATTCATTCAGCTTTTAGAAAGTTTGAGTTAGATGGGGGCTTGTTCCAATAACTCATCTTAGTAGAGGCCTTCAGACAGACAAACTAGTGTGTTCAGCCTTATAGTTTATTAGAGAATTTCCGTTTAAACTTAAATATCGAATTTGTTTTTAACATTATTATATTATTCTAATTTCAGCTTCCACTTAGTGATTCTCATTTCATACAGTATTCTTGTTGTCATGCCAGACCATGGGTTAGCTTGGGGTCATTTGTGACTCTAGTCACTGTGTTACGACTAGGGGTAGTCTCAGGTCGTGACACTCTAATTTCGTTGGCTACGCCTCATCTTTGAGGTGATAGAAGTATAAAATCCCAGACTCGTATAGATGTGATCCTTTCAGATAGAGTTAGAAAAAAGTTACAAAATTTCACAAGGAGTTGAGAGGAGTCCATTAGTACGTCAAAGTCTATTGATTCAAGCCTATACCCATACCTTAATGAATCGTGTGGTTGATTTGAGGTGAGACGTGTATTCAAACCTCTTTTAAAAAATTTTTTATTGTAGATGTCACGCTTAAGGGGGAATATAGGTAGATAAATGCTTGGATAATGTTTCCACCTGATGAGATAGTGTTAATTAGAGTGTTATAAGCAATGAGCAGTCAAATGTTCCCAGATCCAAAAATATGAAGTCATAAGTTTAGCAGTTAAAGTGAGGGTAAATTATGAGTGAAAAAGGTAGTTATAGTCGTGTGACCTTGAGTGAACGGGGTGGTATGCCCTTATGGTGATTGGGTAAAGTATATCAAGATTTATAAATTTTATGGTAGTTAGTAGAGAAAGTGATTAGTTATGATGATTTAGAATTTATTTGAAATAGGGAAGGATCTCACAATGGCTTGTTATTGTAGTAGTAAAATCAATTATAGGTTGTGAATGGAAGGATAGAATGGTTAAGAATTTATAAATTTAGACTTCAATTGGGAAATCTTAGAAAGGGGGACTCAGTGATGTTGATAGAACTTTGAAGGTAGTTTAAATGTATGCATGGGTAAGTAGATGTGATGTGGGGAAGGAGAATGTGCTAATAGACCGTAATGAGTTATATTGTAAGATTAAGATCGACTATCCTTATCATGTGGTTTTACTAGACCTAGAGTTCCTTGATTTTTATCTAGTAACTGTAAGCCAGTATAATATGTGAGAAGATGTGTAATGAATATTAAGGTATAGTAGTAATGTTGTGAAGAAGAATGTGCTTGTAAGTTGCAGTTAAGTGAAATAAGAAATCAAGGTTGATTAATTTGTCAAATATTTTGATGGACTAGTATAGTATATGGGATATTTCATTGGCAGTCCATGATTGGTACTAGACACTAAGTTTGAACGTTAGGTGATGATGGTATGGAAAATAATGATAGTTTGAGGGTAGTAATGCACACTTTATGGAAATGGATCTATTAGATGTGGTATGTGGAATATCTTATGGAAGGTTTAAATGTGTAACTATGATATATGCATAAAGACTAGTATTGAAGCGGTGAATTGTGGCAAAGTCATTAGATGAATAAGAGCCTTAATCTTATAAGAATAAGTTGTACCCCAGGTATTATTTTGTTAGAACAGGTTTAAAACTTATAAGTGTTATGTGTACCTAGTAGTATTCTTGAGTTGTTTTGTATGAAGAAGGCTAGGTAAATATCGTATGGTGTTTTAGAAAGGTAGATTGTGGGGATTATAAATAGACGAGGTTAAACCTCGTAATATAGTTTTAAATTTCTTTGAGCTAGGTGAATATGATGTTGAGGTGTGATGCTAGTAGACTATGAAGAGAAAGTCAGATTGTTAAGTGTTAGAGAGAGTGGATATGTATGCCAATGAGAGTGTAAGTTAGGGTAATGATTATAGAGGCTAAGGAAAGTTAAGAGCAGTATCCCTGAAAGGGTTGTCCTAGAGAGAAGTTAGTATATTCCTATTATAGTTTATCAAGCTGAGTTTAGTGTTCATGTGTATAGTGATACCCACCATACCGAGTGTTGTGTATATAACTTTGCTTAGAGAATAGGGTCCATAAACTTAGGATAGCGACCTTTGAACTAAGGGGGAAATGATGAGGTGTTGAACCAAGTCAAGTCTTGTGTTTCTAGTGTTGAAGAGTTTAGAAAAGAGTTATGGTGTGTGCCAAAGAATCCATTCTTTCTAGCATATTTAGCATCCTTTTTCCAAGAGGATGATCTCTCTATATATTATGTATTCATGTCAGTGCCTAACGTCCACACTCTCTATATAAAATCATGTCCAGGCTCTATCCATTGAACTGGAAGCAGTAGTGTCCCTCAGTGATCCAAATTTTCTCTAAGACTCTAGGGACACAATTCTCTATGTTACAATGCTCATGATTCGTGAACCCACGTCTCACTTTATGACTAGTTCCAAGAAACTATACTTTGTATATGTTACCGACTCATCTTATATCATGTGTAAGCCCAAAACAACACTCTTTAATTAAACCCATGACCATTCTCAATTCCTAGAATGAGAAGCAATAGCTTCAAGCAACAATCCCTGTCATATTCCTTGAAATTATGAATTTCAGCTTTATGTGACACAACTCAGGACATATGTACTCATGTTTCTCAGTATACCCAATCCTAAGAACTCATGCTGTCTTATGTTTATGCCAGAATGATCCTCTATTCATGATCTATGTGTTTGATATATGAAGCACTTCATGCCTATTATACTGTATCTTACTTCACAGGCCCCATCTTAAGTAGTACGACAAGTATGAGTCATAATTTAGTAGTATCACTCCTATTCCTAATGCTCGTACTCTAGTCCCTTATTGATATTTCTTATTTTATGATTATAGTGGTGATCGCAGCAGAGTAATAAGTTAGATAAGAGAGTAAATGTTCCTTGTTGTGAAAAATTATAGTGTGGTAACTCGATGCTAAGGTTGTAGATGAAGAGGGAAGAGTGAGATGAACTTTCGTTATATGAAATAGTTAGAAAGTGATTGAAGTTACTAATTTTAGGTGTGGAAATCGATAAATGGGCCATTGTAATATATGGATAGTACTCCTTGATTAGAACTTGAGGTTGTTTGATTATAATGATAAGATAGAGTAGTATTCTTGGAGGGATGTAAGGTATAGAGTCCCGCAGCATAGGCTAGCATGATCGCACTAGGTATAGCACCTTTTAACTCCGAGTTGGGCTTGAACATGGAAGTGCTAGGTAGTTAGACTCAGGCTCTTGTGGTTATGTATTTCGTAGGGAAATTCTAAGTTTGAAATGACGAAGTGTGGTATTCATAGTAGGAAACATAGTTGAGAAGTGTCGTTAAGCTCAAGGACTTTTAGTGATATCATTTGAGGTGGAAATACTCTTATTCCTATGTTAAACACGACTATGTTTATTGTTATGTATCCACCTTAATCCATGGAAAGTATTTCATGGAATCCATGTCTTACGTCACTATGATCAAGTTCCATAGAAGGCATGTCCTAGAGCATGCCTATGTTAATGCTTCGGTATCTCATGAGTCATGCTTACCCAATTGCTTGGTGTTATCATAAAGCTAGTCTTGATATATGTGAGATAGAAATAAAGCCTTGATATGACATTTCAGCCCTTATTTCCCTACGTATAGGGCATCAATAAAGCCAAGATCAATGATTTCCTTATTATACATAGATGTCATGATCAATTCCCTAGTGTGGTGAGTGCTTTGGATGTCAATCTTGATATTAAGAAACACCTAGCATAGAGTTAAATTGAGTGCATTCCTACAGATTGAGTTCTAGTATTGGATTTTACTAAGGTCAATTTCAAACAAGCATTTCTCCTAGAATATGAGGAGTTACGTCACCCATTACCTATCAAATTAAAGGTCTTTGAGTCTTCTTTCCAACGTTGCTAACCATTTGTAAATCGGAGTTCGAAGCAAAAAGTTACGAGTGAAACAGTGGAGGTCCATAATATCAACGTGCCATGGAGATGGACCTCCGCAATATCACCGTGGCACGGAGATGCTGTCCAGCGGCGCCTCCACTTATTTTCTTATGTCTTTTTAAGGGTGTTTTGGTCATTTGTTTACCCCAAACTATCCCCCACCTAAACAAAACATTCCTAAATAATTAAGGCACGAATTTTACAATTAAAATATGTCACTCTCCTCTCCAAAGTTCCTAGAAATAAGAACACCTAGGGTTCAAGGTTTAAAGATCAATCTCAAAATTTTTCTTGAATTTCTCTCCGTCAAAAAGTATGTTGAAAAATCTTATTTCCAACAAAATTATACAAAATAGTTTTCTTGTTATATGTGTATATATAGGTATAAATTGTTATTTAAAAGTGGGAATGATTTTATGGAAGATGAAATGATTTAACCCTTGTGTATCCTTTTTATGAAATTGCCTCTATTCCTCATTTAAATTTGGGAATTTGAAATGATTATGTAAATTAAAAAACCTCCACAATATGAATTTAATATATGGACATGTGAGGTCACGGACTTGTATTTCCTTTTTCAAATCATTTTTGTATGCTAAACTTGGTTTTGAATGAAAAGAGGAATTGACTTAAGCTTGTGAACCCTTCTCTACGAAATTGCTTTTGAATCGTTATTTGAACTTGAGAATTGATATTATTACATGAAATATGAAATCTTCTCATTATGAAATTACATTGGGACATGTTGAAGTCAAGAACTCATATCTCTTTTACGAATTCACCTTTTGTTATTCTAAACTTGATTTTGGTGAAAGAAGTAAATTACTTCATCCCTTGGTTTTGTACAAGTTGATACTAAATGAGAAATCTGCAACCTTTAAGAGATATTTAAACGTGTTTAAGTCTTCAAAATGATAGGGCTATTGATGTACGAATATATGAAGAGATTATGGCATGATATGTATGACTTGCAAGTCTTGGTTTGACGATACCAGTTTAACGAATGCCTTAAGAATGATAAATGTCCCTTAAGAATGGTTTCCTTTATATTTTGAAAATACTAAAAGATGGTCTTAAATAGAATTAGATGGTTAACCGAGAAGGTATGAGTCCAAAAGGCTCATTACCCGAAATCGTGTTTTGCCGACGCGGGTACGATTTTATCCTGAAATATGCATAACCATTGTATGCTTGATTCGCTCAATAGTATGCAGTATATGATATGATATGATATGCCTCACTTTGTTCAGAAAATATGGTTAGACCGATCGAACCATGGTCGGACCCACATAACCTGTGGTGTACAGAGATGTTGGTGGTACCATCTAGTTCAGAATTAAAGTAAATAAATGACTATGTTTTATGTTTTGAGTCACTTTGCTAATATTTTCCATATTATGATTTATGTCCGGACTTTTATGACTTAGTTTATAAACTGCTTTGTCCCTTTCCCTGGGTTGCATACCTGTACTTGTCGTACGGACTGTCCCCAGGCGCTACATCTTTTCATGATGTAGGTTCGGAGGCACTTTCTTGTGGTTTTGTGCAGCATTAGGATTCCTCGGGATAGCTTCAGCAAGTGTTGATCCCTCCATCTTTCAGAAGGCAATATGATCTTCATGGCTAGACCTTGACTTTCAGTTTTATGGTATTATCGGGGCCATGTCTCGACTTCTATTTTTCATTCGTATGTTAGAGGCTTCGTAGACTTACGTAGAAGGTGTCTAAATGTTTTGTTTCAGACTTGGATAAATTTTTATTATGTTTTAAATGGATTTTCTCTATTGGTTCTTTCTTCCGCAAATGTTTTTTTGAAATGCTCGTGCTGATACGTTAAGGGGTTCTCTCGGGCCTTCATTAGTCTGGGATGCCTATTACGTCCAGGGCCTAGGATCGGGTTGTGACATTCACATTTAAACCTTTTGAATGATTAAGTTTTAAGGTTGTGAAATTTGTAATTAGTTGGAGTTAGAGATATGTGATTCATTAATCACCAAAGTGGTCGATGTTGACACCTAATTTTTGCCCTCCACTACTAGGTTTAATTCTGAGTTTCTTCAATTTTAAAATAAAATCAATAAATTTATTTTATCTGGAAATATTTTTTTAAAACAACTCTTTGGGGTTAATTTTGTCATTTTAAGTAGAGATTATACATTTTCATATTCGTATATACTAAATAGTATAATTTATTATAACATAAATAATTATTTTATCAAAAATCAAATTTTAATCAAAACTGTCTTGAAAATTAATTCAAATGGGTAAATCTTGATTTAAATGAATTTTTCTTAAAAAAATAATTTATTAGAAAAATATTTGTTTGATTTTATTAAACTAAGAAACTCGGGATTAAATCGGTTGATAATTCATATCGGATTATATCTCAGTTTAGCCAATTTATTAATTTTGACCGTAATTAAAATCAACTAAGCCACAATTGTACTGTAATTGGCCAATTGATTATCAATTTAGTTAAAATTTAAATATGATTGACTAAAAATCCTAACCCAGGGCTATTTAACATATAGCTTAAAATTCCTTTTTCTTTCAAAATCCTAATTGACCTTTTCCTAAATAGCCACTAACCAATTCCTAATTAATTTACCCATCCCCAGGCCCAATACCAGCCCATTACCCAACCCGGTCCACCCCTTATAACCTTTTTCTCCTTCAACAACACAATAACAACAATAACAATACAATAGAAGCTTCCAAATGACCCCATTTTCTTTCATCAAACAACCATCTTTAAATCAACAAACGACATCGTCGTCTCACTCTCGTTATCTCTCCGTACAAATTCGTACGAGTACGCGTACTTGGCATGAGATGGAATCTCATGTAAGCTTCCAGGTTCTACTCTTAAGATTATTCTTTCAATTTTCTTTAAGAATTCCCGAAATTACTATAGAGATTGTGCAATTCACAGCTGGAAAATCTCATCCAATAGGATTTCAAAATCCCACATTCCCACATCGCCAATTCCATCTCGAAAACCCCCTGAATTGGCACCTATAAATACCTCCTCATTCTTCACTATTTGTAAAAGGGTGGAGAAGAGATTTTGAGGGTTGAGAACAGTGTTCTCGCAAATGAATTTTCACCCCTAAAATCTCAGTTGGTTCTTTTCGTTCAAAAGCGCCTTCACAAGCAAAGAACCCCAAAGTAAGGGATTTTTGCTATCGAGAAGTGATTTCATTGCCTAGAACTCTCTAAGATTCCTTGAGCTTGAGTTCTTTAGTCTAAGCAA
The DNA here is from genome assembly GCA_031232105.1 of Capsicum rhomboideum. Taxonomy (NCBI): domain Eukaryota; kingdom Viridiplantae; phylum Streptophyta; class Magnoliopsida; order Solanales; family Solanaceae; genus Capsicum; species Capsicum rhomboideum. The sequence continues at coordinate 135,095,003 of CP124709.1, read as the reverse complement.
CCCAGGGCTCCTCTTCGGTGGTGGAGCGACTTCCAGTGAAGTTCATTGTCCCGTTTGGCTTCCCCAAAAAAGGTAAAATCCTTCCCCCTAGTATAATTTTAATTTCTTAAATAAATTCATGTGATGGAATTCCTAGTCTTTTACTTTTCAATTCAGTGTTGATACATGCCAAATTACCCTAAAGATCTTCACTCAAGGTAATTGGCGTCCTTTTAAAGATGAGGAGGAGTATTGAGACCCACCATGATAAGTTGGGGCATTGGAGAATTCTTGTTGATGTGAGTATTTGGCACTTGGGTAACTTTTGAGCCCACTTGGCATTTAGGATCACTTTTGAACCCATTTTGTAATAAAGCCAATGGCGATAAATAGTTAGCTTTCTTCTTTTATTAGGTTTTGATGATTTTGAATGAAGAATAAATTAAGAGTATTTTTGTTAGCTTGTTGGGAGCTTTCTTGTTCGTCTAGAAACGTTGATTGTTAGAGGTTCAATTCCTCTTACGGTTTTCGTAAGAGAGAGGTGTTGACGGTAATATAAAGGAAGATCTTTGGTTCAAAATACCTTTGGTTGTACTTTTTTGGAGTATTGTGTCTATCTATCTATCCCTTACTTATTATCACTTGTTCTTCGTTTGTCCTTCTTTTGGTATTCTTGTATTTCCCATTTTATCCATGTTTTCGCTGTTTTCATTGTTTCTTTGTATTTTGGTTCGTATCATTTGGTATCAGAGCAGAGCTTGAGTTTGTTCCCAAGAATTCAATCTTGGGTTTTGTTATCTAGAAAATCGAAAATCAAAAAATCAAAATGAAAAATCTGAAATTTTCATTTTTAAAAATTTCCTAAAATTTCAAGTTTTGTTTTTGAGTTTTCTTATAGTTTCAACACTAGTTTTGTTTCCTCTAGTGTTATTAGAGTCAAAATCTTGAGTTTTAGGCTTGATTTGAGTGGATTCAAAGAAACCCCATTGTTGTGTTCTTGAGTTTGAAGAAAAGTGAAAATGGGTTTCTAGATATTGTGATTTTGGTGTGGATTTGAGGGTTGAAAATAGTTGGAAAATGCTTTTCATATCAAAGGGACCCTAGATCTAAAATTTGAAGTTGAGTGGAGAGGTTTTTGGAGAATCCACCATTTTTGATTTTGGAGCATGAAGAAGTTTCAAATGGGTTTGAAAATTAAAAAAAAATTGGCTTGGAATTGAGGGTTAAAGAGTATTGGGGATTGTTCCTCATATCAAAGGGAGTCTAGATTTCAAATTTCATTGAATTTGCGAGCTAAATCGAAGAATATATGAAATTTTGAAGTTCATCCATGTTGTTGGTGTTCTTCATGACATTCATATCATGTTGAAGAGGAATATTCAAAAAGGTGTGTTAGATCCAAAAAGGAAGAAAGAGAAAAGTGTTTGGGTGTTGGTACAAAGGAATATCCCAAAAGAAAAAAAGAATATCATAGGAGAGAAAGTGCAAAAAGGGCCCATAAAAGCTTAAAATTTAAAGGTTACAGCTGGCTGGCTGGCACCTGTGCCCCCATCTGCTGGAGCAGGTGACCAAAGCAGGTCATTCTGCTGACCTGCTTTGACATGCGCCCACCACCTGCGATGTCAGGTCACCACCTACGTGGGCAGGTCACTTGGATGCACCTCAACAATGCCAAAACCCATTTTGCTCAGGTTCCATCATCTTAGTTTCATTTCTTGATTCCTCAACTAATTATCAACGGGTAATTGTCCTTACTTAGTTGATTGATTAGTCTTTGAGTACATTTTTCTTTCTTAGTCTATTTTCTTTGTGTGCTTTTCTAGTTTTATTTCATAGTTAACTTCTTGATTCAAGTCCTTTTGCTTTTAATTGAGTCTTTCTTTCTTCTCTCAACAAGAATCTAATTCTATCCAAGGGGATAACAAATTGGAACTTTCTATACCAACGTGAACAAGCAAGACCAACTAGTTGAGCTAATAGTGAGGCAATCCAAGTGTGAAAACTCTAGTGATTGTGAGTTTGATTCCACTAATGTTAACCTTGTTTTTTAGTTGTGTTAAGTGTATTCTTGATAGGTACCATGGCACCGGGAGATGAAATTCAACCTACTTCGGGTGGAACCAATCTTGATACCATATTGGAGGCTATCATGGGATTGCAACAAAAAGTGAATATCATCAATGATAGAACGTCGAGCATGGATGAGAGAGTATCAAACATGGAAAGAAGGATGGTAAATATGGAGGGAACCCTTAAATCTTCAAATACTACTTCTCAAAACACTCTCCAAGCATCCTCAAGTGGGCAATCCCAAGAAACTTCGGCCACCATCTCTCCTAGGACTCTACACAACATGTTCTACAATCCCACACAAGGAAATGTTCCCTTACCTACTACTACTACTACTGATCAAACTCTACAAAATATAGCCCGGCCCCTATAATTCAACCCACTACCCCAATAATAAATGCCCAAAAACCCACTCTTAGTTCCACAAATTCTTAATCCACCTTATCAAGCACCACAAAACCAAGTTCTAAACTACCAAATGCCATGAGGTTTGAACCAACAAGGTCTCAACCCTCGCTCCTACCTACCCTATCAAGTACCCCAAGTCTAAGTACCATACCATCAAAGACCACAAAACCCAAAACTATCTTACCAAGCTCCACTTAACCAAATGCCACCCAATCAAGCCATAGGAGTCCAAAGAGAGTTTGAGAAACAAGTAAAAGGAGGATATGGGAATGGTGCCCAATGACATGGACTAAGAGAATAAGGAGGTTATGGAGGTCGAGACACGGGCCTCAATTCTATCAAGGTCACTACTCCTAGTTTTCAAGGAGGTAGTGATCCCGATGGATACCTCAAGTGGGAGTCGCAATATGATAGGATCTTCCAAGCTAATGACTTGCTCGATGTTAAGAAGATAACCTATGCCATTGCTTAATTTGAAGTATATGTACTAACTTGGTGGGAATCTGCTAAGAGAATGCAAGGGATTTTTCATAGAGGTCATTATCCATTATGGGAAGTAATGAAGGCCCTTATGAGAGCTAAGTATGTACCGGGGAGGTATAGACAAGGGTTTCTCGCCAAGTTGTACAACTTAAGACCAGAAGACAAGAGTGTCAAAGCGTACTATGATGAATTCCAAAATCTACTCTTGAAGCTTAATTACAACGAGGATGAAGAGCACATCAAGATCCAGTTCAAAGTGGGGTTGAATCAAGAGATTGCCTTTAGATTGTCAATACACAAGTTGGCCGGATGGATGATCTCTTTGAAGTGGATATTGATGTTGAACGAGGTATTAAGGTGGTGAAGTCCATCAACTCCAAGGCGGGAAATCAAGTGTCATCAACATGGGGTCAAGGCTCAGAGCTTAAGAGGTATTTTGAAAAGAAGTCCTTTGAGAAGAATGCTCCAATGTACTCAACACTTTAAATGTCAAGGATGGGATCACCAAATTAGTGAGTGTCCTATCCGGAGAACAATCATACTTCTAGAAGGTGTTCCTTACTACAAGGATCAAGTGGAGCAAGAGGACAAGCACATAGAAGGGATTTACAATATTGAAGAGAATGTGGAAGGTTAAGGAGATCCATGTGATAGGGATATCACCATCCCAAATATGCTTGCCAACAAAGTGCCAATTGAAGAAGTTTGGCCTCAAGAAGGAGAGGTTAGCATCCCACTCTTTTTTGGTTAAGCGAGTTATGAGCCCTTCTAATTATAAGGATTTCCCCGAGGATCTTGACCTTGAAAATGATGTTTTGTTGAATTTGAAGACAAATTCTCTTCAAGAAGGAGAGGATGATACATGCCGAACTACCCCAAAGATCCTCACTCAAGGTAATTGGCATTCTTTTAGAGATGAGGAGGAGTATTACGACCCACCATGATGAGTTGGGGCATTAGAGATGTCTTGTTGATGAGAGTATTTGGCATTTGGGTAACTTTTTGGCCCACTTGGCATTTAGGTCACTTTTGGGCCCATTTTATAATAAAGCCCCAGGTTATAAATAGTTAGCTTTCTTCTTTTATTAGGGTTAGATGATTTTGAATAAAGAATACACTTAAGAGTGTTTATGTTAGCTTGTTGGGAACTTTCTTGTTCGTCTAGAAACGTTGATTGTTAGAAGTTCAATTCCTCTTACGGTTTTCGTAAGAGATAGGTGTTGACGGTAATATAAAGGAAGGTCTTTGGTTTGAAATACCTTTGGTTGTCCTTTTCTTATCGTATTGTGTCTATCTATCTATCCTTTACTTATTATCACTTGTTCATCGTTTGTCCTTCTTTTCGTATTCTTGTATTTTCCCATTTTACCCTTGTTTTCATTGATACATACTGACCACTGTTTATGTGCTTCTTTTACCTTTTTATAACTCCAGCGATATATTCCTAACCCCGGCGATATATTCCTAAAATGTTCGTGATATATTCCTAACTCCGGCGACCGAGATCTGCCCCAGCCAGATCTATTTCGGCGACCCGAATCTGCTTCGGCCAGATATAGCCTAGCTCGGAGACCCCCCCCCCCTTTTCTTTTAGGGTCTTGCTTTTTTCGATGACCATCCTTATTTTTCCAATCCATTCGGATTTGCCGTCGTCGACCACCTCTCGTTCCGGCAAAGTTGACCAAAAATCTTGTCGGAAACAACACTCTCGTTTTTTGTTGTGCTTTCTTACTTTACAGGCTCTCTCAGATCTAGTGTCCCTCCGGTCAGCAGTTCGACTGACGTGCAGCCCTGGCAACAAATTTTGGCGACCAATTTCTATACCAAATTGCTGGAATTAGACATCTCGAGCAAGAAATCAGTCCAAACATCGATCAGGTGCACACGCTCCATCTCTTTTAGCCGTTGTATAAATTTCATATTTGGTGGCGGCAACTACTGCCAGTAGTGGTTAATATTCGGGTTTTGGTCCATTTTCTTTAGGTTTACTGGCTGATTTTCCTACTTATTCTTGACAATCTACTGGTTTGTTTTCTTGATTACTTATTAGTAGTTAGCAGGGACAGGTTTATATTTGTTCAATTGTACTTGGTTTTGATCTTAGGTATACTCTTGGGGTGGCTTTGATTTTAGCTTATGCGGTCTTTAGTGGCGGGGGTTGATGGTGATGGTATAGGGTCGTATCTTTGGGCGGGGTTAGGTGGGGGCCGGGGGTAGGGGGTAAGTGGGTTATGGGAGCCCCTAGGTTAAGAATAGGGTCGTGGAACATAGGGTCTTTATCGGAGAAGTCCGTAGAGCCGGTGAAAATTCTTAAAAAGAGGCGAATAAGTATAGCGTGTCTTCAAGAAACCAAATGGGTGGGTACTAAGGCGAGGGTAGTAGACGATTATAAGTTGTGGTACCCAGGAAGCGTGAGGAATGGGAATGGAGTACGTATCCTAGAATATGATGAGCTTAGGGAGCACGTGATAGAGGTTAGACGGGTCAACGATAGGTTGATGACGATTAAATTAGTTATAGAGGGGTCTTCTTTGACCATTATTAGTACGTATGCCCCGCATGTACGCTTGGATCAGGATGAGAAGAGGAGTTTCTGGGAGACTTTGGATGGGTTGGTGAGGGGTGTTTCTAACAATGAGAAGTTGTTCCTATGAGGGGACTTCAATGGTCACATAGGGTCTTCTTCGAGCGGTTATGTTGATGTGCATAGAGGATTTAGGTTCGGTGTAAGGAACGAAGGAGGAGTCGCCCTTTTGGATTTTGCTTGGGCTTTTGGGTTGCTGGTAGTTAATTCGTACTTCCCAAAGAAGGAGGTTCACTTGGTTACCTTCGGTAGTTCAGTGGCCAAGACCCAAATAGACTTTTTGCTCCTTAGAAAGGGTGATAGGGGTCTTTTTAGAGATTGTAAGGTTATACCTAGTGAGAGTTTGTCGACCCAGCATAGGCTTTTGGTGATGGACTTGGAGATCAAGAAGGAGAGGAAGAGAAGGGGTATGGAGGACAGGCCGAGGATTAGATGGGGTAGCCTGACTATGGACAGTGCACTTGAGATAGGGGAGAAGTTGAGTGTGAGAAGAGCTTGGGAGAGTAGAGGGGAAGCGGAGAGTATGTGGGATAAGACTGCCAGTTACATCAAGGAGACGGCTAGAGAGGTGTTGGGTGTCTCGAAAGGTCATTCGGGCAAGCACCAAGGGGACTGGTGCTGGAATGGAGAAGTTAAAGAGAAGGTGGAGGTGAAGAAGAAGGCTTACGCGAAATTGGTCGAGAGTATGGATGAGGAGGAGAAGCGAAAGAATAGGGAGGATTATAAGATTGCTAAGAAAGAGGCTAAGTTGGTTGTTTCGACAGCTAAGAATGAGGCTTTTGAAAGCTTATACAAGGCGTTAGAGGGTAAAGGTGGTGATAAAAAGTTGTATAGGCTAGCCAAGGTTAGGGAGACGAGGGCTCGGGACCTTGACCGAGTGAAGTGTATTAAGGATGCAGACGGTAAAGTTTTAGTGGAGCAAGTTCTTATTAGGAGGAGATGGCAGTCTTACTTTCATAAGCTCTTGAATGAAGGAGGGACACTAACATTGTGTTGGGGGATTTGGAGCAATCTGAGAGGCTTCACGACTATGGTTATTGTAGGTGGATTAAGGTAGAGGAGGTTAAGGGTGTTATTCGTAGGATGCATAGAGGTAGAGCGACGGGGCCAGACGAGATCTCGGTGGATTTTTGGAAGTGCACGAGAGGGGCAGGGTTGGAGTGGTTAACTAGGTTGTTTAATACCATTTTTAGAACGGCAAGGATGCCAGAAGGTTGGAGATGGAGTACGATGATTCGTTTGTATAAGAATAAGGGTGACATTCAAGATTGCAACAATTATAGGGGTATCAAGTTGTTGATCCACACTATGAATGTTTGGGAGAGGGTGGTAGAGTTGAGGTTACGTAAGATTGTGCCTATTTTTGAGAATCAGTTCGGATTTATACCGGGACGCTCGACTAATGAGGCCATCCACCTCATAAGGGGACTAGTGGAGCAATATAGGGAGAGGAAGAAAGACGTACACATGGTGTTCATCGAATTGGAGAAGGCTTATGATAGAGTCCCCAACGAGGTTTTATGGAGGTGCTTGGAGGCTAGAGGTGTTCCTATGGTGTATGCTAGGGCTATTAAGGATATGTATGACAGAGCTAAGACTCGGGTTAGGACAGTGGGAGGGGACTCTGAGCACTTTCCTGTCTTGATGGGATTGCATCAAGGATCGACTCTTAGCCCATTTTTATTTTCTTTGGTGATGGATGTTTTGACTTTGCAAATTTAAGGTGAGGTGCCTTGGTGTATGCTTTTTGCGGATGATGTAGTTTTGATTGATGAGACCCGTAGTGGAGTTAATGATAAGTTGGAGGTTTGGAGGAAGACCCTCGAGTCTAAGGGATTTAGGTTGACTAGGTCCAAGACGGAATACTTGGAGTGTAAGATCAGCGAGGCGTCGTATGAGGCTGAGGTGTTTATAAAGCTTGATACTCAAGCCATCCGAAAGAGAGATAGTTTCAAGTATCTTGGGTCTATGATTAAGGAAAGTGGAGAGATTGACGAGGATGTCACTCACCGGAGTGGGGTAGGATGGATGAAATGGAGGCTCACGTCTGGAATCTTGTGTGATAAGAAGGTGTCGCCTAAACTCAAAGGCAAGTTCTACAGAGTAGTGGTTAGACCGGCTATGTTATATGGAGCGGAGTGTTGGCCAGTCAAGAAAGCTCACATCCAAAAGATAAATGTGGCGGAGATGAGGATGTTACGGTGGATGTGTGGGTGTACTAGGAAGGATAGGATTAGGAATGAGGTTATACGAGATAAAGTGGGAGTAGCGTAGGTTGAAGACAAGATGCGGGAAATGAGGTTGAGATGGTTTGGGCATGTTTTGAGGAGGGGCACGGATGCCCAAGTGCGGAGGTGTGAGATGTTGGCTAGAGATGGATTCAGGCGAGGAAGGGGTAGACCGAAGAAGTATTGGAAGGAGGTGATTAGACATGATATGGAGCAGCTGCAACTTACCGAAGACATGACCCTAGATAGGAAGGTGTGGAGGAGGCGAATTAGGGTAGAAAGTTAGTAAGAAAAGGGCGTCAGTGTTAGTAGATAGGAGCATTTTGTTGCATTACTAGTGCTTGTAGCTAGAGTATTTGTATTACTTCATAGTGTGTTATTATTTGTTGGATTACTTGGTGGGTCCTGTTTATATTATTATTGGGTGTGGTATTACAGTTCGTATCTTGTCCCTTACTATTTCTTGCCTACACTGTTGTTTCTTGAGCCGAGGGTCTTTCGAAAACAGCCTCTCTATCTCACTTCTGAGGTAGTGGTATGAATTGCGTACACTTACCCCCCACCCCCAGACCACACGTGGTGGGAATATACTGGGTATGTTGTTGTTGTACCTTTGTTTCCATTGTCTTCGTAGTTTCTTTGTTTTCTTCGTATTTTGGTTCGTATCAAGTGTTGAATTTTTCATTATATTATGTGCAGTTGTGTATCTTCGGAGGTAGCCTTAATTGGATATTTGTTTTTTTTAGATTCATGTGTGGTTTTCATGTGCATTTAATTGTTAATGAATCCTTGATTTCAGCTTTGGTTTTTGCTAGTATGATGTTTACTTTCTTGGTCGTGTTATAATGAGTATAGAAAAGTCTCTTTTGGTTAAGAATGGTGAGAATACGCGCTGCTTTGGCTGAAATAAAAAAAATATGAACCTTTGGATCTGATTTTTGTGTGTGTTCAATGGGTGAGGATTAGGTCGCTCTTGTTTAGCAAAAGACTTTGAACAGTGGTAAAAAAAAAATAGATGTCTTTCATTCAAGACGACAAACTGATTTGCTTTTCTTTGTGAGTATTTTAGTTTTCTGTTTTTTCCTTATTTGTCATGGAATGGATCAGTCATTAAATGTTTGTAAGTATTCATCAGCTCTTATGTGTTAATAAATATTAAATTAACTCTTTGATGGGCTGCTTTCTTTCGATGTCTTCCACATTTTGATTTCTACCATCTTTCATGTTTAATTTTTGTTTTACAGAATAAAACTTTGTGGTTTCACCATGTTTTGTTTTAGTTTCTCACTTGTCCTTTGGTTTACAATATGAAAATTGGACATGGCTTGGCTAAATCTGATATCTACAGACCCTACTTTACGATCTTCTCCCTTGTGAATTTTTCTGATTTTCTTGTGCAGCCCCTACATGTTGGAATCATTATTTCTTAAGTTACTAAGATTTGATTGTGTTTTGAAACAAAACCTTGATTTCTTCCTGTACTGCGTTTTCTCCTTTCTTTGATTCCAAGGAGCACTAGATTTGTATTGCTGGGCCAAGTCTCGGCTGAAGGTTTTCATGGCATTTTCATAGTAATTTGCTATTTAAAGTTAATTTGGTCGTTCATTTACGAGATGCATCCCTCCATGTTTAAATGTGTTCTTTTTAGTCACTGTTTTGGTTAGGCTTGCCTTTATCTTGAATGTATGTTATTTTGAGTTGTTATTATTGCTCATTTACTTATTTTTGCCCAATCTGTTTTGATACATGTAACATCTTCCCGAATCCTTTTGGACTCCCCTCATTCTCAGCTCCCACTTGAGCTTATCAAGTCAGCCTCGCCAAAGTAGTTCAGGAAGCTAGCATACGTGTTTCGAGAAATAAAATGGGCCAAAGCCCAAGAACAACAAATGACAGATTGAATAAATGGGTTTAAACTCATTGAAACAAAAGCAGCGGGAACAAATGAAAAGTCTTTAAAGCCTAAAGAAGAAGCTTTGATTGGGGATTTAAAGCCCAAAATAGTTTTAGGACAGGTTTGGACCCAAGTCCAAAATTAGAATAGGGCAGGAACAATTTAAACGGATTTGGGCCTAGAGCCTAAGTCCAATTAATTGCTTTTAATACTTATGCTTTGTTGATATTATTTGTTACTGTTCTTAGCATTATTATATAATCTAGTTGACTTCCCTTTAGAATGGCCATATTTTATTAAATCATGTTTTGACTTAGTTATCAATGAAAACTTGGACTTTCTAATTGATTTGGCAAACTCATCACTCGCAAGAAAATGCTCTAAAAATTGGAATTCATCACTGTTTTTCGCTCCAAGATCAATTAACTTTTCCAAGCCAATAATCAATTCCCCACTTCCCTTTAAGAGTTAGTCATTTAAGAGATTCAGTTTTTAAACAGACATGACAACCACAAGTTAGCGGATATTCTTGGTGCCTTAAAAACCTTCCAAGAGTATTAATAGGAACCACTTACTCAGATTTCTTATCTTTAAGATTTTTTCTGTTTTAAATCTTTAAAGATTTTTTCAAAATTTTTCTATGATTTTTTTAAATAAATTAAGTGGCGACTTTGTTTTTGATCAAATTTGGGAATTTTCATAAGTTTTCTAATTTGATTAAAGTCAAAATCATTTTTCCGCAAAACAGTCAAATTTTTGAAGAATTAATTTCAAAATAATGATTAACTTAAAATCAATTGCCCATTAGTTTTGATGCTTATAGCTGATATAACAATTATGGGTAAATTAAAGTTTTAGGTTATAAAACATTTATGGATCGCCTAAAGGTCAGTCATTTGTTCTTATAACCATTAAACATTAAGTAGATAATTTAGATGTGTCGTTAGTTTTATTTATTTATCCAAAGATAATAAATATTATTAATTGATGCATTAAAGATTATCGAATTACGTTAAATTCACTTTTAAGCATCATTATGTTTAAGTTGTATTTTGATGTTTAGCCCAAAGTAGAACATCAATGTACATTTCAGAGTACATAAATCATTTCTAAATCTGATAGTATGTTTATACTCATAACTCAAAGTATTACTAAATAAGCATGTTCTATTTGCAACATTTTCTCTTCATTCGCACTCTGCCTCTGTTATGACCTTTAACGGTCTTAACTTCTCAGATTGGTGCGAACAAATCAGATTCCATCTCGGCGTTTTAGATCTTGATGTTGTACTTTACTCTGAGAAGCCAACTGCTACTATTGAAACTAGCAATGCTGAAGAAAGGTCTTATTATAAGCACTATAACCCGTCTAACAAATTAAGCCTAATATTCATGTGAATGAATATTGCGGGCAACATTAAGACTACTCTTCCCAAAACTGAAAATGCAAAAGAACTTCTGAAACTTGTTGAAGAATCCTTTCAAACTGCTGATAAGTCTCTTGCTGGGACATTGATGGGTACTTTAACCATCATGAAGCTTGATGGTTTACATACCATGCATAAGCATGTTATTGAAATGACAAACATAACAGCAAGACATAAGTCTTTGGGAATGAAAGTGGAACGAAATTTCCTTGTGTTATTCATCATCAATTCATTACTGTCTGAGTATGGTCCTTTCCAAATGAACTACAACACCATGAAAGACAAATGGAACGTGCATGAATTACTTGGTATGCTAGCTCAAGAGGAAATAAGGCTGAAGAATCAAGGAACCTTCTCCATTAACTTTGTAAATCATCAAGGAGCTGGAAAGAAGCGTGCTAAGGAAAAAAACATCTTAATGTTAATGAGTCCTCCTCTCAAGTATTTAAGAAGGAACATAAGAAAGATAAGTTTCATTTCTGTGAAAAATCTTGACAATTTCAGAAAGATTACCTAAAACGTAAGGCATGGTTCGAGAAGAAAGATAAGCCTAGTGTTTTTACATATCTCGAATCAAAATTTAACTGAAGTTCCGTATAATACTTAGTGGCTTGACTCTTGTTGTACTGTTCATGCTTCTAATACGATGCAGAGATTTCTCACAACCCAGACCATAGGCAAGAATGAAAGATATGTGTATATGGGGAATAGTGTGAAGGCTTCAGTTTAAGCTGTCAGGACTTATCATTTCATTCTCGATATTGGGTGTCACTTAGATTTACTTGAAACATGTTATGTACATTCTCTTTCGAGAAATATAGTTTTTTTATCTAAGTTCGATAAGATTGGATACTATTTTAATTTCAGTAATGGATGTATTAGTTTGTTTAAGTATAACTATGTCATTGGTACTGGTACTCTTTATGATATAACTTATACAAGCTGAATCTTGATAATTTGTTTACCAAATCACTCTTAATTCTGCATCATAATGTTGGAACCAAATGAAGTTTGGTGAATGAACAATCCTCTTACTTATGGCATAAACGTTTAGGTCACATGTCTAAAGAAAGACTTGAAATATTAATTAAGCATAAAATTCTATCAGATTTGGATTTTACTAATCTTAATATTTTTGTGGATTTTATTAAAGGAAAACAAACAAGGCACACAAGGAAAGGAGACACAAGAATCACACAACTCCTTGAAATTATACACACTAATATATGTGGTCCTTTTGATATCGCATCTTTCAGTAAGAAAAATATTTTATCACTTTTATTGATGATTTTTCACGTTATGGATATGCCTATTGGTTGCATGAAAAATCTCAAGTGATTAATGCCTTAGAGGTACTTATTACTGAGGTTGAAATACAACTAGACAGAAAGGAGAAAATAATTAGATCAGCTAGAGGTAGTGAATATTATGAAAGCTATGATGAAACTAGACAACACCCAGGTCCATTTGTTAAATTCCTCAAAAAAGTGGCATATGTGCTAAATACACGAAGCCTGGCACACCACAACAAAATGGTGTGGCAGAAATGCGTAATCGTACATTAAATAATATGGTTAGGAGTATGTTGAGTAATTCATCTTTACCTCTTTCGTTGTGAATGTATGCTTTAAGGACTGTCTTTTACTAGCTAAATAGGGTTCCTAGTAAAGCAGTTTCATAGAAACCTTTTAAACTATGGACAGGTAGAAAACCTAGTTTGAGGCACCTACATATTTTGGGTTGCCCGACAGAAGTTAGAGTTTATAACCCACAAGAAAAGAAACTAGATTCAAGAACAATAAGTGGTTTCTTCATTGGTTATCCAAAAAAATCAAAGGGGCATAGATAATCATAGTATGAAAATAGTTGAAACTGAAAATGCTAGGTTCATTGAGAATGGTGAAGTTAGTGGGAGTAAAGAATGGAAATTAAAGAAATTAGGGTGCGAATTCCTCTACTCTGCACTTCTTTTAAAAGTATTATTTATGAAGTAGATGTACAACCTAATAATCAACAAGAACAACAAATTAATGCTCCTGGTAATCATGAAGAACCACAAGAAGTAGCATCAAGAATATCTCAAAGACAAAGGATATCTGCTATTTCTGATGATTATTTGGTATATCTACATGAGTTAGAAATTAACTTGGGAATTAATAATGATCCAGTTTCATTTTGACAAGCCATTGAAAGTAATAATTCTTATAAATGGATAGATGTTATGAAAAAAAGAGTTAAAATCTATGGAGCAAAATGTTGTTTGGGACCATGTTGAATTACCAGAAGGTTGCAAAAGAGTTGGGTGTAAGTGGGTCTTTAAGAACAACTGCAACTCAACTGGCAATATCGAACGTCATAAGGCCAGACTTGTTGCCAAAGGTTTTATTTAGAAAAATGACATTGACTATACAGAGACATTTTCACCCGTCCCTAGAAAATATTCACTCAGAATTATAATGGTTTTAGTAGATCATTATGACTTAGAGATACATCAAATGGATGTGAAAACAACCTTTCTAAATGGAAATTTAGAGGAGGAAGTTTATATGATTCAACCTGAGGGGTTTTCTATTAAAGGAAAGGAACACATGGTGTGTAAACTTAAGAGGTCAATATACAGACTTAAACAAGCTTTTCAAAAATAGTATCTTAAATTTAATGATATGATTGTCACCTTTGGATTTAAGGAAAACACTATTGATCGGTGTATATATCTGAGGGAGTAAGTTTCTTATGTTAGGCCTGCTACTAATGATCTTGGTTTGTTGCACAATACCAAGAAATATCTCTCTAACAACTTTGAAATGAAAGACATAGAAGAGGCATCCTATGTGGTTGGGATAGAAATATTCCAAGATTGATCACAAGGAATGTTGGCATCGTCTCAGAAAGACTATATTAATAAAGTGTTAGAGAGATTTAGGATGAAAAAATACTCATCAAGTCGAGTTTCAATTCAGAAAGGAGATAAATTTAGTCTCAATCAATGTACAAAAAATGAATTGAAACGTAAGATAAATGATATTCCTTATGCATCAATAGTTGGGAGCTTAATGTATGCCCAGACATGTACGAGACCAGACATCAGTTTTGCTATTGGGATGCTGGGCCAATATCAAAGTAATCCATGAATGGATCACTGGAAGGCTGCAAAGAAAGTGTTGCGATATTTACAAGGAACGAAAGATCATATGCTCACTTATAGAAGATCTGATCATCTTGATGTGGTTGGATATTCAAATTCAGATTATGTTGGTTGTATAGATACTAGAAAATCCACATTTGGATATTTGTTCCTGTTAGCTGGAGAAGCAATATCATGGAAGAGATCGAAGCAGTCTGTTATAACTGCATGCCCTATGGAAGCTAAGTTTGTGGCATGCATTGAGGCTACAGTTCAGGCTAATTGGTGGCGGAACTTTATTTCAGGACTTGGACTAGTTGACAATATAGCCAGGCCGTTGAAATTTAATATGATAATACTACAGCAGTTTTTTTCTCTGAAAATGATAAGTATTCGAAGGGTACTAAGCATATAGAATTGAAATACTTTTTGGTTAAAGAAGAAGTCCAGAAACATAAAGTGTCAATGGAACATATTAGTACCAAGCTTATGATTGCTGACCTTTTGACGAGAGGATTGCCGCCGGAAACATTTGTTGAACATGTTGAAAGAATGGGCCTTATTGATAGCAATAATGAATGACTTTATGTAAAGACTTTATTATGTTTATATAATTGATACTTTGAGATCAAATTATATATATGTTTCTGTTGTTACCTGTTTTCTCTTGTATATATAATGTTGAGAATGATGATGACAGGTTCTGACTTAGATAAAATATTCTAAGTATTATCGTTGGATCCATTATGTGTTTGAAAGGTTGTGTTAGGTAATAGACTAATATTATAGTACATGGAAGAAATTATGTCAAATTAAGTGATGTACAACCGCCATGATTTATTATGTTGATTTATTTAACAACGACGAATGACTGGGGGCGGAGCTACACAACATGGGGGTTCGGACGAACCCAGTAACTTTTGGTAGACCCTCTATTTAAATTAGAAATTCCAATAAACATATATAATTATTATACAGTTTGAAACCACTTAAAAAATAAACAGATAGCTCATTGGTATCAAAGTCGTTGTGAAGGCTCTCTTTTGCGTGCCGTGTGGGTTCGAAGCCCACTCTCAACATTCATTTTTGTGTGCTTTTTTGCAAAGCATAAAGTTTTATATATGTGCAAATTTCTTTTCAAAACTGTAATAGTTTCTTTGCTACCTTGTATGCACGTTTTCCTATACATTTTTCCCAACAATATACACATTTTTTTCCACAAATTAATTATTTTTTAAAAAACATAAATAAAAACACATTCTCTCTCAAACAAAAGGTTGTTTCTTTGCCAAATACTCAAGCTCAAGTCCCAAAATCAAATGTTCAAGAATATGTGTTATTTATATCAACTTTTATCCCTCTTAATTTGATTTTCAGAACCCCCACACTTTAAATTCTGGCTTCGCCTCTGCGAATGATGTTGGATTTAACAATAATTGTGCACATGATGATTGGCATGTATATTGAACCATTAAGTTAATGATCATACGCCAAGTTGGAGAATGTAAGTTTTTGTGGCCCACATAATTAATTTTTGTTTAATAATTAAATAAGTTAAATCCTAAACCTGTATGGGAAAGTTACCCAGTGGGATTAAAACTACCCATTATCCACATCTCACGATGATGGAGCATGAGACATAACCGTCCAACCCTTTGTATTATAAAGGGGTCCTCTCTCTGCAAAAGAAAATAGTCAGTTCCATCAAAAACTATTTTGAAACTCTAAGGCAAGGAAGAGAAACAACTTCAGAACTATTAAAATCAAGTGGTTCGTTAATTCTAGTCAAGACTAAAGTCATAGCCGATTCAGGTATGTTTCTTGACTGACTTATTGCTATATGTGAAAAAATCATTAAGTTCTACAATCTTGAAATCATGTAAAATCTTACACTACTATGACATTTACACCGGGAACTTGTTTACTAGTAAAGCTTCTGCCTGCCGCCGCAGCAGCAACCTAGATGATGCTGAAATGGTCGCTTAAATTGCCTTCCACAAAACAGGCTTGTAGGAATTAATGCTTTTAGATATTATATTTATCCCCACACACCCACTTGTGATTACATTAGGTATGTTGTTGTTGTTTTGTAAAGACATATTTATGTTCTCTTTAACCTGTGAAGACAAACTCCACTTTTGATTTTATCACTGCTTGATTGTCTAAAATGCACGTTGACAAACTTGCAAGTACTCTCTGTGCACAGCAAGTTCTCTTAAAAATAATGGTTAATAATGGGTTTTTTCTTGCTTCTTCTCTTGGAATTCCAGGAGTCATCGTAGTGTGTGACCTGATTGAGGATATTTATTGCCGAGAGAAAAAAGGTAATTTCAGGTTTCATGCCTGTGTTTCTCTGAATTGTAGGTGTCTAATTTATTACTTAAGTGTTAAAGAAGAATTCTGATAGGATGTAAAATATGTAGAACCAAAAGATTACTAATTGTTTTCCTGTAATTGCCACTAAACATGACCTTTCTGCAAGTGATATTCAGTGTGTCCTTTAGAGATTCACATATTTATAATTCTCCATCTCTAAATTTGATTTGCTATAGCATTCCCTGTATCGATCATTGAAGAGATGGAGAAATATAAATGGGGAAAAATGGTTTATGCAATTAGCAATTATGATGTCTTGGTCCCTCTCATACACATACTTTAAATAATTTCTTAGTGTCATCTATTACTTACAATTACATAGGTTGTGACACAAGACATAGTCAAGTGAAACTAAATTTCATGTTTTTCTCATTTCCTCTAATGTGGTAGCTTTATATATATCGATTACTTCGGAAGAAGGTACTTGCAAGTTGTCAACTATCCTTTTAGCATGTAGCATCTAGGACCCCTTATTTCATCAAGTGTGCTTATACAGAAAGATATCATAACTTTTGAACTATACCAGATACACTATTATTTTCTCTGTCCAACTATATTTGTCCACTATACTCAAAATAGATGTCCAACAATACTTGTCCAGTTTGAAAAAACAATGGATAATTTACCCCTTTCTATTCATTTTACCCTTGTTATTAAATATTATTTATCACTCAATGTATTTCCCCAGACATTAAATTTATTATACTCAAAGAATAATATAGTAAAATTACCCCTATTATTTATTGTTTCATAATCAATGTGTCAAGTCAATTGTAGTAAACAAGTATTGTTGGACCAAGGGAGTAGAAATGCATTGTATGTATTTTGTGTCTTCATAATTTCTTGAGTAGTGGAAGAGGCTAAATTTATTATTAAATGAAATATTTTTATGTTTGACTTGCACTTTGGATCTTTCTATTTTTAGAATAACTAGTCAATTTGATCGCTCTTCGCGCAGTCAGATATATCCTTTTTCAAATTTAATTATTTAGAAAAGATTAAATTTATACTATACTATATAAAAAATAAAAAAAAAAGATATACTACGTATGAGGAATGCAAATGAAAAAAGAAAATTATAAATCAAATATATATGGAAATACATATTAAATACCACAGAAAGCCAAATGAATAAAAAAACTTTTACATTTCTTTTTGTAAGTTTACAGAGATAGAGTTCTTGTGGAATTGACTTTTCAACTGGGAAAGAAAAATTAACATGGCAACATAAGTCGTCGTCCCATGGTTTCCATTTTTTTTATTTTTTTTTAATTGGTTTGATTTCTAATTAATTTTGATTCGCATCATATAAACTTTATTAAATGATATATCCCTGTAACACCTCAGTCAAAAAAAAAAAAATAAAAAAAATTTGCGACTCCCGACACTATTCACGTGGCGTGAATGACAGTCACGTGGCGTGAGTCCGTGTCGTGAGTGGACTTCAGAACGTTGAAAAAATGGTCTGATTTCCACGGCACGAGTCACGGGTCGTGATTCACAGTCACGGGACGTGAGTGGTGCCGTGGATGAGCTTCAGAAACTTGGTCGAGTCGTCTGAGTTTCACGACAGGTCACCTACGTGCCGTGACTCGACCCACGACATGAGTCACGATACTGTGACAGTTTGCCGGCTTTGTTGACCTATTTTTGACTAGATGAGATATTTGAGTGTGGGACCCATTAAAGGTGTTGGGCTGGATATATATGCTGTATTTGAGGCCCAAAATCATGTAAGAAGACATGGGCCTCAACAATGAAGGAAATGATCCATTTAATATGGATCAAACTTGTGGCCAAGATCAATTTGACTTGAGGGCCTATATAAGGACATAAAAATCAGCTTTAATTCATTATAACTCTCATCTCCTTCTAGATATTTCTCAAAGGCTCCTTATCTCACAAAAACCCTAAGGCAACAACACTAGTTGGGACAAGATCGCCTCTTTGCAAATATTGGTAAGTGTATCTTCTCGTGGATTAATATATTATGTGCTTAAGAGGTGGAGTTTATCATGTTGATTATGTTGGTTTGTGGACTATTTTGGTGTTGTTGGTGTTGTGAGATGATAAGTTGGATTGTAGTAAAGTGGAGTGAAGTTTTATAATAATAAAAAGGAAGGTGGAATGATATATTCTATGTTGAGAGGGTTGGATGGTTTCGTTACCATATTGTGAACTTGTAATAGTTGTGGTTACTAATGTAAGTTCCCTTATGTATGTATATTGTAGAGTAGCATTTTACGGAAAGGTGGAATTGTTGTGGTCACATATTGAAAGGCTAAGGTATGTAAGGTTTCTCTTTCCTATGACCTTTGGTCACACCTATTGTTCGTATTTTGCTCGAACTTACCATCCCTCCGAAATGTCGTAAAGCGTCTCATTCCAAGTAAATGCTTAGCAATTGTTGTTTGTATACCTTTTATTCATTGTCTATGGTTTCCAAGTGTCCATAATGTCACAACCACCAAATGTATCATTCTCATAATGAAAGAATTGAAGTAATGCAAATAAGTGTTTTCTTGAGTACGGGTGGTAGCTCGAGGGGGCGTAAAGCCCAGCATAGAGACGATCCCGATTGCTTATTGGATATAGGGGGTATCCCAAAGGGGTGAAAACCTAGCTAGGGACGAACCTACTTATTGATTATAGGTGGTAGCTCAAAGGGGCATAAGCCTAGCTAGAGACGATCCCAATGTTATGACCCACTGATCAGTCGGGGCCCGGGTACGATATGAGTTGTTGATGATAATGAACGTAAAAGCAAGGTAATGAATGTAATGTACATGTTTTCCCACATACAAAATGGTGGTTCTCCATATTGTTTATTTGTTGATATTTGATTCCCTTTGCGTTCTTATTTGTCATACAGTTGCTTATCGCCTTACATACTCAGTACATTCTTTCGTACTGACCCCTCGTGGGATTTACCTTGCTGTAGGCGCAGGTGCTAGTGGACCCCCATAGTAGGATTTGGACTTTCTGCGTATAGTTGGTGAGCTCCAGGCTGATTCGGGGCTTTCCGGGTCATATGTACATGTTGATTTTGATGTTATGTACATGTTTGTGTAGAGTGGGGACTTGTCCCGATTATAGATTTGGTCTGATTTCTGCTAGAGGCTTTGTAGACGTTGTACAGTAAACGAAGGGGATGTCTTCTCATTTTGACTTTGCGGCCCTACCGGCCGAGTTTCTTATGTATATAAATGTCTTTCCACGCTTTCAGTTTCACAATGTTGTGTCCATATGCGTACATATTATGTTCCATTCGAATGTATAGATTGGTTCTCTCGGGCCTCAACGGCTTCGGGTGCCATGTCCGCCCCGTTGGAACTCGAGGCGTGACAAAAGTGGTATCAGAACGGGTCGTCCTAGGGTGTCTACAAAGCCGTGTCTGAGTAGAGTCTTTCTTATGGATGTATGTGCACCACATTTATAAGTTGGAGGCTACGGGACATTTAAGAGGTGTTCCTTTACTTCAAATCTTAGATCGTGCAATAGAGCCAAAGTTGTTGGGAGACTATTATATCTAACCGTTGTTTTCTTTCATTCTCTTTCATGGTAGTGTAAATGCCGATCACAAGAAAAGGTAGAGGCAAAACTAAGAGGTTAGACAGAATTGCCGGGGAAGGCACTAGTAGACCACAACCTAGTCAGGGTAAAGCTGAAGCTGAAAGTGAATTTGCATCGCGGGCTTCTTCTACTATTCCAGCACCGGAAGGGTCAAGAGGTAGAGAAGTACCCGCAGAACCGCCTATGAATGCCACGGATCAGGATTTGAGAAATGCAGTACAGATGTTGACACAGCTAGTTGCTGAACAAAGTCAAGGACGAGCTGGTCCAACCACAGGTGAGGATAGTGTGGCTAGGGCAGCCAGTCGTCGAACACAGGATTTCCTGAAACTAGATCCTCCCATGTTTACCGGATCGGATCTGAGCGAGGACCCGCAAGATTTTATTGATCAAATTCATCGGGCTTTGGAGGTTATGCATGTATCCGGTGTGGAAACGGTTGAACTTGCGGCCTATAGATTGAAGGGAGAAACAATATTGTGGTATGAGGATTGGAAGAGATCAAGGGGCATCAGTGCACTTCCTGTGGGCTGGGAAGAATTTAAAGCAGCGTTCCTTGATCATTACCTCCCATATGAGGTCAGGGAGGCACGTGCAGACCAGTTTCTAAATCTGCGCCAGGGAACCATGAGTGTCAGAGAATACAGCTTGCAGTTTAATTCTTTGGCTCGCTATGCTCCAAATATGGTGGCCACAATGACAGACAGAGTCCATCGATATGTGGACAGATTGGAACCCTATTTGGTGCGGGACTGCACTATTGCTGCTTTGAACAGAGATATGGATATAGCCAGAATTCAGGCTTTCGCCCAAAAGATGGAAGATCAGAGACAAAGAAGAAGGGTACAGGAGTTTGAAAGAGGGCCATCAAAAAGGGCTCGACCTATGGGGCAATCTATGGTATCCCAAGGAGTAACTAGGCCTCGGATGTTTCCTACAACGCCTAGGCCATCATTTTCTCATTCCCCTGCAGGCACTTCGTCTCAGTTCCGAGGGTCTCAAGGCGGTTATGTTGGGCAGAGCAGTGGTTTCGGTTCACAGAGTGCCGAGTTTTCGCGTCCTCCGTGTCAGCATTGTGGAAAACCTCATTTAGATGAATGTCGGTTGAGGACAAATGCTTATTTTTGGTGCGGTATGACGGGACACATCATGCGAGAGTGCCCACGAAAAGGCGTCGATTATGTGACGCAACCTATGGGATCAACCGTTGCATCTTCATCATCAGTTCCTTCCCTTGGTAGAGGGGTACAGCCTATGGGGCGTGGCAGAGGTTCGAGAGGAGCAGCTAGTTCTAGCGGAACCCAGAATCGTACATATGCTCTAGTAGACAGGCAGAATTCAGAGGCTTCTCCTGATGTCGTTACAGGTATATTATCTGTTTTATCCCATCCTGTATATGCATTGATTGATCCGGGTTCTACTTTATCATATGTTACGCCATTAGTTGCGGAAAAATTCAACAGAATGCCAGAATTCTTAGTTAAGTCCTTTGAAGTATCTACGCCTGTCGGTGAATCCATTATAGCTAAGAGGGTTTATCGTAACTGTATAGTCACTGTTGGTGGTCATGATACAGTGGCCGATCTTATTGAGCTAGATATGGTAGATTTTGATGTTATCATGGGAATGGATTGGTTAGCGTCTTGCTATGCCATGGTGGACTGCCAAGCGAAGAAGGTATCTTTTCATTTTCCGCAAATGACCGTCCTTGAGTGGAAAGGGGATGTTGGCGCACCGAGGAGTAAATTTATTTCCTATCTCAAGGCAAGGAATATGATATCTAAGGGGTATATATGCCACCTAGTAAGGGTGCAGGATATTGATGCGATGCCACCAACTCCTCAAATGGTTTCGGTAGTCAATGAATTTCTTGATGTATTTCCTGAAGATCTCCCAGGGTTACCTCCACAGCGGGAGATAGAATTTGGTATTGATGTCATGCCAGGCACTCAACCTATTTCTATCCCTCCGTATAGAATGGCTCCAGCAGAATTGCGAGAATTGAAGGAGCAATTAAAAGATTTGCTGAATAAGGGATTTATCAGGCCTAGCATGTCCCCGTGGGGTGCACCAGTCTTATTCGTACAGAAGAAAGATGGCACGTTGAGAATGTGCATCGATTATCGGCAGCTGAATAAGGTAACGATCAAGAACAAATATCCCCTTCCCAGGATTGATGATTTGTTTGATCAGTTACAGGGCGCCAAATTTTTTTCAAAGATTGACTTGAGGTCGGGTTACCATCAAGTTAAGGTGAAAGACAAAGACATACCCAAGACAGCCTTCCGAACACGGTATGGACATTATGAATTTTTAGTCATGTCGTTTGGACTAACAAATGTACCAGTTGTTTTCATGGATCTGATGAATAGGGTGTTTAATCCATTTCTAGACGTGTTCGTGATGGTGTTTATAGATGATATTCTGGTTTATTCAAGATCAGAAGAAGACCATGCTACTCATCTACGGCAGGTGTTACAGATTCTGCGTGAACGGAAGCTTTATGCCAAGTTTTCGAAATGTGAGTTTTGGCTAAAATCTGTAGCATTCTTGGGTCACATTGTCTCAGGTGAAGGAATACGGGTTGACACCCAGAAGATAGAGGTGGTGAAGAACTGGCCACGACCTACGACACCCACAGAGATTCATAGTTTTCTGGGACTCGCAGGGTATTATCGTAGATTTGTCGAAGGGTTTTCTTCCATTGCTGCACCTCTAGCTAAGCTAACACATAAGGCAGTCAGGTTTCAGTGGAATGACGCCTGTGAGAAAAGTTTTCAAGAGCTGAAAGATAAATTGACTTCCACACCTGTCCTGGTACTTCCCGAAGGCACAGACGGGTATGCAGTTTATTGTGATGCTTCCGGAATTGGCCTTGGGTGTGTACTGATGCAGCACGGTCGAGTAATAGCGTATGCCTCATGACAGTTATGGCCACATGAGAGAAATTATCCCACACATGATCTTGAATTAGCAGCTGTGATATTTGCTTTAAAGATATGGCGTCATTACTTGTATGGGATTCATGTTGATATCTATACTGATCATAAAAGTTTGCAATATATCTTTAAGCAGAAGGAATTAAATCTGAGGCAGCGAAGATGGCTCGAATTATTGAAAGACTATAATGTCGATATCTTGTACCATCCAGGCAAAGCAAATGTGGTAGCGGATGCTCTTAGTCGTAAAGCAGTTATTACTGACCAATCCACAGAAAAATAAGATATAGTCAGAGACCTACAACAATTAGCCAGTTTGGGGGTCCGTCTTCTTGAATCTCCAGATGACAGGGTTATTGTACAACATGCAGCAGAATCGTCCTTAATAACCGAGGTAAAGGAGAAACAGTACGCAGATCCTCTGTTACTGCAGCTGAAAGAGAATGTGCAGCAAGAGTTGACAAAGGCATTCGATTTTACACAAGAAGGGGTACTTCAATGCCAAGGTAGATTATGTGTACCGGATGTAGATGAGTTAAGGAAGCGGATTATGACAGAGGCACACCATTCACGGTATTATATACATCCAGGAGCTACAAAAATGTACCATGATTTGAAAGACATATATTGGTGGGGGAATATGAAGAAGAACGTTGCGGAGTTTGTAGCTCAGTGTCCAAATTGTCAGCAAGTGAAAGTGGAACATCAGAAATCGGGAGGTCTTATTCAATGTATTAATCTTCCAGTTTGGAAGTGGGATATGATTAACATGGATTTCATTACAGGTTTGCCTCGTACACTCCGAAAGGTTGATTCCATATGGGTCATAGTTGACAGGCTTACCAAGTCAGCGCATTTCCTCCCAGTCAGGACCACTTATACAGCCGAAGATTATGCAAGGTTGTATGTGAAAGAAATAGTACGATTACATGGGATTCCACTTTCTATTATATCAGACAGAGGAGCTCAATTTACGGCTCATTTTTGGAGATCTTTCCAAAAGAGCTTGGGGACACAGGTGAATTTGAGTACGACAGTTGGAGTGCACTCCACTTCATAAAGAGTGAATAGAATTCACTCTATACCCATATCCCTGGAACAACTGTACCTTTCATCCTCAGACAGATGGTCAAGCAGAGCGTACGATTCAAACACTTGAAGATATGCTACGAGCTTGCGTAATGGATTTTAAAGGCAGCTGGGACGATCATTTACCACTTGTTGAGTTTGCCTATAATAACAGTTATCATGCCAGTATTCGGATGGTTCCTTATGAAGCTTTATATGGGAGAAAATGTAGATCACCAATTGGGTGGTTTGAAGCAGGCGAAACTTTCTTACTTGGGCCAGACCTCGTTCATCAAGCCATGGAGAAAGTGAAGGTGATACAACAGCGGTTACACACAGCCCAAAGCCGACACAAGTAATACGCCGATGTCAGACGAAGAGGGATTGAATTTGCCATAGGTGATTGGGTATTCTTGAAGATGTCGCCAATGAAAGGGGTAATGAGGTTTGGAAAGAAAGGAAAGTTAAGTCCACGGTATAGAGGTCCATATGAAATTGTCAAAAGATTTGAACAAGTTGCATATGAATTGGCACTACCCCAAGAACTCTCCACAGTCCACCCGGCGTTCCATGTGTCGATGCTTCGAAAGTGCATAGGAGAGCCATCTCAAATTGCGCCCATTGAGGATGTGCAAATTACAGAAAATCTCACATATGAAGAAGTACCTGTTGCTATTCTGGATAGACAAGTGAAGAGATTGAGGAATAAAGACGTCGCTTCCGTAAAGTTACTTTGGAGAAATCAGCAAGTAGAAGACATTACATGGGAAGCAGAAGAAAAGATGAAATCAAAGTACCCACATTTGTTTCACACGGAAGAACAAGTTCAAAGTACAGAAGGAGAGCAATAACAAGTAAGTCTACATCCATTTGTCAATATTATAGATATGTGTATATATTTGATGTCTACTTGGACTAGCGTCTGTTTATCCTGGATACTGTTATTAACATTCGAGGACGAATGTTTCTAAGGAGGGAAGAATGTAACACCTCAGTCAAAAAAAATAAAAAAAAATAAAATTGTGACTCACGACACTATTCATGTGGCGTGAATGACAGTCACGTGGCGTGAGTCCGTGTCGTGAGTGGACATCAGAACGTTGAAAAAATGGTCTGATTTTCACGGCACGAGTCACGGGTCGTGATTCACAGTCACGGATCACGACCCGTGAGTGGTGCCGTAGATGAGCTTCAGAAACTTGGTCGAGTTGTCTGAGTTTCACCACAGGTCACCTACGTGCCGTGACTCGACCCACGACATGAGTCACGATACCGTGACAGTTTGCCGGCTTTGTTGACCTATTTTTGACTAGATGAGATATTTGAGTGTGGGATCCATTAAAGGTGTTGGGCTGGATATATATGCTGTATTTGAGGCCCAAAATCATGTAAGAAGACATGGGCCTCAACAATGAAGGAAATGATCCATTTAATATGGATCAAACTTGTGGCCAAGATCAATTTGACTTGAGGGCCTATATAAGGACATAAAAATCAGCTTTAATTCATTATAACTCTCATCTCCTTCTAGATATTTCTCAAAGGCTCCTTATCTCACAAAAACCCTAAGGCAACAACACTAGTTGGGACAAGATCGCCTCTTTGCAAATATTGGTAAGTGTATCTTCTCGTGAATTAATATATTATGTGCTTAAGAGGTGGAGTTTATCATGTTGATTATGTTGGTTTGTGGACTATTTTGGTGTTGTTGGTGTTGTGAGATGATAAGTTGGATTGTAGTAAAGTGGAGTGAAGTTTTATAATAATAAAAAGGAAGGTGGAATGATATATTCTATGTTGAGAGGGTTGGATGGTTTCGTTACCATATTGTGAACTTGTAATAGTTGTGGTTACTAATGTAAGTTCCCTTATGTATGTATATTGTAGAGTAGCATTTTACGGAAAGGTGGAATTGTTGTGGTCACATATTGAAAGGCTAAGGTATGTAAGGTTTCTCTTTCCTATGACCTTTGGTCACACCTATTGTTCGTATTTTGCTCGAACTTACCATCCCTCCGAAATGTCGTAAAGCGTCTCATTCCAAGTAAATGCTTAGCAATTGTTGTTTGTATACCTTTTATTCATTGTCTATGGTTTCCAAGTGTCCATAATGTCACAACCACCAAATGTATCATTCTCATAATGAAAGAATTGAAGTAATGCATATAAGTGTTTTCTTGAGTACGGGTGGTAGCTCGAGGGGGCGTAAAGCCCAGCATAGAGACGATCCCGATTGCTTATTGGATATAGGGGGTATCCCAAAGGGGTGAAAACCTAGCTAGGGACGAACCTACTTATTGATTATGGGTGGTAGCTCAAAGGGGCATAAGCCTAGCTAGAGACGATCCCAATGTTATGACCCACTGATCAGTCGGGGCCCGGGTACGATATGAGTTGTTGATGATAATGAACGTAAAAGCAAGGTAATGAATGTAATGTACATGTTTTCCCACATACAGAATGGTGGTTCTACATATTGTTTATTTGTTGATATTTGATTCCCTTGGCGTTCTTATTTGTCATACAGTTGCTTATCGCCTTACATACTCAGTACATTCTTTCGTACTGACCCCTCGTGGGATTTACCTTGCTGTAGGCGCAGGTGCTAGTGGACCCCCACAGTAGGATTTGGACTTTCTGTGTATAGTTGGTGAGCTCCAGGTTGATTCGGGGCTTTCCGGGTCATATGTACATGTTGATTTTGATGTTATGTACATGTTTGTGTAAAGCGGGGACTTGTCCCGATTATAGATTTGGTCTGGTTTCTGCTAGAGGCTTTGTAGACGTTGTACAGTAAACGAAGGGGATGTCTTCTCATTTTGACTTTGCGGCCCTACCGGCCGAGTTTCTTATGTATATAAATGTCTTTCCACGCTTTCAGTTTCACGATGTTGTGTCCATATGCGTACATATTGTGTTCCATTCGAATGTATAGATTTGTTCTCTCGGGCCTCAACGGCTTCGGGTGCCATGTCCGCCCCGTTGGAACTCGAGGCGTGACAATCCCACCATAACTTTTGGTAATAACATAAGTCTTCTCATATTTTCTAAATACTTAGAATTTTTTATTACATCTATGGGATTGAATTACACGAAATTTGCAAGAAAAAAATGCAAGCTCAACCTAACGAATAATAACCTTATATGATCACTATTTATTGTGATGGTAAAGAACAATCTTACCAAAAATTGTTGTAGAATGAAATCGAAAGGATATCTTTTATTTTTAAGGGAGAACGAAATATTTCTTTAACAATATTATTTCCTATTACTTCGGTCACTTCTATTCTATAGTTTGTAATTGTACATTGTCAACGAATTGATATAATATCGTTATGCATTATTTGACATGTCAATAATACATAGTTTAAATGTGAAAATGTGCAATGGTGGCTATAGTCATTGTCAATATCATGATGTACACCTACAAAAAGTAATCATCATTTGTTATAAAGATACTTAATAGTTTCATCTTGTACTCTTGATTATTAGTGGCTCTTGTACTAGCATCACCTGGTTTTGGGTGTATACTGTTGACTTTCTTCTTGTTTCTTCCCTTTTTATTCTTCTTGATTTCAGTCTTTCTTATTAGTCCGCTACTAGTCGTTCCGGGCTATGGGTTGGCTTACCTACTGGTGGGTTATAGTAGGTGTCATCATGACCTGAGAAATCTGATCGTGACATTTGTTTTGCAGATAACATTAGAACGATAGAAGACTATTCTGAGATAACAGTTTTGTGACACTTTTAAAGTGATGTGGCTAAAAGAGAAACAGTCACACCAGTGCCCGTATTTCAATTATAGATGTAGGAGATGGCCCGAGACAATATCCAACTCAGTTTTGCACCTTCTGAAAATATTTTTTTTTTGTCTACGTGGTTGTTGAGACAAGAATGTATTGCGGATAATTGTTAGAAGTATACTTGCTTGCACTGTAGAACCAAAAATTACTTTAGCGATGCAAACCTGTTGTTATATATTGTGATAACTTTAAAACTTAATTCGATGATGTATCATTATCTCGAGATTTGTTCATCCTTCTCTTACATCTTAGATAATTATGTGTTTTTGACCGAATAGCATTTGAATCTAAATAGTACCATTAACCAAAAAAATTGGGACAAATATCTTAAATAAAATTCTCTTAAAAATGTCGATTTAAGTTTCTATTCTAGATGTTGATTGAATTTTGTTTCCTGATAATAACTACTAAAAGTACAATAATCTGTGAGATTAATTGATACAGAGGATAAGTGAGATTTACAGTCTTATTTTTGAGACTTTGTTGAGAAGATGGGAGTTGTGAAACCGCGAAGGAGAGGTAAATATAGTGGCTAAAACTTAAAGCAAATGTCCAGCAAAATGAGGTACCGGTACCGCACCACGACATGTGTAGCTGTTTTTGCTCCTATTAAAGGCCGAGAGCGAGAATAGTGAAGTCATATTAGCCAAGGTTGCGAAAACAACAATGAAAGAAACTTACGCACCAAATGCTTAATCTATATATCTATATATGTCTATAATTGAGAGACATAGACCCGCCTACGTGGCACCCCTAAAAAATTAGCAATTACACATATATCTTTTTTCATAATTTGTTGCAAATCCTGCTGATTTTCAGCATCTGAAAAATAAAAAGACCCTTCCCATAAAACGACGCTTCTAACACCAAGCATTTCTTCTCTCGCTATGTATTCATCCTCCGTTCGCAAATCGACTTTCCCTCCTCCGATTTTGATTTATGTTCTACCATCGATCCCCTGTTTCCTTCATTTTTCCCTTCGTTTCCTCAGCTTTCCCTGTTGCTTTGTCATTTGTTCCTCCGATTTTAAAGTAAGCTTCTGCTTTTTCTGAGGACTTCAACTCGGAGTATTATCCTAGGGGTGCAAAGAATTACTCCCATAGTTTGCTGATCACTACAGTTGCCGGCCATACCATTAGCAAACAGAGAAACCCTTACGTAAAGTCAACTTCAACATACTCAATCACTTAATTAAACCCAAAAGACGTTCTTCCACATTTTGATGCGCCTTTCCCCTTTCCATATTCAAGAGAATTGGGTCGCTTTCTTCTCTCAAATGAAGGCCTATCTGTTAAACTTTGGAATTTCAAGGTCCTCTACTTTCTTTTCCTTGTATGTTCAACTTTTTAAATAATTTTATGATTTGAGAATAGTGAAAATTGATCATTCTGGTTGGTTTACTTTTTGGATGTATAGAAAGTACAAAATAGAGACGCAAAGCAACGAGAATGATTGACAGTTTTGACACAAGTCCTGGAAGGGATCGACTTAACACAAGACTGTTGATGTCCAAATACGCTGTGAGTTCTCATGTTTATCTCGCTTTTTGCGGCTTTAAATATTAATTGATCACGTAACTAAACAATCACGATTTCTCAGAATTTTTTTATACTCTATTGAACAAAAAACTGTTAAATCCTTTCTAAGTCCATTTTTGAAATGAGAAAGGATTATCAACATCTTATTTGAGGAAAGTAGCCATTCCCTCAAACAAATCCATTTATTGATAGGAAGAAGTCTATATAGTAGGGGCAAAAACACTAACCAGTATAAAAGTTTGTCGTTTTCTTATCATTATTACCTGGGGTAGCGCCTTCTCTCTTTCCGTTAAAATATTCTTATTTTTTCGCTTACCAAGATGTCTCTAAGTCTCTTAATTTTTGCACTTCCTTGGTCGGTGCCCATCTTTATAAGATTTTCTTTTCTTGAACATAAAATGAAATGAACATACAAGGAGTCTGACATGTTATCTCTCATTCCATTTGTGTTACTTAATTTGTGAATTTTCAGACATCATATCAAATTTTGTTCTCTTTCTCTTTTCATGTGTCGGTTTGTTGACTTCCTTGACTGCACCAAAGCAGCTGTCGTTGCTTAACCAATTCTTGATGCTAAGTAAGATGTTTATCTTTTGGGCTATTAATCATGGAATTAAGTAAGATGTTTATCTATTGGGCTATTAATCATGGAATATGTGATGAACTATACAATTTTTGAACTACTTTTAGTTGCATATCTGTGCTAATACAATGATTTACAGCATTTTGAACTTCGCTTCTTGTGTCATAGAAAAGATTACCAATGATTAGGAGTTTACTTAACAAAAATATTGCTAACTGGGAATTTAGCCCTCCCTCCCCCCCCCCCCCCCCCCGCACTCTAGGTGATGGATAATGTTTCTTTTTCCTATCTGGTTCATTCAATTTGTTTGAATTTGGTGGTTTATTCGAGATGCATTTCCTTACTCTCCTTTTTCTATTTTGACATAGAATTTCAAGATCTCATATTTATATGTTAATCACTATACGAACCAGGTCAGCCACTTCCAAAATTTGGTGAGTGGATGTCAATGACCCTGCTTTAGCTGAGGCGTTCACGATCATATTTCACAAAGCTAAAAATGAGAAGAGGTCTGGTGTCAAGTCAGACTCACCACCAAAGAGTAATGGAAAACCTCAATCTATAAGGTCTGGCTGACTTTATTGCTACCAATTTATGTCATCCATGCCCCAACTTGTGGTGGTTCAAGGAAATCATTTCACGCATGTCCCTTGAAGAGTTATTTAAAGGCATTGTGTTCTCAATGTAGGTCCATAATTATCTACTTCCTTAAAGTTATTGTTGTATTGCTTTGTTCCTAACATGTCATTTGAAGAGTTACTTGACTATTGTGATTGATTTTTTTCACTTTACATTATTAATAGATACGAAACTGTAGAGGAGAGCTATTGAACTATCCATGAAAAAGCTCTGGTTTAAAGTAAGCTCGGGAAGGTATGCTACTTCACATTTGATTAGTGTTTTTTTTTTTTAAATTTTCGCCAATTTCCCCTTTTTGGGGCCGCTTTTTTTTTTTTTTTTTTTTTTTTTAATCAAAGACCCAATGGGCCGCTTTATTAATCAAACAGAATAATATACAAACAGTGGCCCAAAGTGCCAAAAGCCCAAAAGGAAAACAGAACAATGCAAAAAGAAACTAAAGTCATCCTAATTAATTAGGAAAGTAAAATATCTGGAGATAACTCAACAGACACATGAAGTTTCTAGAGAGAACTCCATTGTTGTGAAAATCTTCCATGCTCAAAACTCGAACATGCACACAGAGCGGAGCTGTGAAAAGGATTTCCAGCAGCTACAAGCTGTTTCTTCTTCAACCAAGCATTCCAAACTGAGCAAATCAAATGAATTTGAGTTGTTCATCAAAAAAGTTCAACCTCGTCACCACTGGTGAATCTTGAACTTCCAAACACATTTTAGGTATTGTGGTTACGGTAAATTAGATTCCTTTCCTTAGATCTAAATTTCAATGGGTTGAATCCCCAAAGGAGATTGATACCACCATTGACATTTAAATCCTCGAAAAGATCTCTAATTTTAAGATATTTTGAGGTTGGAATCGAGCTGCTTCTAGGCTATTAGGCTTCATCTGCTCATGCTTGTCAAAGTACCAAGTTGAAATCTCCAAGAGGAAAACAGAGGTACGACTGAACCTTTGCAAATCTATACTAACACCCTAGTCTTTACACTCTTTGCTTTAATGGATTGAACCCTCGTAGGTTAATACCACCATTTTAAGTGAAGAGTCTCAAAAATAGAGTGAATTAGTAAGATCTGTGACATAAGTGTATAAATACTAAACGAAACTAAAAAATCTCCTACTATTGACCTGTGATTCCTGGTTTCATACCATATGAAACACCTCAAAAGAGACGTGTATTTTCTAACATATAATGCATGATTCAGATTATTGGTTTAAAATGAAGGATTCTCTTATTGTGTCACAATTACATTTTTCTCTGCAGGTTTTCAAATGGCATAAAAGTGTAGTTGATTTAAGTTAACAAAGGTTTGGTAAGAAAATTGGTATTTCCCTTTCTCGATTAAATAGGTGCTTAATATGCTTTGAGACAACATAAAAAAAATACTCATCTTAGATTTATTTGCAGATCATCATGCTACCATCGGTTTCTTCCCTATAGATATTAATGAGGTGGCTAAAAGGACAGAGCCCAACTTATTGTATACAGATATGGATATTTCTTGTCATTCTAATCTTAGATATAATCCAACCGACATTTTCTTTTGACTCTCCAATAGTGTATTGGTATATTCTTTCCATTTTTTGACTGCCTAGCTTAGCTAGTTGGCAGCTTCACATCGTCAATTTTATCGGGAAGGGAATCCAATCTCTCTTTTATGGGTTGTTTCCCTAGTATCTGACCTTTTTGAGTAGGCCTTAACAAGCGCACAAAGAGATGGACCATCTGATCTTGAAGTAGGTCATCCCCTGCTATCCCAATCTTTTTATCCGAATCATACAATTTTGAGGAGTCTGTTTTTCACATTCATTCTACTGGACCAAAACGATGCCTTTCCATACAATTAGAATGTGCCACCATGAGACCATCCTTGAATGGAGGGGTAATGTTGGAGCACCGAGAGGTAAATTTATTTCTTATCTTAAGAAAAAGAAAATGATATCCAAGGGGTACATATTCCATCTAGTAAGAGTACAAGATACCGATGTGAAGCCACCAACTCTTCAATCTGTTCCAGTGGTAAATGAATTCCTTGATGTATTTCCTGAAGATCTTCCAGGTTTGCCTCCAGAACGGGAAGTAGAGTTTGGTATTAATGTGATTCCAGGTACTCAGCCTATCTCTATTCCTCCGTATAGAATGGCTCCGGCAGAGTTGCGGGAATTGAAGGAGCAATTAAAAGACTTGCTGAAAAAGGGATTCATAAGGCCTAGTATGTCCCCTTGGGGTGCACCAGTGTTGTTTGTACAAAATAAAGATGGCACGTTGAGAATGTGTATTGATTATCGACAACTGAATAAGGTGACAGTCAAGAACAAATATCCCCTCCCCAAAATTGATGATTTGTTTGATCAATTACAGGGTGCCAAATGTTTCTCATAGATTGACTTGAGATCGGGTTATCATCAAGTAAGGCTTCGAGAAAAAGATATACCCAAGATAGCTTTCCGAACACGGTATAGTCATTATGAATTTTTATTTATGTCATTTGGGCTAACAAATGCACCAGTTATTTTTATGGATTTGATGAATAGGGTGTTCAAGCCGTTCTTAGATGTGTCCGTGACAGTGTTTATAGATGATATTCTGGTTTATTCAAGATCACAAGAGGACCATGCTAATCACTTACGGCAGGTGTTACAGATTCTTCGTGATCGTAAGTTATATGCAAAGTTCTCTAAATGTGAATTTTGGTTAAAATCTGTAGCATTCTTGGGTCATATTGTGTCGGATGAAGGAATAAAGGTTGATACTGAAAAGATAGAAGCAGTGAAGAACTGGCCAAGACCTACAACGCCTACAGAGATTCATAGTTTTCTCGGGTTGGCAGGTTATTATAGAAGATTTGTTGAAGGGTTTTCTTCCATTTCGGCACCTTTAACAAAGCTTACACACAAGGCGACCAAGTTTCAGTGGAATGGTGCATGTGAGAAGAGTTTCCAAGATCTGAAGAATAAGTTGACTTCTACACCCATATTGGTACTTCCAAAAGGCACAGAAGGGTATGGGGTATATTGTGATGCTTCAGGAGTCGGCTTAGGATGTGTATTGATGCAACACGGTAATGTAATAGCTTATGCCTCAAGGCAGTTGTGACCACATAAGAGAAATATTCCAATACATGATCTTGAGCTAGCAGCTGTGATATTTGCTTTAAAGATATGGTGTCATTACTTGTATGGGGTTCACGTTGACATACATACCGACCATAAAAGTTTGCAATATATCTTTAAGCAGAAGGACCTTAATCCGAGGCAGCGGAGGTGGCTTGAACTATTAAAAGATTATGACATTGATATTTTATATCATCCGGGGAAAGTAAATGTGGTAGCTGATGCATTAAGTCGTAAGGCAATGGGGAGTTTTTGTCACGCCCCCTACCCCCACGAGGCGTGATTGGCACCCGAAGCCGACAAGGCCCGAGAGAACCAATCTTTGCTTCTATTCATTCATATGCATGTCATAGGAAACACTACTATCACATAGAAGCAGGAGAAGCTAAAATCGGAAAGTATAGAACATGTGACATATATATACACACAATTGAGAAACTTGGCCGTTGAGGCCATCAAAATAAGACTCCATGTGACATCTTATATACATACACCCACATACGTCTACAAAAGCCTCTAACAAATGCATTGACCAATGGCAACTGAAAGTCGGGACAAGTCCCCGCTTTACACAACACATACACCACCAAAATACATATACCACTGTGACTCGGAGAAGCCCCGAACTAACTGGAGCTCACCAATGAATCCGCACACAACTGATAACCTACAGGGGAGGCCTGTTAGTACCTGCGCCTGCAACATTTAAAGTATGTTCCCCAAAAGGGGTTAGTACAAAAAAAAGTACTGAGTATGTAAGGCTCAGATGAAACTGTACAACACATGAATATTTCAATGAACTCAAGATAAATGAATAATCAATGTGAATAAGTCACCATTTGCATTTTTGGAAACCATGTGGATTGCTTTCATCACTTTCATTACTTTCTTTACATTTAATACTCACTTGTCAATGCATATGTCACACTGTACCCGGGCCCCTACTGATCAGTGGGTCTTTTCATATCATATCATCATGTAGGGATCGAGTCGAGCTAGGCTTATGCCCCTAGACTTGCCACTCTTGGGATCGAGTCGAGCTAGGCTTATTGTAACACCCCGTACTTTTATAACCTCACTTGATACCTTGGATCATACCTACATAGGTGTTGAGATGCCATGCATATGTGTTTTATAGTGTCCTTGGTGAAACATTTGATATCGGATTTAACATGTGCGATTAGATCTTCGTAGGAGGTGTTTTGTGATTTCGTGGAGCATTTGGGTAAGCACTCGTACACATTTTAACCTCATTTGGTGACTTTAAGTCATGTTTACTTGATGGTTAAGATCACTAAGTAAGCATTTTGTAGTGTTTTGATAAGGGATTGGACGGTACGTAAACGTTGGATAAGTGGCCGGAAATTTCAGCAAAAGGCTGAAACTTGCGCCACTACCCTGTTTCAGGGGTGTGGCGCAAGCCACCTGCAGCCAAGAAGTTCAGAGGGCAGTGGATTCTTGCACCACTGCCTTGTTTTTCAGCAGTGGCGCAAGGCACAACAATAATACCCTTTCCGGTGTCGTTTCGTAACGCAATTCTACGACGATTTCTCGATGGTTTCTTTTGGTTCTTTGGAGTTAATTGAGCATTGTTAAAGCTTCAAACACTTCAATATACTCCTACATACTCCTACATGATCAAATCATGAAATATGAATAGTGATCAAAAATGCTCAATGAAGCCAAGGGCGACTAGAATTCCAATCTTTGCGATCGAAAGGACGAATGAGAAATGTTTAAAAGAATAGTGTCGTGACATTATGGAATTATGTAAACATGAGAGATATGGTGAATAATGCATGAAACTTGTTGGGTTAAATGGATATGTCTTCTTGGGCCAAATTAAGGCCCAAAAGTGGAAGAAATCCATGGCCCAAATGGGTCAAAATGACCCATTCTTCCATTTGACCTTCTAGACACATTATTAAATGCCAAGAATTGGCTAAGGACAACATGAGAGGCCTATATAAAGAGGCAAATCAGATTTTTATTGTATACAACCTCTCATGCCTTTAACACATTTTTCTCAACATTTCTCATTTCCAAACCCTAAAGCAAAATAATTCCTTGGGACTCCTTGGACAAGATCAACATATTCCAAGCCTTGGTAAGTATTTATTTTCATGGATTAATATCTTATATGCATAAAAGAATATGTATATCATGTTGGTTGTGCTTGGAAAAGTTGGTCATGGTACTTGGTGATTTTGTATGAGATTTGTGGTATATGGAATTCAAGTGTGAATTAGGCCTTGTGCCTTTGATGAAAAGGCATGGTATGGACAAAATATGAACATGTATGGTGTTATTTTTTGCATTAAATTTGTTCTTGTCTAAAAGTGGAAATTATGGGATTTTGGCCGATATGTGTTATGAGTTGAATTAAGGTGCTTTGATGGATTATTTGTGATGTGTTATGGATAAGAAAGTGTAAAGGAGAAGTATTGTAGTGAAATGTATTGATTTTCATGTATTGGTCAATGTTGGAAATATTATGGAATTTTTGGAATAATAGTATGATCAATGGTTTTGTCAAGGGGAAATGACATGTTTAAAGCCAAACATGTAATTCATTGACATGGTATGCATTTGTAAAGTAATTGGTGGTTAATGTGAATTTCGTTATATATTTGTAGAGTGACACATAAAGAAGGAGAGGGATTATTATCTACGCATCTAAGGTTGTATATTCGTATTGCGAATCCAAGGTATGTAAGGTTACTTTGTCCGTATCTTTCTACGGCCAATAGTGTTCACATTGACATTTCACTAGTTCTATTCCGAAATGTACTAAGGTATCCCATATGCACTTATCCATGGTCATTGTCATATATTTCCTACTCATTGAACAATTGTGAATCCCATTTCTCATATTCATGGTCAATGTTCCAAAAGCTCAAATATGGTTATGTTCCAATGTTTCAATAGTGACTATACTTATGTCTCTTATTCATGGATTATTGTCCAATGGCTCCAATGGTATCATGGTGCTAGTAATGTTATATTTCTCATTGATATTTATTCATATGTCTCTTAGACATTGGTCAATGATTCAAAGGTTCCAACAATGTGATGTTATGACTATCAAAGTAACAATCTCAAAGTAAAGATCAAAGTAATGCAAATGTGGTCAATGATCAAGTACGGGTGGCAAGTCTAGGGGCGTAAGCCTAGCTCGACTCGATCCCGCGATATGGATTTATGGGTGGCAAGTCTAGGGGCGTAAGCCTAGCTCGACTCGATCCCGAGGGTGGCAAGTCTAGGGGCATAAGCCTAGCTCGACTCGATCCCTATATGATGATATGAAAGACCCACTGATCAGTCGGGGCCCGGGTACATTGTGACATATGCGGTAACAAATGAGTATTGAATGTAAAGAAAGCAATGAAAGTAATGAAAGCAATCCACATGGTTTCCAAAACGTAACATGGTGACTTATTCACATTGATTATTCATATGTTTTGAGTTCATTGACATATTCATTGAAATATTCATGTGTTGTACAGTTTCATCTGAGCCTTGCATACTCAGTACTTATTTCGTACTGACCCCTCTCGGGGAATTTACCTTACTTGCTGCAGGCGCAGGTCCCAGTAGGCCTCCTCAGTAGATTGCCACTGTTAGCGGTTCTTTGGTGAGCTCCAGCTTATTCGGGGCTTCTCCGAGTCAGCATGTTTATATGTTTTGGTATTGTACATAATGTATAAAGCGGGGACTTGTCCCGACTTTTGGTTTGTTTTGGTCAATGCTCTTGTTAGAGGCTTTTGTAGACGGATGTGGGTGTATTAATGTAAAGGACATATGTTGGTTCGACTGGATGGCCTCAACGGCCATGTTTCATGTGTATGTATAAATATGTCCCATGTTCTCCTTTATTCGTCTTTCATATTATTATGAAATGGTGGTTATGACTATGAGATGCATATGATTGAACATAGGCAAAGGTTGGTTCTCTCGGGCCTTATCGGCTATGGGTGCCAATCATGTCTCGATGGGATTCGGGGCGTGATAAAAGTGGTATCAGAGCAGGTCGGTCTAAGGATGTCTACAAAGCCGTGTCTGAGTAGAGTCTTACTTATCGATGTGTTGTGCACCACATTTATAAGTAGGAGGCTACGGGACATTTAGGATGTTGTTTCTTTCCTTCATTCTAGATCGTGCAATAGAGCCAATGTTGTCAATTGCATTGTATCTGATCTTGGTATTTATTTTTCTCTGGTATAGTCAAAGTGCCGAACACTAGAAGAGGAAGAGGAAAAGGTAAAAGTAAGCTGATAGATAGAATTACTGGTGAAGGAACAAGTAGACTACCGCCTGAACAAGTTGCTCAAGGTGGGGCTGAAACTGAGTTCGCAACGCGAGCTTCTTCTACTTCTTCAGCTCCAGAAGAGCTGAGAAGAAGGGAAGTGCCCGTGGAACCACCGACGAATGCCACAGACCAGGATCTTAGGAATGCTGTACAGATGTTGACACAGTTAGTGGTAGCACAAAGCCAGGGAAGAGCTGGTCCAATGGCACATGATGATGATGCGGCTAGAGTAGCAAGTCGCAGAACAAAGGATTTCCTCAAATTGGACCCTCCTATTTTCACAGGGGCAGATCCAAAGGCAGATCCACAGGACTTCGTGGATCAAATTCAGAGGGCATTGGAAGTTATGCATGTGACAGGGATAGAAACAGTGGAACTTGCTGCATACAGGTTGAAAGGAGAAGAAATATTGTGGTACGAGGATTGGAAGAAATCCCGTGATCTTGATGCAATCCCGCCTACTTGGGAAGAGTTTAAAATGGCTTTTCTTGATCATTACTTGCCCTATGAGATCCGTGAGGCACGTGCGGATCAATTCCTCCATCTCCGTCAAGGGAATTTGAGCGTCAGAGAATATAGCTTGCAATTTAATTCCTTGGCTCGATATGCGCCAAATGTTGTGGCTACGATGACAGACAGGGTCCATAGATACGTGGACAGACTAGAGCCATATTTGGTGAGAGATTGCACTATTGCGGCCTTGAATAGGGACATGGACATTGCTCGAATACAAGCCTTCGCCCAGAAAATGGAAGAGCAAAGACAGAGACGAAGGGTACATGAAGTTGATAGGGGACAGTCCAAAAGGGCTAGACCTATGGGACCACCTATGATGTCCCAAGGAGGATCTAGGCCCCGCATGTTTCCTAGACCACCTAGACCGTCGTTCTCTTATTCCACAGGTGGTGCTTATTCGCAGTCTCGAGGGTTTAGAGGTGGTTCAGCAGGGCAGAGTAGTGGGGTTTATGGATCACAGGCAGCAGGTTTCCCTCATCAGCAGTGTCCGCACTGCGGGCGTATGCACACAGGTCCATGTCGGATAGGGATGAATATCTGCTTTTGGTGTGGTATGCCGGGACATATAGCGAGAGAATGTCCACAGCGGAGCATGGGTGGTATAGCACGACCAGCTGGGTCGGCTGTTGCGTCTTCAGCATCGGTTCCTTCACAGGGCCGAGGGGTGCAGCCTATTGGGTGCGGTAAAGGTGCCAGAGGAGCAACCAGTACTAGCGGGGTCCAGAATCACACTTATGCTTTGGTGGACCGCCAGAATTCAGAGGCTTCCCCAGATATTGTTACAGGTACATTAT
The DNA here is from genome assembly GCA_031232105.1 of Capsicum rhomboideum. Lineage (NCBI taxonomy): Eukaryota > Viridiplantae > Streptophyta > Magnoliopsida > Solanales > Solanaceae > Capsicum > Capsicum rhomboideum. The sequence continues at coordinate 135,055,557 of CP124709.1, read as the reverse complement.
CCATATTCTCACATAATGTATATGCACTAATTGACCCAGGTTCTACATTTTCCTATGTTACTCCATTGGTTGCTGCGAAATTTGCAAAGGCACCGGAATTATTAATTAAGTCAATTGAAGTGTCTACACCGGTTGGTGAATATATTGTTGCAAAGAGAGTATATCGTAACTATGTGGTAACTGTGTGTGGTCATGATACGTTGGCCGATCTCATTGAATTGAACATGGTGGATTTTGATGTAATTATGGGCATGGATTGGTTGGCCTCTTGTTATGCTACGGTAGATTGCCGGGCCAAGAAGGTGCAATTTTGTTTTCCGCAAGAAAATCTTCTTGAATGGCAGGGTAATGTAGGGGCACCACGTGGGAGATTTATTTCCTATTTGAAAGCCAGATAAATGATTGCCAAAGGATACATATGTCATTTGGTACGGGTGAAAGATGACAATATGGAACCGCCAACTCCACAGTCGGTTCCAGTAGTTAATGAATTTCTTGATGTATTTCCAGAGGATCTCCCAGGTTTACCCCCAGAACGGGAAGTAGAATTTGGCATTGATGTGATTTCAGGCACTCAGCCCATTTCTATTCCTCCATATAGAATGGCTCCAGCGGAACTGCATGAATTGAAGGAGCAATTGAAAGATTTGCTGGACAAAGGCTTCATTAGGCCTAGTATGTCCTCGTGGGGTGCACCGGTATTATTTGTGCGAAAGAAAGATGGTACCTTGAGAATGTACATCGACTATCGGCAACTGAATAAAGTAACGATCAAGAACAAATATCCCCTCCCTCGCATTGATGATTTGTTTGATCAGTTACAGGGTGCCAAGTGTTTCTCAAAGATTGACTGGAGGTCGGGTTACCATCAAGTCAGAGTTAGAGAGGAGGATGTACCCAAAACAGCTTTTCGAACACGGTATGGCCATTATGAATTTTTAGTTCTGTCATTTGGACTAACAAATGCACCGGCTGTGTTTATGGATTTGATGAACAGGGTGTTTAAGCCATTCTTAGACGTGTTCGTGACAGTATTTATAGATGATATCCTTGTTTATTCAAGATCACCGGAGGACCATGCTAATCACTTACGACAAGTGTTACAAATTCTTCGCGAACGGAAGTTGTATGCAAAGTTCTCCAAATGTGAGTTTTGGTTGAAATCAGTCGCGTTCTTGGGTCACATTGTATCAGATAAAGGCATACAGGTTGATACCCAAAAGATTGAAGCAGTGAAAAACTGGCCAAGACCTACGACACCCACAGAGATTTGCAATTTTCTGGGTTTGGCAGGTTATTATCGGAGATTTGTAGAAGGGTTTGCGTCTATTGCAGCACCATTGACAAAGTTAACTCACAAGGCAATTACGTTTCAATGGAATGATGCATGTGAAAGAGGGTTTCAAAAATTGAAAGATAAGTTGACTTCCACACCAGTGTTAGTACTTCCTGAGGGCACAGAGGGCTATGCAGTGTATTGTGATGCTTCCGGGATTGGTCTCGAATGTGTATTGATGCAGCATGGTCGGGTGATAGCATATGCCTCACGAAAATTGCGGCCACATGAGAAAAACTATCCCACACATGATCTTGAATTAGCAGCGGTAGTTTTTGCTTTAAAGATATGGCGTCATTATTTATATGGGGTTCATGTTGACATCTATACGGATCACAAAAGCTTGCAATATCTTTTTAAGCAGAAGGAACTCAATTTGAGGCAAGGAAGGTGGTTAGAGCTTTTAAAAGATTATGACATTGATATTCTTTATCACCCAGGCAAAGCAAATGTAGTAGCTGATGCATTGAGCAGTAAGGCAGTAGAAAGCACTAATGGTCAGTTGAATGAGAAGCGTGAGATAATCAAAGATTTGAATCAATTAGCCAGCTTGGGAGTTCGCCTTATTGAAACCTCAAATGATAGAGTTATGGTGCAGAATGCAGCAGAATGCTCCTTGATAGCTGAAGTGAAAGAGAAACAGTATGCGGATTCTATGTTATTGCAGCTAAAGGAGAATGTGCAGCAGAATTTGACCAAGGCATTTGATATTACGCCAGAAAGGGTGCTTCAATGTTAAGGGAGAATATGTGTACCGGACGTAGATGAGCTGAGGACACGAATAATGACAGAGGCGCACCATTCGCGTTATTCCATTCACCCGGGTGCTACTAAAATGTACCATGAATTGAAGGAAGTGTATTGGTGGGGCAACATGAAAAAGAACATTGCAGAATTTGTCGCGCAGTGCCCAAATTGTCAACAAGTGAAAGTTGAACATCAGAAACCAGGAGGTTATATGCAATGTATCAATCTTCCAGTCTGGAAGTGGGATATGATTAATATGGATTTCATTACGGGTTTGCCTCGTACATTGCGGAAGTTTGATTCCATATGGGTCATAGTGGACCGCCTTACTAAATCAGCACATTTTCTACCGGTCAAGACGACCTATATAGCTGAGGATTATGCGAAGTTGTATGTGAAAGAGATAGTACGTTTGCATGGTATTCCACTTTCGATTATATCAGACAGAGGAGCACAGTTCACAGCACACTTTTGGAAATCTTTTCAGCGGAGTTTAGGTACTCAGGTGAATTTGAGTACGGCTTTCCATCCTCAGACTGATGGACAAGCAGAACGTACTATCCAGACACTTGAAGATATGCTACGAGCTTGTACGTTGGATTTTCAAGGTAGTTGGGATGACCATTTGCCTCTTATTGAATTTGCATATAACAATAGCTATCATTCAAGTATCAAAATGGTACCTTATGAAGCTTTGTATGGAAGGAAATGTAGATCACCAATCGGATGGTTTGAAGCAGGTGAAACTGCTTTACTTGGGCCAGATATCGTTCACCAAGCCATGGAGAAAGTTAAAGTTATCCAACAACGGTTACAAACGGCCCAAAGTCATCACAAGTCATATGCCGATGTTAGAAGAAGATGGCTTGAATTCGCCATAGGTGATTGGGTATTTTTAAAGGTGTCACCAATGAAAGGGGTAATGCGGTTCGGAAAGAAAGGGAAATTGAGTCCACGTTACATAGGCCCATATGAAATCATTAGAAGATTTGGGCAAGTTGCGTATGAGTTGGCACTACCCCAGGACCTTTCGTCGGTCCATCTGGTATTTCATGTTTCGATGCTTCAAAAATGTATAGGAGATCCAGCTCGTATTGTTCCAATTGAAGATGTTCAAGTTACAGAGGATCTCACTTATGAAGAGGTGCCCATTGCTATCCTAGATCGACAACTAAAGAGATTGAGAAACAAAGACATAGCATCCGTAAAAGTCCTTTGGAGAAACCAACACGTAGAGGAGATCACATGGGAAGCGGAAGAAAAGATGAAATCCAAGTATCCCCATCTATTTCAAATGGACCAAGAAGTACACAGTGCGGAGGTGGAACAATAACAAGTAAGTCTTTAAGGGCATTATGTATATAGGTATGTTAAAGTAAAGATGCATTTGTTGTGTATAAGACATGTTGTTAACATTCGAGGACGAATGTTTCTAAGGGGGGAAGAATGTAACACCCCGTACTTTTATAACCTCACTTGATACCTTGGATCATACCTACATAGGTGTTGAGATGCCATGCATATGTGTTTTATAGTGTCCTTGGTGAAACATTTGATATCGGATTTAACATGTGCGATTAGAACTTCGTAGGAGGTGTTTTGTGATTTCGTGGAGCATTTGGGTAAGAACTCGTACACATTTTAACCTCATTTGGTGACTTTAAGTCATGTTTACTTGATGGTTAAGATCACTAAGTAAGCATTTTGTAGTGTTTTGATAAGGGATTGGACGGTACGTAAACGTTGGATAAGTGGCCGGAAATTTCAGCAAAAGGCTGAAACTTGCGCCACTACCCTGTTTCAGGGGTGTGACGCAAGCCACCTGCAGCCAAGAAGTTCAGAGGGCAGTGGATTCTTGCGCCACTGCCTTGTTTTTCAGCAGTGGCGCAAGGCACAACAATAATACCCTTTCCGGTGTCGTTTCGTAACGCAATTCTACGACGATTTCTCGATGGTTTCTTTTGGTTCTTTGGAGTTAATTGAGCATTGTTAAAGCTTCAAACACTTCAATATACTCCTAAATACTCCTACATGATCAAATCATGAAATGTGAATAGTGATCAAAAATGCTCAATGAAGCCAAGGGCGACTAGAATTCCAATCTTTGCGATCGAAAGGACGAATGAGAAATGTTTAAAAGAATAATGTCGTGACATTATGGAATTATGTAAACATGAGAGATATGGTGAATAATGCATGAAACTTGTTGGGTTAAATGGATATGTCTTCTTGGGCCAAATTAAGGCCCAAAAGTGGAAGAAATCCATGGCCCAAATGGGTCAAAATGACCCATTCTTCCATTTGACCTTCTAGACACATTATTAAATGCCAAGAATTGGCTAAGGACAACATGAGAGGCCTATATAAAGAGGCAAATCAGATTTTTATTGTATACAACCTCTCATGCCTTTAACACATTTTTCTCAACATTTCTCATTTCCAAACCCTAAAGCAAAATAATTCCTTGGGACTCCTTGGACAAGATCAACATATTCCAAGCCTTGGTAAGTATTTATTTTCATGGATTAATATCTTATATGCATAAAAGAATATGTATATCATGTTGGTTGTGCTTGGAAAAGTTGGTCATGGTACTTGGTGATTTTGTATGAGATTTGTGGTATATGGAATTCAAGTGTGAATTAGGCCTTGTGCCTTTGATGAAAAGGCATGGTATGGACAAAATATGAACATGTATGGTGTTATTTTTTGCATTAAATTTGTTCTTGTCTAAAAGTGGAAATTATGGGATTTTGGCCGATATGTGTTATGAGTTGAATTAAGGTGCTTTGATGGATTATTTGTGATGTGTTATGGATAAGAAAGTGTAAAGGAGAAGTATTGTAGTGAAATGTATTGATTTTCATGTATTGGTCAATGTTGGAAATATTATGGAATTTTTGGAATAATAGTATGATCAATGGTTTTGTCAAGGGGAAATGAAATGTTTAAAGCCAAACATGTAATTCATTGACATGGTATGCATTTGTAAAGTAATTGGTGGTTAATGTGAATTTCGTTATATATTTGTAGAGTGACACATAAAGAAGGAGAGGGATTATTATCTACGCATCTAAGGTTGTATATTCGTATTGCGAATCCAAGGTATGTAAGGTTACTTTGTCCGTATCTTTCTACGGCCAATAGTGTTCACATTGACATTTCACTAGTTCTATTCCGAAATGTACTAAGGTATCCCATATGCACTTATCCATGGTCATTGTCATATATTTCCTACTCATTGAACAATTGTGAATCCCATTTCTCATATTCATGGTCAATGTTCCAAAAGCTCAAATATGGTTATGTTCCAATGTTTCAATAGTGACTATACTTATGTCTCTTATTCATGGATTATTGTCCAATGGCTCCAATGGTATCATGGTGCTAGTAATGTTATATTTCTCATTGATATTTATTCATATGTCTCTTAGACATTGGTCAATGATTCAAAGGTTCCAACAATGTGATGTTATGACTATCAAAGTAACAATCTCAAAGTAAAGATCAAAGTAATGCAAATGTGGTCAATGATCAAGTACGGGTGGCAAGTCTAGGGGTGTAAGCCTAGCTCGACTCGATCCCGCGATATGGATTTATGGGTGGCAAGTCTAGGGGCGTAAGCCTAGCTCGACTCGATCCCGAGGGTGGCAAGTCTAGGGACATAAGCCTAGCTCGACTCGATCCCTATATGATGATATGAAAGACCCACTGATCAGTCGGGGCCCGGGTACATTGTGACATATGTGGTAACAAATGAGTATTGAATGTAAAGAAAGCAATGAAAGTAATGAAAGCAATCCACATGGTTTCCAAAACGTAACATGGTGACTTATTCACATTGATTATTCATATGTTTTGAGTTCATTGACATATTCATTGAAATATTCATGTGTTGTACAGTTTCATCTGAGCCTTGCATACTCAGTACTTATTTCGTACTGACCCCTCTCGGGGAATTTACCTTACTTGCTGCAGGCGCAGGTCCCAGTAGGCCTCCTCAGTAGATTGCCACTGTTAGCGGTTCTTTGGTGAGCTCCAGCTTATTCGGGGCTTCTCCGAGTCAGGATGTTTATATGTTTTGGTATTGTACATAATGTATAAAGCGGGGACTTGTCCCGACTTTTGGTTTGTTTTGGTCAATGCTCTTGTTAGAGGCTTTTGTAGACGGATGTGGGTGTATTAATGTAAAGGACATATGTTGGTTCGACTGGATGGCCTCAACGGCCATGTTTCATGTGTATGTATAAATATGTCCCATGTTCTCCTTTATTCGTCTTTCATATTATTATGAAATGGTGGTTATGACTATGAGATGCATATGATTGAACATAGGCAAAGGTTGGTTCTCTCGGGCCTTATCGACTACGGGTGCCAATCATGTCTCGATGGGATTCGGGGCGTGACACTTATACCCCTAGACTTGCCACCCATAAATCAATACATCGGGATCGAGTCGAGCTAGGCTTACGCCCCTAGACTTGCCACCCTTAAATCCATATCTCGGGATCGAGTCGAGCTAGGCTTACGCCCCTAGACTTGCCACCCGTACTTGATCATTGACCACATTTGCATTACTTTGATCTTTACTTTGAGGTTGTTACTTTGATAGTCATAGCATCACTTTGAACTTTGGAATATAGCATTGTTGGAAACTTTGGATCATTAACCAATGAGCGAGAGACATGTGAATAAACATCATGAGAAATATAATATTACTAGCACCTTGATACCATTGGAACCATTGGACAAGAATTCATGAATAAGGGACATAAGGAATATCACTATTGGAACATAACAATGAATTTGAGCTTTTGGAACACTACCCATGAATATAAGAAATGAGATTCACAATTGATCAATGAGTAGGAAATATATGACAATGACCATGGATAAGTGCATATGGGATACCTTAGTACATTTCGGAATAGGACTAGTGTGAAATGTCAATGTGAATACCAATTACCGTGTAGAAAAATACGGACAAGGAACCTTACATACCTTGTATTCTCAATACGAATATATAACCTTAGATGCGTATATAATAATCCCGCTCCTTCTTTATGTGTCACTCTACAACATAAATACATAACGAAATTCACATTAACCACCAACTACTCTTCAAATGCATATAACATCAATGAGTCACATAATTGTCCTTCAACATGTCATTTCCCCTTTACAAAACCATTGACAAAATTATTATTCCAAAAATTCCATAATATTCCCAACATTGACCAATACATGATAGTTAATATATTTCACCACAACACTTCTCCTTCACACTTTCTTATCCATATTATATCGCAAATAACCCATCAAATGACCTTAATACAACTCATAACACATATCGGCCAAAATTCCACAATTTCCACTTATAGACAAGAACAAGTTTAATACCAAAAATAACACCATACATGTTCATATTTTATCCATCCCATACTTTTTCATCAAAGGCACAAGGCCTAATTCACACTTGAACTCCATATACCACAAATCTCATACAAAAACACCAAGTACCATGACCAACTTTTCCAAGCACAACCAACATGATATACATATTCTTTTATGCATATAAGATATTAATCCATGAAAATAAATACTTACCAAGGCTTGGAATATGTTGATCTTGTCCCAAGAGTCAAAAGGAATTCTTTTGCTTTAGGGTTTGGAAATGGGAAATGTTGAGAAAATATCATAAAGGCATGAGAGGTCTTTGATGATAAAATCTGATCTTGGGGCCTTTATATAGACCCCAAGTCAAGCTTAGCCATTCCTTGGCATTTAATGAGGTCAAAGTGGAAGAATGGGTCTTTTTGCCCTTTGGGCCAATTCTTTTATTTCCATTTTGGGCCTAATTTTGGACCCAATAATACATATTCATGCAACCCAACAAATTTCATGTATTATTCACCATCTATCTCATGTTTACATAATTCCATAATGTTACGACAATATTCTCTTACGAGATTCTCATTCGTCGCCTCAATCGCAAAATATGAATTCTAGTCGCCCTTGGCGACATTTTGGATCACTATTCACATTTCATGATTTGATCATGTAGGAGTATGTAGGAGTGTATTGAAGTGTTTGAAGCTTTCACAATTCTCAACGAACTCCAAATAACCAAAAGAAACCATCCAAGAAGCGTCGTAGAATTACGTTACAAAACGGGTCCGAAAAGGCCTAATATTTGTTCCTTGCGCCACACCCCCTGAAACAGGGTAGTGGTGCAGGAAATGAAGCCCCTATGAATCAGGTGGCTTGCGCCACTGTAACACCCCGCACGTTCCCAACCCTACTTGACGACATTAAATAATATATACGTAGGTATCGAGAGCTATGAGTATGCATTTGGTAAGGCTATTGATGAGATAATTGAATTTGGCTCTTGTTATGTGGTTAAACTTGCATAGAAGGTGTTTTGCAATTTTCATTGCGCATTTGTGGGGTTCAAAATGAGTCTAAGAATACCTCTAAACAAAGTATAATAAGGTTAAGAAGTGAGTTAAAGCATAGGCCTTGAAGTATCTAACCAAACCCGCGAAGAAAAGTCGAAAAATGAAATTTTCGGAAAATTTTAAGGAGGGGTGCATTTGGGACCATGCCACGCCGCTCTGGGCTAAAATTTTTAGCCCAGAGGCAGTGGGTTGGCGCGCCCAGGAGCGTGCCACCTTGGGTTTTCCACTTTTTCGAAAGTTGGAAATTTCTAAGTCCCAAGGGTATCCGGGGTCGTATTGAGCCGATTTTTGCTACGTTTCTTCTACAAGCAAGGGTATATACATGAAATGAATGACATATTACATTAGTATGATAAAATTTCTCGAGAACGAATTTGGGGTCAAAATGACAGTTTTGCCCCTAAGGTTAAAATAAGCCAAACATGGCTAGAATCACTTGTTTTTGGGATTGAGGCTACGGATATGAATATTATGAGTGGGAATATTATTGTAATACGTATAAAGACGAGAAATTATTGATTTTATTGGGTTAAGTGATTTGGGCTCAATAAAAGCCCAAAATAGGATAAAAGACATGGGTCACATGACCCAATCTTCCATTGACTTGGTCAAATGAAGCATAAAATATCAAGAAAGGCTAAGGATGACCCAAGGACTATATATAGGACCACAAAATCATATTTTATTCACTTAACCTCTCATGTGCTTTCTAGACATTTTCTCAAACATTCTACAATATTCTCTCAAGAACCCTAAAGGCTCAAAGGCAAATTTTGGAGCAAGATCATCTCTTTGCAAGTTTGGGTAAGTGAATATTATTATGGATTAATATATTATATGCATGGAAGAGTATATAAATCATGTTGGTTGTGCTTGGAAATGTTGGATATGGTATTTTGTGCTTTTGTATAAGATTTGTGATCCATGGGATTTGAACTTGAATTAGGACTTGTGCCTTTGATGAAAGATCATGGTATGGACAAAATATGAACATCTATGGTGTTATTTTTGTTGTTAAACTTGTTCTTGTCTATAAGTGTAAATTGTGGGAATTTGGCCGATATGTGCTATGACATATATTAAGGTGAATTGATGGATTGTTTGTGATGTGGTATGGATAAGGAGGTGTAAAAGAGAATTGTTATGGTGAAATGCAATGATTATTATGTATTGGTCAATGTTGGAAATATTGGAGGATTTTTTGGAATAATGATGCTATCAATGGTTTTGTCAAGGGGAAATGACATGTTTCAAAGCAAACATGTACCCCATTGATGTTATATGCATTTGTGAAGTAATTGTGGTTAATGTGAATTCCGTTCTGTATTTGTGTTGAAGAGTGACACATAAAGAAGGAGCGGGACTATTGTATACACATCTAGGATTGTATATCCGTATTGAGAGTACAAGGTATGTAAGGTTACTCTGTCCGTATCTTTCTGCGGCAAATAGTATCCACATTGCTATTTCACTAGTCCTATCCCGAATTGTGCCAAGGTATCCTATATCCGTTGATCAATAGTCATTGTCATATATTTCCTACTCATGGATCATTTGTGAGTCTCATGCCTCATAATAAGGTTATGTTCCAATAGTGATATTTCTCATGCCTCTTGTTCATAGATTATTGTCCCATAGTTCCCATGGTGTTATGATTCTAATAATGTTATGTTCCAAAGTTCAAGTGATGTTATGACTATCAAAGTATCAATCTCAAAGTAATGAACAAAGTAATGCATATGTGGTCAATGATCAAGTACGGGTGGCAAGTCTAGGGGCGTAAGCCTAGCTCGACTCGATCCCGAGATATGGATTTATGGGTGGCAAGTCTAGGGGCGTAAGCCTAGCTCGACTCGATCCCGATACATTGATGTATGGGTGGCAAGTCTAGGGGCATAAGCCTAGCTCGACTCGATCCCAACACAATGATATGATATGAAAGACCCACTGATCAGTCGGGGCCCGGGTACATTATGATATATGTGATAACAAGTGAGTATTGAATGTAAAGGAAGTAAAACAAATAATGAAAGCAATCCACATGGTTTCCAAAATGCAACATGGTGACTTATTTACATTGATTAATCATTTGTATTTGAGTTCATTGAGATCTTCATGTGTTGTACAGTTTCATCTGAGCCTTGCATACTCAGTACTTATTTCGTACTGACCCCTCTAGGAGAATTTACCTTACTTGCTGCAGGCGCAGGTCCCAGTAGGCCTCCTCAGTAGATTGCCAGTGTTAGCGGTTCTTTGGTGAGCTCCAGCTCATTCGGGGCTTCTCCGAGTCAGAGTATATATATGTTTTGGATATTGTACATATTGTGTAAAGCGGGGACTTGTCCCGACTTATGGTTTATTTTGGTCAATGCTCTTGTTAGAGGCTTTTGTAGACGGATGTGGGTGTAACAGTGTAAAAGACATATGTGGTTTTGACTGGATGGCCTCAACGGCCAAGTTTCATATGTATGTATAAATATGTCCCATGTTTTCCTTTGTTCGTCTTTCATGTTCTTATACACTGGTGGTTATGATTATGATATGCATATGATTGAACATAGGCAAAGGTTGGTTCTCTCAGGCCTTATCGGCTACGGGTGCCAATCATGTCTCGATGGGACTCGGGGCGTGACAAAAGTGGTATCAGAGCAGGTCGTTTTAAGGGTGTCTACAAAGCCGTGTCTGAGTAGAGTCTTACTTATCGATGTGTTATGCACCACATTTATAAGTAGGAGGCTACGGGACATTTAGGATGTTGTTTCTGTTCTTCATTCTAGATCGTGCAATAGAGCCAAGGTTGTCAGTTGCATTGTATCTGATCCTGGTAACTATTTTTCTTTGGTATAGCCAAAATGCCGAACACTAGAAGAGGAAGAGGAAAAGGTAAAAGTAAGCTGATAGATAGAATTGCTGGAGGGGGAACAAGTAGACCACCACCTAAACAAGTTGAGCAAGGTGGGGCTGAAACTGAGTTTGCAACGCGAGCTTCTTCTACTTCTTCAGCTCCAGAAGAGCCGAGAAGAAGGGAAGTGCCCGTGGAACCACCGACAAATGCCACAGACCAGGACCTGAGGAATGCAGTTCAGATGTTAACACAGTTAGTGGCAGCCCAGAGTTAAGGATGAGCTGGTCCAATGGCACATGATGATGATGCGGCTAGAGTAGCAAGTCGCAGAACACAGGATTTCCTCAAATTGGACCCTCCTATTTTCACAGGGGCAGTTCAAAAGCAGATCCACAGGACTTCGTGGGTCAAATTCAGAGGGCTTTGGAAGTTATGCATGTGACAGGGGTAGAGACGGTTGAACTTGCTGCGTATAGTTTGAAAGGAGAAGCAATATTGTGGTACGAGGATTGGAAGAAATCCCGTGAGGCACGTGCGGATCAGTTCCTAAATCTCCGTCAAGGAAATTTGAGCGTCAGAGAATATAGCTTGCAATTTAATTCCTTGGCTCGATATGCGCCAAATGTTGTGGCTACGATGACAGACAGGGTCCATAGATACGTGGATAGACTAGAGCCATATTTGGCAAGAGATTGCACTATTGCGGCCTTGAATAGGGAAATGGACATCGCTCGAATACAAGCCTTCGCTCAGAAAATGGAAGATCAAAGAAGACGAAGGGTGCATGAATTTGATAGGGGACAGTCCAAAAGGGCTAGACCTATGGGACCACCTATGATGTCCCAAGGAGGATCTAGGCCCCGCATGTTTCCTAGACCACCTAGACCGTCGTTCTCTTACTCCACAGGGAGTGCTTATTCTCAGTCTCGAGGGTTTAGAGGTGGTTCAGCTGGAAAGAGTAGTGGGAGTCATGGATGACAGGCAGCAAGTTTCCCTCGTCAGCAGTGTCAGCACTGCAGGCGTATGCACACAGGTACATGTCGGACAGGGACGAATGTCTGCTTTTGGTGTGGTATGCCGGGACATATAGCGAGAGAGTGTCCACAGCAGAGCATGGGTGGTATAGCACGACCAGCTGGGTCGGTTGTTGTGTCTTCAGCATCGGTTCCTTCACAGGGCCGAGGGTTGCAGCCTATTGGTCGTGGTAGAGGTGCCAGAGGAGCAGCCAGTACTAGCGGGGTCCAGAATCGTACTTATGCTTTGGTGGACCGCCAGAATTCAGAGGCTTCCCCAGATGTCGTCACAGGTACATTATCCATATTCTCACATGCTGTATATGCACTAATTGACCCAGGTTCTACATTTTCCTATGTTACTCCATTGGTTGCTGCGAAATTTGCAAAGACACCGGAATTATTAATTAAATCAATTGAAGTGTCTACACCGGTTGGTGAATATATTGTTGCAAAGAGAGTATATCGTAACTGTGTGGTAACTGTGTGTGGTCATGATACATTGGCTGATCTCATTGAACTAGACATGGTGGATTTTGATGTAATTATGGGAATGGATTGGTTGGCCTCTTGTTATGCTACGGTAGATTGCCGGGCCAAGAAGGTGCAATTTTGTTTCCCACAAGAAAATGTTCTTGAATGGCAGGGTAATGTTGGGGCACCACGAGGAAGATTTATTTCCTATTTGAAAGCCAGAAAAATGATTACTAAGGGATACATATGTCACCTAGTACGGGTGAAAGATAATGATGTGGAACCACTAACTCCGCAGTCGGTCCTAGTGGTCAATGAATTTCTAGATGTATTCCCAGAGGATCTTCCAGGTTTACCCCCAGTACGGGAAGTGGAATTTGGCATTGATGTGATTCCGGGCACTCAGCCTATTTCTATTCCTCCGTATAGGATGGCTCCAGCAGAACTGCGCGAATTGAAGGAGCAATTGAAAGATTTGCTGGACAAAGGCTTCATTAGGCCTAGCATGTCCCCGTGGGGTGCACCGATCTTATTTGTGCGAAAGAAAGATGGCACCTTAAGAATGTGCATTGACTATCGGCAATTGAATAAGGTAACGATCAAGAACAAATATCCCCTCCCTCGCATTGATGATTTGTTTGATCAGTTACAGGGTGCCAGGTGTTTTACAAAAATTGACTTGAGGTCGGGTTACCATCAAGTCAGAGTTAGAGAAGAAGATGTACCCAAGACAGCTTTTCGAACACGGTATGGCCATTATGAATTCTTAGTTATGTCATTTGGACTAACAAATGCACCGGCTGTGTTTATGGATTTGATGAATAGGGTGTTTAAGCCATTTTTAGACGTGTTCGTGATGGTATTTATAGATGATATCCTTGTTTATTCAAGATCACCATAAGACCACGCTAATCATTTACGGCAAGTGTTGCAAATCCTCCGTGAACATAAGCTGTATGCAAAATTCTCAAAGTGTGAGTTTTGGTTGAAATCAGTCGCATTTTTGGGTCACATTGTATCAGATGAAGGCATACAAGTTGATACCCAAAAGATTGAAGCGGTGAAAAACTGGCCAAGACCTACGACACCCACAGAGATTCGCAGTTTTCTGGGTTTGGCAGGTTATTACCGGAGATTTGTAGAAGGTTTTTCCTCTATTGCAGCACCGTTGACAAAGCTTACACATAAGGCGGTAAAATTTCAGTGGAATGACCCATGTGAGAAAAGCTTCCAAAAGTTGAAAGATAAATTAACCTCCACACCAGTTTTAGTGCTTCCCGAAGGTACCGAAGGTTATGTGGTGTATTGTGATGCTTCCGGGGTTGGCCTCGGATGTGTGTTGATGCAACATGGGAATGTCATAGCATATGCCTCACGACAGTTGCGGCCACATGAGAAAAACTATCCCACACATGATCTTGAATTGGCAGCGGTAGTTTTTGCTTTAAAGATATGGCGTCATTATTTATATGGGGTTCATGTTGACATCTATACGGATCACAAAAGTTTACAATATCTTTTTAAGCAGAAGGAACTCAATTTGAGGCAACGAAGATGGTTGGAGCTTTTAAAAGATTATGACATTGATATTCTTTATCACCCAGGCAAGGCAAATGTAGTAGCTGATGCATTGAGCCGTAAGGCAGGAGAAAGCACTAGTGGTCAGTTGAATGAAAAGCATGAGATAGTCAAAGATTTGAATCAATTAGCCAGCTTGGGAGTTCGCCTTATTGAAACCTCAGATGATAGAGTTATGGTGCAGAATGCAGCAGAATCCTCCTTAATAGCTGAAGTGAAAGAGAAGCAATTTGCGGATTCTATTTTGTTGCAGCTAAAGGAAAATGTGCTGCAGCAGAATTTGACCAAGGCATTTGATATTACACCGGAAGGGGTGCTTCAATGTCAAGGGAGATTATACGTACCGGACGTAGATGAGCTGAGGATACGAATAATGACATAGGCACACCATTCGCGCTATTCTATTCATTCGGGTGCTACTAAAATGTACCATGAATTGAAAGAAGTGTATTGGTGGGCCAACATGAAAAAGAACATTGCAGAATTTGTCGCGCAATGCCCAAATTGTCAACAAGTGAAAGTGGAACATCAGAAACCGGGAGGTTACATGCAATGTATCAATCTTCCAGTCTGGAAATGGGATATGATTAACATGGATTTCATTACGGGTTTGCCTCGTACATTGCGGAAGTTTGATTCTATATGGGTTATAGTGGACAGGCTTACCAAGTCAGCGCATTTTCTACCGGTCAAGACGACCTATACAGCTGAGGATTATGCGAAGTTGTATGTGAAAGAGATAGTACGATTGCATGGTATTCCACTTTCCATTATATCAGACAGAGGAGCACAGTTCACAGCGCACTTTTGGAGGTCTTTCCAACAGAGTTTGGGTACACGGGTGAATTTGAGTACAGCTTTCCATCCTCAGACTGATGGACAAGCAGAACGTACTATTCAGACACTTGAAGATACGCTACGAGCTTGTACGTTAGATTTTCAAGGCAGTTGGGATGACCATTTGCCTCTTATTGAATTTACGTATAACAATAGCTATCATTCAAGTATTAAAATGGCACCTTATGAAGCTTTATACGGAAGGAAATGTCGATCACCAATTGGATGGTTTGAAGCAGGTGAAACTGCTTTACTTGGGCCAGATATTGTCCACCAAGCCATGGAGAAAGTTAAAGTGATCCAACAGCGGTTACAAACGGCTCAAAGTCGTCACAAGTCATATGCCGATGTTAGAAGAAGAGGGCTTGAATTCGCCATAGGTGATTGGGTGTTTTTAAAGGTGTCACCAATGAAAGGGGTAATGCGGTTCGGAAAGAAAGGGAAATTAAGTCCACGTTACATAGGCCCATATGAAGTTATTAGAAGATTTGGGCAAGTTGCTTATGAATTAGCACTACCTCAAGAACTTTCTTCAGTCCATCCGGTATTTCATGTTTCCATGCTTCGAAAATGCATAGGAGATCCATCTCGTATTGTTCCCATTGAAGATGTTCAAGTTATAGAGGATCTTACTTATGAAGAGGTACCCATTGCTATCTTAGATCGACAAGTGAAAAGATTGAGGAATAAAGACGTAGCTTCCGTGAAAGTCCTTTGGCGAAATCAACAAGTAGAGGAGGTCACATGGGAAGCGGAAGAGATGATGAAATCCAAATATCCCCATCTATTTCAAATGGGTCAAGAAGTTCAAAGTGCGGGAGTGGAGCAATAACAAGTAAGTCTCCATGAGCCTTAAAAGTTTATGTATATGTATGCTAATGTAGAGATGCATTGATTGTAATAAAATGGTATTGTTAACATTCGAGGACGAATGTTCCTAAGGGGGGAAGAATGTAACACCCCACACGTTCCCAACCCTACTTGACGACATTAAATAATATATACGTAGGTATCGAGAGCTATGAGTATGCATTTGGTAAGGCTATTGATGAGATAATTAAATTTGGCTCTTGTTATGTGGTTAAACTTGCATAGAAGGTGTTTTGAAATTTTCATTGCGCATTTGTGGGGTTCAAAATGAGGCTAAGAATACCTCTAAACAAAGTATAATAAGGTTAAGAAGTGAGTTAAAGCATAGGCCTTGAAGTATCTAACCAAACCCGCGAAGAAAAGTCGAAAAATGAAATTTTTGGAAAATTTTAAGGAGGGGTGCGTTTGGGACCGTGCCACGCCGCTCTGGGCTAAAATTTTTAGCCCAGAGGCAGTGGGTTGGCGCGCCCAGGAGCGTGCCACCTTGGGTTTTCCACTTTTTCGAAAGTTGGAAATTTCTAAGTCCCAAGGGTATCCGGGGTCGTATTGAGCCGATTTTTGCTATGTTTCTTCTACAAGCAAGGGTATATACATGAAATGAATGACATATTACATTAGTATGATAAAATTTCTCGAGAACGAATTTGGGGTCAAAATGACAGTTTTGCCCCTAAGGTTAAAATAAGCCAAACATGGCTAGAATCACTTGTTTTTGGGATTGAGGCTACGGATATGAATATTATGAGTGGGAATATTATTGTAATACGTATAAAGACGAGAAATTATTGATTTTATTGGGTTAAGTGATTTGGGCTCAATAAAAGCCCAAAATAGGATAAAAGACATGGGTCACATGACCCAATCTTCCATTGACTTGGTCAAATGAAGCATAAAATATCAAGAAAGGCTAAGGATGACCCAAGGACTATATATAGGACCACAAAATCATATTTTATTCACTTAACCTCTCATGTGCTTTCTAGACATTTTCTCAAACATTCTACAATATTCTCTCAAGAACCCTAAAGGCTCAAAGGCAAATTTTGGAGCAAGATCATCTCTTTGCAAGTTTGGGTAAGTGAATATTATTATGGATTAATATATTATATGCATGGAAGAGTATATAAATCATGTTGGTTGTGCTTGGAAATGTTGGATATGGTATTTTGTGCTTTTGTATAAGATTTGTGATCCATGGGATTTGAACTTGAATTAGGACTTGTGCCTTTGATGAAAGATCATGGTATGGACAAAATATGAACATCTATGGTGTTATTTTTGTTGTTAAACTTGTTCTTGTCTATAAGTGTAAATTGTGGGAATTTGGCCGATATGTGCTATGACATATATTAAGGTGAATTGATGGATTGTTTGTGATGTGGTATGGATAAGGAGGTGTAAAAGAGAATTGTTATGGTGAAATGCAATGATTATTATGTATTGGTCAATGTTGGAAATATTGGAGGATTTTTTGGAATAATGATGCTATCAATGGTTTTGTCAAGGGGAAATGACATGTTTCAAAGCAAACATGTACCCCATTGATGTTATATGCATTTGTGAAGTAATTGTGGTTAATGTGAATTCCGTTCTGTATTTGTGTTGTAGAGTGACACATAAAGAAGGAGCGGGACTATTGTATACACATCTAGGATTGTATATCCGTATTGAGAGTACAAGGTATGTAAGGTTACTCTGTCCGTATCTTTCTGCGGTAAATAGTATCCACATTGCTATTTCACTAGTCCTATCCCGAATTGTGCCAAGGTATCCTATATCCGTTGATCAATAGTCATTGTCATATATTTCCTACTCATGGATCATTTGTGAGTCTCATGCCTCATAATAAGGTTATGTTCCAATAGTGATATTTCTCATGCCTCTTGTTCATAGATTATTGTCCCATAGTTCCCATGGTGTTATGATTCTAATAATGTTATGTTCCAAAGTTCAAGTGATGTTATGACTATCAAAGTATCAATCTCAAAGTAATGAACAAAGTAATGCATATGTGGTCAATGATCAAGTACGGGTGGCAAGTCTAGGGGCGTAAGCCTAGCTCGACTCGATCCCGAGATATGGATTTATGGGTGGCAAGTCTAGGGGCGTAAGCCTAGCTCGACTCGATCCCGATGCATTGATGTATGGGTGGCAAGTCTAGGGGCATAAGCCTAGCTCGACTCGATCCCAACACAATGATATGATATGAAAGACCCACTGATCAGTCGGGGCCCGGGTACATTGTGATATATGTGATAACAAGTGAGTATTGAATGTAAAGGAAGTAAAAAAAATAATGAAAGCAATCCACATGGTTTCCAAAATGCAACATGGTGACTTATTTACATTGATTAATCATTTGTATTTGAGTTCATTGAGATCTTCATGTGTTGTACAGTTTCATCTGAGCCTTGCATACTCAGTACTTATTTCGTACTGACCCCTCTAGGAGAATTTACCTTACTTGCTGCAGGCGCAGGTCCCAGTAGGCCTCCTCAGTAGATTGCCAGTGTTAGCGGTTCTTTGGTGAGCTCCATCTCATTCGGGGCTTCTCCGAGTCAGAGTATATATATGTTTTGGATATTGTACATATTGTGTAAAACGGGGACTTGTCCTGACTTATGGTTTATTTTGGTCAATGCTCTTGTTAGAGGCTTTTGTAGACGGATGTGGGTGTAACAGTGTAAAAGACATATGTGGTTTTGACTGGATGGCCTCAACGGCCAAGTTTCATATGTATGTATAAATATGTCCCATGTTTTCCTTTGTTCGTCTTTCATGTTCTTATACACTGGTGGTTATGATTATGATATGCATATGATTGAACATAGGCAAAGGTTGGTTCTCTCGGGCCTTATCGGCTACGGGTGCCAATCATGTCTCGATGGGACTCAGGGCGTGACAACCACACCCCCTGAAACAGGGTAGTGGCGCAAGTTTCAGTACCTTGCTGAATTTTTCGGCCATTTCTTCAATACTTGCATATCGTCTAATACCTTATCAAAACACTACAAAATACTTACTTAGTGAGCTTTATCATCAAGTAAACATGACTTCAAGTCACCAAATGAGGTTAGAATATGTACAGGGTATTACCCAAATGCTCCACGAAAGCACAAAACACCTCCTACGAAGGTCTACTCGCATGTGCGTGGCCATATTTAAATTTTCTCGTCATTAGCATTGCCAAATACATACTTATATCTCTCGAAACCTAAGAAAACATTATTCAACATCATCAAGTAGGGTTGGGAAGGTACGGGGTGTTACATTCTTCCCCCCTTAGAAACATTCGTCCTCGAATGTTAGTAACATTGTCTCAATGTAACAACTTAAGTCAAAGTGAATTCTTCATATCATCATGTACACATGTATCACTTGTAAAGACTTACTTATTATGACTCCACTTCCGTATCTTGATCTTTTTATTCCGTGCATAGCAATGATAAATACTTTAAAAGGTCATTATTTCATGGGTCTCCCTTGTGACTCCTTCTACGTGCTAACTTTTCCAACAGGGCCTTTACGGAAATGACTCCCGCATCTCTTAATTCTTTTACTTATCGATTTATCATAACAATAAGGAACAATAAGTACCCCCCCCCCCTTTTTTTCATGTGAATTCCTCTGTAATTTGTACATTTTCACTGGCAACGATATAAGATAATCGCCTATACACTTTCAAAGCATCACCTATAAGATACTGAATGAACTGTGAAAAGTTCCTGGACTAGTGCTAATAGACACGCAATTTGCCCAATCTTTGGACAATTTCCCTTTCTTTCCAATTCTCATTATTTCTTTCCTTTTCATTGGTCACACTGTTCAACAATACCTAATCACCTATGGAACACTTTAATTCCCTTCTCCTAATATCGGCATATAATTTGTATTGACTGTGGGCCATTTGTAGCTGCTGTTATCTCACCTTCACTTTCTCTGTAGCTTGATGAACAAAATCTGACCCGAGCGAAGCAAATTCCGTCAGCTGTAACCCATCCAATTGATGATCTATATTTTTTTCACATAAAGCTTCGTAAGGTGCCTTTTGATACTTTTATTGTAAGCAATTTCAATAACCCATAGATGTTCATCCCAACTACCTTTAAAGTCCAATGTACAAACTCGTGACATATCTTCAAATGTTCGTATAATGTGTTCTGTTTGTCCATCCATCTGAGGATGACAAGCCGCACTTACATCTACCTGTGTACCCATGCTTTACTGAAAGGACTTCCAACACTGTGCAATAAAGTAAGCTCTCCCTTTTGATATAGTAGTGAGTGGAATCCCATGTAATCGTACTATCTCCGTAACATACAACGTTGCATAATGTTCAGCTGTATTGGTGGTCTTAACTGATAGGAAATACGCTGACTCGGTAAGTCTGTTAACTATCACTGATATGGAATCAGCCTTCGCAGTGTATGAGACAACCCTATGATTATCCACTTCCAAACTGGAAGGATAATATAGTGCGTACCATATAGACTTCTGATGCCATACTGTCAATTAGTGACCGCTAGGACATTGAGCTACAAGTTCTATAATGTGCTTCTCAAGTATCCTTACCAAGACCTCTTTGTTACACCATGGTACACTTTGGTTGCTTCCGAGTGAATGAAATACTGTGAACGATGTTCTTCTGTCGTAATTCATTTTCTTAACTCCTCTATACCCAGTACACACAATCTACATTGGTGTTAAAGTACTTCCCCCTTGTGTTTGTTCAAATACTCGTCGACTTTGCTGTACACATATTTTTTTTTCGCCAAGTGAACTAAAAATGGAATTTACCTATTGCTTTTTCCTTTATCTCAAATATCAATCCTGCCACATTTGACACTATACTTCTTTCATCTAGAATTTCAAGAAACAAAAACCCATATTGCCTCATTAATATAAGTTTCCTGGAGCTGGCCATTCATCCTTCTACTGCCGTGCAACTTAATATATCAACTGCCCCATTTGCTTTTCCCGAATGATACCAGATATCAATGTCCTAATCTTTTAATAGTTCAGGCCACCTTTGCTACCTCGGCCTTAAGTCCGTTGGCTTAGAAATATATCTTATGACCAGTACATGTCAACACAAATCCCTTACAAATAGTGACACCATAACTTTAAGCAAATATCGCAGCCGCTAGTTTAGGGTCATGTGGTTGGTAGTAATTTGTGTTCTCATGTGGCCACAATTGTCGTGACACATATGCTATTACTTTACCATGTTACAACAATATACCCCCGAGGCCAACCCCGAAAACATTACCATACATTGCCTAACATTCTTATGTCTTCGAAAGGCACTTACAATTGGTGTGAAAGTTACTTTATCTTTCTATTCTTGGACACTTTTCTCACATGCATCATTTTATTGGAACTTGATTGCCCTGTGTATAAGCTTTGTTAAGGGTATAGGGATAGCATAAAATCCTTCAACAATTCTCTTAATGGTCAGCCAACCCAAGAAAACGATGGCTCTCTGTAAGCATCGTAGGCCTTAACCAATTGTTCACCATTTCTATCTTTTGTGTAACATATTCCATCTCTTCATCCTATACAATGCATGGTCCTCTTGTGATTTTTTGAATACCATCACCGGATATGGTCACACACATATTGAAAAGTGTCTTGAACACCCTATTCATTAAACCCATAACAACTACAGGTGCATTCGCTAGCTCAATTGACATACTAAGAGTTCATAATAACCATACCATGTTTGTAATGCTGTCTTGGGTATATCTTCATCATTCACCTATAATTTGTTTTTTCATCTTCATTTATTTCATCATTTCACCATTCATTTCACCCTTTTTTTTTTCTAACCCCGTAACTAACCAACCAAATCATCAACTCTGGGGAGGGAATATTTATTCGAATCGTCATCTTAATCAGTTGCCGATAATCGACACACATTCTCACCGTGCTGTCTTTCTTTTATACAAATTATACAATTAACACTGGTGCACCCAAGGGAACATATTAGGTCTTACGAATCCCTCGTTCACCACGTCTTTCAACGTTTTCTGTTTGTTTCCCCAATTCCTATAACTTTACCGGGGCCATACTATATGAAGAAATAAAAATAGGCTAAGTACCTGACAACACAGTAATACCAGCTCATACTCGAGGAATGCATTTACCACCAGAATTGCTTGAAGAGTTGGTGGCTTCGCATCAGTATCTTTCACCCTTACCAAGTGACATGTGTATCCTTTAGAGTATCCTTTGTACTTGCTTTACTATGGGGAACAACTTTTTGTTTTCCACTTAGTGCCCCCACATTTCTTCTTTTGGGGAAAACGACAATATAACTTCTTAGTTCGGCAATCTACTATGGCACAATCCCGTTATACCATTACAATCCACTATTTCCAACTCAATAAGATCATCCGGTGTCTCATGACCACAAACAGTTACTATGCACTTATGATATACTCTTTTAACTTCAATAAATTCTCCGACTAATGTATAGACCTCATATGACATATCTAGTAATTCTGGTGTTCATTTGAATTTTCAGCAATTAATAAAATAACATATGCTAGTGTCGAATATGGGTCAATCCATACATGTATGGTACCTGTAGCTACCTCAAGAGAAGCCTCATTTTGTGGCCCGACATACCACATTAATAACAAACATTCAGCCCCAACTGACATATCCTTTTCTGTTGCCTCTGAGCTTTCATTATCTGTGCAAAAAGCCTGTATTCTGACTATATCAATATCTCTTTTTAAGATCGCAATGGTACAATCCATTTGTCCATATACCGATGCATTCTATCGGTCATAATGGCTACCACTTTTGGGGTATACCTAGACACAAAATTAAACCGAAGATTGTACTTTCTGACACTCATAGTTCTTTAGTAATGCTTTAGCAATTGATCCACATAAGCTTTTCGGACCTCATATGAGAGGTACTAGTCAAGGAATAGCGTTTTACATTCCTCTCAACTAGCTGGAAATACATCATTACACAGTCACCTATATAACATCTAGAGCTTTTTTTTTTTTTTTGGTCTATAAAGTCCTATGGGTCTTCATACAAGTCCGACCCAGTGAACATATCATTACTCATCATTGGGCCAGTTTGCCATAACATTATACAACAACTCTCTGAGTCAACATATACTCTCCATTGCTTAATTCTCGTTCAGTGGCATTTATAGGTGGTTCTGTGGATACTTCTCTACTTTTTGGCTAAGAAAAACCCATATAACAAATCCCATGTCAACCCTACCTTGACTAGCTTGGTCAAGTGGTCATTTACTCATTTCTTCTTCGGCAGGCATATCAACCTGCTTACCTTTGCTCTTATCTTGTCTGATAATCAGCTTTTGATTATGCAAAAGAAAACAATGTCAATGCATACATATACGTCCACCTACAACTTTGGCTCTATTGCACGATCTAGAAGTGAAGGAAAGAAACAACTCCTAAATGTCCCGTAGCCTCCTGCTTATCAATGTGGCGCGCAACACATCCATAAGCAAGACTCTACTCAGACACGGCTTTGTAGACACCCTTAGAACGACCTGCTCTGATACCACTTTTGTCACGCCCCCTACCCCCACGAGGCGTGATTGGCACCCGAAGCCGACAAGGCCCGAGAGAACCAATCTTTGCTTCTATTCATTCATATGCATGTCATAGGAAACACTACTATCACATAGAAGCAGGAGAAGCTAAAATCGGAAAGTATAGAACATGTGACATATATATATACACAATTGAGAAACTTAGTCGTTGAGGCCATCAAAATAAGACTCCATGTGACATCTTATTTACATACACCCACATACGTCTACAAAAGCCTCTAACAAATGCATTGACCAATGGCAACTGAAAGTCGGGACAAGTCCCCGCTTTACACAACACATACACCACCAAAATACATATACCACTGTGACTCGGAGAAGCCCCGAACTAACTGGAGCTCACCAATGAATCCGCACACAACTGATAACCTACAGGGGAGGCCTGTTAGTACCTGCACCTGCAACATTTAAAGTATGTTCCCCAAAAGGGGTCAGTACGAAAAAAAGTACTGAGTATGTAAGGCTCAGATGAAACTGTACAACACATGAATATTTCAATGAACTCAAGATAAATGAATAATCAATGTGAATAAGTCACCATTTGCATTTTTGGAAACCATGTGGATTGCTTTCATCACTTTCATTACTTTCTTTACATTTAATACTCACTTGTCAATGCATATGTCACACTGTACCCGGGCCCCTACTGATCAGTGGGTCTTTTCATATCATATCATCATGTAGGGATCGAGTCGAGCTAGGCTTATGCCCCTAGACTTGCCACCCTTGGGATCGAGTCGAGCTAGGCTTATACCCCTAGACTTGCCACCCATAAATCAATACATCGGGATCGAGTCGAGCTAGGCTTACGCCCCTAGACTTGCCACCCTTAAATCCATATCTCGGGATCGAGTTGAGCTAGGCTTACGCCCCTAGACTTGCCACCCGTACTTGATCATTGACCACATTTGCATTACTTTGATCTTTACTTTGAGGTTGTTACTTTGATAGTCATAGCATCACTTTGAACTTTGGAATATAGCATTGTTGGAAACTTTGGATCATTAACCAATGAGCGAGAGACATGTGAATAAACATCATGAGAAATATAATATTACTAGCACCTTGATACCATTGGAACCATTGGACAAGAATTCATGAATAAGGGACATAAGGAATATCACTATTGGAACATAACAATGAATTTGAGCTTTTGGAACACTACCCATGAATATAAGAAATGAGATTCACAATTGATCAATGAGTAGGAAATATATGACAATGACCATGGATAAGTGCATATGGGATACCTTAGTACATTTCGGAATAGGACTAGTGTGAAATGTCAATGTGAATACCAATTACCGTGTAGAAAAATACGGACAAGGAACCTTACATACCTTGTATTCTCAATACGAATATATAACCTTAGATGCGTATATAATAATCCCGCTCCTTCTTTATGTGTCACTCTACAACATAAATACATAACGAAATTCACATTAACCACCAACTACTCTTCAAATGCATATAACATCAATGAGTCACATAATTGTCCTTCAACATGTCATTTCCCCTTTACAAAACCATTGACAAAATTATTATTCCAAAAATTCCATAATATTCCCAACATTGACCAATACATGATAGTTAATATATTTCACCACAACACTTCTCCTTCACACTTTCTTATCCATATTATATCGCAAATAACCCATCAAATGACCTTAATACAACTCATAACACATATCGGCCAAAATTCCACAATTTCCACTTATAGACAAGAACAAGTTTAATACCAAAAATAACACCATACATGTTCATATTTTATCCATCCCATACTTTTTCATCAAAGGCACAAGGCCTAATTCACACTTGAACTCCATATACCACAAATCTCATACAAAAACACCAAGTACCATGACCAACTTTTCCAAGCACAACCAACATGATATACATATTCTTTTATGCATATAAGATATTAATCCATGAAAATAAATACTTACCAAGGCTTGGAATATGTTGATCTTGTCCCAAGAGTCAAAAGGAATTCTTTTGCTTTAGGGTTTGGAAATGGGAAATGTTGAGAAAATATCATAAAGGCATGAGAGGTCTTTGATGATAAAATCTGATCTTGGGGCCTTTATATAGACCCCAAGTCAATCTTAGCCATTCCTTGGCATTTAATGAGGTCAAAGTGGAAGAATGGGTCTTTTTGCCCTTTGGGCCAATTCTTTTATTTCCATTTTGTGCCTAATTTTGGGCCCAATAATACATATTCATGCAACCCAACAAATTTCATGTATTATTCACCATCTATCTCATGTTTACATAATTCCATAATGTTACGACAATATTCTCTTACGAGATTCTCATTCGTCGCCTCAATCACAAAATAGGAATTCTAGTCGCCCATGGCGACATTTTGGATCACTATTCACATTTCATGATTTGATCATGTAGGAGTATGTAGGAGTGTATTGAAGTGTTTGAATCTTTCACAATGCTCAACGAACTCCAAATAACCAAAAGAAACCATCCAAGAAGCGTCGTAGAATTACGTTACAAAACGGGTCCGGAAAGGCCTAATATTTGTTCCTTGTGCCACACCCCCTGAAACAGGGTAGTGGCGCAGGAAATGAAGCCCCTATAAATCAGGTGGCTTGCACCACACCCCCTGAAACAGGGTAGTGGCGCAAGTTTCAGTACCTTGCTGAATTTTTCGGCCATTTCTTCAATACTTGCATATCGTCCAATACCTTATCAAAACACTACAAAATACTTACTAAGTGAGCTTTATCATCAAGTAAACATGACTTCAAGTCACCAAATGAGGTTAGAATGTGTACAGGGTATTACCCAAATGCTCCACGAAAGCACAAAACACCTCCTACGAAGGTCTACTCGCATGTGCGTGGCCAAATTTAAATTTTCTCGTCATTAGCATTGCCAAATACATACTTATATCTCTCGACACCTAAGAAAACATTATTCAACATCATCAAGTAGGGTTGGGAAGGTACGGGGTGTTACAGTTTTCATGGCCAGTCCACAGAAAGACAAGAAATAATCAAAGATCTACATCAACTAGCTAGCTTGGGAGTTCGTCTTCTTGAAACTCCAAATGAAGGAATTATAGTGCAAAATGCAGCAGAATCTTCATTAGTAGCTAAAGTGAAGGAAAAACAGTATGCGGATCCTATTTTATTGCAGCTGAAGGAGAATGTACAACAAGGTTTAACAAAGGCATTTGATCTTACGCAAGAGGGAGTGTTTCAATGCCAAAGTAGATTATGTGTACCTGATGTAGATGAGCTAAGGAGACGGATTTTGACAGAGGCATATCATTCACGGTATTCTATTCATTCGGAAGTTACCAAAATGTATCATGATTTGAAAAAAATGTATTGGTGGGGTAACATGAAAAAGAACATTGCAGAATTCGTAGCCCAATGTCCAAATTGTCAACAATTAAAAGTAGAGCATCAGAAGCCTGGAGGTTATATACAATGTATAGATCTTCCAATATAGAAGTGGGACATTATCAACATGGATTTCACCACAGGTTTTCCTTGTACACTTCAAAAATTTGATTCCATATGGGTAATAGTTGACAGGCTTACCAAATCGACACACTTTCTACCAGTCAAGACCACCTACACAGCTGAAGATTATGCGAGGCTGTAACACCCCATACATTTTGAACTTATGTGACTACCTTAACATTTATGGTATTTTTAAACTTGAACTAGTTGGTGTATTGGGCTGAATTAATGGACTTAATTAAGGCCCAACAGGGGAAATAAGACATGGCCCAAAAGGAGAAATGATCCACTCCACCTTTGACCAAGTAAACACATTAATTAAGACCAAATGTTTGGCTAAGGATGGCCATGAGGGACTATATAAGGCAAAGAAAATCAGATTTTTATTCACCATTATACACTTGCACAATTCTAGAATTTTCCCAAGATATTTTCTCTTCTCTCAAACCCTAAGCAACTATTCCCTTTGGAAAAGATCATCCCCTTGCAATCTTTGGTAAGTGTTTAATCTTATGGTTTAATATATTATATGCATAAGAGGGTGTTTAAATCATGTTGGTTATGTTGACAAAGTGTTGAGCAGTCCACTATGTGTAAAACAGTCCACTTTTGCTCAATCAGTAAAGGACTTGCCTTCTATGTGGTTTAAAGTTGAAATGGGACTTAGGATCTTGAAGGAAGTGAATTATATGGATGACATGTCAACATGTTAATATGTGGTTATGTCCCTAACTTGCTTTCTCTTTGTGTATGACTTGTGGAATTGTTGTTATGAAATTGTGCATGGAACCGGTGGGGTATTGAAAGGAGAATATAGTCTTGTGATGTTTATGTACATTTTGAAACCATACTTGTTCATTGGCATCAAATTTAACCTAAAATATGGAAAGAGAAGCTTACTTATGGCCATGGATCATTTATTACAAAAATAGACCCAAAAGAGACCCATTTTATCAGAACCGGGCATCCGCCCTCGCGGATGAGGCACCTGTGTGCGCAAGTGGCTATGGACAGGGAAAGAAGGGCACCTGCAGCTGCACCTTACCACCTGCGGGCGCAGGTTGCTCCGCAGGTCCTTCCAGAAGTCTGTTTTGCTTGTTTTTGCTTCTCTTTGACCCTCCAAGGCCCCTGTACCCTTCTTGGATGCAATTATCAACTCATGGTACCCTTTGGATGGCTTTAAGGGGTAATCCAGAGGTATTTTAAATTGTATCAATTATGGATTATTTTTAATATGTTGTTGTGAAAGGTATTTAGGTGATTTGATGAAGTAAATGTGACGATGTGTTGAGGAGGAAGTGTAAAGTATAAACTTGGTATGAAATTCTATTGGTTTGTGATATCTAGGTGGATGTGTGAAATGTTTTGGTGGTATTGGTATGGTGATGCAGTAAATTGTATTGTAGGAGGGTGGAATGAAGTCATATGGCAGTCGTAGCTCATTATTATCCTGTGAACTCGTAATGTAGTTCGTTGTTAACATTAGCTCCGTTATGTACTTGTGTTGTAGAGTAATACGTAAGGAAGGAGCAGAATTGTTCTATTCACATATTGGAAAGATAAGGTATGTAAGGTTACTCATTTCCGTATCCTTTGGCAGCACCTATTGTTCACATCATTACCGCACTTGTTTCAATTTTGAAATGTTTCAAAGTATCTCAATTCAGGTTTGTCATATATTGTTATTCACGTGTCTCTTATTCATTGACTATGGTTCCAAAGCTCCAATAATGTTATAACCACCAATGTATCATTCTCACAAAAATGAAAGAAATGAACTAATGCATATTTGTTTGAGTACGGGTGGCAGCTTTAGGGGTGAAAGCCTAGCTCAAGTTGATCCCGAGATTATTGGATCAGGGGGCAGCTTTAGGGGTGAAAGCCTAGCTCAAGCCGAACCTGACAGGGGGCAGCTCTGGGGTGAAAACCTAGCTGAGCCAAACCTGATATATTGATTATACTCTGGGGGCATAAGCCTAGCTCGAGCCGATCCCAATGTTTTCCCACTGATCAGTAGGGGCCCGAGCATATATGATGATAGTGATAATAATATGAACGCAAAAGGAAAGGAATGAAAGTAATGTGCATGGTTCCACACATACAGAATGGTGGTTTATCCCTATTGTATATTCACTTGTATATGATTTCATTTGAGTTCCTATATTTCATGCAGTTACTTATAGCCTTACATACTCAGTAAATTCTTTCGTACTGAAGCCCCTTGGGGGACTTACCTTACTTGCTGCAGGCACAGGAGCTAGTAGACCTCCACAGTAGGATACGGGTCATCTGCAGACTATTGGTAAGCTCCAGATTGGTTCGGGGCTTTCCGAGTCACTTGTATACATTTGTTTTGGTATTGTGTAATGGTTGTATAAAGCGGGGACTTGTCCCCACTTTAGGTTGGTTATGTATCTGTTAGAGGCTTTGTAGACTTTGTAAGACAAACGAAGGAATGTATGTCCATTTTGACATGGTGGCCCTAACGGCCAAGTTTCATATCTATTCGAATGTGTTTCCATGACTTTCATCTTTGACATCTTGTATCTGTATGACTGAATGTTGTTCACTCAGGGACATGCATATAAATGTACGCGATCATAGGTTGGTTCTCTCGGGCCTTAACGGCTTCGGGTGCCAGTCCGCCCTATTGGGATTTGAGGTGTGACAGAGGCTGTATATTAAAGAGATAGTTCGACTTCATGGAGTTCCAAACTCCATTATATCAGAAAAGGGAGCTCAATTTACTGCACACTTTTGGAAGTCTTTTCAGAAGAATTTGGGAACCTAAGTGAATTTCAGTACGACTTTTCATCCTCAAATAGATAGACAAGCAGAACGTACCATACAAACACTTGAAGATATGCTACGAGCTTGCACATTGGACTTTAAAGGTAGTTGGGATGATCATTTACCTCTTATTGAATTTGCCTACAATAATAGCTATCATTCAAGTATCAAAATGGCGTCGTACGAAGCTTTATATGGAAGAAAGTGTAGTTCACCAATTGGATGGTTTGAAGCGGGTGAAACTGCCTTATTTGGGCCAGATCTTGTTCATCAAGCTATGGAGAAGGTTAAGGTGATACAACAGCGGCTACAAATGGCCCAAAGTCGACACAAATCATATGTCGATGTTAGAAGAATGGGGCTAGAATTTGCCATAGGTGATTGGGTATTCTTGAAGTGTCACCAATGAAAGGGGTAATGAGATTTGGGAAGAAAGGAATTCTAAGTCCACGTTATATAGGGCCATATAAGATTGTCCGAAGATTTGGTCAAGTTGCGTATGAATTAGAACAACCCCAAGAACTTTCCACAGTTCATCCAGTGTTTCACGTTTCAATGCTTCGAAAGTGCATAGGAGATCCATCTTATATTATTCCCACTGAAGATGTACAAGTTACAGAAGATTTCACCTATGAAGAAGTACCTATTGCTATTCTGGATCGACAAGTTAAGAGGTTAAGAAATAAAGACGCAACTTCTGTAAAAGTGCTTTGGAAAAATCAGCAAGTAGAAGAAATCACATGGAAAGCTGAGGAAATGATGAAGTCTAAGTACCCGCATTTATTTCAAACGACAGAGAAAGTTCAAGATGCGGAATTGGAGCAATAACAAGTAAGTATATATAAGCATTATGTGTATGTAATAACATGAAGAATGAACTTAGACTTGAATTTGCTTAGATTGGATAATGTTACTAACATTCGAGGACGAATGTTCCTAAGGGGGGAAGGATGTAACACCCCGTACATTTCCGAACTTATTTGACTACCTTAACATTTATGGAATTATTTAAACTTGAGATAGTTGGTGTATTACCCACTAAATTTTTTGGGCGGAATTAATATTATATTTATGGACCTAATTGAGGCCCAAAATTAAGTAAAAAGACATGGGCCCAAAAAGGGAGATGTCCATTAAAAATGGACCAAGTCTACACATCATTATACTTGGACTTTTTGACCAAAAATTTGGCTAAGGATAGACTTGAGAGAGAGGGTTAAGAGGGAGTATTTAAGGCTGAAATTCAAATTATTTTCCACACAATACACTTGCCAAAAATCAGATTTTCAATCAAACATATTTTCCTCTCTCTAACCTTAGCAACCCTAATTTTCCTAAGGACTTTTTGGACAAATCTTCCCCTTGAAAGCCTTGGTAAGTGTTTACCCTTATATATTAATATATTATATGCATAAGAGGTTGTGTAAATCATGTTGGTTATGTTTAAAAAGTGTTGAGTAGTCCACTATTTGTAAAACAGTCCACTTTTGCTTAATCGCTAAGGATTTGCCTTTTATGTTGTTTAAACTTGAAAGGGGACTTAAAGTCTTGAAGAAATTGAATTATATGGACTAAATTTTAGTATATTTAAGTGTGGTTATGTCCCTAGTTCATTCCCCTTGTGTATGGCTTGATGGAAATGTTTATACGTGTTTGTATATGGAACGTTTGGCGTAGTGAAAAGAGACTACTTTCTTGTTATGTTAAAGTGAAATCTGAAACTGTGTGGACTGTTTTTGGTATATTGTTGTGGAATTTATTTATGTGACTTGATGAAATAAATATGTGGAGTTGCATTGAGGTAAAAATGTGAAGTATGCACTTGGTGGGAAATCTTGTCGGTTGTGATGTCTATGTTGGTTTGTGGACTGTTTTGGCATTGTTGGTGTTGTGAGGTAGTAAATTGTATTGTAGGAGGGTGGAATGAAGTTATGTGGCAGTAGGAAATAAGGTAGAATGATATACCATGTGTTTGGGATGTTGGATAGTTTTTACTTCCCGTTAAGTGACTAATTACCGTCTTGTGAACTTGTAATGTAGTTAGTTGTTAATGTTAGCTCCGTTATGTACTTGTGTTGTAGAGTAACACATAAGGAAGGAGCTGAATTGTTGTATTCACATTTTTGTAAAGATAAGGTATGTAAGGTTACTCTTTTCCGTATCCTTTGGCAGCACCTATTGTTCACATCGTTACCGAACTTGTTTCCACTCTGCAATGTTTTAAAGTATATCATTTCAGGT
The DNA here is from genome assembly GCA_031232105.1 of Capsicum rhomboideum. Classification (NCBI taxonomy): domain Eukaryota; kingdom Viridiplantae; phylum Streptophyta; class Magnoliopsida; order Solanales; family Solanaceae; genus Capsicum; species Capsicum rhomboideum. The sequence goes on along the minus strand of CP124709.1, from coordinate 135,023,274 downwards.
TTGTTAGCAATTGTTATTCACATGTCTCTTATTCATTGACTGTTTTGACATTGTTGGTGTTGTGAGGTAGTAAATTGTGTTGTAGGAGGGTGGAATGAAGTTATGTGGCAGTAGGAAAGAAGGTGGAATGATACACCATGTGTTTGGGATGTTGGATAGTTTTTACTTCCCGTTAAGTAACTAATTACCGTCTTGTGAACTTGTAATGTAGTTAGTTGTTAATGTTAGCTCCGTTATGTACTTGTGTTGTAGAGTAACACATAAGGAAGGAGCTGAATTGTTGTATTCACATTTTGTAAAGATAAGGTATGTAAGGTTACTCTTTTCTGTATCCTTTGGCAGCACCTATTGTTCACATCGTTACCGAACTTGTTTCCACTCTGCAATGTTTTAAAGTATATCATTTCAGGTTTTTTAGCAATTGTTATTCACATGTCTCTTATTCATTAACTATTGTTCCAAAGCGCCAATAATGTTATGACCACCAATGTAACAATCTCACAAAAATTAAAGAAATGAAGTAATGCATATGTGGTTGAGTACGGGTGGTAGCTTTGGGGGTGAAAGCCTAGCTCAAGCCGACCCCGATTGATTATTGGATACAGGGGGTAGCTCTGGGGGTGAAAGCCTAGCTCGAGCCAAACCTGATTTATTGATTTATGGGTGGTAGCTCTGGGGGCATAAGCCTAACTCGAGCCGATCCTAATATTATTTACCACTGATCAGTTGGTCCCGGGCATTGTATGATTGACATTGATATATTGATATAAAGGAAAATGTAAAGAAATGAATGTAATGTACATGGTTCCACATATATAGTACGGTGGTATATCAGTATTATCTATTCACTTGTATTTGATTCCATTTGAGTTCCTATATTTCATACAGCTACTTATAGCCTTACATACTCAGTACATTCTTTCGTACTGACGTCCCTTGGGGGACCTACCTTACGTACTGCAGGCACATGAGCTAGTAGACCTTCACAGTAGGGTACGGGTCATCTGCATGCTATTGGTGAGCTCCAGGTTGATTCGGGGCTTTCTGAGTCATTGTATATATTTTTGGTACTGTGTAGTAGTTGTATAAGGCGGGGACTTGTCCCGACCTTAGTCATGGTTATGTATGTCTTTTAGAGGCTTTGTAGACCATTGTAAAGTCTAACGTAGAAGTGTTGTACCTTTCTGACGTTGTGGCCCCAACGACCAATTCTCGTATCTATTTTGAACGTCTTTACATGACTTCCGCCATCGATATATTATTTCTACTTGTGGCAGAATTTTAGTGCATTTAGTGACATGCATATGAATGTACACGATCATAGGTTGGTTCTCTCGGGCCTTAACGACATCGGGTGCCAGTCTGCCCCAATGGAATTTGAGGCATGACATATATATATATATATTTGTATTTAAAAACTTCATTAAATATGTAAAAAATTTACTTCATAATTGTTGGGTTTGAAATTGAGAGGGCGTTATGCGGAAGCTTATAATTGCAAATCATAGAGGCGATAATTCAGATGACAATAAAAAGTTATACTAAAAAGCATATTATTTGATATATTTTGGTCAAACGATCTACATATTAAAAACCTCATATTAAAAAAGCATAAAACCCATTGGGAGAAATCTTCCCCTAAACAAGACTCTTTAAGGACTACATTATGGACGTTATTGTGTTATGGTATGAGAAGAAGGGTCTTCTATTTATAGAGGTCCAAAACCTTTCCTCCAAGCAAGAAATATACCAAATATGGTAGAGTTTTATACTTTCCTTTTAGGAAAAGTAAAAGTAATTATAGTATTACTTTTATTTTTCTTCCAAGAAAAATAAAACTTAAATTTGGTAAGAAAATCAGGGCAAAAACCCTAACAAATCTCTCCTTTTTGGCTGAAATTTCTTGACAAAACTTGATCCTCCTTCTTCACATGTATGAGCTTCGTTCTTCACATAATCTTTACCACTGTTGTTTGGCATGCTTTAAAATGGAGTTTTTTGGGTTAAAAATATGAGTCTTTTTGGGTTAAAGATATTGAAGCCCTTTGCAGGGTTAAAAGTGAGCTTTATTTTTAAAAATGTAGCAGTAGGATTGTTGAAAATATGATTGACAATTGTCTCCACATGTATGATTTTTTTTTTTTGACTTTTTTTTTTTGACAAAAAATATTCACTATCGTCAAGTTGGTTGCAACTTGGATCTTTACATGTCTTCAATTTAAACCATCGGACCCATAGGATCGTTGGCTCTGATACCACTTGTTGGGTTCGAAATCGAGAGGGCATCATGCGGAAGCTTATAATTGTAAACCATAGAGGTGATAATTCAGATGACAATAAAAAGTTATACTAAAAAGCATATTATTTGATATATTTTGTTCAAACGACCTACATATTAAAAACCTAATCTACATCTACATCTACAATCTACATCTACAATATATTAAAAGTGTGAAGACTCTTAGAAAAGTGATTTGAACATTTTACCCTTGATTAATAGACTCTGCAATAGACAAAACTGTCATTTACTATTTTTCTTAAATTATTATTTATTGTTATTTAGTTTTAGGATTCACTTTTGGATTAGGATTTCTTTACACCAATTATTTTGATCCTTTAGGTTTAGGACTATTTTATACGGCACTTTATTATTAGAAATTATGTAGTATTTTCTTTATTTAGCTTTTGATGTCACTTTTATAAGATTTAAGACTATTTATTGGTATTGCAACCGTAGGTTTCAATATTAAATACTTACACGGCACTTTAACATTAGAAAAGTAGATTATGTATTTTTTTGGCTATTTAACTTTCTATATTTTTTTAAGTTTGGGAGTCTTTTGTTAGGTTAGTTAAGACAAAAGGTAATGTCAATTTTTTTCAATATTAAATACTTACATGGCACTTTAATATTAGAAAAGTAGATTATGTATTTTTTGGCTATTTAACTTCCTATATCTTTTAAAGTTTGGAAGTCTTTTGTTAGTTTTTTTTAAAATCTTAATTAGAATTATCAGAATATTTTTTTTGGAGAAAAAGTTTTGGATTTTTATAAATAGTGCATTCGTTCCTCCCACAAACAATATATTAAAAGTTTTGTTTAGGCGAAATTATTCTGTCAATAAATATATTTTTTTTTAAATCAAAGAGGGTCAGAGACCCATTTATTAACAAATCTGTCAAGGCCCAATGCTAGGCTCATCTGTCTAAACAAATAACAAAATAAAAGTAAAAAACAAAAAAGAAACAAAAGGGCAAAAACAGAAAACTCTGGAAATACAATAGGAAAGTGAGGCTCTTCTTCATCTTCAACTAACTATGATGTTGATCGGCATGTCGAAGCCTCACCAGTGCAAAAAAATTGGGTCTTTCTTCCACTAATTGAAGCTGCATCAGTCTGAATAACATGGAGCTTGGGTAGATTTCACCTTCGACATTTAAAATTCTCTCAAGTGTCATTAATTTTTTCAATATGTTTATGTTTCTTTTATTTTAGTTTTCTTAATATGATTTATCACTGTCAAAGTTTAGCTCTTTTTCAATTTTGATGTTGTTTGTTATATTGTAGTCAAAAAAAGCCAAGACAAAAGGTAATGTCAATTTTAAGGTCAGATTTTGATTGGAGAAAGAATTGTGATTGACAAGAGTAAAAGCATCAATGTCTTCATTTGGAACTTCTAAAAGTACATGTATATTTATTTCTTAAGAGCTTATATTTTTTTCTTTGATATTTATTTAATTTAAATATATTTATTTTTCAAGAGCTTATATTTTTTTCTTTGATATTTATTTAATTTAAATATACTGTTAAATGTACTTGCATATATCTTTAAAGTCGTCTACTCATTGATTTGAATACATGCAACTTTCTTCTTTAACGTTGAACACACGTACACTAAACTAGTATTGAAAAAACATAAAACCTATTGGGAGAAATCTCTTCCTAAACAAGACTCTTTAAGGACTACATTGTGGATGTTATTGTGTTATGGTATGAGAAGAGGGGTCTTCTATTTATAGAGGTCCAAAATCTTTCCTCCAAGCAAGAAATAAACCAAATATGGTAGAGTTTATATTTTCCTTTAAGGAAAAATAAAAGTAATTATGATATTACTTTTATTTTTTTTCAAGAAAAGTAAAACTTAAATTTGGTAAGAAAATTAGGGCAAAACCCTTAACAAGAATTCAGTTATTACCAATTGAAGTTGTTGATCTAAAATCCAGAACTCATTAAGTTCAAATTCTGATTCCGCGTGTATATTGGCTTTTATATGATTCATAGAATATCGTTTAAGGAGACTATTCATCATACTTTCTATCATCTCAATATTAATAAGTCTTCAGTTACTTCGTTACCTAACTTGCCTTAATTACAGATGTGGGAATTTTCCAAGGTTTAGAGAAATATTTCAGTTTATGTGGGCCCTAAGGACTTGACAAACTGGAGAAGACCAAAAATCAACCAAGTCTTCCATAGCCATTACTTTCATTGCTCTCAACTATATATTTGTTTTATTTCCTACTCGGTGTACGGGCCGGTATTTATATCGGGGATCAATTAAATCTGATTTCAAATTAAAAAATCCCACATTGGATATAAAACGCTTTCTAACAAAGGTGACCCGTATCCAGTAGAATTCTTCTGGTTAAGATGAAGGAAATTATGTCGAGCGGGTATAACTATGGAGGCAAAATTATTTCTCTAATCGACCCAAAGACTTGTCCAAGTCAACCAAGTCTTGTTTTCATTTTCTATAGCATTGTGTGGTGAAAAGTTGTGCTACATCTAGTAAAGTTATGCGATCATCTGTTCTATTTTATCTTATATGGTACTTTTTTCTTCGTAGTTTTCTTTTAAAACAAACATCTGATATTTTTTTTACATTTGCAAATAATTAATTTAAACCTTTTATTTTATCATGAATAATAAATGACATCACATATTTAAGATAACAAAATTATTATTATTAAAATTAATCATACACTTGAGAAATGACGCATAGTATTATTTTTTGACGAAACGATAGTAGTCGTATGAGTTATGGCTGAATAGTCTTGCTTTCATAATCACTAGAATTATGTGGTTATGAAATGTAGTAACTTATAAATAGTTTTACATGATTTGCATATTTTATAGTTGATCGTAACGTTTTTGTTATCCTTTTATCCCCAGGACATAATCTGGAGACTTTTACATACAAAATTACTTTTCAGGTATGATAATGTAAAAATTATGTTACACTCTCGATCTAGAATAATGCAGTTATAGCAGTCATTCTTTTGTAGTTTAATTATCTTGACGAGACTATATATATGCAAGGATGGTGATGTGGAAAAGCGGGTTTGAGGCAGGAAGGGGCAGGTCAGTCCTTATAAGACAGGCAGGACGGTCAAAGCTATGAGATTTTCAAAACTATGCGGTGCAGAATGGGGAGAGTTAGGTGATCATCAATTGTTTTTTTACCCAAGATGGAAATATAGAAATGTTATTAGTTATTACCACTTGAAATCATTATTTTAATATTCAGAACTCATAAAATTGAAATATTGACTTCTCTTGTATTTTAGTTCATCTCAATATATTAATACATCTTCAATTACGTAACTTGCCTTAATTCTTCATATGGGAATTTTCCATGTATTGAAGCTAATTTTAGCGAAATTTTCCAGGTTATGTGGGCCCTGAGGACTTGCAAACTGAAGAAAACCAAAAAATCAACAAAGTCTTGCAGCCGTAAATATGGTGGCAAAATTATGTCCAAATTGGTAGGGTTACCATTATCCTTTTTGTAGTGATGAATCTTGTATGTGTTCCTAAGAAAAGAAATTTGTCCATTTTTTGGGGTCTCACCAAGTCTTTTTTTTTTTTTTTTGGTTTCTCCTCTGACCTTTGATATCTGCATTAGAGTCCGACTAATTCAATATCCAAGTAACTATTCGAGAAAAAGATCTCAAGCTCACTCAAGAACAACAAAATATTGAAAAGGAAAGAAGAAATTAACAGGCAAGTTGCTGAAGAAATATATCAAACATTTAATGATGCAGAAATAAAGGACACTAACTCAGTAGTGTTTTCAACTGAAATGAGAAACTTAATTAAGGACCAAATAACAACTACCAGAGACTAAGTCAAAAACACAGTAAAAAACTTAAAAGAAAGCTGAAGTAACTTTTTTCTTCTTCTTTTTTTTGAATCACTTTATTCAACAATAACCAAGACTAGGTTAATTGAATTCTTCTATCTGATAAACTAGCCTTTTAGATAACACTCTCTTGATTTGCACTGGAATTGAAGCTTTAATTTAAAAATGAAAAGAAAACTAAAGATGTAGGGTGTGTCGGTTAGAAAAAAAATGCTCTTCTTGGAAAATAAGTGGATTTAATAATTTTGTTTTGTTCTGTACGTTAAGAAAATATTATCCTAAAAACATTTGTATTAAAACATCGATAGAAAATACTTGGTGGTAAGAATTTAAGAAAAATCAGCCAACTTCATCTTTCTTAGTACTATTTGGACTTTCAACATTCGTATCAGAAATCAATCTTGTGTCTCGTTGTTCTTCATGAATCTGTTCTATGCACATGTTTTCCCGTGTGAAGAAACAACAGGAGATTGGTTGGCCTATTCTGGCATGCCGGAAACAGACTCTGGGAGATCTCTGTCCAGCCTCATCATTGGGACTGCATTGTCTCTCCCACCATCACCTGTACCAAAAGCCGACTGTGATACTGTCACGCCCCAAACTCAGGGAGGCGCGACTGGCACCTGGTGCCATACTTGACTAAGCATATCAATTGAAACCAAATCAAACAATATTAGTGGACCATCAAGGCTTCTATATTAGCGGAAATACAACAGAGATAAACTTGAATATGACCAAAGTATAATGCAAGGCCAACCAGACTATAATTGACTACCAGACCCACAACAACTGTCTACAAGCCTCTAGGATGAGAAATCGCTAACCGCTAGTCGGGACAGGCCCCGTAGTACCTATTAAATATACAAAGTCAAAACAAACTCTAGACTCAGCAACTCCGAAAAGAACGGAGCATACCAGCCATCAGCTGAACTCGATCACACGCAGCAAGGACCCCCTTCCACCTAGTAACCTGCACGCATGAATGCAGTGCCCCCCCGGCAATGGGGACGTCAGTACGAAAGAATGTACTGAGTATATAAGGCTATAAGTAACTGTATGAAATATAGGGGCTCAAATGGAATCAAATACAAGTGAATAGTCAATAATGATAAACCACCGTTCTGTATGTGTGGAACCATGTACATTGCTTTCATTACTTTCTTTGCTTTTACGTTCATATCAATATCAACATCAATCATATCATGCCCGGGACCAACTGATCAGTGGTAAATAACATTGGGATCGTCTCTAGCTAGGCTTATGCCCCTTTGAGCTGCCACCCATAAATCAATAAAACAGGTTCGTCTCTAGCTAGGTGTCATGCCCCCAATCCCATCGAGACATGATTGGAACCCGTAGCCGATAAGGCCCGAGAGAACCAACCTTTGCCTATGTTCAACCATATGCATAACATAAGCATCACCACCATTACGTAAGAACTTGAAAGACGAATAACAGAAAACATGGGACATATATATATACATATGAAACTTGGCCGTTGAGGCCATCGAGACAAAACAACATATGCCTTTTACACTGATACACCCACATCCGTCTACAAAAGCCTCTAACAAGAGCATTGACCAAAATAAATCAAAAGTCGGGACAAGTCCCCGCTTTATACAACATGTACAAAATCAAAACACATGTACAACAGTGACTCGGAGAAGCCCCAAACTAACTGGAGCTCACCAAAGATCTGCAACACTGACAATCTACTGTGGAGGCCTACTAGTACCTGCGCCTGCAGCAAGTAAGGTAAATTCCCCAAGAGGGGTCAGTACGGAATAAGTACCGAGTATGTAAGGCTCAAATGAAACTATATAATACATGAACATATCAATGAACTCAATACCAATAATTAATCAATGTGAGTAAGTCACCATGCAACATTTTGGATACCAAGTGTATTGCTTTCATTACTTTCTTTACATTCAACACTGGTTAGTCAATACATATGTCACAATGTACCCGAGCCCCGACTGATCAGTGGGTCTTTACATAACATATCATCATGTTGGGATCGGGTCGAGCTAGACTTACGCCCCTAGACCTGCCACCCATAAATCAATGCATCGGGATCGGGTCGAGCTAGGCTTATGCCCCTAGACCTGCCACCCATAAATCAACATATCAAGTTCGGCTTGAGTTAGGTTTTCACCCCCAGAGCTGCCCCCAGTCAGGTTCGGCTTGAGCTAGGCATTTTGCCCCCAAAGCTGCCACCCGTACTTGATCATTGACCACATTTGCATTACTTTGTTCATTACTTTGAGATTGATACTAGGATAGCCATAACATCACTTTGAACTTTGGAACATAACATTGTTGGAGGCTTGGGATCATTAACCAATGAGTGAGAAACATGTGAATAACTTGGAAACATAACATTATTAGAACCATAACACCATGGGAACCTTTGGACAATAATCCATGAACAAGAGACATAAGTATAATCACTATTGGAACATTGGATTTGAGCTTTCGGAACATTAACCATAACCATGAATATACGACATGAGGTTCACAAATGATCAAAGAGTAGGAAATATATGACAATGACCAATGATAACCGGATATGGAATACCTTAGCACATTGTTTTGCGGGAAAATGACTAAGATTTGTTTGAATTCGAAAAACTTAGGAAAAGCTTCAAACTCAATTTTGAACAGAGTCGCCACTTAATTAATTTAGGAAAATTAAGAAAAACCTTTGAAAGAATCTTTAAAGATTTAAAACAGAAAAATCTTTAAAAAATAAGAAATCCGGGTAAGTAATTCCTATTAATACTCTTGGAAGGTTGTTAAGGCACCAAAAGCATCCGCTAACTCGCGGTTGTCCAATCTGTTTAAAAACTAACTCTATTTGACTAACTTGACTTTAGAAATATATATTTTGAGGAAAAGGTAATTAAAAGTTGGAACTAAATGCAAAGTGGAAAAATTTGGAAATTGGGAGAAACAATATGGTGATTCCCACTTTTAGCTAGCTTAAGAAATGAACAAAGGCTTGCAAAATTGATTTTTAGTTTTCAAAACAATTCTGTTAACTTAAGTAAGTAAGAAGCTATGCCAAAAGTGATGAATTGATTTAATCAAGAAAATAGCAACTCTCGAAGGGATTCGACTAAGCTAAGGAAAATAATTGTTTGTTAGAACATTAAAGCAATATCAAAGCAAATAGATGAATTCAAGTCTTTTGAAGGCCCAAATTCATATAAAAATCTCTGTCCTAATCTATTTAAAGGCTCAAAGAAGCCCAAAACCTGTCCTAAAACTAAACAAGAGGGCTTTGGCCCAAGCAAACTTCAATTAATGGGCTTCAACCCATTTGCATTTTTCAGCACCTACACCTTGTACCATTTTCCGTATATTTCGCGTATACTTAGTGTATATCAGTTGTGTATCGATCCTTTTGGGATGTGGCTTGGCTTGACTCGAAAGCGAATGGGCCTTCTTGGCCCATTTAAGAAGATGCAAAAGGAAGGGAGGCCGTATGGACTCAGATGGATATCACATGCCACAAAAAAAGATAAAAATTAATATAAGCTCTAGGAGGAATAATTAATGACTTAATAAAATAACGCAAACCATATTTAATAGCAATAATCAAGGAAGAACAGTAAAGTATAGCCAAATCAGGAAAAGGTAAAAGAGATTTATATGCAATTTGAAACAAAAGATCATGATTCGATTAGTGGAGAAGAAGCATCAAGTATTTTCGGAAGTTTTACATCTAAACAAGTATCATATCCTAAAGCATGGAAACAAAAAAAAGAAAGGAGAAAAGAATGTGATCATCGAAATACCAACATCTTTTCTGACTAGTTTGAAACAGACATTAAACATACAAGGATGTGAGGGCAAACAAAAGTTCTGATTCACACACCAACAAGAAAAAACTAAATTATGAGAGATTGAGAAACCCAATTTTAGCTAAGACTGATCCTTGACTAGGATCTACAGCTGATCCTAGTCTCACAGTTGATCAAGTAAAGAAGAAAAGAAGAGGTAAACAGTCAAATAAATCAACGATTTGATCCAAACAAGGCCCATCCTTTTTGAAGCTCAATTGCACTTTGAGGTGAGGTGGTTTTCAGTGTTTCAGAGGGACACACATATTGCCTTGTCCTTGTACTGGAATCAAACTCTTCCCTTAGTATTTGGGCTTCAAAAGTGGCCATGAGGAAAGAAAGAAGAGAGGAAAATAGAGATGGAAAGGAGATGAAGGGGAGTAACAGAGGGGGTAAAGAGTAAAACAGTAATAGAACTTTGAAAGAGAAAGCAAAGTCTCTCAATATGTATGAACAGATAGTTATTAAGGAAGAACACAGAAAGAGAGCATTTATTATCAACTGTAGCATAAAACACAAATCTCTTTAGAGAACAAAGAAACCAGCTATGGAGCAACTTGTTTTATGTTTAAAATTCAAACTTCGCAAATTTACTCCAAATACTCCTAAGTGATATAATGAGCCACTGGAAATACTTAGCCTGGCTTATCCCTTATTTTGAGCAAATGTATTCACACATATATCAAAATCTCCAAGGGATCATTACCTAGGCTTTGGTCTTTAAGGCTTCACTAGTCCTTTCCTGGTATCATGAACCAAGGAGGACTATGAGTGAACCTTTAATTTTAAGACACACAAAGAACCTATAAAGATGACTGAAACAGTTTGTAGAGAAAAAGAAAAGAAAGAAAAAAGAAGAAGACATTTTTCAAGGCAAAAACAGTTTTGAAAATCGCACAAGAAGAGATCAATATGTATCCAAGCAATCTTCACTTAATAATATAAGGAAACACATTGTTTTGGTCGTTTAAAACTATCCACATTGTTTTGGTCATTTAAAACTATCCTACTTCCCTCTTTAACGAATCACAAGGATTAAAGTGCCAAAATATACTAGAGGAGTCCTAGGATTACTTAGTATCAATGTGACCTACCCGTCTACTTCTACTTGACATTTCTTCAATCAAGAGAAGCTTTGGGAATAGTCTGATTTAACATACAAAAGAAAACAAGCAGCAGGCCAAACTGAAGGCTAAAAGACTCAAAACTTGGATGAATGGACTAAGCAATACTCGCAAGGAAACACATTCGATCAACTAAGCTGGTTTCATCCTTCTCATCTTCTTGACAAGTTCAAAAGAACTTTTACATGTCAAAAGGGTCATGGATGGATCTTTAGATGAAATCCTTTCATTTAAGAACCTACTCCACTGTTCCCATCAACATTGTGAGTCGAGAGTACTTGGGAGAGGTTCTACCATACTCAAAGAAAGTAGAACAACCAAAACAGTTACTAAAACAGAAACAAGAGACCTTAAACTAAAATGTCAAACTAAAAGAAAGACCAAGGCAAGTAAGCATTTGATTAAAGGAAGACAGTGATCAACGACACAAACAAACATTCAAACTAGGGGAGACGATGAATTAAAGGCTGATAATTATCACAACAAAACAACATGTTTTAAGAAAAAGATAAAAGAAATAAGAAATTGAGATAACAGGCTAAAGCTGAAACGAGAAACATTGAGCCAGGCAACGTAACCACCTAAGGCAAGGATATTAGTTCAACACAACAACATGATAATCACAATTTCACTTCACAGAAATCCTAGGGCCTTCGAGGCCTCTACAGCACAGAATCCCACCAACATCAGTACACTAATCAAATCTACACGCTAATAAAAGGAATAACTATTATGAAAGAAAACTAAAAGAGGGAAGGTGTTTACTTTTTTTCGGGCAGCCAACCGGGACTTAAGCCGTCGTCGGAATCCTCTAGCCACCACCGAAACACCACCACTAATCGAAATTCTGGGCTCAAAGGAGTCTTACAAGAATTTCGAAAGAAAATTAACTAAAGGGAAATCTTTAGCTTGAAATTCCCTTTGCTCGAAAATTCTTATTCTCGAGGCTTTTTGCTCGGAAGTTTTTCACCTCTCCGACTTCTTTTAATAGTGAAAACAGTAAAGGTATTTATAGAATGAAAATTCTATGGATTTTGGGTTTGCAAGCGATGTGGGAGCAATGAATTCGAAGGGCGTTTTGGGGATTTCGGATGAGGGATAAGGCTGAGCTGTTGGATTGTACCATTTTGGTACGAATTTCAGGAATTTCGTATAAAAATCAGAAAATTGAGTGGATAATCATTGGGGTCTTCTGGAAGCTTCACTCATACGACTGCCCGTGCTTTGCACGCTGAGGCTGTATGAACCTAGCACGAGATGAGGGAGAACAAAGAAAATTGAGGCGTCATCGTATGGTGTTGGGGGAAAGGGTCGCTGGTTTGCTGTTGATGTCGTTGTGGGTATTGTTGTTGTTGTCGGGTTAAGGGTTAAAGAAGAAGAAGAAGGGGCTATAAGGGTGATGTGGGCCGGGTTTGGGTTATAGGAGGTGGGCCAGTAGAAGTTAGGATTTAAATGATTAGGAATTAGGCTAATTTAAGAAATAGCCTAACTGTTAAGGATTTAGCCAAATCCATTTAGGATTTGACCCAACTAAATTTAAATATAGTCAAATGCTTTGCAATTGTAGTCAAATCAATTACAAACGTGGCCACATTTGACATTCGACTAAATTAAAAATAGGATTGAGACGAATTGGCACCTAATTTAATTACGAGCTTCTCGATTTAATAAAATTAAAATAATTGGCTTTCTGAAATGATTTATTTCAAGGTGAAAGCGGATTTAAATCAAATTATTCTTGATTGAATCAATTCTTAAAAGACAAACTCCGATCAGAAGACGATCTTAGTAAAAATGCATTTAAATAATAACAATCATGCGATCCCTATCATTTGAATACAGAGATGCATGATCACTATTCAAAATGACAAAATTATCCCGAAAATCACTTAGAAAATCCTTAATCCAAATAAAATAATTATTTTAATTTTATTTTAAAAAATCGGAGAAGCTCAAAACTAAACTAGTTTATGGAGGGCAAAAATTAGGTGTCAACAACTGCCCCCTCCCTTTGGGTAGGGTGAATGCAAGTAACCCTGGGCAAAGGGAGTTTGACGTTCCTAATTTTGTCCGACCACAGATTCGTTTCTCGAAAGCAATTGGTTTTTCGCATGAATCTTAAAGAATTATGGCCGGACCCTAGTTTCGGGTTTCCTACATATCTCAAGTTAAATGAGAATTCAGGCCACTTGTAATTCACAATGCTTGAGATTAAGCACGGTATTTTAAAGAATTCCAAAGGCTATCTCGGTTTTGAATTTTAGAGAGACCGAATAGCTGGGGAATGAGAGGATTGGGGGGAGTTTGGAATGCAGTTGAGTTTTCAACAAAGAGTCCAGCCTACATATCCCCAAGATTCATAGAATCAGACTGCTTGGAGTTTGACTCAATCGGTAGAAAAGGTAGCCTTTTTATGCTAAGACGACATTCGCCTCAGGATGAGTGACGAACAGTTAAGCTAGGGAGAAAAGGCTTGTAATTATTACAATTACAAAATGTGGGTATTTCACATCCCTAGGTAAGATTTTACCTGGACATAGTCTCCAAAGCTCGAGGTGTATTGTCATTCGAATATAAAGGAAGGAAAAAGTTACCTTCGGTGTAAGTTTAAAAATACCCCGAAAGTGAAACTGAAACCAAAATATTTTGAAATAACCACATTCCTTTTAGTAAGGGTGTGGTTTTATGGTTCGTGGTGGTGGCAATCTTCCTTTTAGTTCATTTTCAAAGAGTTTGATATTCCTCTTCGAACTACGCCCCGATTTGCTGCCAAGAAAAAGTTCGACGTTGTGCTGCGGCCTTTTTGGAGTCGTACGCACCTGTGGTTTTGGTTTGAGATTTTCATCCTTCTTGGATGCTCTCAAAAATTATTTTAAAACAAGATTGTTAGTAGTAAAAATTAATTTCATGTGGAGAGATAGTGTCTTCACCTCAAATCCACATTGTGCTACGTCCTTCTTGGAGCAACTTTCATCATACAATAAGTATGACACTTTCTTTGACAAATTTATTGACCCCCTTCGTCTTCTTAGGCGATTCTTGTGGGATAAACTTGTGATCTTGGTTTGAGAATTTCATCCTTCGCATGGGTTGATTTCTGGAAAAGTAATGTCATCTTCTCTTGTACCTATTTTGGAAGATAACAGCTCTTGCAAAGGTAGACACAACAACCTTCTTGGTTGTTGCATATGATGATCTCTTTGAAGATCAAACAATTTTTCAAATGGGGTGGCCCTTTTGGACACCGACGACATTCTGAGTAGGATGGTCCCTACAATCGTATGATCTTCTGTTTGATATGGTAACCATCTCGGTTATCCATAATGATGTGGAAATAAGAAATCTTTGAATATGATATCCCTTTCGGCAATGATATGCAATGTAAGAAATGTGCAATACGAATATGCAATGGCCCTCTCGGCATGACCCTCTCGGCGATGATATAAAATGCATGAATATGCAATGGCCCGCTCGGCGATGATATGAAATGCATGAATATGCAATGGCCCTCTCGGCGATGATATGAAATGCATGAATATGCAATGGCCCTCTCGGCATGATATGAAATGCATGAATATGCAATGGCCCTCTCGTCATGATATGAAATGCATGAATATGCAATGGCCCTCTCGGCGATGATATGAAATGCATGAATATGCAATGGCCCTCTCGGCATGATATGAAATGCGTGAATATGCAATGGCCCTCTCGGCATGGCCCTCTCGACAGTTGCACATCAGCCTCCTACGGTTTTGATGCGACTTAGAGATATCCTCGACGCCAGGCTCCTCCGCCTCTGCGCTATATTGGATATGATGGGTCTTTGATTGCGCATCAGCCTCCTGCGGTTTTGATGCGACTTAGAGATATCCTTGACGCCAGACTCCTCCGCCTCTGCGCTATATTGGATATGATGCCCTAATACCCTCGACGCCAGGCTCCTTCGCCTCTGCGCTATATTGGATATAATGGGTCTTTGATTGCACATCAGCCTCCTGCGGTTTTGATGCGACTTTTGGATACCTTTTTTAACGTCAGCCTCCTCCGGTTCTGACGTAATACAGATATCATGGCCCTCTTGGCATTTGCAAATATGCGATGACCTGGGCTTACTGGAGAAAATATCTTCTTGTGAATTTTTGAGATCTCCTCAAAAATTCTGCCCCAGTTTCTGTTTTAAAGAGAAACAGAAATCTTATGGGAAACATGACCGAGCCATTACAGTGCCTACGTATCCTATTGAGCTAGGAATCAGGTCAGACGTAGTTCTAATTTCTGGTGTAAGAACCTGAAATGAAACTATTAGTAGCCAATGTAGCATAAACATGAATCCAAAATAAGAGTAACAAGATTTATTGGTCACATTTTTGGGGCGGACAACCTAATTAAGCAAAATGCAACTTTGTTAGTGAATACGAAGTTACTTTGAAAGATATTAAAGGTGAGCATCTGCCCATTTTCAAAAATTAAGGGAAGAGAATCAAATCTCGACCGCAGTCGGTACCAACTGTTAGTATTTGCATGGAAATTCTTCTCTTTAACTGAGACTACTTCGAGGTAATTCCAATAGCTTCGAGTGGTACCTCAAATACACTTAAGTATCGACAAGATCTGTTCACCTTGCTTCAAACAAAGGTTTTGAACTATACCTACCCTCATGCTTCAAGTGCTCTCACCACAAAGAATGTCCTATTCCACACTCATTTGAAGTATTTGAATTGAGGACTTTTGCAAAGTGCTCTCACACTCAGAAGGATGTTCAAAGCATGCAATTGTGATGTCATATGCTTGGCCTTCATGTAAGTCTCCACTAATGTGAGAATGCTTGGAATGAGATCATGTAGGGCTTGCCATCGGCTTGTAATGTAGGCTTAGGGATAGGTAGGATATTTATTTGGGATAAGAGTGACTTAATCCCTCCTTGAACGTTGCACTGATTTTGCAGCTTTTGACGTTTGTACACCTTTGGTGTTTGCTCTTCTTTGTTGTCCCTTTTCTTTTGTATGTTGTTCTAACTTCTTTTGAATTTATCTTACTTGAACCTTTTTTCCTCTTCTTTTGAAGTTTCCCCCTTTTTTGTTGGAGTACTTTGCTTCTTTTTCTCTTTTTTTTTTTTTTTTTTTTCATTGAGACTTCTCCATGTTTTGTGGGAGTTTTTGACTCTTTTCCTTTTCTTTTGAAGTCGTTTTTGCATTCTTGATTTCAGGGACTTTGCATCTTTTGCTTTTTGGCAGCTTCAAACTTGATCTTCATCTATAATTTGCACATTTGCAACATGCTCAAGGAGGTCGGGCCAAGAGAGGGTTAGTGCATGTAAGCACTCAGAAGGGTATTGGCTAAGATGTGTTTGTCCAAAGAATAGGTTTTAGGCTCAAAGTGGGACATTCTAGGGATTAATGTCATTTGGTGGGTATTGAAAGGCACAATCGGGTCAAAGAAGGCCTACGATCCTTTCCCAAACCAAGCATTACCCAGGATTTCGCCTCAACAAACATTCAGGCCAAGTTCTAGATCAACAATACAATGCAATTGAATCAAATCTAAAAACTCACCACACAATGCACATGAAGCAATAAGGTCGGTTTCATTCTTATCTTGGATGTATGCAAGGAACATTTTTGAGTGTCACAAGAAGTATGATGAGAGGTACCAAAAGAATCTATGGTTCACCATGAAGTCAGTCATATCTATCAAATCAATTATTTTTCTTTTCACATGCATGTTCCTAACCATGT
The DNA here is from genome assembly GCA_031232105.1 of Capsicum rhomboideum. NCBI lineage: Eukaryota > Viridiplantae > Streptophyta > Magnoliopsida > Solanales > Solanaceae > Capsicum > Capsicum rhomboideum. The sequence goes on along the minus strand of CP124709.1, from coordinate 135,006,421 downwards.
TAGCACCAACCAAGTCAAAGACATAATCCTAAAAGTTTTTTTTTTTTTTTTGAAAGGTACCGAACCCGAGGAGGGCTGCCTACGTATCTCGCTCCAAAGGATGAGAATCAGGTATGCGTAGTTCATGCAGATATGATAAAATATATGCACAAAAAGAAATGCAAAGGTATAGACAAACTCAGAGTGGTGCCTCCTAAGCTTGATGTTTTCCGCCGGAAGGCGTCTACCGATTATTTGCAAGGATAGTTGTAGTCTCCCAGTTGTCTTGTGGGGACCATTTGTTCTTGTGATTGTCACCTATTATTTTGAGTGACGACATTACGGTGGCTTCTCCATTATTCGTGAGGACACTTGTTGCTGGTTTGTATAAGTGTGGATCCATGATTCCTTACGAAAACCACCTGTTATTGGTATTTTCTCCCAGAATATTTTAGGAGAATATGATATTCCTTGAACATCTGTGAAAACTGTATATTGTTGTGACCGTCCTCGATCAATGTCGAGGACGGCCCTCCTGTAAAAAGATAAAAACGGAGTGAAAGTAGGGAAGTCATAAAATAATACAATGGAGGGGTGTAGTCAAAGACTGCCCTGATTAGTTTTCCCAATTAAATATTGGTGTCTTGTCAAATTCAAGAGCAAATAACATCTTCCATGACACGTAGGGATCATATCCTGCAGAAAATTAGAAGGAGAAATATTAAAATCCTTCTTAGATTCGTAAAATTAAAAAGGATTAGAGGTAAGCTTTTGGCCAAGAGATTCATAAAATAGGAGATCCTTGTGATCCTCCTGCAAATTCCGAGGATGATGTTGTGTCTCCTGCATCCAAAGAAAACTTATTAGTCTAGAAAAGGGGTTGAGATTTCAGTTCTCTTCATCTGCATAATGCTCCTGTAAAAGAAGAAAGATCGGCTTTCATTGAACCCTGCATTCAAAGAAAAACTCTTAGTTTGAGAGACTGATTGTGTTGGCTTAGCTTTGCTGTCCAGTTGCTCCTTCCAGTGCTTAGTTTGCGAACTCCTCTGATCTTGAAATGCAACCTTGATGGAATTTTTGAGGATCTTCCTCAAAAATTCTGCCCCAGTTGAGAACACAATGAAACCTTTAAACATTGTTGTATTTCACAATGCTACTTTGTAGGAACTTTCGAGACCTTCTCAAAAATTCTTCTTCTGGCCAATCTTCAACAAGCTCTTGTATCCAACCTTGTAGAAAATGTTATTTGTTGTGGAATTTTTTGAGATCTTCTCAAAAATTCTTCCCCAGTTTCCATTTGTGAAGAGAAATGAAAATCTTACGGGGAATATGACCGAAGCCGACATAGGCCGCCTACGTATCTCATTCTTGAGAATTCAGGTCAAACGTAGTTCAGGTGGTGTAAGATCAAAGTAATTAAACCATAATGTGCGATTACAAAGAAATGAAGACTACGGAATGCGATTACATGGAAAGAAAGCAATAAAGTGCAATTACAAGAAAAGAAAGCAATAATCATAAGATTTAAAGATGCCAAAAGTGCGACTTCCAGAAAGCTTCATTCCTCTTCGCAACCGATTATACTGAAGGCCTACTTCCATGGTCGGGCTGCAAGTTGTTGTTCAAACTTCGCGGAGATGCCACAAGAGGTATCACCTTGTTGTCAATTAGGTCTTGCACTTTATTTCTGAGGGTGACACATTTCTCGGTATCATGTCCAACTACTCCTGAATGGTAGGCACATCGTTTGTTCGGATCATACCACTTAGCTGAGGTATTCACAGACTTTGCTTTTATGGGATGCAGAATCCCTGCTACTTTCAGCTTTTCATAGAGTTGAGCCAATGGTTCTGCTAAGGGAGTGAAGATTTTGGGAGGCTTTCTTTCAAAGCTGGTGCGAGGTGCACTATTTTGAAGATTTTGTGGTGAATTCAGAGAATGATACGTTGGGTATGGGCCATAGATAGGGGACATCATTTGGGGAGATTGAGGTTGACCCATTGGCAAAGTAAGGCATGGAGAATATTGTCTATACTGAACATTGGGCTGGTACTGGGATGATCGTTGATTATATGACATACCTCCTCGTGTCATCGATCCCACGATCTCTTTCTCTTTTCCTTTTTTATTCTCGAGAGAGCCAACTTGAAAAGCCTTTTTAGGGGATTGTAATGTTGCCAAACTTGTTATTTTTCCAGTCTTGAGGCCACCTTCGATTCTTTCCCCTACCTTGATAACTTCATTGAAGGTTTTTGCGTCCATTACAACCAATCTTTCATAGTAGTCTGAGTTTTGTGCTTGAATGAAATGGGTGATCATCTCTTGTTCATCCATGGGCGGGTGCACCTTATATGCTTCTTTCCTCCACCGTATAGCATATTCTCGAAAGAGTTCAAAGGCATTTTGCTTGAGCTCCCTGATTGAGATTCTATCATGTGTGATCTCAGCATGAAACCTATGTTGGTCCATAAAAGCTTTTGCCAAATCATCCCATGTATGCCATTTGGTCGTATCTTACTTAGAATACCACTCTAATGCTTTGCCACTCAAGCTTTGACTGAACAATTTGATTCTTATCCTTTCGTTCTCCCCTACGCTAATCAATTTCCCACAATAAGCTTCCAAATGAGAGTAAGGGTTCCCTGATCCATCAAATTTTTTGAACTCTGGAATCTTGTAGCCCAGTGGTAAATCTGATTTGGGAAGCTCACACCGCTCTTCGTACTTCACATTCTGATTGTGATTGACCTCAGAATGGCCTTTCACCACATCTTCTAGTTCCTTGAGATTCCTGTCCATTACCTCATTATCACTAATTTTGATATCTCTTTCAGTCTCACTGTAAGGATCCGTATCTAGATAGCTCAGTCGTTGAATCCGCGCAGCAACATAAGTATGCATAAGTGGAATATGGTGCATCATTGATACATTATGACCATTTGGAGAAGCAAATGTTTTCACAAGGGGAGCATGAATGGGCGAATTATCTTGAATTTGTGGAGGAGTGGTGAAGTGATTTCCCTTGTCAACTTCATTCAAAAGTGGCATAGACCCTTCTTGATGAACATCAAGAACTGTGTTTATGCTTGGTGGGAGCTGTGAAGATGCATTGTTTTGCGTTATCATGGACCTTAATTCAACCACTTGCTTTTCAAGACGGGTAATGGCTTCCAAGTATGATTCTGATTTTGTTGAAGTGGTAGAGTCGGTTGCGATAGGCACATTAGAGATGGTGTTGATTGAACTGGCTTCCATGTTAAAATGGTTACTTGAAACTGCTTCGCTTCGATCGTTGATTACCAACACAAATCAGCCTCTCTAAGAAAGAAGAATAACTCAAAAAGTAAAATGTTAGTTTGTTGATCACAATAATTAACCCAAGATAATATAAAACAGAAAATACTTGTTTTGCTTTAAACAGTAGACTTATCCAAAATTCGAACAAGGAGGCACCTCAAAATGATGGCTAAATGGACACGATTATGACCTTTTGACGGGTTTTGGGACTTTTGTTATAAGTAGCCAAATGGCCCATGAAGACACAAACTGACTTTTTATTTTGCATCTATTGAAAAATCATTTGAAAATGATGGACATTTGATTAATTTACCATTATTGGATATTTTGAAAACATTCACGTGGTCAATATGAACTCTACGATGACTTTTTTTATTTTATTTTTATTTTTTTATGTCATAAAGTAGAAACTGATCGGTTTTGAACAAATTTGAGGATAAACTTTTTTGAAAATTGCTTTTAGGAAGACTTACTTTTGAGTTTATTTGCCCAACGATGTTCTAAAACTCCGGACAAGTTATGTTTAAAGCAAAACATATGCATTAAACACGCAATCACACAAGCATAAATAAAGCAAACCATGTATCATAGGGTATAGATAACATATAACGTGTCCTATCATACATGTGACCTTTTGAGCTAAAGGTAAGCTTAACGATTGAAGGATGCGTATGCCGTTTGTGAACGTTCCATCGCCCCAAAAATATTTATACAAATTTATGATTAAATCAAATGGGGATACAAAATGAGGGAAGGGAATGTTTAAATGTCAGTCCCACGCAGGGGCACAATCCTAAACTAGGCCGCCGTGAAAAGTTTCTTCAATCTCGAACGTTTTGAAACTTCGAACGCCTTTCGGATGAAGATCTTCAAACCAAGAAACTACTTAAATATTTTCTACCCCGAGGGACAATGGTCCGTACACACTGGCATCACATCCTTCAATTAAACAAATAAGGGATGATTGTCTTTTCGGACCGGGGATCCTTTTCGACATAAGGTGGTCTCACTAATAGACCCGATACACCTTGGGTATCGGATCGCTTAGGTCAGAATGCCTATTCAATAGGATTTGGTTTCGCTCTATCCTAGTTGACTAGAGTGGTTTGTCCAAATTGACTGAGGACCCGAAATGGACTTATCGGGGTAACACACCAAGTGACTGTTGACCGACTCGAATCAACTACTTCACTTGGCGGTTCAAAGAAAGTTAAGGTTTTATACGGAAGGGCGGGTGTAGATACCCACATAACCGCCCTTTTTCCTAATGCCAAATGTTTTGCCAGAAGTGGCAGAATATGCCATGAATGCAACAGTTTATAATTTGCGAAAAGTAAACAAATAAATAAATAAAGCAAGTAAATTATTACAAAACCAAATAGTTAGTCAAATAAAAGTTAGTTTTAAAAACATGTGGTTAGAACTTAGTTGAATCCCCAACAGAGTCGCCATTTCTGTTTTGCGGGAAAATGACTAAGATTTGTTTGAATTCGAAAAACTTAGGAAAAGCTTCAAACTCAATTTTGAACAGAGTCGCCACTTAATTAATTTAGGAAAATTAAGAAAAACCTTTGAAAGAATCTTTAAAGATTTAAAACAGAAAAATCTTTAAAAAATAAGAAATCCGGGTAAGTAATTCCTATTAATACTCTTGGAAGGTTGTTAAGGCACCAAAAGCATCCGCTAACTCGCGGTTGTCCAATCTGTTTAAAAACTAACTCTATTTGACTAACTTGACTTTAGAAATATATATTTTGAGGAAAAGGTAATTAAAAGTTGGAACTAAATGCAAAGTGGAAAAATTTGGAAATTGGGAGAAACAATATGGTGATTCCCACTTTTAGCTAGCTTAAGAAATGAACAAAGGCTTGCAAAATTGATTTTTAGTTTTCAAAACAATTCTGTTAACTTAAGTAAGTAAGAAGCTATGCCAAAAGTGATGAATTGATTTAATCAAGAAAATAGCAACTCTCGAAGGGATTCGACTAAGCTAAGGAAAATAATTGTTTGTTAGAACATTAAAGCAATATCAAAGCAAATAGATGAATTCAGGTCTTTTGAAGGCCCAAATTCATATAAAAATCTCTGTCCTAATCTATTTAAAGGCTCAAAGAAGCCCAAAACCTGTCCTAAAACTAAACAAGAGGGCTTTGGCCCAAGCAAACTTCAATTAATGGGCTTCAACCCATTTGCATTTTTCAGCACCTACACCTTGTACCATTTTCCGTATATTTCGCGTATACTTAGTGTATATCAGTTGTGTATCGATCCTTTTGGGATGTAGCTTGGCTTGACTCAAAAGCGAATGGGCCTTCTTGGCCCATTTAAGAAGATGCAAAGGAAGGGAGGCCGTATGGACTCGGATGGATATCACATGCCACAAAAAAAGATAAAAATTAATATAAGCTCTAGGAGGAATAATTAATGACTTAATAAAATAACGCAAACCATATTTAATAGCAATAATCAAGGAAGAACAGTAAAGTATAGCCAAATCAGGAAAAGGTAAAAGAGATTTATATGCAATTTGAAACAAAAGATCATGATTCGATTAGTGGAGAAGAAGCATCAAGTATTTTCGGAAGTTTTACATCTAAACAAGTATCATATCCTAAAGCATGGAAACAAAAAAAAAGAAAGGAGAAAAGAATGTGATCATCGAAATACCAACATCTTTTCTGACTAGTTTGAAACAGACATTAAACATACAAGGATGTGAGGGCAAACAAAAGTTCTGATTCACACACCAACAAGAAAAAACTAAATTATGAGAGATTGAGAAACCCAATTTTAGCTAAGACTGATCCTTGACTAGGATCTACAGCTGATCCTAGTCTCACAGTTGATCAAGTAAAGAAGAAAAGAAGAGGTAAACAGTCAAATAAATCAACGATTTGATCCAAACAAGGCCCATCCTTTTTGAAGCTCAATTGCACTTTGAGGTGAGGTGGTTTTCAGTGTTTCAGAGGGACACACATATTGCCTTGTCCTTGTACTGGAATCAAACTCTTCCCTTAGTATTTGGGCTTCAAAAGTGGCCATGAGGAAAGAAAGAAGAGAGGAAAATAGAGATGGAAAGGAGATGAAGGGGAGTAACAGAGGGGGTAAAGAGTAAAACAGTAATAGAACTTTGAAAGAGAAAGCAAAGTCTCTCAATATGTATGAACAGATAGTTATTAAGGAAGAACACAGAAAGAGAGCATTTATTATCAACTGTAGCATAAAACACAAATCTCTTTAGAGAACAAAGAAACCAGCCATGGAGCAACTTGTTTTATGTTTAAAATTCAAACTTCGCAAATTTACTCCAAATACTCCTAAGTGATATAATGAGCCACTGGAAATACTTAGCCTGGCTTATCCCTTATTTTGAGCAAATGTATTCACACATATATCAAAATCTCCAAGGGATCATTACCTAGGCTTTGGTCTTTAAGGCTTCACTAGTCCTTTCCTGGTATCATGAACCAAGGAGGACTATGAGTGAACCTTTAATTTTAAGACACACAAAGAACCTATAAAGATGACTGAAACAGTTTGTAGAGAAAAAGAAAAGAAAGAAAAAAGAAGAAGACATTTTTCAAGGCAAAAACAGTTTTGAAAATCGCACAAGAAGAGATCAATATGTATCCAAGCAATCTTCACTTAATAATATAAGGAAACACATTGTTTTGGTCGTTTAAAACTATCCACATTGTTTTGGTCATTTAAAACTATCCTACTTCCCTCTTTAACGAATCACAAGGATTAAAGTGCCAAAATATACTAGAGGAGTCCTAGGATTACTTAGTATCAATGTGACCTACCCGTCTACTTCTACTTGAAATTTCTTCAATCAAGAGAAGCTTTGGGAATAGTCTGATTTAACATACAAAAGAAAACAAGCAGCAGGTCAAACTGAAGGCTAAAAGACTCAAAACTTGGATGAATGGACTAAGCAATACTCGCAAGGAAACACATTCGATCAACTAAGCTGGTTTCATCCTTCTCATCTTCTTGACAAGTTCAAAAGAACTTTTACATGTCAAAAGGGTCATGGATGGATCTTTAGATGAAATCCTTTCATTTAAGAACCTACTCCACTGTTCCCATCAACATTGTGAGTCGAGAGTACTTGGGAGAGGTTCTACCATACTCAAAGAAAGTAGAACAACCAAAACAGTTACTAAAACAGAAACAAGAGACCTTAAACTAAAATGTTAAACTAAAAGAAAGACCAAGGCAAGTAAGCGTTTGATTAAAGGAAGACAGTGATCAACGACACAAACAAACATTCAAACTAGGGGAGACGATGAATTAAAGGCTGATAATTATCACAACAAAACAACATGTTTTAAGAAAAAGATAAAAGAAATAAGAAATTGAGACAACAGGCTAAAGCTGAAACGAGAAACATTGAGCCAGGCAACGTAACCACCTAAGGCAAGGATATTAGTTCAACACAACAACATGATAATCACAATTTCACTTCACAGAAATCCTAGGGCCTTCGAGGCCTCTACAGCACAGAATCCCACCAACATCAGTACACTAATCAAATCTACACGCTAATAAAAGGAATAACTATTATGAAAGAAAACTAAAAGAGGGAAGGTGTTTACTTTTTTTCGGGCAGCCAACCGGGACTTAAGCTGTCGTCGGAATCCTCTAGCCACCACCGGAACACCACCACTAATCGAAATTCTGGGCTCAAAGGAGTCTTACAAGAATTTCGAAAGAAAATTAACTAAAGGGAAATCTTTAGCTTGAAATTCCCTTTGCTCGAAAATTCTTATTCTCGAGGCTTTTTGCTCGGAAGTTTTTCACCTCTCCGACTTCTTTTAATAATGAAAACAGTAAAGGTATTTATAGAATGAAAATTCTATGGATTTTGGGTTTGCAAGCGATGTGGGAGCAATGAATTCGAAGGGCGTTTTGGGGATTTCGGATGAGGGATAAGGCTGAGCTGTTGGATTGTACCATTTTGGTACGAATTTCAGGAATTTCGTATAAAAATCAGAAAATTGAGTGGATAATCATTGGGGTCTTCTGGAAGCTTCACTCATACGACTGCCCGTGCTTTGCACGCTGAGGCTGTATGAACCTAGCACGAGATGAGGGAGAACAAAGGAAATTGAGGCGTCATCGTATGGTGTTGGGGGAAAGGGTCGCTGGTTTGCTGTTGATGTCATTGTGGGTATTGTTGTTGTTGTCGGGTTAAGGGTTAAAGAAGAAGAAGAAGGGGCTATAAGGGTGATGTGGGCCGGGTTTGGGTTATAGGAGGTGGGCCAGTAGAAGTTAGGATTTAAATGATTAGGAATTAGGCTAATTTAAGAAATAGCCTAACTGTTAAGGATTTAGCCAAATCCATTTAGGATTTGACCCAACTAAATTTAAATATAGTCAAATGCTTTGCAATTGTAGTCAAATCAATTACAAACGTGGCCACATTTGACATTCGACTAAATTAAAAATAGGATTGAGACGAATTGGCACCTAATTTAATTACGAGCTTCTCGATTTAATAAAATTAAAATAATTGTCTTTCTGAAATGATTTATTTCAAGGTGAAAGCGGATTTAAATCAAATTATTCTTGATTGAATCAATTCTTAAAACACAAACTCCGATCAGAAGACGATCTTAGTAAAAATGCATTTAAATAATAACAATCATGCGATCCCTATCATTTGAATACAGAGATGCATGATCACTATTCAAAGTGACAAAATTATCCCGAAAATCACTTAGAAAATCCTTAATCCAAATAAAATAATTATTTTAATTTTATTTTAAAAAATCGGAGAAGCTCAAAACTAAACTAGTTTATGGAGGGCAAAAATTAGGTGTCAACAACTGCCCCCTCCCTTTGGGTAGGGTGAATGAAAGTAACCCTGGGCAAAGGGAGTTTGACGTTCCTAATTTTGTCCGACCACAGATTCGTTTCTCGAAAGCAATTGGTTTTTCGCATGAATCTTAAAGAATTATGGCCGGACCCTAGTTTCGGGTTTCCTACATATCTCAGGTTAAATGAGAATTCAGGCCACTTGTAATTCACAATGCTTGAGATTAAGCATGGTATTTTAAAGAATTCCAAAGGCTATCTCGGTTTTGAATTTTAGAGAGACCGAACAGCTGGGGAATGAGAGGATTGGGGGGAGTTTGGAATGCAGTTGAGTTTTCAACAAAGAGTCCAGCCTACATATCCCCAAGATTCATAGAATCAGACTGCTTGGAGTTTGACTCAATCGGTAGAAAAGGTAGCCTTTTTATGCTAAGACGACATTCGCCTCAGGATGAGTGACGAACAGTTAAGCTAGGGAGAAAAGGCTTGTAATTATTACAATTACAAAATGTGGGTATTTCACATCCCTAGGTAAGATTTTACCTGGACATAGTCTCCAAAGCTCGAGGTGTATTGTCACTCGAATATAAAGGAAGGAAAAAGTTACCTTCGGTGTAAGTTTAAAAATACCCCGAAAGTGAAACTGAAACCAAAATATTTTGAAATACCCACATTCCTTTTAGTAAGGGTGTGGTTTTATGGTTCGTGGTGGTGGCAATCTTCCTTTTAGTTCGTGTTCAAAGAGTTTGATATTCCTCTTCGAACTATGCCCCGATTTGCTGCCAAGAAAAAGTTCCACGTTGTGCTGCGTCCTTTTTGGAGTCGTACGCACCTGTGGTTTTGGTTTGAGATTTTCATCCTTCTTGGATGCTCTCAAAAATTATTTTAAAACAAGATTGTTAGTAGTAAAAATTAATTTCACGTGGAGAGATAGTGTCTTCACCTCAAATCCACATTGTGCTACGTCCTTCTTGGAGCAACTTTCATCATACTATACGTATGACACTTTCTTTGATAAATTTATTGACCCCCTTCGTGTTCTTAGGCGATTCTTGTGGGATAAACTTGTGATCTTGGTTTGAGAATTTCATCCTTCGCATGGGTTGATTTCTGGAAAAGTAATGTCATCTTCTCTTGTACCTATTTTGGAAGATAACAGCTCTTGCAAAGGTAGACACAACAACCTTCTTGGTTGTTGCATATGATGATCTCTTTGAAGATCAAACAATTTTTCAAATGGGGTGGCCCTTTTGGACACCGACGACATTTTGAGTAGGATGGTCCCTACAATCGTTTGATCTTCTGTTTGATATGGTAACCATCTCGGTTATCCATAATGATGTGGAAACAAGAAATCTTTGAATATGATATCCCTTTCGGCAATGATATGCAATGTAAGAAATGTGCAATACGAATATGCAATGGCCCTCTCGGCATGGCCCTCTCGGCGATGATATAAAATGCATGAATATGCAATGGCCCGCTTGGCGATGATATGAAATGCATGAATATGCAATGGCCCTCTCGGCGATGATATGAAATGCATGAATATGCAATGGTTCTCTCGGCATGATATGAAATGCATGAATATGCAATGGCCCTCTCGGCGATGATATGAAATGCATGAATATGCAATGGCCCTCTCGGCATGGCCCTCTCGGCAGTTGCACATCAGCCTCCTGTGGTTTTGATGCGACTTAGAGATATCCTCGACGCCAGGCTCCTCCGCCTCTGCGCTATATTGGATATGATGGGTCTTTGATTGCGCATCAGCCTCCTGCGGTTTTGATGCGACTTAGAGATATCCTTGACGCCAGACTCCTCCGCCTCTGCGCTATATTGGATATGATGCCCTAATACCCTCGACGCCAGGCTCCTTCGCCTCTGCGCTATATTGGATATAATGGGTCTTTGATTGCACATCATCCTCCTGCGGTTTTGATGCGACTTTTGGATACCTTTTTTAACGTCAGCCTCCTCCGGTTCTGACGTAATACAGATATCATGGCCCTCTTGGCATTTGCAAATATGCGATGACCTGGGCTTGCTGGAGAAAATATCTTCTTGTGAATTTTTGAGATCTCCTCAAAAATTCTGCCCCAGTTTCTGTTTTAAAGAGAAACAGAAATCTTATGGGAAACATGACCGAGCCATTACAGTGCCTACGTATCCTATTGAGCTAGGAATCAGGTCAGACGTAGTTCCAATTTCTGGTGTAAGAACCTGAAATGAAACTATTAGTAGCCAATGTAGCATAAACATGAATCCAAAATAAGAGTAACAAGATTTATTGGTCACTTAGAAAATCCTTAATCCAAATAAAATAATTATTTTAATTTTATTTTAAAAAATCGAAGAAGCTCAAAACTAAACTAGTTTATGGAGGGCAAAAATTAGGTGTCAAAACACATTTCGGGATAGGACTAGTGACATGTCAATGTGAACACTATTTGTCGCAGAAAGATACGGACAAAGTAACCTTACATACCTTGGATTTGCAATACGAATACATAATCCTAGAGGTGCATACAATAGTCCCGCTCCTTCTTTATGTGTCACTCTACAACACAAATATATAACGGAATTCACATTAACCATCAACTACTCTTCAAATGCATGTAACATCAATGAGTCACATATTTTCCCTTAAACATGCCATTTCCCCTTGACAAAACCATTGATAAAATTATTATTCCAAAAATCCCCCAATATTCCATACATTGACCAATACATGAAAATCAATATATTTCACCACAACACTTCTCCTTTACACTTTCTTATCCATACAACATCACAAGTAATCCATCAAATTACCTTAATACACCTCATAACACATATCGGCCAAAATCCCACAATTTCCACTTATAGACAATAACAAGTTTAATACCAAAAATAACACCATACATGTTCATATTTTTTCCATACCATGCTCTTTCATCAAAGTCACAAGTCCTAATTCAAGTTCAAATCACCAAGATAGCACATCTTTCACCAAAAGCAAACATACACTATTCACCACCTTGCCAACACAACTATCATAATAGACATACTCTCCCATGCATATAATATGTTAATCCATGAGAATAAATACTTACCAAGGCTTGGAATATGATGATCTTGTCCAAGGAGTCCAAAGGAATTATTTTGCTTTAGGGTTTGGAAATGAGAAATGTTGAGAAAAATATCTTAAAGGCATGAGAGTTTTTGATGATAAAAATCTGATCTTGGGGCCTTTATATAGACCCCAAGTCATACTTAGCCATTCCTTTGGCATTAAATGTGGTCAAAGTGGAAGAATGGGTCATGTTGCCCTTTGGGCCATGCCTTTTAATTCCATTTTGGGCCTAAATTTGGGCCCAATAACACATATCCATGTAACCCATCAACTTTCATGTATTATTCTCTATATATCTCATGTTTACATAATTCTATAATGTCACGACAATATTATCTTACGAGATTCTCATTCGTCGTCTCGATCGCAAAAATAGGAATTCTAGTCGCCCATGGCTTCATTAGACATTTTGGATCACTATTCATGTTTCATGATTTGATCATGTAGGAGTATGTAGGAGTGTATTGAAGTGTTTGAAGATTTAACAATGCTCAAAGAACTCCAAAGAACCAAAAAAACCCATCCAAGAATCGTCGTAGAATTGCGTTACAAAACGAGTCCGGAAAGGCACAGTATTTGTGCCTTGCGCCACTAGCTGCAAAGCAAGCTGTGGCGCAAGAAATGAACCCCGTATGAATTCAGGTGGCTTGCGCCACACCCCTGGAACAGGGTAGTGGCACAAGTTTCAGCACCTTGCTGAATTTTTCGGCCACTTCTCCAATACTTGCATATCGTCCAATACCTTATCAAAACACGACAAAATACTTACTTAGTGATCTTAATCATCAAGTAAACATGACTCCAAGTCACCAAATGAGGTTAGAATATGTACGGGGTATCACCCAAATGCTCCACGAAACCACAAAACACCTCCTACAAGGTCTAATCGCACATTTTAGGTCCGATATCAAATGTTTCACCAATGACACTATAAAACACATGCTCATGGCATCTCAACACCTAGGTAGATATGCCCCCAAGGTATCAAGTGAGGTTAGAAAAGTATGGGGTGTTACATTCTTCCCCCCTTAAGAACATTCGTCCTCGAATGTTAACAACATCGTCTTATATACAACAAATCCATCTCTACTTTAACATACGTATACACATACACATAATACTCTTAAATGCTTACTTGTTATTGTTCCACCTCCGCACTGTGAACTTCTTGGTCCATTTGAAATAGATGGGGATACTTGGATTTCATCATTTCTTCCGCTTCCCATGTGATCTCCTCTTTTTGTTGATTTCTCCAAAGGACTTTTACGGATGCGACATCTTTATTCCTCAATCTCTTTACTTGTCGATCCAGAATAGCAATGGGTATCTCTTCATAAGTAAGATCCTCCGTAACTTGAACATCCTCTACGGGAACAATACGAGAAGGATCTCCTATGCATTTTCGAAGCATTGAAACGTGAAATACCGGATGAACTGAGGAAAGTTCTTGAGGTAGTGCTAATTCATATGCAACTTGCCCAACTCTTCTAATGATCTCATATGGACCTATGTAACGTGGAATCAATTTCCCTTTCTTTCCGAACCGCATTACCCCTTTCATCGGTGACACCTTTAAAAACACCCAATCACCTATGGCGAATTCAAGCCCTCTTCTTCTAACATCGGCATATGACTTGTAACGACTTTGAGCCGTTTGTAACCGCTGTTAGATCACTTTAACTTTCTCCATGGCTTGGTGAACAATATCTGTCCCAAGTAAAGCAGTTTCACCTGCTTCAAACCATCCAATTGGTGATCTACATTTCCTTCCGTACAAGGCTTCATAAGGTGCCATTTTAATACTTGAATGATGGCTATTGTTATACGCAAATTCAATAAGAGGCAAATGGTCATCCCAACTGCCTTGAAAGTCCAACGTACAAGCTCGTAGCATATCTTCAAGTATCTGAATAGTACGTTCTGCTTGTCCACCAGTCTGATGATGGAAAGCCGTACTCAAATCCACCCGTGTACCCAAACTCTGCTGGAAAGATCTCCAAAAGTGCGCTTTGAACTGTGCTCCTCTGTCTGATATAATGGAAAGTGGAATACCATGCAATCGTACTATCTCTTTCACATACAACTTTGCATAATCCTCAGTTATATAGGTCGTCTTGACCGGTAGAAAATGCGCTGACTTGGTAAGCCTGTCCACTATGACCCATATTGAATCAAACTTCCGCAATGTACGAGGCAAACCCGTAATGAAATCCATATTAATCATATCCCATTTCCAGACTGAAAGATTGATACATTGCATGTAACCTCCCGGTTTCTGATGTTCCACTTTCACTTGTTGACAATTTGGGCATTGCGCGACAAATTCCGCAATGTTCTTTTTCATATTTCTCCACCAATACACTTCTTTCAATTCATGGTACATTTTAGTAGCACCCGGATGAATAGAATAGTGCGAATGGTGCGCCTCTGTCATTATTCGTGTCCTCAGCTCATCTACGTCCGGTACACATAATCTCCCTTGACATTGAAGCACCCCTTCCGGTGTAATATCAAATGCTTTGGTCAAATTCTGCTACACATTTTCCTTTAGCTGCAATAACATAGAATTTGCAAATTGCTTCTCTTTCACTTCAGCTATCAAGGAGGATTCTGCTGCATTCTGCACAATAACTCTATCATCTGAGGATTCAATAAGGCAAACTCCCAAGCTGGCTAATTGGTTCAAATCTTTGGTTATCTCATGCTTTTCATTCAACTGGCCACTAGTGCTTTCTACTGCCTTACGGCTCAATGCATCAGCTACTACATTTGCTTTGCCTGGGTGATAAAGAATATCAATGTCATAGTCTTTTAAAAGCTCTAACCACCTTCGTTGCCTCAAATTGAGTTCCTTCTGCTTAAAAAGATATTGCAAGCTTTTGTGATCCGTATAGATGTCAACATGAACCCCATATAAATAATGACGCCATATCTTTAAAGCAAAAACTACCGCTACCAATTCAAGATCATGTGTGGGATAGTTTTTCTCATGTGGACGCAACTGTCGTGAGGCATAGGCTATGACATTACCGTGTTGCATTAATACACATCCGAGGCCAACCCCGGAAGCATCACAATACACTACATAACCTTCGGTACCCTCGGGAAGCACTAAAACTGGTGTGGAAGTTAATTTATCTTTCAACCTTTGGAAACTTTTCTCGCACGCATCATTCCACTGAAATTTTACTGCCTTATGTGTAAGCTTTGTTAACGGTGCAGCAATAGAGGAAAAACCTTCCACGAATCTTCTGTAATAACCTGCCAGTCCAAGAAAACTATGAATCTCTGTAGGTGTCGTAGGTCTTGGCCAATTTTTCACTGCTTCGATCTTTTGTGTATAAACCTGTATACCTTCATCTGACACAATGTGGCCCAAGAATGTAACTGATTTTAACCAAAACTCACACTTAGAGAACTTGGCATACAACTTACGCTCACGGAGAATCTGTAACACATGCCGTAAGTGCTTAGCATGGTCCTCCGGTGTTCTGGAATAAACTAGGATATCATCTATAAATATCGTGACGAACACGTCCAGAAATGGCTTAAACACCCTATTCATCAAATCCATAAACACAGCTGGTGCATTTGTTAGTCCAAATGGCATAACTAAAAATTCATAATGACCATACCGTGTTCGAAAAGCTGTCTTGGGCACATCTTCTTCTCTAACTCTGACTTGATGGTAACCCGACCTCAAGTTGATCTTTGAAAAACACTTGGCACCCTGTAACTGATCAAACAAATCATCAATGCGAGGGAGGGGATATTTGTTCTTGATCGTCACCTTATTCAATTGCCGATAGTCGATGCACATTCTCAAGGTGCCATCTTTCTTTCGTACAAATAATATCGGCGCACCCCACGGGGACATACTAGGCCTAATGAAGCCTTTGTTCAGCAAATCTTTCAATTGCTCCTTCAATTCACGCAATTCTGCTGGAGCCATTATATATGGAGGGTTAGAAATAGGCTGAGTGCCTGGAATCACATCAATGCTAAATTCTACTTCCCGTTCTAGGGGTAAGCCTGGAAGATCCTCTGGGAATTCATCTATAAATTCATTAACCACTGGAACCGACTGCGGAGTTAGTGGTTCCACTTCGGTATCTTTCACCCGTACTAGATGACATATGTATCCTTTAGCAATCATTTTTCTGGCTTTCAAATAGGAAATAAATCTTCCTCGTGGTGCCCCTACATTACCCTTCCATTCAAGAACATCTTCTTGCGGAAAACAAAATTTCACCTTCTTGGCCCGGCAATCTACCGTAGCATAACAAGAGGCCAACCAATCCATTCCCATAATTACATCAAAATCCACCATGTCCAATTCAATGAGATCGGCCAACGTATCATGACCACACACCGTTACCACACAGTTACAATATACTCTCTTTGCAATAATATATTCACCAACCGATGTAGATACTTCAATTGATTTAATTAATAATTTCGGTGCCTTTGCAAATTTCGCAGCAACCAATGGGGTAACATAGGAAAATGTAGAACCTGGGTCAATTAGTGCATATACATTATGTGAGAATACGGATAATGTACCTGTGACGACATTAGGGGAAGCCTCTGAATTCTGGCGGTCCACCAAAGCATAAGTGCGATTCTGGACCCCGCTATTACTGTCTGCTCCTCTGGCACCTCTACCACGGCCAATAGGCTGCACCCCTCGGCCCAGTGAAGGAACCGATGCTGATGATATAACAGCCGACCCAGCCGGTCGTGCTAAACCACTCATGTTCCGCTGTGGACAATCTCTCACTGTATGTCCCGGCATACCATACCAAAAGCAGACATTCGTCCTTGACCGACATGTGCCTGAATGAATACGCCCGCAGTGCTGACACTGCTGACGAGGAAAACCTGCTGCCTGTGATCCGTGAACTCCGCTACTCTGCCCAGACGGACCACCCTTAGACCCTCAAAACTGTGAGTGAGCACCCCCTGTGGAATTAGAGAATGATGGTCTAGGTGGTCTAGGAAACATGCGGGGCCTAGATCCTCCTTGGGACATCATAGGTGGTCCCATAGGTCTAGCCCTTTTGGACTGTCCCCTATCAAATTCATGCACTCTTCTCCTCTGTCGTTGGTCTTCCATTTTCTGAGCGAAGGCCTGGATTCTCGCTATGTCCATGTCCTTATTCAAGGAAGCAATGGTGCAATCCCTAACCAAGTATGGCTCTAGTCTGTCCACATATCTATGGACTCTATCTGTCATCGTAGCCACCATATTTGGCGCATATCTAGCCAAGGAATTAAATTGCAAGCTATATTCTCTGACACTCAAATTTCCTTGACGAAGATTTAGGAACTGATCCGCACGTACCTCACGGATCTCATAGGGCAAGTAATGATCAAGGAAAGCCACTTTAAACTCTTCCCACGTAGGTGGATTCGCACCAATATCACGGTATTTCTTCCAATCTTCATACCACAATATTGCCTCCCCTTTCAACCTGTACGCAGCAAGTTCAACTGTCTCTACCCCTGTCACATGCATAACTTCCAAGGCCCTCTGAATTTGATCCACGAAGTCCTGTGGATCTGCTTTTGGATCTGACCCTGTGAAGATATGAGGGTCCAATTTTAGGAAATCCTGTGTTCTGCGACTTGCCACTCTAGCCGCATCATCATCATGTGTCATTGGACCAGCTCGTCCTTGACTCTGGGCTGCCACTAACTGTGTTAACATATGAATTGCATTTCTAAGATCCTGGTCCGTAGTATTGACTGGTGGTTCTACAGGTAAGCTTCTCCTACTCGACTCCTCTGGTAAAGAGGGAGTGGAGGAAACTCGTGACACAAATTCATGCTCAGTATCACCTTGATTAAATTGATCAGGTGGTGGTATACTGGTCCCTTCACCAGCAATTCTATCAATCCTCTTACTTTTACCGCGACCTCTTCTTGTCATTGGCATTGTTACTATAACAAGAAAAATAAATTTCAATGGTCAGATAAAATTTCACTTACAACTTTGGTTCTATTGCACGATCTAGAATGAAGAGAAGAAACAACATACTAAATGTCCCGTAGCCTCCTACTTATAAATGTGGTGCACAACACATTGATAAGTAAGACTCTACTCAGACACGGCTTTGTAGACACCCTTAGAACGACCTGCTCTGATACAACTTTGTCATGCCCCGAATCCCATCGAGACATGATTGGCACCCGTAGCCGATAAGACCCGAGAGAACCAACCTTTGCCTATGTTCAACCATATGCATAACATAAGCATCACCACCATTACGTAAGAACTTGAAAGACGAATAACAGAAAACATGGGACATATATATATACATATGAAACTTGGCCGTTGAGGCCATCGAGACAAAACAACATATGCCTTTTACACTGATACACCCACATCTGTCTACAAAAGCCTCTAACAAGAGCATTGACCAAAATAAACCGAAAGTCGGGACAAGTCCCCGCTTTATACAACATGTACAAAATCAAAACATATGTACAACAGTGACTCGGAGAAGCCCCGAACTAACTGGAGCTCACCAAAGATCTGCAACACTGACAATCTACTGTGGAGGCCTACTAGTACCTGCGCCTGCAACAAGTAAGGTAAATTCCCCAAGAGGGGTCAGTACGGAATAAGTACTGAGTATGTAAGGCTCAAATGAAACTATATAATACATGAACATATCAATGAACTCAATACCAATAATTAATCAATGTGAGTAAGTCACCATGCAGCATTTTGGATACCAAGTGTATTGCTTTCATTACTTTCATTACTTTCTTTACATTCAACGCTGGTTAGTCAATACATATGTCACAATGTACCCGGGCCCCGACTGATCAGTGGGTCTTTACATAACATATCATCATGTTGGGATCGGGTCGAGCTAGGCTTACGCCCCTAGACCTGCCACCCATAAATCAATGCATCGGGATCGGGTCGAGCTAGGCTTATGCCCCTAGACCTGCCACCCATAAATCAACATATCAAGTTCGGCTCGAGCTAGGTTTTCACCCCCAGAGCTGC
Organism: Capsicum rhomboideum; assembly: GCA_031232105.1. NCBI lineage: Eukaryota > Viridiplantae > Streptophyta > Magnoliopsida > Solanales > Solanaceae > Capsicum > Capsicum rhomboideum. Next base: position 134,987,186 of record CP124709.1, on the reverse strand, counting down.
CCCCTGTCAGGTTCGGCTTGAGCTAGGCATTTTGCCCCCAAAGCTGCCACCCGTACTTGATCATTGACCACATTTGCATTACTTTGTTCATTACTTTGAGATTGATACTAGGATAGTCATAACATCACTTTGAACTTTGGAACATAACATTGTTGGAGGCTTGGGATCATTAACCAATGAGTGAGAAACATGTGAATAACTTGGAAACATAACATTATTAGAACCATAACACCATGGGAACCTTTGGACAATAATCCATGAACAAGAGACATAAGTATAATCACTATTGGAACATTGGATTTGAGCTTTCGGAACATTAACCATAACCATGAATATACGACATGAGGTTCACAAATGATCAAAGAGTAGGAAATATATGACAATGACCAATGATAACCGGATATGGAATACCTTAGCACATTTCGGGACAGGACTAGTGACATGTCAATGTGAACACTATTTGTCGCAGAAAGATACAGATAAAGTAACCTTACATACCTTGGATTTGCAATACGAATACATAATCCTAGAGGTGCATACAATAGTCCCGCTCCTTCTTTATGTGTCACTCTACAACACAAATATATAACGGAATTCACATTAACCATCAACTACACTTCAAATGCATGTAACATCAATGAGTCACATATTTGCCCTTAAACATGCCATTTCCCCTTGAAAAAACCATTGATAAAATTATTATTCCAAAAATCCCCCAATATTCCATACATTGACCAATACATGAAAATCAATTCATTTCACCACAACACTTCTCCTTTACACTTTCTTATCCATACCACATCACAAGTAATCCATCAAATGACCTTAATACAACTCATAACACATATCGGCCAAAATCCCACAATTTCCACTTATAGACAATAACAAGTTTAATACCAAAAATAACACCATACATGTTCATATTTTGTCCATACCATGCTCTTTCATCAAAGTCACAAGTCCTAATTCAAGTTCAAATCACCAAGATAGCACATCTTTCACCAAAAGCAAACATACACTATTCACCACCTTGCCAACACAACTATCATAATAGACATACTCTCCCATGCATATAATATGTTAATCCATGAGAATAAATACTTACCAAGGCTTGGAATATGATGATCTTGTCCAAGGAGTCCAAAGGAATTATTTTGCTTTAGGGTTTGGAAATGAGAAATGTTGAGAAAAATATCTTAAAGGCATGAGAGTTTTTGATGATAAAAATCTGATCTTGGGGCCTTTATATAGACCCCAAGTCATACTTATCCATTCCTTTGGCATTAAATGTGGGCAAAGTGGAAGAATGGGTCATGTTGCCCTTTGGGCCATGCCTTTTAATTCCATTTTGGGCCTAAATTTGGGCCCAATAACACATATCCATGTAACCCATCAACTTTCATGTATTATTCTCCATATATCTCATGTTTACATAATTCCATAATGTCACGACAATATTATCTTACGAGATTCTCATTCGTCGTCTCGATTACAAAAATAGGAATTCTAGTCGCCCATGGCTTCATTAGACATTTTGGATCACTGTTCATGTTTCATGATTTGATCATGTAGGAGTATGTAGGAGTGTATTGAAGTGTTTGAAGCTTTAACAATGCTCAAAGAACTCCAAAGAACCAAAATAAACCATCCAAGAATCGTCGTAGAATTGCGTTACAAAACGAGTCCGGAAAGGCACAATATTTGTGCCTTGTGCCACTAGCTGCAAAGCAAGCTGTGGCGCAAGAAATGAACCCCGTATGAATTCAGGTGGCTTGCGCCACACCCCTGGAACAGGGTAGTGGCACAAGTTTCAGCACCTTGCTGAATTTTTCGGCCACTTCTCCAATACTTGCATATCGTCCAATACCTTATCAAAACACGACAAAATACTTACTTAGTGATCTTAATCATCAAGTAAACATGACTCCAAGTCACCAAATGAGGTTAGAATGTGTACGGGGTATCACCCAAATGCTCCACGAAACCACAAAACACCTCCTACAAAGGTCTAATCGCACATTTTAGGTCCGATATCAAATGTTTCACCAATGACACTATAAAACACATGCTCATGGCATCTCAACACCTAGGTAGATATGCCCCCAAGGTATCAAGTGAGGTTAGAAAAGTACGGGGTGTTACACTAGGCTTACTCCCCTTTGAGCTGCCCCCTGTGTCCAATAATCATTCGGGATCGTCTCTAGCTAGACTTTTGCCCCTTTGAGCTACCACCCGTACTCAAACAAACAACTATGCATTACTTCATTCCTTTACTTTTGTGAGATTGTTACATTGGTGGTCATAATATTATTGGAGCTTTTGGAACTATAAACATGTGATGTAGACATGTGAATAAAATACTCGAGGCAGCAACAATGATATAGGAAGTAAAAAGGAACTTCAACGTGATACTTAGGAACTTGTATGACTCAACGAACTTCATTGGACACACCGAATCTACACACATGAGCCATGAAGACGTGTGAGAAGTAAGGACTTTAGGGTATGTATAAATGGTCCATTAAGGTGTATAAAAAGGGAGCAAGTAATTCTATTTAGCACATGGTTCATTTAAAACACGTTTAGACATTTCAAATACGGGCATACGTGTGTTTAGAATGGAGACATGTAACTCCTCAAATGAAGAGGTTCAGACTATATAATAAATACTTACTAGGTGAGAACAAATAAAAGGGGTACACGAGCATAGAAACTATTGAAGCACGTGGATAGATACCAATTAAGAACAAATGCATATTCTAAGTAAGGACATAAAATTTTATGATTAAACCACTAAGGAATCCATAAGGTCACATTATCATTGTCCTAACACGACAAAAGTGATATCGAATTAAAGGAACATGTAATCGTGTGAACCAACTAAAGTATATGATCAAATAGACAGTTGGAGTATACGACACAATGAACATTTCAAATACACCAGCAGGTAACAAGAGTTCAAATTCATGTTTATACACAAACCTTAGTCTTTTAACACATAAGCAGTTCAACCATAACTTGAAGAGTTCAAATCGTAACCCAAACAATTATTCCAAGTTCTTCATTTTATACACAAGTATATATAACCTTGACACATAATTAAATACCTCTTGATTTCCAGTAATTCAAGCATGTTGAAGATTAGCATAGAAAAATAAGCCTAGTTTGCACAAATTTCACTAAACCTTCAAAACAGTAAACCTGGGCAGCCCCAATGTCTAGTGTTGTAACTTAGTTTTGACTAGGTAAACGGCAGAATCAAGCATTATAGCCTTCATAAAAGTTGTAGGTACATGTATTGGGGTTGCAAAGAATCCATAATCACCCAAAAATACATTTTGTACAAAAAGATATCATTAAAATACTACCAGTAGCACACAGGGGGTTTCTAAATTGGAAAACTGGGCAGAACCTGTCCTGAATTGCATCCCCTATTTCGTGTTCTTAACAGAAAAACCAACTTTTTTTGTAAATATAAAAGTTGTAGATCTATGTGTTAGATTTTCAAAACATATTTTTGTACTTAAAACAGAGCTATACACAATAATATATTCTATATTTACTAAATCCTGTATAATTTCAAAACGTGTTTAAGTTACTTACATGGATCTTCCTTTTTAGGTGTTAATATACAATATGATAAGTGGTAAAGCTAGTATCAATAGCCAATCAACTAACCATCTACCTGAGCCCCCATAAGTTTGGCATATGACCACCACGATCACATGATAATGAATGCTCTACAATGCAAAACTATCCATACCAAACAAGTTGTAGCCTCATCGATCTTACCTACCTCTATTTCAGCTCATACAACCATCACAACTATCACAGGAAAACCTAATACCGATAACTCGCTACCAATTCTATCTGTGCTTGCTTCTTATATGACCATAACACTAGTAACTCGCTAAGTCTCCATATGCCCCACCCAGATATAACAACAATAAACAAAAGTCATATCACAGAACCATATGAAATGCAATGAAATACATATAGTATCAGCGTACACCCCGATCCCTAGCTGCAAAAGGCATAAAATGCATGAAAGCAACCAATAAGCAAATCATATCACAACAACAATTTGGCTAACCAGCAGTCCATAACTGAAATAAATAAATCACCAAGCGGGTCGACAAGACCACCATGTAATCTAAACATGAAGTAAAGCATAAATGTGTATTCACATTAAATAGGAACCCCACCAATAACGTGTATGTGACCATCAATTCCCCGTTTTGGCACCACATAAGACGATATCCACAACCTTAATTCACATCAAGTTGGTTCTTTATTCTAAGCCTGATTGCCAAAGCAATGCCACATTGTTCACGTCTTGGTAACTAATAAGTGATTGTTGGGGTTATACTCCTATACTATGGTTCAATTACATTTCCTCGCACACTTTGTGGTCTACGTTAATACTACTAGTAAAGAAATTAATTTAATATCAAATGATATAAGGGACATTCAATTTCTGATGTTATTCTCCAGTTAATTACGGTCCCTTTTATATGAGGCCGATCAGAAAGTGCAACATACTTGCAAATTCTCAGTGAGAAAATATTTAATGGTTTCTCCTTATTTCACAACTAAAAATAGACTAAAGATATTGCCTCGCTAACACACAAGTAGGGTGAAATGAAAAATATATACTATGAGTTATAGGAATTAGCATCCAACATACAAAAATATATAGGTCTTGTTCTCATTTTTATTATTTCTGCATAATATTCAAATTATATAAGTCATTTCAGAAGACAAGATTAAAATGAAAAGGACTACAAGAAGGTCAAGCATTTCTACATGGCACTAGAGAATTGATCCTATAGTCCACAATTTGGTACAAAATCGCCATCACCTGAATACTAATTACAATTTAGAGACACTTAATAATGGACTCTCTCGATAGCACGATAAACCTGAAAGTCAAAAATCTTATGAAATCATGCCAAGAAAAGAAAGGAATAACCTTAACATACCTTACTTTTTGAATATTATCAATTGTGTCATCTTGTTGACATCCTTCAAGTGATCGATGAATCATATTCATAGTACCAATCCTCTATAGCAAATATTATAGTTCCAAAGTCATACTTCCATTGCCTTTGGTTCCTTATGGTCAAACCCCCCACTATGCTTTCAGTTTCTCTCCTCAAAATACCCAATAATTATAGTTATCCATAGAACACAAAACAATATTATCTTTGACCACCTTATAACCACATCCAAACACCTCAAATACCCCCTCTCGGTAAATGCTCTCTCTCCTTGGATGAAGAAGGAACTAAGATATATAAAAACGGATAGAAGCAACCTACTATATCTAATAAAAGTTGAATAGATAATGGGCTGCTTCAAGTATTTGGATATACATATATGTATAATGAAAACAATAAATGAAAAAGTGATAAGTTAAATTAATGACAAAATGGATAGTGGCAGCATGCACTTTGTTGTACCCTCCCATTAACTCCATGTGGTGTCATGGTGTCCATACCAAGATATTTTATCTCGTTATGTATACACTCGGGTATTGCATAGGTCCGTAATAAAATAAATATAATATTTTGAATATACTACAATTAATAGAAAATTATTTCAAATAAAGCCTACCGAATATAATAATAATAATTTATCAACAAAACTTGACTTACTATCTCCGTTAACATATTAATTAATAATAAAACTCTTTAAGATAAGTACATACACAAATGTTTCATAACTAAATAATTTTTATAACAATTTTAAAATATTTTAGAAAGGCAATAAAAATATAACTTTTAACCAAATTCAACTTTAATTCAAATATTTTCGTACACACTCGTGATTAATAAAATTCTCAAGTATAGGCTTGTAAGCCTTCGATTGGGGATGAAGAATAGTTGTAAATACCTGGGGCGTTACAGATACATTAATCGAACATAAAGTGGAGATTAACAGGAGGCAGACCCGGAGCTAACTAAACTAACTGCCCATTATTAAATTCACAGGCTCGATATAGCCGCGAAAAGGACTCGGTTTCTGACAACCTTCAAGTCAGATGATAAGCATAGAGAGTCAGCATAATGTGGTATTGCCCATTTCTACAATTTTCTGCACCACAATTTTCTTCCAGTCAGCAACATGTAAATATATGAAACGAAAAAAAGTTGTGGGGCTAATTAACACTTCTCTATACTTAATTGGTTGATTTGGAAAATCTTGAAAAATGGAGGCTGATTTTCTGCTTCATTAGAGTGTCAATTGGAACTCAATTAGAAAAGATATATATCATGCAAACTATGATAATGCAAATTATCTTTTTCCTTCCTTCATCATCATGCAAGCTTTTGGAGCAATGACGTTTGCATCGGGCAAGTTTCCTGCACTATAACCCTTGGGTGCGACCTTTCTCCGCATGCCGAGTAAATGCAAGATACTTCGTGCACCGAGCTGTCATTTTCTTATCATATAGGCTTTATGATAGCATTTTTTGTCGTTGCTTTTTTTTGTTTGTTTGTTGTCTTGATGTTATATGTCTGTTAACTCGTTGGAAGTTCCTGTTAGTGATTCCCTTGTAAAACATTTATAGACTTGCCTATTTGTATCCATGTAGTTAATTCCTCAACAACTCTAACTATTTAGAAAAAAGACCAATCTACTTCAATATTTTCAAGAGGATCAATTTGGTTATAGTTATTTAGTTTGCAGATTCGTATTAAGTGGAAATAGTGAGATTCATTGCAACCAACAGACGAAGCAATCTTTACATGAATCCAACAATTTAGCAAACATTTGCAACAAACATGTGATTCTCAGAACATGCTCAGCATACAAAAAGTCGAATCTTGAACTTCTGTAGCATCCCTACCGCATCTTTCATGTTTGTCCTTCTTGCCGGAGATTCAACACAACAATCTAATGCAACTTTGATGACTGATGCCACAATATCTAGCTCCATCTGTAAGCGATTATCCATTGGTGTTACGAAGTTGGTATCTACAACGTTTATTACTGCATCTGGGAGTGCGTGACTCACCCATTGCTTCAAGCTAAGATCTCCCTCAAATTCATTAGGCTTCCTTCTGGTAAATGTTTCCAGCAACATGATCCCGTAACTATAGACATCACATTTGGTTGAAAGCAATCCATCCATTCCATACTCTACAGTCAAAAAATTAATTTAAAGATGCAATATACTTTCTTGGTGGAAAAAAAAAAAGAAGAGGAAAAATCAAGAGACGTACCCGGTGCAATATAACCCAATGTTGCTAAAGTTTTACTGTATAAGTCATTCTCATCTTCACCAAGCAGTTTTGAAATACCAAAGTCACTTAGGTGGGCAACCATATCCTCATCCAACAAGAAATTACTAGGCTTCAGATCACAGTGAATCACAGGCAACGAGCACCCATGGTGATGATATTCCAAAGCACATGCCACATCTATCATTATGCTTAGTCTCTTCCTGAGGTCGAGGAAGTAGTTGTGCAAATACAAATACTTCTCAAGATTCCCAGTAGGCATGTACTCGAGAACTAAAGCCTTAAAATCAAGGTTGGAACAACTAGTAATGACTTTTATGAGATTCCTGTGGAGAATGCCTAAGTTGCTCGGGCTCTCCAAAAAATGTTGCCTCACCCATGTCGGATCCTTCAAAAATACACTATTTTTGAAGGATCCGACACGCACCCGTCGATATTTTTGAAGAGTCCGAGCAACATAGGCGAAGGCTGCACAAAACTTCACATTTTGTATCAAAACTCTTGAATGTCGCTTCCAATTGCAGATTAAACACTTTAACTGCAATCAGAGTCCCACTTTTGAGAATGCCTTTGTACACAGAGCCAAAACTTCCAGAACCAATCAGATTACTCTCACTAAGGGCATCAGTTGCTTGGAGCAGTTAATAGTATGAAATTCTTTCTCTTGTTATGGTAGACAATGAATCAGCTTGTTTTGGTGCTCTTATACCTCTTCCATACTTTATCCATACAAACACAAAAGTGAAAGGAACAAATAGAAGAGCAAGTTTTGAAGCATTGAAGAACCACATAATGCTTCATTGTAGATGAAAAACTCGCTCGAGAGGTTCTTGGAAGGATCCCCCAAAGGTATTTCACCATAAAATTTGTTGACAGAAACATTGAAATACTTCAGGTTTAAAAGTTTCTCAAAAGTCTTGGGAATGATTCCAGATATATTGTTATGAGAAAGGTCTAGGAATTCCAGACCTACCATATTGCTCATTGAGTCAGGTATATATCTTTGCAACTTGTTGTTTCTCAAAGAAAGGTGCACCAGATTTTGTAATCCTCCAATTTCACTAGGAATTCCAATTGAGAATTGATTCATTGACAAATCTATCTGTGTCACAGCCTTTAGATTTCCAATTTCCGGAGGTAAAGAACCAACCATGTTGTTTGATGATAAGTCTAGAACCAATAAATTCTTAAGATTCCCAAAGCTTGCAGGTATATTGGAACTCAATTTATTGGAACCCAGATTTATTTCCCTAAGGGAAGTAACGTTCCCTAAACAATTGGGAAGAAATCCTGAAAGTTGATTTTGAGTCAAGTCTATCTTACCCAAATTCTGTAATTTACATAAGTCATCTCCAATAAATTCTGTAAGTTTGTTGTACTCAAAAGACATGCGCTGAAGGTTTCTCAAGTTATGAGTTGATATTGGAATCTATCCACTCAAGTCATTTTCAGCGAGAAAAAGGTCTATTAAATTGCTTAAGTCTCCAACTTCTTTTGGAATCTGACCGTTGATATTGCAAGCACCAGCATACAACTTTACAAGAGATATGGAAAAGTTCCCTAAGGAGACCGAAAGCGTACCATTTATAGGGTTGAGATTTAGAGTAAGATCTGTCAAATTTCTACAATTGGTTAATGAAGTCAGGAAGCTTAACGATGAGTCGCTGGTTAAATTATTCCTCGGCAAGTATAGGACTTGTAGACGAGTCAAATATCCAAGTGATTTGGGAATCAAACCAGTGAGTTTGTTGTCTGAATGATCTATCTTAGTAAGTTTTGACCAATTGGAGATAGAATGAGGTATAGTCCCTAAAAGATTGGTTAAGCTACCCAAATAAAGCTTTTCAATGTTGGGTAAGATAGAATCTACGTTTGCTGGTAAGCTTCCTGATAGATTGTTCAATGAAAGATACATTACTCTCAGCCCTGATATGTTGAAGATCTCTATTGCAGTAAACCACTAAAATTATTTTCCCCTAGGTATAATTCCTCCAACTCAATAAGATTGCTTATCTCTTTGGGTAATCCACCTGGCAACACATGAAGAAAGATCGAGTACAGTGAGTTTAACTAGTTAACACAACCTAGCATACGTTGTATTTTTTTCATGTATACCATTTGAATACGTATATCTAAGTTCATTTATACTAAGATCTAGAAAATCCATCTTGGTTAAGTTTCCAATCTCCCGTGGTAAGGATCCCTTGAGATTATTGTCTGATAGTGAAAGATATTGCAATGAGGAGATATTGTATGTGGAGATTGGGACGGAGCCAGTAATATGGTTTTCCACCATGTCAAACTCCACCAAATTAACAAGATTCCCAATTTCTTTTGGAATTATTCCTGCTATTCATGTGTAATAATTTTATTTGTGAAAATAATTAGGTAAATATTACAAGCCTTCATAAGATAATGCAGGATCGTCCCTGTGAAATGGTTGGATCCAAGATACAATAGCTGCAAGTTACTCAACCTTCCAATTTCACTATGTATTGGTCCACCAAAGTCCTTATATGCTAAAGACAGTATTTGAAGTTCTGAGTAATTTGACAAGCTTGTAGGCATATGACCATGACGCTTGTTCCCGGATAGTGAAAGCATTTTGAGTTTTGGAAGACCAATGCATAAATTATTGGGAAGATCCCCTGATAAGTTATTGTCTGTAAATGCAATGACTTCGATTCTAGAAATATTGAAAATTGTGAATGGTATAGATCCCGTAAGTTGATTAGATTTTATGGACAACCAGTTCATATTGTGAAGATTGTCGATCTCTTTAGGAATAGAACCTATGAGTTTGTTTCCAGTCAAGTCTAAAATCCTCAAGCTTTCAAGACTTCCAATAACTTTTGGGATTTGATCACCTTTTGTGGAACTGTATTTCAGATTCAAAGTTTCAAGTTTGGAAATATTAGAAAATGAAGAAGGGACGGAACCAGTGAAACTATTATTTCCAAGATTTAGAACTTGAAGTTGGTGTGAAAACCCAAACCAAGAAGGAACCCTCCCCTCTGAATTTGTTGAAACTTAAATCAAGAAACTTAAGCAGACACAAGCGTGCCATTTCTTGAGGCAAATTTCCCTGGAAATTGTTGCTTCCCAAGTCAAGAGAAACAAGAAATGTGAGGTTTCCAAAATCTTGTGGAATTTTGCCTGTAAGAGCTATGTTGGAAAGATCCCAGATTTTCACTTTCTGCTGGTGAGAGACACAAGTGACTCCAACCCAATGACAAACATATGTAGTTGGACACCAACTTTCATCCAAAAAGTGAAAAGGGTCTGAAATGATTTGGGATTTCAATGAAAAACGAGCCAATCGATCAGTTGTAATGTTGGTTTTGGTTATGTATGAACTAGCCATAACATAGTGAAGAAAACTAGTTTTAACTGTTTTGCCATGAACCTGGCCCTTAGCAAATTTTCACTTGAGTTATAAAGAAATTGCTCAATCAATTTATGTGGAAAACCTCCTCTCTCAAGGAGTGACAACCACAACTCAAATCCACTAAGCTCAAACAAGGTTTGAAGATTACAAATCAATAATCAAAAACTTAAACTTCAACAACTAGACTCAAACAGTTAATTATAACTGTTTCAACTCACAACTCTCCAAGAAATCAAACCTGCTTCTTGTTACAAAACCTCATCAACACAAACTTTAACAACTATAACAAATACTAGACTATAACAAAGTAGCAAAACTCCTAAATAAGACTCCAAACAAATCAACAGAAACTCTTGTTGCAAAAGACTCAATTATGCTGTGTATGAATAACTTCTCCTATTACTTAATAATAAGCTTTCTCTATGTATGCAATAGGTGCATAAAATTATGTTTCTCTTCTCCTTTTATAGATGCTCCAATGCTTCTCTCCTAAGCTAAGTATGAAACCCTACCTTAAGAAAACCTTTCCTTGTTAAACAAGGATATAGGTAGATGATTGATTCTCTTTCCTTTCTTGTTGAGGACATGCAAATTACCATACTTAGATTTATACTAAAAATAGGATTTGTCAATTACCAAAACTTAGGAATCAAGGATTCTTCAGTTTCCCCCTTTTTGATGATGACAAACCTAACTCCATTTTTATGTAAGTCTATGAACTCCAGAGATTGCTACTGCTACTGCTACTACTGCATTTTAACTCATGTGCTACTGCTATGTGTACTACTGCATTTCATTCTGCTCCTGTAACATAACATACACTACACTACTTCCCCCTTTTGACATCATTAGAAACATGATAGAGACAAGATAACTTCAAAAGTAGCTAGTAAATAACTCAATGCCATTGAGGCAACAGAGCCACAATCAAGAGAATCACAACAGTTAAGCAAATTCTAAAAAAATTACAAGTACCAACATCAGGAATAAGGCAAGGATCAAAGTAAGATAAACACAATATTAAGCCAACCATTGTCCCAAAATAAAATATCCAAAAATTAGTTAGAAAATATCAAAAAAAAAATGGGGGTCAAGAAAATCAGGGCTTAAGAGGAGGAGGAAGAAAGAGGAACGGGCTTAGGAAGGACAGACATGAGCTGCTGGATATGCTCAAAGTGAGTGTTCTGCACTTTAATAATATTTTATTTGAGAAAATCCACCTGTGCTTGAGACTTTGCCACACACTCCCTCAAACCAGCATTTTCTTCTTTCAATTGAGTAATCTCCTTCTGTGTTGCTTCCAAGTCCACAAGTGTTTGAGTGATAGGGCTGGTGAAATTCTTCCCTACGGGTAAGCAATCACACTCATGCAAGGTGGAGAGTGTAAACATGTCATGCCTAGTTGCAGCAACACCCTTCCCTAGAGGCACATCAAATTTTTCGAACACAATGGAGAGACGGAAGCCATATGCAAGTCCATGAGGACCAGTCTTAGGATAAGTCACCCTCCTCATATGTTTGATAATCAGTGCAAGGAGTTTTACTTTCTCACTCAGGTCTAGGGTATTCATGACCCCTAGATCCCTGAAGTAGGCCTCAGATTTTCTCCCTCCCCTAGGCAGTATCTCCTTGTGTACAATCTCAAATAACAACTTATGGCTAGGAGCAGTCTCCCCCTTGTTCACTTTCCTAGGCTTCTTCTTTTACTTTTCCTGAGTGAACTTCTTAGTAAGCAATCACTCAACATCCTTCTTCCACACATACTCTTCTAACCCTTCAAAAGGGACACCTAAGAATTCTCCCAACTTGATGGTATCAGGAACAATTTCTACCCCTCTAACAGTGGAACTTATCACCCAACATTCCAAAAATTTCAAGTTTGCATAAAATTCTATAACTTCCTCCTTAAACAACATAGGATTTTTTGACAGAAATAAGTGTTCCCACCCCTGAAACCTAAGTTTTTCTAGTAATTGAACAATAAAGTGGTTATCAAGTACTCTTCAGTGAAATCCCTACCCTTGAGCATCAGTTGAGTGGAGTAGTGTGCAATGGTACCCAATCTCAAGAACTTTGCAGAGTGCTTCCTGGTCTTTCCCTTCTTCCCAGTAACTTTCTTTTCTTTATCCTCTTCCTCCATCTCTACTTCTTCTTCTTCATCAACCTCTATAGGTCATCATCATCACCGATTTTCCTTTTCCCTCTAGCCACCCTTTCTTTCTTTTCTTCTTTAACCTTTTTCACTTTAGCAACCCTTTTTTCTAGTGTTAGGAATTTTTAGAAGCAATGAAGATCGGTCTTTAGGAACTGGTTTTGTTCTGGGCTTCCGAGTAGTTCGAAGCATGTGTGTAGCCCTTTTCTTGTAACCAGGAACATGGGTTGATACTAAGGGAAAAAACTTGGGGTTTATCAAAATATCCCCATCAATGTCAACTTCTTTCTCTTCAGAAAGAGTTTTAGGGTTATCAATAAGGGTTGTAGTAGTGGTTGCTTCCATAGATGTCCATGAATATTTGAGAGAATCTGATTTTTAGACAAGAGAAGATGAGGGTTTGGTGAGGAATTTAAGAATGGAATGGGTGAAGGTTATCTGGGTGGAGAAAATGGAAGAGTAGGTGATGAAGATCTTGATCTTTTTTCTCCCTAAGTGGGTGCACCAGATGAGAAATCCTCATCATCAAAATAATCCACAAGAGAGTGGAATTTGTACTCAGTAGGTTTTGAAGATGAAGGACTTGGGGAAGCCATTGGAGAAGAAATGAGTTTTTATGTGTTGAGTAAGAGAGAGTTTGAGAGAGATTTTGCAGTGAGGTTTTGGTGAATGTGAAGAGTTTTTGAAGGAAAGAGAAAGCGATTAGAAGGGTTGTAATGATTGAGGCGACGGTTGTCAGTTTTTAAAAGGAGAGAGGAATGATTAAAAAGGTGTCTTTATTTATTTTTCCAGATTAATATTGTATCTTATTTAGGTGTTCGGGATTTTGTAATTACGACCAGGTTTTGATGACAAAAACACTTTAGTTTTAATACTTGCAACAATTTGAAAGCTTTGTAAATGATGTGCGTACTAAACTTGAAAACCAGGTCCTTATGTGTCTTCCTGCGCTTTTACTTTGAGATTTAGATTATCTTTTGAACGTGAGCACTCAAGTTGTAGATGTGATCCTACGTGTAACACCCCGTACTTTTCTAACCTCACTTGATACCTTGGGGTCATATCTACCTAGGTGTTGAGATGCCATGAGTATGTGTTTTATAGTGTCATTGGTGAAACATTTGACATCGGACCTAATATGTGCGATTAGACCATTGTAGGAGGTGTTTTGTGATTTCGTGGAGCATTTGGGTGATACCCCGTACTCATTCTAACCTCATTTGGTGAAAGGGGTAATGCGGTTTGGAAAGAAAGGGAAATTGAGTCCACGTTACATATGCCCATATGAGATCATTAGAAGATTCGGGCAAGTTGCGCATGAGTTGGCACTACCCCAGGACCTTTCCTCAGTCCATCCGGTATTTCATGTTTCGATGCTTCAAAAATGCAAAGGAGATCCTTCTCGTATTGTTCCCGTAGGGTATGTTCAAGTAACGAAGGATCTTACTTATGAAGAAATACCCATTGCTATTCTAGAGCGACAAGTAAAGAGATTGAGAAATAAAGATGTCGCATCCGTAAAAGTCCTTTGGAGAAACCAACAAGTAGAAGAGATCACATGGGAAGCTGAGGACATGATGAAATCCAAGTATCCCCATCTATTTCAAATGGACCAAGAAGTTCACAGTGCGGAGGTGGAACAATAACAAGTAAGTATTTAAGAGCATTATGTGTATGTGTATACGTATGTTAAAGTAGAGATGCATTTGTTGTATATAAGACGATGTTGTTAACATTCGAGGACGAATGTTCCTAAGGGGGGGAGCATGTAACACCCCGTACTTTTCTAACCTCACTTGATACCTTGGGGTCATATCTACCTAGCCATGAGTATGTGTTTTATAGTGTCATTGGTGAAACATTTGATATCGGACCTAATATGTGCTATTAGATCTTTGTAGGAGGTGTTTTGTGATTTTGTGGAGCATTTGGGTGATACCCCGTACACATTCTAACCTCATTTGGTGACTTGGAGTCATGTTTACTTGATGATTAAGATCACTAAGTAAGTATTTTGTAGTGTTTTGATAAGGTATTGTATGATATGCAAGTATTGGAGAAGTGGCCGAAAAATTCAGCAAGGTGCTGAAACTTGCGCCACTACCCTATTTCAGGGGTGCGGCGCAAGCCACCTGATTCATAGGGGGTTCATTTCTTGCGCCACAGCTTGCTTTGCAGCTAGTGGCGCAAGGCACAAATATTGTGCCTTTCCGGACTCGTTTTGTAACGCAATTCTACGGCGATTCTTAGATGGTTTATTTTGGTTCTTTGGAGTTCTTTGATTGTTGTTAAAGCTTCAAATACTTCAATACACTCCTACATACTCCTACATGATCAAATCATGAAACATAAATAGTTATCCAAAATGTCTAATGAAGTCATGGGCGACTACAATTCCTATTTTTGCGATCGAGACGATGAATGAGAATCTCGTAAGAGAATATTGTCGTGACATTATGAAATTATGTAAACATGAGATATATGGTGAATAATACATGAAAGTTGATGGGTTAAATGGATATGCGTTATTGGGCCCAAATTGAGGGCCAAAACAAGGCCAAAATGAGAAGCCCAAAGGAAAATGACCCATTCTTATCTTAATTAAGGGACCATGACATTTAATGCCAAAGAAGTGGCTAAGGATTGACTTGGGAGTCTATATAAAGGAACAAAAAAAATCAGATTTTAGTCATTACAAGTCTTATAACTTTTTGGATATTTTCACAAACATTTCTCTCATTTCCAAACCCTAAAGCAAAAGTTCCTTTGGACTCTTTGGACAAGATCATCCTATTCCAAGCCTTGGTAAGTATTTATTCTCATGGATTAACATATTATATGCATGGGAGATTATGTATATTATGATAGTTGTGTTGGCAAGGTGGTGAATAGTATATTTTTGCTTTTGGTGAAAGATGTGCTATCTTGGTGATTTGAACTTGAATTAGGACTTGTGCCTTTGATGAAAGAGCATGGTATGGAAAAAATATGAACATGTATGGTGTTATTTTTGGTATTAAACTTGTTATTGTCTATAAGTGGAAATTGTGGGATTTTGGCCGATATGTGTTATGAGGTGTATTAAGGTAATTTGATGGATTATTTGTGATGTGGTATGGATAAGAAAGTATAAAGGAGAAGTGTTGTGGTGAAATGTATCAATTATCATGTATTGGTCAATGTTGGGAATATTATGGATTTTTTGGAATAATAATTTTATCAATGGTTTTGTCACGGGGAAATGGCATGTTTAAAGGCAAACATGTAACTCATTGACATTGTATGCATTTGTAAAGTACTTGGCGGTTAATGTGAATTTCGTTATGTATTTGTGTTGTAGAGTGACACATAAAGAAGGAGCGGGACTCTTGTATACGCATCTAAAGTTGTATATTCGTATTGAGAATACAAGGTATGTAAGGTTACTCTGTCCGTATCTTTTTACGGCAAATAGTATTCACATTGACATTCTACTAGTCCTATCCCGAAATGTACTAAGGTATCCCATATCCGCTTACCCATGGTCATTGTCATATATTTCTTACTCGTTGATCATTGGAAAATCTCATGTATCATATTCATGGTTAATTTTCCAAAAGCTCAAATAAGGTTATGTTCCAATGTTCCAATAGTGATTATACTCATGTATCTTGTTCATTTATTATTGTCTAATGGTTCCAACAGTGTTATGTTTCCTCAAAGGCTACGTTTCCAATAATTCTATTCATATGTCTCTCATTCATTGGTCAACGATCCAAAGCTTCAAGTAACGTTATGATCATCATTGTATCAATCTCTAAGTAATGAATAAAGTAATCCAAATGTGGTTAATTTTTTAGTACGGGTGGCAGCTTTGGGGGCGAAATGCCTAGCTCAAGCCGATCCCGAGATTATTGGATCAGGGAGCAGCTTTGGGGGCGAAAGCCTAGCTCAAGCCGAACCTGATAGGGGGCAGCTCTAGGGGTGAAAACCTAGCTCGAGCCGAACCTGATATATTGATTTATGGGTTGCAGCTCTAGGGGCATAAGCCTAGCTCGAGCCGATCTCGATGCATTGGTTTATGGGTGGCAGCTCTAGGGGCAGAAGCCTAGCTCGAGTCGATCCCAACATGATGATATGATATGAAAAGACCCACTGATCAGTCAGGGCCCGGGTACATTGTGACATATGTATTGACAAGCAGGCATTGAATGTAAAGAAAGTAATAAAAGTAATGAAAGCAATACACATGGTTTCCAAAATGCAGCGTTGTGACTTACTCACATTGATTAGTAATTTGTATTGAGTTCATTGATATGTTCATGTGTTATATAGTTTCATTTGAGCCTTACATACTCAGTACATTCTTCGTACTAACCCCTCTTGGGGAATTTACCTTACTTGCTGCAGGCGCAGGTACTAGTAGGCCTCCACAGTAGGTTGCCAGTTGTTGCAGGTCTTTGGTGAGCTCCAGTTAGTTCGGGGCTACTCTGAGTCACAGTTGTACATATGTTTTGGTGTTGTACATGTTGTATAAAGTGGGGACTTGTCCCGACTTTGGGTTCATTTTGGTCAATGCTTTTGTTAGAGGCTTTTGTAGATAGATGTGGGTGTATCAGTGTAAAAGGCATATGTTGATTTGACTGGATGGCCTCAACGGCCAAGTTTCATATGTATATATATGTCCCATGCTTTCTGTTATTCGTCTTTCAAGTTCTTACGTAATGGTGGTGATGTTTATGTTATACATATGATTGAACATAGGCAAAGGTTGGTTCTCTCGGGCCTTATCGGCTACGGGTGCCAATCATGTGTCGATGGGATTCGGGGAGTGAAAAAAGTGGTATCAGAGTAGGTCGTTCTAAGGGTGTCTACAGAGCCGTGTCTGAGTAGAGTCTTACTTATCGATGTGTTGTGCACCACATCTCTATGTAGGAGGTTACGGTACATTTAGGATGTTGTTTTTTCTCTTCATTCTAGATCGTGCAATAGAGCCAACGTTGTAAGTGAAAGTATATCTGATCATTGAAATTTATTTTTCTTGTTATAGTAACAATGCCAATGACAAGAAGAGGTCGCGGTAAAAGTAAGAGGATTGATAGAATTATCGGTGAAGGAACTAGTATACCACCACCTGATCAAGTTAATCAAGGTGATACTGAGCATGAATTTGTGTCACGAGATTCCTCCACTCCCTCTGTACCAGAAGAGTCGAGTAGGAGAAGCATACCTGTAGAACCACCAGTCAATACTACGGACCAGGATCTTAGAAATGCAGTTCATATGTTAACACAGTTAGTGGCAGCCCAGAGTCAAGGACGAGCTGGTCCAATGACACATGATGATGATGCGGCTAGAGTAGCAAGTCGCAAAACACAGGATTTCCTCAAATTGGATCCTCCTATCTTCACAGGGTCAGATTCAAAAGCAGATCCACAGGACTTCGTGGATCAAATTCAGAGGGCCTTGGAAGTTATGCACGTGACAGGGGTAGAAACAGTGGAACTTACTGCGTACAGGTTGAAAGGATAGGCAATACTGTGGTATGAGGATTGGAAGAAATTTCGTGACATTGGTGCAAATCCACCTACTTGGGAAGAGTTTAAAGTGGCTTTCCTTGATCATTACTTGCCCTATGAGATCCCTGAGGCACGTGCGGATCAGTTCCTAAATCTCCGTCAAGGAAATTTGAGTGTCAGAGAATATAGCTTGCAATTTAATTTCTTGGCTCGATATGCGCCAAATGTTGTGGCTATGATGACAGACAGGGTCCATAGATACGTGGACAGACTAGAGCCATATTTGGTACGGTATTGCACCATTGCGGCCTTGAATAAGGACATGGACATTGCTCGAATACAAGTCTTCGCCCAGAAAATGGAAGATCAAAGACAGAGACGAAGGGTACATGAATTTGGCAGGGGACAGTCCAAAAGGGCTAGACCTATGGGACCACCTATGATGTCCCAAGGAGGATCTAGGCCTCGTATGTTCCCTAGACCACCTAGACCGTCGTTTTCTCATTCTATGGCAGGTGCTTATTCTCAGTCTCGAGGGTTTAAAGGTGGTTCAGCTGGGCAGAGTAGTGGGGTTCACGGATCACAGGCAGCAGGTTTTCCTCATCAGCAGTGTCAGCACTGCAGGCGTATTCATTCAGGAACATGTCGGTCAGGGACGAATGTCTGCTTTTGGTGTGGTATGCCGGGACATATAGCGAGAGATTGTCCACAGCGGAGCATGGGTGGTATAGCACGATCGGCTGGGTCGGCTATTGCGTCATCAGCATCGGTTCCTTCACTGGGCCGAAGGGTGCAGCCTATTGGCCATGGTAGAGGTGCCAGAGGAGCAGCCAGTACTAGCGGGGTCCTAAATCGCACTTATGCTTTGGTGGACCGCCAGAATTCCGAGGCTTCCCCTAATGTCGTCACAGGTACATTATCCATATTCTCACATAATGTATATGCACTAATTGACCCAGGTTCTACATTTTCCTATGTTACCCCATTGGTTGCTGCAAAATTTGCAAAGGCACCGAAATCATTAATTAAATCAATTGAAGTGTCTACACCGGTTGGTGAATATATTATTGCAAAGAGAGTATATCGTAACTATGTGGTAACGGTGTGTGGTCATGCTACGTTTGCCGATCTCATTGAATTAGACATGGTGGATTTTGATGTAATTATGGGAATGGATTGGTTGGCCTCTGGTTATGCTACGGTAGATTGCCGGGCCAAGAAGGTACAATTTTGTTTTTCGCAAGAAAATGTTCTTGAATGGCAGGGTAATGTAGGGGCACCACGAGGGAGATTTATTTCCTATCTGAAAGCTAGGAAAATGATTGCTAAGGGCTACCTATGTTATTTAGTACGGGTGAAAGATACCGAAGCAGAACCACTAACTCCGCAGTTGGTTCCAGTGGTCAATGAATTTCTAGATGTATTCCCAGAGGATCTTCCAAGCTTACCCCCAGAACGGGAAGTAGAATTTGGCATTGATGTGATTCCAGGCACTCAGCCTATTTCTATTCCTCTATATAGAATGGCTCCAGCAGAATTGAGTGAATTGAAAGATTTGCTGGACAAAGGCTTCATTAGGCCTAGTATGTCCCCGTGGGGTGCGCCGGTATTATTTGTGCGAAAGAAATATGGCACCTTGAGAATGTGCATCGACTATCGGCAACTGAATAAGGTAACGATCAAGAACAAATATCCCCTCCCTCAAATTGATGATTTGTTTGATCAGTTACAGGGTGCCAAGTGTTTTTCAAAGATTAACTTGAGGTCGGGTTACCATCAAGTCAGAGTTAGAGAAGAAGATGTACCCAAGACAGCTTTCCGAACACGGTATGACCATTATGAATTTTTAGTTATGACATTTGGACTAACAAATGCACCAGCTGTATTCATTGATTTGATGAATAGGGTGTTTGAGCCATTTCTGGGCGTGTTAGTCACAGTGTTTATAGATGACATCCTAGTTTATTCAAGGTCACCGGAGGACCATGCTAATCACTTGCAAAAAGTATTACAGATTCTCCGTGAGCGGAATTTGTATCCAAAGTTCTCCAAATGTGAGTTTTGGTTGAAATCAGTCGCGTTCTTGGGTCACATTGTGTCAGATAAAGGCATACAAGTTGATACACAGAAGATTGAAGCAGTGAAAAATTGGCCAAGACCTACGACCCCCACAGAGATTCGTAATTTTCTTGGACTGGCAGGTTATTACAGAAGGTTTGTGGAACGTTTTTCCTCTATTGCTGCACCATTAACAAAGCTTACACATAAGGCAGTAAAATTTCAGTGGAATGATGCGTGCGAGAAATGCTTCCAAAGGTTGAAAGATAAATTAACCTTCACACCAGTTTTAGTACTTCCCGAAGGTACCGAAGGTTATGTAGTGTATTGTGATGCTTTCGGGGTTGGCCTCGGATGTGTATTGATGCAACACAGTAATGTCATAGCATATGCGTCACGACAGTTGCGGCCACACGAGAAAAATTATCCTACACATGATCTTGAATTTGCAGCGGTGGTCTTTGCTTTAAAGATATGGCGTCATTATTTGTACGGAGTTCATGTTGATATCTATACGGATCACAAAAGTTTGCAATATCTCTTTAAGCAGAAGGAACTCAATTTGAGGCAACGAAGGTGGTTAGAGCTCTTGAAAGACTATGATATTGATATTCTTAATCATCCAGGCAAAGCAAATGTAGTAGCTGATGCATTGAGCCGCAAGGCAGTAGAAAGCACTAGTGGTCAGTTGACTGAAAAGCAAGAGATAATCAAAGATTTAAATCAGCTAGCCAGCTTGGGAGTTCAACTTATTGAATCCTCAGATGATAGAGTTATTGTGCAGAATGCTGCAGAATCCTCCTTGATAGCTAAAGTGAAAGAGAAGCAATTTGTGGATTCTATTTTATTGCAGCTAAAGGAAAATGTGCAGCAGAATTTGACCAAGGAATTTGATATTACACCGGAAGGGGTGCTTCAATGTCAAGGGAGATTATGTGTACCTGACGTAGATGAGCTGAGGACACGAATAATGACAGAGGCGCACCATTCACGCTATTCCATTCATCCGGGTTCTACTAAAATGTACCATGAATTGAAAGAAGTGTATTGGTGGGGCAACATGAAAAAGAACATTGCAGAATTTGTCGCGCAATGCCCGAATTGTCAACAAGTGAAAGTGGAACATCAGAAACTGGGAGGTTACATGCAATGTATCAATCTTCCAGTCTGGAAATGGGATATGATTAATATGGATTTCATTACGGGTTTGCCTCGTACATTGCGGAAGTTTGATTCTATATGGGTCATAGTGGACAGGCTTACCAAGTCAGCATATTTTCTACCAGTCAAGACGACCTATACAGCTGAGGATTATGCGAAGTTGTATGTGAAAGAGATAGTACGATTGCATGGCATTCCACTTTCCATTATATCAGACAGAGGAGCACAGTTCACAGCGCACTTTTGGAGATCTTTCCAGCAGAGTTTGGGTACATGGGTGAATTTGAGTATGGCTTTCCATCCTCAGACTGATGGACAAGCAGAACGTACTATTCAAAATCTTGAAGATATGCTACGAGCTTGTACGTTAGATTTTCAAGGCAGTTGGGATGACCATTTGCCTCTTATTGAATTTGCTTACAACAATAGCTATCATTCAAGTATTAAAATGGAACCTTATGAAGCCTTGTATGAAAGGAAATGTAGATCACCAATTGGATGGTTTAAAGCGGGTGAAACTGCTTTACTTGGACCCGATATTGTTCATCAGGCTATGGAGAAAGTTAAAGTGATCCAATAGCGGTTACAAACGGCCCAAAGTCATCACAAGTCATATGCCTATTTTAGAATAAGAGGGCTTGAATTCGCCATAGGTGATTGGGTATTTTTAAAGGTGTCACCGATGAAAGGGGTAATGCGGTTTGGAAAGAAAGGGAAATTGAGTCCACGTTACATAGGCCCATATGAGATCATTAGAAGATTCGGGCAAGTTGCGTATGAGTTGGCACTACCCCAGGACCTTTCCTCAGTCCATCCGGTATTTCATGTTTCGATGCTTCAAAAATGCATAGGAGATCCTTCTCGTATTGTTCCCGTAGAGGATGTTCAATTAACGGAGGATCTTACTTATGAAGAAATACCCATTGCTATTCTAGAGCGACAAGTAAAGAGATTGAGAAATAAAGATGTCGCATCCGTAAAAGTCCTTTGGAGAAACCAACAAGTAGAGGAGATCACATGGGAAGCTGAGGACATGATGAATTCCAAGTATCCCCATCTATTTCAAATGGACCAAGAAGTTCACAGTGCGGAGGTGGAACAATAACAAGTAAGTATTTAAGAGCATTATGTGTATGTGTATACGTATGTTAAAGTAGAGATGCATTTCTTGTATATAAGACGATGTTGTTAACATTCGAGGACGAATGTTCCTAAGGGGGGAAGCATGTAACACCCCGTACTTTTCTAACCTCACTTGATACCTTGGGGTCATATCTACCTAGGTGTTGAGATGCCATGAGTATGTGTTTTATAGTGTCATTGGTGAAACATTTGATATCGGACCTAATATATGCTATTAGACCTTTGTAGGAGGTGTTTTGTGATTTCGTGGAGCATTTGGGTGATACCCCGTACACATTCTAACCTCATTTGGTGACTTGGAGTCATGTTTACTTGATGATTAAGATCACAAAGTAAGTATTTTATAGTGTTTTGATAAGGTGTTGGATGATATGCAAGTATTGGAGAAGTGGCCGAAAAATTCAGCAAGGTGCTGAAACTTGCGCCACTACCCTGTTTCAGGGGTGTGGTGCAAGCGACCTGATTCAGAGGGGGTTCATTTCTTGTGCCACAGCTTGCTTTGCAGCTAGTGGCGCAAGGCACAAATATTGTGCCTTTCCGGACTCGTTTTGTAACGCAATTCTACGGCGATTCTTAGATGGTTTATTTTGGTTCTTTGGAGTTCTTTGATTTTTGTTAAAGCTTCAAATACTTCAATACACTCCTACATACTCCTACATGATCAAATCATGAAACATAAATAGTTATCCAAAATGTCTAATGAAGTCATGGGCGACTAGAATTCCTATTTTTGCGATCGAGACGACGAATGAGAATCTAGTAAGAGAATATTGTCGTGACATTATGGAATTATGTAAACATGAGATATATGGTGAATAATACATGAAAGTTGATGGGTTAAATGGATATGTGTTATTGGGCCCAAATTGAGGGCCAAAACAAGGCCAAAATGAGAAGCCCAAAGGAAAATGACCCATTCTTATCTTAATTAAGGGACCATGACATTTAATGCCAAAGAAGTGGATAAGGATTGACTTGGGGGTCTATATAAAGGAACAAAAAAAATCAGATTTTAGTCATTACAAGTCTCATAACTTTTTGGATATTTTCACAAACATTTCTCTCATTTCCAAACCCTAAAGCAAAAAGTTCCTTTGGACAAGATCATCCTATTCCAAGCCTTGGTAAGTATTTATTCTAATTGATTAACATATTATATGAATGGGAGATTATGTATATTATGATAGTTGTGTTGGCAAGGTGGTGAATAGTATATTTTTGCTTTTGGTGAAAGATGTGCTATCTTGGTGATTTGAACTTGAATTAGGACTTGTGCCTTTGATGAAAGAGCATGGTATGGAAAAAATATGAACATGTATGGTGTTATTTTTGGTATTAAACTTGTTATTGTCTATAAGTGGAAATTGTGGGATTTTGGCCGATATGTGTTATGAGGTGTATTAAGGTAATTTGATGGATTATTTGTGATGTGGTATGGATAAGAAAGTGTAAAGGATAAGTGTTGTGGTGAAATGTATCAATTATCATGTATTGGTCAATGTTGGGAATATTATGGAATTTTTGGAATAATAATTTTATCAATGGTTTTGTCACGGGGAAATGGCATGTTTAAAGGCAAACATGTAACTCATTGACATTGTATGCATTTGTAAAGTACTTGGCGGTTAATGTGAATTTCGTTATGTATTTGTGTTGTAGAGTGACACATAAAGAAGGAGCGGGACTCTTGTATACGCATCTAAAGTTGTATATTCGTATTGAGAATACAAGGTATGTAAGGTTACTCTGTCCGTATCTTTTTACGGCAAATAGTATTCACATTGACATTCTACTAGTCCTATCCCGAAATGTACTAAGGTATCCCATATCCGCTTACCCATGGTCATTGTCATATATTTCTTACTCGTTGATCATTGGTAAATCTCATGTATCATATTCATGGTTAATGTTCCAAAAGCTCAAATAAGGTTATGTTCCAATGTTCCAATAGTGATTATACTCTTGTATCTTGTTACTTTATTATTGTCTAATGGTTCCAACAGTGTTATGTTTCCTCAAAGGCTACGTTTCCAATAATGCTATTCATATCTCTCTGATTCGTTGGTCAATGATCCAAAGCTTCAAGTAACGTTATGACCATCATTGTATCAATCTCAAAGTAATGAATAAAGTAATGCAAATGTGGTTAATGTTTGAGTACGGGTGGCAGCTTTGGGGGCGAAATGCCTAGCTCAAGCCGATCCCGAGATTATTGGATCAGGGGGCAGCTTTGGGGGCGAAAGTCTAGCTCAAGCCGAACCTGACAGGGGGCAGCTCTAGTGGTGAAAACCTAGCTCGAGCCGAACCTGATATGTTGAATGGGTGGCAGCTCTAGGGGCATAAGCCTAGCTCGAGCCAATCCTGATGCATTGGTTTATGGGTGGCAGCTCTAGGGGCATAAGCCTAGCTCGAGCCAATCCCAACATGATGATATGATATGAAAAGACCCACTGATCAGTCGGGGCACGGGTACATTGTGACATATGTATTGACAAGCAAGCATTGAATGTAAAGAAAGTAATAAAAGTAATGAAAGCAATACACATGGTTTCCAAAATGCAGCGTGGTGACTTACTCACATTGATTAGTCATTTGTATTGAGTTCATTGATATGTTCATGTGTTATATAGTTTCATTTGAGCCTTACATACTCAGTACATTCTTCGTACTGACCCCTCTTGGGGAATTTACCTTACTTGCTGCAGGCGCAGGTACTAGTAGCCCTCCACAGTAGGTTGCTAGTTGTTGCAGGTCTTTGGTGAGTTCCAGTTAGTTCGGGAATACTTCGAGTCACAGTTGTACATATGTTTTGGTGTTGTACATGTTGTATAAAGTGGGGACTTGTCCCGACTTTTGGTTCATTTTGGTCAATGCTTTTGTTAGAGGCTTTTGTAAACGGATGTGGGTGTATCAGTATAAAAGGCATATGTTGTTTTGACTGGATGGCCTTAATGGCCAAGTTTCATATGTATATATATGTCCCATGTTTTTTGTTATTCGTCTTTCAAGTTCTTACGTAATGGTGGTGATGCTTATGTTATGCATATGATTGAATATAGGCAAAGGTTGGTTCTCTCGGGCTTTATCGGCTACGGGTGCCAATCATGTCTCGATGGGATTCGGGGCGTGACACTACCAAGGAACAAAACTGAGTTAAGTACAATATCTAACAATTTTGCATTTGTTAGTCTAAATGACATTGAGGGAAGACTGTATTCCTTCTTAGATTTGATTGATTAGCCCAAAGGCCAACCTATTATTCTCAAAATGTTATCTCTCCAAGGCTTTTGTGAATATGTCAGCAATTTGTTCATTTGTTCCACAAGGCACCATTTTTATCAGCTTTTTTTTACACAATCTCTGAGGAAGTGGCGTCTGACATCAATATGTTTGGTTCTTTTAAGCTGAACTGGATTTTCATCCATGTTAACTGCACTTGTGTTATCACACATGATAGTAATACATCCTAGATTGATTCCATAGTCACTAAGTTGTTGTTTTATCTAGAGTAGTTTAGAACAACAGGATGCAACAGCTACACATTCAGCCTCAGCAATTGAAAGAGCCACAGAGTTTTGTTTTTTTATTGCCCAAAAGACAAGACAAGGTCCCAATTAGTGAGCCATTCCAGAACTACTTTTTCTATATACCAGATATCTAGCATAATCAGCATCGACATAACCTACAAGATCAAAGGAGTCTCCAGTAGGGTACCATAGAATCAGTCCTTGAGTGCCTTTGAGGTACCTAAAGATTCTCTTAACAGCCTTTAAGTGAGACTCTTTCGGAGATGATTGAAATCTAGTGTTGACACCCAATTTTGTTCCTCCTTTCTACCAATTCATTCACTTGAGATTCTAAATTATTAGTGAGTTGAATATTTTGTATTTCGCTACTACTTTCGTTTATTACTATTTTTACTGTTATTTATTTATTACTATTATTATTAATACCATTATTATTAATTTTAAATTACTAATTTATTATCAACATTACTATTATTACTTTATTACTATTTTCTTTAAAATCGATCGTCGTTACTTTATTTTAAGTTTCATACTTATTAAATTAGTTATATGTACTTTAACTTGTTACATAATATTTAATTATCGTTGCATAATATATATTGTATTAATCATTAAATTAGAGCCGTCAATATGGGCCAGGCCTATTGGGCTGGCCCGGCCCAGCCTATAATTTGATAGGGTTGGGCTTCGGTTTTTGCAGCCCATTTTAGAACAGGGCTTTTTAGTCCGGCCCGAATAAGCCCATGGCCCGTGGGGCTTGAGCAATGTGGGTTCGGTCGGCCCGTGGGCCTGCCCGTGAGTCAAATAAAAAATAATTTAAAAATAAAATAGAGTACAAAAAATAATAAAAGAGTCCAAAGTCTAAACTCAAAATCTATTTAAATCATTATAAATATTTAAATTTAATTATATCTTTCAATGATGGCTCGTGATCTACATAGTATTCATGTTACTACTCTAGCATCAGAATCATCATTGAGCATTGGAGGACGTGTTCTCACCAAATATAGAAGTTGCATCCATTATGAAAATGTCCAAACACTTGTTACTACTCAAAACTGATTGCACGATTTCTCTCAAACTGGTAATATTTTTTTGTGTACATGTAAAATATTATTAGTTCTTAAACTTTATTATTTCTTAATGTTTAATTAATTAATACTGTAAATAAACTGTAGATGAAAATGAAGATTTTGACACAACTTTGTCAAAAATTGATTTAGAGATGCTTGATGAAGATAAAGTGGTGGTGTTGGATACATAACAAGTGCCAAGAAAGCTTTTCTTGAGGAGTTCATTTTCATTTTTAATGGATGAAATATTGACATTTTTTGTGTTTTATTATGATATATTGAAATAAAATTAGGTTAATTTTTCTATTTATTAGTTATATTGTTACTCATTAACTATTTAGATTGCTTATTAATATTTTTATTTGGTTCGAAGGATATCATGTAAAAAAGTTATTTAGTTTCGCTATTAGGATTATTTTTTGGTGTATTGGAGACTTGATTAGCAAGTAATAGCACTATGTAATATTGTCTTGTAAATATTTATATTTATTAACATTCTAAAATTAAATTATAAAAATAATATTTTTTAAAAAGTGGGTTGGCCCGTGAAGGTCAAACTCCAAAGCCCGTGTGGGCTAACCCGGATGGGCTGGGCCAACCCGTATTGACAACTCTACATTAAATTAGAAGCTCAAAAGAATTAATTTGAAGAAGAAAAGACCATCAAAATTTAGCCCAAATGAGTCCTAAATCATATGGAATATTTCAAGCGTAAATTACATAAAACTACAACTTAACTTATGTATATTACTTAAACTAACAAATCCCCAAACTAATTACAAAATATCCCATATCTCACTTTCTCTCTCCTTATTCCATATACATAACTCAATCCACTTCCTCCTTCCACTATTTACGCCTAATGCAATAAAAGGAAAGCCTATTTTCAAGGCAACTATCAAGCGGTTTACCATTTTTGAATTAAAGTCCTCTTCATCTCCAACTCTTCAACATCATCTGACAATCTCCATTAACTTTCTTCTTGAATTTCTTTAGGAGGTTAGTATAATTTCATCTTTTTCACTTTACTAAATCTAAAATCAACATTGTGTAGTTAGTGTTCATTGAAAAGAATAAGCATATTAATGGAAGTAGGACCTTCGTTTAGTGTTGGACTAACACAATTAGAGAATAATCCCCAAACAACAAATATTGTTGTTGGGTTTGTTTCTGGCGATTTTGATAAGGATTATCCTGGTTTCCGTGAAAACAGATCTAAACATAGAAACGATCCCATTATGATGAAGAAGTTAAGGGAAATTGCTGGTACCCGGAATAAAAAGGTTGTTGCGTCATCTTCAAGGAGGAAGAAATCTGAAGATACATCACGCCCCCGTCTACCAAAGGAATTTTGCTTTGTTCTTGGTGATGTATATGCTCGCGGGAAAATAGATTATAGTTATAGTGTATTTAGTTATTCATATACATAGATCCAATGTATATGTGGGTTTCTAGTAATGTACATACATATACATATGCATACGCGTTTGTGGTACTGCACGTACATTTACAATTTTGGTGATGTTTATGTTGGTTTATGTTACTGCACATACATAGTTGTAATGTATATATGGGATTCTTGTACTGCATATACATAGATCTAATCTATAAGTGGGTTTCTATTATTGCATAAACATAGATCTAATGTATATGTTGGTTTCTGCTACTGCACATATGTATACAATTTTTGTGATGTATATGCTCGCGAAAACAATATAATGTTTGTTCATTCTGATACATATATCTAATGTACATATAGCAATTATGTATATGAAGGATATGGCATATACATACAAGCTAATCCATAAATGTGTTAACTAATGTATTGAAATAAACTTATGTATTTGAATAGCATAGGCAATGCATATACATAGAAGAGAATGTTGCTTATTTTTCTGTTAATCTAGGAATTGGATTTGAACTATATTTTAATACTTATGTATATAATTACAAGGTATGAAATATGTAATCAAAGGCATTCCAACACACCCTTTGTGTAACACCCCGTACCTTCCCAACCCTACTTGATGACATTGACTAATGTTTACTTAGGTGTCGAGAGTTATAAGTATGTATTTGGAAATGTTAAAGATGAGAAAAATTGAAATTTGGCCACGTACATGCAATTAGCCTTTCATAGGAAGTGTTTTGTGATTTCGTGAAGCATTTGAGTGATACCCCGTACACATTCTAACCTCATTTTGTGACTTGGAGTCATGTTTACTTGATGATTAAGGTCACTAAGTAAGTATTTTATAGTGCTTTGATAAGGTATTGGACGATACGCAAGTGTTGGAAAAATTGCCGAAAACTTCAGCAATACATGGAAACTTGCGCCACTGCCCTGTTTCAGGGAGTGTGGCGCAAGCCTATGAGATCAGAGAGGGTGCATTTCTTGCGCCACTGGCTTGTTTTGCAGCAGTGGCGCAAGGAATAAATTTTTGACCCTTCCGGAGTCGTTTCGTAACGCAATTCTACGACGCTTTCTAGATGGTTTCTTTTGGTTCTTTGGAGTTATTTGAGCATTGTTAAAGGTTCAAACACTTCAATATACTCCTACATACTCCTACATGATCAAATCATGAAATGTGAATAGTGATCCAAAATGTCCAATGAAACCAAGGGCGACTAGAATGTCTAGTTTTGCGATCGAAAGGACGAATGAGAATTGTTTAAGCGAATATTGTCGTGATATTATGGAATTATGTAAACATGTGATGTATGGTGAATTTTTGCATGAAAGTTGATTGGTTAAGCTACATGTGCAATTGGGCCCAAAATTAGGGCCCAAAATGGAACAAAAGATAAGGCCCAAAGGCAAAAATGACCCATTCTTCCAATATGTGACCAAGTGCACATATCATTTAGTGCCAAGTGTTTCTAAGGATGACTTGAAGTCCATAAAGTCCACCAAAATCAGATTTTAATCATACAAAGCTCTCACAACTTTTGGATATTTTCCACAAACATTTCTTTACTCTTCCAAACCCTAAAGCAAAATATCCTTTGGACTCTTTGGCAAAGATCATCCTATTCCAAGCTTTGGTAAGTGTTTATTTTCATGGATTAACATATTATATGCATGGAAGATTATGTATATTATGCTAGATGTGTTGGCAAGGTGGTGAATAGTGTATTTTGCCTTTGGTGAAAGATGTGTCATCTTGGTAATTTGAACTTGAATTAGGCCTTGTGCCTTTGATGAAAAAGCATGGTATGGACCAAATATGAACATGTATGGTGTTATTTTTGGCCTTAAACTTGTTCTTGTCTAAAAGTGGAAATTATGGGATTTTGGCCGATATGTGTTATGAGTTGTATTAAGGTGCTTTGATGGTTTATTTGTGATGTGTTATGGATAAGAAAGTGTAAAGGAGAAGTATTGTAGTGAAATGTATTGATTTTCATGTATTGGTCAATGTTGGGAATATTATGGAATATTTGGAATAATGGTATGATCAATGGTTTTGTCAAGGGAAAATGACATGTATAAAGGCAAATGTGTAACTTATGGATGTTAAATGCATTTGTAAAGTAGTTGATGGTTTATGTGAATTTTGTTATGTATTTGTGTTGTAGAGTGAAACATAAAGAACGGAGCAGGACTATTGTATGCACGTCTAAGATTGTGTATTCGTATTAAGAATACAAGGTATGTAAGGTTACCTTTCTATATCTTTCTGCAACATATGGTGTTCACATTGTTACAGTACTCATTTGATTCCGAAATACTCGAAGGTATTTCATATTCGGTAGTTGGCTAGTGTTACTCACGGGTTCCTTACTCATTGGTCAATGGTGAATTATATGACTCATGTCCATTGATTGACTCTTGTTCATTGGCTAACATGTCAAAAGTTCCAAACGTTCTAATGTATTGCATCACAGGTTGGTGAACAGTTGATATCCACATGTAACGTATTTAGTGATCATTATCCTAAGGTTCCAAAAGTGTGACATTTCAAAGGGGTTCTATAGTATTCCAACCTAGGGTTGATAAATTGTTACTCATATGTATTTTACTCCTAGATGAATTAAGACTCTCAGTTCTTATTTATGGACGGAAGTTCTTAAGTTGTCATGATGTTGTAGATCCTAAGAGAACTATCTCAACAAGAGGAATGAGGTAAAGAGAGTCCAATAGAGGTGATTATCACATGGTTCCTACTTATTGATCAATTGTGAATCTCATGTCTCATGTCTCATGTCTTGTTCATGAATAGTGTTCCAAAGGCCCAATGAGGTTACGTTCCAAGGTCCCAATAGTGATTATACTCATGTATCTTATCCATTGATTAGTGTCCAATAGTTCCAATAATGTTATGCTTCCAACAAGGTAATGTTCCCAATAATGTTTATTTACATGTCTCTTGCTCATTGGTTATTGTTCCAAAGCTTCCAACAATGTTATGGCTACAAAAGTATCAATCTCTCACAAGTGAATGAATCAATCTCTCACAAATAAATGTATCAGTCTCTCAAAAGTAAAGAAATAAAGTAAGAGCAAAGTAATGTATGATGATGATGTTTATTTATCCATGGGGTACAAGTACCTGCATGATGATGGCCATTTATCCATGGGGTGCAAGAACACCTGCATGATGACATGATTTTATCCATGGGGTAAAAAAAAAATACCTGCATGATGATGATATCTTATCCATGGGGTGAAAGAACACACCTGCATGATGTATCCATGGGGTGAAATGAACACCTGCATGATGAGGGCCCTAACAGTGTATGAGCAATGTAAAAGTAACGTAAAGTAAAGGCAAGTGAAAGAAAGAATGTAATGTACGTGGTTTCCCACATACAGAAAGAAAGTTTATTCACATATGTTATTTCTCTTATATTGATTCCATGGCTGTTGTTATTATGTATAAAGCATTGGAGATGATCATAGTGAAATAAAGGTACATGGTTCCACATATAGAGTTTTCTTATAATTATTTCCTTTGCCGTAAAGAAGCAAAGAAAGTAATGAAAGCCATACACATGAATTCCAAAGTATAGCAGGGTGACTTATTCATATTGATTACTTATTTGTATTTGAGTTCATTGAATTATTCATGTATTACACAGTTTCATCTGAGCCTTACATACTCAGTACATTCTTCGTACTGACCCCTCTTGGGGACTTCCTTACATGTTGCAGGTGCAGGCATTAGTAGACCTCCACAGTAGAGTGACAGTATTTGCAGATCTTTGGTGAGCCCCAATTGCTTCGGGACTTTCCGAGTCACAGTTGTACAGTTGTTTAATGTTATATATAGCGGGGACTTGTCCCGAACTTCAGTTGTCATCGGTCAATGCATTTGTTAGAGGCTTTTGTAGACATGTGTGGGTATGGATGTAAGATATGGACGTGATGGCCCAAACGGCCAAGTTTTATATATGTATATGTATGAAATTTTACATTTCATTAATTACATGAGACAGTATGTTATTCATTCAAAGTTATGCATACGAAGGTTCATAAGCAAAGGTTGGTTCTCTCGGGCCATATCGGCTTCGGGTGCCAATCACGCCTCATTGGGATTCGGGGTGTGATAAAGTGGTATCAGAGCAGTTCGTTCTAAGGGTGTCTACAAAGCCGTGTCTGAGTAGAGTCTTACTTACCGATGTGTTGTGCACCACATTTATAAGTAGGAGGCTACGGGACATTTAGGATGTTGTTTCTTTTCTTCACTTCCAGATCGTGCCACAGAGCCAGTGTTGTAAGTTCAATTGTATTTGATCATGGGAATTGTTTTTCTTTGGCATAGTTAAAATGTCAATCACGAGAAGAGATAGAGGTAAAGGTAAGCAGTTAGATATGTCTGTCGAAGAGGAGTTATCATAGATAAGGCGACTAGATCGTAATGGTCTAGTAAATGTTTGTGATCATGTTATGATGGTTGGTCTTCTGGAGATGGAAATAAAAGATTTTTAATGTTGTAATGGGTATGAAGTGATTGGCTTCTTGTATGTCACGAAGATTGCCAAGCAAGAGATACCTATGGTTATTCTAAAGTGAGGGTTCGTAAATAAAGATGTAATTTTTGTAAAAGTTTTGTGGAGAAATCAACAAGTCGAGTAGATAACCTGAGAAGCCGAAAACAAAGTGATGAGACCAAGGTACCCATATTTGTATCAAACAAAAGGAAAAATTTCAAAAGTGCGAAAGTGGAGAAAGACTAAGTAAGCATCTATATGATCATATGTATAGAGATGCATTTGTTGCACATAAGACGAAGTTGTTAACATTCGAGGACGAATGTTTCTAAGGGGGGAAGAATGTAACACCCCGTACCTTCCCAACCCTACTTGATGACATTGACTAATGTTTACTTAGGTGTCGAGAGTTATAAGTATGTATTTGGAAATGTTAAAGATGAGAAAAATTGAAATTTGGCCACGTACATGCAATTAGCCTTTCATAGGAAGTGTTTTGTGATTTCGTGAAGCATTTGAGTGATACCCCGTACACATTCTAACCTCATTTTGTGACTTGGAGTCATGTTTACTTGATGATTAAGGTCACTAAGTAAGTATTTTATAGTGCTTTGATAAGGTATTGGACGATACGCAAGTGTTGGAAAAATTGCCGAAAACTTCAGCAATACATGGAAACTTGCGCCACTGCCCTGTTTCAGGGGGTGTGGCGCAAGCCTATGAGATCAGAGAGGGTGCATTTCTTGCGCCACTGGCTTGTTTTGCAGCAGTGGCGCAAGGAATAAATTTTTGACCCTTCCGGAGTCGTTTCGTAACGCAATTCTACGACGCTTTCTAGATGGTTTCTTTTGGTTCTTTGGAGTTATTTGAGCATTGTTAAAGGTTCAAACACTTCAATATACTCCTACATACTCCTACATGATCAAATCATGAAATGTGAATAGTGATCCAAAATGTCCAATGAAACCAAGGGCGACTAGAATGTCTAGTTTTGCGATCGAAAGGACGAATGAGAATTGTTTAAGCGAATATTGTCGTGATATTATGGAATTATGTAAACATGTGATGTATGGTGAATTTTTGCATGAAAGTTGATTGGTTAAGCTACATGTGCAATTGGGCCCAAAATTAGGGCCCAAAATGGAACAAAAGATAAGGCCCAAAGGCAAAAATGACCCATTCTTCCAATATGTGACCAAGTGCACATATCATTTAGTGCCAAGTGTTTCTAAGGATGACTTGAAGTCCATAAAGTCCACCAAAATCAGATTTTAATCATACAAAGCTCTCACAACTTTTGGATATTTTCCACAAACATTTCTTTACTCTTCCAAACCCTAAAGCAAAATATCCTTTGGACTCTTTGGCAAAGATCATCCTATTCCAAGCTTTGGTAAGTGTTTATTTTCATGGATTAACATATTATATGCATGGAAGATTATGTATATTATGCTAGATGTGTTGGCAAGGTGGTGAATAGTGTATTTTGCCTTTGGTGAAAGATGTGTCATCTTGGTAATTTGAACTTGAATTAGGCCTTGTGCCTTTGATGAAAAAGCATGGTATGGACCAAATATGAACATGTATGGTGTTATTTTTGGCCTTAAACTTGTTCTTGTCTAAAAGTGGAAATTATGGGATTTTGGCCGATATGTGTTATGAGTTGTATTAAGGTGCTTTGATGGTTTATTTGTGATGTGTTATGGATAAGAAAGTGTAAAGGAGAAGTATTGTAGTGAAATGTATTGATTTTCATGTATTGGTCAATGTTGGGAATATTATGGAATATTTGGAATAATGGTATGATCAATGGTTTTGTCAAGGGAAAATGACATGTATAAAGGCAAATGTGTAACTTATGGATGTTAAATGCATTTGTAAAGTAGTTGATGGTTTATGTGAATTTTGTTATGTATTTGTGTTGTAGAGTGAAACATAAAGAACGGAGCAGGACTATTGTATGCACGTCTAAGATTGTGTATTCGTATTAAGAATACAAGGTATGTAAGGTTACCTTTCTATATCTTTCTGCAACATATGGTGTTCACATTGTTACAGTACTCATTTGATTCCGAAATACTCGAAGGTATTTCATATTCGGTAGTTGGCTAGTGTTACTCACGGGTTCCTTACTCATTGGTCAATGGTGAATTATATGACTCATGTCCATTGATTGACTCTTGTTCATTGGCTAACATGTCAAAAGTTCCAAACGTTCTAATGTATTGCATCACAGGTTGGTGAACAGTTGATATCCACATGTAACGTATTTAGTGATCATTATCCTAAGGTTCCAAAAGTGTGACATTTCAAAGGGGTTCTATAGTATTCCAACCTAGGGTTGATAAATTGTTACTCATATGTATTTTACTCCTAGATGAATTAAGACTCTCAGTTCTTATTTATGGACGGAAGTTCTTAAGTTGTCATGATGTTGTAGATCCTAAGAGAACTATCTCAACAAGAGGAATCAGGTAAAGAGAGTCCAATAGAGGTGATTATCACATGGTTCCTACTTATTGATCAATTGTGAATCTCATGTCTCATGTCTCATGTCTTGTTCATGAATAGTGTTCCAAAGGCCCAATGAGGTTACGTTCCAAGGTCCCAATAGTGATTATACTCATGTATCTTATCCATTGATTAGTGTCCAATAGTTCCAATAATGTTATGCTTCCAACAAGGTAATGTTCCCAATAATGTTTATTTACATGTCTCTTGCTCATTGGTTATTGTTCCAAAGCTTCCAACAATGTTATGGCTACAAAAGTATCAATCTCTCACAAGTGAATGAATCAATCTCTCACAAATAAATGTATCAGTCTCTCAAAAGTAAAGAAATAAAGTAAGAGCAAAGTAATGTATGATGATGATGTTTATTTATCCATGGGGTACAAGTACCTGCATGATGATGGCCATTTATCCATGGGGTGCAAGAACACCTGCATGATGACATGATTTTATCCATGGGGTAAAAAAAAAATACCTGCATGATGATGATATCTTATCCATGGGGTGAAAGAACACACCTGCATGATGTATCCATGGGGTGAAATGAACACCTGCATGATGAGGGCCCTAACAGTGTATGAGCAATGTAAAAGTAACGTAAAGTAAAGGCAAGTGAAAGAAAGAATGTAATGTACGTGGTTTCCCACATACAGAAAGAAAGTTTATTCACATATGTTATTTCTCTTATATTGATTCCATGGCTGTTGTTATTATGTATAAAGCATTGGAGATGATCATAGTGAAATAAAGGTACATGGTTCCACATATAGAGTTTTCTTATAATTATTTCCTTTGCCGTAAAGAAGCAAAGAAAGTAATGAAAGCCATACACATGAATTCCAAAGTATAGCAGGGTGACTTATTCATATTGATTACTTATTTGTATTTGAGTTCATTGAATTATTCATGTATTACACAGTTTCATCTGAGCCTTACATACTCAGTACATTCTTCGTACTGACCCCTCTTGGGGACTTCCTTACATGTTGCAGGTGCAGGCATTAGTAGACCTCCACAGTAGAGTGACAGTATTTGCAGATCTTTGGTGAGCCCCAATTGCTTCGGGACTTTCCGAGTCACAGTTGTACAGTTGTTTAATGTTATATATAGCGGGGACTTGTCCCGAACTTCAGTTGTCATCGGTCAATGCATTTGTTAGAGGCTTTTGTAGACATGTGTGGGTATGGATGTAAGATATGGACGTGATGGCCCAAACGGCCAAGTTTTATATATGTATATGTATGAAATTTTACATTTCATTAATTACATGAGACAGTATGTTATTCATTCAAAGTTATGCATACGAAGGTTCATAAGCAAAGGTTGGTTCTCTCGGGCCATATCGGCTTCGGGTGCCAATCACGCCTCGTTGGGATTCGGGGTGTGACACTTTGCATATTGGCACTTCATGTAACCGGAATTTTGG
Organism: Capsicum rhomboideum; assembly: GCA_031232105.1. NCBI lineage: Eukaryota > Viridiplantae > Streptophyta > Magnoliopsida > Solanales > Solanaceae > Capsicum > Capsicum rhomboideum. The sequence continues at coordinate 134,950,068 of CP124709.1, read as the reverse complement.
GGATGATATTAAGGCATTTGCTGGTGAAGAAGTTCTTGAGTTGTTTCGCCAATCATTCTTCGGGGTATATCTCGATATGCCTCAAAGCAATTTCCAAGGCCAAATAACTAAATGTCTGATGATGCTTGAGATAGAGCCGGATAATCCCGAAGAACTATATGTATTTGTCAAGGGCACGGTGCTCAGATTTTCAATATTTGAATTTGCTATCATCACCGGTCTTAAATGCACTGGTAGTGAGCATGATTTTGTTTATCCAGAGTCGACCACATCCAATTTGATGAAGAAGTATTTTCCAAAGGCGACTGCTGGAATAAACAAACACACTCTAGTACAGCGATTCAAAATGGGAGATTTTGACAATAATACAGATGCCTTGCACATGGAAATACTGTATTTCATAAACACATATTTGTTATCACAACTACTTGATGCACCAATTAGCATTGCACAATTCAAAATGGTGGAGGATGGAACCTATGTACATTTTCCTTGGGGAAAGTTAACATTCAGTAAGTTGATGAGTTCTTTGCGTCAAAATTTCATTATAGAAAAGCAACTATACACTATCAGAGGTATGCCATACGCATTAAACGTGTGGATGTACGAATGTTGTTCTGAAGTCGATGAATGCATAGTTTTCCGTGTGAATAATGTTATTCCGAGGCTATTTAACTGGTCCGTAATGGGAATCAAGCCTAAATATGAGAAGTTCATGGTGGGATGTTTAGAAAGGTAAATCTGATTCACAATCTTTCTTCTTTTTTTTTTACTTTTTCCTTATCTGTTTTGTTACATAAACATATCATATACATCACAAATTACACTTATACATATCACTCTTTCCAACAGTTTGTTTACACCAACATACGCGCGACAACTGAGGAATTGGAGAATCTTGATTTGCCAAATCAGTTTGTTAGTGGTATAGTTAATCCAGCTGCATTTTTTGTACCAACCACAACGGATAATCATCAAGGAAAAATTATTTTAGATGCTAAGCTGAAAGCTACAGAATCAGAAACAGACGATTTTGATGATTTTAGCACAAAACCACCTACTGAACTACTGATCAAGGAAAAGCATATTTCCTATACATCATATGCACACCCATCTAAAAGGAGGAGGACATTCAATGTTCCTAGTAAATCCGTAAAAGAACAAGATTCCAAGAAAACACAAAAATATGAGGCAAAACAAAAAGTATACGAGTTGACACCAATCAAGGAGGATGAACCCATCTTTGAAGCAACTTCAGATGCACCTTCTGTTGTTGATCACGAACAACAACGTGAGGCTGAAACGATATTTCATGGGTCTTCAAGCATGCATCAAGATTAGTTTTTGTTGAAAACGGATATAGAAGTGATAAAGTCATATGTCCAGTCTTAAGTAAGTACAACTTCTGATTTTCTTATGTAAATTAAACAACTATATGAGAATACTAAAATTATTTTAATTATGTGATAAGGTTGACAAGAAATTCAATGACCTTCAAACATTACTGACTACACAACATGCTGAAATGTTGAAAGCTTTGAAACAGAAGCATGATGCAGATCTAAAGGTATTTTTTTATGGTTAAAAAAAATATTTTTCTTACACTTACCTTCTATTTATGTGGCAATTTCTCTTTATCAGGTTGATGATGGCCCCAGAAATCAAAATGAAGATGACTCCAACAAACAAAGTGTTGATGCTGGTAGCTCTTGGAAATTGGCCAATCCAAGTCTACGGTGTATAAGGTTAAGTTCTTGTTACATACCTTTTAAATATATTGACTTTATTAGTTAAATACTCATAAATTTTAATTTCAATCTCAGTCTGACAATGCAAACACCAGTTAAATTGGAGAAGACCCAATGGATGCACAACGCGATGTTGAACAATCTACAAAAAATATACAATCGGTTCAAATTGGTTTAGAGGATAATGTCCACACCAATCCCGTAAAGGCGGAGTTCAGTGATGACCATAATGTTCAGAAGGTAAACACATATTTATAAGTAAATTTAAATCATTGTCATATACATCAACAAACATAGTTATAAATATATATTTGTTGTATGTATAAGTAAAGTCAAATATTACATATACATTACTACCATGCCAACTTACCATATACATATTTCAAATTCAAATCTGAAATGCTTACTTATTACCTATGTTTATCTAAGTATATTACATGACCACACCATGTTTTTTTTACAAGATGATCTCTCAGAAAACATACCTGAATCTGTGACTGACACTATAGATGCACTCATAGCTTGAATGTCAACTCCCTTGCCATCAATGCCGCTGAAGTCAGTTAGTTTGGTTCAAACGAAGGACAATCAGTTCTTACTCCACGATAGTCAATTTCCTACAGATTTTCCTAATGATAATGTCATTATACATCAAGAAGATAAAACACCTACTCAACGAGCTAGGCAGCCTTCAAGGATATTCTTGTCACCATTTTTGACAGTTTTTGATTCTAGTATGAAGGGAAAGGAGGATGGGAATTCTGATCCACCTAAAAAAAACATGCATTTGATGGTTACAGAATTTCAGAAGAGATACCAAGTGAATTAACAGGGTTGTACACTGATTGGATTGTCGGAGGGCTGTTAAAATTTCATGCCAACAAGTAAGATTGTAAATTTGTTTTGTTAAAATTATCCAAAAATAAAGTTATATATACTAACACCTTATAATAATCAATGAAATAGGAATTTGAAGGATGATCATTACAAAGCTAGAGCTTTCGGTCTTGGATTCAAACAACTGGATTTTGTCGTTGCACATCCAAAATCAAAAAACTGATTCTACTTGATGTCTCAACCAAACACATGCTGGAATGACGAGGTATAAAATTAGGGAATGTTATATTTTGGTGATGTATATGTGGGTTTATGTTACTGCACAAACATAGTTCTAATGTATATGTGGGAGTCTGGTACTGCACTTATATACATATAATGTATATGTGGGTTTCTGTTATTGCATATACATAGATCTAATGTATATGTGAGTTTTTGTTATTGCATATACATAGATCTAATGTATATAAACTTAGGGAATGTTATATTATGTATTTTCAATTAACAACAACCATTACATATGTTTATTTATGTGTCAGATCATGTACATATACATCATTTAGTGACAATACTGCTTAGTTTTATACTGTTATTTTTTCATATGTTAGAATTATTATATATGTTTGACAACAACATAGTATCCATTAATGTTAATTATGTATTAGTTTTGGATTATTTGTTTGTTGACATGATTTCTGATTTGATTCTTGTCACTTAACTGTAGCATCTTGATGTTATATTCTACCACCTGCGCAAGAAGTCAAAGCAGCAATATGAGCAACAATATAGATACACTACCGTGAATTGCTTGTTTAAAACATATATAGACAAGACATACCGTAGGTATTACCCAGATGCTGCTGACAATGAACTGTCTACTCAGGAGGACTACGCACAATCAAGTATTGTTGCCCGTCATGAGGAATCAATAACCAATATTATCAAAGGATTCAATATCCCTACTGGTTTGCCCTGGCATTTGGTTGATGATTTTTTTATACTGGTAAATTGCGATGGGGAATTTCACTGGGTTTTGGCTGTCATTGCACTCAAGGAAAGATGCATACAGGTTTATGATTCAATGATGACATCAATACATAGAGAATCATCACCTGAGATACATAAGTTGGCTGTGATGTTGCCAACTTACTTGGCTGACAGTGAATTTCTTGAAAAAATAGAACATACGGTGTGGTCTGATCTGGAAGCATATAAGAATAAAATGGATCAAGGTGTCCAGTCTGTGAAACAACATCCTTTTGATTTTCAGTATGTTCAAAACATTGCTCGGCAATCAAGTGATAGTCTGTAAGTATTATTCTAGAAAATTACTCTTTACAATGCACACACATTTATACTGTTGCTGGAAAAAAAATTACACTTTAATATTCAGGGACTGTGGATTCTTTGTAGCTGGTTATTCTGAGTATTTGAGTGAAGGGTTGTCAATTCCTTCGTCCGGATTTGAAGCAGAATATCATCGCTTGAGATACGCCACACTTTTATGGAATTAAGGAGTTGTCAAGGCTAGGATAGGTTATGTTAGCGACAATGAAGATCCTCCAAGACCAAGGCCAAATTATGTTGCACCACTCGATGAATCAACGATTGTTCGAATTGAGTAGAAAGTTCTTAATGTTATGATCTGAACAAAGTACTTTTTTGGCTACTGTGTTAGCAAATACTTACCAAGACATGTCTTGAATCTTTCATTTCGTGTATTTATTTTGTGTTTTGGACAAAATTTCTATAATATATTAACTTGGTACATTCTCTCATTATAGTGAAAACTTATCTATGCAGTGTATACGTTAACTTGTACATTGAAAATTATATAAAATACCACAATAAAATATACACAGCAATGTATATCATCTTATACATGTTAATACATATAATACATTGAACACCTGTATTTTGTTCTTATTCACTCCAATGTACATGTAATCTTACAGTGATATATACTCATAGCAATGTATATGATATCATTTACATTCCAATGTATATGATTACATAGTAATGTAAGATTACATATATAATGTTATACACACAAGATATATTATACATTACTATGTAGTTGCATGTAAGATTACATATATAATATTTTATATTTGTATATGTTTTGATATTCATAGTAATGTATAAGATTATATAAGAGGCCATATACATTAATAAATTTCCTACAAATTTAGAAAACTGTTATGTATAGGATAGCCAATTACACAATTATGAATATTAGTCAATAGCAATTTATCTGAGTAGCAATGTATAAGATATCATTTACATTCCAGTGTATATGATTACACACAAGATATCTTATACATTACTGGATAGTTGAATGTAAGATTAAATATACAATCTTTTGTATTTGTATATGTTTTGTTATTCATATTAATGTATAAGATTATATAAGAGGCCATATACATTAATGATTATCCTCCAAATTCATAAAACTGATATGTATAGGATTGCTAATTACACAATTATGAATATTAGTCAACAACAATTTGCCTGAATAGCAATGTATAGGATTACATATACAAAATATCATAGATATTTATGATTTTCACAGATTTCGGTATGATGTTAATTATAGGATGGAAAACTAAAAAATTATGAACCACGATAAATACACAGTTAAGTAGCATTGCACTATTAGTTGGTGTGTTAATTTCTCATGGAGGCATGTACACGTTTTTTGCAATATACGCAGTTAAATTGCAGTAAATAATAAGGACATAACGCTAAAACATAATTCCATTAGAGAAACTGATAGCTTTCAATTATTGTTAAAGAAGTTTTAACACTACTCAAAATATAAAAAAATCATCATCATGAACCAACAACTTATTCTTCAGAAAAGATATGTTTACGACATCACAAATGTCAATTCTCCTTTGGAAAAAAATCACAACTTCTTCTGTTGTGATCTGCACGACCACATCTGCCACAACGATTTGTACTTGATGACAAAGTTTCACTGGACTTCTTATGCCTTCCTTTCTTTGGCCTTCCCGGTGGTCTACGATATTTGGGTGGTACGACCACTTCCTCTTCAACACATTTAGGCACCTGCCAATCCTTCATATCGGGCATCAGAATAATAGGAATTTCATACGTCCTGACTATTGTTGCAGGCTTATAGTAATCAGAGCAGTAGGGACCCATATCAACTAAATTTTTGGTCTTTAAAACTGCAATTGCGTGAGGACACGATATCTCATCAAGTTGAAACCATCCACAGTTGCAAGATTGTTTCTTAAGGTCCATAATGTACCTTCTACCAGATTCATATACAACATACACATATTCTGACGAAGGCTTAACCTACGATAAATAGAAGAAGTCATAAATCTTATACATACATATAAACTTTATTCTCAGAAATTGGCATAATACTGAAATACATAGAAAGAAATATATGTATAACATACCGTCATGCGAGAAGATTTTGCTCCGTTAAGAGTTAGAATTTCTTCAAACCTTCTCCCTAATGTAGTCTTTGTATACAATGCTATTTCTCTATTTTTACAGTTCCATGACCCAAACAAAATTCTTGCTTCTTCCAGAAAACCTAAAATAGGATGTTCCCGCGCATCTACCAAGCAACCGTTGATACATTCGGATATATTAGATGTCATCATTCTACCTCTATTTATAGGTGCATGAAATCTTGACCATTTGTCATAACCGGCTTCATATAGGTAATCCTTTACCCTATGATCCACCTTACCCACCTTAGCCATAAGGTAATCGAAATCATCTTTTCTATAAGCCTTACCCATAGATAGTATAAGTCACTAAGTCTTGACTTGCTATTCTGAAAGTATCTACAAACATTCTTCCAGAGATGCCAAATTCAGGCAAAATAAGGGATATTGGGATACACGATGCTTACACTTTTGATTATGCTTTCGTGTCAATCCGATACAACACACATGTTCTCACGTTCTCCATAAGCATCTCTAAACTGCTGAGAAAACCATGCCCATGAAGAGTCATTCTCTGTATCTACCACACCATAAGCGATCAGCAGAATGCACCCTATGTCAGAAAAAATCATGTTTGTAAATGAGTAACATATACATAAATGTCTTAATGTACAAGTAAATTATAGAACATATGAAAATTTTATGATATGAAATGTATTGCAACATATAGAGCTCTTGCCGGAAAAAAGTTTGTAAATAGGACAAACATCAGTTTTCATACCTGCACCATCTAGAGTGCTTGCCGACAGAAAATTTCCTTGTATGGTCCACTCAAATGAGCCCCATCCACCATAACTACTGGTCTGCAAAACTTGAAACCAGTTATCATTGGATGTAGTGCTATAAACAAATACATGAATTTATTTTCTCCTGACTTATGCATCCTAATATGAGACTTAGGATACACAGTGTTTAGGATATTAATGTATCTCGCCATTTTTCTATAGCCATCAGTCGGTCCACCCCTTAGCATCTCAATAGCATGTTCCTTGGCTCTCCATGCCTTCATATAGTTAATATTCACTCCATATACATCTTTCATTTCTTCAATAATGTCTCCCGGAGTGTGTTTTCTCTTATGATTAACCAACTTCGGCGCTGTAAAGTTACTAACAAAGGCTGTCATTTCTTGCAACTATTTTAGAACTCTATCACACATTAGACATGTATGTTCGTTCTTGAATTTATGAACCATAAACACATCAAAATTATTCAGGCAAGAAGCTTTCATGATCCAATCACAATCCTCATTATAACAAATTAGCACATAGCTGTAGAAAAAAGGGTGTTCAACATATATGAGAACAACTGAATGTATAGGATAAACATATTACAACTTTACAATGTATATAATTGAAAACATGTTATGTATACATACAAAAACCTTAACATATAATGTATATGAATGCCACCAATAGGTCAGATATAGGATTGCAAACAACATAATCTTATGTATAGGATTTCCAATAATTTATGCATACGATTACAAATTTTATATACTTTTGTAGATTTATTCAACCTTGAAAAAACAGATGCAGATCCGATAAATATGAAGTAATGTATATGGTCAAATCATTCTCCAGAAAAATGATTTCAACAATTATAAGCATCCTAAATAAGTACGAAACTATATAACAGATTTATACATTCTAATCATACCTCTGTTTGTCGGATCGCTTAGCTCTAACATTAAAGCAATGATCTAACACATACTTCGCCATTACGCTTACAAGTGTAGCTTTATCCTTGTAAAGTTGCTTCTCCTTCACTTCTTGATTCTTACAATTACTTATGAAGTTGTCAATTTCCAATTCAGGTACATATAATGAGTACTCATTTTTTGACTCAACAACGGAAAGTGCTAGTGCATCCATTTCTATTCCTTCTATGCAGAATATTGCTCCAGTTTCACCATCGAACGTTACCTCTTCGGTAGATTTATCCGTACTTGTTATGACTAAAGGATACATTACAAATGATGGAGAACTTTTCTTTAATTCAACATACATCTTCACTCCATTATCATTACGAATCACCATTGCTGATGAATTGCCTTCAACTATGTATCGGATGTCAATTTTTTTCCTTGGCTCCTCAATCTCTAATTCTGCCGCAATTACCGAAATTAATTTTACATATGTAATATTTTCTGCAACAAAAATTCCATCACTTTTGTATCTTTCATAAACTATTTCAGATTGTCAGACACCTGAATGCCTCAAGAGAATGGAGATGTTCATCTTGTATAGGAACTGGAAAAAACGAGCAAAACAAAAAACTAAAAAATAGAGCAAAGTGAAGTTGATAGTTTTTGATCGTAGTAATTTGGATGCTTTGAACAAAGGAAGATGATTTGGTAATTCAAAACATCAAAATTTGAAGCTGTTTCTGAATTCAAGGGATTCAACAGACAATAAATATCACGTTGATTGTGCTTAAATAACGTTAAAGCGGTTTTTTTCCTTTTATATAGTTAATTAGTTTTGCAGTTATGTATATGTTAGTGATGTATATGGTGGTTTATTCACAACGAGAGAGTAGATTCAAGGCCGATGTCCCCAGTTTCACTGCTGCACAACAAGTGATTTTTGCCTCCTTTTCCTTTGTTTTTGCTTCTCTGATAAAATGTTATGTGATATTTACATCAAGCGTCGTTTTTGCTTAGTTCCCTCATTTAATTAGTCTGCTTGCTCTCTTTTATTAGCTTTGCACCAACAAGAATTAATTTCATTAGTAGTGGTGTAAAAAATGTATTTTTGATTAGTTCGAGTCCCGCAAAGTCATGTTCTGTTTACGATTTGGTTTTAGGATTATATAATAACTAAATGAATTAGCTTTTGTTCCAAATTGATGTTTATTTGGTATTATTTGTTTTGATAAAAATATTAAGACTCATGCATTCCTATATGAAACATGCTTCAGGGATACATTTATTGTTTTGCTTGGCTTTAAATTTTGTGCAGGTTATATATTTTTTCCACCAAAAGCATAAAACCATGACTGTAGACACTGCATATAGCTTCCTTTATATTTCTAAACACACTAAAATAAGTTTAAGCTCCCTTTCTTGTTCTGTTATTAGATATACGTACATGTATAAGTTTTCAATGTGTACAAATTTTCTGCTAAGTTTTAAATAAATGGCCTATACAGAATCTCCAAGTGTCTTGGTTTATTTTCATCATATCTCAGAAATATCTTTATAGTCTAAATTGAGTGGACTTGGCTAGTATAAACTTTTTTTTATGCTTAAAAGACGTGTGATAAGATTTGGCTAATTTAAGTTTGATTCAAATGTTATCTCGTTTGGTTTTTGCCCGTCTCGTTTGTTGATATCATATTTGATTTGCGACCTTGCTTGGTCCTTTGTGAGTTGAATTGTATTTCTAATTTCAAACTCTTTTTATTTGCATGAACACTTGGAGCAACAATGGAGTCCTGCAGGACTCATAGCCTTAAGAAGTCTTGCTTTTGAGGCTTGGCGTGCCGTTAGACTTGAAACATGCATATACATCTTCACTCTGTGTCTCTCGCTTCCTCAAAATATATCCGAACAGAAATGAAGAAAGGGACGAGAAAAGATAACGTTCTGTCATAATCTTCCCTCCACTGCATGCTATGGACATAGACATTCTGTTAGCCTTTTATTCCAGTTAATTATTACCAACTTTGTTTCTTGTTACTTGCTATTTGTTTTCTTTGGATCCTACAGTACTTGGAGAATATCGTCATGTCGTCTATACACCTAGGAAGTATATAATTATACTAGATTTTGCATAAGACTAGAACATTTAGTCTACACATACGATATGGACGACTCTTATAGCCAAGTTTTCTTTAAATATTTTGGTTTATTTAATATGGAATATGACATTTAGACATGAAGGAACTAGAGCCAATAGTTATTCATGTTTGAAGTTTGGGTGAATATTCCCACAAAAGAATTTGTTTTATCAAATTACCTTCATTTTATTTTTTTCCAAACAACTGGGAATTTTCTCTTAATCCAAATGGGTTTTCAAGTCACGAAATTCAAGTTGCTCTCCTTTTCAACTAAGTTTATATTTTTTGAATAAACCATTTTTCGGTTTCAATTTCTTTTTCCGCAAATAATTTTGTATACAAACATTTTCCAGGCATCAACTCTGAAGCCATCTCGATACTTAGCATTTATACAAAATTTTGCATCTTTTTCACATAGCTTTTTTAACCTAAGTTTGGCCGGTAAACCATTTTTAATGGATCTTAAAGGATGCCTAATACCTTCCCTTTAGGATTAATTGAACCCTTACCTTAGAATGTCTAATTGGTTAGTAGACATTAAAACAGAGTTAACTTTAGATAATCACTTTAGTTATCTAGGTTCCTTAATTCACCTTAGAAATAATTAGGTGGCAACTCTTTAAGTTAATCAATTTAAGAATCTCCAATACGTCGTACGCTATTTTGACCTCGGTTAAAATGGGGTATGACATCTAGCACACAGACCCACACTATACACAATGTCAGGTCTGCTAGCAGTAAGATATAGCAAGGAACCTATCATTCCTATATATTTTATCTTGTCAACAGACACACCAGCTTTATCTCTGTCAAGCTTTGTGGTAGTCGCAATCGGAGTACTATTGTCTTAGCTCCATTCATCTCAAATTTCTTCAGCAATTCTTTGATGTATTCTTGTTGATGTATGGATGTCCTAGCCTTGGTCTGTCTTATCTATAGTCCTAAGAATAAAGTCAACTCCCCCATTATGCTCATCTCAAATTCACTACTTATCAATACAGAGAATTCTTTGCACACGACACCATCAGTGCTTGCAAATATTATGTCATCCACATAGATTTGCACAATGAGAAGCTTGGATTCTTCCCTTTTGATGAACAATGTGTTATCAATCTTTCCCCTAGTATAGCCATGTTCCATAAGGAAAGAGGAAAGTCTATCATACCATGCTTTTGCAGTCTGCTTAAGACCATACAAGACTTTGTCAAGTTTATACACATGATCTGGATATTCAAAACTTCCAAATCCTGGTGGTTGCTTCATATAGACCTCTTCATTTAGATATCTATTCAAGAAGGCACTCTTTACATCCATTTGAAATAGTTTGAACTCTATATGAGAGGCAAATGCAATCAACATTCTAATTGCTTTCATGCTGGCAACAGGAACAAATGTTTCATCATAATCAGTTCCCTCTTCTTGATTATATCCTTGCACCACCAGTCTTGCCTTGTTTCTAGTAACTATACCTTGATTATCTTGTTTATTCTTGAACACCCACATAGTTCCAATGATAATCCTCTCTGCAGGTTTGGGAACTAAGTGTCATACCTTTCTTCTTTCAAAATGATTCAAATCTTTTTGCATAGCCACAATCCAGTCTGCATCTAGCAAAACTTTCTTGATGTTCTTTGGTTCAATTAATGACAGGTAGGCAGAGTAGGCACACATACTTCTTACTTTATTTCTAGTCTGCATGCCTAAATCTAAAGGAGATATGATGTTTTTAATGGGATGTGAACTTTTACGTTTCCAGTTCCTTCCAGTAGTAAGCTGTTAAGTACCAGGTGCCTTAGGATGCAAAGATGAATCATCAGAAAAGGCAGTTCCCCATGAAGAGGGCACCTGTTCCTGGTCCATAGTTCCTTCCTCAACAGCTGAAGTGATATCCTTGTGCTCTTCCTCATCTTCTGATTCATGGGTTAATTCAAACCCTTTTTCTTCCTCATCTATACAAATTTCCTTTCCCTCATGATTTTCTTCGTCAAATATGACATGAATGCTTTCTTCTACACAACCAGTCCTCTTGCTGAAGATTTTGTGCATTTTTTCCATTATTGTGAACAAAATATTTACATCCAAAAGGTCTCGGATATGTCAGATTTGTCTTTCTACCTTTGAGTAATTCATAAGGAGTTTAGTCCAACAGTGATCTGATCATATACATATTAAGTAGATAGCATGCAGTGTTTATAGCTTTAGCCCAGAAACTTTTAGGAAGACTACTAGCTATAAGAATTGTTCTGGCCATGTCTTCTAAGGATTTGTTCTTCCTTTCAACTATACCATTTTTCTGAAGAGTTCTTGGTGTAAAAAAGTTGTAAGCAATGCCATATTCAGCACAGAAGGTTAGAAAGTTTGAGTTTTCAAATTCAGTATCATGATCAGACATTATTTCTACTACTTCAGTATCATGATCAGACATTATTTCTACTACTTCAGTATTCAGCTTCTTCTGTACCAATTTCACAAATATCTAAAATATTTTAAAGGTTTCATCCTTGGATCTCAAAAAAAAGTGTCCGGGTGAACTTTGAGTAATCATCAACAATCACAAAGACATACCACTTTCCCTCTCTGCTTAGTACTCTCATGGGACCACACAGGTCCATATGCAGTAATTGAAGTGGCTTTGCAGTACTTACCATTTTCTTAGGTTTGAATGAAGACCTTACATGTTTCCCTTTTTCACATGCATCACACACTAGTGAATCATCTACTTTCTTCTTTGGTAGTCCTATCACCAGATCCTTTGACACTAGCTTGTTGATTGTTGAGAAGCTAGTATGTCCCAACCTTTTGTGCCATAACAATGAGCTGTTTGTTAGGGCACTAAGGCAAGTTAGCTCTGACTCTAATGGATCCATTATGCCTACTTTATATACATTTTTGTGTCTTCTTCCTTTGAGCACTATATTTCCACTGACTGAGTTAGTCACAATACAGTATGCAACAGTAAACACCATACTGTTTCCCTTGTCACACATCTATGATATGCTCAACGAGTTATGCTTCAGGCCAAGCACATAGCAGACATTCTCAATGGCATGAGAAATAGATTTTCCTACTTTACCAACACTAAGAATTTCTCCAGTTTTTCCATTTCCAAAAATCAACACTTCCACCTTGATAATCTGTAAGAGAGAGAAAGTTTTCTTTTTTTCCAATCATATGTCTAGAGCAAGCACTGTCAAGGTACCAAGGTTTGTTCCTTCCTCTCTGCTTTTCCTATAATTTTAGATTTAAGGGTTAGTCTTGGGCACCCAGATTAACTTAGGTCCCTTCTTGTGAGAAAAATGATAAATTAAGTCTCTTTTTGCCCAATGAGAAAGATCTTTTTTAATATATAAGATTCTTTTCTGTTCCTTAGTCTTGTGTCTATTTATGAATGTGAGATTTTTTTTCCATCTCTTATTTGTAAAGGACATTGAGTTCTAAGATGTCCTTCCTTGCCACAAGCAATACATACCATGTTCATGGACTGATTAGCTTTGCAACACTCAGTTCTGAATCCTAACCCCTGTTTAGAGGTGGATTGACTATTTTGAATGTGAGTAAGAAGGGTAGAGGATTTGGTCCATTTTTAATTATGTTCCAATTCTACTTTGTTTTTTCTTAAGTCCTTCATTAGTAGGGCATTCGTCTCAGATAATTCAGAAAGACTGATATTTAGTTCTTTAATGTCCTCTTCCAATTTTTGCTGAACAATGGTGGCTTGATTCTTTTCGTTATCTGAGAATTCTTTGAGTGAGTTCTTCAGAGTAGCATTATCTTCCTCAAGGCTTACATATTCTAATCTTAGAGAGGCATGATTAGTCATTAGGCTTTTTTTATCAAAACATGCAGACTGATATGCATCTAAGAGAATAGTTGTGAGATTCAAGCTTCTTTTTAGAGTATTTGTGAAGATTTGGCTTAATATCAGAAAAACATACCTTAGTTTCTTTTTTTTCATCCTCATTGTCAGACTTAGAGCTAGCAATAATTTCAAGAATTATCTAAGTTGAATTCTCAATTTCAGAATCATCTTCAATGTCACTCATAGCTAGAAGAGCTAGAGTATCTCCTTCTTTTGCTTCCATCATGGCCAACAAGGACTGATTGTTGGGATCATCTTCATCAGATTCATCTGATCCTTCTTCCATAGCAATAAGTGCCTTTTGAACAGCTATGTTAGCTTCTTGAGAGGTCATCTTTCTATGAGAGAAGAGGGTAAATTCTCTTCTTTGGCCTCTAGGCTTCTCAGTAGTAGCTTTCTTGTGTTCTATTGCCACAAGGGACAGAATTTGATAAAGTGATCAGGGCTTCCACATTTGTGACATACTTGAACTTCCTTTTCTTGGACTTTAGGAGGTCTTCTTTGCAGATTTTGACCTCTCTTGAACATTCTTTGAAACCTTCTTGTGACTAGAGCCATGTTCTCTTCCTCATAATCAACAGTCTCAGTGGCCTTGAGAGAGATGGTTTTATCCTTCTTTTTAGTCCCTATATCCTTTTCTTGATTCTTTTTCAGTTCATATGTGGTGAGATTTCCAATGAGTCCATCCATCTTCGAAGTATCTAGATCTCTAGCTTCTGTGATAGCTTCTACCTTATTTTCCCAAGATTCTGGCAGCACGCTGAGGAGTTTTCTAATAGCTTTTCCAGTGGGAATAAGTTCTCCAAGAGAATAAATCTCATTGAGAATTGTAGTGAACCTAGTGTGCATATCTCGAATAGTTTCTCCTTCCTTCATTCTAAATAGTTCATATTATCTATTCAAATTATCACTTTTGGCCTTTTTGACTACTGAAGTTCCATCATAAGCAGTTTGCAGAGTATCCCATATCTGTTTGGCACTTTGACAGGAGGAGATCCTATTGTACTCATCAGGACCAATCCCATAAATTAATATCTTTCTAGCCTTAGCATTGTTTTGAATATATACCTTGTCCTTAGGAGTCCAGTCCTTTCTGTCTTTTGAAGCTAGTTCAATTCCATCTTCAGGTTTTGTCATTGGAATAGTATGGTTATCTAAGACAACACTCCATAGATCAACACTTTCACCTATGAGATGATCTATCATTCTATTATTCCACCATCCATAGTATTTGCCATTGAACAAGGGTGGTCTGGTTCCAGAGGACCCTTCCTGAGCAGTTGGAGGAGCAGCCATATGATCTTCTCTTTTCAGGTGTTAACCTTTTATGAAAAGACTGGCCCTGATACCAATTTAAGAAAACTAGTTCCAACTGTTTTACCAGGATCCTGGTCCTTAGCAGATTTCCACTTGAGTTATAAAGAAATTTCACAATCAATTTATGTAGAAAACCTTCTCTTTCAGGGAGTAACAACCACAACTCAAATCTACTAAGCTCAAACAAGGTTTTAAGATTACAAATCAATAATAAAAAATCTAAACTTTAACAAATAGACTCAAACAGTTAGTTATAACTATTTCAACTCACAACTCTCCAAGAATCCAAATCTATTTCTTGTTACAAAACCTCACCAACACAAACTTTAACAACTATAACAAATACTAGACTATAACAAAGTAGCAAGACTCCACACAAATCAATAGAAAATCTTGTTGCAAAAGACTCAATTGTGTTGTGTATGAATGACTTCCCTTATTGCTTAAGAATAAGCTTTCTCTGCGTATGCAATAAGTGCGTAAAATTATGTTGCTCTTCTCCTTTTATAGATGCTCTAATGCTGCTCTCCTAAGCTAAGTATGAAATCCTGCCTTGAGAAAACCTTTCCTTGTTAAACAAGGACATAGGTGGCCGACTGATTCTTTTTCCTTTCTTGTTGAGGACATGCAAATTACTATACTTAGACTTATACTAAAAATAGGATTTGTCAATTATCAAAACTTGGGAATTAAGGAGTCTTCAACAAGAATGTTAAGAGAAAAGAGGTGAATGCTTTCTCCATACTTGCATAAATTAGAAGGAACTTGTTTTGGCCAACAATGTTGTTGTTTTGAGACTTTATGTAGCAATGGGATCTCCCTTTTAGGATATTTTTCATTCAAAACTCTTTTTAGGAAAAAGTAAAGATGTGATTTTTTTTTAAACGATTTTGCATAACATTTTAAATATTTATCTAACTTTTCCACATTTGTTTATAAATTATTTTCTGAAACCTCTATTTGTTCCAAAGATGTTTTTTATGAACATTTATTACTAAAAAGTGGGCAAAATTAATTTGTATTGGCTGTTATCATTTGATTCAAAAATGGATTAACATTTAATTTTATGGGTTTGCAATTCTAGGACAGTGTAACACCCCGTACTTTGTCAACCCTACTTGACGACGCTGAACAATGTTTACTTAGGTGTCGAGAGCCACAAGTATGTATTTGGTAATGGTGTTGATGAGATAATTGATATTGGCCCACGTACATGTGATTAGACCTTCGTAGGAGGTGTTTTGTGACTTTGAGGAACATTTGTGGGATAAAAACAAGGCTTGGAGGACCTCCAAACAAAGGATATTAAAGGTAAGAAGTAAGTTAAAGAATAGAACTTGAAGTACCTAACCGAACCCGCAAAGAAAAGTCGAAAAACGAAATTTTTAGAAAAAATAAGGGCCAGGACCGCCAGAGGGCGTGCCAAGCCGGTTATTTCCCAAATATTTTGGGCACAGGCAGCAAGCTGGCGCGCCCAAGGGCGTGCCAGGCTGCTTGTGCGCACCTTTCAAAAGTTGGAAATTTTTCTAAGTCCCAAGGGTGCCCGGGGAAGTACCGAGCCGCTTTTTGCCACATTCTTTCTACAACCACGAGACTATACATGGGATAATTGAAGTAATTGGAATTCCATTTGATAATATTATTCGTGGACAAATTTGGCATCCAAATGACGGTTTTACCCTTTCGGTCAAAATAAGCCATACGTGGCTAGAATCACTTGTTTTTGGAATTGAGGCTACGGATATAAATAGTGTGAGTGGGAATATTGTCGTAACACGTATGAAATTATTTAAACATGAGAAATTATTAATTTTATTGGGTTAAGTGAATTGAGCTCAATAAAAGGCCCAAAATAAAGAAGAAGACATGGGCCAAAATGGGTCAAATAACCCATTCTTCCCTTGACATTCTAGACATAGCATTAAATGCTATAAAGAGTGGATAAGGATGGAATTGAGGGCTTATATAAAGGGCCAAAATATGATTTTTATTCATCATAAACTCTCATGCCTTTAGACCAAAATAAAAGATATTTCTCTCAAACCCTAAGAACCCTAAGCCATCTTTTGGAGCAAGACCATCATTTTTTAAGCTTGGGTAAGTGATTATTATTATGGATTAATATATTATATGCATGGGATAGTATGTAGATCATGTTGGTTATGCTTGGAAGTGTTGAACATGGCACTTTGTGTTTTTGAAAAAGATGTGTTATCCATGGAATTGTAACTTGAAATATGACTTGTGGGTTTGATGAAAGAGCATGGTATGGATGAAATATCAATATGTATAGTGTGATAATGTTATTAAACTTGTTATCTTTTTGTAAGTGTAAATTATGGGATTTTGGCTGATATGTGATATGAGGTGTATTAAGGTGACTTGATGGAATTATTGTGATATTGTGGTGATGGAGAAGTGCAAAGTATGAATTTGGTGTGACATACTAGTGGTTTATGATATTGTGGTCAATGTTGGGAATATTGTGGTATTGTTGGTGTGATGGATTCATACATGGTATTGTCAAGGGGGAAATGACATGTTAAAGCCAAACATGTAACTCATTGTCGTCATATGCATTTGTAAGGTAATTGGTGGTTAATGTAAACTCCGCTATGTATTGGTGTTGTAGAGTGAAACATAAGGAAGGAGCTGGACTATTGTGTTCATATATAGGCTTATGTATTCATACTTGGAAGTGAAGGTATGTAAGGTTACTCTTTCCGTGTCCTTCTGCAGCATATTGTTCACATTGATATTGTGCTTGTTCTATTCCGAGGGGTTTTGAAGTATAGCAATTCAGGTTGACATATATTGTTATTCATATGTATCCTATTCTTAGACAAAATATGATTTACTTATCTCTTATTCATTGATTGAAGTTCCAAAGCTGTCATAATGTTTTAACTACTAAAAAGAACTATCTCAAAGAGAGTAAGATATAAAGAGAATCTATTAATGCTTGAAAAGCATTTTCCAATCATGTCATGTTCCAAAGTCTAATAATATTATGATTATGTTTGTACCAATCTCTCACAAGTGTAAAGCTACAAATCTCAGAAGATATCATAGGAGTAATGAAGTACCAATCTCTCAAAGGAAAGAAATTAAGTTACGTATGTTTGTTGGGTGCAAAAGTACAGGAAAATAATAGATGTAGGGTGGACATAATTCCAAAGTTCCAACAATATTATAACTCCAAATTTCCTAGAATGTTATGTTCCAAGATTTCATATTGTTATGACTATCATTACATCAATCTCTCATAAGTGAATAAATCAATCTCTCCCAAGTAAGAAATGAAGAAAGGTGTGTATATCTTATTTACCCACCAATAGAGTGGATGTATGTTAACCCACCAATAGAGTGGATGTATGTTAACCCACCAATAGAGTGGATGTACGTTAACCCACCAATAGAGTGGATGTATGTTAAGCCACCAATAGAGTGGATGTATATTAACCCACCAATAGAGTGGATGTATGTTAACCCACCAATAGAGTGGATGTATGTTAATTTACAACCTACTAACCAAGTAGATGTATAAAAATGGTGATGAGCATAGAAGCAAGAAAGAATCTCTTGCATAGAAAGAACCTCTTGAATAGATGAATCTCTTGGAGGCAAGTTTCTTGAGTGAAGGTAATTCTCTTGAATAAAGGGGTATGTGGAGGATAGTATATGGATAATAAGGATATGAAAGGATAATCATCAATGACAATGACAAAAGAAATATATACATGGTTCCTCACCTACAGAAAGAGAATTTATTCCCATTGACTATTTCTCTTATATTGACTCCATTGTTGTTGTTTTATTATGTATGATACAGTTCTTATGAGCCTTACATACTCAGTACATTCTTCGTACTGACCCCCTCGGGGAACTTACCTTACATGTTGCAGGTGCAAGCATTGGTAGACCTCCACAGTAGGTTGACAATATTTGCGGATCTTTGGTGAGCCCCAGTTGGTTCGGGATTTTTCGAGTCGCAGTTGTACAGTTGTTTTGATGTTGTAAATGTTGTATAAAGCGGGAACTTGTCCCGACTTTTGTTCCTTTGGTAACTGCATCTGTTAGAGGCTTTTGTAGACGTATGTGGGTAGGTAAATGTAAGAGACGTACGATCATTTTGACTTGATAGCCCTAACGGCCAAGTTTCATAAATATAGATATGGCATATGTTTCCATGTCCAAGACTTCCGTATAGTTGCATGAAGTATAATAAGATTCATACGAGGATATGCATACGAATGTACATGAGCAAAGATTGGTTCTCTCGGGCCATATCGACTTCGGGTGCCAGTCTGCCTCAATGGGATTTGGGGCGTGACAAAAGTGGTATCAGAGCAAGTCGTCCTAAGGGTGTCTACAAAGTCGTGTCTTAGTAGAGTCTTACTTATCGATGTGTTGTGCACCAAATTTATAAGTAGGAGGCTACCGGACATTTAGGAGTTATTTCTTTCCTTCAACTCTAGATCGTGCAATAGGGCCAATGTTGTAAGTGAAATCATATCTAACCATTGGAGTTGATTTTCTTGTTTATAGTAAGAATGCCGATGACGAGAAGGGGAAAAGGCAAAGGTAAGTAGGTAGATATGCCTGCTGATGAAGGATTGAGTAAATCACCACCTGACCAAGCTAGTCAAGGTGGATCTGACGCTGAAATTGCATCGTGGTCTTCTTCTACTTTTCCAGCACCGGAAGAGCCAAGAGGTAGAGAAGTACCTGCAGAACCGCCTATGAATGCTACTGACCAGGATTTAAGAAATGCAGTACATATGTTGACTCAGTTAGTGGTTGCACAAACACAGGGACAAACTGGTCCAATGGTAAATGAAGATGACGCGGCTAGAACAACTAGTCGGCGTACATAGGACTTTCTCAAATTGGACCCTCCTATATTCACTGGGTCAGATCCGAAAGCAGATCCACAAGATTTCATGGACCAAATTCAAAGAGCACTAGAGGTGATGCATGTAACAGGTCTAGAAACGGTTGAGCTAGCAGCTTATAGACTGAAGGGCGAGGATATCTTATGGTATGAGGAGTGGAAAAGATCGAGGGGTTTTGATGCACCTCCAGCAGGTTGGGAGGAATTTAAACTGGCATTCCTTGATCATTACCTCCCATATGAGATCCGGGAGGCACGTGCAGACCAATTTCTCAATTTGCATCAAGGAAATATGAGTGTCAGAGAATATAGTCTTCAGTTTAATTCCCTGGCTCGATATACTCCTAATATGGTGGCTACGATGACAGATAGAGTCCATAGGTATGTGGACAGATTAGAGCCATATTTGGTAAGTGACTGCACTATTGCAGCATTGAACAGAGATATGGACATCGCCAGAATACAGGATTTCGCACAGAAAATGGAGGACCAAAGGCAAAGAAGAAGGACACAGGCATCTGAGGAAGGGCCATCAAAAAGGGCTAGAACTATGGGGCAGTCTATGGTGTCCCCAGGAGAATCTAGACCCCGAATGTTACTACCTAGACCATCACTCTCTTATTCCACAGCAGGCACACACTCTCAATTCCAAGGGCTTAGAGGTAGCCAATCTGGACAGAGTAGTGGAATTCATGGATCACAGGCAACAAGATTTTCTCGTCAGATGTGCCAGCGTTGTGGGAGATTTCATTCAGGAGAATGTCGGTTTGATACGAATGTTTGCTTTTTGTGTAGTAGACCAGGACACATGATGAGAGAGTGCCCACAAAGGCCCATGTATAGTATGACACAACCTACAGGATCAGCCGTTGTGGCATCGACGACTGGTTTACAGTCTGCTGGTCGTGGTAGAGGTGCCCGAGGAGCAGCCAGTTCTAGTGGAACTCAAAATCGTACCTATGCTCTAGTGGACCGGCAGAATGAGGAGGCATCTCCTGAGGAAGGTACAGGTATTTAGGTATATTACTATATTTTTACATGATGTATATGTAGTGATTGATTCGAGCTCTATTCTATCGTATGTAACTCCATCGACTACTACAAATTTATGGGACACTGGGGTTATTAGTGGAGTGGTATAGTAGATGTTTATGATCATAAATGATTAAGTACTCTTAACAGCATTACTAATGAAAGGGGTAATGGAATTAGAATTGGCCTTATACAACATGCTATGTGAAATTGTCGGAAGTGCATAAGAGTTTCATTTCGTATTGATCCCATGGTAAATGTGTAAATTATGGAGGATCTCACTATTGCTATTCTAGATCGACAAGTAAAGAAGGTAAGAAATAAGCGAAAGAACTGATGAAGTCTAAATACCCTCATGTGTTGTTTCAAATAGAAGAGAAAGTTTGTTTTACGAGATCAGAGCCATAACAAGGAAGTATCTACGAGCAGTATGTGTGTATGGATATATATGCTAATATAGAGATGCATTTATTGTAATTGAAATGATCTTGTTAACATTCAAGGATGAATGTTCCTAAGGGGGGAAGAATGTAACACCCCGTACTTTCCCAACCCTACTTGACGACGTTGAACAATGTTTACTTAGGTGTCGAGAGCCACAAGTATATATTTGGTAATGGTGTTGATGAGATAATTGATATTGGCCCTCGTACATGTGATTAGACCTTCGTAGGAGGTGTTTTGTGACTTGCGGAACATTTGTGGGATTAAAAACGAGGCTTGGAGGACCTCCAAACAAAGGATATTAAAGGTAAGAAGTAATTAAAGAATAGAACTTGAAGTACCTAACCGAACCCGCAAAAAAAGTCAAAAACGAAATTTTTTACAAAAATAAGGGCCAGGCACGCCAGAGGGCGTGCCAGGCTACTTATTGGCCAATTTTTTTGGGTACAGGAAGCAAGCTGGCGCGCCCAAGGGCGTGCCAGGCTGCTTGTGCGCACCTTTCAAAAGTTGGAAGTTTTTCTCTGTCCCAAGGGTGCCCGAGGACGTACCGGGCCGCTTTTTTCCACATTCATTCTAAAACCACGAGCCTATATATGGGATAATTGAATTAATTGGCATTCCATTTGATAAGATTATTCGTGGATGAATTTGGCATCCAAATGACGGTTTTACCCTTTTGGTCAAAATAAGTCATACGTGGCCAGAATCACTTGTTTTTGGAATTGAGGCTACGGATATAAATAGCGTGAGTGGGAATATTGTCATAACACGTATGAAATGATTTAAACATGAGAAATTATTGATTTTATTGGGTTAAGTGAATTGGGCTCAATAAAAGGCCCAAAATAAAGAAGAAGACATGGGTCAAAATGGGTCAAATGACCCATTCTTCCCTTGACCTTCTAGACATAGCATTAAATGCTATAAAGAGTGGATAAGGATGGAATTGAGGGCTTATATAAAGGTCCAAAATCTGATTTTTATTCATCATAAACTCTCATGCCTTTAGACCAAAATAAAAGATCTTTCTCTTAAACCCTAAGAACCCTAAGCCATCTTTTGGAGCAAGATCATCATTTTTCAAGCTTGGGTAAGTGATTATTATTATGGATTAATATATTATATGCATGGGATAGTATGTAGATCATGTTGGTTATGCTTGGAAGTGTTGAACATGACACTTTGTGTTTTTGAAAAAGATGTGTTATCCATGGGATTGTAACTTGAAATATGACTTGTGGGTTTGATGAAAGAGCATGGTATGGATGAAATATCAACATGTATGGTGTGATTATGTTATTAAACTTGTTATTTTTCTATAAGTGTAAATTATGGGATTTTGGCTGATATGTGATATGAGGTGTATTAAGGTGACTTGATGGAATTATTGTGATGTTGTGGTGATGGAGAAGTGTAAAGTATGAATTTGGTGTGACATGCTAGTGGTTTATGATATGGTGGTCAATGTTGGGAATATTGTGGTATTGTTGGTGTATTAGTTTCATACATGGTATTGTCAAGGGGGAGATGACATGTTAAAGCCAAACATGTAACTCATTGTCGTCATATACATTTGTAAGGTAATTGGTGGTAAATGTAAACTCCGCTATGTATTGGTGTTGTAGAGTGAAACATAAGGAAGGAGCTGGACTAATGTGTTCATATATAGGCTTGTGTATTCATACTTGGAAGTGAAGGTATGTAAGTTTACTCTTTCCGTATCCTTCTGCAGCATTTTGTTCACATTGATATTGGGCTTGTTCTATTCCGAGGGGTTTTGAAGTTTAGAAATTCAGGTTGACATATATTTTTATTCATATGTATCCTATTCTTAGACGAAATATGATTTACTTATCTCTTATTCATTGATTGAAGTTCTAAAGCTGTCATAATGTTGTAACTACTAAAAAGAACTATCTCAAAGAGAGTAAGATATAAAGAGAATCTATTAATGCTTGAAAAGCATTTTCCAATCATGTCATGTTCCAAAGTCTAATAATATTATGATTATGTGTGTACCAATCTCTCACAAGTGTAAAGGTACCAATCTCATAAGATCACATAAGAGTAATGAAGTACCAATCTCTCGAAGGAAAGAAATTAAGTTACGTATGTTTGTTGGGTGCAAAAGTGCAGGAAAATAATAGATTTAGGGTGGACACAATTCCGAAGTTCCAACAATATTATAACTCCAAAGTTCCTAGAATGTTATGTACCAAGCTTTCATAATGTTATGACTATCATTACATCAATCTCTCATAAGTGAATAAATCAATCTCTCCCAAGTAAGAAATGAAGAAAGGTGTGTATATCTTATTAACCCACCAATAGAGTGGATGTATGTTAACCCACCAATAGAGTGGATGTATGTTAACCCACCAATGGAGTGGATGTATGTTAACCCACCAATAGAGTGGATGTACGTTAACCCACCAATAGAGTGGATGTATGTTAACCCACCAATAGAGTGGACGTATGTTAATTTACAACCTACTAACCAAGTAGATGTATAAAAATGGTGATGAGCATAGAAGCAAGAAAGAATCTCTTGCATAGAAAGAACCTCTTGAATAGAAGAATCTCTTGGAGGCAAGTTTCTTGAGTGAAGGCTCTGGAATAAAGGGGTATGTGGAGGATAGTATATGGATAATAAGGATATGAAAGAATAATCATCAATGACAATGACAAAAGAAATATATACATGGTTCCTCACCTACAGAAAGAGAATTTATTCCCATTGACTATTTCTCTTATATTGACTCCATTGTTGTTATTTTTATTATGTATGATACAGTTCTTATGAGCCTTACATATTTAGTACATTCTTCGTACTGACCCCCTCGGGGGACTTACCTTACATGTTGCAGGTGCAGGCATTAGTAGACCTCCACAGTAGGTTGACAATATTTGCGGATCTTTGGTGAGCCCCAGTTGGTTCGGGACTTTCCGAGTCGCAGTTGTACAGTTGTTTTGATGTTGTAAATGTTGTATAAAGCGGAGACTTGTCCCGACTTTAGTTCGTTTGGTAACTGCATCTGTTAGAGGCTTTTGTAGACGTATGTGGGTATGTGAATGTAAGAGACGTACGATCATTTTGACTTGATAGCCCTAACGGCCAAGTTTCATATATATAGATATGACATATGTTTTCATGTCCATGACTTCCGCATAGTTGCATGAGGTATAATAAGATTCATACGAGGATATGCATACGAATGTACATGAGCAAAGATTGGTTCTCTCGGGCCATATTGGCTTCGGGTGGCAGTCCGCCTCAATCGGATTTGGGGCGTGACAGACAGTAACCACAAATGCTAGTAACTAAGGTCAAAATTCATTATTCATACATAGTTAAAGAGTTGTTTACTCATATATTGGATGCAACCCCCTGATTTGAATTTTTTAGATATATGGGGCATGGAATGGGGTGGGTTAGGTAATAACCACAACTTTTGCAAAAGTCAATTGTGCACATTTATATCTATCTATACTACCTTAAAAGCACCAACTCAAAAAACTTAAATTGAAGTTACTAAAATACCTTAACTAATTTGATTAAAAGAAAATTAATTAAATTCCAAAACTACCCCCACCCCACAGAACTGACGCTAAATTTCACAACCCTACAGATTCCCTGCAATATTCCCAAGAGACACTAGCGAATACTTTCAAACAGACACCTCAACTATCACTTCTTCAACACTTTCACCGTCTAAAATCTAAACTACATGGTTCTGCCTCAACATCTTCCATCTTCTTGGTCAGGCAAATAAGGTATATATGTCCTGTTACTTTCTCTATCACCAAGCTTGCACTCTTTTTCAATTATTCATCTATTTCAATCACTTTATGCCATTGTAACTTATTTCATATTTCTGTGTCTGCCACTATTACGTAAATCTACACCCACTGCTAAAGGCCGACCAAACATTGGCTAAATCATCCGTCGAAGAATTCAAGTTGTAAGTCTCTTTGTATGAAAACTTCTAGTGTAAAGTTCACATCTTCTCACCTTTCGTCCCTATCAGCAAGTTTGTTTCAGCACTCATAGAATCTGAATTACATTTGTCCCTTATCTGGATTTACACATCATATCTTTTCACCTTTCACAATTCTCAGCGAGTTTTTTCCCGCACTCATGAAATCTAAATGACATGTGTACCTTATCTGGCTTTTGCACAAATCCAAAAACATTTTAGAATTTAACTTAGTACTTCTAAGACTTTCCACTTCTTTATTCTCAATTTAGAGTTGAATATTAACGTTCTGCATATTTACTGATTCCTGTAGATTGTATCTGTTAATTCACTGTGTATGTTCTTCTTTTCTATACTATGCACGCGTTCCCTCTTTCTTGCACTAAAGATTTTTTTGGGGGGTAAAATCTTAAGATTTCAAGGAACGTGAGAGCCCTTTTGACTAAAAAACATGCACATCAATATGGTTTTAGATTCCATTTTTAATTTGCTTGGTTATTTTCGACAAGGTTGTGTGCTACCACACACTTTAGCATATTTGTATTTGATTTAATAATTTCTCCCCTGACTTGGACTAATTTTCTGATGATGATGTTCCTAGAATAAAAAAATCTGGTTCTAATTGCTAGCACTGTAAGTCCGAATTAAGCAAACACATTTTTCGGGGTGTTCCCGACTAAGACAAAACTTGACTTTGGGTTCAATGGTCTTAACAATGAAATTACTCCGATGAAAACCAAATCTACCATTATGATTCCCTCTTATTTAAATTAAATCTCCATTCTGAAGCAGAGGTCGAACAATCCAACCAGATTTTACCGATAAATACATTGGAAAGATCTATCTCCTTCCTCATTAAACATCAAGCGTAAGCTGATAAATACCAGAAGAAAATGTACCTATCAGTAAGATATCAAGGCATTCAGTTGAATGGATCATGAAAGTATTAGTCATTAGGAGGGGTTCAATAATACCGTACAATAATTCTAGCCATCTCGTATGTCTATAAGTTTTCTTAATAGTTCTGCTTTCCGTAGTATTTTTGGTGTATTTTTATTTTTATAAACTGGGTTGCTTGATTCGGGATTATCCATTTATATATTTTGTTTTATTGATGTAATTAATCTGTTTATTGCTGTAGTGAGTTTAGTCATGGTTTTTTCTAAGTTGCTTATATTTCTAATTACTTGTGTAATTTCTCTAAGTTTTTGTTTTCTTCTCATATTTTCTCTTTAGTTCTTTTGGATCTTTTTCGTAAGATAATGTATTTTAATTTTCTTAATACTTTTTATGTTTGGTAGCTTACTAGGCATGTCTATATTCTCGTCGTTTTTTCAGTTGTCTAATATATTCATATTCTGTATATGAGATTATATTTATTAATTCTTGTGTATGCGTATAGTCATATTCTTTGTATAAATTGTCTAATTTTATCCTAAATTTCTGTAATTTATTGTCTATATTTATTTGTTTTTTAAGTCTTATGTATCTAGGGTCATCATGAGTTAGTTCTTCGCCATAGCCAAATGTTCTTTTATTCTTGTGTTCTGTTAATTTCTTATCCTTATATTGTATGTCTGAGATGTATGTTTGTTGATTTTTAATATGTTGTTCTAATGTTATGCCAATTTCTTCATGGTTTTTCAGCCTTATATTTTCTGAGTTCATTTCTTTCATATGACTGTGTTTTGGTTTTTTATTATGTTTTGAGTCTATTTTATTCCTATGCTCTGATACCATTCTTGGGGGTGGTCCTTTGATCTTATCTTGTTTGGTCATTATCTAAATGCGGAATTATAATAGTTATCTCTTTGTCTAATTAGTGTTAATATTTGGTTAATATTTGCTACTATTAAGTCTAGATAACCAACATTCTGGGTTTGTATATATTTATCTAGGTTATATTGTATTAGGGTTTCTCTTTCTCTTAGTTCATTTATAGTTCGTTGCCAATTTTCTAAATGTTCTTGGTTTATTATTTTAATTAAAATCTAGATATCCTTCTGAGTCTATATCGTCGTATATGTCACTATTTTTATAATCTTCATCTTCATCGTTCAATATGCTATCTAGCCATTCTTCTTTCATTAGATCTATTATTTCATAAGTAAATAAGAAGTTATATATTTTTTGTATAGAATCTTTATCTAAACTTTTTAGTGTGAATAAAAGTAGTATCTTGTAATTTTCATCTTCATTTATTAAATACTTAGTTGTTTTGCTCTGGTAGATTTCTACATTTTCACTAGGTTGGGGAATTTCCACGTTCTTACTAGATTGTGCCATATTTTTCATTTCATGTGTATTCAAATCATATTCCTTTTAACCTCTAATCCTATTATTATATTTATCATCTATTAGTCTAGTATGTTTAATTATTCTTTGTGTCACTACTATGGGTTTCAGCTTTAATCGGTTGCCCTAACAATGCCTCAACATTGGTCTACTACCCTCTTTACGGCATTCCTCGCCTTTTCCGGTTTCGACCTCTAGGATGGCTTAGTCTAGGCTTACCTAACTCTCAGCTTACCTAACCATAGCAAACTTACTCGAATAATATAACATAATCAAACTACTACATGATAAACATTAATAATAATCTAGAGATTAGCAGGAATATAGGATTTAGTTACACATATTTAAATATGAACGTACCTTGGTTGTTATTTCCTCCGTGGTATGTGATATAGAAGTTTCTATATTGGATTCATCCATAGCTTAAAAAACACTTAGTTATTTCAAAACTATATTTTATTTATGGGGGATCTCAGCACATGAGAGGGGATTAGTTCTCGATTGCTCGATGATCTCCTCTCTTTGCCTTCTCCTCTATTTATATACATCAAAAGGAAAGAAAACGCGTAGATGTACAGTTTTAGTTACTGTGCACTTTACGACTTTCCCTAAAGAAAACGCGTAAAAATAAAGCAAATAGTAAAAAGCATTATTCTCTGCTATCCTAATCTAAAAAGGAAAAGAAAATGCGTAAGGGGTACTATTCCCTTTTTGACTAAAATGAAAAGGAATCTAATAATTTACATAATGAAAACAAAAGAGTAACTATTCATAGGTCTTTTCAATATCTTTTCTTGTCTGTAGCTTGTCCGGTTGATTTCCTTGTTTTGATTCATTCTAGCTGAACTTCTGGTATATTGACTGTACTTCCTCTGTTGCATTGGGAACATTGGTGGTCTGCGTATTTTGGTCCAATATAGTGACAATATCTGGCCAATAGTTTTTCTGAAATAAATTCTTTCTTTATTGCTCTAGTAGTTGGTGTATCTTCTGGTCTGAGTAAAGTCCATATCCATCTTCGTACTTCTTCCATATCTTCTTGGCGTAGTTCTCTGGAGTTGGCATATATCATAACTTGATTTCTACAATGATAGGTCCATATTGCATGTCCGTTTGTGTAGTTGTTTGCTAGCTCTTGAATAATTACTTGTAGTCCTATAATTCTTTTATTTGCATAGAATTCTGGAATAGCTACTTCTGGTATTATTGGTTGTGCTTCTATTTCTTCTGGTATGATCATATCTCTGGTGAGTCCGATTTTTACCACTTGGATGAGTGGTTTTATCTCATTGTATAATATTTCGGCTGGTGCTGTATAGAATCTTATATAAAAGAATGATCCGTTTGTAATTCTCCTGTATGTTGTAAATGCGTTGTATATTTCTGGTATTTTTTGTAGTTCATGTCCGTCTATTGTATAAACAGTAGCTAAGAGTCCATATTCGTAACATGTCCTTATTAGGTTTGCATTTGTATCTGGCTGAGTTATCAATTTATTGTAGCCTTGTAATTTCTGGGTAATGAAATCTTTTTGTGGGTCAATAGTTGAGGTAGGCCTTGGAGTGGAATTTAGGTATGCTTGGGTTTTGTGGATATTTTGGATATATGATCTTGAGAGATGATTATATACTTGTTTATTTTGGTTAAGACTTGCGGCATATGTGGATGTTTGTGGACTAGGGATATTTATAGATTGTATCTTTATGGAATGTGGTTTTTGAACAAATGGCTTTGTAAACTGACTATTTAAGTTGGTATTTTCTCTTCTTATAGGTTGTTTGGTTGATCCTGAGCTGCTTGTTCCTGCACTGGTACCTGCAGCTGCATTAACTTCATTGTTATGAGTTTTATGGAGTTTCTCAACGTCTCCTTCTAGATCTGGAATTTTACCGTCTTTCGATTGACGTAGATCTGCATTTTTTGAGCCATGCGACTGACTTTCTTTAGTTTTAGATTTCAGATTTACTTCATTAATCTGAAGCTTTTGTATTTCTAGCTCTATACTGTCCACTTTGGTACAAAGTGTAGTAATAGCTTTGAGCATAGTTTCCATTGTACTATCTTTTTCTGGCATTGTCTGAGTTGCTTTGTCTTGATAGGTAGTCTGCAACAGTATTTTTGTTAGTACTAATTACTTCAATTGTAAAAGTAAAATTCTGTATATTCAATACAAGTCTTCGTATTTCTTTCGTCGTAACTGAGTCTTGTATTTTTCTTTTTAGCCACCATTTTACTTGGGTGTTATCTGTTCTAACAATAAATTTATTATACACAATATATGGCTCAAATGATAATAAGCATTTATATAGAGCAAATAGTTCTTTTCTATTTATCTCCCATTTAATCTGTGGTTCAGTGTAAGATCCTGAGTAGTATCTACAATGATGTTCTATAGTCTCATTTAGATATTTATATTTTAATACTCCTCCATAGCTATGGTCACTTGAATCTGTTTCTACTATGTATACAAACTGTTTCTTTATATCGGGGAAATATAATTTAGGTAATTGCTTGCATAATTCTTTTATCCGTTGTATATGTGTCTTGTCTATATTATCAAAGTGATATTCAACATCCTTTTTTAACTTCTTTTGTAATGGTTTTAAATGTTCTGCCAATTTTGGTATGTATTCCCTTACTTGGTTTACTAATCCTAAAAAGGATTGTAATTTCTTTTTTGTGTCTAACATTTCCTCTGAATCAATTATTTTTTGTACTATATGTGTTTGCATTTTTATTCCATCTCTATCTATCTATATTCCTAGAAATTCTATTTGGTTTTTCATTATTTCTGCTTTGCTTTTGCTTAAACTTATTCCTGTAGTTTCTACAATATTTATAAACTTGTTTAATAATTGTGCATGTTCTTCTTCTGTTTTAGAATATAATAATATATCATCAATATATACAATACAATTTTCTAGTTGTGTAAAGTATGTATCCATAAAATGTTGGTATCTTCCAGGTGCGTTTTTATATCCAAAGGGTAGTCCGTTCCATTCGTAATATATATACTTTTGTCATTACATTTATACTTTGGTTCTAGTAATTATGACATTCTTATTCTGATAATTAATTATTAGTTGTTTATCTTCCATCTTATAAGGTTTAACTTGTTCTAGCCAATTTAATCCTAAAACAATATTTGTATTTATCTGTGTTATAGTAAATTGTATACTGATTGGTATTCCTCCTATGATTAATTCTTGTACTGTTATTTCTTTTGTTTGTCTTAGCTCTTTAGGTAGATCTAAACATCCTTGTTCTTGTGTTATTATATCATTGTCCAATATTAATTCTCTGGTTATAGAATTTTCTTGTTCTCCTGTATCTATAAGTATTAGATATTTTCTTTGTCCTAATAGTCCTGTTATATAATAATGGTGTGGTTGTATTTCTATAGATATAGCTTGTTCTATTCTTCTAGATGTACTCATTCTAGATGATGTTGTTGGGGTATCCATTATTCTTTTTGATGTTCCTATTCTTTCATTTACTATTTCTAAATGGGCAGAACAGGAGAAGAGAAAAGTTGTTACAAATAAAATTTAAGTTAACATTATGCAAATTTTCATGTTACATGAGCTATTCAGAACCCATTGTGAAATGGTGATGCTTTGTATAGTCTACTATATGAAAAATATAGTCTTGAGAATACAACTATTACATTATGGGGAGATTTTGCTTTAAGTGACGGTGCATTTCTGGTGTAGCTATCGTTGCCCTTTCTTTCCTCATCTTTTGTTATTGCAAAATATAAGCGTAGTAGTTAGTTGCTGCTTCTCTAAGATTAGTCTATATCTAGATGCTGCTTCTCTAAGATTAGTTTATCTCTCTGCTATTTTATCGTCTCCTTACACAAGATGACATCTTCCTTTACATTTTTGAGTGCTTACTAATAAGTTTTTGTGAGATACAATCATACTTGACTATTTTAAACAGTTTCTGTGAGATAC
This sequence comes from Capsicum rhomboideum, assembly GCA_031232105.1. NCBI lineage: Eukaryota > Viridiplantae > Streptophyta > Magnoliopsida > Solanales > Solanaceae > Capsicum > Capsicum rhomboideum. The sequence continues at coordinate 134,918,435 of CP124709.1, read as the reverse complement.
AATCATACTTGACTATTTTAAACAATATTCCAAAGGTTGCTTCATAAGCTACTTATGTGTCATCAAATATAGCGTGGTATAGATCTGAAGGCATTATCCCAAGCTTTCAAATTGCTACCACAACTTAAATAAAAGATAGCAGTTGGATGGAGATCTGTGATTCTATTTGTCAATATGAAATAGAAGTGAATGGATTTTCAGGAGTCACGTCTTACACCTATGTTGCTTGAACTCTTCAAAAATGTCAAACGGGTGTGTGTCGGATTCTCCAAAAGTAGTGTATTTTTTGAAGAATCCGATACGAGTGTGGCATCGAAAGTGAAGAGTCTGCACAACTTAGGTTTACACCTTTTAATTCTTAAGTCCTACTAGCGTGATGTTTTATCTGTTGACCTATCTGTTTATCCTTTTACTTCTCCTTACCCAAGCTTCTTGCCCATCAAAGCAAAGCATATTCTTCACTATGTTTGGTGTTTTTTCCCCGCGGATTACCTTTTTATCTGTGTACCATGTTTATCTTACCGTCTGTCCCTCATTGTATACCAAATTGGGTTGTTATGTAAGGGACATGACTTAAACGTATGCTGCCCCTTTCTGTCTTTAACTTTAAAAAAACACAGTGGGTCATAAGGACTAATAAAACCAACGAAGAATGCCCCAATAGAAGATTCCAATTCTTCTCCAAGAGATGCATTAGTTCTGATATGTTTTGTAAGCTAGTTATTGTTATTCGGTTTATCGCCTGCAAAAATTAATCACATGTAAATGAGTTGTAAGCTTACACCTTTTAATTCTTAAGTCCTACTAGTGTGATGTTTTTATCTGTTGACCTATCTGTATATCATTTTACTTCTTACCCAAGCTTCTTTCCAATCGAAACAAAACATCTTCTTCACTATGTTTGGCGTTTTTTCCCCCGCGGGTTACCTTTTTATCTGTGTACCATGTTTATCTTACCGTCTGTCTCTCATTGTATACCAGATTGGGTTGTTATGTAAGGGACAAGACTTAAACGTATGCTTCCCCTTTCAGTCTTTAACTTTAAAAAACTGAATATTTTTTACTATGTTTGGCGTTTCCCGAGTGTCCTCCAGAAGAAGAAAAAGAACTTTGGGTTCCTGTAAACAAAACATTTTCTTCACTATGTGATGCGTTTTTTTTTTTCATTGTTTTGGACAGTTCAGTCATAAATTAGCAATGTTGCTTCCCTATAATTCACAATTGTAGATTCATAGTTACGTCGGCAAAATATTTTTTTTTAGAAGAGTTCAGTCATAGATTAGCAGTGTTGCTTCTCCTATAATTCGCAATTGCAGATTCATAGTTACTCCGGCAAAATGTTTCTCCCCCTAAACAGTTTTCTGCCTCTGGATAAACGAGCCACCGGTTTCTGAGAGTGCCTACATACTCTTAAGGTAGGAAGTCAGGATAAAAAAAAAAATTACACAGTAGAACATAAGGACTAATAAAACCAACGAAAGAAACACCAGTAGTAGATTCCAATTCTTCCACAAGAGATGCATTAGTTCTCATATGTTTAGTAAGCTAGGTTTTGTTGGCTGCAACCTTGGATTACATTACCAAATAGTTAAGAAATGATCTTTATTGAACCGATGACCTTTCATTAAGAATTTAATAGGAGTAATAACTTTTATCTTTTTGATGATCCAAATTAATAGTAGAGACTGGCATAGAACCAAAGGATATAGAGTTGGTGATGACTCAAATCGGAGTTTCCCGGTCAAATATGTCAAAGCTCTCAAGGATGCGGATGGTGTTTGTTAAAATATACTATTAACCATGTGGTTTATGTTATAGTATTATATTTACATCCCATGTAAAGACTATTTATTTTATTTACTTAATTTAATAAAATCTTTATTTGAATAGATCATTGTGTTAATATGCGTGTCCTTTATTTATTTAGTAGACAATTTTGTGTATGGAGTATTTTAACTCATGCACGGAAGATTAAAATTGTCGGTTCCTATAAGTTATAAATTAATGTTCACAATCAAAGATGAGGTAGGACAAACATCTTGATGATTATAGCACAAGATTAAATATAATTTGATCTTAATTGTCACGCTCCGAATCCCATCGGGACGTGATTGGCACCCGAAGTCGATATGGCCCGAGAGAACCAATCTTGCTCATGAACCTTCACATGCATGCCCTCATATGCGTCTTATTCTTTCTTATGCAACTATGTAGAAATCATAAACATGGAAACTTATGCCATAAACATATATATAAAACTTGGCCGTTGGAGCCATTACGTAGAACTGAACGTACACTTCTTTCATTCACATACCCACATAGGTCTACGAAAGCCTCTAACAAATACATGACCATGTCTATACAATATTTACAATATCAAAACAATGTACACTATGACTCGGAAAGCCCCGAACCAAGTGGAGCTCACCAAAACTCTGCAAATGATCCCCAGTCTACAGATGAGGTCTACTAATGCCTGCACCTGCACATGTAAGGTAAGTCCCCCGAGGGGGTCAGTACGAGAAATGTACCGAATATGTAAGGCTAGAGAATTTACATCATACATGAGAATGTCAATGAAATAAATATAAGAGATTATTCGATATGGGTAAACCATCTTTCTAATTGGAAACTGGTATATTACTTTCATTATGAACATTTTAGGACATTCATTCTCTATCCTTACTAATCATAGAAATATCTTTCATACGCATGAGCACTCAAGAGATTCTTTCCAGCTTCTATGTTCATTACCACTATGGTTCTACTACTTTGATGAGTAAATTACAAAAGAATAACGTTAATCCACACACATCCACTCTCTTGGTGGATTAATAACATAACCTACGACCATTCTTATGATAGGGGTATCATACATCCACTCTACTTGCTTTTCTACCTTAGCTTACTTCACTCAATAACTTATCAATCATATACTGCCCGGGCCCAACTGATCAGTGGGAAAGTCATAGAGAACCGTCATGCAGGTGTACATTGCACCCCATGGATGATATAATAGAGGACCGTCATTCAGGTGTTCATTGCACCCCATGGATGATATATATATAAAGGACCGTCATGCAGGTGTCCATTGCACCCCATGGATGATATAATAGAGGACCGTCATGCAGGTGTCCATTGCACCCCATGGATGATATATATGTAAAGGACTGTCATGCAGGTGTCCATTGCACCCCATGGATGATATATATATAAAGGACCGTCATGCAGGTGTCCATTGCACCCCATGGATGATATCATAATTATACCTCAACTTTTGCTAGATTAGTGTCACACCCCGAGTCCCAACGAGGCGTGATTGGCACCCGAAGCCGATATGGCCCGAGAGAACCAATCTTTGCTCATGTAATCTCATGTGTATGTTCGCGTATGCATATCATTTTATTTCATGTAATTAAATATCAATGTCGGAAGTCATGGCAATATGTGCAATATATGAAACTTAGCCGTTAGGGCCATTACGTCAAAATGAATGTACATCTTTTACTTTCATCTCCCCACATATGTCTACAAAGCCTCTAATAGATACATGACCATGTATATACAATATTTATAAAATGCCAAAACCAAATGAACACATGTGACTTGGGAAGCCCCGAAACAACTGGAGCTCACCAGAGACCTGTATAAAATCCGCAGCCTACTGTGGAGATCTACTGACACCTGTGCCTGCAGCATGTAAGGTAAATCCCCCAAGAGGGGTCAGTACGAAGAAAGTACTGAGTATGTAAGGCCATGTGAAACTCTAATAATATATAAGTACTTCCAAGAAATTAAGCATACGAGAATAATCAATATGGATATACCTCCGTCCTGAATATGTGGAACCATGTTCTTTACTTTTATTAGTTTCATTACTTAATCAATCAGTCGCGTCACTGTCACTTTCTTATAACCGTCTTTATGTTTATTTACATCTATGTACGTGAGGAATATAGTCTCATCTCTTTACCACTATTTTCATTACTGTTCACTCAATTAGTTAGTACCGAGCCTCCACCTTTGGTGGGCTATAAGATATAAGTATAATACCGGACATCCACATTTAGTGGGCTATCATATATAATTATAATACCGTACATCCACATTTAGTGGGCTATCATATATAATTTATAATACCGGACATCCACATTTAGTGGGCTATCATATATAATTATAATACCGGACATCCACATTTAGTGGGCTATCATATATAATTTATAATACCGGACATCCACATTTAGTGGGCTATCAAATATAATTATAATACCGGACATCCACATTTAGTGGGCTATCATATATAATTATAATACCGGACATCCACATTTAGTGGGCTATCATATATAATTATAATACCGGACATCCACATTTAGTGGGCTATCATATATAATTATAATACTGGACATCCATATTTAGTGGGATAATATATATAAATGCATAATACCGGGCCTCCACTTTAGTGGGATAATATAAATAAATGCATAATATACCGGGCCTCCACTTTAGATTGTGATCCATACCCCATGTAACATATAGTAACCATACGTACATCACCTCTTTACAATCTTATACCCTCTACTTAGTTATGAACATGACACGCTAAAGATCATGGCATTAAAGCACACACTTATATACACATCTCACTTCACTCCTTTACTTCATGAGCTTGACATCCTTACTTATGAGGACTAATTATACTAACTTGCACATCAACTCTCTTATTACTCTCATGAGATTGATACTTCAACTTGTGAGAGATTAATACATCCACTTATGAAAGATTGATACTTTAAGGATCATGCTAATATTGGAAACACGCCTCTATACTTTACTTCACTTCCTTACTCTCAAGAGAGTGATACGCTCACTTGTGAGGAATAGATATATTAATTCGCACTTTACCTTATGAGATTGGTACAAAGATATTCATAATCATATTGAACTTTGGAACATGACATGATTGGAGAATGCTTTTCAAGAATAACTAGCTTCTCTTTACATCTTACCCTCCTTGAGATAACTATTCTAGAATCACAATGTTATGACTCCGTTGAAACATACTATTATGAGGACTTTGGACCCATGTTCATAATTAGGTAACTCATGAACAACAACATTATGAGAGCTTTAGGAATTTCAGTCCATGAATAAGAGACATATGAATGCCAATCGGTCAATGAAAAAGAAACGTGTGGATAACAACATATACCAAATCCGAATGAGATACCTTAGCATATTTCGAGATAGGACAAGTGAAATGTCATGATGAATATTATGTGCTGCAGAAAAATACGGATAGAGAAACCTTACATACCTTATCTTCCCAATGTAAGTACACAATCCAATACGTGAGCGCAACAATTCCGCTCCTTCTTTACGTTTCACTCTACATCACAAGTACATAATGGACATTAACCACCAACTACCTTACAAAGGCATATGACAACAATGAGTTACATGTTTATCATTAAAATGGAATTTCCTTCTCTACAATACCATTTACGGCATCAACATACCAACAATGTCCCATTCATGCCATACATTGACCACAAGCTACATTTCAAGTGTATAAGACAACCACAAGTTACATGAGTTCCTCATTCACCCTTCACAATACCATTCATGGCCCTTTTCATGCCAACAATACCATAACATTTTATACATTGACCATAACATTGCATACCAATATCATTTCACCACAAAGCTTCTCCTTTACACTTTCTTATTCCCACCATATCACAAATAATCCATCAAGTCACCTTAATACACTTCATGGCACATATCGGCCAAAATCCCATAATTTACACATGTAGAAAAATAGAAAGTTATGGACATAACAACCCCATACATGTTGAGATATCATCCACACCATTCACTTTCATCAAAACATCAAGTTCTTTTTTTCAAGTTTAATTCACAAGGATTACACATCTTTTTGCAAAAACCACAAGTGCCATATCCAACACTTTCAAGCATAACCAACATGATCTACATAGTCTCTCATGCATATAAGATATTAAATCATAAGGATATACACTTACCAAGACTTGCCAAATGATGATCTTGTCCAAAGAGTTGGCTTAGGGTTCTTGAGAAATGAGAGAAAACTTGAGAAAATTCTAGAAATGTGTAGTGTCTCCCTTTGAATTAAAAATCAGATTTTTGGCCCCTTTTTATAGACCTTTGAAGTCATGCTTAGCCACTTAAATCAATTATTGACTTGTCAAAGCAAGAATGGGTCATTTGACCCATTTTTGGCCCATGACTTTTGCCTTATTTTTGGGCCTCTTTTGAGCCCAATTCACTTGATCCAACAAAATCCATAATTTTTCATGTTTAATTCATTTCATACGCGTTACAACAATATTCCCACTCACGGGATTTATATTTGTAGCCTCAATCCCAAAAACAAGCGATTCTAGCCATGTATGACCCATTTTGACCAAAAGGGTAAAATCGTCATTTTGACGCCAAATTCATTCTCGAGTAATTTTATCATACCAATATAATATTTCACTCATTTCATGTATATTCTCATGGTTGTAGAAGAATTGTGGAAAAAATTGGCTCAATACGTCCCCGGGCACCCTTGGGACTTAAGAAAAATTCCAACTTTTGAAAGGTGCGCTCTAGCAGCCCGGCACGCCCTTGGGCGCGCTACCTTACTGCCTGTGCCCGAAAAATTTTGGGCAAAAGCGGCGTGGCACGCTCTCTAACGCGCCCCTGCCTTAAATTTTTTTGAAAATTTGTTTTTCGACTTTTCTTCGCGGGTTTGGGTAGATACTTCAAGTCCTATTCTTTAACTTACTTCTTAACCTTAATATCCTTTGTTTAAAGGTCCTCTTAGCCTCATTTTAAATCCCACAAATGCTCCATGAAAATCGCAAAACACCTCCTACGCAAGGTTAATCACATGTACAAGGCCAAATTTTACATTTGCCATCACTAACATTACAAATGACTTGCCCATGGCATCTCGACACCTAAGTATCCATTGTTCAACGTATTCACAGTGGGTTGGGAAGGTACGGGGTGTTACAATTAGTATAAACATAATCATAACATTACTACACTTTAGAACATCACATTCTCAGAACTTAGAGTTAGAATATATATATACACACTGGTTCTCTACTTCCAAGAGATTAACTCGCTTGCTACTTCTTATGAGATCTTATATAAGGAAGTATATAATACTGGACCTCCACCCTTGGAATACAATAACTATCATAGCGTAATATTGGGATTTTCTATATAGAACTTGAACCTCTCTTGAATGTAATCCCTACTTAATGAAGCATATTATAACCATGCACCTTACTCTTTACAATCTTTTACCCTTCACTAGGCTATGAGAATATACACGTTTCACTTCACTCCTTCACTTCATGAGATCACTAGCACACATCTTCTTATGAGAGAGATACATACTTCATCTATTGAGAATTTACACACTAAGGATCAAGACACTATTCGAAACACACATATATCTATTACCTCACTTTTCTACGTCATGAGATTGATACCTTAACTTATGAGGGATGATTAAACTAACCCACCTACTACTTCCTTCATTGCTCTTATAAGATTGACACTTCTACTTATGACAAATTGGTTTTACCTCACTCATTAATTATGAGACTTTGAAATCATGACATATTTTGGACGTGCTAAACAAGCGTTAATAGATCATCGTTATACCTTACTCTCTCTTGAGATCGTCCTTTTAGGACTCACGACATTATGACATCCTTGGGACTTCAGTCAATAAATAGTCAATGGATATGAGATAAGTAAATCATCATTCATTATGTTGGGATCGAGTCGAGCTAGGCTTATGCCCCTAGACTTGCCACCCGTACTTGATCATTGACCACATTTGCATTACTTTGATCTTTACTTTGAGATTGTTACTTTGATAGCTATAACTTCACTTTGAACTTTGGAATATAACATTGTTGGAAACATAATATCATTATGAACATAACACCATTGGTATCATTGGAACAATAATCAATGAACAAGGGACATGAGTATAACTACTATTGGAACTTTGGGACAATACCTTATTGGACCTTTGGAACATTAACCATGAATATGAGACATGAGATTCACAAATGACCAAAGAGTAGGAAATTTATAACAATGACCATTGCTAACCGGATATGGAATACCTTAGTACATTTTGGAATAGGACTAGTGAAATGTCAATATGAATACTATTTGCCGTGTAGAAAAATACGGACAAAGTAACCTTACATACCTGCACTTCCAAGTATGAATACACGAATCTATGTATGAATACAATGGTCCAGCTCCTCCTTTACTTCTTAGTCTACAATACAAGGTCATACCGGACTTACATTAGCAACTAGTCACTATATAAGTGTACAAGACGACAATGAACTATGTGGCTACCATATAATGTCATCTCACCCCCTCCCAATACAATCCAATGCATTTCCATACCAACAACACCATGACATTACACACTTTGACCAAGAGATCACACATCGATAGCATTTCATACCATACTTACCCTTTACGCGTTTCCCTTTATCATTCCGGCGTAATTATGCCTTTATGACAACATATAAACAACCATCCATACTTAACATAACCCAAAACACCTCCATACGACACTTCAAAGTCATTAGAATGACATTACAAGTTGATAATTACATCCCAAAAGGGTATCGGGGCTTTCGGGGATCAAAGGAATACGAAAGCAACCAAAACACATTTATGGACTGACCTGCGCAGCCACCTGCGCATGCAGGTCAGTCACATGCGCACGCAGATGGCCATTGGCAGTAGCCAGTGCCATCTGCGTTGGCATCTGCGCCCGCAGATGCCCTCGTCTGCGGGGTGGATGCCCGTTTTGGTCCGAAATGGCTTCGTTTTGGGTCTTTTAATGCCATGAATGGTCCATGATCATACCCAACTTCATTTTAACATATTTTTTATCATTCAACATGCCAACCACCAGCCATGATTTCACAACACACATAACATCACCAAAACGACACTTTACGGCCAACATGCCACCAAAACCATAACCAATTTATCAATGGAATTTCCAAACACTATACACAAGTATAAAACAAGTCAAGACTATAATCACATCTCATATACCAATATTGAATCCATCAAGTTCATTTTCTTCAAGATCACAAACCCATGTTCAAGCTTTACAAGACAACACCATCCTCCGATTTGAGCTAACATGTAGTATTTCACACATAGTGAATTCTCAATACATCACCAACATAACCAACATGTTTAACACCATATTCCATGCATAAAATATATTAAACCATAAAAATAATCACTTACCAAGTCTTGGAAATGGATGCTCTTGCCCCTTTAGGGTTTGGTTGAAGAGAGCAAATGTTGTGGAAAATTCTAGAATGGCATGGGTGTCCAAATGAGAGAAAATCTGATTTTTCTCTCTTATATAGGCCCCCAAGTCTCTTCTTATCCTTTTTTTGGCATTAATTAACAAGTGGAATGGGTCAATAGGTCAAGAATGGAAGAATGGGTCAAAATTTTGGTTTGGGCCTTGTCTTCTCTTTATTTTTATTTTTTTGGGTTCTATTTAAGGCCCAATGACTTAAGCCCAAACTTTTAAATGCAAAAATCCCCAAAGTTCTCATGTTTCATTATTTCCATGAATGCTATAGGAATTAATCAGACTCCGAAACTTACGGGGTGTTACATTCTTCCCCCCTTAGGAACATTCGTCCTCGAATGTTGACATCGTCGCCTCATGTGTAACAAAGGCACTTCTCTATTAGTGTCTCCATGCATAGATACTTGCTTATTCTTACCCCAGCCCCCTTTGTGATCTTTTTCCTTTGATGTGCAACGAATATCCTAGTGAAATCCTCTGGTAGGTGAATATTTTCAATGGGTTTATGCACCTCCGGCAATTTCACATGTCACAGTGCATAAGGCCATTTTGTCCTTTCTTTCCAAATCCCATGATCCCGTTCGTTAGGAACACTATTAAGAGTACTTAATCATCTATAAGCACCAACAGCTACGATACCACGACTATATGTGTCTTTAACTCAAATAACTTTACCAACAGGTGGAAAGTAATCGATGGAGTAGCATATGCTAAGGTAAAGCTTGGAACAATCAATACATATGCATCATGTGAAAATATGGTAAGGTACCTGTACCGTCATCAGGAGATGTTTCCTCATTCTGCCGACCCACTACTCCTCTCATATCTCTACCACGTCCAATAGGCTGAACGCCTCTACCTGGGAAAGGAACAGATGCTGATGATACCGCGGCTGATCCTGTAGGTCGTACTACACCACTTGCACCCCTTTGTGGGCATTCTCTTATTAAGTGCCCCTCTATGCCACACCAATAACAACTAGTAGTTCCCCGCCGGCATTCACCTGAATGAAATCGTCTACAATACGGACACAGCGGGCGAAAAGATCCTGTCATCTGTGAACCTGAACCACGATCCCCGCTACTTTGCCCGGCCTGATTTAAACCTCTAGACCCTCGAAAGTGAAAGGAAGTGTCTGCCGGGAAATGAGAAACTGAAGGCCTAGGCAGTCTATTCAAACTCCGAGGCCTAAACTCTGCTTGGGACGTCATAGACTGTCCCGTGGATCTAGCCCTCTTGGACGACCCTTCTTCAAACTCTTGTGTTCTTCTCTGTTGCCTCTGATCTTCCATTTTCTGCGCAAAGGCCTGTATTCTAGCTATATCCATATCCCAATTTAGGGCAGCAATAGTGCAGTCTCGTACCAAATATGGTTCCAATCTGTCTACATACCGATGGACTCTATCGGCCATTGTAGCTACCACATTTGGAGCATATCGGGCCAAGGAATTAAACCGAAGACTGTATTCTCGAACACTCATGTTCCCTTGACGTAAATGCAGAAACTGGTCTGCACGTGCCTCCCGAACCTCATATGGGAGGTAATGATCAAGAAAGGTTGTTTTAAATTCTTCCCAACCAGCTGGGAGTACATCAAGACCCCTTGATCTTTTCCAGTCCTCATACCATAATATGGCCTCACCCTTCAGTCTATAAGCTGCCAACTCAACTGTTTCTACACCTGTTACGTGCATCACTTCTAATGCCCTTTGAACTTGATCTATAAAGTCTTGCGGATCTTCATTAAGATCTAATCAGGTAAATGTGGGAGGATCCAATTTCAGGAAATCCTGTGTCCGTCGACTAGCGATCCTAGTCGCACCGTCATCATTTATCGTTGGACCAGCTCGTCCCTGAGTTTGTGCAGCCACTATTTGAGTCAACATATGCACTGCATTTTTCAATTCCTGTAACTCTTGTTTCATAACATTAATAGGTGATTTGGGGGACTCAGTTGCAGCCCCGCATTGACTAACTGGATCAGGTGGTGAGTTACTTGTTCTTTCCCCGGTAGGCATGTCTACCCCCTTTCCTTTATCCATGCCTCGTCTTGTAACCGGCATGTTACTATATCAAAGAAAACCAATTATACTGGTCAGATATAATCCCACCTATGACAATGGCTCTATTGCACGATCTAGAAATGAAGAACTGAAACAACTCCTAAATGTCCCGTAGCCTCCTACTTATAAATGTGGCGCGCAACACATCGATAAGTAAGACTCTACTCAGACACGGCTTTGTAGACACCCTTAGAACGAACTGCTCTGATACCACTTTTGTCACGCCTCGAATCCCATCGGGACGTGATTGGCACCCGAAGTCGATATGGCCCGAGAGAACCAATCTTGCTCATGAACCTTCACATGCATGCCCTCATATGCGTCTTATTCTTTCTTATGCAACTATGTAGAAATCATAAACATGGAAACTTATGCCATAAACATATATATAAAACTTGGCCGTTGGAGCCATTACGTAGAACTGAACGTACACTTCTTTCATTCACATACCCACATAGGTCTACGAAAGCCTCTAACAAATACATGACCATGTCTATACAATATTTACAATATCAAAACAATGTACACTATGACTCGGAAAGCCCCGAACCAAGTGGAGCTCACCAAAACTCTGCAAATGATCCCCAGTCTACAGATGAGGTCTACTAATGCCTGCACCTGCACATGTAAGGTAAGTCCCCCGAGGGGGTCAGTACGAGAAATGTACCGAATATGTAAGGCTAGAGAATTTACATCATACATGAGAATGTCAATGAAATAAATATAAGAGATTATTCGATATGGGTAAACCATCTTTCTAATTGGAAACTGGTATATTACTTTCATTATGAACATTTTAGGACATTCATTCTCTATCCTTACTAATCATAGAAATATCTTTCATACGCATGAGCACTCAAGAGATTCTTTCCAGCTTCTATGTTCATTACCACTATGGTTCTACTACTTTGATGAGTAAATTACAAAAGAATAACGTTAATCCACACACATCCACTCTCTTGGTAGATTAATAACATAACCTACGACCATTCTTATGATAGGGGTATCATACATCCACTCTACTTGCTTTTCTACCTTAGCTTACTTCACTCAATAACTTATCAATCATATACTGCCCGGGCCCAACTGATCAGTGGGAAAGTCATAGAGAACCGTCATGCAGGTGTACATTGCACCCCATGGATGATATAATAGAGGACCGTCATTCAGGTGTTCATTGCACCCCATGGATGATATATATAAAGGACCGTCATGCAGGTGTCCATTGCACCCCATGGATGATATAATAGAGGACCGTCATGCAGGTGTCCATTGCACCCCATGGATGATATATATATAAAGGACCATCATGCAGGTGTCCATTGCACCCCATGGATGATATATATATAAAGGACCGTCATGCAGGTGTCCATTGCACCCCATGGATGATATCATAATTATACCTCAACTTTTGCTAGATTAGTATAAACATAATCATAACATTACTACACTTTAGAACATCACATTCTCAGAACTTAGAGTTAGAATATATATACACACTGGTTCTCTACTTCCAAGAGATTAACTCGCTTGCTACTTCTTATGAGATCTTATATAAGGAAGTATATAATACTGGACCTCCACCCTTGGAATACAATAACTATCATAGCGTAATATTGGGATTTTCTATATAGAACTTGAACCTCTCTTGAATGTAATCCCTACTTAATGAAGCATATTATAACCATGCACCTTACTCTTTACAATCTTTTACCCTTCACTAGGTTATGAGAATATACACGTTTCACTTCACTCCTTCACTTCATGAGATCACTAGCACACATCTTCTTATGAGAGAGATACATACTTCATCTATTGAGAATTTACACACTAAGGATCAAGACACTATTCGAAACACACATATATCTATTACCTCACTTTTCTACGTCATGAGATTGATACCTTAACTTATGAGGGATGATTAAACTAACCCACCTACTACTTCCTTCATTGCTCTTATAAGATTGACACTTCTACTTATGACAAATTGGTTTTACCTCACTCATTAATTATGAGACTTTGAAATCATGACATATTTTGGACGTGCTAAACAAGCGTTAATAGATCATCGTTATACCTTACTCTCTCTTGAGATCGTCCTTTTAGGACTCACGACATTATGACATCTTTGGGACTTCAGTCAATAAATAGTCAATGGATATGAGATAAGTAAATCATCATTCATTATGTTGGGATCGAGTCGAGCTAGGCTTATGCCCCTAGACTTGCCACCCGTACTTGATCATTGACCACATTTGCATTACTTTGATCTTTACTTTGAGATTGTTACTTTGATAGCTATAACTTCACTTTGAACTTTGGAATATAACATTGTTGGAAACATAATATCATTATGAACATAACACCATTGGTATCATTGGAACAATAATCAATGAACAAGGGACATGAGTATAACTACTATTGGAACTTTGGGACAATACCTTATTGGACCTTTGGAACATTAACCATGAATATGAGACATGAGATTCACAAATGACCAAAGAGTAGGAAATTTATAACAATGACCATTGCTAACCGGATATGGAATACCTTAGTACATTTTGGAATAGGACTAGTGAAATGTCAATATGAATACTGTTTGCCGTGTAGAAAAATACGGACAAAGTAACCTTACATACCTGCACTTCCAAGTATGAATACACGAATCTATGTATGAATACAATGGTCCAGCTCCTCCTTTACTTCTTAGTCTACAATACAAGGTCATACCGGACTTACATTAGCAACTAGTCACTATATAAGCGTACAAGACGACAATGAACTATGTGGCTACCATATAATGTCATCTCACCCCCTCCCAATACAATCCAATGCATTTCCATACCAACAACACCATGACATTACACACTTTGACCAAGAGATCACACATCGATAGCATTTCATACCATACTTACCCTTTACGCGTTTCCCTTTATCATTCCGGCGTAATTATGCCTTTATGACAACATATAAACAACCATACTTACTTAACATAACCCAAAACACCTCCATACGACACTTCAAAGTCATTAGAATGACATTACAAGTTGATAATTACATCCCAAAAGGGTATCGGGGCTTTCGGGGATCAAAGGAATACGAAAGGAACCAAAACACATTTCTGGACTGACCTGCGCAGCCACCTGCGCACGCAGGTCAGTCACATGCGCACGCAGATGGCCATTGGTAGTAGCCAGTGCCATCTGTGTTGGCATCTGCGCCCGCAGATGCCCTCGTCTGCGGGGCGGATGCCCGTTTTGGTCCGAAATGGCTTCGTTTTGGGTCTTTTAATGCCATGAATGGTCCATGATCATACCCAACTTCATTTTAACATATTTTTTATCATTCAACATGCCAACCACCAACCATGATTTCACAACACACATAACATCACCAAAACGACACTTTACGGCCAACATGCCACCGAAACCATAACCAATTTATCAATGGAATTTCCAAACACTATACACAAGTATAAAACAAGTCAAGACTATAATCACATCTCATATACCAATATTGAATCCATCAAGTTCATTTTCTTCAAGATCACAAACCCATGTTCAAGCTTTACAAGACAACACCATCCTCCGATTTGAGCCAACATGTAGTATTTCACACATAGTGAATTCTCAATACATCACCAACATAACCAACATGTTTAACACCATATTCCATGCATAAAATATATTAAACCATAAACATAATCACTTACCAAGTCTTGGAAATGGATGCTCTTGCCCCTTTAGGGTTTGGTTGAAGAGAGCAAATGTTGTGGAAAATTCTAGAATGGCATGGGTGTCCAAATGAGAGAAAATCTGATTTTTCTCTCTTATATAGGCCCCCAAGTCTCTTCTTATCCTTTTTTTGGCATTAATTAACAAGTGGAATGGGTCAACAGGTCAAGAATGGAAGAATGGGTCAAAATTTTGGTTTGGGCCATGTCTTCTCTTTATTTTATTTTTTTGGGTTCTATTTAAGGCCCAATGACTTAAGCCCAAACTTTTAAATGCAAAAATCCCCAAAGTTCTCATGTTTCATTATTTCCATGAATGCTATAGGAATTAATCAGACTCCGAAACTTACGGGGTGTTACATTAATTATGAGAGTGGTAATATTCCAACTTCTTGTGCTAGTACATTTCATATGTATTGAACGGACCAATTAGAGATGTTTGTTTATGTTCTGAATATTTAATAAACACCATCTTTAGTCCATTACATGTACTTATACTCTTAATCTTGATATAATTATGATGATGTATGTAGTTTGATTTATTATTTTAATCTATTAAAAGGTGAGACTCTTTTATGAGTCAACATATTCCTAATAGATTGGATGATGACAAATCACTTAGTGAAATAATAATTAGTTGATAGAACCATGTCTCGGACTTGAGATAGAAGACATCCCTTTATGGTTGCTTATAAATTTTCACGTGAAAACCCTGCCGGTGGATTTTATATCCGTCACGTGAAATAAGTTAAGTATAATAATAAAGGATTAAATTAATCAATGAGTTAAATTTTTTTCAGAAATTTGATTTAATTGATTGGTATCGGTAATTCTAACATGGAGAGTTAAATAAGGTGTAATGGTAGATTTCGAAATTAAATCGAGGAGTGCAATTACATATTTTTAGTGGAATAATTTATAATTTATTATGATATGATAATTCATTCATTTGCGAATTAATATCATAATTGGAAGTCTGAGTTAATAAATCTGCGGTCCCTACTATGCCTGATTAACTAATCAAATTTGGAAAAGAAAAGGACATTTATAGAAGAAGTGATATTGTTTTTATTTACTGGTCTTCTATAAGGAATAAAAGTGACTTTAATACCAATAAAAATGTTTTAAAGAGCTGAAAACGTTTTGCTCTTAAAGGGATTATTAAAGGCTGAAAACGTTTTGCTTATAATGGTGATATTAAGTCAGCTTTACGGCTGAAAACGTTTGACTCTTGACTTCTCTTCTTCTATAGAAGATTGAGATAAATAGGGTCTAGTTTTCAGAAAAAAACTATCCTTTAAGTAAACAAATTAACTTGCCCACACAAGTTTGTTTGAAAAAGTCAGTCAGAAAATAGTAGAAGGCAACAAACCTGGAGTCCAAGGCCTTGAACGAATTCTGTTAAAGCTTTAACAGGTATGTATGGGCTTTCTGAATTTTCGTTTTATAGTTATGTTATCATGTTATTATGTAAGTTTGTGATCTGCGTATTCATGCTTCCGCTGCGTGTATGAATTATACGCTCTAACAGTGTTATTGTCTCTGTTATCATGGAGCTTACAACATTGTGAGTTTTAAAGGTTTTGAGTTGCTTCTCCTTTTTATCTGTGTGTCCTATTAATCTTAATTCTTTTCATCTGACTCGCATTGTATACCAGATTGAATTGTGATTTTTATCTTACCATTTGTCTCTCATCGTATACCAGATTTGGATTGTGATGTAAGAGACAAGGCTTAAACTTATGCTGTCCCTTCTCGTCTTTAACTTTTTTTATTAAAAAAAATGACTACTTTTGACCATGTTATAGAATTTCACGAATCGATAATAGCGAAAAAATAAAAACCCGTTGTCCCAGTTAGCCACTTAACTTTGCATAAAACGAGAAATTTCACTGACACGCTTGTATGGTTCTATTTTCGCCCCTGATCTCGGATAGTCTTATCTATTAGTAGTTGTGTTCCTCTCCAGATTCTTCAGAAAATACACCCTTTGTTGTACGACATGCTTCTCCAATGTTCTTTCTTAGTTCTTATTGAAATGGTGTTACACAAACTTCCCATCACTTGAATCTTGACCTGCTGGTGCAATGGTATTATGACTTAATGTACGGTTCTTTTTGGTTAAATACACTATTATGTGCAGTCGTGCTTTTAAAATTTTCAGACTTTCAACACAACAAGAGAATCGAATTGTCTTATGACGCAATGTATAATTCACATTTACTTATTGCAGTTTGACTATCATAAATTCATACCCACCACAACTTATTATTACCAGGATTCCACCGATGGATAAAATGTGTATGAACCGTACACATCTAAGCCCTCGGAATATTTGTCCAGGTATATATGCACCCTTAAATAATTTTACGACTTTGTGGTTTATGACACTTAATTTTGCTCTTCTGTTATGAAACAACCATTAAACTACCTGAGGTGCCACAGTTTGGACCCACACAGACATCTCCCAAATACGGATTCAGTATCTGGCGAAAACAGAAGAACATCTGAGAACAGAGATTTATACATGAACTTTGTTAGATCCGCCATACAAAGAATGAATGTGAATATATTTGTTTATGTACAAACATTATGTTATCATATGTATGACTTTTGAATTATAATTTTGAATGAAATTCGTTCTAATTGCCACCTTTCTCTACTATGTGACTTGTGTACAACATCTCACAGTCCTATTTTAACTATGTTATGGAGATGATGTACGCTAGCGAAAATCAATCAACACTGCTCTTTCCTACCTGCATGACATACTTTTCCCACAACAACGATGTGCCACAAATTAGTAAGTACTTCAAATACATTCACTATTAGTCACTAAACCATACCCTGTCAAATCAAGAGTTTTCCTCCACCAAAATAATAGTGATGAAGTATTTCGAAAACAAAATTCAGGTGCAAGGTCCCATTTGCATTTTATACAACTTCAGATTTTTGAGACATGGCCCTCCATTTTCAAAAGATGAGGTAGAGTGAAGCTAAGATCTTCCTAAGTCTAATAAAATCTGACAAACTCGACTATTAAATTCCCCCCAATATATTCAGCCATCAATGCAGACTGATGCCACACATTAGATAGGTCTTTATTAGAAAAGTTGATAGTTTTACCAGCAAATGAGCAGAAACAGTGTAAAGGGGTTGTTTTATTGTTGTTGATGGAACTGATAATGTTACATGAATGTCATCCGGTAGCTACATTATTGTTGAATTGTAGCTATGTAGATTTGTAAATGTAAGTAACTTAGTATCCTCTTTCCTTCCGTGGAAATTCCTGATATGATGATAACTAATTGTAGCTGCAAAAATCTTTTCTCACCGGGAATTCAAATAGTTTCATTTTATGTCAAACAAAACAAAATTAATGAATAAACTGAAAGAAAATCCGATTCAACAAGAACTAACAAATCTCTTTCACAGTAAAAACAATAAACATTGCCGCGCCTTAAGAAAACACCAAAGTTAAAAATCCTCCTATGACCCTTCGTCCTTCTACTTAACTATTTCCCTGCAATGGAAACCACCTCATTTCATTTCAACACAATCCCATTTTAAATTCAACGACCTTTATTACCACGCAATACTAAGCACCCAATATTTGTTATGCTGCGGAAATTTTAACCTTGAAAATTAACTATGTTGACAAGATGGTGAAGTGTATTAATTATTGTGTTGCACACCCGGTTAAACTTAAAATTTCATTCTCTGGTTAGGATTGCTACAACAATTAGAACACCCATAGAGATGCTTACGACCGCAAAATAACTTTTAACACATAACACCCTTACACTTTTCCGGGGCATAAACCATAAGTTACTAATATCAAATGATTACGCTTGCAGGTCTACGCCGTGAAACTAAGTGATATGTATCTTGTAGAGAGTACTATTGCTGGACACTATAAAATCACAAACACGAGAAATTCGTGTTATTACTATCATAAATTACACATTATCCGTCTAATTCAATTTAATAAGATTCAGCTGGATATTTGCTGCTTCCAACTGCACACGCAAGTGTACGCGGTCGTACAAGTAATAAAGAAGTAATAAAGTGGCTCTTGAGAGCCGGATGTCGAACCCACAGGGACATGTTGTTTAACTATTCACTAGACTAAACTAGTTCTTGTTTATTTATTTAAGTAGTGGAATATAGAGATATGATGGTTTTAAAGTATAAACTAACTATAAAGTAAAATATTAACTTGGGGTATGAACAATAACAAGGAGGATTCTAGGGTTAAGACATACTCACAATCATGCCTAACTATAATTTTTAGCAGGTTAAGTTGTTTAAC
The DNA here is from genome assembly GCA_031232105.1 of Capsicum rhomboideum. NCBI lineage: Eukaryota > Viridiplantae > Streptophyta > Magnoliopsida > Solanales > Solanaceae > Capsicum > Capsicum rhomboideum. The sequence continues at coordinate 134,898,915 of CP124709.1, read as the reverse complement.
GTGATTGTTGATTTACAGGGTTGATATTATAACTTGGGAATGGTCATTCTCTAAGTCATCTACCCAAATTAATCTCACAACTACATCATTGAGCGGGGATGTGAGTATTCAATTCAGATGCATTAAACTATCTTCCCATTTCATTAACACAGTGGGACGTTTAGGTATATCTCTATCCTAACCGCAAATCACTCCTAAATTTCTCTAAGATGTGATCCACAGTCCCTTTGTTCTTCGTTCAGTCCCTCCACTCCTATGGTCAATCCGCTTTAGGACTATAGATTTACCTTAATGGTAGCTAATCATTAAAGTAGTAAGTGCAAGAACATAAGAACAAACACATGACATAATAAACAATCAAACTAGTGCAAAATTAAGTCATACAATCTTGTTCGTAGCCTCAACCCTAGAATAAGGGTTTCTTAGCCACTCATAATATCACTTGAAAATCATAAGACAACAATTAAACAAGAGAAAACTAAGAGAGATGAAATTACAAATCAAGAACCCTAGTTCTAGCCTCCTTGAGGTGTTGTCTGCTCCCCAGTTCGTGTGTGCTGCCCGAGATTTCAAAAGATATGAATAAATATGGCTAAGTACTCCTTTTATAGTGCTTTAGGTCGTCCATTAGGTTCTCCAAACGAATCCCATGCATTTACAACTTTGCCCCCACTTAAAAAACAAGTTAAAAATCAACTTTGGGTCAGATTTTGGGGTGGTACGCCGCGTGGCTCATCGCACGCCCAAACCAGTAGCATGGTGCTCTACATTGTGAATATAACACCCTCTCATGTGCGATTGAGGGTGAGGCACACACCCTCTCATGCGCAATTGAGGGTGCAGCGCATTCCCTCCTCCATTGTGTGAGAGGTTGCGTACATCCTTCTCGTGCTCTCATTCCTTGCTCCCGTACGTCTTGTGGCTTGTTTGTAGGCTTTATTTAGCTTCCATAGATCCTCCATTGGTCTCCTAAAACATATCACAACAACCATAAGTCCATACAACATAATAGAACAAATCAAAGTACACTAGAACAAGCATAGCTCAAGCTAGCGACACTAGTTTCCTTATCTATGTTCTATTTGATCTTTTTAACTCTAGACTTTTTTCGAATGCACCTAAAACACTATGAACATGTATTTTAACACACAAATACACATATACACACTTAACAACTCAATAATCACATCAATTTATCCTCAAAACTAAGCTAAAAGCACATAGATAATGACATTTAGGAGTACAAATACGTCTAAGATCACCACCCCACACTTAAAGCCTTGTTCGTCCTCGAACAACTCTTTAAATTAATCATCATCAAGTAAGACTCTAACATCATTACTAATTTAAATACGATACTCAAGCTAGAACTACAACGCATACATGAATAGCAAGTTCTACTTTAAGCATGTAATATTGCAATTTAAACACATGAATACTACTTCAAAACTTCCTAACCTCAAGAATTGACTCTATCATGTTGGAAAACTCATGCATATTACTCAAAAAAGAGATCATATAATTCACCTATCCATCATCAAACATGCGCTCTCACCATAAGAGAGTCACCCATATTCACTCACAAGCATGCAATTTATCACAAGAATGGGTGTAAGAATCAAATTCCGTTCACTCTCACAAAGAATTCACATATGACATAAGATGAACCATAAGCTTCCCCTTAGTCTAGTACTCCACTAATATAAGAATGTCAATGCTCAAGATCAAGTAGGACTTTAAGGGTTGTAATGTAGGCTAAGGGACGGGTAGGAACTATTTGGTCAAGAATAGTGACTAACTTTCCCCAGCGCTTTAATACATCACAATTTACATTAAAATCATCTCCAACCAACCTATTTTACACCACATTAAAGAGGATACTAAGTTACTTACATTTACAAATCTGCAAAAATCTTTTCTCACCGGGAATTCAAATAGTTTCATTTTATGTCAAACAAAACAAAATTAATGAATAAACTGAAAGAAAATCCGATTCAACAAGAAATAACAAATCTCTTTCACAGTAAAAACAATAAACATTGTCGCGCCTTAAGAAAACACCAAAGTTAAAAATCCTCCTATGACCCTTCGTCCTTCTACTTAACTATTTCCCTGCAATGGAAACCACCTCATTTCATTTCAACACAATCCCATTTTAAATTCAACGACCTTTATTACCACGCAATACTAAGCACCCAATATTTGTTATGCTGCGGAAATTTTAACCTTGAAAATTAACTATGTTGACAAGATGGTGAAGTGTATTAATTATTGTGTTGCACACCCGGTTAAACTTAAAATTCCATTCTCTGGTTAGGATTGCTACAACAATTAGAACACCCATAGAGATGCTTACGACCGCAAAATAACTTTTAACACATAACACCCTTACACTTTTCCGGGGCATAAACCATAAGTTACTAATATCAAATGATTACGCTTGCAGGTCTACGCCGTGAAACTAAGTGATATGTATCTTGTAGAGAGTACTATTGCTGGACACTATAAAATCACAAACTGTAACACCCCGTATATTTCCGAACCTAGTTAATTCCCGTAACATGCATGGAATTATTTAACCATGAGATTGTTGAGGACTTATGCATTAATTTTTGTGGGCTAAAGTAATCTTGTGCTATTGGGCTCAATAAAGGCCCAATAATGTTGCAAAGACATGGCCCAAATGAGAAATTTGACCCATTCTTTCATTTCTCTTTTATTGACCAAGTAAACCATTAAGTGGTTGGATAAGGATGCTATATATATGCTCAAAAATCAGATTTTAATCATTCATTCCACCTTGCCATTTCTTGAAAAATCTAGACAATTCCAAGAGACCACAAAGAAACCCTTCTCTAAGCCAAGGCAACTACACTTGTTTTGAGCAAGATCATCACTTGGTGAGTATTGGTAAGTGTATATTCTCATGGTTTACTTTATTATAGTCATGGAATATTGTGTAGATGATGTTGGTTATGTTGGTGAAGCATGAGAAATTCATTATGTGTAAAACAACTTGTGTGTGCTAATCGGAGGATGATTTTTGTCTTGAAAGCTTGAACATGGATTTGTGATCTTGAAGGAAATAAACTTGATGGATTCAATATCGCCATGTGATATGTGATTATAGTCTTGACATGTTTTGTCATGGTGTATCATGTTGGGAATTTCCATTGTGAAATTGGTTATGGTTTTGGTGATGTTTTGACTGTAAAGTGTCGTTTTGGTGTTGTTACGTGTGTTGTGAAATCATGGCTGGTGGTTGGCATGTTAAATAATCAAAAATATGTTAAAATGAAGTTGGTGATGATCATGGACCATTCATGGCATTAAAAGACCCAAAACGGAGCCATTTCGGACTAAACGGGCATCCGCCCGCGCAGACGAGGGCATCTGCGCGCGCAGATGCCAACGCAGATGGCACTGGCTACTGCCAAGGGCCATCTGCGTGCGCAGATGGGTGACCTGCGTGCGCAGGTGGCAGCGCAGGTCAGCCCAGAATTTTGTTTCGTTTGCTTTCGTATCCCTTTGATCCCCGAAAGCCCCGATACCCTTTTGGGATGTAATTATCCACTTGTAATGTCATTTTAATGACTTTAAAGTGTCGTATGGAGGTATGTTGGACTATGTTAAGTATGTATGATTGTTCATATGTTGTTATAAAGGAATAATTGTGACGAAATGATAAAGAGAAATGTGTAAAAGGTAAGTATGGGTGAAAGGCTATCAATGTATGATATTTTGGTCAATGTGTGTAATGTTATGGTGTTGTTGATATGGAAATGCAGCGGAGGGTATTGTAAGGGGGTGATGTGACGTTATATGGTGGTCACATAGTTCGTTGTCGTCTTGTACTCCTATTTCGTGACTAGTTGCTAATGTAAGTTCCGGTTGTGTACTTGTGTGTAGAATAGACGTAAAGGGAAAGCTGAAGTGTTGTATTCAAGAGTAAGATTGCGTATCCATATTGAGAACATAAGGTATGTAAGGTTACTCTTTCGTATCCTTCTGCAGCATATGGTCTATAATGACATGGTACATATTTCATTTCGAAATGTCCAAAGGGATTTCAATTCAAGTTGCCATATCATATTCCTTATAGGGTCAATGGTGATTCTCACGGTTCATGGCCATTGGTTAATGTTTCAAAGTTCCAATAATGTTTAGTTACATGTCTCTTACTTGTTGATTATTGTTCCAAAGTTTACAACCATGTTAGAGCTACAAAAGTGTCAATCTCTCATAAGCTAAGGGTATCCTATTTCCGAGTTTTAATTATGCTCCTTCACATGTTCTTTATGCTATTATCAAATGCCATTCACATGTCTCACATACTTTGACTATTTCCCAGAATTCCATGGTTCCAACAAGGGTATGTTCCAAAGCTCAAAGTGATGTTACAACTATCATTGTACCAACCTTTTTGTAATAATCTCTCATAAGCAAAAGTACCAATCTCTCACAAGTAAAAGTATCAATCTCAAAAGTAAAGAATTAAAGTAATGAACACTTGTTGAGAACGGGTGGCAACCCAAAGGGGCATAAGCCTAGCTAGGGGCGATCCCGAATGATTATTGGATACAGGGGGCAGCTCAAAGGGGCGTAAGCCTAGCTAGAGACAAACCTGCTTTATTGATTTATGGGTGGCAGCTCAAAGGGGCATAAGCCTAGCTAGAGACGATCCCAATGTTATTTTCCACTGATCAGTTGGGCCCGGGCATACATGATAGATGATCACATGAAGAAGTAAAGGAAAGTGAAATGAAGTAAAGAAAGTAATGCACATGATTCCACATGTATTCTTATGGTAATTTATTCACATGAGGTGTTCACTTGTACTTACTTTCAACAAAGTTCCTATATCTCATATATTTACGTATAGCCTTGCATACTCAGTACTTTTTCCGTACTGACCCCTTTTGGGGAACATACTTTAAATGTTGCAGGCGCAGGTACTAGCAGGCCTCCCCTGTAGGTTATCAGTGTGTATGGATTCTTTGGTGAGCTCCAGCTAGTTTGGGGCTTCTCCGAGTCACAGTGGCATATGTGTTTTGCTGGTGTACATGTTGTGTTTAGCGGGGATTTGTCCCGACTTTCAGTTGGTATTGGTCAGTGCATTTGTTAGAGGCTTTTGTATATGTATGTGGGTGTATGTATATAAGATGTCACATGGAGTTTTGTTTTGATGGCCTCAACGGCCAAGTTTCTCAAATGTATATTTATATATGTCACATGTTCCATAACATCCGATTTTAGTCGTTCATGCTCTTGTGTGATAGTGGTGTTCCTATGGCATGCATATGAATGTATAGAAGCACAGCTTGGTTCTCTCGGGCCTTGTCGGCTACGGGTGCCAATCACGCCTCGTTGGAATTCGGGGCGTGACAAAAGTGGTATCAGAGCAGTTCGTCCTAAGGGTGTCTACAAAGTCGTGTCTGAGTAGAGTCTTACTTATCGATGTGTTGCGCGCCACATTTATAAGTAGGAGGCTACGGGACATTTAGGAGTTGTTTCACTTCTTCACTTTTAGATCGTGCAATAGAGCCAAAGTTGTAGGTGGACGTATATGTCTGCATTGACATTTGATTTCTTTGCATAGTCAAAAGCTGATTATCAGACAAGATAAGGGCAAAGGTAAGTTGGTTGATATGCCTGTCGAGGAAGAAATACGTAAATGAACACCTGACCAAGCTAGTCAAGGTGGGGTTGACATGGAATTTGTTATACGGGTTTCTCTTAGCCAAAAGGTAGAGAAGTATCCGCAGAACCACCTATAAATGCCACTGAACTGAAATTATGTAAGGAAGAGTATATGTTGACTCAGAGAGTGGTTGTATAATGTTATGAGCAAGCTGGCCCAACGATGAATAATGATATGTTCACCGGGTTGGATCTGTATGAAGACCCATAGGACTTTATCGACCAAATTAAAAAGGCTCTAGATGTGATACATGTGACCGGGTATTGATGTAATTCCAGCTAGTTGAGAGGAATGTAAAACGGTATTCCTTGACTAGTACCTCTCATATGAGGTCCGAATGTGGATCAATTGCTAAAGCATTGCTAAAAAAAAAAAAAAAAAAAAAAAAAAAAAAAAAAAATTAGAAGACGTGATGAACAAGGGATTCATACGACCTAGTATGTTCCCTTGGGATGCACCAGTGATAATTGTATTATTGGCAACTGAATAAGATGACAATTACGAATGAATATTCCCTCCCTAGAGTTGACAATTTGTTTGATAAAGGGGGTGAAATGAATGGTGAAGTGATGAACGAATGGCGACGAAAAAAAAAAAAAAAGAAAAAGAAAGAATGATGATGATATACCCAAGACAACATTACAAATATGGCATGGTTATTATGAATTCCTAGTATGTCAATTGGACTAGTGAAAGCACCTATAGGTGTTATGGGTGAAATGAATAGGGTGTTCAAAACACTGTTCAGGGTGAGTGTGACCATGTTTGGTGATGGTATTCAAGATCACAAGAGGACCTTGCATTGTATAGGAGGAAGAGATAAAGGTTGTTATACAAAAGATAGAAATGGTGAACAATTGGCTAAGGCCTACGATGCTTACAGAGATCCATCGTTTTCTTGGGTTGGTTGCTTATTACAGGAGAATTGTGGAAGTATTTTATTCTATCCCTACGCCTTTAGCAAAGCTTATATGCAAAGCAATCAAGTTCCAGTAGAATGGTGCATATGAGAAGAGTTTCCAAGAGTTGAAAGATAAAGTAACTTCCACACCAGTTTTAAGTGCCTCCCGAAGGCAAAAAGATGTTATACAATGTATGGTAGTGCTTCTGGGGTTGGCCTCGGATGTGTATTAATGTAGCATGATAAGGTAATAGCATATGCCTTACGGCAGTTGCGGCTACGTGAGAAAGTAAATTATTACCAAACACATGACCCTGGACTAGCAGCCGCGATATTTCTTTACAGTTATGGTGTCACTATTTGTAAGGGATTCATGCTGATATATATACCGTTCATAAGAAAATGTACGATATTTTAAGCCAAAGGACTTAAAATCTGAGGTAGTGAAGGTGGCTTGAAGTATTAAAAGATTAGAACAATGGTATCTTATGTCATTTGGAAAAATAAAATAAAATGGGATAGTTAATACATTATGTTGCAAAACAGTAGAAAGTATGAATGGCCAGCTCACGGCGAAGAAAGGTATAGTTAAGAAATCTATATCAATGAAGCAATAAGGGTTTTTGTTTTCTTGGAACTCCTGATGAAAGAAGTATAGTGTTAAATATGGTGGGATTTTCATTGACATCTGAAATAAAGAAAAAAAAAAAGAATGTACAGCAGAGTGCGACAAAGATATTTGAACAAACACAAGGGGGAGTATTTTAACGCCAATGTAAATTGTGTATATTGGGTATAGACGAGTTAAGGAAATGAATTATGACAGAAGAACATCGTTCACGGTATTTTATTCGTTCGGAAGCAACCAAAATATACCATGGTTTAGCGGAGATGTCTTAGTAAGGTTACATGAAAAGCACATTGTAGAACTTGTAGCTCAATGTCCAAACGGTCACTGATTAACAGTATGGCATTGGAAATCTATATGTTTTATGCAACGTATTACCCTTCCAGCTTGGAAGTGGAACATGAATAATATGGATTAAATCACAGGGTTGTCTCATATACTATGAAGGTTGATTCCATAGCAGTGATAATTAACAGACTTACCGAGCCAGCATATCTCCTACTAGTTAGGACCACCGATACAGCTGAACATTATACAAAGTTGTATGTTATAGGGATAGTACAATTACATGGGATTCCACTCACTATTATATCCTACAGGATAGCTCACTTTATTGCACAGTGTTGGGAGCCTTTTCAGTAAAGCATGGGTACACAGGTAGATGTAAGTACGGCTTGTCATCCTCGGATGAATGAACAAACAGAACGTATTATAAGAACATTTAAAGTGATGCCACGAGTTAATACATTGGAATTTAAAGGTAGTTGGGATGACCATCTACCGTTTATTGAAATTGCTTACGGTAAAGGCGTCAAAAAGCACCTTATGAAGTTTTATATGAAAAAAAAAAAAATGTAGATCATCAATTGGATGGGTTGCAGCCGATGGAATTTGTTTGTTCGGGTTAGAGTTTGTTCACCAAGCTATAGAAAAGGTAAAAAAAAAAAATGATATGACAACAGTTACCCGTGGTCCAAAGTCGATACAAATTACATGCCAATATTCGAAGAAAAGAATGAACAGGTACCATAGGTAATTGGTATTTTGGACAGTGTCATCAACGGAGAAAGATATTGAGATTCAGAAGGAAAGAGGAGTTGTACAAAGATGCGGGCAAATTGCGTATCTATTAACACGAGTCCAAGAACTCTTCCCAATTCATTCAGTATTTTATATTCGATGCTTGAAAGTGTATAGGGGATTATCACGTATTATTTTCAGTGGAGACGTACGGAAATGTACACATTACAGGGGATCTCACATGTGAAAGGGGTACTTCATGCCACTAATTGTTATTTTAGATCGACAAACGAAAGCAATGAGAAATAAAGAAGTAGCTTCCATAAGGACACTATGGAAGGAATTAGCACGTAGAAGGAATCACATGGGAAACCGAAGGATTGATGAAATCTAAGGTACACGTATTTGTTGTAAGCAGAAGAAGAAGTGTAAGGTGTGAAAGTGGGGAAATAAAAAGTAAGTACCTATGAGCATTATGTGTATATGTGATAACATGAAGAATGATCCTAGACTTACAGTGGTTACAATGAGACAATGCTACTAACATTCGAGGACGAATGTTTCTAAGGGGGGAAGAATGTAACACCCCGTATATTTCCGAACCTAGTTAATTCCCGTAACATGCATGGAATTATTTAACCATGAGATTGTTGAGGACTTATGCATTAATTTTTGTGGGCTAAAGTAATCTTGTGCTATTGGGCTCAATAAAGGCCCAATAATGTTGCAAAGACATGGCCCAAATGAGAAATTTGACCCATTCTTTCATTTCTCTTTTATTGACCAAGTAAACCATTAAGTGGTTGGATAAGGATGCTATATATATGCTCAAAAATCAGATTTTAATCATTCATTCCACCTTGCCATTTCTTGAAAAATCTAGACAATTCCAAGAGACCACAAAGAAACCCTTCTCTAAGCCAAGGCAACTACACTTGTTTTGAGCAAGATCATCACTTGGTGAGTATTGGTAAGTGTATATTCTCATGGTTTACTTTATTATAGTCATGGAATATTGTGTAGATGATGTTGGTTATGTTGGTGAAGTATGAGAAATTCATTATGTGTAAAACAACTTGTGTGTGCTAATCGGAGGATGATTTTTGTCTTGAAAGCTTGAACATGGATTTGTGATCTTGAAGGAAATAAACTTGATGGATTCAATATCGCCATGTGATATGTGATTATAGTCTTGACATGTTTTGTCATGGTGTATCATGTTGGGAATTTCCATTGTGAAATTGGTTATGGTTTTGGTGATGTTTTGACCGTAAAGTGTCGTTTTGGTGTTGTTACATGTGTTGTGAAATCATGGCTGGTGGTTGGCATGTTAAATGATCAAAAATATATTAAAATGAAGTTGGTGATGATCATGGACCATTCATGGCATTAAAAGACCCAAAACGGAGCCATTTCGGACTAAACGGGCATCCGCCCGCGCAGACGAGGGCATCTGCGCGCGCAGATGCCAACGCAGATGGCACTGGCTGCTGCCAAGGGCCATATGCGTGCGCAGATGGGTGACCTGCGTGCACAGGTGGCAGCGCAGGTCAGCCCAGAATTTTGTTTCGTTTGCTTTCGTATCCCTTTGATCCCCGAAAGCCCCGATACCCTTTTGGGATGTAATTATCCACTTGTAATGTCATTTTAATGACTTTAAAGTGTCGTATGGAGGTATGTTGGACTATGTTAAGTATGGATGATTGTTCATATGTTGTTATAAAGGAATAATTGTGACGAAATGATAAAGAGAAATGTGTAAAAGGTAAGTATGGGTGAAAGGCTATCAATGTATGATATTTTGGTCAATGTGTGTAATGTTATGGTGTTGTTGATATGGAAATGCAGCGGAGGGTATTGTAAGGGGGTGATGTGACGTTATATGGTGGTCACATAGTTCGTTGTCGTCTTGTACGCCTATTTCGTGACTAGTTGCTAATGTAAGTTCCGGTTGTGTACTTGTGTGTAGAATAGACGTAAAGGGAAAGCTGAAGTGTTTTATTCAAGAGTAAGATTGTGTATCCATATTGAGAACATAAGGTATGTAAGGTTACTCTTTCGTATCCTTCTGCAGCATATGGTCTATAATGACATGGTACATATTTCATTTCGAAATGTCCAAAGGGATTTCAATTCAAGTTGCCATATCATATTCCTTATAGGGTCAATGGTGATTCTCACGGTTCATGGCCATTGGTTAATGTTTCAAAGTTCCAATAATGTTTAGTTACATGTCTCTTACTTGTTGATTATTGTTCCAAAGTTTACAACCATGTTAGAGCTACAAAAGTGTCAATCTCTCATAAGCTAAGGGTATCCTATTTCCGAGTTTTAATTATGCTCCTTCACATGTTCTTTATGCTATTATCAAATGCCATTCACATGTCTCACATACTTTGACTATTTCCCAGAATTCCATGGTTCCAACAAGGGTATGTTCCAAAGCTCAAAGTGATGTTACAACTATCATTGTACAAACCTTTTTGTAATAATCTCTCATAAGCAAAAGTACCAATCTCTCACAAGTAAAAGTATCAATCTAAAAAGTAAAGAATTAAAGTAATGAACACTTGTTGAGAACGGGTGGCAACCCAAAGGGGCATAAGCCTAGCTAGGGGCGATCCCGAATGATTATTGGATACAGGGGGCAGCTCAAAGGGGCGTAAGCCTAGCTAGAGACGAACCTGCTTTATTGATTTATGGGTGGCAGCTCAAAGGGGCATAAGCCTAGCTAGAGACGATCCCAATGTTATTTCCCACTGATCAGTTGGGCCCGGGCATACATGATTGATGATCACATCAAGAAGTAAAGGAAATTGAAATGAAGTAAAGAAAGTAATGCACATGATTCCACATGTATTCTTATGGTAATTTATTCACATGAGGTGTTCACTTGTACGTACTTTCAACAAAGTTCCTATATCTCATATATTTACGTATAGCCTCGCATACTCAGTACTTTTTCCGTACTGACCCATTTTGGGGAACATACTTTAAATGTTGCAGGCGCAGGTACTATCAGGCCTCCCCTGTAGGTTATCAGTGTGTACGGATTCTTTGGTGAGCTCCAGCTAGTTCGGGGCTTCTCCGAGTCACAGTGGCATATGTGTTTTGCTGGTGTACATGTTGTGTAAAGCGGGGATTTGTCCCGACTTTCAGTTGGTATTGGTCAGTGCATTTGTTAGAGGCTTTTGTAGACGTATGTGGGTGTATGTATATAAGATGTCACATGGAGTTTTGTTTTGATGGCCTCAACGGCCAAGTTTCTCAAATGTGTATTTATATATGTCACATGTTCCATAACATCCGATTTTAGTCGTTCATGCTCTTGTGTGATAGTGGTGTTCCTATGGCATGCATATGAATGTATAGAAGCACAGCTTGGTTCTCTCGGGCCTTGTCGGCTACGGGTGCCAATCACGCCTCGTTGGAATTCAGGGCGTGACACAAACACGAGAAATTCGTGTTATTACTATCATGGATTACACATTATCCATCTAATTCAATTTAATAAGATTCAGCTGGATATTTGCTGCTTCCAACTGCACACGCAAGTGTACGCGGTCGTACAAGTAATAAAGAAGTAATAAAGTGGCTCTTGAGAGCCGGATGTCGAACCCACAGGGACATGTTGTTTAACTATTCACTAGACTAAACTAGTTCTTGTTTATTTATTTAAGTAGTGGAATATAGAGATATGATGGTTTTAAAGTATAAACTAACTATAAAGTAAAATATTAACTTGGGGTATGAACAATAACAAGGAGGATTCTAGGGTTAAGACATACTCACAATCATGCCTAACTATAATTTTTAGTAGGTTAAGTTGTTTAACGTGATTGTTGATTTACAGGGTTGATATTATAACTTGGGAATGGTCATTCTCTAAGTCATCTACCCAAATTAATCTCACAACTACATCATTGAGCGGGGATGTGAGTATTCAATTCAGATGCATTAAACTATCTTCCCATTTCATTAACACAGTGGGGCGTTTAGGTATATCTCTATCCTAACCGCAAATCACTCCTAAATTTCTCTAAGATGTGATCCACAGTCCCTTTGTTCTTCGTTCAGTCCCTCCACTCCTATGGTCAATCCGCTTTAGGACTATAGATTTACCTTAATGGTAGCTAATCATTAAAGTAGTAAGTGCAAGAACATAAGAACAAACACATGACATAATAAACAATCAAACTAGTGCAAAATTAAGTCATACAATCTTGTTCGTAGCCTCAACCCTAGAATAAGGGTTTCTTAGCCACTCATAATATCACTTGAAAATCATAAGACAACAATTAAACAAGAGAAAACTAAGAGAGATGAAATTACAAATCAAGAACCCTAGTTCTAGCCTCCTTGAGGTGTTGTCTGCTCCCCAGTTCGTGTGTGTTGCCCGAGATTTCAAAAGATATGAATAAATATGGCTAAGTACTCCTTTTATAGTGCTTTAGGTCGTCCATGAGGTTCTCCAAACGAATCCCATGCATTTACAACTTTGCCCCCACTTAAAATACAAGTTAAAAATCAACTTTGGGTCAGATTTTGGGGTGGTACGCCGTGTGGCTCATCGCACGCCCAAACCAGTAGCATGGTGCTCTACATTGTGAATATAACACCCTCTCATGTGCGATTGAGGGTGAGGCACACACCCTCTCATGCGCAATTGAGGGTGCAGCGCATTCCCTCCTCCATTGTGTGAGAGGTTGCGTCCATCCTTCTCGTGCTCTCATTCCTTGCTCCCGTACGTCTTGTGGCTTGTTTGTAGGCTTTATTTAGATTCCATAGATCCTCCATTGGTATCCTAAAACATATCACAACAACCATAAGTCCATACAACATAATAGAACAAATCAAAGTACACTAGAACAAGCATAGCTCAAGCTAGCGACACTAGTTTCCTTATCTATGTTCTATTTGATCTTTTTAACTCTAGACTTGTTTCGAATGCACCTAAAACACTATGAACATGTATTTTAACACAAAAATACACATATACACACTTAACAACTCAATAATCACATCAATTTATCCTCAAAACTAAGCTAAAAGCACATAGATAATGACATTTAGGAGTACAAATACGTCTAAGATCACCACCCCACACTTAAAGCCTTGTTCGTCCTCGAACAACTCTTTAAATTAATCATCATCAAGTAAGACTCTAACATCATTACTAATTTAAATACGATACTCAAGCTAGAACTACAACGCATACATGAATAGCAAGTTCTACTTTAAGCATGTAATATTGCAATTTAAACACATGAATACTACTTCAAAACTTCTTAACCTCAAGAATTTACTCTATCATGTTGGAAAACTCATGCATATTACTCAAAAAAGAGATCATTTAAGTCACCTATCCATCATCAAACATGCGCTCTCACCATAAGAGAGTCACCCATATTCACTCACAAACATGCAATTTATCACAAGAATGGGTGTAAGAATCAAATTCCGTTCACTCTCACAAAGAATTCACATATGACATAAGATGAACCATAAGCTTGCCCTTAGTGTAGTACTCCACTAATATAAGAATGTCAATGCTCAAGATCAAGTAGGACTTTAAGGGTTGTAATGTAGGCTAAGGGACAGGTATGAACTATTTGGTCAAGAATAGTGACTAACTTTCCCCAGCGCTTTAATACATCACAATTTACATTAAAATCATCTCCAACCAACCTATTTTACACCACTCTCATCTTTCCAACTCTCTTTTGTTTTGCCCCATCTCTTTAAGCTAGCTTACACATCTTTAGCAAGGAGTATTTTCTCTCAACACATGATTCACTTCTTTTGATCAATTTCTCTTTTCATTACATTACTCCCCACCAACAACACATAAACTTTTTTCACAACACCAATATCTATTAATTTGGGGCTTCACTTTCACTTTTTTCCTTCTTCAATTTTACACTCCTTAACATCTTAATTTTTCAACTAAAGCGCTTAGGAGTTTTGGATCAAATTATGGTCAATTGAAAGAATGGGAATGTCACGACCCGAAATCCCATTCGGGCCGGACTGGCACCCGAAGCCGATATGGCCCGAGAGAACCAATCTTTTCTCATGAATCTTAGTATGCATATCCTCTTATGAGTCTTATTAAACCTTATACAACTATACGTAAAACATGAACATAAAAACATATGCTATATATAGATTTAGGAAATGTGGCCGTTGGGGCCATCACGTCAAAATAGACATTTATCTCTTACATTCATAACCCACATATGTCTACAAAAGCCTCTAACAGATGCATTTACAAGACCAACTAGCAGTCGGGACAAGTCCCCGCTTTATACAATATTTACAACATCAAAACAACTATACAACTGTGACTCAGAAAGTCCCGAAGCAACTAGGGTTCACCAAAGATCCTCAATTAACTGTCAGTCTACTGTAGATGTCTACTAGTACCTGCACCTATAACATGTAAGGTAAGTCCCCCAAGGGGGTCAGTACGAGAATGTACTGAGTATGTAAGGCTAAGAGCAACTATATAAAAGATATGAATTTCAATGTACTCAAGATAAGAGAATAATCAATGTGGATAAACAGTCATCCTGTACGTTTAAAATCATGAATTTTACTTTGGTTATCGTTCTGTCTGTATGTGGGGAACCAGGTTCATTTCTCCTATTAACTACATTACTTGTTCATTCACTCTTACCATCATCATTCTTAATGTGGAAACATATAGATCACTTATGTTACTGTTATTCTAGATCACTCATTTATAGCCTTACTATCTTTCAAACACATCTTCATTCAAGGGAGATTTCTTTCACTTAAGAGATTCTTTTTCTCTATTAAAGAGGTCCTTCTATTCAAGAGATTCTTTCATTCCTCTAAGCTCATCACCCTTGCTATTCATCCACTTGGTTAGTAGGTTATAAAATCATATGCTTTCACCCTTTCGGTGGGTTAATAATATAACATAATATAACATAGCATAACATTGGGATTTTCCATATCGAACTCATACCCTTTAGAATGTGATCCATACTCACTGCAACATATAGTAACCATGCGCGTCACTCCTTCACAACCTAACACCCTTTACAAAGGTATGAGAATGACACGTCAAAGATCATGACATTAAAGCACACACTTATATACACATCTCACTTCACTCCTTTACTTCATGAGATTGACATCTTCACTTATGAGGAATAGTTTTACTAACTTGCACGTCACCTCTCTTAGTACTTTATGAGATTGGTACTTTTATACTTATGAGAGATTGGTACAAACATAATCATAATAGTGGACTTTGGATCATGACATGATTGGAAAATGCTAATCACAATAAATATATTCTCTTACACATTACTTTACTTACTTCGTCACTCATTTGTCGTATCCGGGCCCAACTGATCAGTGGGAAAAATAGTATCGTCATGCAGGTGTTCTTTCACGCCATGGATATGCCCATAACGTTGGGATAGTCATCATGCAGGTGTTCTTTCACCCCATGGATATCATCATGCAGGTGTTGATATCACCCCATGGATACATCCCGTGACATTGAGAATAGACATCATGCAGGTGTTCATTGCACCCTATGGATACGTCATGCAGGTGTTCGTTTCACCCCATGGATACGTCATGCAAGTATTCTTTTTACCCCATGGATACGTCATGCAGGTATTATTTTTACCCCATGGATAAGATCATATCATCATGCGGGTATTCTTGCACCCTATGGATAAATGAACATCATCATGCGGGTATTTGTACCCCATGGATAACACCCATGAACACAATCAATATGCATTACTTTGTTCTTACTTTATTTCTTTACTTTTGAAATTGATATCTTTACTTGTGAGAGATTGGTACATTCACTTGTGAGAGATTAATACATTTGCTTGTGATAGATTGATACATTCCTTTGGCATAACATTTTTGGAAGCTTGGGAACCATAACCAATAATAGAAAACATGTAAAGAAACATTATTGAAAACATAGAAAACATAGCCTCATTGGAAACATAACACCATTGGACTATAATCAATAAACAAGATACATGAATATAACCACTATTGAAACTTTGGAACACAACCTTGTTGACTTTTGGAACATTAGTTCATGAACGTGAGACATGTGATTCACATCCAATTAATAAGTAGGAAACATATGATAGCAACCATTGGAAACCGGAAATAAGATACCTTAGCACATATCGGAATAGGACTAGGGTAATGTCAATGTGAATACTATTTGCCGCAGAAAGATACGGACAGAGTAACCTTACATACCTTGTACTCTCAATACGGATATGCAATCCTAGAGGTGCATACAATAGTCCCGCTCCTTATTTATGTGTCACTCCAAGCTTGGAAGATGATGGTCTTGTCCAAAGAGGCTTAGGGTTTGGGTTTGAGAGTTAAGAGAAAATATCTCTTTTTTTGGGTTCTTGGAAAAAACTAGAAATACATGTGTGTTTGAATGAATAAATTCTGATTTTTGGTGCCTTTTATAGGCCCTTAAAGTCATCCTTAGCCATTTAGGAGCAATAATTGAGTAGTCATGGCAAGAATGGGTCATTTGACCCATTTGGGCCAAGTCTTTTATTCCATTTTGGGCCTAAATTTGGGCCCAATAACACATATCCATTTAACCCATCAACTTTCATGTATAATTCACCATATATCTCATGTTTAAATAATTCCATAATGTCACGACAATATTCTCTTACGAGATTCTCCTTCGTCGTCTCAATCGCAAAAATAGGAATTCTAGTCGTCCATGGCTTCCTTGAACATTTTTGATAATTACTTGTGTTTCATGGTTTGATCATGTAGAAGTATGTAGGAGTGTATTGAGGTATTTGAAGATTTAACAACACTCAAAGAACTCCAAAGAACCAAAAGAAACTATCCACGAATCGCCGTAGAATTGCGTTACAAAACGAGCCCGGAAAGGCAAAACCTTTGTGCCTTGAGTCACTGCTGCAAAGCAAGGCAGTGGCACAAGATTTCCTTGCCCTCTGAATCAGGGGCTTGCGCCACACCCCCTAAAATAGGGAGTGGCGCAAGTTTCCATGCCTTGCTGAATTTTTCGAAAAATTTTCCACCACTTGTATATCGTCCAATATCTTATCAAAACACTACAAAATACTTACTTAGTGATCTTAATCATCAAGTAAACATGACTCCAAGTCACCAAATGAGGTTGTAATGAGTACGGGTCATTCCACAAATGCTCCCCGAAATCACCAAACACTTCCTATAAAAGGCTAGTCACATGTACAAGGCCAAATTTCAATTTTTCTCATATTTAACATTACCAAATGCATCCTTATAGCTCTCTACACCTAAGTAAACATTATTCAATGTCATCAAGTAGGGTTGGGAAGGTACGGGGTGTTACAGGGAATAAGCTACATATAAGGCTACCAAAGAACAGGCTAAAGGCTCAACGGGTTTAACTAAGATCATGCATCATGGGTAGATAAAGAAGGTATAAACTAACTATAAACTAAAATATTAACTTGGGGTATGAACAATAACAAGGAGGATTCTAGGGTTAAGACATACTCACAATCATGCCTAACTATAATTTCTAGCAGGTTAAGTTGTTTATCGTGATTATTAATTTACGGGGTTGATATTATAACTTGGGAATGTTCATCCTCTAAGTCATCTACCCAAATTAATCTCACAACTACATCATTGAGCGGAGATGTGAGTCTTTAATTCAGATGCATTAAACTATCTTCCCGTTGCATCAATCAAGTAGGGTGTTTAGGTATATCTCTATCCTAACATCAAATCACTCCTAAATTTCTCTAAGATGTGATCCACACTCCCTTTGTTATTCGTTCAGTCCCTCCACTCCTATGGTCAATCCGCTTTAGGACTATAGATTTACCTTAATGGTAGCTAATCATTAAAGTAGTAAGTGCAAGAACATAAGAACAAACACATGACATGATAAACAATCAAACTAGTGCAAAATTAAGTCATACAATATTGTTCGTAGCCTCAACCCTAGAAGAAGGATTTCTTAGCCACTCATAATATCACTTGAAAATCCTAAGACAACAATTAAACAAGAGAAAACTAAGACAGATGAAATTACAAATCAAGAACCCTAGTTCTACCCTCCTTGAGGTGTTGTGTCACGACCCAAATTCCAACGAGGCGGACATGGCACCCGAAGCCGTTGAGGCCCCGAGAGAACCAACCTTCAACCCTGTACATTCATACTTAATCGTCATAATCATAGATGCATGATACTAGTGACGGTAATCATGGAAAAACATGTGATCTATGTATATACATATATGTAACTTGGATTTTAGGGCCATCATGACATGACATACATCTTTCGTTTGTCCCAAATCGTCTACAAAGCCTCTATACACACATGAACATAACCATCCTAAAGTCGGGACAAGTCTCCGCTTTAGACAATTGTGATACAGTATCAAAACCAATATATACATAGGACTCGAAAAGCCCCAAAACAACTGGAGCTCACCAAAATAACCACAGATAAATCGAAGTCCTCCTGTGGGGGCCTATTGGTACCTATGCCTGCAGCAAGTAAGGGAAGTCCCGCAAGGGACGTCAGTACGAAGAATGTACTGAGTATGTAAGGCTATAAGTAAATACATGATATATAGAAACTTTGGTGAAATCAAGTACAAGTGAACATGTTACATGAATAAACTACTGTATCGTATACATGTGGGATCATGTGCATTACTTTCTTTACTTCATTTCACTTTACTTTACTTCTTCATCATCCATGTGATCATCAATCGTGTATGCCCGGGCCCAACTGATCAGTGGGAAATAACATAATAATCGGGATCGCCTCTAGCTAGGCTTTCGCCCCTTTGAGTTGCCGCCCGTTCCCAATGAACTTTCGGGATCGTCTCTAGCTAGGCTTTCACCCCTTCGAGTTGCCACCCGTACTCAACAAGTGTTCATTACTTTAATTCTTTTGTTATGAGATTGGTACATTAGTGGTTACCATGTTATTGGAACTTTGGAACATTATTGGAACATTAACCAATGAACATGAGTCATGTGAATCACAATTGATCAATGAATGAGGAACATGTGAGTAACAATGAATAATAATCGGAAATAGGATACCTTTGAACATTTCGGAATAGAACAAGTATAATGACAATGTGACACTATGTGCTGCAGAAGGATACGGAAGGAGTAACCTTACATACCTTAATTCTCCAATATGGATACACAATCTTACTCGTGAATACAACACTTCAGCTTTCTCCTTACATCTATTCTACACACAAGTACATAACGAAGCTTATATTAACCACTAACTTCATTTCAAGTGTATAACATGACAATAAGTCACATAATTGTCATATAACGTCATTCACCCTCTTACAACATCATGTACGACATTACCATCACCAAAAAATGTCACACATTATCCACGATATCATAAATCACCAATATTTCACACCAAGATCATACTTTACACTTCTCCTTTAGTACCATGTCACGTTTACGTTGTTGCGTAGCTTAAACGTCTTGCATAACAACACATTAAAACCAATCCATACTTGATATAATTCACCATACCTCCAACGTATTCCTTTAAGTTCATTCATAAGTTAATAATTGCATCCAAAAAGGTTAGAGGGGGTTCGGGGATCAACACGGAACAAAAACATGCAAAACGGGACTCTGGGGGGTTTGGAAGTGTCACCTGCACACGCAGGTGGTGAGATACTGCCGCAGGTGACATGTTTTTCAGTTCCAGAGTCACCTGCGGTGCCACCTGCGCCCGTAGGTGCCTCCCCTGCGCGGGGGGATGCCCGATTTCGGCCACCGGGGTTCGTTTTTGGGTCCTTTTTCGTACTAAATGGTTCATGGCCACAAATAAGCATTACCTTACATATTTTTGATCAACCTAATACCAATGAACAACTATGATCTCACCACACACATAAACGTCATCAAAATCACACTTTCTTTTCCATACGTCACCAATTCCAAGCAATTTTCCATAACAACAATTTCCGAAAATGATATACAAAGAGAAATCAATTTAGGGACATAACCACATCATACATGTTGATGTTCAATTCATCAACTTACTTACTTCAAGTCCACAAGTCTATTTTCAAGTTCAAGTCACCAAAACAACACCTATTGTATCACATAAGCAAAAGTGCACCAACCAACACTTTTAGCCATAACCATCACAATCCATGCAATCTCTCATGCACATAACATATTAAATCACAAGGATAAACACTTACCAACACTTACAAGAGGATAATCTTGGCCAAAACAAGTGTAGTTGCCTTAGACTTGCAAAGGGCTTCTTTTGGTTTCTTGGACTTCTCTAGAATATGTAAGAAATGGCAAGGTGGTGTGTTTAATAAAAATCTGATTTTTGCCCTCATTTATATCATCCTTATCCAATCATTAATTCAAGGATGAGGTGTCTAGGTAGGTCAAGAAAGAATGGGTCAATTTCCCTTTTTGGGCCATGTCTTCCTTATATTTTTTTTATTTTTTTTGGGCCTTAATTAATTTCATCAACATGAGATGAATATAGCCCAACATCTTTTTCTTGCATCATATATCCTTTATTACCTAATCACTTAATTTTGTCACTTAGTTGCATACGTTCAGAAATTTGCGGGGTGTTACATTCTCCCCTCCTTAAAAAGATTCGTCCTCGAATGTTAATAGTAGTAGTGATCAATTCAACAAATTTAGATTCAAGTACATTTGTTACATTGCCATATATTAAAATGCTCCTACGTACATACCCGTCATTACTTCAAGTCGTACTTTGGACCTCCTCTTTGGTTTGGAACAAGTACGGATATTTCGCTTTCATTCTTTCTTCAGCTTCCCATGTAATTTCTTCCACTTGTTGATTTCTCCAAAGCACCTTGACGGAAGCTACATCTTTATTCCTTAACCTCTTGACTTGTCTATCTAAAATAGCAATGGGCACTTCTTCATAACTAAGATCTTCCGTTACTTGTACATCTTCGATGGGAGCAATTTGAGATGGATCTCCTATGCATTTTTGAAGCATCGAAACATGAAATAATGGATGCATTGTAGAGAGTTCCTGGGGCAATGTTAATTCATATGCCACTTGACCAAATCTTCGTATAATCTCATATGGCCCTATATAACGTGGACTTAGCTTCCCTTTCTTTCCAAATCTCATCACCCCTTTCATTGGTGATACCTTCAGAAATACCCAGTCACCTATAGAAAATTCAAGTCCTCTTCTCCTAACATCAGCGTATGACTTATGGCGGCTCTGAGCTGTCTGTAATCACTGTTGTATCACTTTAACTTTTTCCATAGCTTGATGCACTAGATCTGGTCCAAATAAAGTAGTTTCACTTGCTTCAAACCATCCGATAGGTGATCTACATTTTCTCCCATAGAACGCTTCGTAAGGAGACATCTTAATACTTGAATGATAGCTATTATTATAGGCAAATTCCACTAAAGGTAAATGATTATCCCAATTGCCTTTAAAGTCTAGTGCGCACGCTCGTAGCATATCTTCAAGTGTTTGAATGGTGCGTTCTGCCTGCCCATCTGTTTGGGGATGAAAAGCTGTACTCAAATTCACTTGTGTTCCCAAACTTTGCTGGAAAGATCTCCAAAAATGAGCAGTAAATTGAGCCCCTCGATCAGATATAATAGATATAGGAATACCATATAACTAAACTATCTCCTTGATATACAACCTGGCATAATCCTCAGCTGTATAGGTAGTCTTGACAGGTAAAAAGTGCGCTGATTTAGTAAGTCTATCAACAATCACCCATATGGAATCAAATTTGCGAAGTGTGCGAGGTAAACCTGTGATGAAATCCATATTAATCATGTCCCATTTCCAAACCGAAAGAGCAATGCACTGCATATAACCTCCAGGCTTCTGATGCTCTACCTTGACTTGTTGGCAATTTGGACAATGAGCCACAAAGTCCGCAATATTCTTTTTCATGCTGCTCCACCAATACAACTCCTTAAGGTCGTGGTACATTTTAGTTGCTCCCGGGTGAATGGAATAACGTGAATGATGTGCCTCTGTCATGATTCTCTTTCTCAAGTCATCTATATCTGGTACACAACCTGCTTTGACACTGTAGTACTTCCTCTGGTGTAAGGTCAAAAGCCTTTGTCAACCCCTGTCGTACATTCTCTCTCAGCTGCAATAACATAGGATCTACATATTATTTCTCCTTTACTTTAGCTACAAGTGATGATTCTGCTGCATTTTACACTATGATTCCTTCATCTAGAGTTTCTAGAAGAAGAACTCCCAAACTAGCCAATTGATGTAAATCCTTGGTCATCCCTTGCTTTTTCGCTAACTAGCCATCTGTACTTCCACTTGCTTTACGGCTTAGCGCATCGACCACCACATTTGCCTTTCCCGGATGGTATAAAATATCAACATCATAATCTTTCAATAATTCCAACCATTTCCTCTGTCGTAAATTGAGGTCCTTCTTCTTGAGAATATATTGTAAGCTTTTATGATTGGTATAAATATCCACGTGAACCCCATACAAATAGTGGCGCCATATCTTTAAAGCAAAAACTACAGCTGCTAATTCAAGATCATGTGTGGGGTAATTCTTTTCATGTGGACATAGTTGTCTTGAAGCATAGGCTATAACTTTACCATGCTGCATCAATACACACCCTAGACCAACTCTTGAAGCATCACAATACACTACGTACCCTTCTGTACCCTCCGGAAGGACCAATACAAGTGTAGAAGTGAATTTATCTTTCAGCTCTTGGAAACTTCTTTCGCATACATCATTCTACTGGAATTTAGTTGCTTTGTGGGTTAACTTTGTCAATGGTGCAGAAATAGAAGAAAACCCTTCGACAAATCTTCTATAATAACCGGACAAACCAAGAAAACTATGAATTTCTGTAGGTGTCGTAGGTCTTGGACAATTCTTCACCGCCTCAATCTTCTGGGTATCAACCCGTATACCTTCATCCAATACAATATGACCCAAGAATGCCACGGATTTCAACCAAAACTCACATTTAGAGAACTTTGCATATAACTTACGGTCATGAAGAATCTGTAACACCTGCCATAAGTGATTAACGTGGTCCTCTTGTGATCTCGAGTAAACCAAAATATCATCAATAAATACCATCACGAACACATTGAGAAATGGCTTGAACACCCTATTCATTAAATCCATAAAAACTGCAGGTGCATTTGTTAGTCCAAATGACATGACTAAAAATTCATAATGTCCATACCGTGTTCGGAATGCTTTCTTGGGTATATCCTCTTCTCTAACCCTCACCTGGTGATAACCCGATCTCAAATCAATCTTTGAAAAACATTTAGCACCCTATAGTTGATCAAATAAATCATCAATTCTGGGGAGAGGATATTTTCTTTTGATTGTTACTTTATTCAATTGCCGGTAGTCAATACACATTCTCAATGTGCCATCCTTCTTTCGTACAAACAATACCGGCGCACCCCACGGAGACATACTAGGTCTGATGAACCCCTTGTCCAACAAATCTTTCAATTGCTCCTTTAATTCTCGCAATTCTGCTGGAGCCATTCTGTATAGAGGAATAAAAATAGACTGAGTGCTTGGAATCACATCAATGCCAAATTCCACTTACCATTCTGGAGGTAAACCTTGAATATCTTCAGGAAATACATCAAGAAATTCATTTATTACCGGAACTGATTGAGGAATTAATGGCTTCGCTTCAGTATCATGCACTCTCACTAAGTGACATATATATACCTTGGATATCATTTTCATAGCCTTAAGATAGGAAATAAATTTGCCTCTCGGTGCTCCCACATTACCTTTCCAGTCAAAAACTTCCTTTTGTGGAAAATGAAATTGTACCCTCTTAGCTCGGCAATCTACTGTGGCATAGCAAGAGGCTAACCAATCCATTCCCATGATAACATCAAAATCTAGCATGTCTAGTTCAACAAGATCGGCCAATGTATCATAACCACAAACAGTGACTATACAATCACGATAAACTCTCTTTGCTGTGATAGATTCACCACCCGGTGTCGTTACTTCAATTGACTTAACTAGTAATTCCGGCGTTCTTTTAAATTTTTCAGCAATCAAAGGAGTAACATATGATAATGTAGAACCCGGATCAATCAATGCATACACATTATGTGAAAATATAGACAAGATACCTGTAACCACATCAAGTGATGCCTTCGAATTCTGACGATCAGCTAGTGCATAAATACGATTCTAAGTTCCGCTGGAACTAGCTGCTCCTCTAGCACCTCTACCTCATCCCATAGGTTGTGCCCCTCTACCTAAGGAAGGCACGGATGATGATGATGCAACAGCTGAACCCACAGGTCATACTATACCACCCATGCTCCTCTGTAGACACTCTCTCACCATGTGCCCTGGCTCACCGCAAAAATAACAAACATTTCTTCCAATCCGGCATTAACCTAAATGAGACTTCCCGCAGTGCTGACATGACTGGCGAGGAAATTCTGCTGTCTGTAGACCTCGAACCATACTGCTGCGTCCAACATAACTGCCTCTAGACCCCCAAAAGTGAGATGGAGTACCTGCCGTGGAATAAGAAAATAAGGGTCTCGGCGGCCTGTTGAAACTACGAGGTCTAAACTCTCCTTGGGACGCTATAGACTGTCCCGTAGATCTAGCACTCTTCGACGACCCTTCTTCAAACCCTTGTGTTCTTTTTCGTTGCCTTTGATCTTCTATTTTCTGCGCAAAGTCCTGTATTCTAGCTATGTCCATGTCCCTATTCAACGCAGCAATAGTGCAATCTCGGACCAAATATGATTCCAGTTTGTCCACATACCGGTGAACTCTATCAGTCATCGTAGCTACCACATTCGGAGCATACCAGGCCAAGGAATTAAACTTGAGGCTGTATTCTCTAACACTCATGTTGCCTTGTCACAAATTCAAGAATTGGTCCGCACGAGCCTCTCGGACCTCATAGGGGAGATAGTGATCAAGGAATGCCAATTTAAATTCTTCCCAACTAGCTGGGTGTAACACCCTGTACCTTCCCAACCCTAAGTGATGACGTTGAACAATGGTTACTTAGGTGTCGAGATGCCATGAGTATGTAACTTGTAATGTCGGTGATGGGAAAATTGAAATTTGGCCTTGTACATGTGATTAAACTTGCGTAGGAGGTGTTTTGCGATTTTCATGGAGCATTTGTGGGGTTAAAAATGAGGCTAAGAGGACCTCTAAACAAAGTATATTAAGGTTAAGAAGTAAGTTAAAGAATAGGACTTGAAGTATCTAACCAAACCCGCGAAGAAAAGTTGAAAAATGGGATTTTCAAAAAAATAGGTGTGGGGCGAGTTAGGGACCGTGCCAGGCCGCTCTGGGCCAAAATTTTGTGCCCAGAGGCAGTAAGCTGGTGCGCCCCAGGGCGTGCCAGGGTGGTTTTTCCACTTTTTCAAAAGTTGGAAATTTTCTAAGTTCCAAGGGTTCCCGGGGACGTATCGAGCCGATTTTTGTTAAGATAGCATAACCGTCTGACATCTCTGGCTAAAATGGACACAGGCTCCTCCACAAATGTTAACTTCTCGTCTAACTGAACCGAGTACCACTGAGGCACATGTGACTCATCCGAAATGTACTGTCGCAGCATAGAAACATGAAACACCGGGTGAATAGCTGAAAAGGTCGGAGGTAAAGCCAACGCATATGCTACCTCCCCAACTGTCCGCAGAATCTCAAAGGGCCCAATATATCTGGGGCTAAGCTTGCCCTTCCTACCGAATCGCATCACGCCCTTCATTGGAGATACTCGTAAGAAGACCCTATCACCAACTCTCAATCTCAACGGACGACGCCTACGGTCAGCATAACTCCTCTGTCTTCTCTGAGCTATCCGCATCCTATCCTGAATCACCCGAACTTGGTCCAAAGATTCTCGGAGAAAATCTGTGCCACGAGGACTGACCTCTGAAAATTCAAACCAACCAACTGGAGATCAACACCTTCTACCATATAAAGCCTCAAACAGAGCCATCTGAATACAATACTGGAGTGGAAGCTATTATTATATGCAAACTCTGGTAAAGTCAAGAACTGATCCCACTGACCCCCAAAGTCTAACACACAAACACGAAGCATATCCTTTAATACCTGAATAGTCCATTCTGACTGTCTATCGGTCTGAGGATGAAACACAGTTCTGAGGTCAACTTGAGTACCCAACTCCTCCTGGAAAGTCTGCCAGAAACTGGAGGTAAACTGAGACCCTCGGTCTGAGATAATAGATATCGGCACTCCATGTAAGAGAACTACCTCCTGAATATATACACGAGCTAACTTCTCAGCACTGTAGGAAACTCGAACAAGGATAAAGTGTGCAGACTTAGTCAACCGATCTACAATAACCCAAATACTATTAAAGCCACGAGAGGTGCGAGGTAACCCACTAATAAAATCAATAGTGACTCGTTCCCACTTCCACTTGGGAATGGGTAACTGCTGAAGTAGACCACCGAGTCTCTGGTGCTAGGCCTTTACCTACTGACAACAGAGGCATCGAGCTACAAACCCTGCTATCTCTCGTCGCATACCACGCCACCAATAGTGTTATTTCAGATCTCTATACATCTTAGCTGTCCCGGAGTGAATATAATATCTATAACTGTGCACCTCGCGCAGACTCAACTGAGTCAAGTCCCCAACCCTCGAAACACAAATACCACCATCAAACCTCAGAACACCATTCGAATCCAAGATAGTCGTTTTGGACTCACCCCTTAACACTTGATCCCGAAGGCTACGAAGACCACTATCCTCAAACTAACAATGCTGAATCTGCTCTAGCAAAGTAGATCTGGCCTCAACGCAAGGAATAATCCTCCTGGGGTCAGAAATATCAAATCGAACCATCGAGTTAGCTAAGATCTGAATGTCCAAAGCTAATGGTCACTGAGAAACTGGAATAAAGGCTAAACTACCCATACTCACTGCCTTCCGGCTCAAGGCGTCTGCTACCACATTCGCCTTGCCCGGATGATAGAGAATAGAGATATCATAGTCCTTCAGCAACTCAATCCACCTGCGCTGCCTCGAATTAAGATCCCTCTGAGTCATAATATGCTGAAGACTGCAGTGGTCTGTAAAGATCTCACAATGCACACCATATAGATAATGCCTCCAAATTCGCAGTGCAAATACTACCGTTGTTAATTCCAAGTCATGAGTGGGGTAATTACGCTCGTGCACCTTCAA
This sequence comes from Capsicum rhomboideum, assembly GCA_031232105.1. NCBI lineage: Eukaryota > Viridiplantae > Streptophyta > Magnoliopsida > Solanales > Solanaceae > Capsicum > Capsicum rhomboideum. The sequence continues at coordinate 134,871,391 of CP124709.1, read as the reverse complement.
CTACCTAGAAAGATATTCAATAACATGACCCCGTTGCATCAGAACACATCCCAAACCAATACCAGACATATCACAATATACGGTGAAACCCTTGCCCTCAACTGGAAGAGTCAACACAGGGGCAGAAGTAAGTCGATCCTTGAGCTTCAGGAAGCTTGCCTCACGATCCTCAAACCACTGAAATAGAACTTCTTTCCTGGTCAGTTGTGTCATAGGAGATGCAATAGATGAGAAACCCTCAACAAACCGTTTGTAATAACCTGCCAACCCAACAAAGCTATGAAACTCGGTAGGCAACGTGGGCCTAGCCCAATCTCGAATAGCCTCAATCTTCACTAGGTCTACCATGATACCGTGTCTGGATACAACATGCCCCAAGAAATCTACAAACTCAAGCCAGAACTCACACTTTGAGAACTTGGCATAAAGCCGATGATCTCTCAAAGTGTGGAGCACAATCCTCAAATGCTGCTCATGCTCCTCGCTACTCTTCGAATAAACTAAGATGTCGTCAGTAAAAATAATCACAAAGGAGTCTAAGTATGACCTAAATACAGGATTCATTAAATCTATGAAGGCTACTGGGGCATTAGTCAACCCAAAAGACATCACCAGAAATTCATAGTTGTCGTACCGAGTCCTGAAGGTTGTCTTAGGGATGTCCTCAGCCCTAACTCTCAACTGATGATATCCAGATCTCAAGTTTATCTTCGAGAATACCGCTGCACCCTGAAGCTGATCAAACAAATCGTCAATGCGAGGCATAGGATACTTATTCTTCACTGTTACCTTATTCAACTGCCTGTAATCGATACACATATGCATAGATCCGTCCTTCTTCTTTACAAACAGAACTGGAGCACCCCATGGCGACACACTCGGCCTGATAAAACCCTTTCCTAAAAGATTCTCAAGCTGACAACTCAACTCTCTCAACTCAGCAGGATCCATACGATGAGGAGCCACAAAAATAGGTCGAGTGCCCGACTTGAGGTCAATAATGAACTCTATGTCAGGCTCAGGAGAAAGGCCAGGTAGGTCAGTCGGGAATACATCAAGAAACTCACAAATAACCGGGACGGAGTCAAGTGACGGGCTCTCAATGCTAGCATCCCAAATATAAGCAAGGAATGAATCAAAACCCCTCGCTATCAATCTACGAGCCCGAACATATGAAATAATCCCCATCGGTGTGCGGCTAACAGAACCCTGCCACATTACCAGGGGTATATCAGGCATGGCTAAGGTAACGGTCTTGGTAAAGCAATCCAAGACTGCATGATAAAAAGACAACCAGTCCATGCCCAGAATCACATCAAAGTCTACCATGGCCAATATAATAAAATCAACCAGAGTCTCAAACTCCTGAATAGTCACTATACATGATCTATATACCCGATCCACTACTAAAGAATCATCAACGGGGATAGATACAGGTAAGGGTACAGATAATAACTCAGAACATAAACCCAACCGTGGTTCATAATAAGTAGATACATAAGAAAACGTGGATCCAGGATCAAATAATGCAGAAGTTGGCTGATGGCATATGGAAATCGTACCTGTAATCACCGCATCTGAAGCCTCAGCCTCCATCCTAGCCGGCACAGCATATAACTGACGCTGGCTACCACTAGTCTGAGCACTAACCTGACTACCAGTCTGACGTCCCTGAGCTCCACCTCGGGAACCCTGGGGGCCACCCCAACCACCCTGTACACCACCTATGCCCACTGGCGGTATAGATCTGATAGGCTGTGCCATCTGAACTGAAGGCTCAATTGTCCTGCGTTGAGGACACTCACGCGTGAAGTGACCGACAACCCCACAAGTATAACATGCTCCTGGCTCCCTGCTTGGCCTAGAAGATCCGGTATGACCACCTCTAGTCGATGAACTGTACTGACCACATCCCTGAGGCTTACTAACAGAACCACTATAGGCGGGCTGACCCCTATCAGATATCTGCAAGGCTGACTGTACGGGTCTACTGGGCTGACCCTGTCGCTGAAAAACTTGCTGCTGGTTCTGAGGGTACCTACCCTGAAACTGGAAACCATGACCTCTGAACTGCGAACTAGTATGGCTCCCATTGAAACTACCCTGGGCACGAGGTCTCTTATCGCTGCCCCCTTGGGCCTCGCGATCCATCTCCTCAATAGAGTATACATGCTCAGTAATCTCTGCGAATGACTTCCCTGAAGTCACTAAACTCTGGGTAGCCCTGCGGAGTGGAAATCTCAGTCCCCTGACAAAACATCTAACTCTCTCATACTCATCAGGCAAAATAGAAGTAGCGTGCCTAGCAAGATCATGAAACCTTTCCTCATGCTCGGCGACATATAATGAACCCTGAGTCAATCTGGAGAACTGATCGATGAGCCACTCCCGCATAGTACGGGGCATATACTTTCCCAAGAAAATCTCGAAGAACTGGGTCCAGGTAACCAGCGGAGATCCCGCTATCCTGGAATCAAGATATCCCATCCACCATCTCCTCGCTGCAGTATCAAACTAATATGCCATAAAATCAACACCAGGAGACTATACAATCCCAAATTCCTCAGTCTATCCTCGCAACCGGACAAGAACTCATATGCATCCTCACCCGGAGTACCAGCAAATCTCGGTGGAGTCAACCTTAAGAAATGCCCCAACATCTTCTGCTCATTGACAGACATAACAGGCTGATCTGTAACTGTCTGTGGAGCTACCGATACTAGCTGAACAGTAACTCATGGTGCTACAGCTGCTGCCTGCGCCCCCATATCAGCTACCTCTGTTGTAGGCTGACCTCCAACTATCCTCAACAACTGAAGCAATATACCTCAGAGCAAAGAAGCATCAATAAAATTGGGTGGAACCTGGGCTTCTCTCTAGCCCACCGAATGTTGTGGAGACGGAACATCTGAAACTATAACGGGATCGGGTGACTGATTCCTAGCACGATCTGGGCCTGGGGCTGCTACTCTGCCCTGCCTTCGACCTCTAGGTCACCTCGGCCCCTAACAGGAGCCATCACTGCAGGCTAGAGATTTTGACCCCAGGCTCTCGTATTATACGTCCTAACCATCTGCGTAAAGAGTGAACCAAATAGAGATTAGAAACCAACATAGACACCAACGCACGGAGGAGAATCAAAGAAATAAGATTTACCCTAAACATGCTCGGTAGCCTACCGAAGATAGGAATTTTCTAAATTCTCTCAATTATATCAACTTTAACTTGGCTGAACCATAAATCATAGCACGGGAACAATGGAGTATCCAACTCTATACCAAAACCAAGATCAACACGCTCACCAGGAGACGAATCCACAAATTCGAACTTAAGTCTCAGAAACGTGCTATAGAATCGAATTGCCAACCCCAACTCAAAATGAACATCAAGATCAACACCACTACCGGGTGACAAACTATCCAAATCCGAAGGACAAATCCCAAATGGATCACCAAAGAAACGGGCTATGGAAGAAGACTAGCAATGCTATAGTCATAACAATGCCTTGGAAGGTCGATCTTACCTTTATTGTCACGATCTGATCAGTAGCCAACCTTGCTAACAAAAAGGGAAGGCGAACCAACTGAGGTAGCCATCAAACCCAATGAAATAAGAATTGCAAGGATGGTGGTATGCTAACTAGATTCCGCTAGTCTAGTCATCTATCAAATGAAAATCAGTCAACGCCCAGTAATAACTACTATAGTGACCTAAAAATACGGTGCAGGTGGTACAAAACTGAAAAATCGACAGAAGTACCACTCTAAGGCCATAGCAAGGCCAACATACCAAAGAAAATGGAACTCGAACCCAAATGTTGTATCCCCAAGGGAAACATGATACTAATCCACTCTATAGCCATAACAAGGCTAATATGCCAAGGAAAAATGGGATTTTAACCCAAAAGCTACACCCTTAGGAAAACACAATACTGATCCACTACTAAAGAATCATCTACGGGGGTAGTCATATATTCCTAAACCTATACAAAGGCATACATCGATCACTATGAAAACACCAAGGCATACAACAACCAATATAGAAATACCACGGCATGTAATCATCGATGGGTATGAAAACCCCAACACAACTCAAATAGTTTCTAAAGGCAGAGAATCAAAGGCGCAACTCACATCGTGGAAATCCAAAATCATAAGTCTGGTGTGCCCGAAGGAGTACGAATCTGAGCATGCATGAACTCGGACTGAGCGTCAGAACGATCAACTGAGACACTAGGTGCACTACCTCTAACTGAAGTTGCCACCACACAGTGAGACTTATTTGGATTCTCTGAATGATTAATGAACCCACGTCGTAGACACTCTCTGGAGCAGTGATCGGTCTCTTTGTAGTCAAAACACCCCTAAATTCCTAAACGGGTAGATAACACAAGCTAACCCCAATTGGCTGACCAACTCCCGCCTGGGGAAATCTTCATACCAGTGACCAACCTTACCATAATTAACACATGCACCTGGGATTCTTAGATACCCCAAATCTACTATCCCACGACGGTTACCACGGCCAGAAAGCCTAGACCGAATACTCCGTGATGCCTTAGCAGGACTCTGTCCATTTATACTGCCATAATTAATCTGAGAGCTATCCATAAGCTGAGGTGCCACATGTACATGCCTAATAGGTGGCAAGTTATGCTTACTTCTGTTGAGAAGATTTCGACCTCCAACCGAAATACCCCTAATACTAAATTGTTGACATAGTCTCTTACAGTCATTTTCACATTCCTTAAAGCAAGCCTTCCTTTTAGTTCTCACGTGATCAACAACCTCAGAGAAAGAAGACCCAGCTTCTATCAAATGCTCTGATGCCAAAGGGAGTGGTAAAGTCAACCCTCTGATAAATCCCTGAACTATCTCATGCTCAATGGGAAATCACATAGGAGTATGCATGGCACACTCAAGAAACCCAATCTCATACTCTGAAATAGACAGAGAATGCTGAAATAGACAGAGAACCCTGCTGAACACCAACAATTCCAATCTTCATCTGAGAACTACTCGATGGACCCGACATTACCCCTAGCTTAAAGGTATCCAGAAAGAGACTCAGAACTCATAACACAGAAACCTAAAAAGCTGAGGCAGTCACAAAATCTATCGGAACCTGGGCTGACCCCAGACCCTCTGGTTGACACTGAAGATCTTTGATGTCAATCTCTAACTCCCTAGCCCAATGCTAAGATGAAATTCAAGTAACACGCACCAAAATACTGTCTGCATCTATCGATGACCTCGCGCTATCCACCTGCTAGAGCATGGAGTCAAAAGACGTATTTAGAGGTTCATAGAAGCACGGACACACGACAAGGAGTCAAGAATAGAATTTCCTAAGAATGCCCGGTAGCCTACCAAAAATAGGATACAGACGTCTCCGTACTAATCCGCAGGACTCTACTAAACACATAGCTTTTGTACCAACAACACCGGTAAACCTAGGCTCTGATACCAATTTGTCACGGCCCAATTTCTCAGGACATGATGGCACCTACTATAAGCCACCAGTAGGTAAGCCAACCCGCAGTCCCGAACAGCTAGTAACGAACTACCAAAAAAATAAAAGATGTAGCAGAATAACTATAATAGCAGGGCTAATATACTCCCAAAACCTGGTGGAGCCAGTACAAGAGCTTCTAATACATCAGAAGTACAAGTGAGATACACAAAAATATACATATACGAGCCGTCTCTGACACAACATAGAGAACAGTCTGAAAATAAGAGGGAGAGTAGGGATACTCCAAAAATGTTGGGAGTTCACCCCAAATCTCTAATCCATAGCTGCTCCGCACGATATACACCCATCACCGGCGATAACTCGTACTATAACCTGCAGGCTGCAGAAGTGTAGTAAGAGTACCAAACACGTGGTACTCAGTAGGCAATGGCCAACTGAGCTCCAGAAATAATGTAAGCATAAATAACATGAAGGAAAGAAAGTAACTACAGGCAACTATCCACGAAACTAGGCATAACCATGCTAATAAGGCAATAGGGATAACTATCCTATCCTGATAGCATTCGGGAACCATAGTGCAATACCGTATATCACTGGCCAACAAACAAACGAAAAATGGAAGAAGGATATATAATAGTAGTACAAGGCCAAAGGATACAAATACAATGTAAATAGATAAGAAAGGAGAGGGATATATGGTGATACCATACATATAAGTACACATATTGGGCTAACTCAAAGGTAACTACCTGAGGGAGTCAACCTAACATCTCAAGGTCTATAGCCCATTAAAGGAGCTAACACTAGCCTCATCAAGCCTATACCCAAAGGGTGACAAATCCTGGGGTAATCCAACCATAATAAAATCTACTGAAAGGATAAATGAATCAACAACGTACCTCGAATCTCAGGTACCAGTCCACAACCAACCTGCCACGAACTAACCATAAAAAAATAATAATAAATCAACCGGCTAGTCCGGGAAAACAAGTACCTAATCGGACCCTCAGCAAACAACAACTATGACACGTACCTATACACACTCCCATACGACTGATAGATACATGCGCCAAACAACTATACTAGTGATAGGTAATGCATATGAATTGATGAATGCAATATAAACCGAAAGGCCATAACCATGTCGGGAGCACCGGACTCGAACCTGTTCCACAATCTCCAATCATACCAGGAACACCGGACTCAAACCGGTTCCATAATATCAATCGAAAGTGCCAGACTCGAACCGGTCTTAATATCATAATGCCGGACTCAAATCGGTCTTACATATCTTCATGCCGGACTCGAAACGGTCTTAAGATCATAATGCCAAACTTGAACCGGTCTTTAAATAAATAATGTCGGACTCGATTCGGTCTTTAATATCATAAAGAATGCACGGACTCGAACCATTTCTAAAAGGATATAAATCCATAAATCCATTGCCCGAGATCGTGCTCGGGACTACTAAATCATGTACAAAGGGTCGGAATATCCCTTGACCAGAGTAAATAGTAGTGATAAAGTGAGTGGATAAACAATAGACCGAAATCATCCTAAGTCGAAGTTCTAAAACATCATTTTCAGTTCCAAAGCTCATAATCCAGTAAATGAGATGGTACGATTCCCATTATAAAATAACCCTTTTAAAAATGAAAAGTAGGAATAAATCCCTTTTTAGAAATAGTAGTAAAATTGAGGTTTTGGTTGGAATCGTACCACTAAATGAGCATGAATGCACCAGATAGTATGCATGCCATCACCAATATCCAAACAACATATCCATCAGCGCCTAAACGTCTATACATGATAATCTTACCCTTACTAAGGGCAGAATACTCACTAAAGTCCAACTAGCCTCATAATCACGGTCTCGAGCCCCAATAGCATGTAACCAATATAGTATGGTCCCACAATTCGGGCAACCACAATAACCAAGTTATAAAGCCACCACAAGGATCTAATTGGGGAAAAACCTCCTGAATCGCTAATCAATTGGTAAGTCTTCTACCAAAGGATACTTAATCATCAATTGAGGTTAACATGCTTATATTCAAGGGCAATAGGGCTCTATGGACGTAACAAGTATTTATACTAGGGTTCGGGTCACAACTCGACCCCGAATTCCATGAATTAGGCTAAGTCATGCTATACTAGCTATAATCATATCCTATATTCCCTACCTAGCATGCAATCCATACTATACACAATCTCATGGAGAAAAGTAGACCGAAGCCTACCTCGATGCCGAACCGCAATTCTTGAAGTGTCCACAAATCGCTCATCCTTGCTCCACGATCCCAAATCGGCGTCACACTATCAAAATAGTCATCTACATGTCATTACGAGTAAAACGATACCCATATTGCAATATAATACTCCGGGCCCAAAATGGGGTCAATAATGGACCCGTGGGGCCCGCTAACGAAATCCCAAAAGTGAATCCGTCATGAGGTCCCTCTAACGATAAGGAATATGTGCTCAAAAGTTGATCACAAATGGAGCATAAATCGGGGCTCAAATCAGTCCCCAAAGACTAGGATTTCAAAGACCTTCTAAGAATTTACAATGAAACGGGAAGGAAATCAACGAGTAAAATTATGGATAATGACCAAGGAGTGATGAGCTAACTTACCTTTTCTTTAATGGGTCAATCCCCACTCTTTCTCACTCCACATGCTCTCATCCATGGAGAAAAAGGTTCAAAAATATGAGAGAAAACTCAGGTGGAGAAGGGTTATAACAACCCTCAGGTGCCGCTAAAGCGGTCTGGCGAGGACGCTAAAGCGGCTTTTGGGCACTAAAGCGGAGTCCGCTTAAGCGGACCTCGGCCAATTTTCCAAGGCCGCTAAAGTGGCTCAGGGTGGCTAAAGCGACTACCGCTAAAGCATCTCTTTGACCGCTTTAGTGGTCAAACCAGATATCAGCCACCAGATTTTAGCTAAGTCCAAAATGGACTTCGACCGGGTGCTTGGGATTCGTTCGTAACCCCGTGCGTGCAAACAAACTATGCTACCATACCAAATTCGATATTCCGGACTCAACAAAACTATCAAAATTTCCATCCGAGGTCGTTTCAATTAAATATGGGTCCCACACCCATAGTTTCATTTTGGCCAATTTCCAACCAATAGCCCAAAACGAGTCCAGAAGCCTTGGGACCTGAACCAAGGGTCCCTCTAGCCTAAAATCAACGTTTCGGAGCTGATGGCTCTAACAGAATTTTCATCTGAGATCTTCTACTAGGAGTTTTGGTCCAAGACCAATTTCTTAACAACGAAGGTTTCAAAACAGGGAAATGGGTCTAAAACCCAAACGGACTGTCCGATAACCGAACCGACAGTTTTGGCAAGTCATAAATGACATGCAGCCATTGTGGGAAGGCTTAAAACATCGGAATCCATAAAAATTGAGAAAATAACCTGGAGAGTCATTACAATATTCACTACTAAAAGGACTTTCGCCCGCGAAAGTCAATGGATAGAAAGAGCCCGAAAGCTCAAAAGGATGAGGTACTGGGCCCGCATTCTCAAAACATGACTCCCAGACAACCTCAAAGAAAAGATAACTCTTCCAAGGGATTCTGCCATGGGTATCTCTTTTTCAACCAACTTCCTTGCTCCACTTTTCAAATGACCAAAACTCAACCTCAACAATCAACTGGCTTCCAACTGAATCGAGAACGACTGATGCACGCAAATCAAGACCACCACATGCTGACAATGCACTAATACAAGTCTAACCAGGCAGAAACTCAGCTAGGCTAAAGGCAATCCAAGGCCACAATCATGTTATAACACCAACATCCAAACTTGACCTTTTTTTTCCCTTTCCAAACTTGCTACCTACACCGAACCATTCAAGATATCATCTGAGTCTTGTCCGCTCATTCATAACACACTAACCTCAAAAAGTTGAAGCTGGCTTGCCAAAAACCCATGATGGCAAGCGCAAGAATAAGCCCATAAGGTGCTACCAAGACTCACAAATAGAGGTGACCAAGGTCTGCACACGTATGCCAAAGCTACAGCTGGTCAGGATGACTCTCAAAACTGAAAGTCAAGAATCCGAAGCACCAATCTCATGAAACTGAATGGTCAGCTCCAGGATGTTCCACCAACTGTGGATAAAGCCATGCTAAGCCCAACTTAGGCGCACTTCTCCTACTGAGGAGAAAAATTCATCATTCTGACCAAAATGGAGAACCGAGGTCAGAAGCGGAAGAAACTAATACCATATATCGATGGACTGCCTTCCGCGCATCTATCAAGCATGGTCTATCCAAACTGAAGAAAACTGAACCGGTATGCAAGGAGTAGGCTTAGCCAACCTAAAAATGAATACCCAACCTAGGCAAATCTGGAAACAGGGATGAAACAAAGTTATGCAAACCCTAGCCCAAAATTCCAATACTGAAGATGAACTACTCGATCTCAACTATCCAAACTGATCATGTTGACGAGTAGGCATCCATAAACCGAAATGTCTCAGGACTCCCAAGCCGTCATCCAGAAAGGTGAAAGATCACAACTTGAGCCAATAAGTCCTTATAAAGGCCAATTGCCTCAATCAACCTCGCTACCAGAAAATCAAGCACTAGCCTAACAATCTCCGTAAGGGCTGAAACTGAAACATCGTCGAAGAATGTAATCCCAACTGGGGAAGAACAATATGATGAAGATACGAGCCATCAAGACCCAATCCGCTAAGGTCAGATCATATCAAGGCATAACCAAGGACTCACCGAGGCTGTAATAGGTGCTACTGATAGTCAGCACTCGAGCAACTCGGGAGAAAATCAACCTTTGCCTGAATTTGATCACATCACTGCTCACTCTACGGCAACAAATATCCATAGGCAGATATTGTCAAGCAGAAGCACCCTGCGAAGTCATACAAGGCCGAACAAGTGCCAAAATGGAAATTTTCTAAATTCTCTCAATTATATCAACTTTAACTTGGCTGAACCATAAAGCATAGCACGAGAACAATGGAGTAGCCAACTCCATACCAAAACCAAGATCAACACGCTCACCAGGAGACGAATCCACAAATTCAAACTTAAGTCTCAGAAACGTGCTATAGAATCGAATTGCCAACCCCAACTCAAAATGAACATCAAGATCAACACCACTACCGGGTGACGAACTATCCAAATTCGAAGGACAAATCCCAAATGCATCACCAAAGAAATGGGCTATGAAAGAAGACGATCAATGTTATAGTCATAACAATGCCCTGGAAGCTCGAGCTTACCTTCATTCTCACGATCTGGTCAGTAGCCAACCTTGCTAACAAAAAGGGAAGACGGACCAACTAAGGTAGCCATCAAACCCAGTGAAATAAGAATCGCAAGGATGGAAGTATGCTAACTAGATTCCGCTAGTCTAGCCGTCTATCAAATGAAAATCAGTCAACGCCCAGTAATAACTACTATAGTGACCTAAAAATACGGTGCAGGTGGTACAAAAATGAAAAATCGACAGAAGTACCACTCTAAGGCCATAGCAAGGCCAATATACCAAAGAAAATGGAACTCGAACCCGAATGCTATATCGCCAAGGGAAACATGATACTGATCCACTCTATAGCCATAACAAGGCTAATATGCCAAGGAAAAATGGGATTTTAACCCAAAAGCTACACCCCTAGGAAAACACAATACTGATCCACTCGATCCACTACTAAAGAATCATCTACGGGGGTAGTCATATATGACTAAACCTACACAAAGGCATACATCAATCACTATGAAAACACCAAGGCATACAACAACCAATATAGAAATACCACGGCATGTAATCATCGATGGGTATGAAAACCAAACACAACTCAAATAGTTTCTAAAGCCAGAGAATTAAAAGCGCAACTCACATCGTGGAAATCCAAAATCATAAGTCTGGTGTGCCCGAAGGAGTACGAATCTGAGCATGCCTGAACTCGGACTGAGCGTCAGAACGATCAACTGAGACACTAGGTGCACTACCTCTAACTGAAGGTGCCACCACACAATGAGACTTATCTGGATGCTCTTAATGATTAATGAACCCACGTCGGAGACACTCTCTGGATAAGTGACCGGTCTCTCCGTAGTCAAAACACCCCTAAATTCCTAAACGGGTAGATAGCACGAGCTAACCCCAATTGGCTGACCAACTCACGCCTGGGGAAATCTTCATACCAGTGACCACACTTACCATAATTAACACATGCACCTAGGATTCTCAGATACCCCAAACCTGCTGTCCCACGACGGTCGCTACGGCCTGAAGGCCTAGATCGAATACTCCATGATGCCTTAGCAGGACTCTGTCCATTTATACTACCATGATCAATCTGAGAGCTATCCATAAGCTGCGGTGCCACATGTACATGTATAATAGGTGGCAAGTTATGTTTACTTTTGTTGAGAAGATTCCGACCTCCAAACGGAATACCCCTAACACTGAACTGCTGACATGGTCTCTTACAACCATTTTCACATTTCTTAAAGCAAGCCCTCCTTGTAGCTATCGCGTGATCAATAACCTCAGAGAAAGAAGACCCAGCTTCTATCAAATGCTCTGATGTCAAACGGAGTGGTAAAGTCAACCCTCTGATAAATCCCTGAACTATCTCATGCTCAGTGGGAAATCACATAGGAGTATGCCTGGTACATTCGAGAAACCCAATCGCATACTCTGAAATAGACAGAGAATGCTGAAACAGACAAAGAATGCTGAAATAGACAGAGAAACCTGCTGAACACCAACAAATCCAACCTTGGTCTGAGAACTACTCGATGGATCCGACATTACTCCTAGCTGAAAGGTATCCAGAAAGAGACTCAGAACTCATAACATAGAATCCTAAAAAGCTGAGGCAGTCACAAAATCTATCGAAACCTGGGCTGACCCCAGACCCTCTGGTTGACACTGAAGATCTTTGATGTCAATCTCTAACTCCCTAGCCCAATGCTAAGATGAAATTCAAGTAACACGCACCAAAATACTGTCTGCATCTATCGATGACCTCGCGCTATCCACCTGCTAGAGCATGGAGTCAAAAGACGTATTTAGAGGTTCATAGAAGCACGGACACACGACAAGGAGTCAAGAATAGAATTTCCTAAGAATGCCCGGTAGCCTACCAAAAATAGGATACAGACGTCTCCGTACTAATCCGCAGGACTCTACTAAACACATAGCTTTTGTACCAACAACACCGGTAAACCTAGGCTCTGATACCAATTTGTCACGGCCCAATTTCTCAGGATATGATGGCACCTACTATAACCTACCAGTAGGTAAGCCAACCCATTGTCCCGAACAGCTAGTAATGGACTACAAAAAGAAATAAAAGATGCAGCGGAATAAATATAATAGCAGGGCTAATATACTCCCAAAACCTGGTGGAGCCAGTACAAGAACTTCCAATACATCAGAAGTACAAGTGAGATACATAAAAATATACGTATACAAGCCGTCTCTGACACAACATAGAGAACAGTCTGACAATAAGAGGGAGAGTAGGGATACTACAAAACATCGGTATTTCACCCCAAATCTCCAATCCATAGCTGCTCCGCACGATATACACCCATCAATGCGCGATAACTCGAACTATAACCTGCAGGCTGTAGAAGTGTAGTATGAGTACCAAACACGTGGTACTCAGTAGGCAACGACCAACTGAGCTCCAGAAATAATGTAAGCATACATAACATGAAGGAATGAAAGTAACTACAGGCAACTATCCACGAAACTAGGCATAACCATGCTAATAAGGCAATAGGGATAACTATCCTATCCTGATAGCATTCGGGAACCATAGTGCAATACCGTATATCACTGGCCAATAAACAAATGAAGAATGGAAGAAGGATATACAATAGTAGTACAAGGCCAAAGGATACATATACAATGTAAATAGATCAGAAAGGAGAGGGATATACGGTGATACCATACATATAAGTATACATATAGGGCTAACTTAAAGGTAACTACCTGAAGGAGTCAACCTAACGTCTCAAGGTCTATAGCCCATTAAAGGAGCTAACACTAGCCTCATCAAGCCTATACCCAAAGGGTGACAAATCCTGGTGTAATCCAACCATAATAAAATCTACCGAAAGGATAAATGAATCAGGAACATACCTCTAATCTCAGGTACCAGTCCACAACCAACCTGCCACAAACTAACCATAATAAATAATAATAAAGTAACCGGCTAGTCCGGGAAAACAAGTATCTAACCAGACCCCCATAAGCCCGGAAGGTTCATAGAAACACTCAACAAACAACAACCATGACCCGTACCTATACAGCCTCCCATACGACTGATAGATATAGGCGCCAAACAACTATACTGGTGATAGGCAATGCATATGAATGGATGAATGTAATATAAACCGAAAGTCCATAACCATGTCGGGAGCACCGGACTCGAACCGGTTCCATAATCTCAAATCATACTAGGAACACCGAACTTGAACCGGTTCCATAATCTCAATCGAAAGTGTCGGACTCAAACCGGTCTTAATATCATAATGCCGGACTCAAACCGGTCTTACATATCTTCATGCCGGACTCGAACCGACTTAAGATCATAATACCAGACTCGAACCGGTCTTTAAATAAATAATATCGGACTCAAATCGGTCTTTAATATCATAAAGAATGCACAGACTCGAACCGTGTCTAAAAGGATATAAATCCATTAATCCATTGTCCGAGATCGTGCTCGGGACTAAATCATGTACAAAGGGTCGGAATATCCCTCGACCGGAGTAAATAGTAGTGATAAAGTGAGTGGATAAACAATAGACTGGAATCATCCTCGGTCGAAGTTCTAAAACATCATTTTCAGTTCCAAAGCTCATAATCCAGTAAATAAGATGGTACGATTCCCATTATAAAATAACCCTTTTAAAAGTGAAAAGTGGGAATAAATCCCTTTTTAGAAAGAGTAGTAAAATCAAGGTTTTGGTTGGAATCGTACCACTAAATGAGCATTAATGCACCAGATAGTATGCATGCCATCACCAGTATCCAAACAACATACCCATCAGCGCCTAAGCGTCTATACATGATAATCTTACCCTTACTAAGGGCAGAATACTCACTAAAGTCCAACTAGCCTCATAATCATGGTCTCGGGCCCCAATAGTATGTAACCAATATAGTAAGGTCCCACAATTCGGGCAACCACAATAATCAAGGCATAAAGCCACCACAAGGATCTAATCGGGGAAAAACCTCCCGAATCGCTAATCAAATGGTAAGTCTTCTACCAAAGGATCCTTAATCATCAATTGAGGTTAACATGCTTATATTCAAGGGCAATAGGGCTCTATGGACGTAACAAGTATTTATACTAGGGTTTGGGTCACAACTCTACCCCGAATTTCATGAATTAGGCTAAGTCATGCTATACTAGCTATAATCATATCCTATATTCCCTACCTAGCATGCAATCCATACTATACACAATCTCATGGAGAAAAGTAGATCGAAGCCTACCTCGATATCGAACCGCAATTCTTGAAGTGTCCAAAAATCGCTCATCCTTGCTCCACGATCCCAAATTGACTTCACACTATCAAAATAGTCATCTACACGTCATTACGAGTAAAACAATACCCATATTGCAATATAATACTCTGGACCCAAAATCAAGTCAATAATGGGCCCATGGGGCCCGCTAACGAAATCCCAAAACTGAATCCGTCACGTGGTCCCTCTAACGATAAGGAATATGTGCTCAAAAGTTGAGCACAAATGGAGCATAAATCGGGGCTCAAATCAGTCCCCAAAGATTAGGATTTCAAAGACCTAAGTTCTAAGAATTTACAATGAAACGGGACGGAAATCAACGGGTAAAATTATGGATAATGACCAAGGAGTGATGAGCTAACTTACCTTAGCTTTAATGGGTGAATCCCCACTCTTTCTCACTCCACATGCTCTCATCCATGGAGAAAAAGGTTGAGAAATATGAGAGAAAACTTGGGTGGAGAAGGGTTATAACAGCCCTTAGGTGCCGCTAAAGCGGACACCTGGGCGATAAAGCACACTCCGCTTAAGCGGTCATGGCGAGGACGCAAAAGCGGCTTTTGGGCGCTAAAGCGGAGTCTGCTTAAGCGGACCTTGGCCGCTAAAGTGGACCTTGGCCAATTAGCCAAGGCCACTTAAGCGGCTCAGGGTCGCTAAAGCGACTACCGCTAAAGCGTCTCTTTGACCGTTTTAGCCGTCAAACCAGATATCAGCCACCAGATTTTAGCTAAGTCCAAAATGGACTTCGATCGGGTGCTTGGGATTCGTTCGGAACCCCGTGCGCGCAAACGAACTATGCTACCATACCAAATTCAACATTTTGGACTCAACAAAACTATCGAAATTTCCATCCGAGGTCGTTTCGATTAAATGTGGGTCCCACACCCATAGGTCCATTTTGGCCAATTTCCAACCAATAGCCCAAAACGAGTCCAAAAGCCTTGGGACCTGAACCAAGGATCCCTCTAGCCTAAAATCAACGTTTCGGAGCTGATGGCTCTAACAAAATTTCCATCTGAGATCTTCTACTAGGAGTTTTGGTCCAAGACCAATTTCTTAACAACGAAGGTTTCAAAATAGGAAAATGGGTCTAAAACCCAAACGGACTGTCCGATAACCGAACCGACAGTTCCGGCAAGTCATAAATGACATGTAGCCGCTGTGGGAAGGCTCGAAACGCCGAAATCCATGGAAATCGAGAAAATGACCTGGAGGGTCATTACAGTTCAACTGTACGAAAAAGTTATTTAAAGTGACTAAAAAATGACAATTGCTATGACAGATTTCAACTCGTGATAAAAATAATGATTAGCTACGAATTTTATCTAATAAATCTATGGTTATATCATTTCGTCATGACAAATAATTGTAGCTAGTAAGACAACTATTGCCACTAATTTTTTTATAACTTGGAGTAAAAAAAATTTGTTTAGCTTCAAAATTTGGTTTCAAATAATTTATTGTGGCTAAAGGGTCACTATTGCTACCATAAATTTTAATTCGTGGCAAAAATTAGTAATTAGCTACGAAATTTTATTATATCAAAATATTTGTGGCTAAATGATTTAACTATAGCCACAACTTTTTTTAATTTGAAGTAAAAAGATTTATTTAGCTACAACGTTTTGTTTCAAATAATTTATTATGGCTCAAAGGTTACTATTACTACAAAAGTTTTAATTTGTGGCCTAAATCTTAATAATTAGCCACGAACTTTTATTATAGAAAAAAAAATGTGGCTATATCATTTAACTATTGCCACAATTTTTAATAAATCGAAGCAAATATTTTTTTAGCTACAATATTCTGTTTCAGATAACTTATTGTGGCTAAAAGATTACTATTGCTACAGTAATTTTTATCGCATGACAAAAATTTATAATCATCTATAAAAATTTATCGTAGCAATAAAGTTGTAGCTATTTAAGTAATTCTTTCCACGATTATTAGCAATTATAGTAAAAACAAGGAGTTAGCTTTGTCAATTTGATTTTTGTGACTACGAAATTTTACAAATTTGTAGATAGCTATGAGATTTGAAATTTTATGGCTATTACTAGGTTATAGCAATGAATTTTGAATTCATAGCTTAAATTCCGTAGCTATAGATACATTTTGTTGTAGTGACACTGGATATGTTGTTGTTATTGTAATCAAGATAATGAAATGAGCAATTATTCTATTTGTAGTTTACTATCTTAATCAAATTTTTATTCACAGATGTTTTTATAAATTCTTATTTTAAAAGAATAATAGCATTAATTTGTATTGGTTGTTATCATTTGAAGACTTGAGTCTTGAACGATTGGACAACGAAGTCTTGAAACCGTAATTGTGGTGGAAAAATTATTCCTCTAATTGGTCCAAAGTTACGAGACGTGTTGGAAGCAAAACTCTGGGCGAACAAAACATTACTTGAGTTGCGAGTCGCTATATTCATTGGGCGGAAACTGCTTAATCACCAATTAAATACTATGTAGAAATTTTGACTTGACCTTGAAATAAGAGAATTTTTTATATCACAATAGGATTGAATAAGACAGGTTCTTTAACCTAGGCATTAACAATAAATTCATGATTAAAATAAAAATATATAAAGTAATTTAATTTTTAAAAAAAAAAAAAACACTCTGGACTTGTGGGTAGAGTGTGCCAAAATGTACAATTAGAATGTGACATCATGAGTACAATCAAATATAGACAAACTCAAGATAAAATTACTAAAGCTAGGGTATGTTGTCATTATGGAACTTGTTTTCCTTACTTTTACTAAGGGTCATTTTCCTCATCTTTTAAAAAAAAAATTCCTTGAAAAAATATTTTTCAAATTTTTTGACCAACCTAACATGAAAAAATTTTTTTTAAAAAAAAATTCTTAGATGATTAGACGCTATGAATTGTCTTCTACATATATGGGGCCTTGGCTACAAAATGTAACTAGTGAACAAGCTAGAAAAATCCATATGCAATTAATGGCCACTTGTCTTCATTTTAAGCTTATGACTAATCTAACCTTACCTTCTCATGAATATTCTTCTTACCACAATTTATTTTCAAACTTTCCTCCCAACCCTAATTCGAATTCATGTCGCGTTAGGCCCATTAAAGGAGAAACACTTCGTATCAGGATTCTTTTCAAATCGAAGGTGTGAACTCGAGATCTCTGACTAGAGGGGAAGAATCATATTCATCCCTTTAAAATTAGGCCTTAGGCCCAACTCACACCCCAAAAGCTAGCCCAAAGGAAGGATGATTATCGAAGCATTATAAAGAGACCACCCATCTCATGAACTACTAATGTGAGACTTTTTTCATTCTTCAACAATTCCCCACAACCCTTAATGCTAACCTTTATTTTGTTTTAAAGATATTTTTATAAATTTGTATTCATAAAAGGTACACAACATTAATTTGTATTGGTTGATGTCATTTCACTCTTCAGTTACTTAGTTACCTAACTTATGTGAGCTTCTAAGACTTGACCAACTTGCAAATTGTAATGGTGTTGTCAAAATTATCCCTTTAATAGGTCTAAACTGTTAGGGGTTTTGCCCTGTTTTTTTTTACCATATTTAAGCTTTGCTTTTCTTGGAAGAAAAATAAAAGTAATACCACAATTACTTTTATTTTTCCTAAAAGAAAAATATAAAACTCCACCATATTTGGTTTATTTCTTGATTGGAGGAAAAGTTTGGACCTTTATAAATTGAAGATCCCTATTCTCATAACCTAACATAATAGAATCCACAATGTAGTCATTAAAAGAGTTTTGTTTAGGGGGAGATTTCTCCAAATAAATTTTATGTTTTTTGAATTTCTTTTTAATATGTAGGCCAATTGGCCAAAACATATCAATAATATTATGTTTTAGTATTGTTTTTGTGTTATTTGATTTATCGCTCTATAGTTTGCAAACTATTAACTTTCGCATGACGCCACACCAATTTAGTGGTATCAGAGCTTATGGTTCAATGGTCTAAGTCTTCAGATTGAAGACATGTCAAAATCAAAATTGCAACCAACTTGACGATAGTGAAGATTGTTTTTTTTTTTGTTAAGAAAAAAAGGTTCAAATACTACATTTGGAGATTTCTTTCAACCATATTTTCAACAATCCAATTGCTACATATTTAAAAAAAATATATTTTTAACCCTACAAAGGGGTCACTTTTAACCCTGTAAAGGGCTCCAGTATTTTCAACCCAAAAGGGCTCCAACATTTTTATCCCGATAGGGTTCCAATATTTTCAACCCGAAAGTGCTTCTATATTTTTAACCCGAAAGGGCTTTAATATTTTCAACCCTAAAGGGCTCCAATATTTTTAACCCGAAAGGGCTCCAATACTTTTAACCAGCAAGGGCTCCATTTTTAAACATGCCAAGTAGCAGTGGTGAAGATTATGTGAAGAACAAAAATCATGCACGTTATATTAACAAGACGGATCAAGTTTTGTCAAGAAAATCAAGCCAAAAAGGGAAAATTTGTTAAGGTTTTTGCCCTGATTTTCTTACCATATTTAAGATTTACTTTTCTTGGAACAAAAATAAAACTAATACCACAATTACTTTTACTTTTCCTAAAAGGAAAATATAAAACTCTACCATGTTTGGTTTATTTCTTGCTTGGAAGAAAAGTTTGGACCTCTATAAATTGAAGATCCCTCTTCTCATAACATAACATAATAGAATCCACAATATAGTCATTAAAAGAGTTTTGTTTAGGGGGAGATTTCTCCAAATAAGTTTTATGTTTTTTGATTTAGTTTTTAATATGTAGGCCAATCGGCCAAAACATAACAATAATATTATGTTTTAGTATATTTTTTGTACGTGTCATCTGATTTATCGCTCTATGATTTGCAAACTATTAACTTCCGCATGACGCCCCACCAATTTCGAACCCAACTCAAACTCCAAAGACTTATGCAAGATTACACGTCATTCTGATTCAAATGTCGCTTTCATTTTCTCTACATTTTTGTGGTGAAAAGTGGTGATATATTCCCTAGAAAAAGATCAGTATACATCTATTAAATAAGGATAATTTAGTAAATTAAACCTTGTATTTATTATTTTCTTAATGAGCTGAAAAGAGCTAAAACGACTGTTAAAATGGGAGGTGAAAGTATCTACTAAAAAGTTATAGACATTAGCTAATTTTGCTAATGTATCAAAATTTGATTCTTTAGGAACAAAATGATGCAGTTGGAAAGGAAAACATCCAAAATGAAATACAGGCGAGGCATTGTATTCTTCTTCATCCCGAGCATGGTCTAGGCAATGAAAATAGTCCTCGCTCGCATCGCAAGAGCCAGATTGGAGACAAAAATCCAAGCATGCAAAAATATATAATTTGAATCAACCAAGTCTTGCAAACCGTAATTGTGATGAAAAAAGTATTCCTCTAATCAGTCCAAATTCCAAAGACTTGTGCTATACAGAACTCTAGGTAAAAATGGCTAAATTTTTCATTTATATGTAATTTCAGATATCACATATCTGAAGCTGTTAAAATCAAAATCAAAATGGATAAACGTATAAAAAAAAATTAAAACTAGATATGGGTTAATAGCATTGTCAAAATAAAATATCCGGTGAAATTTTTATGTCTTGCAACCTTAATTGGTGTGGCAAAATTGTTCTTCTAATCAACCCAAACTTCAGAGACTTTGTGCAAGACTACTGATAGTCTTGCTTTCATTTTCTCTACAAGTGAGCGGCGAGAATTAATGATTTAGCTATTTAAATAAATGCCTAATCGTGCTAAAGTATTAATTTTTTGCTAAAAAGAATATAAGCATTAGATTGTTCCTAATAGTTGAATTGCGAGCAATGAAGTGCGACATCTACAGCCTGTCGTCTTCATAAAGTTTTGATTTATTAGAAATAAAATATTAAGTAGATTTAACTATATAAAAAAAGGGACTTGTGTGTAGGGTTTGTGTCAAAACGAAGTTGAATCTTGACTTTTCTCAGCGTTACTATATCAAAACAGTTAGCTTCTTTTGAATGGGTCTACCAATAATGTCACGTCCCAAAATAATCCCTAGGCGTGACAGGCACCGCTAACACCACCTGTCTGGAGAACCAATATTCTTTACACTTTATCAGTTAATAAGCACTAAGATAAGATATGTGCAACTCCAACGCATCAATAAATAGCGAATAATAATCCAACAAAATTTATAATCAAACTATAAATTCGACAATTACTCGAGAACTAATTCTCCATCCCAAATCCCGCACCAAGATCTTCAACTTTCGGGCATACAAACCTAATGAAAAGAAATATAATCTAAAAATAGCTAGAGCTGAAACGACAGACTCCACGAATAATGCAAAGGCTCACCTCGGCAATGAAATTCTCACGAACGGAACGGCAACCACTAGTCTCGCCTCCTACAGCAGTATCTGTAGACATGCAAGTAAGGAGTGAGCTATATATAAATATAACTCAGTAAAATCTTCTACCCACTACTTTAATACCCCTGGAACAAGTGTTAGAAAATACAAGGCACAACAAATATATAAATAATATGCACAAAATATCTCTTATAGTATAACGTTCAATAAGATCCAAATGAAGATTCGAAAAGCCACTATGTATCTCAACTCAATCAACTCTCACTGTTTGTCATAAATGGCAGTGAAGGTGATCAGCCTAGCACCCCAATAAGTCCACGACAGTATATTTATAAGGCTCTAAAAGTCTACTATAGCAGCAAGTACAAGGCCCCTAACATATTACGGCAGTTATGTATGCCCCAAGCGACTACATCACGACAGCGAAGAAAGGATATCGAACGCCACAATGTCATATCACATCTCACCATTAAATAAATCTCAGTATACTTCACAAAATACATATCTGAGGCTGATCAAAACCACTGATTCTGTCAAGCACACGCTTGCCCCAACACATGGACTGGACAAAAAAATACATTTTATAAAGTAGGTATGAAAAGTAAGCATCAAAGCTTAAAGTCTCACTTACCTTGCTAACAACATGTTTTCCAATCTTGCAATGCGTAGAACACTAACTAAACAGCCTTCAATGACTTCAATATGTAAAATATTAATTAACGATATCAATTAAGCTAGCCGGGTCAAGTTTCAATATCCCTTACTTTTAAGCTTAGAGCTAAAACTTAATATCACCATGAATTAAAGAGAAAAATATCTCAACATCACTGTCCAAATATGTTTCTTCCAGTAATGGGTAAAAACACCTAAACAGAGGCTTCAGGGATTGCTCAAAATTTCTGAGATTCTACTAAGTGATTTTCATCCTAATGAAGTCACGCTATCGAATACTATCTTATTATAATATTGGTCATTATTGACATAGCTTCTCATCATTGGCTAAGCATTACCCCTATGTAGGCATATTCATCAATTCTTAACAGAAAGGAGAAGAAGGTAGCAAAATCAACTGCATGAGTTAAGAAAGATGACTTCTACACTAACTATTAGCAAATCAATATATCATAATTAATTCCACAATCTACCAATCACATATTTCAAGTCATCATTACCTAATTGGTTAATAATCATTATTCCCATCATTCTTAGAATATTATAAAAGTGAAAAGAATTTACTCCTTCATGCAAATCCAATATATTGCTTAAATATGCCACCCAGGGGCGGAGCTAGGTGGGCGGGAAGGGATTCACCCGAACCCCCTTCGCCAGAAAATTACAGTGTATATGTAGGGTTAAAATTTCAATTTACGTAAATATATATAGTATAAATGAACCCCCTTGTCACAATTGAAATGTGTAGCTCAGTGGTTAAGGGTGTTTAGAAATTCACGGTGGTTTCTGGTTCGATTCCCATTAGCTTGCCTGTTTTTTCCTTTTTATTAAGCTTCACTGTTCCCCAAGCTTGGCCCACAATTTCTTTCCATGGCCCATGATTTTTTTTCATTAGTAAAAGCTTATATTCCAGTACTAAAAATTAGAGAATTTTTATTTGGTAATTAATTTAGAGCTATTCTCCATTCATTAAATAGAAATAATGATTAATAATTCTTAAAATAAGGAAATTAATGGAGAAAGTACAATTCCCATTTAGAAAAACTTATAGATATATCTTTTAAGTATATAGAAAAAATTTATAAATGTGAAAATATAATATGTGTGTTATACATATATATAGTATAAATTTTCAAAGCTAATATATGATTAAAGGAGCAGTACTTTAGAAGAAGAAAATAAAAAGCTCAAAATAAAGTAAAACACTTAAAAAAACGCAAGATTTATGTAGGGCTCAATAAAGCAGGGTAAACATAGGAAGAAATGTTTAATTAAAGTATGACAAGACGAATTACATTTAGCGGTTAAGATTAATTTTGTCCTTTGCCCCACCCGACCCGATTTATCATCATGTAACCTTCAAGCGTTACTTCTTATTTATATTTTGAACCCCCTTAATAAAAATTCTACCTCCACCACTGATGCCACTGTAAACAATTATTAAAGGTTATTACCTGAAGCTTGTCCTGCAATAATGGCCAGAGAAATTCCCAACGATGTTTTTTTTCTCCCGTGAGTTCTTGCTCTCTTCCAGAAGTAACAAAATTGTTCACCCTAATTTTCTACTGCTCCACTTACATAAAAGGTTCTATCAACAGATGAGGGAATGGGCTTGGGCCTACTCCTTTAATAAATCCCAACAAGTTTATCCCTAATTACTCTCTATCCCTACTCTTTGCTAAATTACAAATAATCCCTTATTTTATAATTTTCGGATACGTAATTAGCATCCGGATACATAATTTTGATTACTGAGATATATTCATTTCTGAAACTATTTGGTCGAGATACATAATACATTAACTAGACCAAAGGGAGATACATAATTAAAATTATGTATCCGAAAATTTATGGGTTTGTAGATGTATCCGGTTGTTTTTTTTAAAAAAAGGATTTAGGTAATTAATAAAAAGGATAGGGATTTTATGTAGTTTAGTAAAATATAAGTTGTGGTGTTATGTAATTTCCATTTGTTCTTCAGAATCTATCATTGCGATCACCTTTAGAGTTAACCAGTCGGGTTTCAATTTATTCGTTCATTCAACACTGCTACTATCGGAGCACACATTGTACAATGTGCTTTGTCAATTTGTCATGGATTTCAATCCATGGACTTGGCAGCAGATGATTGTGTTCTGAACCCATTCAACAGATCATCTCCTAACTCCTAACATATTTTATATCGGTCCTTGTTGCAGGAGATCTAACTTCTTCTTTAACTGATCGATGGGCAGTTGAATTTTAAGGCCAATAACACTGTACACATTGAAATTTTATCCCTACGAAATTCGGATTAAATTAAATTTAAGATATATTAGTCCAAATAAATATCATGGATTAATATGATTGAATTAATTAATTAAGTTCAACGAGTACGGATTTAATTAAAGTCCATTTTTTATAGGGCTAGCCCATTAATTAGGTTTACAAATGATGGACCCACTTTGCTAACCTCAAGATGTCATCTTATTCTAGAGGCCCAGTTTGGTATCACATGTCAAATGACGTGGCATGCAAAGTCAAGCAAAGGAGCCAATAAGATCAGGCCATGTATCAAAATGATGCAGAAGGCTTAGTAAAATCAAAGGTCAATAAAAATGTGTCATGTGTATAAGTGGCATGTTCTAGCCAATCAAATGTCGTCATGTTAATTAAATCTGATTGGCTGAAAGGAGTCTTTCCTCATCACAACTCCTTCATCCTACAACTATAAATAGGGGTCTCATAATTCAAAAAAGAGGACAAGAATTCTAAAAAGAAGCCAAAGAGAGCTCGTAGATCAAACGTGCAGATTTCCCTACGAGCTTAAGAATCCAAGCACTCAAGATCAAGACGAAGATTCAAGATCAAGCTCAAAGCCCTTGGATTCAAGTACAAGTCAAGATCAAGACCACTAGATTCAAGATCAAGCTCAAAAGCCCTTCATTCAAGTACAAGTCAAGACCAAGACCACCATATTCAAGCTCAAGCTCAAAAGCCCTTGGATTTAAGTACAAGTCAAGATCAAGACCACCAAATTCAAGATCAAGCTCAAAATCTCTTGGATTCAAATATAAGTCAAGATCAAGTTCATCAAAATTAAAGATCAAGCTCGAACACCCTTGAATTTATATTTGAAAGAAGAATTGGAGGATTCATAGAGATTGTAACACTCACATATTGAAATAAATACTATTTTGTTGCAATATTAAATTGGAAGTGGAGATCAACCCCAAATTCAATATTATAACTGTTGCTGATTCTAAAAGTGAATTGGAAGTCACCATGGAGATCATTAGCCAAATCAAAAAGGGAAAAACTGAAAAGCTACGACAACAAGTGCTTCAAGTATTGTCCAAGCCAACTTCTGTTTCTAATTTATCTACTCCAAAAAGAGTGGTACCCTCTTCCCCAATGCTAGAAGGAGCAAATGATATTACTGATGTGACCGAAAGAACTTTGGTTCAACTTAAAATTTCACAAGAACATCATTGCAAGTTCAACAACCCCTTCATGCAAGAAGGTGATATCTTGAATACTGGATGTGCTTCAATATCCACTCAAACTATTCCCTAGTCCAACCTCTATTCAGATAGAGATTCACATCATTCTTCATTCTCTATGATGGTGGTACAAATTATGATGATTGACACTTTCACTATAGAAGAACAACTTGCAAATTTGATTGAAGCAATTGAAGCCTTGAAAAATCACGTGCAAGAACAAGATGCTAAACTTTTCAAGCTGACAAATAATACGGATAGCATGACTAAAAGAGAATCAAGTCAAGTAACTATGAAGTTTCATGAATTTCAAGAGAAAGAAGAGGCTTCTATAAAGCAAACAACAATGGTCAAATAGATCCATGTCTCTGCTGAAGATTTGATTCCTATTGATCAATTGAAGGACTTCATCATAGAAGATATCAAGCATAAATCTGAGCCCTCATCTAAATATTTCCTCACATATGCAAAGTTGTATACACAAAGGATTGATAACTTGAAGATGTCTGATGTCTATCAACCTCCCAAGCTCAAAAAATTTGATGGCAAAGGGAATCTCAAACAACTTATAGCACACTTTATTGAGACTTGCGATAATGTTGGGATGTATGATGATTTTCTCGTCAAGCAGTTCGTTCGATCTTTCAAAGAAAATGCCTTTGATTTGTACATAGATGTCGAACCTGATTCTATAAATAGTTAGGAGCAGTTGAATCAAGGGTTCCTCAATTGTTTCTATAGCACAAGATATGTCGTTAGTATGATTTAACTTACAAAGGTTCGCCAACGTGAAGATGAATCAATTCTTGACTTAATCAATCGTTGGAGAATCTTAAGCCTCAATAGAAAATGTCGCCTTAGTGAAAGTTCTAGCATTGAAATGTGCACTCAAGGCATTTATTGGGGTCTTTACTATATTTTGCAAGAATTAAAACCTAATACATTTGAAGAATTACAGCCTGTCCGCATGATATGAAATTAAGCATGACTACAAGAGGAGATCAATAGCTGCCTGTTTGTGAGCCTCGTAAAAATGAAGATATAGAAGACCTTCATAATGGGGGTAAGTTTGCATCCAAAGATGAATTTGAAGAGTCTATGTATATATGGGAGCTCCTCAATGTATGAGCCTAAACTGCAAATTATAATGCTCCTCAATACATGATCCTAAACTGCAAGTTTATTGAGCTCCTCAATGCATGAGCCTAAACTTCAAGTTATACTGCTCTTGATGCACGAGCTTAAACTGCATATCACAGAGCTTCTCAAATTCAAGCCAAAAATTGAAGTCGTGAGGCTCCTTAAATTCAAGCTAAATCTAAAGTTAAATTGCTCCTAGACATGAGCTTAAACTGTATTTTATGAAAGCTCTTCAAATTTGAGCTAAATCTCCAAGTTGTGGAACTCTTCAAAACTGAGCTAAATCTTCAAATCGAGAAGCTTTTCAAATCCAAGTCAAATCTTGAAATCGCAAAGCTCTTCAAATTTGAGCTAAATCTTTATGTCACAAAGCTCACCAAATTATGAGTTAAATTTTTAAATCATGAAGCTCTTCAAATTTGAGCTAAATTTGTATGTCATGAAACTCCTCAAATTAGAGCCAAATTTTCAAGTAGTGAAGCTCCTCAAATTAAAGCCAAATCTTCAAATTGAAAAACTTGTCAAATTCAAGTTAATCTTCAAATTACAAAGCTCTTCAAATTTGAGCCAAATCTTAAAGTTATA
Organism: Capsicum rhomboideum; assembly: GCA_031232105.1. Taxonomy (NCBI): domain Eukaryota; kingdom Viridiplantae; phylum Streptophyta; class Magnoliopsida; order Solanales; family Solanaceae; genus Capsicum; species Capsicum rhomboideum. The sequence goes on along the minus strand of CP124709.1, from coordinate 134,844,141 downwards.
AAGCCCTTAGACGCACGAGCCTAAACTGTATGTCACGAATCTCTTGAAATTTGAGCTAACTGTCTAAGCTATAAAACTCCTCAAATTCGAGATAAATCTTTACGACATGAAGCTCCTCAAATTATGTGTCAAATTTTCATGTTACAAATGCTCATCAAATTTGAGCTAAATCTTCAAGACATGAAGCTCTTTACATTCGAGCTCAATAACGCTCCTTGAGGTATGAGCGTAAACTACATGTTACTCCTGGACTATAAAAGTATAAACTGTGTACGGTTCCTAAAAAATTATTCATTGGATTGAAAACATAGAAAGATGCGGCCTAAGCAAAAGGTAGGACACAAAAAAATCACTCAGTTAGAACTATGTTATGACTTGACCCTTTTCACCGAGGTATGTAGGCTCTTAAAAGTTCATTCTGAGTTTAGTCGCATGAATGTAAAAAAAATGCATGTTTCCACTTGATCTGTCACATGAAGGCAAGTATTCTCATTGAACTTTGGACGTGCACCAAATATTCATGGCATGATGGGTTCAGACTTTCATGAAAAAAATGAGCTTCTTCAACCAGATTTGAAATGCCCAAGTTCCCCAAGCCTACAAGTTAAAGTTACAAAATCTACCAATGGATTGAAGACGAAAATCTTGAAGTTGAGAATCTACCAATTCTGTGAGATGAAGTTTTCAAATACACCAAGTCTACGTATTGAAGTCTTCAAATCCTTAAAGTATGTAAGTTGAAGTCGTCAAATCTATCGAGTCAGCAGGTTGGAGTCTTTAAATTCAGTCGAGTATGTGAGTTGAGATATTCAAATCCTCCAAGTTTTCGATAAGAAGTCTCAAATCTACTATGCTGTAGATTGAAGTCCTCGAATTCAGCAATTCTGCAAGATGAAATTTCAAATCTGCCAAGTCTGCAAATTGAAGTGGTCAAATTTGCCAAGTCTACAAGTTGAAGTCGTCAAATTCGTCATGCCTGCAAGCTAAAGTATCCAAATTTGCTAAGTTCGCAAGCTAAAGTCTCCAAATCCGTCAAGTTTGCAAGTTGAAATCATTAAAACCTCCAAGTCTTCAAGTTGAGACCTTTTAAATTTCCATGCCTTAAGGTGGACAAAATTTGTCCCTTTGCACCTTATGCTGACCTTTTTATGGGTTTATCCTTAAAAGGATCTCTAAATTTTCATGTCTTAAGGTGGACAAAACTTGTCCCTTTGTACTTTAAGCTGACTTTTTTACAAGTTTATCCTTAAAAGGATCTCTAAATTTCCATGCCTTAAGGTGGATAAAATTTGTCCCTTTGCACCTTAAGCTAGCCTTTTACGAACTTGTCATGAATATAAGGAGCAGAACTTGTCAGTCTCAAGGTGTCAAAGGCGAAGTTACACTCTCGCATCTTAAGCTAACCCTTCGTTAAGATAACCCTTCGTGGCTTTTTATAGAGAGCAGTAGGCAGCTCATGTTCCTAGTCCTTAGTGAACTTGGAAAAGATGCTAGTGAAGTAAGGAAAGGCTAGTTGAGGCGGTTGTCTCCTGAAAGGATTTGGTCTAACTAACAATAGTAGTTGGATTATGTTGCAACTCATGTGATGAGAGTCGGCTAAACCATATTGCTCTCTAATTGTTATCCAAAATGGAGTTAAGAAATACTAGCAAAAAATGGAATGCCATGTGGAATTTCTGCAAATTAAAGAAAGCCACATATTGTAGATTGCTACACAGAAGGAAGTATAAAATCCAAGACCCAATCAAGTGTTTTATAATAGTTGGTTGGTTTTATTTTAATAAATAAAGAAAGAAAAAAACCATTCAAAGAGCTGCCTACTTTAAATATGCTTTCTGCCAAATCGAAAAGCATATGGTACTTGTGACAAGATTAAGGTTGAGAATTGCCATGCCTCGAGGAAAAATGATATGATTCTCCTACGTACTTCAAACCTCGTCTAGAAAATTTCGACAAAGTTACCCCTTGACAAGTCATGAAGTATGGGTATTTATACACAATGAAATTTTATCCGTACGAAATTCGGATTAAATTAAATTTAAGATATATTAGTCCAAATAAATTTTGTGGATTAATATAATTGAATTAATTATAAATAGGGTCTCATAATCCAAAAAAGAGGATCAGAATTCTAACAAGAAGCCAGAGAGAGCTCGTGGATCAAACTCTGTAGATTTCTCTACAACCTACAAGCTAAAGAATTCAAGCACTAAAGATCAAGTACAACTCAAGATCAAGACAAAGATTCAAGTTCAAGCTCAAAAGCTCTTGATTCAAGTACAAGTCAAGATCAAGACCACCCGATTCAAAATCAAGTTCAAAAGCCCTTGATTCAAGTACAAGTCATGATTCAAGTACAAGTCAAGATCAAGACCAGCCGATTCAAGATCAAGCTCAAAAGTCCTTGGATTCAAGTAGAAGTCAAGATCAAACAACCAGATTCAAGATCAAGCTCAAAATCCCTTGGATTCAAATACAATTCAAGATCAAGTTCATTAAAATTCAAGATCAAGCTCGAAGGCCCTTGAATTTATATTCGAAAAGAAGAATCAGAGGATTCATAGAGATTGTAACACTCGCATATTGAAATAATACTACTTTGTTGCGATATATTCCTGTCCCGATTATCATATTCTCGACGCGAAATTTATTGTCTATAAACATATTTATTAATCTAGCCATACCTTTCTAATGAATATTTTTTTACAACATTTTTTTTTTCAAACATCTACTCTATCTTTCCTGTCCATGCTCTATGTCATCATTTAATCAGAAGGTAAAAGAAAATAATGTATCTAACTTAATGTAACAATTAGTATGTATACCACAAGTATAACAAACAGAGCAGGAACCAATGTGTAAGATGTGGCCTTATTTGGCATGTGCCAATTTACTTGATCATATTTATTTGTTGGAGCCAACGTATTATTATGTGGTACAGAAAATTTGACCATTTATTATTATGGGAAAAAGCTCAATATGGCTTCGAAGTATTAGAAATGACTCATTTATGTCATCCGTTAATAGTTGAACTCAACCATGCCACTGCAGTTACAAAAAGGGTCATTCGGGCCATTATTTTTAACAGTCCAATTTTCTGATTTTGCAAAATCATTTTTTTCCTTGTGGCTCTTATTAGATTCAAGGACTTCGCTCTCTGATGATGAAAATCACAAGTGACTCCAACCCAGTGGAAAACAGAAGCTTTCATTCAAGAAGTGACACAGGTCGGAACTAATTGGAGATTTCAAGGAAAGAAGAGCTAATTGATCTGTGGTAATGTTGGTTATTAAAAGGGTATGGTATGACTACTAATTTGGGATTTCAAATACAAATATTAGTAGGAAAATGGTATGGCTAGTCTACTTGTGGTTTTGCTACTTTAATTACAGAGAAATAATTAAAAAGTTACTAATTGTTTATTAATGGGATATTAATTTGATGGTTTAGGAACAAAACGCTGTAGTTGGAAAACAGGTGAGGCAGTGTTGCAGGCATTCAGGTATGCTGAGATTTCTAGACAAGTTTTGTATCTTTTATTTTTTAGAGTGCACCAGGGTGAAATCGATACAGCGCCAATTAGTAGAAAGGTTTGAACTCTTTGCTACTGATGTTGAATCCCAAATGATTTGGGAGAATCCGTTAATATGAATGTGCAGCTGACCACATGATTTATTGCCCACAAGTGTTCGACGTTTGCCTCAATGAATTTCTGCAATTTGTTTATGTTTCTACTATGTCTCAGGTGTTCAACGTCTGTTACTGTAAAGTCTGTGCACGAGTTCTGATTCAGGGAGATTATTTTTTGTGTCCATATAATGCTTGATTCTGATTGTTGGGTTTAAATGGAAGATTCTTTCTTTGTTGCATTGCAATTACATTTTTCCCTGCAGGTTTTCGAATGGCATAAAAGTGTGCACCATGTGTAGTTGATTTGAGTTAATGGAGGTTTAGAAAGAGAAGTTTGATATTTGTCTTTCTTGATTAAATAAATAGTTGCTTAATCTAGGCAAAATTTCACATATAGATAACTTAAATCCCTCCTAACTTAACTTAAATCCCTCCTAACTAACTTTTTAGTCTAAGTTTTACTAATTACAATTTATAAACAGTTAGTGAAGAAATATATAAAGACCCATTTATACAAATCTATTAGTCATTTTTTTTCTCTCAAGAATCAGTTACAAAAAGAACAATCTATCTATTTAAAAGGTAAGAGAGTGTAATTAAGACCCTTAATTATCTCCAACCTCCCACAATATTCTCCTTTTAAATGCTGAAAAAATTAAGAAAAAGGGAGAAAACAACATCAAAAATTCATAACAAGTAGTGTGTGTGTGTATATATATATATATGTACCAAAGTATACATGCAAGATATGTATACTCTTATAAAATACATAAAACAAAAGTATATAAAAATTGTATAAATAGATTTGATACAATAAGTATAATAGGATGGCAACAAAAGTAAATTATTCAAACATTTATATGTATATCTATTATATATTATACAAACTATTCAACTATACATATGAACATATACATATATTCAATTATTCAAATATTCATATGTATATCTAAATAGATATGTATATGTAACACCCCGTACCTTCCCAACCCTACTTGATGACATTGACTAATGTTTACTTAGGTGTCGAGAGTTATAAGTATGTATTTGGAAATGTTAAAGATGAGAAAAATTGAAATTTGGCCACGTACATGCAATTAGCCTTTCATAGGAAGTGTTTTGTGATTTCGTGAAGCATTTGAGTGATACCCCGTACACATTCTAACCTCATTTTGTGACTTGGAGTCATGTTTACTTGATGATTAAGGTCACTAAGTAAGTATTTTATAGTGCTTTGATAAGGTATTGGACGATACGCAAGTGTTGGAAAAATTGCCGAAAACTTCAGCAATACATGGAAACTTGCGCCACTGCCCTGTTTCAGGGGGTGTGGCGCAAGCCTCTGAGATCAGAGAGGGTGCATTTCTTGCGCCACTGGCTTGTTTTGCAGCAGTGGCGCAAGGAACAAATTTTTGACCCTTCCGGAGTCGTTTCGTAACGCAATTCTACGACGCTTTCTAGATGGTTTCTTTTGGTTCTTTGGAGTTATTTGAGCATTGTTAAAGGTTCAAACACTTCAATATACTCCTACATACTCCTACATGATCAAATCATGAAATGTGAATAGTGATCCAAAATGTCCAATGAAACCAAGGGCGACTAGAATGTCTAGTTTTGCGATCGAAAGGACGAATGAGAATTGTTTAAGCGAATATTGTCGTGATATTATGGAATTATGTAAACATGTGATGTATGGTGAATTTTTGCATGAAAGTTGATGGGTTAAGCTACATGTGCAATTGGGCCCAAAATTAGGGCCCAAAATGGAACAAAAGATAAGGCCCAAAGGCAAAAATGACCCATTCTTCCAATATGTGACCAAGTGCACATATCATTTAGTGCCAAGTGTTTCTAAGGATGACTTGAAGTCCATAAAGGCCACCAAAATCAGATTTTAATCATACAAAGCTCTCACAACTTTTGGATATTTTCCACAAACATTTCTTTACTCTTCCAAACCCTAAAGCAAAATATCCTTTGGACTCTTTGGCAAAGATCATCCTATTCCAAGCTTTGGTAAGTGTTTATTTTCATGGATTAACATATTATATGCATGGAAGATTATGTATATTATGCTAGATGTGTTGGCAAGGTGGTGAATAGTGTATTTTGCCTTTGGTGAAAGATGTGTCATCTTGGTAATTTGAACTTGAATTAGGCCTTGTGCCTTTGATGAAAAAGCATGGTATGGACCAAATATGAACATGTATGGTGTTATTTTTGGCCTTAAACTTGTTCTTGTCTAAAAGTGGAAATTATGGGATTTTGGCCGATATGTGTTATGAGTTGTATTAAGGTGCTTTGATGGTTTATTTGTGATGTGTTATGGATAAGAAAGTGTAAAGGAGAAGTATTGTAGTGAAATGTATTGATTTTCATGTATTGGTCAATGTTGGGAATATTATGGAATATTTGGAATAATGGTATGATCAATGGTTTTGTCAAGGGAAAATGACATGTATAAAGGCAAATGTGTAACTTATGGATGTTAAATGCATTTGTAAAGTAGTTGATGGTTTATGTGAATTTTGTTATGTATTTGTGTTGTAAAGTGAAACATAAAGAACGGAGCAGGACTATTGTATGCACGTCTAAGATTGTGTATTCGTATTAAGAATACAAGGTATGTAAGGTTACCTTTCTATATCTTTCTGCAACATATGGTGTTCACATTGTTACAGTACTCATTTGATTCCGAAATACTCGAAGGTATTTCATATTCGGTAGTTGGCTAGTGTTACTCACGGGTTCCTTACTCATTGGTCAATGGTGAATTATATGACTCATGTCCATTGATTGACTCTTGTTCATTGGCTAACATGTCAAAAGTTCCAAACGTTCTAATGTATTGCATCACAGGTTGGTGAACAGTTGATATCCACATGTAACGTATTTAGTGATCATTATCCTAAGGTTCCAAAAGTGTGACATTTCAAAGGGGTTCTATAGTATTCCAACCTAGGGTTGATAAATTGTTACTCATATGTATTTTACTCCTAGATGAATTAAGACTCTCAGTTCTTATTTATGGACGGAAGTTCTTAAGTTGTCATGATGTTGTAGATCCTAAGAGAACTATCTCAACAAGAGGAATGAGGTAAAGAGAGTCCAATAGAGGTGATTATCACATGGTTCCTACTTATTGATCAATTGTGAATCTCATGTCTCATGTCTCATGTCTTGTTCATGAATAGTGTTCCAAAGGCCCAATGAGGTTACGTTCCAAGGTCCCAATAGTGATTATACTCATGTATCTTATCCATTGATTAGTGTCCAATAGTTCCAATAATGTTATGCTTCCAACAAGGTAATGTTCCCAATAATGTTTATTTACATGTCTCTTGCTCATTGGTTATTGTTCCAAAGCTTCCAACAATGTTATGGCTACAAAAGTATCAATCTCTCACAAGTGAATGAATCAATCTCTCACAAATAAATGTATCAGTCTCTCAAAAGTAAAGAAATAAAGTAAGAGCAAAGTAATGTATGATGATGATGTTTATTTATCCATGGGGTACAAGTACCTGCATGATGATGGCCATTTATCCATGGGGTGCAAGAACACCTGCATGATGACATGATTTTATCCATGGGGTAAAAAAAAAATACCTGCATGATGATGATATCTTATCCATGGGGTGAAAGAACACACCTGCATGATGTATCCATGGGGTGAAATGAACACCTGCATGATGAGGGCCCTAACAGTGTATGAGCAATGTAAAAGTAACGTAAAGTAAAGGCAAGTGAAAGAAAGAATGTAATGTACGTGGTTTCCCACATACAGAAAGAAAGTTTATTCACATATGTTATTTCTCTTATATTGATTCCATGGCTGTTGTTATTATGTATAAAGCATTGGAGATGATCATAGTGAAATAAAGGTACATGGTTCCACATATAGAGTTTTCTTATAATTATTTCCTTTGCCGTAAAGAAGCAAAGAAAGTAATGAAAGCCATACACATGAATTCCAAAGTATAGCAGGGTGACTTATTCATATTGATTACTTATTTGTATTTGAGTTCATTGAATTATTCATGTATTACACAGTTTCATCTGAGCCTTACATACTCAGTACATTCTTCGTACTGACCCCTCTTGGGGACTTCCTTACATGTTGCAGGTGCAGGCATTAGTAGACCTCCACAGTAGAGTGACAGTATTTGCAGATCTTTGGTGAGCCCCAATTGCTTCGGGACTTTCCGAGTCACAGTTGTACAGTTGTTTAATGTTATATATAGCGGGGACTTGTCCCGAACTTCAGTTGTCATCGGTCAATGCATTTGTTAGAGGCTTTTGTAGACATGTGTGGGTATGGATGTAAGATATGGACGTGATGGCCCAAACGGCCAAGTTTTATATATGTATATGTATGAAATTTTACATTTCATTAATTACATGAGACAGTATGTTATTCATTCAAAGTTATGCATACGAAGGTTCATAAGCAAAGGTTGGTTCTCTCGGGCCATATCGGCTTCGGGTGCCAATCACGCCTCGTTGGGATTCGGGGTGTGACAGTATACTCTTGTAAAATACATAAAACTAAAGTATATAAAGATTGTATAAATAGATTTGATACAATAAGTATAACATGATGGCAACAAAAGTAAATTATTCAAATATTCATATGTATATGATCCAACAACCAATGATGTGCACGCTACTAATGATGATATTTTTGATAAGGATATTCCTTCTGCTTTCGAAATGGATTTTGATCCCAATCATATTTAAATGATTCCACAACAAATTGATTTTAGTCCAGGTTCTTTGCCAAGAAAACATATTCAAAAAGAATTTTTTGAAAATAAATGGAACCAATTTAGAACTTGGTTTTTTAATGCTTATAGCAAAGATGATATGAATAATATTTCTCAAGAGTTCTATGAAACTTGTGCATTGCACAATCAAATTATGTCTTTTGTACCATGGTTTATAACCACGTATCTGCCTTTATATATTAAGGTGATTGAACGAACTTATAAAAATAGTGATGGAAGTCTTACTAATTCGGTATTTCCTCCACAATCCCCTTTTGTTATGCCTAATAATACAGGTATAACTTTTAATGCTTTTCAACAATTTATTGATAATGAGGTTGGAAAGATTAGTATTTCAGAAATTAATAAATTAATTTCTCAAAATAATTATTTGGGTTTATATGTTAAAGTTTTAGGAGAACATATTGGTTCTCTTGATAAAAAACTTGATGATTTATCTATTTTAGTAAGATTTATAAACAATGTCAAATTAGACAAAATTGTTAAAATAACTGAAGTTCTTAGTGATAATATCGAGAAAAAAGGTGTTGACTCAACTGCTAGTACCTCTGGTACAAAAACAACATCAATTCCTCATATTATCTCTAGTTCTATTCAAAGACCTCCCGAAATTACAGATTTTAAAATAAAATCTTTTGATGATTTAGAAGAATTGCTTGAAAAGAAATTCTCTAATTTAGATATTAAGAATTTGTCTTCTCAGTTTGCTGACAATATTGCTCAAACTTCCGATATTAAAGAAGGTATATCTTCTGAGTTTTATAAACTCCGAAGTAATGCCAGAATGTCTCAATATGCCCGAAAACCAGACATGAAAACCTATTATTATCTTAGACCCACTCCCCAAGATGTTCTTATAGAAGAAAGGGATTGAAATACAACCAATACCTCTTATAGTGGTACTCATATTTATGAATGGAATCTAGATGGTCTGACTGATAGGCAAATGACCATTCTAATTCATAGGATGATGATGTATTCTACTATTTGCAAAGTCATTCTTAAACCACCTTCTGATAAGACCATTTGCAAAATGTTAATCTCTGGATTTACGGGACAGCTTAGAGGCTGGTGGGATAACTATTTATCTCTAGATGCATAAAAGTCTATTATTGATTCCGTTAACATGAAAACTGGTACAGATAACTTAGGAAATACGTTGATACCAGGCCGAGAAGATGCGGTTTATACATTGATTATGACCATTTTAGAATATTTTAGTGGTAGATTTACCAATAATTATGAGTCCATTAGAACTCTCTTAAATGGTTTACGATGCCGACATTTAGGCTAATTCCGATGGTATAAAGACACCTTTCTTATAGAGTGTTAGAATTACCAGTTTCTGAGCCTAGTGATTTTTGGAAAGCTAAGTTTATTGATGGCCTTCCTCCACTCTTTGCTGAAAGAGTAAGAATAGCTCTTAGAGGAAATTATTTAGAAATCCCATATCAAAGTTACACTTACGGAAACCTTATAGGGACTTGTACACAAGAAGGATTGAACTTTTGCAATGAGATCAAGTTGTCTCAGCATCTTAAAGCAGAAAGGCAGAACGAAAAAACTCAATTAGGAGATTTCTGTGCCCAATTTGGAATGCCGCAACCCTCTACTCATGGTAGAAAGAAAAAGCATAGATATGCTAAGGTATCACATCCCGATGGATCATTTAGACAAAGAAAATCTAGATATAGATCCAAAGAAGAGCGTAATGCCAAAAAGGCTCACAGAAAGTCTGGAAGATTTACCAAAAATAGGTATAAATGAGACTTAGCAAATATTAAATGCTATAGATGTGGAAATTATGCCCACATAGCTCCAAATTGTAAGTTAGATAAGCTAAAAGCTTTAAAACTTGATAATGATTTATATGACAAGATTTATGGCATGTTATATACCTCTGGTTCGGAAATTGATTATGAAAATGATCCTTCAGATTCTGAAGCCGAAATCGATTTAATTGATTTTTCCAATGAAGAAATGGAAAATAATCTTCCTGAATGTATACCTACTTGTAATACTTGTACAGGTGATACTTGCATTTGTGAAAACGATGTTTTTTATCAATTGCAATCTCAATTTCATGATTTGAATATTAGAACAATTATTTCTGATAACGTTATTGAACTTTTGAAGGAAGTTACAGATAACAACCTTCGAGAAAAAATTATAAATTTAGCAGCTAGCTCTAGCTCTAACACTAATTTGAATATTTCAAATACTCCTGATCTTAAGTATTCCTCGCCGTATACTCTTGCTGAAGTACAACAAAGGCTTATGAAAAAATATGCTCCTTCTAGGGATACGTCTTTTGACGATTTAAAAATTGAAATTGAAAACTTGAAACAAGAGATTAAAACTCTTAAACAAAATCAAATGATTTGTGATCATAGGATTACGCAGATAGAAAATTATAATTCTTTGATTGAAAATAAAGGAAAAAAGATTAGTCATATTGATGGACCTGATGAGGCTGAAACCTCAAAACAACTTGATTTAAGTCCTGATTTGAGTCCTAAACATGATATGTTTTTGAGTATGATGCAAATTGTTACTGCTCATAGATGGTACATTAAATGTACAATTCGGATTGATAATCATTATTATGTAAATGATGTTGCTATGATTTATAGTGGTGCGGATGTCAGTTGTATTCAAGAAGGTTTAGTACCTTCTAAATATTTTCAAAAAACCACTCATATGGTTAAGTCTGCTTCAGGTCATGCCTAGATATTGAGTATAAATTACCTAATGTGCATATTTGTCAAAATAAAGTTTGCATACCACATTTCTTTTTTCTGGTTAAAAATCAGTTAAACCCTCCAATTATACTTGGAACTCCGTTCATAAACGCTATTTATCCTTACACAGTTACACTCATATTGATGCTAAGGATTTTTCTGCTACTTATAATAATCAAAAAATCAGTTATACATTTATCACTGATCCGGTAACTAGAGATATTAATGCTCTTATTAATATGAAACAGAGACATATTGACTCTTTGTAGCTAGAAATGGTTAGCTTAAATATTCATGATACTTTAAAGTTCCCAAAAGTTCAAGAAAAAATTAAATTAATTTCTGAACAGTTAGCTGTTGATATCTGTGCTGACAAATCCCAGTGCTTTCTGGAACAGGAAAAAGCATATTGTAACTCTTCCATATGAAGATGACTTTTCTGAGAAAAATATTCCTACAAAATCAAGACCATGCCAAATGAATTCTGAATTAGTAGAATTTTGCAAAAAAGAGATTGATAATCTCTTGCAAAAAGGTTTAATAAAACCATCCAAGTCTCCTTGGTCGTATATAACTTTTTACGTTCATAACACAGCTGAAAAAGAAAGAGGTGTGCCCAGACTGATCATTAACTATAAACCTCTTAATAAATTTTTAAAATGGATTCGCTATCCGATTCCAAATAAAAAGGATTTATGGTCCAGACTATATGATGCCAATATAATTTCAAAGTTTGATTTAAAATCAGGATATTGGCAAATTCAGAATTTTAAAGAACATACTTATAGAATTGCTTTTAATGTACCATTTGGACAATATGAATGGAACGTTATGCCTTTTGGTTTAAAAAACGCTCCTTCTGAATTTCAGAAAATAATGAACGATATTTTCAATCCTTATTTGGAGTTTATTATTGTTTATATTGACGACATCTTAGTATACTCTAACACTCTTGAAACACATATTAAGCATCTCGACATTTTAAAGAAAATTGTCATACAAAATGGGTTAGTTATTTCTAAACCAAAAATGAGTTTGTTTCAAACAAATGTTCGATTTTTAGGACATAATATTTGTCAAGGGAAGATTACTCCCATACAACGATCTATAGATTTTGCATCAAAATTTTCTGATGTTATTACTGATAGAACTCAATTACAGAGATTTCTAGGAAGCTTAAATTATATTGCTCCCTTTTACAAGAATCTTTCTCGAGATTTAGCCCCATTATATGATAGGCTAAAAAAGAATTACAAAGGATCGTGGACTGATAAGCATACGGCTCTTGTTAGAGACATAAAAAAATGAGTTATATCTCTACCATGTTTAACCTTGGCTAATCCATCTTGGAAAAAAATAGTAGAGACAGATGCGTCTAATGTTGGTTTTGGTGGTATACTGAAACAAGTAAATCCGAATGATAACTGCGAATATCTTATTCGATTTCATTCAGGTAAATGGACTGAAGCCGGAAAAAAATATGCTACGGTGGCTCATGAAATGTTAACTATTGTTAAATGTGTTTTAAAATTTCAAGATGATTTGTATAACCAAAAATTTCTGGTCAAAATTGATGCTCAATCAGTTAAATATATGTTTAACAACGATTTTAAACATGATGCCTCCAAAATGATATTTGCGAGATGGCAAGCCCAATTAGCCCTTCTTGATTTTGAAATCAATATAAAAAAGGAATTGATAATTCCCTGCCTGACTTTTTATCTCGTGAATATTTACAGAATGGAGCAGCAGTGGACTAATGTTGTCTGAGGCCGCGGAAGCCGTGGTCGTGGCACAGGTAGAGGGAAATTACCCTCATCATCTTCCCAGAGTCAAGTATCCTCTTCTAATTCCCCTGTGATACAGTTGGGAAAAAAGAGTTTAATAAACTCAAAAATATCACAAGGAGAATCCTCCTCCAGCAATGCTATACATTTGGATGATATTCCAACAGACTATCCGTTATATGAACAAATGAAAGCTTATTTGGCTTCAAAGCTAAAAGATTCTTTTGCTTCAATTACTAACGAGGGAAATGATGACCTCAAACCTTATGAAAAGGTTCCTAAACAAGAAATGATATTTCTTGTGGAAAATTTTCAGATATTTTGGAAAAATGACCCTTGAAAGATTTTCCAACGTTATTTAATTCAGGGATTATATTTTCCCGGTGAGTCTTATAAGACTCGATCCTACTATCAAGCTATTCTAACAAAAATCGGTAGTGCTGAAATTGAGCATTTTCCTAAAGGACAAACTAAATACAGTTATTCAAAAATAATTTTTAAACAAATTATTTCAATTGATGACTAGGGCATTACTACAATGCGAGAAAGACAGAGTGCCTGCAACAATATTGCTTTGAATGCTACCTATTGGGACTATATTAATGCATTTTCTCAAGTCCTATATTATAATAATATTAAACAAAAACATATTTGGTTTATAAAAGTATGTCCGAAGATTTTTGAAAATACCATTCCAAATTGGTGGTCTTATCACAGACCTATGGTAAAAAATTTATCAGAACCATTTTTCATTTTATATCAAAAATGAAAAACAGTGTCTCCCGATTTAAATAATTTATATCGAGAAGACCATATTTGCTACCCAGAAAAAATTGATCACATTTTATTTTTTTTGGAATTCTCCATTCCTTGGATCCATAAATGGGTTCCAGAATTAGGGTATATTGATGAACAAATTCCCTATCTATATCGAACATTCTCCAATAATTTTTGGGACAGATTAATGAAATATGATCCTGCCACACATATTCTCCATGGACAAGCCTTACTGGATCATATTGGATCAACAATCCTTGACTATGAGGTCACTGACAAACAAAGCAAGGTCGATGACCCCTCTATTCGACAGATTGTTTGTAAAATAATGTTTCAAGAAGGAAATAAAGAAGCTATGGTTCATAACTATCTCGAAGAAATGAAGAGAACTTTGCTTCAACAAATTGAATCAGATTCCTCTATGAACAGTGGAAGCAATAATGATGATGATATCATTGACTTGCAGCCTATTGAGCCGGAAGTTATACTTTCGACCCAAGACATTGACAATGTCGAAGACTTTGTCCAACGCATGAAAGAGATGGACAAGATACAAGGAAAAAAGAAGATATAATCAAACAGTTTGACAGTCCGGGCCCACATAAACAATGTAGCCGATGGGCCCACAGAAATAATAGATTCACTGTTGGAGGGACATATAGGTCCCAGTTTTACTGTACAGTCACTGTACATGGGATCCACTTGGGACCCATTGTTACTGTGCAGAGAATTTTTTTTTCTATATATACGTTTGTTTTCATTTAAGAGAGGAAGGCATTAGGCCCCTTCTCTCTCCTACTCTCTTCTCTCCTCCTTCTCTCTAAGTTTTCTTACATTTTTCTTTTGTAAAACTTTTGTAATCTTTTTTTTTTGTGAATAATAAAATACAGAAAAGTCCAACTTTGGACACCAATACTTGGCCTTGCATTTCGGCCTAAACCCTTTGCTTCCGGGTTCGTCACAGGTGACACTCCTTCTCTTACTCCCAGCAAGGACTATGTCCGGCTAAACTCCATATCTATGTTGAATAACTAACTTCTCTTACATAGCACTATATTAGATCTGGCTTTATTAAAATATAAAGAAATTATTATATAATAGAAAGACTTGGTTATGAGATGGTGTTACAGTCAGATCTAATACTGTTTTAGTGACTCTGTTTTGGTAAGCCAGTTTAATAGCCCGTTTAGATGACTGAAAAGGGCGATCTAGTTCTGGTAAGAACTTCCAAACGAGGGTTCACTAAAATAGTATTTATTGGAATCTCAATAGGACCCTTGCTCGAGTAAAAGATATTTGCATACAGTCAGTAGATTATGTAAGAATTCCTATATATTTTGATTTTTATGTTCCAGCATAAAGGTGCTAAATTAGCTAGATCTATCTGACCGCGCGGACTACCGCCAGTCAGCGAGATCCTGTTGAAATGGTATCAGAGTTTATACTATATGTAATAGATGTGAAGTATTCAACATAGATAGTTCGGAAAAATGGATTTGGGAGAATCCCATTTAGAAAATGATATGTTAGAAGAGGTTGATGTACCTCAAAATTTAGATTTATTAAATAAATGGACTATTCCTAAGATTCCTATAAAAACCATTTATGATTATGGTTGGTTTGATAAAATTTCTTCTAAATAGTTAATAAAAACTACGGAGCAATCTCTTGCTTTAAATTCCTCTGAACAAACTCCAGATGAGCAAGTTTGTATATAATTTGAAGATAATTCTTCTTCTTTTTCTGTTTATAATAGACAGTCATTTTCTGGTACTCATAGCAATAGATTATTGCCTCGAACCAGTAGTCATAGGTTAATGCCTCCTATGCCTTCGCTAATAGCACCGGTTGAATAGGATGGCAACAAAAGTAAATTATTCAAACATTTATATGTATATCTATTATATATTATACAAACTATTCAACTATACATATGAACATATACGTATATTCAATTATTCAAATATTCATATGTATATCTAAATAGATATGTATACTTTTGTAAAATATATAAAAATAAAGTATATAAAGATTGTATAAATTGATTTGATACGATAAGTATAACAAGATGGCAACAAAAGTAAAATATTCAAATATTCATATGTATATTTATTCTATATTTTACAAAATATTTAATTATACATATATGTATAAATAGATTTCATAGATTTCAATACCCCTCGTCAATCTCTTAAATGAGATTTTATCAGCCATTCGAATCAAGAAAATTGTTTAATGGGAAAATCCTAATTAAAACATTATAAATGGGGAAATGGAAGGAAATTAATGTGATTAGATGAAGAAGAAGATAGAAAATTAAATTAAAAAATGAAGGAAATCAAATATACACAACAATTGACGGATTATTCCAAAGAAAATCTTGTGCGGATGTTTAGGAATCATAATGTCGGATGAATAGGGGGAATATTTCTAAAATCTTCTAAAGCTTATCTATTCCTTTCAATTGAAAATCAGCCAAAAAAAGTAGTCAATTATATGAACTCCATAATTAATTACTTTTTCTTATCTTTTTCTAATTTAAATTAAAAGGATATATATGTTTCTTTATTTGTATATGAGGGACCACATAATTAACTACTTTTCCAACTACCTTTAACCATAGAAAGTAATTATTTTAAATATTAACCATGTGAGGTAATTATGATATAAATTTATTTATGCTGTGTAATTTTTCCTTTTTAATTAGGTGGGATGTTATGAACACGGATAGCCCAGAGGCTGACTAAGTTGTTGTGCTTAGGGCTAAGCCACGAAGAGGCCCTATAAGGCTATAATTAGACAACCCAACACTAGATTTTTTTGGGATCCAGGTTGAGTAGAGATAAAAGGGTTGTTGTCGAGGTTTTGGGAATTCGTGCGAATTGTATGGAAGCTTTGGCTTTTCTGTTACTCTCCCATCTCCCTTCTATGGTCTAGTATCTCACCCCCTTCTAGTTACATCTTTGTATGTTAATCTCTCCTTAGTGTTGTAATTACCTTGTTGTTTAGATTCTAAGTTGTAATTTGAGTTTATTGAGTATAAATACATTATGTATTTGTGTTGGAAATTGGTTTGTTCCATGGGTGGGAAGGATAGCCGCTTAACTTATTATATATGGTATTCGGATATTCCCTATCATTCTAATCTTCATATTGTTCCAACACGAGGACCAAATTGAATATAGTAGATGGTATTTTAATTAGGTGAATCATATGATTTTGAGGATTCTGGTTTACACATTCATTTTACAAGAACAAAAAGAGGCCTTCCCTTACTAGTTGGAATAAAAACCTCTAACAACACTCCAAAATACAAATGCTAAAATATCATGGCAGAAGTTGGTCCACTTTGTAATCTGGAAGGAGACCATATTTTGAGAATTTTATCAGTATATAATAAATATTATGAGTACTTTTCAATGAATATACTCTTGCATAAGATTATAAGTTTATTTACTGAAGTATATAGTCTGCAACTATTTTACTACCATAAAGCTTGAGTAATTTAAAATACAAAAAATATATTTAACAAAACAAGCTCGAGTTCATAGGATTGTACAATTAGAATGTACCACCATGAGATTCAAGATAAAATAAATGAAGCAAATCTGATATCTAGACAATAATGCTTAGAAGACACCCGAAAAGCATGAAATAAAAAGTATTATTTTCCTCTATTAATTGTGATCCACCAATCTGCAACATTGATTATGAGAGAAATATTAGAATTTATTGTAATTAGATTTTCTAAAGTGAAAACAGTAGTTTGTACAACCCAAGTGCAAAAACAAAAAAGACAATCTTTACATGAATTCAAAAATTTAGAAAACATTTGCAACAAACAAGTTATTTTGAAACAAAAGTTTCTAGGACATGCTCAACATGCAAGAAGTTGAATCTTGATCTTCTGTAGCATCCCTACAACATTTGAGATCACCGAAGTCTTTCATCTTAAATTGATTACGCATAACATCTTTAGCTGCATTGATCATTGCAGCATTGCTCCCAGTGATGAGCAAGTCATCAACATATACCAGAACAACAACTATGTCATCTCCCTTCTTCAAGGTGAATAAAGAGTAGTATTGTGCACTCTGAGTGAAACCATCTACCAGGAGTGCAGTAGTAACTTAAGGTTTCATTTCCTTGAAGCTTGCTTAAGGCCATACAATGATTTGAGCAGCTTGCAAACTTTAGTCTCCCCTGTCTCTTGAAACCCTCTAGCATTTCCGTATAAACTTCTTCTTCAAGATAACCTTGAAGGAATGCATTGTAGACATCCATTTGATGAAGACACCACCCTCTAGATACTGCCACTGCAATCACTCTTCTAATTGTTACCATCTTTGCAATAGGAGAGTATGTCTCATGATAATCCAACCCCTCCTGTTAGTTGTAGCCCTTGGCCACTAATCTTGCCTTAAACCTCTATACTTCACCATTTGCCAGATATTTGATCTTGTAAATTCACTTGGAACCAACAATGTTCTTTCTCTTAGGTAAACCAACAAGTGTCCATGTGTTGGTATCTTCAAGATCTTGAATCTCCAATTTCATAGCTTCTACCCATCTAGCATCCTTTACAGTCTGCCTGAAATGCTGAGGTTCAACTAAGCTAGAAAAGTTAGCTAAATAACTCTGATATCTACCACTGACCCTACTGTATGATAGGTTGTTGGCCAATGGATGCTTGCAGCTTTGATTTCTAGTAGGAGTTGCATAGTCTTGCATCCAAATAGGTCGTTTAGTGATTCTAGAGGTTCTGCTTGGAGAAGCCTCAGGTAGTGATGGGGTAGGGGTGTCTTTAGTGTTACTATGTGAGCCTGTAGTCATATTATCTACAGTGGCGGAGCCACCTTATGGCTAGGGGGTTCATCCGAACCCCCTTCGGTGGAAAATTATACTATTTATACATTGTTAAAATTATATTTTATGGATATATAGTTGATGTTGAACCCCCTTCGGCTAGTTCGTGTGCTTACTTATTTCAATTTTGAACCCCCTTGGTGAAAATTCTGACTCCGCCACTGATTATCTATATCTGTATCTGGTGTTGCAGTGATGATAAGATTAAGTGCTTCAACAACTGATGGTGGAATGGATGGATCAGCTTACTGGGAAGTATCACAGTCATCTTAAAGAAAGAAATCAGGCATGTCTACACCTGTTTTTGAAACATCTGCAGTCAGCATTTGAGACTGCAATTGTGCAAAAGGGAAAAATCTTGTTGAAATGCGATATCCTTGCTAACAAACAGCCTTTTAGTGTGAATATCTAGCAATAAGTAGCCTTTTGTGACTCAGAATACCCCACGAAGCAGGATGTGCTCTTTCAAAGAATTTGTCTCCTCATGGAACTACTGTGGCATAACACAGACAACCTATGACTTCCAAGTGAGATAACTTAGGCACCTTGGCAAATAGAAGTTCAAAAGAACTTCTATCAGCTAGAACTGAAGAAGGTATCCTATTCAACAACTAGACAACAACTTTCACACAAAGACCCCAGAACCTTATAGGCAAAATAGGCAAATGAGACTGAAATCTAAGAGCACTGTTATGTTTAATATCTGCCTATGCTTCCTCTCCACAACACCGTTCTATTATGGTGTATGGGGACAACTGCATTGATACAAGATACTTAGAGATGGGAATAATGTCCCACATTCTGAATTAATAAATTCCGTGGCATTATCAGATCTCATTGTCTTAATCAATAGTCCAAACTGTGTTTTAATCATAGAAATGAAAGTCTTAATTGCGACTATTGTCTTAGACTTAAGTTGCAACAGATAAACCCAAGTATACATACTATAATCATCCACCGCAATTAAGAAATAACACTTTTTATTAAAGGTAGGAATCTTATAAGGTCCTCAGAGATCCATATGTACAAGCTCAAAGCAAATAAGATGATATAGAGTCACTAGTAGGAAATGAGAGTCTAGTTTGTTTAGATAATCAACAAACTGTACATTTATTAAGAACTTCTACATCCTTATTATTCTTCAAGGTGTCCAAAACCTCAAAAACCTGTGATACTGGATGTCCAAGTCTCTTATGCCAAAGAGTGCAACTCTGCAATCATACTTCTACAACCATATTGTGACGAATGTGACCTGCATTTTCATTTTTTCTCTCCATTCACTCCTAAATATATATAAACCTCATTATTCTCTACCAATCCCCTTCACCATGCCACTGAAGAGGTCTCGAAAGACACAAAAGTCAGGATAAAAGAAAACAAAACAAGATAATTCCTTGGTTATCTTAGCTATAGACAACAAATTTAACTTAAACTTTGGCACAAAAAGAACATCCTTGATAACTTCATTCACAAATATGTAAGCTTCACTAGTATATGATATCTCAACCTCAGCACCAGTGGGTAAATGTAATCTCGCTATATGGCTTGGAATTAAACCTTTCCCATCTTTGAATACAGTGTTATTTGTAGACACATGATGTGTAGCACCTGAATCCACAATCCAGCGTTGTGAACAATTATTGGACAAAAAATAAGTAGTGATACCTGTCATGATGACCTACTTCATCTCCTTAGTGTCTTTGTTCAGCATATTCATGATTTGATTATATTCTCCTTCTATGAAAGCATGCCCCTTAGCCATCAAATTAGGAGTCATATCATGACTGTTGTAGCAATGTCATTGTGATGTCCAGTAACCACATTAGTATTGTGTTGTTGTGCATTTGTGGTATGTGTTTGTCCCCCTACACCACTAAGGTATCCATGTCCTACACTTCCATTACCACTAGAATAGGACTTGTAATTGCCAGTGTTATATCCTGATTTCTTTCTTTGCTTCCAATATGTAGGGTAACCTATCAGTTTATAACAATTTTCCTTGGTGCAGGCTGTGAAATGAAAATATTCACACTTTCTTCCCTTATAGTTTGAACTACCCTGACCATAGTTACCTTGATTTCTATTGACTTGCATATCTAGTGGTTCTGACTTGTCATGCATAACAATCATACATGATGAGTATTGAATTTCATCCTCTATTATCATGACATATGCCTGGTTAATAGTAGGAATCACTCCCTTCAACAGAATCTGTCTACGAGCCTAATCATAGGACTCATTTAAACCACTCAAAACTGTATCAATCTCAATTGATACAAATGATCCACATACTCCTTTGACTTAGGACAATTACAACTAGGATTTGGGACTAAAGCATCATATTCACCCCATAAATTCTTCACCTTCATAAAGTAAACTGAGAGTGAATCTTTACTTTGTGAAAGTGTGTTGATTTCTCGATGTAGCTGATAAATGCGCATTCTATTCACCTTATCAAATCGTTCCTTAGATCCTCTCAAACTGCAATTGCACTGTAGCATACACAATTTCACTAAGTAAATCTTCACTAGCCGTATTCATGATCCAGTAAAGAACAATAGCATTGCACGTCTCCCATTCTTCATGAAGCTCATCTCTATACAACGCTCTGCTACAAGCTCCAGTAACAAAGCCATACTTCCTCTTGCCTAAAAGTGCAATTCACATCGATCATCGATTGCCTCCACAAGCTATTGTTTTCAGATCCAACCAATTTGATATACACTAATACTGTACTTGAACTATCTGATGCACTGATGTAAAAAATGTCATTTTGATCAATTTTGAGAGACGCCATTGCTGAATTCTCAAAGTCGCAATGAGATACAAACACCTAGGTTTCATTTCTAGGAAAAATGGATATCAAAAAATACTCAAAATATGCACGAAATATACTTGAAAACTACATGAAATCTACTTCCATTTCTCTAATACCATGTGAAAATGAGCATTACTGCTCAAGCATCCGTTGAAGAATGCAGAGAAAACAGATAAGAAGGAAAAAAGGACAAAACTTTATTGATCTTTTTCTTAAGTGCTCAGTACAATGATCCAGCTATTTATAGAGCCTGGAGAGAGGGAAAGTGAGCTGCAAAATATCTCATCAAAGCAGCTCACTTCCATCTTAATGCAAGCTCAACCTAACAACCTAACAATTAACTAACTAACCAACAAGCTAGCTAGCTAATTGAACAGTAAAAACTGTAAAATGAAAACAGTTAAAACAATTGCTACTTCTACTACATAATACACAATGTGATGCTCATATTGTGTAAGAATAATCCTTACTTGTGGACCAAGCTTACTTGTGGCTCAAGTTTACTTGTTGCCCAAGTATACTTGTCACCCAAGTAATAATAAGCTTACTTGTGGCTCAAGTTTACTTATTACCTAAGTATACTTGTGACCCATGTAATAATAAGCTTACTTGTGGCCCATGTCTACTTGTGGCTCAAGTTTACTTGTTGCCTAAGTATACTTGTGACCCAAGTAATGTCCAAAATTAAAGAATAAATCTTGTTCGTAGATCGGTTACTTGATAGACGTATCAGATTAAGTCTTAACCTCTATAAATTAATCCTCCCTCCACCCATTAAGGTCATCACATATTCTCTACATCTTCTCCATCACTAAAGATTGTGTTGACATAAGGCTATGACAAGGAGGTAGAAACCAATTTTTACTAACGCTTCCGCTTCTCCGTAATGATGTCTTCCGCGTCAGGTATGTTTTCTATGAGGTGTCTATGTAAGATTATCGTGCTCAAGATCCTGATATTCATTAAAGTTTAAGCTTACATGTGGTATCAAAGAGAGGTTGTTTGAACCGATAATCTTCATAATTATGAATAATATGAACAGTTGTTGTTATGAATCAGTCTTGCGAAACTTATGTTTGTTGAAATGGTATTGGACTGCTTATGTTTGTAACAAATGTATGTCGGCAGCTTGTTCATACTTACAATGGCTGACTTATGATGAAGAATAAATAAATATATAAATAAAGCCTAAGGACTTTTAACATATGTTCTGGGAATGAATTTTTTGGCGAATTTATTCCATAACGCATGAGGAGTCATTAATGACCATTTAAGTTTTGGTTTCTTATGTTTTCTTAGTGTTCTTCAAGGTTATTAAGTTTAAGTTTAAATTTTAAGCTTACTGTCGAATATTAAGTCTACTGTTAAGTTGTGTTTTATAGTAGAATAATTTTGTGATTTGACTAATGTATAGTACTTGAACAATTAAGTTGATGGAGTTCTATTAACAAAGTTAATTTGTAAAAATTCTGGCAACTTTAGTTTCACATCATATAATGCTTACTATGATTGTTTTATATTGTGCAACAATTAAAGTGGTCTTACAATAAGTAATAAATAATATGTGTGTACTAAAGTGATGTAGTTTGTTAGTCACCAAAGTGGCCAAACTAGAATATTTAATGTTCACACACATAATATTTATGATCACTTGATGCATGTATTATGTTTCTATAGTTTGTTAGACACCAAACTAGTCAAACTAGAATGTTTAAAGTTATATACATGCATAAAATTTTAAGAAATTATGTGTGCATTTATATTCATATAGTTTGTTAGTCACCAAAGTGGCCAAACTAGTATGGTTAAGAAAAATATGCATACATAAAATTGTCATTTATCCATGAAACTAATGAAATGCCTACTATTGAAAATAAATGGACAAATGAATTCTCACTATTGCAAGAACTTAAGGATTTACCTAAGGTAGATCAATTGTTCTATGAATAGTGGATATTATGAGGTAAATTAATATTCTTTAGTCGAATATATATTGTATATCCAAAGATGTCATATATGTTTGGTTAAAAATAATTAATTACCTATTAAACTTGAAAAAATGGCATTTAAATTATGATAGTGTATTGTAGTATCTACCCAAAGGAGAATTACGATATTTGTTATTGTTTTGTTGAATCCAATTTGTGAGCATGTATATCTAGTTTGCAGTTATCCATCTTCTTGCGCTTGCTTCCTCTGTTACCGTGTTTAATGGATTGAACTTCTCTAAATGGTATGAACAAGTCCAATTCCACTTAGGTGTGATGGATCTTGACTTGACTATGCTGAATGATAAACCTATTGCTATTATTGATACGAGCAATGAGGATATGAAGTCTTTCCATAAAGCATGGAATGCTCTAACAGATTGAGCCTTATGTTTGTGCGAATGATTATTGCTAACAACATTAAGAGTATTATTCCACAAACAGAAAGTGTCAAGAAATACCTGAAATTTGTGGAAGAACATTTTCGTTCTGCTGATAAGTCTCTGGCTGGTATATTAATGGCTGAACTCATGACCACAAAATTTGATGGGTCGTGTAGTATGCAAAATCATATTATGGAGATGGCTAACATTGCAGCAAAACTTCAGACCTTGGGGATGAAAATGGATGACACCTTCTTGGTTCAATTTATTCTGAACTCATTACCTCCCAAGTATGGACGATTACAAATTAACTATAACACTATTAAGGATAAGTGGGATGTTAATGGATTGTCCAGTATGCTTACTCAGGAGGAGTCAAGACTTAAGAAACAAGAAGGTCATTCCATTAACCTCATGGGTCAAGGAGTTGGTAAAGGACTTGAGGTGAAGGCCAACAAGTGTAAGAAAAAGAAAGCACCTACTAAAGTTTAATAGGATGTTAGTAAGGAACTCAAGGCAGATGTGTGTCATTTCTGTAAAAAAGAAAGGACACTATCAGAAAGATTGCCAGAAACGTAAAATTTGGTTCGAAAAGAAAGGTACATATAATGCTTTTGTATATTTCAAATCAAATTTAGTAGAAGTTCTTAATAATACTTGGTGGCTTGATTTTGGTGCAACTATTCATGTATCCAGTATGTTGCAGGGATTAATTACGATCTAAACTGCAAATTTAAATTTAAGTTTGGACATGGATGTTTCAATTTATATAAGAATGTTAATTTATGGTTCTGATGTTCTTATTGATGGATCATACAGATTGAAACTCGATAATGTTTTTTTTTTCTGAATCCCTTCTTGATTTTCATCAAAATGTTGGAATTAAACGTAGTTCACTGGATGAAAGTTCTGCTTACTTATGGCACAGACATTTGGTCATGTATCCAAAGAAACATTGCAGAGATTGGTAAAGAATGAGATTCTCCAGGATCTAAATTTTACTGATCTTGATATATGCTTGGAATGCATTAAGGGAAAGCAAATCAAGCATACTAAGAAAGGTTCCACAAGAAGCACTTAGCTTCTTAAAATCATACACACTGATATTTGCGGACCCTTTGATGCTCCATCCTTTAGTGGAGAAAAATACTTTATCACTTTTATCGACGATTTTTCATGTTATGGATATATCTATTTGTTAAAATAAAAATCTCAAGCGATGGACGCTCTCAAAGTGTACGTCAATAAGGTTGAAAGACAATTAGATAGAAAAGTGAAAATTATTAGGTCAGATAGAGGTGGTTAATATTGTGGAAAATATGATGGATCGGAATAATGTCCAGGTCCATTTGCAAAGTTCCTCGAGGAACATGGCATATGTGCATAGTATACTATATCAGGAACACCTCAACAAAATGGTGTTGCAGAAAGGCGTAATCGAACACCTATTGATATGGTTTGGAGTATAATCTGTAATTCCTCATTACCCAAATCATTGTGTATGTACGCTCTTGAAACCACTGCATATTTATTAAATAGGATTCCTAGTAAGGCAGTTCCAAAGTCCTTTTTTAAACTATGGACTGGAAGCAAACCTAGTTTAAGGCACCTGTATGTTTGGGGTTGTCCAGCGGAAGCTAGAGTTTATAATCCACATGAAAAGAAATTAGATTCTAGAACAGTAAGTGGTTACCTCATTGGTTACCCTGAGAAATCTAAAGGGTATAGGTTTTACCGTCCAAATCATAGTTCGAGAATTGTTGAAACCAGTAATGCAAGATTCTGTCACGCCCCGAATCCCATCGAGACATGATTGGCACCCGTAGCCGATAAGGCCCGAGAGAACCAACCTTTGCCTATGTCCAATCATATGCATATCATAATCATAACCACCATTACGTAAGAACATCAAAGACGAATAACGAAAAATATGGGACATATATATATATATATACATATGAAACTTGGCCGTTGAGGCCATCCAGTCAACACAACATATGCCTTTAACAATGATACACCCACATTCGTCTACAAAAGCCTCTAACAAGAGCATTGACCAAAATGAACCATAAGTCGGGACAAGTCCCCGCTTTACACAACATGTACATAACCAAAACATATATACACTCTGACTCGGAGAAGCCCCGAATTAGCTGGAGCTCACCAAAGAACCGCTAACACTGTCAATCTACTGGGGAGGCCTACTGGTACCTGCGCCTGCAGCAAGTAAGGTAAATTCCCCGAGAGGGGTTAGTACGAAATAAGTACTGAGTATGCAAGGCTCAGATGAAACTGTACAATACATGAATATTTCAATGAACTCAGAACATATGAATAATCAATGTAAGTAAGTCACCATTTTACATTTTGGGAAACCATGTGAATTCCTTTCATTACTTTCTTTGTTTTCTTTACTTCAATGCTTGCTTGTCAATACATGTGTTACAATGTACCCGGGCCCCTACTGATCAGTGGGTTTTTACATGACTTATCGTCATATTGGGATTGGGTCGAGCTAGGCTTATGCCCCTAAGACCTCCCACCCATAAATCAATGCCTCGGGATCGGGTCGAGCTAGGCTTATGCCCCTAAGACCTGCCACCCATAAATCTATACATCGGGATCGAGTCGAGCTAGGCTTATGCCCCTAGACTTGCCACCCATACTTGATCATTGACCACATTTGTATTACTTTATTCATTACTTTGAGATTGATACTAGGATAGTCATAACATCACTTTGAACTTTGGAACATAACATTATTGGAAACCTTGAATCATTAACCAATGAGTGAGAGACATGTGAATAACTTGGCAACATAACATTATTAGAATCATAACACCATGGGAACTATTGGACAATAATCTATGAACAAGAGACATAAGTATAATCACTAATGGAACATTGGAACATAACATTGTTTGGGCTTTTGGAACATTAACCATGATTATGAGACATAAGACTCACAAATGATCCATGAGTAGGAAATATATGGCAATGACTATTGATAAACGGATATAGGATACCTTAGCACATTTCGGGATAGGACTAGTGAAATAGCAATGTGGATACCATTTACCGCAGAAAGATACGGACAGAGTAACCTTACATACCTCGTACTCTCAATACGGATATACAATCCTAGATGTGCATACAATAGTCCCGCTCCTTCTCTATGTGTCACTCTACAACACAAATACATAACGGAATTCACATTAACCAACAACTACTTTACAAATGCATATAACATCAATGGGGTACATGCTTGCCTTGAAACATGTCATTTCCCCTTGACAAAACCATTGATAGAATCATTATTCCAAAAATCCTTCAATATTCCCAACATTGACCAATACATGATAATCAATATATTTCACCATAACACTTCTCTTTTACACCTTCTTATCCACACCACATCACAAACAATCCATCAATTCACCTTAATACACTTCATAACACATATCGGCCAAAATCCCACAATTTACACTTATAGACAAGAACAAGTTTAACAAAAAAAATAACACCATATATGTTCATATTTTGTCCATACCATTCTCTTTCATCAAAGGCACAAGTCCTAATTCAAGTTCAAATCCCATGGATCACAAATCTTATACAAAAGCACAAAGTACCATGTCCAACATTTCCAAGCACAACCAACATGATTTACATACTCTTTCATGCATATAGTATATTAATCCATGAGAATAAATACTTACCAAGGCTTGGAATAGGATGATCTTGCTCCAAGATGAACTTTGAGTTCTTTAGGGTTTGAGAGAAATGATAGAGAAAATATCTTAAAAGGCATGGGAATTCCAAAATGAAGAAAATCTGATTTTTGGACCTATTTATAGTCCTTGGGTCATCCTTAGCCATTCTTGGAATTAAATTCCATTTTTGACTAAGTCAATAGAAGATTGGGTCATGTGACCTATGTATTTTGCCTTATTTTGGGCTTTTCTTGAGCCCAAATCACTTAACCCAATAAAATCAATAATTTCTCGTGGTTAAGTCATCTTATACGTATTAAAATAATATTCCCACTCATGCTATTCATATCTGTAGACTCATTCCCAAAACCAAGTGATTCTAGCCACGTTTGGCTTATTTTGACCTTAAGGGCAAAACTGTCATTTTGACCTTAAGGGCAAAACTGTCATTTTGACCCCAGATTCGTTCTCGAGTAATTTTATCATACCAATGTAATATGTCATTCATTTCATGTATATACTCGTGGTTGTAGAAGAAACGTGGCGAAAATAGGCTCAATACGACCCCGGATACCCTTGGGACTTAGAAATTTCCAACTTTCGAAAAAGTGGAAAACCCAAGGTGGCACGCCCCTGGGCGCGCCAACTTACTGCCTCTGGACTAAAAATTTTAGTCCAGAGTGGCGTGTCATGGTCCCAAACGCGCCCCTTACTTAGTTTTTTCGAAAATTTCATTTTTCGACTCCTCTTCGCGGGTTTGGTTAGATACTTTAAGTCCTATTCTTTAACTCACTTCCTAACCTTAATATACTTTGTTTAGAGGTCTTCTTAGCCTCGTTTTGAACCCCACAAATGTGCCATGAAAATTTCAAAACACCCTCTATGCAAGTTTAATCACACAACAAGAGCCAAATTCAATTATCTCACCAATAACATTACCAAATGCATACTTATAGCTCTCGAGACCTTTGTAAATATTATTTAATGTCATCAAGTAGGGTTAGGAACGTACGGGGTGTTACATTCTTCCCCCCTTAGGAACATTCATCCTCGAATGTTAACAATCTCCCTTCAATTACAACAATTGCATCTTTATATTAGCATATAATGTACATAAACACTTAAGGCTCAGGAATACTTACTTGTCATTGTTCCATTTCCGCACTTTGAACTTCCTCATTCACTTGAAATAGATGGGGATACTTGGATTTCATCATCTCTTCCGCTTCCCATGTGATTTCCTCTACTTGTTGGTTTCGCTAAAGGACTTTCACGGAAGCTATGTCTTTATTCCTCAATCTTTTCACTTATCGATCTAGGATTGCAATGGGTACCAATTCATAAGTAAGACCCTCTGTAACTTGAACATCTTCAATGGGAACAATACGAGATGGATCTCCTATGCATTTTCAAAGCATCGAAACATGAAATACGGGGTGGACGGAAGAAAGTTCTTGAGGTAGGGCTAATTCATAAGCAACTTGCCCAAATCTTCTAATAACTTCATATGGGCCTATGTAAGGTGGACTCAATTTCCCTTTCTTTCCCAACTGCATTACCCCTTTCATCGGTGACACCTTTAAAAACACCCAATCACCTATGGAAAATTCAAGACCTCTTCTTCTAACATCCGCATACGACTTGTGAAGACTTTGAGCCGTTTGTAACCGTTGTTGGATCACCTTCACCTTTTCCATAGCCTGATGAACGATATCTGGCCCAAGTAAAGCAGTTTCACCTGCTTCAAACCATCCTATTAGTGATCTACATTTCCTTCCGTACAAAGCTTCATAAGGTGCCATTTTATTACTTGAATGATAGCTATTGTTATACACAAATTAAATAAGAGGCAAATGGTCATCCCAACTGCCTTGAAAATCTAACGTACAAGCTCGTAGCATATCTTCAAGTGTCTGAATAGTACGTTCTGCTTGTCCATCAGTCTGAGGATGGAAAGACGTACTCAAATTCACACGTGTACCCAAACTCTGCTGGAAAGACCTCCAAAAGTGCACCGTGAACTGTGCTCCTCTGTCTGATATAATGGAAAGTGGAATACCATGCAATCGTACTATCTCTTTCACATACAACTTCGCATAATCCTCAGCTGTGTAGGTCGTCTTGACCGGTAGGAAATGCGCTGACTTGGTAAGCCTGTCCACTATAATCCATATAGAATCAAACTTCCACAATGTACGAGGCAAACCCGTAATGAAATCCATATTAATCATATCCCATTTCCAGACTGGAAGATTAATACATTTCATGTAACCTCCTGGTTTCTGATGCTCTACTTTCACTTGTTGACAATTAGGGCATTGAGCAACAAACTCTGCAATGTTCTTTTTCATATTTCCCCACCAATACACTTCTTTTAATTCATGATACATTTTAGTAGCACCCGGATGAATAGAATAGCGCGAATGATGTGCCTCTGTCATAATTCGTGTCCTCAGCTCATCTACATCCGGTACACATAATCTCCCTTGACATTGAAGTACCCCTTCCTGCGTAAGATCAAATGCCTTTGTTAAATCCTGTTGTACATTTTCCTTTAGCTGCAATAACATAGAATCCGCAAACTGCTTCTCTTTCACTTCAGTTATTAAGGAGGATTCTGCTGCATTCTGCACAATAACTCTATCATCTGAGGATTCAATAAGGCGAACTCCCAAGCTGGCTAATTGATGCAAATCTTTGATTAGCTCACGCTTTTCATTCAACTGACCACTAGTGCTTTCTACTGCCTTACGGCTCAATGCATCAGCTACTACATTTGCTTTGCCTGGGTGATAAAGAATATCAATGTCATAATCTTTTAAAAGCTCCAACCACCTTAGTTGACTCAAATTGAGTTCCTTCTGCTTAAAAAGATATTGCAAGCTTTTGTGATCTGTATAGATGTCAACATGAACCCCATATAAATAATGACGCCTTATCTTTAAAGCAAAAACTACCGCTGCCAATTCAAGATCATGTGTGGGATAGTTTTTCTCGTGTGGCCGCAACTGTCGTGAGGCATATGCTATGACATTACCATGTTGCATCAACACACATCCGAGGCCAACCCCGGAAGCATCACAATATACAACATAACCTTCGGTACCTTCGGGAAGCACTAAAACTGGTGTGGAGGTTAATTTATCTTTCAACTTTTGGAAGCTTTTCTCACATGCGTCATTCCACTGAAATTTTACCGCCTTATGTGTAAGCTTTGTCAACGGTGCTGCAATAGAGGAAAAACCTTCCACAAACCTTCTGTAATACCCTGCCAGTCCAAGAAAACTACGAATTTCTGTGGGTGTCGTAGGTCTTGGCCAATTTTTCACTGCTTCAATCTTTTGGGTATCAACCTGTATGCCTTCATCTGATACAATGTGACCCAAGAACGCGACTGATTTCAACCAAAACTCACATTTGGAGAACTTTGCATACAACTTCCATTCACGAAGAATCTGTAACACTTGTTGTAAGTGATTAGCATGGTCCTCCGGTGATCTTGAATAAACTAGGATGTCATCTATGAATACCATGACGAACACGTCCAAAAGTGGCTTAAACACCCTACTCATCAAATCCATGAACACAGCTGGAGCATTTGTTAGTCCAAATGACATAACTAAAAATTCATAATGACCATACCGTGTTCGGAAAGCTGTCTTGGGTACATCTTCTTCTCTAACTCTGACTTGATGGTAACCCGACCTCAAGTCGATCTTTGAAAAACACCTGGCACCCTGTAACTGATCAAACAAATCATCAATGCGAGGGAGGGGATATTTGTTCTTGATCGTTACCTTATTCAATTGCCGATAGTCAATGCACATTCTTAAGGTGCCATCTTTCTTTCGCACAAATAACACCGGTGCACCCCACGGGGACATACTAGGCCTAATGAAGCCCTTGTCCAGCAAATCTTTCAACTGCTCCTTCAATTCACGCAGTTCTGCTGGAGCCATCCTATATGGAGGAATAGAAATAGGCTGAGTGCCCGAAATCACATCAATGCCAAATTCTACTTCCTGTAGTGGGGGTAAACCTGGAAGATCCTCTGGGAATACATCTAGAAATTCATTGACCATCGGGACCGACTGCGGAGTTAGTGGTTCCACATCATTATCTTTCACCCGTACTAGGTGACATATGTATCCCTTGGCAATCATTTTTCTGGCTTTCAAATAGGAAATAAATCTTCCTCGTGGTGCCCCTACCTTACCCTGCCATTCAAGAATATTTTCTTGCGGAAAACAAAATTGTACCTTCTTGGCCCGGCAATCTACCGTAGCATAACAAGAGGCCAACCAATCCATTCCCATGATCACATCAAAATCCACCATGTCTAGTTCAATGAGATCGGCCAATGTATCATGACCACACACAGTTACCACACAGTTACGATATACTCTCTTTGCAACAATATATTCACCAACCGGTGTAGACACTTCAATTGATTTAATTAATAATTCTGGTGCCTTTGCAAATTTCGCAGCAACCAATGGGGTAACATAGGAAAATGTAGAACCTGGGTCAATTAGTGCATATACATTATGTGAGAATATGGATAATGTACCTGTGACAACATCAGGGGAAGCCTCTGAATTCTGGCGGTCCACCAAAGCATAAGTGTGGTTCTAGACCCCGCTAGTACTGGCTGCTCCCCTGGCACCTCTACCACAGCCAATAGGTTGCACCCCTCGACCCAGTGAAGGAACCGATGCTGATAATTTAATAGCCGACCCAGCTGGTCGTGCTATACCACCCATGCTCCGCTGTGGACAATCCCTCGTTATATGCCCCGGTATACCACACCAAAAGCAGACATTCGTTCCTGACCGACATGTACCTGTGTACATACGCCCGCAGTGCTGACACTGCTGACGAGAAAAACCTGCTGCCTGTGACCCATGAACTCCGCTACTCTGCCCCGATGGACCACCCCTAGACCCTCGAAACTGAGAATAAGCTCCTGCCATGGAATGAAAAAATGATGGTCTAGGGAACATACGAGGCCTAGATCCTCTTTAGGACATCATAGGTGGTCCCATAGGTTTAGCCCTTTTGGACTGTCCCCTGTCAAACTCATGCACTCTTCTCCTTTGTCGTTGGTCTTCCATTTTCTGAGCGAAGGCCTGAATTCTCGCTATATCCATGTCTTTGTTCAAGGCAGCAATAGTGCAATCCCGTACCAAATATGGCTCTAGTCTATCCACGTATCTATGGACCCTGTCTGTCATCGTAGCCACCACATTTGGCGCATATCTCGCCAAGGAATTAAATTGCAAGCTATATTCTCTGACACTCAAATTTCCCTGACGTAGATTTAGGAACTGATCCGCACGTGCCTCACGGATCTCATAGGGCAAGTAATGATCAAGGAAAGCAATTTTAAACTCTTCCCACGTAGGTGGATGTGCACCAATATCACGGGATTTCTTTCAATCCTCGTACCATAATATCGCCTCTCCTTTCAGCCTATACGCAGCAAGTTCGACTGTTTCGACCCCTGTCACATGCATAACTTCCAAGGCCCTCTGAATTTGATCCACGAAGTCCTGTGGATCTGCTTTTGGATCTGACCCAGTGAATATAGGAGGGTCAAGTTTTAAGAAATCCTGTGTCCTGCGACTTGCCATTCTAGCCGCATCATCATCATGTGTCATGGCACCAGCTCGTCCTTGACTCTGGGCTGCTACTAACTGTGTCAACATATGTACAACATTTCTAAGATCCTGGTCCTTAGTATTGACTGGTGGTTCTACAGGTACGCTTCTCCTACTCGACTCTTCTGGTATAGAGGGAGTGGAGGAAGCTCGTGACACAAACTCAGGCTCAGTCTCGCCTTGATTAACTTGATCAGGTGGTTGTATACTGGTTCCTTCACCAGCAATTCTATCAATCCTCTTACTTTTACCGTGACCTCTTCTAGTGTTCGACATTTTGACTATACCAAAGAAAAACAATTACCAAGATCAGATACAATGCAACTTACAATATTGGCTTTATTGCACGATATAGAATGAAGAAAAGAAACAACATCCTAAATGTCCCGTAGCCTCCAACTTATAAATGTGGTGCACAACACATTGATAAGTAAGACTCTACTCAGACACGGCTTGGTAGACACCCTTAGAACAACCTGGCTCTGATACCACTTTGTCATGCCCCAAATCCCATCGAGACATGATTGGCACCCGTAGCCGATAAGGCCCGAGAGAACTAACCTTTGCCTATGTCCAATCATATGCATATTATAATCATAACCACCATTACGTAAGAACATGAAAGACGAATAACGGAAAACATGAGACATATATATCTATATATATACATATGAAACTTGGCCGTTGAGGCCATCCAGTCAACACAACATAGGCCTTTAACAATGATACACCCACATTCGTCTACAAAAGCCTCTAACAAGAGCATTGACCAAAATGAACCATAGGTCGGGACAAGTCCCCGCTTTACACAACATGTACATAACCAAAACATATATACACTCTGACTCAGAGAAGCCCCAAATTAGCTTGAGCTCACCAAAGAACCGCTAACACTGGCAATCTACTGGGGAGGCCTACTGGTACCTGCGCCTACAACAAGTAAGGTAAATTCCCCGATAGGGGTCAGTACGAAATAAGTACTGAGTATGCAAGGCTCAGATGAAACTGTACAATACATGAATATTTCAATGAACTCAGAATATATGAATAATCAATGTAAGTAAGTCACCATTTTACATTTTGGGAAACCATGTGAATTGCTTTCATTACTTTCTTTGTTTTCTTTACTTCAATGCTTTGCTTGTCAATACATGTGTTACAATGTACCCGGGCCCCTACTGATCAGTGGGTTTTTACATGACTTATCGTCATATTGGGATCGGGTCGAGCTAGGCTTATGCCCCTAAGACCTGCCACCCATAAATCAATGCCTCGGGATCGGGTCGAGCTAGGCTTATGCCCCTAAAACCTGCCACCCATAAATCAATACATCGGGATTGAGTCGAGCTAGGCTTATGCCCCTAGACTTGCCACCCATACTTGGTCATTGACCACATTTGTATTACTTTATTCATTACTTTGAGATTGATACTAGGATAGTCATAACATCACTTTGAACTTTGGAACATAACATTATTGGAAACCTTGAATCATTAACCAATGAGTGAGAGACATGTGAATAACTTGGCAACATAACATTATTAGAATCATAACACCATGGGAACTATTGGACAATAATCTATGAACAAGAGACATAAGTATAATCACTAATGGAACATTGGAACATAACCTTGTTTGGGCTTTTGGAACATTAACCATGATTATGAGACATAAGACTCACAAATGATCCATGAGTAGGAAATATATGGCAATGACTATTGATAAACGGATATAGGATACCTTAGCACATTTCGGGATAGGACTAGTGAAATAGCAATGTGGATACCATTTGCCGCAGAAAGATACGGACAGAGTAACCTTACATACCTCGTACTCTCAATACGGATATACAATCCTAGATGTGCATACAATAGTCCCGCTCCTTCTCTATGTGTCACTCTACAACACAAATACATAACAGAATTCACATTAACCAACAACTACTTTACAAATGCATATAACATCAATGGGGTACATGCTTGCCTTGAAACATGTCATTTCCCCTTGACAAATCCATTGATAGAATCATTATTCCAAAAATCCTCCAATATTCCCAACATTGACCAATACATGATAATCAATA
This sequence comes from Capsicum rhomboideum, assembly GCA_031232105.1. Taxonomy (NCBI): domain Eukaryota; kingdom Viridiplantae; phylum Streptophyta; class Magnoliopsida; order Solanales; family Solanaceae; genus Capsicum; species Capsicum rhomboideum. The sequence goes on along the minus strand of CP124709.1, from coordinate 134,808,908 downwards.
CATTTCACCATAACACTTCTCTTTTACACCTTCTTATCCACACCACATCACAAACAATCCATCAATTCACCTTAATACACTTCATAACACATATCGGCCAAAATCCCACAATTTACACTTATAGACAAGAAGAAGTTTAACAACAAAAATAACACCATATATGTTCATATTTTGTCCATACCATGCTCTTTCATCAAAGGCACAAGTCCTAATTCAAGTTCAAATCCCATGGATCACAAATCTTATACAAAAGCACAAAGTACAATGTCCAACATTTTCAAGCACAACCAACATGATTTACATACTCTTTCATGCATATAGTATATTAATCCATGATAATAAATACTTACCAAGGCTTGGAATAGGATGATCTTGCTCCAAGATGAACTTTGAGTTCTTTAGGGTTTGAGAGAAATGATAGAGAAAATATCTTAAAAGGCATGGGAATTCCAAAATGAAGAAAATCTGATTTTTGGACCTATTTATAGTCCTTGGGTCATCCTTAGCCATTCTTGGAATTAAATGCCATTTTTGACTAAGTCAATAGAAGATTGGGTCATGTGACCCATGTATTTTGCCTTATTTTGGGCTTTTCTTGAGCCCAAATCACTTAACCCAATAAAATCAATAATTTCTCGCGGTTAAGTCATCTTATACGTATTACAATAATATTCCCACTCATGCTATTCATATCCGTAGACTCATTCCCAAAACCAAGTGATTCTAGCCACGTTTGGCTTATTTTGACCTTAAGGGCAAAACTGTCATTTTGACCCCAGATTCGTTCTCGAGTAATTTTATCATACCAATGTAATATGTCATTCATTTCATGCATATACTCGTGGTTGTAGAAGAAACGTGGCGAAAATAGGCTCAATACGACCCCGGATACCCTTGGGACTTAGAAATTTCCAACTTTCAAAAAAGTGGAAAACACAAGGTGGCACGCCCCTGGGCGCGCCAAATTACTGCCTCTGGACTAAAAATTTTAGTCCAGAGCGGCGTGGCACTGTCCCAAACGCGCCCCTTACTTTGTTTTTTTGAAAATTTCATTTTTCGACTCCTCTTCGCGGGTTTGGTTAGATACTTCAAGTCCTATTCTTTAACTCACTTCTTAACCTTAATATACTTTGTTTAGAGGTCTTCTTAGCCTCGTTTTGAACCCCACAAATGTGCCATGAAAATTGCAAAACACCCTCTATGCAAGTTTAATCACACAACAAGAGCCAAATTCAATTATCTCACCAATAACATTACCAAATGCATACTTATAGCTCTCGAGACCTATGTAAATATTATTTAATGTCATCAAGTAGGGTTAGGAACGTACGGGGTGTTACAGATTCATTGAGAATGGTGAAGTTAGTGGGAGTGTTGAACGACAAAGAGTGGAAATAAATAAGGTAAGGGTGAATGTTCCATTACCCATGAATGTTCCTACTTCCACACCAATAACACATCAAGAAGGAACTAACTCACAAATATTTGACACAAATGAACCACAAATAGTGTCGTTAAGAAGATCTCAAAAAGAAAGAAAATCAGCCATTTCAGATGATTATGTGGTTTATTTGCAAGTGTCAGATTTTGACATTGGACTTAATAAAGATCCGGTTTCATTTTCACAGGCCATAGAAAGCACTGAGTCTGATAAATGAATTGATGCCATGAAAGAAGAGTTAAAATTCATGGAATACAACAAAGTCTGGGATCTCGTTGAATTGCCAGAAAATTCTAAAAGAATAGGGTGTAGATAGGTCTTTAAGACCAAATGCGATTTAAATGGCAATATTGAATGATATAAGGCCAGACTTGTTGCCAAGGGTTATACTCAGAAAGGAGGCATTGATTATAAAGAGACATTTTCACCGGTCTCGAAGAAAGACTCATTGAGAATTATTCTCGCTTTGGTAGCTCATTATGATTTAGAGTTACATCAAATGGATGTGAAAACTGCCTTTATTAATGGAGATCACAAGGAGGAAGTTTATATGGACCAACCAGAGGGTTTCAAAATTAAAGAAAAAAGTCAATAGTGTGTAAGATGAAGAAGTCAATATATGGACTCAAACAAGCCTCACGACAATAGTATATAAAGTTTAATGATACCATAACATCTTTTGGATTTAAGGAGATCACCGTTGATTGGTGTATATACCAAAAGATCAGTGGAAGCAAGTTTATATTTTTAGTCCTGTATGTTGACGACATTTTACTTGTAGCTAATGATTTAGGCATATTGCGTGAGACAAAAGATTTTCCCTCTATGAACTTTGAAATGAAAGATATGGGTGAGGCATCCTATGTGATAGGGATAGAAATATTCCATGATAGATCACAAGGATTGTTGGGACTGTCTCAGAAAGGCTATATCGAAAGAGTTCTAGAGAGATTCAACATGAACAATTGTTCTGCTGGAGTTGTTTCTATTCAAAAAGGGGAGAAATTTAGTCTCATGCAATGCCCAAAGAATGATGTAGAACGAAAGGAAATGGAGTCAATTCCTTACTCTTCTATTGTTGGAAGTTTGATGTATATTCAAACTTGCATAAGATCGGATATTAGTTTTGAGGTCGGAATGCTTGGAAGATATCAAAGTAATCCTGAAATTGATCACTGGAAAGTTGCAAAGAAAGTTTTGAGGTACCTGAAAGGAACGAAGGATTACATGCTCATGTATAGGAGATCTAATCACTTGGAAGTTATTGGATATTGGGATTCAGATTTTGCTTGATGTACTGACACTAGAAAGTCCACATTTAGTTATTTGTTCTTATTAGCTGAAGGAGTAGTATCATGGAAAAGTGTAAACAATCTGTCATTGCTACATCCTTAATGGAAGAAGAATTTGTGGTATTGTATGTTTTGAAGCCACAATTCATGCATTATAGATGCAGAACTTTATTTCAAGACTTGGGGTTGTCGACACCATTACCAAGCCGTTGAAAATTTATTGTGATAATGCTACAACATTATTCTTCTCCAAGAACTATAAGTACTCTAGAGGTACCGAATGTATGAAATTAAAGTACTTTACCCTCAAGAAAGAAGTTCAGAAACAACGAGTGTCACTTGAGGATATTAGGACTAATCTTATGATTGCAGATCCCTTAACTAAAGGTTTACAACCAAAGACATTTAAAGAACATGTTCATAGAATGGGTATTGGTTGTACTTATGATTGATGCATTTATGATGTTTTGACACTCTGAGCTCAATTATATGTTTCTGATTTACATTAATGAATTCATGTTTCTCATAATGGTGTACACGTTATTGTTTTTGAGATATTACAGGATAAGTCTCGATGGGACATTATTGTGGACCATAATGTTATATGTTTTATAGCTTATGAACCTAGTATGATAAGTTGCTAATGTCGTAGTATATGGAACGGAGTATGTAGCATAAAATTATGTATAACCGTCATAACTCACGTTGGTAGTTTGTTATATTATGGTATGTATGATGGACATTATAGAAGAGATTTATTCTATGCGCAACTAATGTTTATGTTATTCAAGTATTGTGTTAAATGGACATTGGACCAAGTGGGAGAATGTAAGAATAATCCTTACTTGTGGCTCAAGTTTACTTGTTGCCCAAGTAATAATAAGCTTACTTGTGGCTCAAGTTACTTGTTACCCAAGTATACTTGTGACCCATGTAATAATAAGCTTACTTGTGGCCCAAGTCTACTTGTGGCTTAAGTTTACTTGTTGCCCAACTATACTTTTGACCCAAGTAATGTCCATAATTAAAGAATAAATCTTGACCATAGATCGGTTACTTGATGGACGTACCGGATTAAGTCTTAACCTCTATAAATTGGTCCTCCCACCACCCATTAAGGTCATCACATATTCTCTACATCTTCTCCATCACTAAAGATTGTGTTGACATAAGGCTAGGGCAAGGAGGTAGAAACCAATTTTTTATTAACGCTTCCGCTGCTCCGTAATGATGTCTTCCGCGTCAGGTATGTTTTCTATGACGTGTCTATGTAAGATTATCGTGTTCAAGATCCTGATATGCATTAAAGTTTAAGTTTACATATTGAACTTAGTAAATTGTAACAATTTCATTTCGAGATTAGAAGGCCTTTTAGATTTGTTGAATAAAATAACAGCCAATCTTATAATACATTTTCTTTTTCCAGAATAGAATAGAATAGAATATTACAGCTTCCCTTGAACCTTACTATGACTTGGAGGTTACAACAAGCTAAATCAAACTTCTTTCATTCCATTATTAAAAAAAAAATCAACCAACTTCATCTTAGTTAGTACTGCTCAGACATTCCACATTCGTATTAGCAGTCAAGCTTATGTCTATTTTCCTTGAATCTGTTGTACACACAGGTTTTCCCGTATGTTTTAACAAAGGAAAGTTCTAGACATTTTTTAGAGGAAAAAAAATCGAAGATAATAGACAGAATAACTAATTTGGGAAGAAATAATTGGACTGCCTTAATGGGAGTTCCATTTTCTTCATCACGGTGCTGGGTGGTTCTTTTTTTTTTTTTTTTTTTTTTGTGCTGGGTGGTTCTATTGAAGTTCCGTCTTTTTGAGGATTTTGATTTCTGGAACCTGAAGTAATAGTCTGTAATCTTCCTATGAAATGGTCAACAGCCCCTCTGCTCCCAATGGCTTTCTGTTTTCCGGATGTGAAACTCAAGTGATTCTTCAAGTCAACCTCATTGCTTTTTCCCGAAGGCGTAGAGGATATAGAACACGACAACATTTTAACTACAATCAAATGGATAGTATGTAAACCATACCAGTTCTGTGCTAGAGCAAGAAAAACCCATCTTAGTAAGAATATCAACAAACTGTCATTAACAAAGATTCAGGTAAATAAATTTTTGATCCAAATTCTAATTTCTAAAAAGAAACAACATTCCTAGCAGATTCCACAATCATGACTATATTAATGTATGTTTCCATGTAAACTTACGTCTTCAATATATATGTGCAAAAATTTGCAACAAACAAGTGATTAGGAACAACAAGCTCAAAATGCGAGAAATTGAATCTTGATCTTTTGTAGCATCCCTACAACATCTTTCATATTTGTCCTTCTTGCCGGAGATTCAGCACAACAATCTAATGCGACTTTCATGATTGATGCCACAATATCCAGCTCCTTCTGTAAGCAATTAAGCATTGATGTTACCAAGTTGGCACCTACAACGTCTATTACTGCCTCTGGGAGTGAATAACTCACCTATTGCTTCAAGCTAAGATCTCCCTTAAACTCATTAGGCTTTCTCCTAGTAAATGTTTCCAGCAACATGATCCCGTAACTCTAGACATCACATTTTGTTGACACTAATCCATCCAATCCCTAATCTATAGTCAAACAATTAATTTTAAAATGAAATATACTTAGTGGTGAAAAAAAAAGAAGAGGAAAAATCAATGTTCAAATAATTAGCAAAACAAAGAAACGTACTCAGTGCAATATAACCCAATGTTGCTAATGTTTTAGTGTATAAATCACTCTCATCTTCACCAAGCAGTTTTGAAATACCAAAGTCGCTTAGGTGGGCAACCATATCCTCATCCAGTAAGACATTACTAGGCTTCAGATCACAATGAATCACAGGCAATGTGCACCCATTATGGAGATATTCCAATGCACATGCCACATCTATCATAATGCTTATTCTCTGCATGATGTCTAAGAAGTAGTTGTGTGAATACAAATACTTCTCAAGACTCCCATTAGGCATATACTAGAGCACTAAAGCCATAAAATCAAGGTTAGAACAACTAGTGATGACTTTTACGAGATTCTTATGGCGAAGGTTGCGCAAAACTTCACATTCTGTATCAAAACTCTTAAATGCCGCATCCAGTTGCAGATTAAACACTTTAACTCCAAGTAGAATCCCACTTCTGAGAATGTCTTTGTAACCAGAGGCAAAACATCCAGAACTAATTAGATTACCCTCTCTAAGTGCATCAGTTGCTCGGAACAATTCATAGTATGAAATTCTTTCTCTTGTTATGGTAGACAATTAATCAGCTTGTTGATGAGCTATTTTACCTCTTCTATAACTTATCCATGTTATTTCCTGCACCCCGAAAATTAGAAAATTGATAGAGAAATGAAAGTTCTAAGCCCACAGTAAAATGTGTTTCGTTAAAGAATTTAATCCACTCACAATTGCCCAAGGTTTGGATTAATTCATCCCAGGATAGAATAGAACACTATTCTGCACATGCTCGGGGCCGTCCGCAACTGGAAAAAAAAATTCTTGTCAGTTTTTTGGATTAAAACCTCATTAATTTTCAAATTTTAAATGAATTTTATCTAAAAAGATAATCTCTTGATCGATCCAAATCTGAAACTGAAGCCCAGCCAAGCGAGCGATAATGATGACGATGGTGTGAGACTTGTCTTTTTCTTGCCTCACTATCCACATAAAGAAGTTATTCTATATATAAGCACAAGAATGTTCCTTCCTCCCTCCAATGTGGGAGAAACACTCCTTTTACAAAGTGAACACCCATTTCACTTTTCCCTTCATTTTTCTTTTCTTCATTTTCCATTCACTTTCATTATCAAAACTCAACAATCCCCCACATGAATGGGAAATGGCTATTTTATATGAAAAACTGTGTGATCTACAAATAAGAATCAATCTCATCTGGGTAAGTAGGTTTTCCCTTAAACTTTCCATAGTGAACATACATCGGGTAATCTTGGTCAATCGATAGATTTGATATCCTTGAACCATCGACCTTTCACGTATACCTAGGCAACATATGTCACATAATTAACCCTTAACCATTCTTGGTTCTCATTGTTTTGTTCATTTCAGCCATAAACACCGCCTGGTTTCATGAGTGCGTAGAGAATTGGCCTTACTCTAAATCTCCTTGAAGCAGCTTACACTTCATACTCACATAGGTGATTCCTAATTATTTAATCCTATAGATAAACTATTTGGACATACCTTCCAAACTTAGAAACCATTAAAAAGCTTAGAACCTTAAGCCTTATCCTTGTTTCTTGAACATTGTCATATCATGGAAATGGATATACTTTTAGTGAAAATGTTGAACCGTCATTCATAACGTTGTTTGATTTTCTTGAACCTAGATCTTAGGATCTCCGGTTAACTAGGTAGAGTTATCATTACAATGACTTGTTCTAGGCCATAATCCCATTCCCTTTGATGATTTATCAACATCCTCTCTAGTTAGGCCTTTTGTAAGCAGATCCGACACATTATCTTTTGACTTTACATGGTCAATTATGATAATTCCACTAGAGAATAATTGTCTAATGGTATTATGTCTTCGTCATATGTGACGTGACTTTTCGTTAAACATAATATTTCCAGCTCTTCCTATTGCTGCTTGACTATCACAATGTATGCATATAAGAGCCACTAGTTTTGGCCAAAGTGGAATATCTTCTAAAAAGCTCCATAGCCATTCTGCTTCTTCACCGACCTTATCTAAAGCAATAAATTCAGATTCCATTGTAAAACGAGCAATGCATGTCTGTTTGGATGATTTCCAAGAGACTGCTCCTCCACTAATAGTAAATACATATGCACTTATGGATTTTAATTCATTTGATCCAGTAATCCAATTTGCATTACTATATCCTTCAACCACTGCAGGATATTTATTGTAGTGCAATGCATAATCTTGGTGTATTTTAAATATCCCAAAACTCATTTCATTGCCATCCAATGAGTTTGATCGGGATTACTTGTGTACCTACTCAGTTTGCTTATGGCACAGGCAATATCCGATCTAGTACAATTTATTATGTACATCAAACTTCCTAACACTCGAGCGTAGTCCATTTGAGACTTGCTTTGACCTTGGTTCTTTGTGAGAGTAATTTCGCATCAATTGGAGTCTTCGCAACTTTGAAGTCCAAATACTTGAATTTTTCAAGTACCATGTTGATGTAATGAGTTTGAGACAAAGCTACACCTTGAGGAGTCTTATGAATTTTAATTCCTAAAATCAAATCCGCAACTCCTAATTCTTTCATATCAAACTTGCTAGCAAGCATACACTTAGTAGCATTTATATAGAAATGTATTTACTCATTATCAACATATCATCCACATATAGACAAATAATGACAGTGTGATTTGGAGTGTTTTTGATGTAAACACATTAATCACATTCATTGATCTTAAATTCATTTGACAATATTATTTGGTCAAATTTTACATGCCATTGTTTGGGCGCTTGTTTTAGTCCATAAAGTGACTTAACAAGTCGACATACCTTCTTTCTTTTCCTAGAATTACAAACCCTTCGGGTTGCCATTGTAGAATTCGCCATACTAATGGTCTTGCCTTGTCTTAAAGAAGTATAGGAAGAAAATAGTTCCTTTTTGTAACAAACATGGCGGGTATCACCCGAATCAATCCACCATTTTTTGGGATTTCCCACCAAGTTACATTCTGAGAGCATTTCACACAAGTTATCTACTTCTTATTCATTTTTTCTTGCTCTTTGTTCTTATCTTTATTAGGAGCACAACAAACTGAAGACATGTGGCCAAACTTGCCACAGTTGTAGCAATTTCCTTTGAACATTTTCTTCTTTGGTGCATCATTTTCTTCAACAGACTTCTTTCTTTTCTTCTTCTTTGGAGGAGTTTCAATATTGTTTGCTCCAGCGATTGATGGCTTTGCATTAGCTTTCTTTTCTACAGTTTTGTTGTCTTCTTTAATTTGCAGACGAACAGTTAGATCCTTCAAAGTCATTTCTTTTTGCTTATATTTCAAGTAGTTCTTAAAGTCCCTCCACAAAGGAGGCAACTTTTCGATAAAGAATGCCACTTGAAAAGCTTCATTAATATCATTCCTTTAGCAAGTAAATCATAGATGATAACCTGTAATTCCTGGACTTGAGACATGACAAATTTGTTGTCAACCATCTTAAACTCAAACTTCTTTAGTAAAGTATCTTCGGTCTTGTATTTCTTGTCCAAAGCATCCCAAAGTTCTTTCGAAGTTTTGCAGACACTGTAGACGTTGTACAGACTATCTTTCAACCCATTCAAAATATAATTCTTGCATCAAAAAATTTGAATGATTCCATGCCTCGGTTACCATAAATTGATCTTTCTCAAGAGTGTCATCCGGCATGGTTGGAATGTTCTCCGCAATAAACTTCTGCAAGCTAAGAGTGGTCAGATAGAACAACATCTTCTGTTGCCATATTTTAAAGTCACTACCAAAAAACTTTCTCGATTTTTCTGCCACAGTCATAGCAGGAGTAACACGACTTGACGAAACAACATTCGTTGCCGTAGATGCAAAATCCATCACGTTATCGGTTGGTTCTCCCATTTTTATTTGAACACACAAAAAAAAAATTCAATAAATTGGTTAACAATCAAAATGATTTCTATTCAGTCGATGAAGTTTCTATGTTCTTCGAATTGATAGAAATAAACTTTATTAACTCGATGAAGTTTTTATGTTCTTCGAACTAAGTTAAAAAGTGGAGTAGAAAGTCATTAGACTTTAATCTCCAACCAACCAGAAATATAGATGAAGGTTTGTTATTTCCTGCACCCGAAAACTGGAAAATGGATAGAGAAATGAAAGTTCTAAGCCCACAGTAAAATGTATTTCCTTAAAGAATTTAATCCCCTCACAATTGCCCAACGTTTGGATTAATCCCTCCCAGGATAAATAAAACACTATTCTGCAATACCGGCAATGGAAATTACAGAACTTCAGTGAACTCAACAAACGGAGTAAATCATACTTACTTTGGTTTTTTTGAAAAAGAAGAAGAGAGTTTTTAACTTAGTAAAATAATATATTTCGTATCCTTCATCTGAGGAAAAAGACAGGTATTTATAGCTCATAAGGTAATGCTCCAGAAAGGAAGCAATGGTTCGCGAAAAGTCACAACTTTTTGAAACATCACCTAACCTGTAGACCCCATCTGCGCCCGCAGATGGCCTACATGCGGCCACAGGTTGCATTTTGTCCAACCCAGAAACATTCATTAAGACCTGCGCATGCAGGTCCCAATTTCATTTCCAACCAGTGCCTCGAAGGGTCGCGTCCCTTCGAGCTGCATTGTGAAATTCGTCTGCACCTGTTCGTATACGTCCGCACATGCTCAGGTGCATCTGCAACTGGAGAAAATTTTCCTTGTCGGATTTTTGGATTAAAACCTCATTAATTTTCAAGTTTCAAATGAATTTTGTCTAAAAAGATAATCTCTCGATCATTTGACAAATCCAAATCCAAATTTGAATTCGAAGCCGAAGCCGAGCCGAGCGAGCAAGCTACGACGACGATGACGTGAGGCTTTTCTTCTTCCTTGCCTCACTATACACATGAAGGAGTGCTTCTATATTTAAGCACAAGAATGTTCCTTTCTCCCACTAATGTGTGAGAAACACTCCTTTTACAAAGTGAACACCTATTTCACTTTTTCCTTCATTTTTCTTTTCTCCATTTTCCATTCACTTTCATTATCAAAACCCAACAATCCATAGGAATACAACATGATATGAACAAATGAATGTGCACTCCCTAGCAAAAGAAACAGAACTAGCAATATTTTCCTGTTTGATCTGTGCTTTGATGAAGTGGGGAATGGCGGGACACTAACTTTTGAAGAACTACACAATGCTTCATTGTGGATGAAAAACTGACTGGTGAGTTTCTTAAAAGGACCCCGTGAAGGTGTTTTACCATACAATTTGTTGTCAGAAACATTGAAGTACTTCAGGTATTGAAGTTTCTCCAAAGACATGGGAATAGTTCCTGATATATTATTATGAGAAAGGTCTAGAAATTTCAAACCTATCATGTTGATCATTGAGTCAGGTATGTATCCCTGCAACTTCTTGTTTCTCAAAGAAAGATGTACCAGATTTTGCAATCCTCCAATTTCTCTTGGAATTCCATTTGAAAATTGATTCATTGATAGATTTATCTGTGTTGCGTCTTTTAAATTTCCAATTTCTGGCGGTAAGGAACCAACCATGCTGTTAGACGATAAGTCAAGAACCATTAGATCCTTAAGATTCCAGATATATATATCTCAGCGAAGTTATGTTCCCTAAACAATTTGGAAGAGTTCCTGAAAATTGATTTTGACTTAATTAAATATCACCCAAATGCTGCAATTTAAAAAGATTATCTTCAATAGATCCTGTAAATTTGTTGTTACCCAAGTAAAAACGCTGAAGGTTTCTCAAGTTTCCAATTGATAAGGGAATTGATCCAATTAATTTGTTTTGAGCAAGAGAAAGGTCTATGAATTGCTGAAGTTCCCAACTTCATTTGGAATTCGGCCATTAATTTTGCAACTACGAAAACTAAATTTTGTTAGAGGTGTGGAAAGGTTCCCAATGGAGACTAGAAGTATTCCGTTCAGAGGGTTCAAATATAGAAAAAGAGATGTTAAATTTCTGCAATTGATTAAGGAAGTGAGGAATATTAGTGATGAGTCGCTCGTTAAATTGTTTACCCTCAAGTTTAGGAACTGTAGATGAGTCAGATATCTAAGAGAATTGGGAATCAAACCAGTAAGTTTGTTTTTTGAAAGATCTAGGATAGTACGTTTTGAACAATTGGAGATAGCTTGTGGTATAGTCCCAATAAGATTGGTTGAGTCACTCAAATAAAGGCTTTCAATGTTAGGTAAGATGGAACCTATGTTTGGTTGTAGGCTTCCTGATAGATTATTGTATGAAAGAGCAATTGTACTCAATCCTGATATGTTGACGGTCTCCATATAGAGTGAATCACTAACACTATTATATTTTGGGTTTAGTAAAATCTGTATTTTACAACAAGAACTTCAAACATATGTTCAAACAAAAGTATGAATAATCAAATGAATTTGTAACTTTGTATTCACAACTTTCAACTTTTAACAATAAGTTCAACCCACCTTATGAACAACCAAAAATGAAGTTCAAATTATTTTTTTGGAAAATAGCAAAATCAAACGTTTAGAAAGAGATGAAGATTGAAATATTCAAGTCCATTGAATTCAAGGTGTGTCCTTAAGGAAATTATCTCCCTCAAGTACCCGAGGTTATGGAATATATCCTCCCAGGATAAAATGAATCACTTCGACAGAATAACAGTACCTCAAACTCTGTCGAACTATTAACACACTCAACGGTAGTAAATCACATTAGAGTTTTTCAAGAAAGAAGAGTGTTTTTACTACAAACTTTCATTTATATACCTAAGGAAAATATCAGGTATTTATAGCCATCAAGGTATTTCTTCATGAAGAGAAGCAATGGTTAAGAAAGGTGCATCACTTCATAAATGTAACACCTGAGATGTTATAGTCACATGAAAATATGTAATGAATTAGGTATGAGGTTAAATGAAGGAAAAAAATGTCTGAGATTCACGACAGGGACCTACGTGCCGTGACTCGACTCACGACATGAGTCACGACACCGTGGAATGTTTCGACTATGTTGTCCAATTTCGCTCCGGAAAGGATTAGCCTTGTACTTATAAATACCCCTGCAATTATCTATGTTCAAAAGAGAGTTGGTACATTAATTGGAGACATATGTTTTATTATTCCGAGCTCGTAAACATGTTATCAGTTTCGGAGTCGAAAACCCAAGATTTGGGTGCATTACCTATTTTTACGTGTTGGGCTGAATTAGTGTGAGGTGTTTGGTCCTAATTGAAGCCCAAAAGGAAATAAGAATTCTTGGGCCCAAAAGAGGGGTGACCCATTCCTAATAACCCAAGTCAACTTGGACCTTTTTGGTCAAAAGTTGTGGCTAAGGCAAGTCTTGAGAGAGAGAGCCAAGAGGGACTATAAAAGGCTGAAAAATCAGCCTTTATTCATTATTATTCACTTGCCAAAATCTGATTTTTATCAAAATATCCTCTTTTCTCTCAAAGCCTAAGAACCTAGTTTGCTTCAAGGAATTTTGGACAAGATCTTTCACTTACAAGTTTTGGTAAGTATTTACTCTTGTGGATTACTATATTATATGCATAAGAGGTGGAGTATATCATGTTGGTTATGTTCAAAAAATTTGAGAAGCCCACCTTGATTGTAAAAGTCCACTTTTGCTAAATCAGTAAAAGATTCGCCTTCTATGTTGGTTTGTGGACTATTTTGGTGTTGTGAGATGATAAGTTGGATTGTAGTAAAGTGGAGTAAAGTTATATGATAATAAGAAGGAAGGTGGTATGATATGCTATATGTTGAGGATGTTGGATAGTTTAATTATCGCCTTGTGAGCTTGTCTTGTATTTGGTTTTTAATGTGGTTTCCATTATGTGTTCATATTGTAGAGTAACACTTTTGGAAGAGCTGAATTATTGTAGTCTATTATTGGAAGGATAAGATATGTAAGGTTTCTCTTTTCTGTATTCTTTGGCCACACCTATTGTTTCCACCTATCGTTCGTATCTTGACCGAACTTATTTCCACTCCGAAATGTTGTAAAGTGTTTCATTTCAAGTTTGCTAGAAGTTGTTATTCACATGTCAATTGTTCTTCATGTCACTTGTTCATTGACAATGTTCCAAAGTTCCAATAATGTTATAATTACCCATGCTCCAATCTCACATAAGTAAAGAAATTAAGTAATGCTTATAGTTATTTGATGTTTAAGGTTGAGAATGGGTGGTATCCCAGGGGTGGAAAGAACACCTAGCATGGGTCGATCCCAGTATTACGGGTGGTATCCCAGGGGCGAAGGTAAAGCCTAGCATGGGTCGATCCCGATTTGTATATGTATGAGGACCATATCCCAGGGGTTAAAATACCTAGCATGGGTCATCCTCTTTCACCACTGATCAGCTGGTCATTTGTATATCATATGCTTCACAATTTCTTAAAGCAAAGAAGGATAAAGTAAAGAAAAGTAACGAACGTAATGTATATGGTTCCACACATACAGAACTATGGTTTATCCATATTGATTATTCTCTTGTGTTTGATTTTATTTGAGTTCCTATATTTTATGCAGTTTCTTGTCGCCTTACATACTCAGTACATTCATTCGTACTGACGTCCCTTGGGGGACTTACCTTACTTGTTGCAGGCACAGGTGCTAGTAGACCTCCATAGTAGGTTGCGGATCATCTGCTGATTATTGGTGAGCTCCAGTTGGTTTGGGGCTTTCCGAGTCACTGTATATATTTGTTTTGGTATTGTCATGTTGTATAAAGCGGGGACTTTTTCCGACTCTAGGTTGGTTATGTATCTATTAGAGGCTTTGTAGAAATTGTGGGACGAATGAAGGAAAAGTAAGGAATGCATGTCCAATTTGGCTTGATGGCCCTAACGGCCAAGTTTCATATATATATATCATATGTTTTTCCATGACTTCCAATATTGGCATCTTATATCTATATATGGTGTGTTGTGCATTTAGTGACTTGCGTATGAATGTACATGAATGAAGATTGGTTCTCTCGGGACTTAACAGCTTCGGGTCCCAGTCCGCCTCAATGGGATTTGGGGCGTGACAATAAAGGTGCAACTCTTCGAAAAAGTCACAACCTAATGGAAAGGTCATAATTATCCAAACTGAAAAGGTTCCTATTCAAATTGTATCCTTTCTCTTGGTGTCTTTTCAAAAAAACACCTATTCATTTTCTATTCACACCTCTTAAAAAACTAACAATCCCCCACATGAATAGGGAATGACTATTTTATCAAGAAATATACGGACAAGTGTGTGATCTATAAGCAAAGACTAATTGCATCAGGATAAGTAGGTTTCCCTTTGAACTTTCCGTAGTGAACTTGCATCGGATGCACTCGCTCAATCGGTAGATGCTATATCTTTGAACCGTAGAACTTTAATGTACACTTAGACAACACAATTCATACAACCAGCCTTTTAACATTTATGGTTCTCACGGTTTTGTTCGATTCAGCTATGAACACTTCCTAGTTTCATGAGAGCTTATAGAATAGGCATTTACTATCTTTCTACTTGAAGCGACTTCTACTTCACCCTCACATAGGTGATTCCTAAACTTTTAATCCTATAGATCAAACTATTTCATCAAACCTGCCAAACTTAGAAACCATTAAAAAGCTTTAAACCATAAGCCTTATCATTATTTCCTGAACATTGTATTTATCATGAGAATAGGTTGAGTTAATTGATAGTGTTGAATAGTCAGTCACAACTTTGTTTGATCTCCTTGAACCTAGCTCTTGGGATCTCCAGTCTTCTTGGTGGAGTTATCACCGTTGTGACTTGTCCTAGGTCATAAACCTATTCCCTTCGATGATCTCTCAACTCCCTCTCTAGATAGGCCTTTTGTAAGTGGATACAACACATTATCCTTTGACCTCATGTAGTCAATCTTGATAATTTCACTAGAGAGTAGTTCTCTAGCGATATTATGTTTCTGTCTTATATGATCAGATTTCCCATTATACATCATGCTCCCTGTCCTACCTATTGCAGCTTGACTATCACAGTGTATGCATTCTTGTGCCAAAGGTTTGGGCCAATAAGGAATATCATCCAAGAAATTTCGGAGCCATTTAGCTTTTTCACCGGATTTATCTAACGCGATAAATTTAGATTCCATTATAGAGCGGACAATACATGTCTGTATGGATGATTCTCAAGAGACTGCTCCTCCACCTAAAGTAAATACATATCCACTCGTGGATTTTACTTCATTTGATCCAATGATCTAATTTGCATCACTATATCCTTCAATTACCACAGGATATTTGTTATAATGTAAAGCATAATCTTGAGTATGTTTTAGATACTCTAAAACTCTTTTCATTGCCATCCAATGAGTTTGATTGGGATTACTCGTGTACCGACTCAATTTGCTAATAGCACATGCTATATCTGGCCGCGTACAATATATGTTATACATCAAACTTTCCAACACTCTTGCATACTCCAAGTGTGAGTCACTTTCACCTTCATTCTTTTGAAGTGCAAAGCTCATATCTAATGGTGTCTTGGCAATATTGAAATCCAAATACCTGAACTTGTCAAGAACCTTTTCAATGTAATGAGACTAAGACAACGCTAAATCTTGTGGAGTTCTATGAGTTCTTATCCCTAAGATCACATCAGCAACTCAAAGATCTTTCATATCAAATTTGCTCTCAAGCATTCATTTTGTAGCACTTATGTCAGAAATGTCTCTACTCATGATCAACATGTAATCCATATACAAACAAATAATGACTTTGTGATTTGGAGTATATTTAATGTAAACACATTTATCACATTCATTTATCTTGAATCCGTTTGCCAAAATGGTTTGGTCAAACTTTGCATGCCACCATTTGGATGCTTGCTTTAGTCCATAAAGTGATTTAACAAGTTTGCACACTTTTCTTTATTTATCAGGAATCACAAAACCCTCGGGTTGTTCTTTGTAAATTCTCCATTTAAGAAAGATTCACATCCACTTGATGAATTTCAAGACCATATACTGCAGCTAATGCAACCAACATCTGAATGGACGGTATCCTTGTCACTGGTGAGTATGTGTCGAAATAATCAAAGCCTTCGTTTTGTCCAAAACCTTTCATAACAAGTCTTGCCTTGTATTTGTCAGTAGTACCATCAACTTTTATTTTTCTTTAAAGAGCCATTTAGAACCTAAAGGTTCATTTCCTAGAGAAAGATTAACCAACTCCCAAGTGTGGTTGCTCAAGATTGAATCAATCTCACTATTGACTGCCTCTTTCTAAAAGGATGAGTTCGTAGACGACATCGCTTCTTTGAATGTTTGGGGCTCATTTTCAAGAAAAAATGTTACAACATCTGATCCGAAGGAAGTTGACGTCCTTTGTCGCTTACTACGCCTTGGATTCTCTTCATTAAGTACATTCTCCCTTGGTTCATTCCTAGGTCGTTTAGACCCTTCACTAGACAACTCATATCTAGTCTTATACGGATAAATGTGTTCAAAGAACTCAGTATTATCTGATTTTATTACCGTATTATCATGAATATTCGGATGTTCGGATCTATGAACCGAAAATTGACATGCTTTACTATTTGTAGCATATCCGATGAAAACACAGTCCACAGTCTTTGGTCTTATTTTCACCCTTTTGGGTATAGGATCTTGGACTTTAGCTAGACACCCCCACACTTTGAAATATTTTAAGTTGGGTTTCCTTTCTTTTCATTTCTCATATGGAATAGATTGTGTCTTACTATAGGGCACTCGATTGATTATTCAATTGGCTGTAAGGATAGCTTCCCCCCATAAGTTTTGTGGTAAACCTTAATTTATAAGTAAGCATTCATCATTTTCTTCAATGTTCGTTTTTCCTTTCCACAATTCCATTTGATTGAGGTGAGTACGGGGCATTAGTTTGATGGACAATTCCATTTTCCAAACATACCTCATCACTTCTTATCATTTTAATCTTTTTATCTAACTAATTTTTAACTTCAGTTTTATATTGCCCAAATGCTTCTATTTTTTCATCCTTACTATTTGGCAAATAAACATAACAATATCTAGTGCAATCGTCAATAAAAGTTATGAAATTATTTTTTCTACCACGAGATGGTGTTGACTTCATATCACAAATGTCTATGAGAATTAAGTTTAAGGGATTGGAAGTCCTTTCAACAGACTTATACAAATGTCTAGCATACTTCGATTCAACACATGTTTGACACTTTGATTTATTGCACTATTGCACTCAAAGTTAGGCAAAACTTCCAAACTAATCAGTTTTCGCAAGGTTTTGTAATTGACAAGTTCCAAACATTTATTTCATAATTCATTTGACTCAAGAAAGTAAGAAGAAGCCTCGGCTTATTCATTTCAACAGCCATAACATCAAATTTGAAAAGGCCCTTATTGAGGTAGCCCTTTCCTGCATGTTGTGCCCTATTTCGAATCGGCTGAAACAGTTTGCAACATTAAGTGGTCGTGACTCTCTCTGGTTTTGAAAATTGTTTGTTTTGAGGCGCCACCTAACTTTTAGGAAAAACTAGGAAAACCATTTTTGAAATGTGAGACTCTGTTTTTGGTCTTTGAAAAACATTCGAGATTCCGAATAAGGGTTTTGGTTACTCGAGGGGAAGGTGTTGAGCACCCCTCAGAGCCTATCCGAAGATAGTCCTTAAACTCAGTTTAAGAAAACATTTGGGAAAATGTTTGTTTATCATTTGCGAAAAATAGTGATAACTTCATAAAATTATCAAACTTAAAATAAAAGGAAGCTCACAAGGTACATAAACATATACTTACGATATACGAAAAATGTTACATAATTTATTGCAAAATATACATGCATGTTTCAAAAATATGAAAACGAAGAGTAAAAGTTAACCTTAGTATTTGTTATAATATGTATATTAAAAAATTAAAGGATTTATAATTTCACAAGGATACAAAGTCTAATAACATGTAAAGTTAAGTATATAAATGAAATCATTGTGAGATAGAACAAAGTATAATTTTAAAAATGTAAAAAAAATAATTATTTATTATAAACATAAATAAATGTATTTCTAGGAATATGATGTGAAAGTTCATTTGATTTGAGAATAAATTCATGTAAGTATTTATCGCAAAGTAAAAAAAATGTCAAAGTATATTAAAAATATTAGCTCTTGAGTAAAATATACTTACGTATATTTAAAATGTAAGAAATTATGCTAGTGTTTATTCATTCATGAAAATTTTAAAAGCAACAGTTAAAAGGTAGAAAAAATAAACGTAATGATAAAAGTACATGTATAGATAGTGTTGAAATAAATTGTAAATAATAACAATAATAATTTTCATTTAAGAAAAATAAATAAATAAAAAGAGTGATAAAAATATGTTGTATATGATAGTGTGTGTATATATATATATACCTTGTGTCTTTGAGCCTTTTTAAAGTTTAGGTAACTTGAAACAAATGTGGAGAAAACAAATGAAAGTAAAGTAAAATGTTGGCATAGTTTAATTTATTAAAATGAGTCGGAATCGATAAATAGGCCTTCCCTTTTAAAAAAAAATCTGAATTTAGCGACTCATGGCTATTCCACAATGATATTGAACTCTCTTTTTGATTTTAAGAAAACGTTGAGGTTACGACATCCGATTTTATTTAAAAATTATTTTTTTGATGACAAATAATGGGTTTAAGAAAAAACTTAGCCAAATTTTAAGAATTGTTAGTCTTTTTCCAAGGAAAATCCACCTTTGCTAGTTAATTAATCACGTGTTAATTGCTAAAATATGAGAACGTTAACCTATTTTAAAGGCAATTCGTAAATGTAAAGTCATGTAAATGCAATAAACAAATAACACAATTCTAATAAAATAAATAATCCTTATTCAGGGTATCGAGAGACTACTTAACATGACAAGGATAATAATAAGAGAGAAGGGCTAAGAGATACTAGACTCCTAACGGAGTATGAGCTTCTAATCTATGGGACTCCGAAGCGCTGCGATCCTAGTGGCGATTGACCCGATATTTGGGTTAAAATGGAGTTCCAATTGAAACTCCAACTCCCGGGTTCACATGAAACAGAAAAGATAATAAAGATTAGGGACCAATAAAATAAAGATATACATACAAATTAAGGGAGAGTGTGCTTTTGAATAAGAACACTTCATGAAAATAGCACATCAGGAACCAAATGTATATTTAATCCATGATTCCACGAGCCGAAAAATGAAAAGTATGCAGAAAAGCAAGACTAGAACCCCTAATCATCCTTAGATTGTAGATACAGGACGAATAACAAAAAACATACAAATAACCACACCTAAATCCTAAGGCAAAACTTACAGCAAAACATGATTTCACAAATTCCATACAAGTATGTTCACATACTTCTATAATGACAACCCAGTTGTGACCCCATAACCAATATAAACTATTAGTTTTGGCACTTATATGTCAAAGTTTTCGACGTTGAAAATATCTTATAACCATATGATGGGAAAGATCGGAAAAGAAATACCACCACCAAGTCTCAAAATTGTTATCCTATTTTAAAGAAAATTAATGGCAATTCCCAGCTTAAAACTTTTCGAAGAATGGGAACATGACAATGTGAACTAAGACAAACTAAATCTCAATCTATAGCCACGAAAAAACAAACTCAGAACAATTCATTAATGGGAATTTTGGCCTAGAAAAACATGATCAAACATTTATACAGAATAGAGAAGAAGAACACATTTTTTCCCAAAAATGTCTCCTGTGATCGCTCTTTTTATGCCTAGATTACACTGAAAAATATACCAAGGAAATCCTATAAGTACCTAGCTATATCCTTGTAAAATAAACAATACAAATGATATTTACAAGTTCCAATTGTGAATCTATTGCTACACATGTTTCTACCAATTTCAAGTCATCGGTTCAAATCTGTAACTACCCGATAACTCACCAAAGAAAAATCAGGTTCTTGAACATTAAACGACATAAAAAACACACATTCAGATGTGAAAAAGACGGACAATTTTGACAAAATTAGACAAAAAATTGCATGAGCCCAACAAACTTAATACAAAGTTCATAATCAAGGGTAAACTTATTAAACTAATTCAAGACCGCGTCACGCCGTTCATATCGCGATAAACAAAACAACATTCTTTAGCTCAATTTGCGAAAAACGATGGGTGATACCATAACCAGAAATTAAAACCAAGTTAAATCACATATGACATGCTCACAGACTTATACATACATACGAAATAACTTTAGATAATCGAAATCATATTCTAATCCACAGAACCCAAAAATAGCGACAACAACATCAATCCGAGACCAAAGTGAATTGCATATTGATAGAATCGGGATAGACAAAAAAAAATGAAAGTGAAAGAAAAGGGGGGCGGGTTCGCACATTTAGAACAACAGACTTCAAACTAAACTGTATTCATGAACTCGATTTAGAGACAATGACCACCAATGACATAACCAAGCTCAAAATCAAAATAGATCACCTATTCACACACTTACAGACTTACATATTCACACACGAAATTACTATTTGTTCTTTGGTATTTACTTAATTCAGTTGTATTCAGCTTTTCAGATACAAAAGGCACATCATTATAACTCCTTATTCCCATCACAGAATTGATTTTGTTTTGGTTTTTGAAGAATTTGAGTCAATTTGATTTCGAGATATTAAATACAATAACATATAACAGCCAATGTTATTTACATAAAATACATTTTCTTTTTCCAGAATAAAATATTACAGCTGCCTTTGTTGAACTTGAACCTTACCATAATAGCAAGAAACTTTCAAAAGTGGGGCAAACTACCCTCCCAACCCTAATCCAAATTAGTGTCGGATAAGACCCATTAAAAGGGAAAGCGCTTCCTACTAGGGTATGTTTTAAAATCCAGGGTCCAAACCCGAGATCTTTGATTAGAGGAGGAAGAATCATATTCATCCCACCACAACCCTTGACGCTAACTTTGACTTGTTCTAGAGATATTTTTATAAATTTTCTTAAGGGGAGTGTCAAGTCAATATGAGCCAAGTGAAATGAAACAGATGGAGTATATATATTTCTCTACGGGTTTCCAAATGGCATAAAAAGTGTGACACCACCATTTGTAGTTGATTTAAGTTAAATAACTTGTGACTTTTAGACTTCAAATAGTGATAAGATCTCCTTTTATGTCTTCATGACTTGTTTAAAAAAATACTTTTCTTCATAGGTTCTGTCATATCAATCTAATATCGCCAAAGCAACCAAGTCTTGTACGTTTCAATCAGAATTGTAAATATGGTGCAAAAATTCCCCTAATCAGCCAAAGACTTGTGCAAGTCAAGTAGTCAACCAAGTCTTGCTTTATTTTCTCTAGAATTGTGTGGTGCAAAAATGGTATGCCATATTTCTCTAATAAGTTAATTTTAAGTTAATTTTATTAACTTATTAACTTATTCTATACGCTCGAGATATATTTCTACATGATTAACATATTTATATCGTTGATCATAACATGTTTATAATCCTTTTATCTCTAGCTAGGATAGAATCAGGAGACTTTTACATTCTAGTTACTTGTTGTAGAAGTTAATTTAGCACATTTTTATATGGGATGTCAATATAAAAGAAGTTTGTTTGAATAATGGAAAAACTACTTTTCTTCATTCATTCTGTCATATCAGTATTAGCGTGACTTTGTGAAGATAATGCATGACACATTTTAGATACTAGGTTTGATCACGTGCGTTGCACGTGTGTGTCGCACTAAATTTGAATACAAATGTAAAATGTATTTGCATAAATCAGAAGTTGAAGCTCTATATGCATAATAGTCGTGTTGCATCATGAGTTAGTATTTGCGTAAAAGAAAGATAAAGATTATAGCTAAAAATTGTTCTATTCATAAATTTAAAAAGTAAGTACAAAAATCTGAAGCTTTATTTGAAGAGTAGTCAGGGGGTTGATGAGTCGTTTATATGTGCATAGGTGAGTCACGGTGATCTAAACCTGAAAAAAGAAGCCATTTAATTTTGTTAGAGCAACACAATTTGTAATGAGTTAATTAACTGTGTTATTGGGGGCCAGGGTGGCTCAATAAAGAAGGTGGTCTAAAGTCAAATTTACTAAGATGTCACGCCCCGACTTCCAACGAGGCGTGATTGGCACCCGAAGCCGATAAGGCCCGAGAGAACCAATCTTTGCTCATGTACTCTCATATGTATGTTCGCGTATGCATATCATTTTATCTCATGTAATTAAATATCGTTAGCGAAAGTCATGGCAATACGTGCAATCTATGAAACTTGGCCGCTAGGGCCATCTCGTCAAAATGAACGTACATCTTTTACTTTCACGATACCCCACATATGTCTACAAAGCCTCTAATAGATACATGACCATGTCTATACAATACTTACAAAATGCTAAAACCTAATGAACACATGTGACTTGGGAAGCCCCGAAGCAACTAGAGCTCACCAATAATTTGCGGATATCTCGCCACCTACTGCAGAGATCTACTAACACCTGTGCCTGCAGCATGTAAGGTAAGTTCCCCAAAAGGGGTCAGTACGAATAAAGTACTGAGTATGTAAGGCCAGATGAAACTAAAATAGCACATAAGTACTTCCAAGAAATTAAGCGTAAGAGAATAATCAATATGGATATACCTTCGTATAAAAATATGTGGAACCAGGTTCATTACTTCTATTAGTCTCAATACTTGATCAATCAGTCGCATCATTATCACTTTCTTATAACCATCTTCATGTTTATTTACATCTATGCACGTGAGGCATATATTCTCATCTCTTTACAACTATTTTCATTACTGTGCACTCAATTAGTTAGTACCGGGCCTCCACCCTTGGTAGGCTATAAGATATAAATGTAATACCGGACATCCACCTTTAGTGGGCTATCATATATAATTATAATACCGGACATCCACATTTAGTGGGCTATCATATATAAATATAATACCGGACATCCACATTTAGTGGGCTATCATATATAAATATAATACCGGACATCCACATTTAGTGGGCTATCATATATAAATATAATACCGGACATCCACATTTAGTGGGCTATCATATATAAATATAATACCGGACATCCACATTTAGTGGGCTATAATATATACCGGACATCCAGCTGATCAGTGGGCTATAATATATACCGGACATCCAGCTGATCAGTGGGCTATAATATATAACTATAATACCGGACATCCACATTTAGTGGGCTATCATATATAATTATAATACCGGACATCCACATTTAGTGGGCTATAATATATATATATAATACCGGACATCCACATTTAGTGGGCTATAATATATACCCTTTTGATTTTTAATCCATTTTCAATGAACCATAACATAAAGTAACCATTTGTGCATTATTTCTTCACAATCTTATTTCTTTGACATAGCTATGAGAGAGAGTGATCCATTAGAGATCATGACACTAAAGCTCACATTTGTATACACATCTCACTTCACTTCACTTCATAAGATTCACATCTTCACTTATGAGGGATAATTATACTAACTTGCACATCGCCTCTCTTATCACCCTTATGAGATTGGTACTTTTACTTATGCAAGATTGGTACAAGGCTAATCATCATACTATCGGATTTTGGAACAAGACATGATTGGAAAATGCCATCCAAGATTAAATAGATTCTCTTATGTTATTATTCTCTTGAAAATAGGTCCTTTAGAGATTTCAACGTTATGACAACTTTCCTTGAAGCTTTGGATCATTAACCAATGGGTGAGAGGTATGTGAATAAACATTGTGAGAAACATAACATTATAGCAACATAACACTATTAAAACCATTGGACCATAATCCATGAACAAGGGACATGAGTATAACCACCATGGGAACCGTGGAACATAACCTTATTGGGCTTTTGGAACATTAATCATGAATATGAGACATGTGAATTTTGGAACTTTGGTTCATGGCATGATTGGAATAATGCTATTCAAACTCAACAAGTCCTCTTTACCTCACTACTCTTGTTGAGGTAGTTCTCTTAGGCTTTACAACATATGACAACTTAAGAACTTCCGTCCATAAATAAGAACTAAGTGGGTCATAATTCGTCTAAGAGGAAAACTCATATGAATAATAATATATATCAACCTTAGTTGGAATACTGTAGAACCCCTTTGGAATAGAACACTTTAGGACAATGAGCACTTCGGAATCAAATGACAATGTGAACACCACATGCTACAAAAGGATATAGAAGAATAACCTTACATACCTTGTATTCTTAATACGAATACACAATCTTAGATGCGCATACAATAGTCCCTCTCCGTTCTTGTGTTTTGCTCTACAACACAAGTTCATAACGAAACCAACATTAACCACCAATTACCTTATAATGGCATAAAATAATAATTAGTCACATGTTTAGCTTTAACATGTCATTTCCCCTTGACAAAACCATTGATAAAAGTATTATTCCAAAAATTCCATAATATTCCCAACATTGACCAATACATGATAATTGACACATTTCACCACAACACTTCTCCTTTACACTTTCTTATCCATACCACATCACAATTAATCCATCAACTTACCTTAATACAACTCATAACACATATCGGTCAAAATCCCACAATTTCCACTTATAGACAATAACAAGTTTAATACCAAAAATAACACCATACATGTTTATATTTTGTCCATACCATGCTTTTTCATCAAAGGCACAAGTCATAATTCAAGTTACAATTCCATGGATTTCACATCTTTTTCACAAAACCAAAAGTGCCATGTCCAACACTCCCAAGCATAACCAACATGATATACATAATCTATCATGCTTATAATATGTTAAAGTACAAGAATAAGCACTTACCCAAGCTTGAAAAAGGATGATCTTGCCCAAAAATGCCTTAGGGTTTGAAGAGCACCAAAAAAAGTGTTCTTGAGAATTCTAGAAAATGAGAGAAAAGCATGTGTGTGTACAATGAATTAAAATCTGATTTTTGGCCACCTTTTATAACCTTTTAAAGTCATCCTTAGCCATTAAGTCCATCATTGACAAGTCAAGGCAAGAATGGGTCATTTTGACCCATTGGGCCTTTCATGTTTTTTTTCATATTTTGGGTCCTTTTTGGGCCCAATTCACTTAATCCAACAAAATCCATAATTTCTCATGTTTAATTCATTTCATATGCGTTACAACAATATTCCCACTCACGGGATTTATATTTGTAGCCTCAATCCCAAAAACAAGCGATTCTAGCCACGTATGACCCATTTTGGCTATAGGGGTAAAATCGTCATTTTGACGCCAAATTCGTCCTCGGGTAATTGTATCATACCAATATAATATTTCACTAATTTCATGTATATTCTCATGGTTGTAGAAGAAACGTGGCAAAAATCGGTCCGGTACGTCCCCGGGCACCCTTGGAACTTAAGAAAAATTCCAACTTTTGAAAGGTGCGCACAAGCAGCCCGGCACGCTGCCTGGCGCGCCCCCTTGCTGACTCTGGACTAAAAATTTTAGCCCAGAGCGGCGTGGCACGCCCCTGGGCGCGCCCCTCCTTAATTTTTTTTGAAAATTTTGTTTTTCGACTTTTCTTCGCGGGTTTGGTTAGATACTTCAAGTCCTATTCTTTAACTTACTTCTTGGCCTCAATATACTTTGTTTAGAGGTCCTCTTAGCCTCATTTTTTTTAACCCCACAAATGCGCCATGAAAATCGCAAAACACCTTTTATGCAAGTTTAATCACATATACAAGGGCCAAATTTCAATTTCTCCATCACTAACATTACCAAATACATACTTATAGCTCGTGACACCTAAGTAAACATTATTTAATGTCGTCAAATAGGGTTAGGAAGGTACGGGGTGTTACATAAGAGGCCCTCGTCGTTTTTGAAAAAAAAAGAAAACTAAGTAATGAGAAGTTATTAATAATTAAATGACTTATAATAGATTTTTTTAAAATAATTCTTTTCTATTTGAGAATATCATCGATCTATTTAATTTTTCTTGAGACGTATTAGTTTATATAACTATAAGCTAAAAATTATATTTTTTCAAATGTAAATTGAATTTAAAAAAATTAAAAATATATTGTTATAGAACCTGATTGTTAAAGTTGCTACTTGATATCAAACAAAATTTCACTTCATTTGCTTGCAATAATGCTTGGAAACTTGAAAATGAATGAACAAAAATTTTCAAAATTTAATTTACTTAGTACTCTTGCACTTGTTTTTGAGGTAATACATATACCTCTAGTAAGAGGAAGAAAAAGAAATCACTCCCTCTATTCACTTTTATTTGTCTACTTTGAACTTTGCATGTCTCTAAAATAATGATTAATATGAGTATTTTGTCATAGACCCATATTAATTGATATTTAGTTTAAATATCAAAAAATATTTAAAAAATAAGTAATTAGAATATACAATATTATCGAGAAAAAAATAACTAAAGAAAATAAGACCTATTTATATTAGTAATAAAATATGAGGCCTAAAGAAATGGGGGGCCTGAAGCCTAAGCTTTACTTGCTTGGCCCTTCAGCCGGCCCTGTTGGGGGCAAATATGTTAATGAACTTATCATACCTAAAACTTCGTTATAGACGATGTTCGTTGTGTATGTTCCACTTTGTTGTTTTGGTTGCTCTGTTAGGACCAAAACTTTTGTTGATAATAGTTGTTGGTGTCATCTTCTACAGAGTCA
Source organism: Capsicum rhomboideum (assembly GCA_031232105.1). Lineage (NCBI taxonomy): Eukaryota > Viridiplantae > Streptophyta > Magnoliopsida > Solanales > Solanaceae > Capsicum > Capsicum rhomboideum. The sequence continues at coordinate 134,781,739 of CP124709.1, read as the reverse complement.
AAACTAATAAAAGTTTTGCTTTCACCTGGGAACATGGCTATTATCTTGTCATTTAGCTTATCCACATGCTGATTTCTGCTTGCTAAGATAGCCCGTTCTATGACATATTTTGCATCTTTAGCACTTTCTTGTAGTGATTGAAATATCTCTTTTATTAAGTATTCTTCAGCAATTCCATCATTACAACACTTGACTATCAACTGGTCTGGAAGAAGTATGAGATTGTCTCTTATTGTTAGTTCTTCACCGTTACCAACATGAAGTAAGAAGTCACTAAATGCTGGATCAGTTCTTGCTCTCATATTTCTAGCAAATTGGATCTTTTCCATCAAAGGCCAGAGATATGATTTGACCAAGCTTGCATTAACAATTTCTGGTCTTGTAGATTTTGTAACTACTGGTAATACTTGACGGAAATCTCCTCCAAAAACCATTGACTTTCCCACCAAAAGGTTTATGGATGTCCATTATGTCTCTAAAGCTCCTGTCAACTATTTCTATTGTTTGTCGCTTGGCCATTGGAGCTTCATCCCATATTAGCAACTTTCCTTTTCTTATCAATTTGGAGGCACCACTTTGTTTTGACATATTTGACATAGTTGACTCATTTGTTTGCAGGGGAATCTCAAACCTCTAATGAGCTGTAAGTCCTCCTGGTAAAATTGAAGCTGCTACACCACTGGTTGTCGTTGCCAAAGCTATCATACCTCTTGATCTAACATTGGCCAACAATGCATGGTATAAGTATGTTTTCCCGTTACTCCAGGTCCATCGACAAAGAATATTCCAGCTCTTCCAGTATCGACAGTTTGCAATATTTTTATAAATGCCTGCTCTTGTTCAGTATTTAATTTTGATTGTGCATCTGAATCTTCTGTAGGGATTTGGACAGATTTTTCTTCATTTATTTCCCAACATTCTGATGAACCAACTTCTGGCAAGTGCTGATCAATGTGAGGCAGGTCATATTTGTTTATTCTTTTGCCCATACTTTGTAAATTATAGTTAACACTATCTAGCGTACATTGTAGTATAGCACTGGGTGAGTTGCCATGTATCCTGATATAGTCCTCAGCCATATCCTCAAAATAAATATCCCATAGTTTCTAACATTTGTTGGATTATAGTGAACCAGAATTGTTGCAAACAAATTTCGGAGAGCTGATGGTATTTTTAAAAGAACAACCTATCCTAAGCATTCTGATATGCTGTTGTCCGACTCTAGTAACCCTCTTTCTCTGGCATCCTCTGTAAAGGTGTCACATTCCCTTCCATTGACAGTGAGTAAGTCTTTGAATGACAATGGTCCTCCTCTTACATGGTTTAGTAATAACCGCTCATAATACCTTTCCCCTTCTCTAGGATTAGCTGTAGAATTTAATGAATGTAAATAAAGTAGGTTTAAAGTAGATGCTATGTATGATTGTATAGATTAGTATATCTGCCTTACCAGTTGCAATGCGACCAATTAAAGATCTTGTATTTCTTTTTTTCGAAGTCTTTCCCTGAGGATTCCAAACATAATGCTCTGGGAATTCTCTATAAAGGTATACCCATGCTTTAGTATTGATGGTGCACATTGTGAAATACTCTGTCAACATGGTTTGCCTAACACCATCCCAAGCGATGACTTTTTGCAAATTTTGCTTGTTCCAATAAAATATGAAAGGTTGATATAGAGTTAGAATTAGTATAGTTAACATATAGTTTTAAATTTTGAAAGAACTGAATTTTATTTTCGATAAATATACATGTACCTAAATGTTTTCCAGAGAGATGTAGTTGAAGGTTGATGACTGGAGGTTGCATTTCAGTCATGTTGATTTCATATATTCTACATAGTGCTTCGGGAGGTGAAACCTACCGCGCATCTTGAAAAGTTTTGATCTCATCAATAACCTTTTCTCCGTCATCAGACTCAACACAGATGGCACACCTATCATGTCCCTTATATATATATATATATGTAAAGATAATTTATTGCTTTTACTCCTGAGCAAACCTCCACATTAATGTGACAATTATATCTTGTAAGCAAATAAGGGCTATAGAGCACCACCAATTGGTTATTCATATTCATGTCGAGAACACTCTCTGTCCTTCCATCCTTTCTTCTTTTGTAAATAGGATATCCATCCTTTGCTTGAATTGATTTATTGTTGTAAGGACGGGGATAATGATATTTGCAATGTCCATCTTACATGCACGGACTTGTTGGGTGCTTCTTCCCACATGGCCCATGCATCATATGCTTCACTACTAATTCATGCAACAAGGGATATTGAAATTTGTCTGGAATTTATGCAGAGATAAACTTATCATACTGATCTACTGATTTTATCTTTTGTCCTTCTTTCAGTATAAGTAAAAGGTGTATGTGTGGTAGTCCTTGTTTTTGAAATTCTACCACAAATACATGAGCTGCTACAATTCCAAATATTTCTTTCTTGAAAATTTGGTCTTTTAGATCCTGCAACTTTTCTCTAAATACTCTTGTCACCAAGTCAGGTCTATCTCATGGAGTTTTACCTATGCCCAATTCTCGTTGGATCTCAATCCAATCAGAATTACAACTCATTGTTAAGAAAAGATCGGGTCTTCCAAAATGCTGAACCAAAGCCATTGTGTCCATACAGCGTCTTCGCATATTGCGTGGGCTGCCTATAAAAGATGCTGGAAGTAGTATTCTTTGACCAATTCTATCACCCCTGTGATCTCATGCCATGATACTATCAACGATACCTTGATAAACCTCTCTTCTAAAATTTGATTGTTCTTTTCTGAAATATTCAAGCCGTGTTGTTTTCAATTTTATGTACATGTCAACCACAAATTGTTGCAGTAATTTTCTACATAAGAGTAATATTGACCTCGCTGCTTCTCGTACTTGTAGCTTATAACAATAATACTCTCTGCAAGAGACATGTCCTTTTGTCTCGTGGTGGACAGCTACAAGTGACAAAAATCATATTAATATTACGCTACAAAATTTGTAAGTTGAGGAACATCAGTGTAATATGATTTTTAAAGCAAAGTGAAAAGATTGTGTAGTTTTGGATGTAATCTTTACTTATTTGGGGAATTTGAAAGGCAATTGATGTATAAACCTCAAGCAGGAAAATTCAATATGGAAATAGATCAATATTATATTTTTCTATTTAATAACCAATGTTGTAGTACAAATTAGACATTAAGCGAGCAAGAGGATCAGTTTGTGAATAATCAAGTAAAGGCTTAACATTATAATTAATTCTATAAAAGAATATATGAACAAACCACAAACATACTCCAATAGTCTAGCAAGCAGTAATAGAAGCAAGTAGAGTAATTAATATTTGTTGATATTTAAATCTATTTTAGTTAGTCGTAATTGTTGAGGTATAACTCTTAATCCTAATACGTTGTTGGTAATAACTTGAATGGGTAAAAGGGTTCAATATGTGTTAACATTACGGTATGCTATGTATGTGCTTGTTTTTCAATTCTAACTTAGTGACAATGTGAGTAAAAAATTGCAATAATTTGCAGAATGTGGGACACGTTACCTTGATCCTCTTTGACAAATATTCCTTCCACTGATATGGATGTTGTAATATCACTGCCGAAAATTGTGGCGTGGCCACTTCTTTTGTGATGTTGGCTTTTGATTATTTTTCTTATTCCTTGATGTTATCTGCCTTCACTTCTTGGAAAGACCAAAGGATATTGTAGCGGGTCATAACAACCATAATAGTGTTTGACTATATGTATGTACCCTGAATGTTCATGAACAATAATCTCTCGCTCAAAAGGTACATTTGGATTTTTGCCATCTATCCAAATTGCTGCAACTTGATCTACAGAGGGTGTGTTGTACACTCGTTGATCCAAAGAGGCTTTTGCAGCAATTCGAAGTTGGAAATTGTGGAAAATGGAAAGGTCTATTAGTTGACGAAAGATTTGTGCATATGGGTTGCCCTCCATTATCTGTTTGATTTTTCCCGCGATTCTGTCTGACAAAACTCCTTCTTTAATTTTTGTCATCCTGTTTGTCAATTCATTATCTGTATCAAAAAATTATAGCTGGAAGCAACATGGAGTGTTATTGTCACGCCTCGAGTTCCAACGGGGCGGACATGGCAACCGAAGCCGTTGAGGCCCGAGAGAACCAACCTATACATTCGAATGGAACACAATATGTACGCATATGGACACAATCGTGAAACTGAAAGCGTGGAAAGACATTTATATACATAAGAAACTTGGCCGGTAGGGCCGCAAAGTCAAAATGAGAAGACATCCCCTTCGTTTACTGTACAACGTCTACAAAGCCTCTAGCAGAAATCAAACTAAATCTATAATCGGGACAAGTACCCGCTTTACACAAACATGTACATAACATCAAAATCAACATGTACATATGACCCGGAAAGCCCCGACTCAGCCTGGAGCTCAACAACTATACGCAGAAAGTCCAAATCCTACTGTGGGGGTCTACTAGCACCTGCGCCTGCAGCAAGGTAAATCCCACGAGGGGTCAGTACGAAAGAATGTACTGAGTATGTAAGGCGATAAGCAACTGTATGACAAATAAGAACTCAAATGGAATCAAATATCAACAAATAAACAATATGGAGAGCCACCATTCTGTATGTGGGAAAAACATGTACATTACATTCGTTACCTTGCTTTTACGTTCATTATCATCAACAACTCATATCGTACCCAGGCCCCGACTGATCAGTGGGTCATAACATTGGGATCGTCTCTAGCTAGGCTTATGCCCCTTTGAGCTACCACCCATAATCAATAAGTAGGTTCGTCCCTAGCTAGGTTTTCACACCTTCGGGATACCCCCTACATCCAATAGCAATCGGGATCGTCTCTATGCTGGGCTTTACGCCCCCTAGAGCTACCACCCGTACTCAAGAAACACTTATATGCATTACTTCAATTCTTTCATTATGAGAGTGATACATTTGGTGGTTGTGACATTATGGACACTTGGAAACCATCGGCAATGAATAAAAGTTATACAAACAACAATTGCTAAGCATTTACTTGGAATGAGACGCTTTACGACATTTCGGAGGGATGGTAAGTTCGAGCAAAATACGAACAATAGGTGTGACCAAAGGTCATAGGAAAGAGAAACCTTACATACCTTAGCCTTTCAATATGTGACCACAACAATTCCACCTTTCCGTAAAATGCTACTCTACAATATACATACATAAGGGAACTTACATTAGTAACCACAACTATTACAAGTTCACAATATGGTAACGAAACCATCCAACCCTCTCAACATAGAATATATCATTCCACCTTCCTTTTTATTATTATAAAACTTCACTCCACTTTACTACAATCCAACTTATCATCTCACAACACCAACAACACCAAAATAGTCCACAAACCAACATAATCAACATGATAAACTCCACCTCTTAAGCACATAATATATTAATCCATGAGAATAGACACTTACCAATATTTGCAAAGAGGTGATCTTGTCCCAACTAGTGTTGTTGCCTTAGGGTTTTTGAGAGATGAGGAGCCTTTGAGAAATATCTAGAAAAAGATGAGAGTTCTAATGAATAAATCTGATTTTTCACCTTTATAGATGGCCTTCAAGTCAAAATAATCCTTGGCCACTTATTTGATCCAAGTTAAATGGGTCTTCCTTTTATTTATTGAGGCCCATGTCTTCTTACATGATTTTGGGCCTAAAATACATAATAAAGATCCAGCCCAACACCTTTAATGAGTCTCACACTCCAAAATTTCATCAAGTCAAAAATGGGTCAACAAAGCCGGCAAAGTTTCACGGTGTCGTGAATAGTGTCGTGGAACCCAGTCACGCCATGTGGGTCCCGTCGTGAAACTTAGACGACTCGATCAAGTTTCTGAAGCTCATCCACGGCACCACTCACGCCCCGTGACTGTGAATCACGTCTCGTGACTCGTGCCGTGGAAATCAGACCATTTTTTCAACGTTCTGAAGTCCACTCACGACACAGACTCACGCCACGTGACTGTCATTCACGCCACGTGAATAGTAATTTTTTTTTTTTTTTTTTTTTTTTACTGAGGTGTTACATTCTTCCCTCCTTGGAAACATTCGCCCTCGAATGTTAATAACAGTAGTCAGGTTACTCAAATGCTAATCTCATTAAACATCGTATATATATACACATACATACAATATTAACATATTGATGTAGACTTACTTGTTATTGCTCTCTTTCTGTACTTTGAACTTGTTCTTCCGTGTGAAACAAATGTGGGTACTTTGATTTCATCTTTTCTTTTGCTTCCCATGTAATCTCTTCTACTTGCTGATCTCGCCAAAGTACCTTTACAGAAGCCACTTCTTTATTCCTCAACTTCTTTACTTGTCTGTCCAGAATAGCAATAGGCACTTCTTCATATGTGAGATTTTCTGTGATTTGCACATCTTCAATGGGAGCAATTTGAGATGGCTCTCCTATGCACTTTCGAAGCATCGACACATGGAACACCGGGTGGACTGTGGAGAGTTCTTGGGGTAGTGCCAATTCATATGCAACTTGTCCAAATCTTTTGACAATTTCATATGGACCTATATACCGTGGACTTAACTTTCCTTTCTTTCCAAACCTCATTACCCCTTTCATCGGCGACACCTTCAAGAATACCCAATCACCTATGGCAAATTCAAGCCCTCTTCGTCTGACATCGGCGTATGACTTGTGTCGGCTTTGGGCTGTGTGTAACCGCTGTTGGATCACTTTCACTTTCTCCATGGCTTGGTGAACAAGATCGGGCCCAAGTAAAGCAGTCTCACCCGCTTCGAACCATCCAATAGGTGATCGACATCTTCTTCCATATAAAGCTTTATAAGGTGCCATTCGAATACTTGAATGATAGCTATTGTTGTAGGCAAATTCAACAAGTGGTAAGTGATCATCCCAGCTGCCTTTAAAATCCATTGCACAAGCTCGTAGCATATCTTCAAGTGTTTGAATCGTACGCTCTGCTTGACCATCTGTTTGAGGATGAAAGGCCGTACTCAAATTCACCTGTGTCCCCAAGCTCTTTTGGAAAGATCTCCAAAAATGAGCCGTAAATTGAGCCCCTCTGTCTGATATAATAGAAAGTGGAATCCCATGTAATCGTACTATTTCTTTCACATACAACCTTGCATAATCTTCGGCTGTATAAGTGGTCCTGACTGGGAGGAAATGCGGTGACTTGGTAAGCCTGTCAACTATGACCCATATGGAATCAACCTTTCGGAGTGTACGAGGCAAACCTGTAATGAAATCCATGTTAATCATATCCCACTTCCAAACTGGAAGATTGATACATTGAATAAGACCTCCCGGTTTCTGATGTTCCACTTTCACCTGCTGGCAATTTGGACACTAAGCTACAAACTCCGTAACGTTCTTCTTCATATTCCCCCACCAATACAATTCTTTCAAATCATGATACATTTTGGTGGATCCCGGATGAATAGAATACCGCGAATGATGCGCTTCAGTCATAATCCGACTCCTTAGCTCATCTATATCAGGCACACACAATCTACCTTGGCACTGTAGCGCTCCTTCCTGAGTAAGATCAAATGCCTTTGTCAAGCTTTGTTGTACATTCTCCTTTAGCTGCAATAAAATAGGATCCGCATACTGTTTCTCTTTCACCTCAACTATTAACGAGGATTCTGCCGCATTCTGCACAATAACTCCTTCGTCGGAGGATTCAAGAAGTCGAACCCCCAAGCTGGCTAGTTGATGTAGATCCTTTACTATACCTTGTTTGTCCGTGAGCTGGCCATCAGTGCTTCCAATTGCCTTGCGGCTTAAAGCATCGGCTACTACATTTGCCTTTCTCGGATGATACAAGATGTCAATATCATAGTCCTTCAATAATTCAAGCCACCTCCGTTGCCTCAGGTTAAGATCCTTTTGCTTAAAGATATACTGCAAACTCTTATGGTCGGTATATATATCAACATGAACCCCGTATAAGTAGTGACGCCATATCTTTAAAGCAAAGACCACAGCTGCCAACTCAAGATCATGTGTCGGATAATTTTTCTCATATGGCCGCAATTGCCTCGAACCATAAGCTATCACCCTGCCATGCTGCATCAACACACAACCCAAACCAATACCTGAAGCATCACAATACACTGCATACCCTTCGGTACCTTCAGGAAGTACCAATACGGGCGTAGAAGTCAATTCAATCTTCAGATTTTGGAAACTCCTTTCACATGCATCATTCCACTGGTACTTAGTTGCCTTGTGTGTTAGCTTCGTCAAAGGTGCAGCAATGGAAGAAAACCCTTCGACAAACCTACGATAATACCCTGCGAGTCCCAGAAAACTACGAATCTCTGTGGGTGTCGTAGGTCGTGGCCAGTTCTTCACCGCCTCTATCTTATGGGTGTCACCCCGTATTCCTTCACCTGAGACAATATGACCCAAGAATGCTACAGATTTTAGCTAAAACTCACATTTCGAAAACTTGGCATATAGCTTCCGTTCACGCAGAATCTGTAACACCTGCTGTAGATGAGTTGCATGGTCTTCTTCTGATCTTGAATAAACCATAATATCATCTATAAACACGTCACGAACACGTCTAGAAATGGCTTAAACACCCTATTCATCAGATCCATGAAAACAGTTGGTGCATTTGTTAGTCCAAACGACATGACTAGAAATTCATAATGTCCATACCGTGTTCGGAAGGCTGTCTTGGGTATGTCTTTGTCTTTGACCTTAACTTGATGGTAACCCAACCTCAAGTCAATCTTTGAAAAACATGTGGCACCCTGCAACTGATCAAATAGATCGTCGATTCTAGGGAGGGGATATTTATTCTTGATCGTTACCTTATTCAACTGCCGATAGTCGATGCACATTCTCAACGTACCATCTTTCTTCCGTACGAATAAGACTGGTGCACCCCACGGGGACATGCTAGGCCTGATAAATCCCTTATCCAGCAAATCTTTTAATTGCTCCTTTAATTCTCGCAATTCTGCTGGAGCCATTCTATATGGAGGGATAGAAATAGGTTGAGTGCCTGGCATGACATCAATACCAAATTCTATCTCCCGCTCTGGAGGTAACCCTGGGAGATCTTCAGGAAATACGTCAAGAAATTCATTGACTATCGGAATCGTTTGAGGAGTTGGTGACATCGCATCAATATCCTGCACCCTTACTAGGTGGCATATATACCCCTTAGATATCATCTTCCTTGCCTTGAGATAGGAAATAAATTTACTCCTCGGTGCGCCAACATCCCCTTTCCACTCAAGGACGGTCATTTGCGGAAAATGAAAAGATACCTTCTTCGCTTGGCAATCCACCATGGCATAGCAAGACGCTAACCAATCCATTCCCATGATAACATCAAAATCTACCATATCTAGCTCAATAAGATCGGCCACTGTATCATGACCACCAACAGTGACTATACAGTTACGATAAACCCTCTTAGCTATAATGGATTCACCGACAGGCGTAGATACTTCAAAGGACTTAACTAAGAATTCCGGCGTTCTGTTGAATTTTTCCGCAACTAATGGCGTAACATATGATAAAGTAGAACCCGGATCAATCAATGCATATACAGGATGGGATAAAACAGATAATATACCTGTAACGACATCAGGAGAAGCCTCTGAATTCTGCCTGTCTACTAGAGCATATGTACGATTCTGGGTTCCGCTAGAACTATCTGCTCCTCTCGAACCTCTGCCACGCCCTATAGGCTGTACCCCTCTACCAAGGGAAGGAACCGATGATGAAGATGCAACGGTTGATCCCATAGGTTGCGTCACATTACCGACGCCTCTTCGTGGGCACTCTCGCATGATGTGTCCCGTCATACCGCACCAAAAACAAGCATTTGTCCTCAACCGACATTCACCTAAATGAGGTTTTCCACAATGCTGACACGGAGGACGAGAAAACCCGGCACTCTGTGAACCGGAACCACTGCTCTGCCCAACATAATAGCCTCGAGACCCTCGGAACTGAGATGAAGTGCCTGCAGGGGAATGAGAAAATGATGGCCTAGGCGGTGTAGGAAACATCCGAGGCCTAGGTACTCCTTGGGATACCATAGATTGCCCCATAGGTCGAGCCCTTTTTGATGGACCTCTTTCAAACTCCTGTACCCTTCTTCTTTGTCTCTGATCTTCCATCTTTTGGGCGAAAGCCTGAATTCTGGCTATGTCCATATCTCTGTTCAAAGCAGCAATAGTGCAGTCCCGTACCAAATAGGGTTCCAATCTGTCCACATATCAATGGACTCTGTCTGTCATTGTGGCCACCATATTTGGAGCATAGCGAGCCAAAGAATTAAACTGCAAGATGTATTCTCTGACACTCATGGTTCCCTGGCGCAGATTTAGAAACTGGTCTGCACGTGCCTCTCTGACCTCATATGGGAGGTAATGATCAAGGAACGCTGCTTTAAATTCTTCCCAGCCCACGGGAAGTGCACCGATGCCCCTTGATCTCTTCCAATCCTCATACCACAATATTGCTTCTCCCTTCAATATATAGGCCGCAAGTTCAACCGTTTCCACACCGTATACATGCATAACCTTCAAAGCCCGGTGAATTTGATCAATAAAATCTTGCGGGTCCTCGTTCAGATCCGACCCGGTAAACATGGGAGGATCTAGTTTCAAGAAATCCTGTGTTCGACGACTGGCTGCCCTAGCCGCACTATCCTCACCTGTGGTTGGACCAGCTCGTCCTTGGCTTTGTGCAGCAACTAACTGCGTCAACATCTGTACTGCATTCCGCAAATCCTGATCCGTGGCATTCATAGGTGGTTCTGCGGGTACTTCTCTACCTCTTAACCCTTCCGGTGATGGAATAGTAGAAGAAGTCCGCGATGCAATTTCACCTTCACCTTCAGCTTCACCCTGACTAGGTTGTGGTCTACTAGTGCCTTCCCCGGCAATTCTGTCTAACCTCTTAGTTTTGCCTCTACCTTTTCTTGTGATCGGCATTTGCACTACCATGAAAGAGAATGAAAGAAAACAACGGTTAGATATATTAGTCTCCCAACAACTTTGGCTCTATTGCACGATCTAAGATTTGAAAAAAAAAAGGAACACCTCCTAAATGTCCCGTAGCCTCCAACTTATAAATGTGGTGCACATCACATCCATAAGAAAGACTCTATTCAGACACGGCTTTGTAGACACCCTAGGACGACCCGTTCTGATACCACTTTTGTCACGCCTCGAGTTCCAACGGGGCGGACATGGCACCCGAAGCCGTTGAGGCCCGAGAGAACCAACCTATACATTCGAATGGAACACAATATGTACGCATATGGACACAATCGTGAAACTGAAAGCGTGGAAAGATATTTATATACATAAGAAACTTGGCCGGTAGGGCTGCAAAGTCAAAATGAGAAGACATCCCCTTCGTTTACTGTACAACGTCTACAAAGCCTCTAGCAGAAATCAAACTAAATCTATAATCAGGACAAGTCCCCGCTTTACATAAACATGTACATAACATCAAAATCAACATGTACATATGACCCGGAAAGCCCCGACTCAGCCTGGAGCTCAACAACTATACGCAGAAAGTCCAAATCCTACTGTGGGGGTCTACTAGCACCTGCGCCTGCAGCAAGGTAAATCCCACGAGGGGTCAGTACGAAAGAATGTACTGAGTATGTAAGGCGATAAGCAACTGTATGACAAATAAGAACTCAAATGGAATCAAATATCAACAAATAAACAATATGGAGAGCCACCATTCTGTATGTGGGAAAAACATGTACATTACATTCATTACCTTGCTTTTACGTTCATTATCATCAACAACTCATATCGTACCCGGGCCCCGACTGATCAGTGGGTCATAACATTGGGATCGTCTCTAGCTAGGCTTATGCCCCTTTGAGCTACCACCCATAATCAATAAGTAGGTTCGTCCCTAGCAAGGTTTTCACACCTTCGGGATACCCCCTACATCCAATAGCAATCGGGATCGTCTCTATGCTGGGCTTTACGCCCCCTCGAGCTACCACCCGTACTCAAGAAACACTTATATGCATTACTTCAATTCTTTCATTATGAGAGTGATACATTTGGTGGTTGTGACATTATGGACACTTGGAAACCATCGGCAATGAATAAAAGTTATACAAACAACAATTGCTAAGCATTTACTTGGAATGAGACGCTTTACGACATTTCGGAGGGATGGTAAGTTCGAGCAAAATACGAACAATAGGTGTGACCAAAGGTCATAGGAAAGAGAAACCTTACATACCTTAGCCTTTCAATATGTGACCACAACAATTCCACCTTTCCGTAAAATGCTACTCTACAATATACATACATAAGGGAACTTACATTAGTAACCACAACTATTACAAGTTCACAATATGGTAACGAAACCATCCAACCCTCTCAACATAGAATATATCATTCCACCTTCCTTTTTATTATTATAAAACTTCACTCCACTTTACTACAATCCAACTTATCATCTCACAACACCAACAACACCAAAATAGTCCACAAACCAACATAATCAACATGATAAACTCCACTTCTTAAGCACATAATATATCAATCCACGAGAATAGACACTTACCAATATTTGCAAAGAGGTGATCTTGTCCCAACTAGTGTTGTTGCCTTAGGGTTTTTGAGAGATGAGGAGCCTTTGAGAAATATCTAGAAAAAGATGAGAGTTCTAATGAATAAATCTGATTTTTCACCTTTATAGATGGCCCTCAAGTCAAAATAATCCTTGGCCACTTATTTGATCCAAGTTAAATGGGTCTTCCTTTTATTTATTGAGGCCCATGTCTTCTTACATGATTTTGGGCCTAAAATACCTAATAAAGATCCAGCCCAACACCTTTAATGGGTCTCACACTCCAAAATTTCATCAAGTCAAAAATGGGTCAACAAAGTCGGCAAAGTTTCACGGTGTCGTGAATAGTGTCGTGGAACCCAGTCACGCCACGTAGGTCCCGTCTTGAAACTCAGACGACTCGATCAAGTTTCTGAAGCTCATCCACGGCACCACTCACGCCCCGTGACTGTGAATCACGCCCCGTGACTCGTGCCGTGGAAATTAGACCATTTTTTCAACGTTCTGAAGTCCACTCACGACACAGACTCACGCCACGTGACTGTCATTCACGCCACGTGAATAGTGTCGTGAATAGTAATTTATTTTTTATTTTTTTTTTTTGTGTTACAGTTATCACGCGGTACCAATGATGGTAGATCGTGATAAATTTGGCCTTGTTCCCTGAATGTGTACACTCCTTTTCTTGCAGAAGCTATTTCATTATCAAGCTTAACACCAAAAGATATAAAAGCGAAGAGGCTATTATATGCACAGATATTTTTGTGAAACTCTATAGCGTCTTCTGTACCAGCCACAAACAGTTCATGTAGTTCTGTCAGAGCTTCAGTGCTTGCCAATTTGACACATCCGCTTCCACAATAAAATGATGGAGGTTCATATTCAAACCTTTTAGCAGCACAGTAAATGCATTCTTGGACCCTTTTTAACTCATGTTGATGTGATAATAACAAGTTGTAAGCAGTAACTCCTACATATATATAGGCCGTTAGGGATATGTAAAATCTCAAATTTCAAAAAGGTATTGAATGTAATAGCTATGTGTCATATGAATAAGTTCTTATTATATTTACCTCCAGAATCATACTCTTCAGGTAAAGCTCTAAATAGTCAATTTACTTTAGGTTGCTTCTTCAAACATGGTTGTTCACATTGTAAATATGTTGTCGGTTTAGTTGATGCTATATATTTTTCCACCCTTCGCAATGCGCTACGCAATTGCAATTTCTCTATAATAGGAATAACATTTTATATATTAAGTACAAATCATATATTACTTAAGTATGTATGCAAATGTGGTGGTTTGACATAACCACGTATATATCTGTAATTTTGAATCAATATATGAGATCTTACCCGTGTGGTGTACATCATTGTTTGGATGGTTGACATGTTGCTCACCTTTACTGGTAGAAATAATGTTTTTTCCTTTATCACCTGTTCGATTTGATATGTCAAGACAAAAGATTGTATCGGTTATTAGAGTAAGATGGAGTCAGTATGATATTTAATGTAGTTGGTTAGCGTATTTAGTTGCAGGTGTTTGATGATTTACGATAGTAAATTATCATTTGCAATATAATAATATCTGATTTGTAGTGGTTCCTAAGGAGAGAAAAGCCATGCACTGTTCAAGGGTAAAGATTATTTGTAGATTGTAAGATTATTAGGGTAAAGATTATTTTTAGTTTATTTGTGGTTCATTTACTCACGTTTCTATCGGAGACCAAAGCCCACAAAATATAACTCGAAAGTAGATAGCAATAGCAAAACCAGAGCAATTCACATTCAGTTATATACTCATCCCACAATTAATTTAACAAAACACAGACGCTTGATTTCCACCTCTCTCAAATAAAGCCCTGCTCATGTTTCGATCAGTGACCAAAGCGAACAAAAAACAGAGCGACTCACATATCACGGCACATCGAAGAGTTAATGTCAATGAAACAGGAAAAAAGCAATCGATATAGAAAGTTCAAATTGAAGTACGTAATACCTAGATCTAATAAATTCTTTCTTAAAGTAGTCTGCAACAATATAAAGAGTAAAGAGTAGTAATAAAAAAAAGTACATAGCAATGGTGTACTTGATTAAAGAAGAAAGACGACAACGAGGATGATGGGATAAAGACCTACTGGTGTGAACATTTATATGATAGAAGTCATGCTTGAGGAAGTAGGAATTCATTACTGCTGACTTTCAGCCTTCAAGACGTGTGGGTAAAGGGAATAGATGTTGGTAATATGGATTTATGACGTAGGTAATCAATTAGTTTTTTTAAAAAAAAAAACTACACACCTATATTGAATGTTGACCATTAAAATAGGGATTCAGGTAATCTGGTGGACCTCTTAGTTACCATATGTACGTGTAACACTCCCTTATGCTACTGCAGCATTTAAATAGGGAGTAAGTAGTATTAGTTTACAATAAAGGCTCCTAACCTTCCCAACTAATGGCATAAACGTGTATAGGGAGCATTAAAATAGGAATTGAACATGTAACTCGCAATGTGGTAATTAAAACTTACTATTTAATATTTAATTAAAAAATTATTAGATGATTATTATTATTTTTATTTAGTGTAGGGGCAAAATGGTAATCCAACTTTGCCCCTAAATTCTTCCCATTTTTAGTATAATGTTAGAGCAACACAATTTGTAATGAGAAAATTAATTGTGTTATTGGGGGCCAGGGGCGGCTCAATAAAAAAGGTGGCCTAAAGCCAAATTTAGTAAGAGGCCCTCATCGTTTTTAAAAAAAAAGAAAACTAAGTAATGAGAAGTTATTAATAATTAAATGATTTATAATAGTTTTTTTAAAATAATCTTTTCTATTTGAGAATATCAACGTTCTATATAATTTTTCTTGACACGTACTAGTTTATATAACTATAAGCTAAAAAATATATTTTTTCAAATGTAAATTGAATAAAAAAAAATTAAAAATATATTGTTATAGAACCTAATAGTTAAAGTTGCTACTTTATATCAACCAAAATTTCACTTCATTTGCTTGCAATAATGCGTGGAAACTCGAAAATGAATGAACAAAAAATTTTAAAATTTAACTTATTTAATACTCTTGCACTTGTTTTTGACGTAATACATACACCTCTAATAAGAGGAAGAAAAAGAAATTACTCCCTCTATTCACTTTTATTTGTCTACTTTGAACTTTGCATGTCTCTAAAATAATGATTAATATGAGTATTTTATCATACACCCATATTAATTGATATTTAGTTTAAATATTGAAAAATATTTAAAAATAAGTAATTAGAATATAAAATATTATTGAGAAAAAAAATAACTAAAGAAAATAAGACCTATTTATATTAGTAATAAAATATGAGGCCTAAAGAAATGGGGGCCTGAAGCCTAATTAACCTTTACTTGCTTGACCCTTCAGCCGGCCCTGATGGGGGCAAACATGTTAAATGAACTTATCATACCTAAAACTTCCTTATAGACAATGTTCGTTGTGTATGTTCCATTTTGTCGTTTTGGTTGCTCTGTTAGGACCAAAACTTTTGTTGATAATAGTTGTTGGTGTCGTCTTCTACAGAGTCAAAACTAATAAAAGTTTTGCTTTCACATGGGAACATGGCTATTAACTTGTCATTTGGCTTATCCACAAGCTCATTTCTGCTTGCTAAGATAGCCCGTTCTATGACATATTTTGCATCTTTAGCATTTTCTTATGATGATGGAAATATCTCTTTTATTAAGCATTCTTCAACAATTCCATCTTTACAACACTTGACTATCAATTGTTCTGGAAGAAGTACGAGATTGTCTCTTATTTTTGGTTCTTCATTGTTACCAACACGAAGTAAGAAGTCACTAAATACTGGATCAGTTCTTGCTCTCATATTTCTGGTGAATTGGATCTTTTCCATCAAAGGCCAAAGATATGATTTGACCAAGCTTGCATTAACAATTTATGGTCTTGTAGATTTTGGAATTACTGGTAATCTTGACGAAAATTCCCTCCAAAAACCATGACCTTCCCACCAAAAGGTTTATTGATGTCCATTATGTCTCTAAAGCTCCTGTCAATTGTTTCTATTATTTGTCGCTTGGCTATTGGTGTTTCATCCCATATTAGCAGCTTTGCTTTTCTTATCAATTTGGCAGCACCACTTTGTTTTGACATATTTGTCATAGTTGACTCATTTTTTTGCAGGGGAATCTCAAACCTAGAGTGAGTTGTACGTCCTCCTGGTAAAATTCAAGTTGCAACACCACTGGTTGCCGTTGCCAAGGCTATCATACCTCTTGATCTAACATTGCCCAACAATGCACGGTATAAGTATGTTTTTCCCGTTCCTCCAGGTCCATCGACAAAGAATATTCCAGCTCTTCCAGTATCTACAGTTTGCAATATTTTTCTAAATGCCTACTCTTGTTCAGTATTTAATTTTCCCTACATTCTGATGAACCAACTTCTGGCAAGTGCTGATAAATGTGAGGCAGGTCATATATGTTAATGCTTTTGCCCATACGTTGCAAACTATAGTTAATACTATCCAGCGTAGTATAGCACTGGGTGAGTTGCCATGTATCCTATTGTAGTCCTCAGCCATATCCTCAAAATAAGTATCCCAAAGTTTTCTAACATCAGTTGGATTACAATGAACCAGAATTGTTGCAAACAAACTTCAGAGAGCTGATAGCATTTTGAAAAGAGCACCCTCTCCTAAGCATTCTGATATGCTGTTGTCCGACTCTAGTAACCATCTTTCTTTGGCAGCCTCTGTAAAGGTGTCACATTCCCTTCCATTGACAGTGAACAAGTCTTTGAATGACAATGGTCCTCTTACATGATTTAGTAATGACTGCTCATAATAACTTTCCCCTTCTCTAGGATTAGCTGTAGAATTTAATGAATGTAAATAAAGTAGGTTTAAAGTAGGTGCAATGTATGATTGTATAGATTAGTATATCTGCCTTACCAGATGCAATGCGACCCATTACAGATCTTGTTTTTCTCTTTGTCCAAATCTTTCCCTGAGGATTTCAACGTGTAACACCCCGTACATTTTCGAATCTATTTGACTACCTTAACACTTATGGAATAATTTAAACTTGAGATAGTTGGTGTATTACTCACTAAAAATGATTGGGCTGAAATACGGAACATGTTTATGGACTTAATTGAGGCCCAAAATTAAGTAAATAAGAATGGGTCCAAAGTGGAGATGATCCATTTAAAAATGGACCAAGTAAATACATCATCTACTTGGACTTTTTGACCCAAATTGTGGCTAAAATTGGACTTGAGAGAGAGGGTTAAGAGGGGCCTATTTAAAGCTGAAATTCAGCTCATTTTCTACACAATTCACTTGCCAAAAATCAGATTTTTCAATCAAATATTTTTCCTCTCTCAAACCCTAGCCACCCTAATTTTTCTAAGGACTTTTTGGACAAATCTTCCACTTGCAAGCCTTGGTAAGTGTTTACCCTTATATATTAATATATTATATGCGTAAGATGTTGTGTAAATCATGTTGGTTATGTTTAAAAAGTGTTGAGCAGTCCACTATTTGTAAAACAGTCCACTTTTGCTTAATCGCTAAGGATTTGCCTTCTATGTGGTTGAAACTTGAAAGGGGACTTAAAGTCTTGGAGGAATTGAATTAGATGGACTAAATTT
Source organism: Capsicum rhomboideum (assembly GCA_031232105.1). NCBI lineage: Eukaryota > Viridiplantae > Streptophyta > Magnoliopsida > Solanales > Solanaceae > Capsicum > Capsicum rhomboideum. The sequence continues at coordinate 134,763,452 of CP124709.1, read as the reverse complement.
CAGTATATTTAAGTGTGGTTATGTCCCTAATTTTTTCCCCTTGTGTATGGCTTGATGAAAATATTTATACGTGTTTGTATATGAAACGTTTGACGTAGTGAAAAGAGAATACTTTCTTGTTATGTTAAAGTGAAATCTGAAAATGTGTGTACTGTTTTTGGTATATTGTTGTGGAAGGTATTTATGTGACTTGATGGAATAAATATGTGGAGTTGCATTGAGGTAAAAATGTGAAGTATGCACTTGGTGGGAAATCTTGTCGGTTTGTGACGTCTATGTTGGTTTGTGGACTGTTTTGGTATTGTTGGTGTTGTGAGGTAGTAAATTGTATTGTAGGAGGGTGGAATGAAGTCATATGGCAGTATAAAGGAAGGTGGAATGATATACCATGTGTTTTGGATGTTCGATAGTTTTTATGTCCCGTTAAGTAACTACTTATCGTCTTGTGAACTTGTAATGTAGTTAGTTATTAATGTTAGCTCCGTTATGTACTTGTGTTGTAGAGTAACGTCTTAAGGAAGAGCTGAATTGTTGTAGTCACTTTTTGGAAAGATAAGGTATGTAAGGTTACTCTTTTCCGTATCCTTTGGCAGTACCTATAGTTCACATCGTTATCGAACTTATTTCCACTCCGCAATATTTTAAAGTATCTCATTTCAGGTTTATTAGAAACTGTAATTTAAGTGTCTCTTATTCATTGACTATTGTTCCAAAGCTTCAACAATGTTATGACCACCAATGTAACAATCTCACAAAAATTAAAGAAATGAAGTAATGCATATGTGATTGAGTACGGGTGGTAGCTTTGGGGGCGAAAGCCTAGCTCAAGCCGATCCCGATTGATTATTGGATACAGGGGGTAGCTCTGGGGGCGAAAGCCTAGCTCAGCCGAACCTGATTTATTGATTTATGGGTGGTAGCTCTGGGGGAATAAGCCTAGCTCGAGCCAATTCCAATGTTATTTACCACTGATCAATTGATCCCGGGCATTGTATGATGTATAATGATATGAAGATAAGAGGAAAGAAATGAATGTCATGTACATGGTTCCACATATACAGTATGGTGGTATATCAGTGTTATCTATTCACTTGTATTTGTTTCCATTTGAGTTCCTATATTTCATGCAGTTGCTCATAGACTTACATACTCAGTACATTCTTTCGTACTGACGTCCCTTGGGAGACCTACCTTATTTGTTGTAGGCACAGGAGCTAGTAGACCTTCACAGTAGGGTACGAGTCATCTGCAGGCTATTGGTGAGCTCCAGGTTGATTCGGGGCTTTTCGAGTCATTTGTATATATTTTTGGTACTGTGTAGTAGTTGTATAAAGCTGGGACTTGTCCCTACCTTAGTCATGGTTATATATATCTTTTAGAGGCTTTGTAGACATGGTAAAGTCAAACATAGAAGTGTCTCATCTTTTAGACGTTATGGCCCCAACGGCCAAGTTTCATATCTATTTTGAACGTCTTTACATGACTTCCGTTATTGATATATTATACCTAAAAGTGGCGGAATTTCCTTTCACTTAGTGACATACATATGAATGTTCATGATCATAGGTTGGTTCTCTCGGGCCTTAACGGCTTCGGGTGCCGGTCCGCCCCGTTTGGATTCAACGCGTGACAATACGAAAGGTTGATATAGAGTTAGAATTAGTATAGTTAGCATATAGTTTTAAATTTTGAAATAACTGAATTTTATTTTCGATAAATATATATGTACCTGAATGTTTTCCAGAGAGATGTAGTTGAAGGTTGATGACTGGAGGTTGCATTTCAGTCATGTTGAATTCATATATTCTACATAGTGCTTCGGGAGGTGAAACCTACCGCGCATCTTGAAAAGTTTTGATCTCATCAATAACTTTTTCTCCGTCATCAGACTCAACACAGATGGCACACCTATCATGTCCCTTATGTATATATTTGTAAAGATACTTTATTGCTTTTAATCCTGAGTAAACCTCAGTATTAACATGACAATTATATCTTGTAAGCAAATAAGGGCTATAGAGCACCACCAATCGGTTATTCATATTCATGCCGCGAACACTCTCTGTCCTTCCATCCTTTCTTCTTTTGTAAATAGGATATCCATCCTTTGCTTGAATTGATTTATTATTGTAAGGACGGGGATAATGATATTTGCAATGACCATCTTACATGCACGGACTTGTTAGGTTCTTCTTCCCACATGGCCTAGGCATCATATGCTTCACTACTAATTCATGCAACATGGGATATTGAGATTTTTCTGGAATTTCTGCAGAGATAAACTTATCATACTGATCTACTGATTTTATCTTTTGTCCTTCTTTCAGTATAAGAAAAAGGTGTATGCGTGGTAGTTCTTGTTTTTGAAATTCTACCACAAATACATGAGCTGCTACAATTTCAAATATTTCTTTCTTGAAAATTTGGTCTTTTAGATCCTGCAACTTTTCTCTAAATACTCTTGTCACCAAGTCAGGTCTATCTCATGGAGTTTTACCTATGCCCAATTCTCGTTGGATCTCAATCCAATCAGAATTACAACTCATTGTTAAGAAAAGATCGGGTCTTCCAAAATGCTGAACCAAAGCCATTGTGTCCATACAGCGTCTTCGCATATTGCGTGGGCTGCCTATAAAAGATGTTGGAAGTAGTATTCTTTGACCAATTCTATCACCCCTGTGATCTCATGCCATGATACTATCAACGATACCTTGATAAACCTCTCTTCTAAAATTTGATTGTTCTTTTCTGAAATATTCAAGCCGTGTTGTTTTCAATTTTATGTACATGTCAACCACAAATTGTTGCAGTAATTTTCTACATAAGAATAATATTGACCTCGCTGCTTCTCGTACTTGTAGCTTATAACAATAATACTCTTTGTAAGAGACATGTCCTTTTGTCTCGTGGTGGACAGCTACAAGTGACAAAAATCATATTAATATTACGGTACAAAATTTGTAAGTTGAGGAACATAAGTGTAATATGATTTTTAAAGCAAAGTGAAAAGATTGTGTAGTTTTGGATGTAATCTTTACTTTTGGGCGGAATTTGAAAGGCAATTGATGTATAAACCTCAAGCAGAAAAATTCAATATGGAAATAGATCAATATCATATTTTTCTATTTAATAACCAATGTTGTAGTACAAATTAGACATTAAGCGAGCAAAAGGATCAGTTTGTGAATAATCAAGTAAAGGCTTAATATGATAATTAATTATATAAAAGAATTTATGAACAAACCACACAAACATACTCCAATAGCATCCCATGAGGTTGTGATGTCAAGCAAGCGGTAATAGAAGCAGGTAGAGTAATTAATATTTGTTGATATTTAAGTCTATTTTAGTTAGTCGTAATTGTTGTGGTATAACTCTTAATCCTAATACATTGTTGGTAATAACTTGAATGCGTAAAAGGGATCAAGATGTGTTAACATTACGGTATGGTGTGTCTGTGCTTGTTTTTCAATTCTAACTTGGTGACAATGTGAGTAAAAAATTGCAATAATTTGCAGAATGTGGGACACGTTACCTTGATCCTCTTTGGCAAATATTCCTTCCGTAGATATGGATGTTGTAATATCACTGCTAAGAATTATGGAGTGGCCGCTTCTTTTGTGACGTTGGCTTTTGATTATTTTTCTTATTCCTTGATGTCAACCGCTTTTGCCTCTTGGAATGATCAAAGGATATTGTAGCAGGTCATAACAAGAATAATAGTGTTTGACTCTATGTATGTACCCTGAATGTTCATGAACAATAATCTCTCGCTCAAAAGGTACATTTGGATTGTTTCCATCTATCCAAATTGCTGCAACTTGATCTACAGAGGATGTGTTGTACACTCGTTGATCAAAAAAGTCTTTTGCAGCAATTCAAAGTTGGAAATTGTGGAAAGTTCTTTTAGTTGGCAAAAGTTTGCGCATATGGGTTGCCCTCCATTATCTGTTTGATTTTTCCCGCGATTCTGTCTGACAAAACTCCTTCTTTAATTTTTTCCATCCTGCTTGTCAACTCATTATCTGTATCAAAAAAGTATAGCTAGAAGTAACATGGTGTGTTATCACGTGGTACCAACGATGGTAGATCGTGATAAATTTGACCTTGTGCCCTGAATGTGTACACTCCTTTTCTTGCAGTAGCTATTTCATTATCATGTAATACCCTGTACATTTCCGACCTCACTTGATAACTTGGAGTCATGTTTACTTAGTGTTGAGAGCAATAAGTAAGTATTTTGTAGTGTTTTGATGGGGTATTGGATGATATGCTAGTGTGTGCAAAAAGGGGAAAAAATTCAGAGAACCAGTGAAACTTGCGCCACTCCCTATTTCAGGGGGTGTGGCGCAAGCCACCTGATTCAGAGGGCAGCAATTTCTTGCGCCACTGCTTGCTTTGCAGCTAGTGGCGCAAGGCACTAATAGTATGGCCCTTCCGTGCTCGTTTTGAAACGCAATACAACGTCGATTCTTCCTTGGTTTCTTTTGGTTCTTTGGTGTTCCTTTTCTCCTTGTTAAGGCTTCAAATACCTCAATACACTCCTACATGATCAAATCATGAAACACAAGTATTTATCAAAAATGTTTAATGAAGCTATGAACGACTACAATTTCTATCTTTGCGATTGAGGCTACGAATGTGAATCTCGTAAATGAATATTGTCATGACATTATGGAATTAATTAAACATGAGATATATGATGGATTATACATGGAATTTGGTGGGCTAAGGTAAGATGTGTAAATGGGCTCAATTTAAGGCCCAAAAAGGATTAAAAGACAAGGTCCAAAAGGGCAAAGTGGCCCATTCTTCCATGTTGACTATATAGACATTGCATTAAATGCCAAGGAGTGGCTAAGGATGACTTGAGGGCCTATATAAAGGGGAAAATCAGATTTTTAATTCATTACAAAGTCTCATGCCTTTCTAGACATTTCTACAACATTTCTCTATTTTCCAAACCCTAAGGCAACTATTTTCTTTGGACACTTTGGACAAGATCATCACTTTGCAAGCTTGGTTAAGTGTTTATTATTGTGATTTAATACATTATATGCATGAGAGATTGTGTAGATCATGATGGTTATGTTGGCAAGGTTGAATAGGACACTTTTGCGTCATCTTTGTGAATTAAACTTGAAGGGTGACTTGTGGTTTTGATGAAAGTGCATGGTATGGACAAAATATCAACATGTATGGTGTGATTATGTTTCTAAACTTGTTATTTTGCTATAAGTGTAAATTATGGGATTTTGGCCGATATGTTGTTATGAGGTGTATTGAGGTGATTTGATGGAGTAATTGTGACGTCGTGTTAATGAAAAAAATGTAAAGAATGAGCTTGGTATGAAATGCTATTGGGTTGTGATATTTTGGTCAATATTGGGCATGTTGTGGTATTGTTGGTATAACAATGCTGTGAATGGTATGGTAAAGGGGGAAATGACATGTTAAGGCAAACATGTGATTTATTGTCGTCTTACACACTAGTAAGGTGGTTGATTGTTAATGTAAGCTCCGTTATGTACTTGTATTGTAGAGTGAAACGTAAGGAAGGAGCTGGACTATTGTGTTCATATATAGGCTTGTGTATTCATACTTGGAAGTGAAGGTATGTAAGGTTACTCTATCTGTATCCTTCTGCAACTCATAGTATTCACATTGACATTGTACTTGTTCCATACTGAATTGTTCCAAGGTATCCTATGTCCGGGTATCAATTATGGTTCATCACATGTTCCTTATGCATTGATCAATTGTCATTCTCATGTCTCATATTCATTGACTAATGTTCCAAAGATTCCATGGTTCCAATAATGCAATGTTTCCAATAATGTTATGACTATCATTGTATCAATCTCAAAGTAAAGAATAAAGTAATGCATATATGGTTAATGATTGAGTATGGGTGGTAGCTTTGGGGGCGAAAGCCTAGATCAAGCCGATCCCAAGATTATTGGATCAGGGGGTAGTCCTAGAGGCATACGCCTAGCTCAGACCGAGCCTGACAGGGGGTAGCTCTAGAGGTAAGAACCTAGCTCGAGCCGAACCTGAGTTATTGGTTTATGGGTGGTAGCTCTAGAGGTGATAACCTAGCTCGAGCCGAGCCTGATATATTGATTTATGGGTGGTAGCTCTAGAGGCATAAGCCTAGCTCGAGCCGATCCCAACATAACGTTATGTTATGTTAAGAGCCACTAATCAGTTGGGGCCCGGGTACAGTATAGCATAGATAAAGATGAATAATCATCGAAGCAAAGAAGCAAAGAAAGTATTGAAAACAAAGTACCTGACTCCACACATAGAGTGATGGTTTATCCATATTGATGATTCTCTTATATATTGATTTCATTGCAGTATCTATGTCACTTACAGTTTCATATGGCCTTACATACTCAGTACATGCTTCGTACTGACCTCCCTTAGGGGGGCTTACCTTACTTGCTGCAGGCACAGGTGCTAGTAGACCTCCACAGTAGGCTGCGGGTCATCTACTAATCTTTGGTGAGCTCCAGTTGGTTCGGGGATTTCCGAGTCACAGTTGTACATGTGTTTTGGTATTGTAAATGTTGTATAAAGCGTGGACTTGTCCCCACTTTCGGTTAGTCTTATAAATGCATCTGTTAGAGGCTTTTGTAGATGTATGTGGGTATGTGAATGTAATAGATGTATGTCCATTTTAACTCATTGGCCCTGACGGCCAATTTTCACATATGTACGTATCACATGTTCTATGGTTTCCGTTATTGGCATTCTATGTTCTTACGTGATAGAGATGTTTCCTATGGCATGAATATGAATGGACTTGAGCAATGATTGGTTCTCTCGGTCCTTGTCTGCTTCGGGTGCCAGTCCGCCTCAATGGGATTTGGTGGTTGATTGTTAATGTAAGCTCCGTTATGTACTTATATTGTAGAGTGAAACGTAAGGAAGGAGCTGGACTATTGTGTTCATATATAGGCTTGTGTATTCATACTTGGAAGTGAAGGTATGTAAGGTTACTCTATCCGTATCCTTCTGCAGCTCATAGTATTCACATTGACATTGTACTTGTTCCATACCGAATTGTTCCAAGGTATCCTATTTCCGGGTATCAATTATGGTTCATCACATGTTCCTTATGCATTGATCAATTGTCATTCTCATGTCTCATATACATTGACTAATGTTCCAAAGATTCCATGGTTCCAATAATGCAATGTTTCCAATAATGTTATGACTATCATTGTATCAATCTCAAAGTAAAGAATGAAGTAATGCATATATGGTTACTGATTGAGTATGGGTGGTAGCTTTGGGGGCGAAAGCCTAGCTCAAGCCGATCCCAAGATTATTAGATCAGGGGGTAGTCCTAGAGGCATACGCCTAGCTCGGACCGAACCTGACAGGGGGTAGCTCTAGAGGTAAGAACCTAGCTCGAGCCGAACCTGATTTATTGGTTTATGGGTGGTAGCTCTAGAGGTTATAAACTAGCTCGAGCCGAGCCCGATATATTGATTTATGGGTGGTAGCTCTAGAGGCATAAGCCTAGCTCGAGCCGATCCCAATATAACGTTATGTTATGTTAAGACCCACTGATCAGTTGGGGGCCGGGTACAGTATAGCATAGATAAAGATGAATAATCATAGAAGCAAAAAGACAAAGAAAGTATTGAAAACAAAGTACCTGACTCCACACATGGAGTGATGGTTTATCCATATTGACGATTGTCTTATATATTGATTTCATTGAAGCATCTATGTCACTCACAGTTTCATATGGCCTTACATACTCAGTACATGCTTCGTACTGACCTCCCTTAGGGGGGCTTACCTTACTTGCTGCAAGCACAGGTGCTAGTAGACCTCCACAGTAGGCTGCGGGTCATCTAGTGATCTTTGGTGAGATCCAGTTGGTTCGGGGCTTTTTGAGTCACAGTTGTACATGTGTTTTGGTATTGTAAATGTTGTATAAAGCGGGGACTTGTCCCGACTTTCGGTTAGTCTTGTAAATGCATCTGCTAGAGGCTTTTGTAGATGTATGTGGGTATGTGAATGTAATAGATGTTTGTCCATTTTGACTCATTGGCCTTGACGGCCAATTTTCACATATGTACGTATCACATGTTCTATGGTTTCCGTTATTGGCATTCTATGTTCTTACGTGATAGAGATGTTTCCTATGGCATGCATATGAATGGACTTGAGCAAAGATTGGTTCTGTCGGGCCTTGTCGGCTTCGGGTTCCATTCCGCCTCAATGGGATTTGGGATGTGACATTATCAAGCTTAACAGCAAAAGATGTAAAAGTGAAGACGCTATTATATGCACGGATAATTTTGTGAAAATCTATAGCGTTTTCTGTACCATCCAAAAATAGTGCAAAAGTTCTGCTGAAGCTTCAGTGCTTGCCAGTTTGACACATCTGCTTCCACAACAAAATGTTGGAGGTTCATATTCAAACCATTTAGCAGCACAGTAAATGCATTCTGGAACCCTTTTTAACTCACGTTGATGTGATAATGACAAGTTGTAAGCAGTAACTCCTACATATATATAGGTCGTTAGGGATATGTTAAATCTCTAATTTCAAAAAGGTATTGAATTTAATAGCTACGTGTCATATGAATAAGTTCTTATTATATTTACCTCTAGATTCATACTCTTCAGATAAAGCTCTAAATAGTCAATTTACTTTACGTTGCTTCTTCAAACATGGTTGTTCACATTGTAAATATGCTATCGGTTTAGTTGATGCTATATATTTTTTCCACCCTTTGCAATGCGCTACGCAATTGCAATTTCTCTATAATAGGAATAACATTTTATATATTAAATACAAATCATATAGTACTTAAGTATGTATGCAAATGTGGTGGTCTGACATCAACCAAGTATGTATCCGTAATTTTGCATCAATATATGAGATCTTACCCATGTGGCTTACATCATTTATTGGTTGGTTGACATGATGATCACTTTACTAGTAGAAACAATGTTTTTTACTTTATCAACTGTTCGATTTGATATGTCAAGGCAAAAGATTGCATTGGTTATTAAAGTAAGATGGAGTCAGTAATATATTTAATGTAGTTGGTTAGCATATTTAGATATGGGTTTTTGATGATTTACGATAGTAAATTATCGTTAGCAATACAATAATATCTAGTTTGTAGTGGTTCCTAAGGAGAGAAAAGCCATGCACTGTTCAAGGGTAAAGATTATTTGTAGATTGTAAGATTATTAGGGTAAAGATTATTTTTAGATTATTTGTGGTTCTTTTGCCCACGTTTCTATCGGAGACCAAAGCCCACAAAATTTAACACGAAAGTAGACAGCAAAAATAGAGCGATTTACATTCAGTTATATACTCATCCCACAATTAATTTAACAAAACACAGACGCTTGATTTCCACCTCTCTCAAATAAAGCCCTACTCACGTTTCTATCAGTGACCAAAGCCAACAAAAAACAGAGCGACTCACATATAGCGGCACATCGAAGAGTTAATGTCAATGAAACAGGAAAAAAGCAATCGATATAGAAAGTTCAAATTGAAGTACGTTATACCTAGATCTAATAAATTCTTTCTTAAAGTAGTCTGCAACAATATAAAGAGTAAAGAGTAGTAAAATAAAAGTCCCTGGCAATGGTGTACTTGATTGAGGTAGAATGACGACAAAGAGGATGATGGGATAAAGACCTTCTGGTGTGGACATTTAACATAGTCAAAGTCATGCTTGAGGAAGTAGGAATTCATCACTGCTGACTTTCAGCCTTCAAGACATTTGGGTAAAGAGAGTAGACGTTTGTAATATGGAGTTAAGACGTAGTTAATCAACTAGTAAAAAAAATAAAAAGAACTGCACAACTATAGCGAATGTAGACCATTAAAATAAGGATTCAGGTAACCTGGTGGACTTCTTAGTTACCATATGTACGTGTAACACTCCCTTATGCTATAGCAACATTTAAATAGGGAGTAAGTAGTATTAGTTTACAATAAAGTCTCCTAACCTTCTCAACTAATGGCATAAACGTGTACAGGGACCATTAAAATAGGAATTGAACATGTAACTTGCATTGTGGTAATTAAAACTTACTATTTAATATTTAATTAAAAATGTAACACCCCGTATGTTTCCGAACCTAGTTAATTCCCGTAACATTCATGGAATTATTTGAACATGAGAGAGTTGGTGAATTATGCAATAATTTGGTTGGGCTTAAGTGAATCATGTGCCATTGGGCCAAATGAGGCCCAAAAATCATCAAAAGACTTGGCCCAATGGGGCAAATATGATTCATTCTTCCATTGACTAATCAACCATTTCATTTAATGCCAAGAATTGGATAAGACAGACTTAAAGGGACTATAAAAAGGGCACAAAATCAGATTTTTCATTCATTGTGACACCCATGCCATTTCTAGAATTATCTAAAACATTTCTCATCCCACACAAACCCTAAGCCTTCATTCCTTTGGCCAAGATAATCATCTTGCAAGACTTGGTAAGTGTTTTAGCTTATGGTCTAATATATTATGTGCGTGAGTGTGTGCCTATATGATGTTGGTCATGTTGGTGGAGTATTGAGAAGTTCACTATGTGTGTAATGTTACATGTTTGCTAAATCGGAAGAGGTTTTGCCTTGTAAAATTGAGAATGGACTTGTGGTCTTGAAGGAAGTGGATTTGGTGGATTGAATATCAACATGTATGGTTTGGTTATTTTTTTATCTTGTTTTCCTTTAAGTATAACATTTGGAATTGTTGTGGCGAATTTGTTCATGTAACAGGTGACGTAAGTGAAGGGAAAGTGTCGTATTGGTGATGTTTTTGTGCGTGTTGAAACCATGGTTGTTCGTTGACGTTTAAGTGACCTAAAATATTTCAAGAAAAGTTTATTTATGATCATGGACCATTCATTCCATAAAAAGACCCAAAAGAGACCCATTTTGGCCAAAACGGGCATCCGCCCCTCAGACGAGGGCACCTGGAAATCTTTTCAGAAAAGCTTGGGTACACAGGTGAATTTGAGTACGGCTTTTCATCCCCAAACAGATGGACAAGCAGAGTGTACTATTCAAACACTTGAAGATATGCTACGAGCTTGTGCAATGGATTTTAAAGGCAGCTGGGATGATCACTTACCTCTTGTTGAATTCGCTTACAACAACAGCTATCATTCAAGTATCCGGATGGCTCCTTATGAAGCTTTATATGGACGAAAATGTCGATCACTAATTGGATGGTTTGAAGCAAGTGAAACTGTTTTACTTGGGCCCAATATTGTTCACCAAGCCATGGAGAAAGTTAAAGTGATCCAACAGCGGCTACAGACGGCCCAAAGTCGACACAAGTCCTATGCTGATGTTAGACGAAGAGGGCTCGAATTTTTCATAGGTGATTGGGTATTCTTAAAGGTGTCACCGATGAAAGGGGTAATGAGGTTTGGAAAGAAAGGAAAGTTGAGTCCACGTTATATAGGGTCATATAGAATTGTCCGGAAATTTGGTCAAGTAGCGTATGAATTGGGACTACCTCAAGAACTTTCCATGGTCCATCCAGTATTTCATGTGTCAATGCTTCGGAAGTGTATAGGAGATCCATCCCGTGTTACTCTTGTTGAAGATGTCCAAGTTACGAAGAATCTTACCTATGAAGAGATACCTGTTGCTATTCTGGACAGACAAGTAAAGAAGTTGAGGAATAAAGAAGTGGCTTCTGTAAAGGTACTTTGGCGAAATCAGCAAGTAGAAGAGATTACATGGGAAGCAGAAGAAATGATGAAATCAAAGTACCCACATTTGTTTCACACGGAAGAAAAATTTCAAAGCACAGAAGGAGAGAAATAACAAGTAAGCCTACATCCATTTGTCAATATTGTATGTATGTGTATGTATATATGATGTCTAATGAGATTAGCATTTGAGTAACCTGGATACTGTTATTAACATTCGAGGACGTGAGTGGTGCCGTGGATGAGCTTCAGAAACTTGGTCGAGTCGTCTGAGTTTCACGACAGGTCACCTACGTGCCATGACTCAACCCACAACATGAGTCACGATACCGTGAAATTTTGTCGGCTTTGTTGACTTATTTTTGACTAGATGAAATGTTTGAGTGTGGGGCCCATTAAAGGTGTTGGACTGGATCTATATTCTGTATTTGAGGCCCAAATATCATGGAATAAGCCATGGGCCTCAACAAATATAAGAAAGACCCATTCAACATGGAGCAAACTTGTGGCCAAGAATTAACTTGACTTGAGGGGCTATATAAAGGCCAAAAATCAGATTTTTATCCATTAGAACTCTCATCTCTTTCTAGATATTTCTCAAAGGCTCCTTATCTCATAAACCCTAAGGCAACAACACTTGTTGGAACAAGATCATCTCTTTGCAAGTAATGGTAAGTGTTTTCTCTTGTGACTTACTACATGATATATATGAAAAGTGATGTAGGTCATGATTATTAGTGTTGAGAAGGTTGGATGGTTTCCATACCATATTGTGAACTTGTACTAGTTGTGGTTACTAATGTAAGGTCCCTTATATATGCATGTTGTAGAGTAGCGGAAAAGTGGAATTGTTGTAATCACATAGTGGAAGACTAAGGTATGTAAGGTTTCCCTTTTCTATGACTATGGGTCACACCTATTGTTCATACTTTGTCCGACCTTACTTGCCCTCCGAAATGTCGTAAAGTGTCTCATTCTAAGTAAATGCTTAGCAATTGTTGTTTGTATACCTCTTATTCATTGCCTATGGTTTCCAAGTGTCAATAATATCGCAACCACCAATGTATCACTCTCTTAATGAACAAATTGAAGTAATGCATATAAGTGAGTATTGAGTACGGGTGGTAGCTCGAGGGGGTGTAAAGCCCAGCATAGAGACGATCCCAATTGATTATTGGACACAGGGGGTATCCCAAAGGGTTGAAAACCTAGCTAGGGACGAACCTGCTTTATTGATTTATGGGTGGTAGCTCAAAGGGGCATAAGCCTAGCTAGAGACAATCCCAATGTTATGACCCACTGATCAGTTGGGGGCCGGGTACGATATGAGTTATTGAGGATAATGAATGTAAAAGTAAAGTAATGAATGTAACATACATGGTTTCACACATATAGAATGGTGGTATGTCCATATTGTTTATTCACTTGTATTTGATTCCATTTGCGTTCCTATATGTCATACAGTTGCATATCGCCTTACATACTCAGTACATTCTTTCGTACTGACCCCTCGTGGGACTTACTTTACTTGCTGCAGGAACAGGAGGTAGTAGACCCTCACAGTAGGATTCGGACTCTCTGCATACAGTTGGTGAGCTCTAGGCTAATTCGGGGCTTTTCGGGTCATATGGACATGTTGATTTTGATGTTATGTACATGTTTGTGTAAAGCGGGGACTTGTCCCAATTATAGATTTGGTCTGGTTTCTGCTAGAGGCTTTGTAGACGTTGTACAGTAAATGAAGAGATGTCTTCTCATTTTGACCTTGCGGCCCTACCGGCCGAGTTTCTTATATATATAAATGTCTTTCCGCGCTTCTGTTTTACGATGTCGTGTCCATATGCATACATGTTGTGTTCTATGTGAATGTATAGGTTGGTTCTCTCGGGCCTCAACGGCTTCGGGTGCCATGTTCGCCCCGTTGGAACTCGAGGCGTGACAACCTCTTATCAATGATGGCTTCAATGTCCTTTTCATATGATGCGGTTACGATCGTAGGTGCACACGGTGACAATCCTCGTCTTTGATTCTCTTTGTTTTCATGATAAAGTTGTAGAAGACCTACATGACTTTAAGTGTAGTATCAATTTGAGTCGATAAGGGATCTTACCAACTTTTGCCACGATCTTGAATGGTCCTTTGTTCCTCCATAAGAGCCCTTTGTGATGTTTTCGAAGTGTCTCTCTTTGGATCTATCAGAAGAGATTAGACTATCTATCAATTGATTTGAAAATAGCATGCTCATCTCGCTTTTCGTTCATTTTCACCACAAAACTATAGCCTCCATAATAAGAAGCATGCGAAGCAATTGGGAAAACATACACATAAATTAGGATTTTACCTTATATAAAAATGAATTCTATAATTTTATTTAAGTAATATTTTGATCAAATTTTACCGGAAACATATAATTCTGCTTAGGACCAATTTCGATCCACCTATGATTTTGCTGTAATTTGAATGAACAAATAAAAATTCTATGTATGCACCATATGTTACAATTAACAATTTTTATTTTCATGTAACTTCAAAAATTAGTAAGGATCATATTCCTACAGAATGGAATGATGCTCAACAACTGCAGTTTAAGATATCAATTTTCGTAGCGTAGATTTTTACGAGAATAATTTTTAAAATTGCTCAATTGGAAAAAAGGTTAGAATTTTTTATTTTATTTTTTTGATATTTTATAGTATAGAACGTGTCGCATTCTATAACTTTGTACTCCTCTTAACAACTTGAATTAGCTTCGTTCTAATTGATCACGCTTTGCTTGGTAGTTTATAATATCGTTAAATTTTCACCATTCTTTATTATTGCTGCTACAATTTATACAATTCAGTGAACACTTTATAGTGTTGGACAATCAAAATAATTAGTGATTAAGGATTTAGTGCAAAATTTGTTCCAAATACAATAGACGACCGTAATATCTTAGTTTTCCATGACATATTATAAAATGATATCGAATGACCGATTCACCATTGAGAATATTAACCTAAAAACACAAGTATTGTGGCAACCAAAAAAAGAACCACCATTCACGTAAAAATAGTTGGAAAAATAAAGAGATAGACCTTCGATTTTCCGATTACTTCATTTGGCGACCACATGCTTCTTTCGTCTAATTTTTGGATAAAAAAAAATTCAACTGAAAGAGAAACACAAAAAATTATCAGAAGGAGAAATCCTCTATTAATGGTAGGTATTAACATGTATCCATATATAATTAAAAAAATGATGATAAGGAATTTTTTTCTTTTTTTCGAGCAATAGTCAAATTGTCACGGCCCAATATTTGAATCATGATGGCGCCTACCGTAACCCACCAATAGGCAAGCCAAACCCTAGCCCGGAGCGACAAGCAACGGGCTAACGGGTGGAATCTCAGAAAGCAGAGATGAAGTAGAATAACCATACTTATAAACATGCTATAAATAATAAAAAAAATAAATAGAATCAGAATATATATACATGCCAAGACTGAAAAGGAAGAGGACAGTATATAAAGTCAAGAACCCCTCCCAAGACCTGATGAGGTCGGTACAAAAGCCATTAATAAACATACCTAAAGTACTAGACAGAAACCAAATATACACAATAAGTACCACAGTCTCGAGTGCAAAAGACTATACAGTAGAGATGGAGTAGGATCTGTCTCGGACGTCAGTAAGCCCACCCTGCTCTGAAACCAGTGCTGAGAGAAGAGTCACGTCAAAAATGTCGGCTAGTGCCCAGATTTGCATCGAGGAAAGAGATGCAGAAGTGCAGTATGAGTACCGAGGCAACGGGTACTCAGTAGGCATCATCGGCCGACTGAGCTCAGTGTAATATAAGCAAGCTAAAATGTGAGGGTGCATGCTAGGTCCGGAGTATAAATAATTAGTACATAAGTAACTGCCGAGGCATATAGATATGCTCAGGAAAAAATAAGTGCGATATAGAATAACGAGTAAATAAATGCGTAAGTAAACACACAAGTCAAACATAACCTATCTGGGCCCCCATAAACCCGATAGGCACACGGAAGAAGACAATAACCCAATCTGGCCTCCATAAACCAGCGGGACACACAAGAAAAGTAAATGCATAATCACCAGTGTCTCGAAGCTGTGTCAGTATCCAGTAACCACAATAACCAACGAGGGTGTGCACCGGGCTTGAATCGGCACCAATGGGTAATAACAAGAGGCCAGACGTCGGAATCGAACCGGACATAGTGGATAATAACAATAGGCCACATATATATCATAACAACCGGACTCGAATTGGAACTCAGAGAACAACAGTATCGTAACCACGGTACCCAGTATCAAAACTCTCCAATCATATCATAACCAGATGCCGGACTCGAACCGAAAATCATAATAGTCAGTGGCCAGAATCGAACCGAAACTCATAATAATCAGTGGCCATCCTATCTGAATCAGTGGCCTGACTCGAATTGAAACTCATCATAGCCAGTAACCAGCACAGAATCAAATGTCATATCATATCAGATAAACGGGGAACGCCCTAGTCTCAAGTCAATACTAGTTAGAAGCTAACCCCACAACATGCTACAAGTCAATCTTGGGGTCCTTCTAGGTCAACTATTTACTATAAACAGTATGTATATACAAGTCTGGTATATATTATAAGTCATGGAAAGGCGGGTCCGTATTCTAAATCAAACTAGCCGATCCTGGTCAAACACGGTGTTATCAGGGACTAACAAGGCTAAACAGGCCAATCGGGTATAATCGGGGTGACTCAATCCCGTCACAACCCTAACAGGTCATAGAGTGCTTAACTAAGCCCAAAGATGTCAAAGTTCTGACAAGTCGACCAAAAGCGTGACAGGGCCCACTAACGGATCCCAAAAACCCAGTCAAGTTATACCTGTCTAAGTCTGGGCTAAGGTCCAATAATAACATTCCCCAACCAGAAATCAACATAACAATACTATCCGACCCCAAATAGGTCATCTGTGGTGTATCTAGAGGATAACGGACCTGGAATGTATCCGAATAGCCCTATCCGGCCTAGAAGGCCTAAATCACAGCAAACCACCACCATCAAGTTTATAATACCATCCCACAACACCAGCACAATAGCATACATACATCACACATAAGCTCAATCTAAGTGTAAAGGAAGGTAAACCTAGCCTAGCTGGACGCCGCCGAACGCCTGCTAAAGCCAGCTAAATAGGAGCCTTCCCCTTTCGAGAGGCCTCTGACTCCTGCCAAGCTACCAAAATAATAAACTGCATGTCACAACATGACTATTGATACCCATATTGCATTAGCTCGAAAAATGTCCAAAAATCTCACGTGGGGCCCACTTGCGGAATCGCAAAACTGAAACCGTCAAAGCGTCCCAAATTACCCCGTGATCAATAGTCATAACTAGCACCGCTGAATTTGAGCTCAAAATGTAGCTCAAACATCAATACCAATCCCAAAATGTACCATCGTAAACGAAAATTACCGTAAAAACAGGAAAACGCACCGTAGAAATGATGAGAGCGAGTCCACGGAGTCAAATATATAAACCCCTAAGCTCAAACCTTAATGGAATAGCTCAATATTAAGCTAATATGATCAGAAATGGTGGAGGAATTAAATGAACACAGAGGAAAACATTATGTTATATGTTTTTATTCAAAACATAACTCAGCATATATATATAATAGTGACTTTCACAACTTAGTCACTATCTTCTTTGCCCAATAGACACCACGTGTAAATGTGGTGTCACTTTATTAGTCCATGACTTTAATTTTGTCCTGTTACTTATATACTCGGGTATTGCATAGGTTCGTAGTAAAATAAATACAACTTTTTGAATATACCATAATTAATAGAAAATTATTTCTAACAAAACCTCTATAAAATAAAAATATTATTTTAACATATTTAAATTCACTATCTCCACTTAAATTATTAATAAATTATAAAACTATTATAAAATAGTATAGATATATCATAACTAAAGAATTTTATAAATTTCAAAAATATTTTCGAAAGGTAATTAACTATGTCATTTTACCAAATTCAAATTTAATTTAATATTTTACAACGTGCTCGGTCTAAATAATATTCTCAAACGAACTGCACGGGAACCGAGCTGTCAGTCCCAGCAAGTCATAAATAACTTGGGACAGTTATAGAAAAAACTCTAAACGTTGAGAACACACGAAAACGAGAGAAATGACCGAAAAAGTCATTACACAAATGAACTATTTTGACTTCCATGACAGCACAATTTCAATTTAGAAAACCACAACACGAAATATTAATAGCTAGGAGTGCAACAAAAATTCATCAATAACAAATAACCAACCACAATATTATCACTCAGTACTGGCAGTCGTCATCACCCCTATCAAGAGATTTCAAAACAGAAATAAATTGACAATAGTAATAATAATAATATTATAGTAACAGCAAAAAGAAAGATAATGAAAGCTTAGGAATAGTACTAAAACAAGCCAATGTCGCAGTAAATAAACTAGCCTAACTTAAGTTGCTGAAAACCCAAAGTGGTGGAATCATTTTGTGGAAAGATTGACCAGTATAGTGAGGCACAATGGTTCCATCGAGAAGGTTGTATACGCCCATGTCCTTGCCACCACCTTTTTCGACATTAAAGTAGGCTGCTTTACAATCATCTGTGAAATAGATACAACTTCCCTTGCATCCCGGTAATTGTTCAACAGCCAAAGTAGCACTTGAACCTACGAATAATGCCCTGTTTCCCAAGTCTTTAACCTCATGATAACTATGCTCAACATCATTAATCTTGTAGACATGGAATTGCTTAACCCCATAACTATTATCCCCTTCCTCATTATAAGCTCCATCTCGATTGATCACTAATAGTTCACCCATCGAATGGACGATGTAAACTATGTTACTGCAAGCAACCTCAGGAGGGATCTGTGATGTGATAACTCTCGCGGTGGTTGGATAATAGTCCTTTTGCGAAGATCTAAAGTCGAAGATGGAAACATGGCCCATAAAACTTACACCATAAAACTGTCCGTCATGCCAAGTGACATCAGAAAAGGCACAATTGGGTATTGAGGAATCTACACTGGTAAATGATTTGCTTCCTGGCCTCCAGAAAGCAAAAGTGCGAGGATATCCTTGAATTAGGGCCAAAACATAGTCAGTTGACGAAAACAGAGGATCCGAAGAAAGTAATGCCTTATCGACATAATCAATGCGATCACAACCAAGTTCCTCCTGGTAATCGAAACCCTCAAGCATGACCACGCTGGGAAGGTTTATTACAGTACTAGAGAAAAGATGAATCAAATTCAAGTTTCCTAGTTGATCAGCAGTGAAAAGCCAACCTGGAAATCCGACACAATAGTAGAACTTCCCCACCAGTTCGGGGAAATTCATGGTGTAGGTGACACCCTTTGACAAGTCCCAAAACTCGCGAATATCTGTATTGTCCTTCTTCTCTGCCAACATCAACCACGGAACTTCAATTGCTGTCGCCATTTTCTCTTTGTGTTAATTTGATTGATGGATTTGTTCCTAGGATTCTCTTCTTTTATAAGCCCCAAATAACCCCAATCCCACACACATCCGGATCCTAATTTCACATGGAAAAAATAAAGAAAGGGAAAAGGGCCAAATATACGGAAAAGGGACAAATATACCCCTCATCTTTACGAGTTAGAACAAATATACTCTTAGTTAAAAAAGTAGAGCAAATATACCTCTGCCGTGTATGCAATCGTGTAGATATACTTTTTTTTTACTAACCGATTTGTATTTTTAGTCAAATAATATTTATTTTATTTTTTAAAATTAAAAGAAAAGACAAATGAATTTATTTTTAACTAGTCCGTTTATTTTTTAATTGACCCGACCTGTCCAACCCAAAAAAAAACAATAACCCCCAGATTTTTAATTTAGGAAACACTCGATGAAAATTAAAATGCTCGTATTCCTGACTATACAGTACCTGCATAACAATTTATACTTTTTCTATGGAAATGTATTTTAGATCAGTTAGATGAAACAATATCTTTAGCACCATTTTACCTACAAAATAAATCAATGTATCTTTTTTAATTTAAAAAAATAAGATAAACATTATTTAATTTAAAAAATACAAATCTGTTTGGTAAAAAGGGTATATCTGCACCATTTCATAAATGACAAGAGTATATTTGCTCCACTTTTTTAACAGAGGTAAGGCCAATGAGGTGAAATGGTCCAATCAGAAGGGGACCAAGAGTTCACACTTTTCGCTAGAGGCTAAGATTTGGTTGCAACTGATGTCCTGGAGGATCCGTCCTTTGAAAAATGATACGAACATAGTGTTCCACCGGGCTATGGTGGTGGCATGTGCTATGGGTGGGATCGAGATGAATGTGGGGGCTCAGATCATGGACGAGTGACGATACTTCTATGCTAGGGAGAGGTTACCACAGGACCTTTTCTTGCCCTCCTTGTTAGGAAGTTGTGCAACCGGGTGAGTGTTCCCCAGGCAAACTATGATATCTGGGAGAAATACGACTACCTTACAACCCTCGTAGATAAAGGAGTACCCAATGTGGAGGCAAGTAGAAGAAGAAGATGGGAGAAGAGGGTGAAAGTAGCAGAGTTGGTGGGAGTGGACGTGCTCCTCATTCTTAGACACCCACTCCTCTTAGCGACTGGGTGGCTAGCCTTGCTGCTATGCGCGGCTATAAGAGGGTCCAGACGTCCCAGCCGAGATTGGCTCCTTCGAGCTCTACTGCCCCTATGGATCCGGCCTAAGTTTATGTTAAGCTCCGAAGGGAGCTAGATGAAGAGAAGAAGAAACGCCTCTCCCAGGACCGCATGCTGGTGAGGATGTGGAAGGCCGTGTGGGCTGAGTACAGAGGATGCCGAGGAGTTCTCATTCCTCAGCAGTATAGATGAGGAGGGTCTGGTACCGCCAGCCTTGGGGATGATGCCACCAGCTAGACGCTCCCTCCCCCCCCCCCCCCCACTTTACTGTTTTTATTTTCTACACTTTCAGAAGTTTTTCCTTCCTACCCCTATAATAATAATTATCTTATCTTATAATGCGTGTTGGATGAATTTTTATCACTGTATTGCTTCAAAAATAGAGTTGTTTTACAACAATTACAAAATTGCAAAAACAGGGAATGAACTTGGAAGGATTCTGCCTAGAGCCGCTGCATCGGTTAATTTTACCGCTGTAGCGATAGCCTCTAGTAGCTCCGGTTTGAATTTTTCCTTACCAAATCTGAGGTTCTTTCTATACAAACCTCTTTTTATGCATGTTCAAGTGGCGTAATAATCTCTCGTTATACTTAACATAAGTTGAATTTGCAATTTTATTAACTCTGAACCACAACCAACACAATTTTCTGTCTACCTAATCAAATAGTGCTACACTTCCGTCATTCTTCTTACTCACTCAATTTGCTACCCTCTAAAATATTCCCCCAACAGCTAGAAATTTGGGTGGTTCGTACAGAATCAGAAAGAAGACAAGTAGTACTCCAAATCACAGAGAGATGAGTTGTAGCTCTAGTCGCAGAAATGAAGACACTCTCGAGATCACTCCCGGTCTTTATGTCTACTGGTTCGCTTAGCTACGCAACATCCAACCACACACACACACTCAATAATCGTATTCGAGAGTTAAACATCAAAAGCAAGTTAACATATGCTACCATCAACAACCATACACAAAGCATATATTAAACACATCATTGGCTCATCACAAGTAATTAACACTATATCAAATAAGCATAACAATCCATTTCCTAGGTCCTTACTAGCTTCTATTTGTTGAGCATTCGGTTTTGACCCTTTCGTGTTAAGAGATACCAATTGAGACCAACTAGTCCCAATTGTGAAGATTGAGATACCAATTGGAAACAACTAGATACCAATTGGACTCAACCCGGGGATACGACATTGGAACAACACGATGGAGAGAAGAAAGTAAAACAAATTCCTAGATACCTTGTAGCTTCCTACATATTTGATGTGGACGTCAACACACCAATCCGTAGGACTTTACTCAATATTTGCTCTTGTACTGGGAGACCAGTAACCTAGGATCTGATACCATCTTTGTCACGACCCAACCTACCGGATGGTGTCGGCCACCTGCCTACACCTACCACAGATAGAAGAACCCTGATAATTCCACTATTCAACCAAATGCGAAAGTTGCTACAACATACACTTAATTATAATAATATCGACCATTTAAGAATTTAGTCGAGCTGAAATACTATTACTCATTTAAATCTTTTCCAAGCTTGTTTCAATACATCAAATATGAAAAGTAAATGTGGAAAATAACTAAAAGTGACTCCCCAGAACCTAGTCTAAACCGATACAAGAGCACTAGACAAGAAATAGGGACATCCATGATGCAGGATCCATGAAGGATAGAAATAGTAGGAGCTGTTGCTGAGTGCTAGGAATCGCTGCTATAGAAACTCCAACTGATCTACACCATGGCTATATCCCCGAGTAGAGGTATAGTAAGTGTAGCATCAGTACAACCACACGTACTTGTAAGCATCATCGGCCAACTAGGGTTAGAAACATCAATAATAAATAGGGAGAAATCATAACATCAAGTAAAATTCCGGTTTGAATTTCCAAATTATCAACTCTTATTAAACTACACTTAGCATCTCTGTGACCTACACTTAGCATCTATGTGACCTACCTGTTATTTGACATTTTTGTATATCTTTGTACTTTGACTTACATTTTGTATATCTTTGTCCTTTGACTTATATTTGTATATCTTTGTCCTTTGACTTATATTTTGTTTATCTTTGTCCTTTGACTTACATTTTGTATGTCTTTGTTTTTTGACTACCTATCCAACCAGTACTCCTTTCCTCTCACACCGGCCCCTTTCTCATGGTACTTGTAATTTTTTAAGCTAATCAATCAAGTCCTCTCGGTACTCGCAATCACAAGACACTACTATAGAATCTCACCTCTAACCCGGTCTGCACAAGGGACCCAGCCTACCTTCGTACCATCTTCTACCACTCACAATGATAAGCGCATTTATGAAGGCTTATGAAATATAAAGACATTCAAAACATATGCAAAAATGCATGTATGAAAGATGTGTGCATCATCTCTTCCCCTTCTCATCCTCACCATCAACATCATAACATACCGGCGTGGTACCCGACCCATTATCACATCATATCATATTATACCGGCGTGGTACCCGACCCAATCTCTCATCATATCACACTGTATCGGCATGGTACCTAACCAATCATCTCAATATATGATCTCAATGCATATGAATGTGTGCAAGAAAGCAATAAATCATAATTCATGTAAAAGATAATCACAAGTGTCAGCCCACAACCCATCACAGTTTAATCCAGTCTACCGTCACATCAACCGTCTAATTCATTTATTCGGTGACCTTAGACCTCACAAAAATTTCACCATCACGACTTACCAAGCACCCAACGGGGCTGCTGTCACCCGAGTTCACATTATTATGCGTTTTTCCTCTAACGTATCCTAACCATGAGATTTCACATTACCTTCTAACTTTAGAAAATATTGATCACGACAATATGGCAAGCAATGCCAATACTGCAGACCAGCTAACCACAATACCTTTTGACTCACTATCCCGTCTTCTAAAGTCTGGAAAGCATCAATCATGACCACCAAGAAATTAGAACTATACAAGTCCCCCTAACGCAACTTGGACATTTAAGCATTTATGTATTAGTCGGATCACCTTAAACTTTTCATTTACCATTTCATGTTATTTCATTCGACTTTCCACTATACTCAAACCTGAGTAATAATAAGCTACGAACCTTCGTCCTATATTCCTAACCATCACTTATCCCAAACCATATTAACATAAGATACAACAATTCAACATATTTACGGCTATCTGAATTTTAGCATGTCCATCCAACTAACTTCATGCCCGAAGGCCTGATGCATGATACTCCTGATATCACTATTAATGTTAAATCCATCTAGTCCAAGTCTAGTTAATATAAAATAAACCTTAGCTTACCTTTTAGACGAAACATACTACTACGAAGAGGAGTGAGTTGTCCCGCGTGTGCTAGACGTATTCCCATGTCGGGTTTCCTCCGGGTGTGTCTTGAAATCTCTCTCATAAACCTTAGCCTTTAAAATCTCATGGTTGGGAGAATAGGTTTACCAGAGTATTTTTGGAGGAAGGGGGCGACCTAGGTAAATAAAAATAAAAAAGGATTTTTAAAAATCTCTCGGCTGGCACACTACTTTTTACCACTGCAGTGAAACTTTTACCATTGCAGTGGTAATCCGATCGTTGCAACAATTATCAGTAGTCTGGACCAACCTCTTATTGGGCCTCTTGGACCAATTACCTTAGGCTCCGATTTTCTCCGCCATTTAAATTTTTTTTTCAATCCATTTTGAGCCTATTATTTATTGTAAATTAATTTTAGGGCATTTTCACACATAACGACGGTTTGTGTTGTTATACTTGGTAATTGAAATTATTGTAATTATCCTAGTTTATGTTGATGACCTCTTAATCACTGGAAATGACCTTTAGTTGATCATTGCTGCTGAAGAATGCTTGCAGAAGACTTTCAAGATTAAAGATCTAGGTGAGCTCAAATATTTTTTAAGCATAGAGTTTGCTAGAAATGCTGATGACATCTTAATGCTCCAAAGGAAATATGCATTGGAGCTGATTTCAGATGGTTGGATTGGCAGGTTCTAAGCCAGTTAAATCTCTCATTAAACTAAATCCAAGCTTACTTCTGCAGAATATGATGCCCATTTTGGTTTTACTGATGACTTACCTATGCTTGATCCAAGTATATATCAGAGACTAGTAAGCAGGCTTCTGTATTTAACTATCACTAGACCTGATATATCATTTGCAGTTCAAAGCTTAAGCCAATTCATGCATGCTCCTAAGATGTCTCATATGGATGCTGCTATGAGAGTGGTGATATATGTGAAGCATGCTCCTGGACTTGGTCTTCTTATGGGAGCTCATACTTCAGATATTGTCACTGCATACTGTGATGCAGACTGGGCTTCTTGCCTCAATTCTAGAAAATCATCACTGGTTACTTGATCAAATTTGGAACTTTCTTGAATTCTTGGAAATCAAAGAAGCAATCTACTGTGTCAAGGAGTTTAGCTGAAGTTAAATATAGGAGTCTTGCCTCCACTGTTGCTGAGATTGTAGGGATTGTTGGTTTGCTGAATTACAGAAGTTTTACATTTTGCATTGGTGAGCATCTCTATTTGTGGTTATATTTATATTTCTTCTAATTGCTAAAGATTTTTTGATTTCTTTTTTTATTCACAACTAAGGAATTTGAGAGGTTGGAACAATAATAACAATTTCATTAATGTGCTCAATAGCTATTTATTTAGATAAGTATGCGTAATGCAGTACAACAAATTGATCCATGAATCAGAAAATTATTTTTTTTAATCAAATTAGAACAGTTTATTTTTTTTAATCGAATTAGAACAGTATTACTTCCTTCTTTCCGTATTAGATTTGTTCATATTACTCCCACCATTTCTTTTAAGTTGTCATATTTTTCTTTTTTAGAGTCAAATGATATAAAATTTGACCAACATTTAGATATATATTTTTTAATAAATTGTAACTTATAGTACTTTTCATTTAGTTTTTGAATATCTAAATTTTAATTTTAAAATATTGAATTAATCTAATCTAATTTAATTTTGAAAATTAGTTAAATTGACTCTTGAAAAATTAAACATGTCAACTTAAAAAGGAACAGAGGGAGTATTAAAAATCGTTATTCCAAATTACTCCCTCGGTCCATCTTTAATTTTACTTGCCCAATATACTAAAAATAGATGACTAACAATACTTGTCCAGTTTGAAAAAAATCAATGGATAATTTATCCTTAGTTATTAATTACAATCATTACCCAATACATTTCTCAAAACATTGAATTAATTATATTCAAAGGGTGATATGATAAATTACCCCTATCATTTACTGTTTCTTAACATGTGTTTCAAATCAATAGTGGACAACTATTGATGAACGGAGGGAGTACCTGTCAATATACAAAATCAAGAGAAAATTAATTCTTGTTTTTGGAAGTGTAAACAAGTTTGTAAAGTTTCTCATCCTTCTTATTAATGATTTCTTAAAAAATGTGTAAAGAGAAAAATTGACAATTAATATGCATGGACGGAGGGTGTATGAAACAACCTGAATTTCTTAATACAAATACTAAGTATTATACAATGACTAATAAACCAAATTACAATGGCAACACTTAAACTATAGAATTACAATGAAAGATACTAAAACTAGAAGTAACTATGATAGTAGAAGAAGGGGATGAGAGACACAGAGAAAATTAGGGATGAGAAGTCGAGTCTTTGCCAAAACATAATCAATAGCATAATCGTTCGTTCTGATTCAGTATCCTTTTTAACTAGTTGCTAAATAGGTCTGGATCCCAAATACACTTTTATAAAAGCCTGACTGATTCATAACAGTATAATTGTATAGACAACTAGTAAACTATCTCACGCTTCACGCGGTCATACATTTCTTCCTGTAAATTTAGTTGATATTGAAGAAATAAAATTCTTATGGTACTAATAGTTGAAAAATCAAATATTTAATTTAAGACATGCAATCAACATATAAACATAAAAATGTATAAGGGGGAAAATACACAAAACTTACTTAAACCAATAAAAAAAGACAAATTGAAATAAATAATAACACTTTATTTTCTGTTTTGTAGTCAATTATCAATGTTATTTTAGTTATATGGAAAAATATTATGTAATGCAGTCTTCTTAATGTCCATTCGTCCTTTTTGGACACTTGGCTTAATTCGTAGTCCATTATATTGTTATATGTTTGAATTTAGTTTTTTTTTTTCAATCATATTCGAAATATTAGAATATATATCTTTAAATTTAAATATTTTAAATTTTGTTTTTAGTCTTCATATATTCTTTTTTTCAATTGAATTATAACTTCTAATACATGTTCTATAGATTAACGGGTGAAAATCATTTTTACCCCCCCAACTTTGCTTTAAAAATCAAACTTCCCTCTCAACTTTGAACAATAATCAAACTCCCCCTTTGTCCTATGCAATGTCTATTTTACCCTTATTATATCAAATATATTTATGTATTATATTTTTATATTATATTTAATTTATTTTTTTAACCAAGGTATTTATGCCTTTTTATTTAAGTTGATTGATATTATAACTAGAAAATACTTTTATGAATTTTTGACTAAATTTAATATTATTTTTATGACCGTTATTTCAATATTTTATGCATTAAGCGTGTGTATATGTATGTACATGCATGTGCGTATGTTTTTGTCTTTCCCCACTCTCTTACTCTATGCGTTTCATATTACTTGGCCCTTCTTGATATGACACACCCCTTAAGAAAATTTTAATTATAGGTGTATTTTACTAAATAACCTTATTAACAATGCTTTGAAACTTTAAATTTGACTACTACAACTTTATGCAGTTACTTAATACTAGGGGTAGAAATAAAAAAATATTAAAAAATTCTCTTGATTTCATAAATTGGACAAGTAAATTAAAACAACCATTTTTAGTAAGAAGATCAAGTAATATGAAACGGCGGGGTTATTCTCTATTATCTATTTAAATAAACAAGTTTAGATTGTCATTAATGGAGTATTACATAAATTATAGTTTAAAATAATTTAAAATCTAAATAAATACAATCTTTAAAAAATTGGCCTTAATTTAATTAATTATTATGTATTTCCTGCATCGAAATATATTTGTATATTTATTATTACTTGTTGTTTTTCCTTGTATACATAAATATTAGAGTTTTGATTATTATTTATAAAAATAATTTTCTCATCATTCTAATTTACTTCATTATAGAATATCATTAACTTAGATACTTAATTCGTACTATTTCTCACTTTTTTTACCCAAAAGAAAATGTTTATGTTTTTATGAAAAATTTGTTTCATGAATTTTAAAAAATAAAATATCATGATTTTTAAAGAAGTAAAATAAAAAAAAAAAGTTTATAATGAAAGGGTATAATAGGCATTTAAAGATTTAATTAGGATAAAGGGGGGAGTTTGATTATTGTTCAAAGTTGAGGGAGGGAGTTTGATTTTTAAAGCAAAGTTGGGGGGTGAAAACGATTTTCACCCATAGATTAAAACTTGTATATAATTCTGTAAATTTTATTTTTGTATAATCAATATAGGTAATAAGTAATACTCTTCCACCGTTCCAATTTGTATGACATTGCATGAATTGAAGAATCAATTTTTTAATTTTGATTTAGACAGATTTTTTGAAATAAAATTTTTATATTTGAAAACTAAGTAAAAGGTAATATATCATATTTGTTTTAAAACTAAGTTAAAAGAGACAATATGAAAGAAGAAAGAAGACAAGAAATGAGAGCTCAAGAGAAGAGAGTTTTCTATTCTTCCAATTGTTCAAGTGTATCCAATACAAATCCTTATGCCTCTATTTATATTATTACATAGAGACATATAAAAGGTTGTCATAAGCATGACATTAACCATGAAGATTATGGGGGAGGTTAAAGGGTGTAAGAGTTACATCCATAATGGTGAGGGTAGTGGATGATTAACTATATATTATGGAGAAGAGTAGTGGACATCCATATTAACTAATATAATATTTTATAACACTCCCCCTTGGATGTCCATAGATAATGTGCCTCGTTAAAACCTTACTAGGAAAAACCCTGTGGGAAAAAATTCTAGTGAAGGAAAAAGAGTACACATATCTTTTAATACGCATTATTTGTTGCCTCATTAAAAACCTTGCCAGGAAAACCCGTGGGGACAAAACCTCGGCCAAGGAAAAAAGAGTACAACACGTATTATACTCCCCCTGATTAAAACATCACTTAATCCTTGTAATGATGTCTTCCAATCTTGTATGTCAGCTTTTCGAATGTTGATATTGACAGTGTCTTTGTGGTCAAATCACATTCATGAAGTTGTTGCATTCTTGAACTCATTCAACTTGTTTGTAGCAACAATCAAATTGCGGATACTTTCATTTGCAAGATTATAGAATGGACCGTCTTGTCGAATAACATGATATGACAATGTTCCCATGTGCAAACAGATTACTTTCTTGAGATCAAACTTCATATAAATCAAATAATTTTCCTGCACTTTCATAATCAACAATCCCTTGACAATATTGGTTAGAAATAATAAATTCAATCAATAGTTGATTTCATTCAAATCCACATAAAAGTGAAGTCTGTCCTGCATATTAACAAAAAAATATTTTCTCATGTATAGAAATAACAGGATACATAAGTGCATCAATTGCACTAACCATTTTCATGAGATCAAAATTGATCTTTCTTTATGTTGAGTGATCTCGCAACCATTAGGGTATTCAATGGATCAAATCACTTTAAAACCTTTTAAATTCTTCAAGGATTTTCATATAGCATTTTCTGTCTAGCTAGACATGACAATCATTCATTATACACATTCAAGTTTTTCATACATTGCCAGATTTAAAGAAACCTTCTTGCATCCACCACAAGAGAGCACATCTCCAAATAATAATGCCAGGACTTTTGCGAATAATCTTTGTGTTTCAAGGCACAATACGTACTTTACATCTTAAGATTTTACATTTCGCACAATAATCCATTTGTACCCCACTGACATTATACCTTAGTCTATAGACTAAGTCCATACCATCACTTTTCAAGTGAAATAAAATATACTTGAAGTGTGTATTTTTCCTCGCCAATCATTTATCTGTCCATACGATTTGACAGATTTGAATTCAAGATCCTCGTCACCTTTTATAATGTTGAGCTTTACATTATACCAAAAATATCGTCGACGGTTATTTGATATAAGTTCCGTTATGACATAACTTATCGAGATCTCTTCATTTTTCATCATTTTCAGGTACCTGAACCTTTGTCAAGTTTTATGAAGAGTTATGTCATGGTGCTCTTTTAAAGCACTTGCCTCATTATCAAGACCATCTTGATCATTTGCTCCTCTCCTTCTTTAAGGAGTTTTACATTTGGAACCAATTGGTCTATCACGTTTCAAATGTGCCATAGACTCTGCCCTTCAAGGACTTTTTATTAGAGCATTTACAACTGAATTATAACATAGGATCAGTCTGGCAATGAACTTGCAACATTTTGCAAATCATGAATTATCTCTTGAACTTTAGGTTCACTTTTTTTTTTTACGAGGAACTAGATAATTCATTCCATGCATTTCAGCTTTTAATCATATCTCCCCCTAATGTTAGAAAATCTAACATTCACCCCAACCTTATTTTGGGGATCCATCTTTGTGCATGGTGGATGTTACACATTCAAATTTTTTAGATGGATTTATTTGGTTCCTGATCCTGAACCAACAATATAGGGGAACCTTGTTGGCTTAATGCATACAAATGTTGCTACATTTAAATAAACTCGTCTCACACCAAACTTTCTTTTTGACAGATTTGTTCTCATAACCAATGGTTCAACTATAATTGGAGGCACACACTTTCTACTAAACCAATCAACATTATCAACTTTTATAGTTTGGAACCATGCTCTTAATTTAACAATTTGAGCAAACAACCTTGCAAAAATCAAACAACCTTCCAAAAATCAAAGTGCAAGTTGATAACAAAAAGCATGTGACCAACCATAGATGCATCTTATTTCATAGTAAACGGTCCACATGGCAGGTGAACGGACCCATATTCACCTTGTTATATGTTCCAAAAATTTAGGGATATAACCCCAACCTTAGCCGATATAATCTTTTATCGTGAGAACAAGCAACATAGGAGAATTCTTGAAGAATCTTTTATTTCTTCAATGTATAATCACATGAATTCTCAATTATTTTGCATCACATTTGAACCGGGATGGTCAACCGATCACGCCAACTTATATATTTTCTGTAAACTTTAAGTTTACTATCACATGTGATTCCATCACCATGCCCATATTTATATCAACAAATAGGAGGAAAACGGGTAACCTTTCATATTTATAACCCGTTTCGATGTAGTAATATGAAGAATATAAAAATCATTCCATAATTTATAGTCTCAAAAAAGCAATAATTTTTTTTTAATTCCTTTGAAACTTGAAAAGTTTCTTTTGGAGACTTACTACAATCTCAATATAATGAATAATTTCATTCCTACATGTAGTAACACATTAGCTTTTCGAAGTTATCAAATACTTGTGTACAACCTCATATTTCAAAACACCATTTGTATGGCGGTCATCTCCTTTTAGGGAGAAAATTATTGTCATTATGGTCAAAATCATTATATGCAAGACCTCTTTCTTGCTTTACTTTTGCCTTTAATAATTTATTTTTATAACATTCGGCAAAGTCCTTTTGGCATACCATATTTACACGATCAATGACAAATTCATTCGACCACACTTTAATATCCATTTCGTCATGGCCAAAACTTTTATAGGCAAGAATCATTCTTACTTTTACCCTTTGGTAGATCATGATAAAACATACTACAACATCAATGACCTTTTTATACCAAATTAAATTTTTTTATTTCTCTCAAACCTCCCGTAGAGGTGAGTTTTTGGTATTTATCAATCATCCATAAGCACATTCTTATTCAAGCCTTTAACATATATAAACACATTAATTTTCAAGAATGGCCAAGCATTTTACAATGCTTATTACAAGTCACATTCTCTTCAAGGAATGGACAGTAATCATATGTACATGCTTCACAAATTTTCATTAGAAGCTCATTGCCATGCCTAAACACTTGTCACATTTATATGACCCAACTCAACATCACTTTGAAAGATCAAGTGCACCAACACTTTGTATTCCATTATTTTGATGGAGGATTTATAATACTTTTTATATTAGATTGCACGATAACCATGTGCACAATACCTTTCATACCAAATTGATGGTAAAAATTACCTTCACTTTTGAAGGACCATTTTGACAACGATTAATGTTCTTCATTTTTACCATAATGATGACTATTACAATTTTGTTCCTTCATGCCCAATATATTAAACCACTTGTCTTCTTTCAGACTTGTTACGCACCGCTACCACATTCACATAAAAAATGGAGCAAATCAATGTGACAGATTTCATGATTTTTCATCAATTATTTTGCCTTATTCATTATTATAACGTCACTATGGTGCATTAGGATTTAAACCCAATGTCTTACCCATATAAGAGGCGTCTTAGACTGTAAGTCAATGAAACTTGAACCCAATATTTTATCATCATAGTGCACCGAGCCTCAAACGCAATATCTTACTCTTTTGATGCAATGGAACTTGAATCCACCATCTTATCCTCAACCAATGGCATAATAAGCCAACATGTAATGAGACTCATACCCTTGAGCCTTTAATCATATTACCACTACAATTTTCTATTTGTTGTAGTATAACAAAATTGTTGTCTTTAACACTGCAATATTCTGTAATTGGACTGAAAAAAATTGTTAAACCACAAAAATAATTAAATTAGAAACAAATAGCATAAATAGTACTATACCAACTTTCTAACAACCTAGGAAACAAAATTCAAATAGCAAAAATCATAAAAATTCAAAAACAGACAAACCTCTTAAGTAGCCTTCAAAATTATGCATATATATACTATGAACTATCAAAATTTGAATTTACAAATTCATAGACCCAAATTATCATCTATTAGATGTCATATCATGTCTAAACCATTAGCATGCTTTCTATCATGTTTCTTTACAAACAAACACACAGAGATAGACAATTTTTTTTTTAATAACACTCCTGTCAAAATGGACTAAAGACAAGTTACCAGAAGTAAACGTGCTCCACTTGGTTATAAGCTCATGTTACCTGGTTCGGTCATTCCATTCTATAATTCAACTAATTAGAGATTCGTGCTGATAACGTCTTTTAAAACTAAGTTAAAAGAGACAATATGAAAGAAGAAAGAAGACAAGAAATGAGAGCTCAAGAGAAGAGAGTTTTCTATTCTTCCAATTGTTCAAGTGTATCCAATACAAATCCTTATGCCTCTATTTATATTATTACATAGAGGCACATAAAAGGTTGTCATAAACATGACATTAACCATGAAGATTATGGGGGAGGTTAAAGGGTGTAAGAGTTACATCCATAATGGTGAGGGTAGTGGATGATTAACTATATATTATGGAGAAGAGTAGTGGACATCCATATTAACTAATATAATATTTTATAACAATATTTGATAATTTAAAAATATTTAAAAGGTATATGAAAAGACCACGTTCAAAAAAGAAAAATTCGTTTGACTCTTGAAAATTTGGCATGGGTGCCATATAAATTGGGACTTTGGAAATACTTGTTTTTCTATTTTTTATTTTTCTTCAAAAACCATTTATAGCAAGAAAATAGTTTCAAGGAAAATGATCTCTCTTTATCTGTTTGTTTTCTCTCCATCTAATTTCTTGTCCCAACTCAAGTAAACAACAACAACAACATATCCAGTATATTCCCACAAAGTGGGATTCGGAGAGGTTGTTTCCGATAGACCCTTGCTCACGACAAAAACATGCTAGAGAAGAAATAGTACAGGAACAAGAAACAATTAGTATTAACACATCAAATAATAACTTAAACAAGACTATAACCAAATAATATGACAAACAATAACACACTCCGAAACAACTCAAGTAATAACTAAAATTTTATTAGGCATTAAAAGGACTTTTTCAATTCTGTGCCTGGAATTAATCGAAAGAGATTTTTAATACTATTTTGCTTTCTTTCTGTTTGAACTAATAGCACCATATTGTCAGTCAAAATTTGTACTCCCTCCATTCTATTTATATGGAGGCTTTACTTATTTGAAGAGTTAAAATATTTTTTTATCTTTAATGATTTTAAGTATTATAAGTTATTTGTTATGTTGACTTGAGTATTTTTCATGTACAGCTTGCAATATGTCGATTTTAATCAGTGGAGTAGTAAATTTTAAAATATTTAAATTCTTACACTAAAGAATAGGAATGAATGGGTGAGTAGTAATTGTCATATTTATTCTTGTGCAATAAGAAAATAGAAAAGAATAAGAAAAATTGCCAAAAAAAATGAGAAAAAAAGATAAATATGAATGGTGGCCTTAGAGAGGTGTCGCATTACCTTGTCTATGTTTCTCTTTTACATATATAAAATATAGATTATGGAAACCTATATCCGAATTCATATGAAAATCAAGTGTTTTGATCATCGTTAGGGGTGGCAAATAGGTGGATTTGATTGGATTTGGGTGGGTTGAAAATGGATTGAGTAAAAGTGGGTAATTACCCAATTCACCCATATTCTATGTGGGTAAAATATGGATTGAGTGATTAATGGACGGATTGGATATGAGTTTACCCATATTTTACCAATATTAATTGAAGAATTGAAAAATGAATTTGTATATTCTTAGTTTCTAATGTGAATTCTTTTAAAAAAAAATTCTAGCGACCTCCAACCCCACCCCACCCACCCTACCCCCAATTCCACTCCGACCCCCACCCCAGTAATTATTTTAAACCCCCCCCCCAAACACCCTACCACCCAACCCCAACTATCCCCACCCCCATTTTTTTAAAAAAAAATAAATAAACAATTTTTTTTCTCAAAAAAAAGGTAAAAAATTTTCTGCTCCCACCCCAACCCCCACCTAATTTTCTTTTTTCCTTTTAAAAAAAATCTACCCCCCAAACACCCCACCACCCACCCTATCCCCACCATCCACTTTAAAAAAAATTCTACCCCCACCCCACCCCTAAAAAAGGTTTTTTTAAAAGAAAATAAATTTTTGTTCAAAAAAAGAAATTAAATTTTTTTCTACCCCCAATCCCACCCCCACCGCTCAATTTATTTTTAAAAAAAATC
The DNA here is from genome assembly GCA_031232105.1 of Capsicum rhomboideum. Classification (NCBI taxonomy): domain Eukaryota; kingdom Viridiplantae; phylum Streptophyta; class Magnoliopsida; order Solanales; family Solanaceae; genus Capsicum; species Capsicum rhomboideum. The sequence goes on along the minus strand of CP124709.1, from coordinate 134,728,774 downwards.
AAAAAAATAATCCTGCCCCCCCCTTCCAATTCTACCCCCCCAGCCCACCCACCCTCCCCTTAGTTTTTTTTTAGTGCAATTAGGAATTTTAAACTTAAGTGGGTGATCTATGGGTTTATACATAAGCCTTTAATTAGGCTCCATAGCAATACTTTAACATAATTATTTTAGATAACAAAATAACAATACTTCGAGGGGACCCATATTTACACCCTACAACTAATTCAATTTAATCTTTCTATTTTTATCTCTCCTACTTCCTAAATTTTTCTCCTAAATTTTAGTTTTCATATTCCTCTTTTATCTTCTAAATTTTCCTCCAGTTAAAATACCTACATTTTTTCTTCTTCTTCTTCACCATTAATATACCCCTGCACACACACATTCGAAAACGGATGCAAACCTGACCAAAAAACACACTGGACATAACACCATTTTTTTTCTTCTTCATTATTGAACTTTCTCACGCCTAAAACACAACAACACATACAAAGGATATTTTTCTAAAAGTTCCATTAACACCACCCACCACCACCGCAAACTCCCTCTTTTCTCACTAGAAAAATGATCAAGCAGATCCCTGAACTAATCTCTTTTACTTTTATCTCTCATACTTTCCTAAATTGTCTACTCATTTTATCATCTTCATATCCTCCATTCAATTTTGTGTAGAAGAGATGAGATCAAAACATCAAAATGATCCATTAAAAATGGTAGAAATACTTGAAGCAAAAGAACTGTAAAACTTGTTTATGTTTTTTGTATATGTATATGTATTTAATACAATTGCATTTGTATATATATCCTAATACAAATAAATATATTTCTTAATATGTATATGAAACTTAATACATAGAATTGTATATGTATTTAATTAGTACATTTGTGTTTTATATATGTATTTCAAAGAATGATGACAATGCTTAATGGGTCTATGTGTTATATATGTATTTGATTTCAATAACGCCTGAATTTGCAGTTGTATAGGTATTTCATAACAAATAAATAAATTTGTATATGTATTTTAAAAAATAATGACAGTGTTTAATGGATCTATGTGTTGTATATTTATTTTGAGGTCATAAAAATAGTTACGAGATACATATTTGAGAATATAAAAAACAGTTTGTATTTGGTAAATTATAACACTCTGAATTTCTAAGCTATGATCCGACCCATTCATCGAATGTGTATAGACCCGAACCTAATAATTTATGATAATATATAGGTTTTAAGATCAATTCCTTAGTGTGTGAACAGCTTTGGATATGAATTAAGGTCACAAGAAGCCTCTAGCCCAAAGTTGAATTGAAAGTGTAACACCCTCAAAATTCATGCATGTTTCTGGTGAGTTTTCTATGTGCCTAGGATTATAAAATAAGGGCATTTGACCCTTAAGAAGGTTGAAAAACGTTTGGGGTAAGTCTTGGGTCAAAAAAGGACGTCATGGACCTAAATAGGAGGCCGTGCGCCACACACAAGGACCTCAAATTTAGGACTCTCGTCGCACAACACCTCCCAGTTGGTCACTGGTTAAGCCGCGTGATGTTGCCCAAATTACACCTCTAAATAAAGCATAAAGCAATAGTTGATCAAATATAGAACCCAACTAGGTTGGGGTAGATCCTATAGGGAATAGATTGAAATATCACGAAAGACGTATGTTGAGGCAATTAATAACAATTTTCAGTAGAAGAGGGGGATTTGTACAATAAAGAATTCAGTAGTAACAATTGCTGATTTGTCGGACTTGTGATTAATATAAGAACATCACTAGGACTGTGTTCCCTAATGACTTCATAACTCTGTAGGTCCTTCGTACTTTGCAATATTTTTCGGTGTTCTGTATGCTGAACCAATAGGTTATGTATACTTAGAACAACTTTACGCTCTTGTCTAAGCAATATCCTCAAGTAAGTTTTCTCTTCTCCTGAGCCTGCGTTACTAATCCCTATTGGATCCCAGATAGTTATCCCTGATTATCGGCTCAAGCTATTAAGTGGAGGTTGGTAGCTCTAAGTATTTGTTGTTTATTCCCTTCTTCCCATCCATACTCATCCTTTCATCCAGAATACAGATTAGGCGAGTTCTAACGTTGTTCACCGTAAAAAATAATTCAATCCTAAGGAGACAATAGTACTATGAATCCTACTTTGTCAATCCTTAATGGTTCCCACAACCCTAGTTGTGGTGTTTAGCTATTCATAAGTGCAAAAAAAAAAGAATAATTTTGATATGAAAACATAATTATGAAGTTAAAAGAAGAATATGAAAAATTCCAAGATCTCCCTTTGAAATAAAAACCTAAAAATCAATTTGTTTACTCGTAAAACCAACAATGTGTCTTGAAAGTAATAATAGAATTCCAACAAAAACAATAGTCCCACATTGGGTACATATAGACAAAAAGGAAACCTATCCTAAAAAAATTCGAACTATAAGGTCGGCCATGACTACACCTCTGACAATGAGTCGTCTATCCTGACGACGACTCGTAGTCAATCTTCTCTTCATTCGTTGCCTGCTTTTTGTCTTTACTGATGATGGCTCGTTTAGTAACCCTATGAGTCATATGGTGACTCATTTCCACTGAGACCTTTGTGCATTCTTTGAGGACTTTTCTTATTTGCTCAGGACGACTTCTCATGATGATTCATGTAACTCTACGGGTCATAACCTCCTATCGTACTCTGCTTGTCCTTAATCTTGCCATGTCTTTGGATTTAACTGGAGTCCCAATGGTTTCATGATATGACTCTTCACGTGTCCCAATGAGTCATAGCTTGCCCTCGTCACCACTGGAACTTGCTTGCACATCTTCAGGACATTGGCATCTCCTCTCTAGATGATTACTCCCTATGACTCGTAATGTATCCCAACGAGTCATAGGTTGCACTCGTGGTCAATTGGCATTTGAGAATTATAATTCTCAAAGTCCAAATGTTTGCTGGATTGACAATGACTGAGGCTACAAGTCATATTGTGACCCAACGACTCATAAATCAGTGTATTTTTTCCTACACTTGTGCAAATTCTTATTCTTTTCCTTTCATTCACTTTAGAACCCTGGTTACCTTGAAAACTATACTAACCACATCATATCCACATAAATAAGCCTTTGAAGTAGCATATTTCTTTGTTTTAAGCTCGAAAGTGCCGTAAAACTTTGGCACATCAGCAGCCTCAACTTAGAACATTTGCATGTTCTCAGGCATATAAAATAAAACAAACACCAACGACGCTCAACTAAGAGAAACCTAAGAGAAACCTAAGAGACCTACGACAGTCCTTTCTTTATTTTTAACACAACATTTTCAACCCTTCTCTTAGACAAAAATCACAATCCACTGTGTGTATACATGCAACCCATTATCATGACACACAAGAATCAAGATATGGCAATAGATTATGAAAAAACAACCAAGCAATTGTCCAAATAACATTACCCATACAATAATTAACGATGCAACCTATGTACCCTCACAACAAAGAAATCCCGCATACTCACAGTATAACAATGTACATCTATCCAGGGAATGGTTCAAAGCACTTGCTCTCACAAAGATGTTCAAACAGTGTGCATGAAATACCATAGGCTTGCCCTTATTTTCATGCCTTAGTTCTTTGGACATTTGGACTGGGATCACTATAGGACTTTCATTGGCTTGTAATGTAGGCTTGGGTGCGGGTATGGTAAATATGGATATAGTGACTCACCCTCCTTGATAATACACTATTTTTGGCTCCACTTTTTGACCCTACTCATCTTATTCTCCCTTATTCTCCTTCACTTCTTTTAAGATTTCGGGTGTGGTTTTCTCATTACGCTTTCTATATTTTTTTATTTTTTTTTCTTACCACACCCAAATCTATTTTCTTTTCTTTTGCTAACTTCTTCTTCATACCCATATCAAATTATGCACCCCTATGATAGCCACCCTCAACTTAGGCGATTTTCCTGAGTTGAGGTACAGAATGTGCAATAAGGGACCAGGGCCAAAACAGGTTCATTGTAAGTAGAAACAAGAAGGTGAATAGGTTAATGAAACAAAATGGTCAATTAAGGCTCAAATTCGGAATCAAGGGATACTTATTTCATTTGGTTGGGCATTTAGGCCAAGAGTGGAATTATTCAACAACGGCCTATGATCCTTTCCTAATTAACTATCCTACAACCAAGTCAAGACTAACCGGGAAAGTTCTGGATCGTACATGCAAAGTGAACTCGGTAAAATGCCTCACACTCACATAGCACAGGGTTACACCATAAACTATTACCTATCCAGTTCATGCATTGCTAAGATATAGTTATCCTGCATATAATATTGATGCCATAACAAGATCCAATAGTGGTCATGATCTAACACAAAAACAACACATAGTCTAAAATAAATTTTTAGGAGGGGTATCCTTGTTTCTTTAAACATCAAAATCAATATCAAAACATGATTGCACTAAGGTTCCCCTATTTTCCTCTTAATAGCACATAACAAAACACATCAAAAACAAAAACTAAAATACTAAACATGTCGGTTCTACTATGATAGCACACTGGGAGAAAACTAAACACGGCAATAAAAATTCCCGAGTGGTGGTACACCCCACCCCCAACTTTGATAACATGTAGTGTCCTCACAATATGCATATCAACACAAAGTACGAACTAGGGGTTAAGGCATACCTGCAACGCGCAAGGCACCGGATCATGACATCTCCTCCACTGGGTCTCAGAATGGGCCCCAGTCTCAGTAATAGTAGCCTTGGTGGTGGACGTGGTGCTCAAATCAATGTTGGCATCAGTGGTGGCCGGTGCACTCAATGGTATCACACTAGCGGAGGCAAGTGTTGTACCCCCACTCTCCTCGACTCTCGCAGCATCAGCAGGCAGGGCCTTAAAAAATATGAAGCTCTCGGCTCCATGTCGTATCTCAAGGACCTCAGATAGCTGAATCTTGTGCTCTTTCCTTTCTCTCCCCCATTTTTTTTTCATATCTTCTTTTCTATCTTTCTCTTCTTCCTCTTGCTCTCCTTTTCACTACTACTTTCTGGGGCCTTCTTATTACCCTTTGTGCCCCATATATTTGGAACCTTATCTACCAGAATCTCCTCAATGATAGGCATAGTGGGAGCTAAAAAGCTAGATATAGCCTCGCAACCATGTCTTCTATAGCAGCTCTCAGTACAACCAACTCCTCATGTATACCGGATAAATTTGGAAACTGCACTCTTTCAAGCTTCTTGCTGATTTGTCACGACCTAAAATAGACACATGATGACACCTGTTACACCCTATGGTACAGGTAAGCCTAACCCAACCCAAATTCACAAATATGGTAATAAAAAAGCTGAAGAAGAAAGAATATACCCAAATTCATGAATATATAGAAGAAGTAAAGATCAAGATACATCCCAGGTCTGGTTGTCACTAGTACAAGCCTCTAAATATAGAAGGACATAAATAACTAAGGTATCTTAAATACGGATAAACATAAGAAAAATAAGGAGAGATCCGAGCAAGCTTGAAGCCCATCAACCACTACCTCGATCTCCGCAATGCCAATACTATAAGAAGATAATCTACAAACTACTACTCGGTCCAATACCTACACAGGGTGCAGGAAAACAAGAAAAAGGAAAGAAAAGCAAGGGTGAGTACGTAACCACATATACTCAGCAAGCATTATCGATAACCGACCCTAATCCAAAGTAATGGCGAGAACCACCAACCCAACTACCCAAGGTTTTCCCAAACAAACTATAACCTATAATTTTAGCATTTCATCCTATCAGGGTAACCCAACATAACGGTCAACATATTTATTAAATATAGAGTAGGCATATTAATCTAGGTGAGTCAACCCTAGTCACTTCATGGTCAGCAAATAAGGAAGGTTATTTATGAAGAAGACTCACTAATACGATAAATCAGGCTTAATCAATGATAATCAACCAATACCATGGGATCAAACAGGGAGAGTGTACATATATATAAGAGTGAATATCATGCTACCAAAAGTTCTACACAACTATCTCTCTGATCAAGCCTCAGCCATACCCCACGTCTCACAATACCTCAACTTCCCAACCAATATAATATGTTATAAGATAATATAATGCAATGAAATGAATGCTCAAACACAATATCAAAAACAAGTTCTATAATGATAGTACAATACAAGAGTAAATACTAACACAATACTAAATCATACCAAGAAAAGTCAATGCAATTCAAATGATGCAATGTCATGTAGTGATGATGATAGGATGATGATGAATCTTTAAAAGTTATCACATAACTTTATGTATACACCTACTGAGTAGTGTTACTTCGTAGTAGGATCCATGAGGGTTCGCAACCCATATACTTTCCATAATCTCAATCTCATGTCTCAAATTAACCTTATCGGCACCTCCCTCGGTATAGGCATTTTATAAAGTGTCTCATTTTCTTACAAAATTAGAATGTCTCAATGGTACCAATGTATCATGAATATAAATGCGTGATATGAGGATGCAATGCTCATAAACAATTTGTATGAAGATCAATATCCATTCAATACATGTATAAGTGAGCTCAGAATCAACTCAATGAATCAATAATTCCTGATATCAGTTTCCACTAAGCACCACCAGAATAAATAGTCATGTATTCATTAATATTATCATTTCCAACCCCTCTCTCAGGCATCACTATATTGAATATCCAATTAAATGCTCAGATAAGGCCTACAATGTCAAGTCAAGCCCCCACTCGGGCAACACAAGCACATATATGGCATTCTGATGCACAAATAAGGCCTATGATAACAAGTTAAGCCCCCTCTCGGGCGACACGATAATAGATAAGGCATTTAATAAGCAAACATGACTACTAGCATCAAGTCAAGCCCCCACTCAGGCATCCCAATAATATATCCTCTCAATTCAAAAGCAATATGCATATCAGCTCCCACTCAGGCACACGATCAAAAATAATTACTCAATTTCAAAGTGAATGTTCACATAAGTCCCACACGGGCAACACAGAATAAATAACAATCTCAATAACAATATATCACGAAACTACCCCAAACCTAGCTTATTTCATACGATAAGTCTCATCCACTATTACAAGTCCATTTATGCTCTAAGTATTCTCTAAAGGTCATTAATCCTCGATCATCACAACAAAATCCACTAAAGATCTTAGGTAGACAATTTTAATATTTCAAGATCACTAAGTTATCAATATACATTCTACTCTAAGGGTAACTACAAGCAACAATACTAATAAAGAAAGGCAATGATCTAACTATAATCCGCCAACAGACTCTGGTACCCGCAGAGATGCTTGCCATTTCACCTAAGCGGAACATTAATCCTAAATGAATCACGAATACAAACAAACAAGCATACAACGCATAAACACTTTGAAAAAAGTCAAGGTATAACTCAACTTGCCTTAAATGAAGATCCATAGGTCTAAACACCGTCCAAAGACTCAACTAGAATCTTGACTCCCTCAAATCTACACCAAACACGATAAATCTAGCCAAATATGACATCTATAAGCAAAAGAAACCCAACGATCCCCATATCGACTATATTTGGGACAAGTCCAATATGGACCCCCAAAATGGGTTTAAAAACAAAAGGGGTAAATTCATAATTTTATTTAAGAATAATTTTCCCCATAATCATAGGAGTCTATAGTTGAAAACCCATGCAAAATCGAGTAGAAATTGGACCTCAAATCGAAGAAAAACCTAATTTACACTTTATCGGGTAAAACCCCCAAAACCACATTTAAAATCAAGGATTTGAAGATGGATTAGTGAGGAAATCATTACGAAATGATAGGATAAGGTTTGGAAACTTACCCACGGAAGAAATCTCGAATACCCCTTTGAATCACCTTAATTCGAGTTCTAGAAGTCCAAAAATGGGAGAAATGCGATTTGGGGCCGAAAATGGAATATATATTTTGTCCAAGTCTGCATTCCTTCACAAACACGGGCCCTAGGTTGCGAATGCGAGGTTGACCCAACCCGACCCCTCTCGAACATGATCCTAGGGCCGCGAATGTGAGGAAGAATAACACAACCCTTCGCGAAGGTGAGCCTCTTATCGCGAACGCAAAGGTTGGGATAATAGAACATCACGAACGCGATAGGAATGGACACAAACACTAAGAGGAAAATGTCACCAGATATCAGCTGAAAAACCAGCAAACTCCAAGTCCCAAAATCCTCTGAATGGATCCTCGGGATTTGTTTGGGACCCTACAGAAATAAACCTATAATGATTCTAGGCTAATTTTGACGTTCCAACCTCAATTTCGACTTCAGATTTTTGAAATAGGATTTTTTTTCAACAAATTAGTCCCCGGGACCCCCCTTAGGCTATTCTCACTAGTTTTTGAATGGAGGGTCAAAATGCAAAACAAAGGCTCGGGACCCGACCTAACCACTATACTAATCTAAAATTGATGTTCTGGATTTAATAAAGCTTTCAGAATCGTCATCCGAGGCTCGGATCATAAAATGTTGACCAAAGTCAAACCAACCCCTTTTAGGGTGTTCAAAACGACAAATTCTTTTAAAACGCTTTTGAATGCATTGAGAACTGTGCTAACCATCCCTACAACTCATAAATGAGACAAAGCAACAATAGGGAAGGGAAAAATGATCAACACACAGAAATTCCTAAATTTCAATACGAGGGTCATCACATGATTCTCCTCTCGAAACTATCAAAATAGGTCTGCATCTAGTACATTTCACCACGAATTTCCTTCTTTACCCTTAACTGCAGCCCCTCTTCAATGGTATCCACATTCCACTCATGGGTGACTAATCTCTTCATCCCGTCATTCCTGAACTCCTGGGAGACCAAGATGTATCTACTAGCAGGTGGATGTGGCATGGATGGTCTCGAAGTCGAAGCTGGTAGAATGGGAGTTGATGGTAGCCTAGAGGTTGTGGATGTAGTAGAATTAGAAGTAGCTTGGGATCGGTCAGCTCAGCCTTAGCTTGAGACTCAATCTGTGGGTCCCTAAGTTCTAAAAAACTTAGGGTATTAATGCCCATTGGGTCACCCGAATTGAATGCACCTTGAAATAACGCAGCACCAACCTTTGCCCTCAAAATTGGGTTTTCCTGATCCTGAATTAATTCCAAGTGTGTGGTTCGATGTACCACGGTAAAATTTTATACCTTCGGTAAGATGGACACCCTATCCTCTAAGAACATCTTTGTCTCCAAACATGGTAAAGAAAGGTTGGTATCAATACTCACAGCTCTATCTCAGATCTCACATTCGATGATCTTCGCAATATCAATATCGTACCCCTCCATAATACCCTCCATCAAGGTGGCTCTGTTGGGGCTCAAAGTGTTGTCACTAGCAGTCGGTCCTAATCTGTGGTGAACCAGTTTCCACCGGGACTTAGCCGTAAAGTTCAAATATCCCTTTGTAATTTATGAGGACGTACCTGCAGCACAAGGAACATCTTCCTTTGTAGTAGCAATGATATTTGCAATCCATCTCAAATGGACTAACTTGTCCTCAATACCAATCTACTTTGTTTTTACCTTTCTCATTTCATCTATGCGGTGGTCAATCTAAGACGTGTCAACGGGGGGCACAAAGTCATTCCTATGCAAGAAGTGGGAGATAGTTTGTGCAGAGACACTCACACTAACCGCTCGAATCGTCCCGAACTATGGTCGGGCTGTATTTCCTAGATTCCTTCATCATCCACTCAAAATTGTACTTTTTGAATAAACTCTTGAACTTAGGCATCTCAGACATCCCCACTGTCAATAATCTAGGCTCAACATAGAACCCTCACTTTGGCCAGCCAGTGTTGGGGATAATTGCACTGTCCATCTTATAAAGCTCTTGCATGGCTTGGTACCCCCAACAGTTTACTATTTAAACTTGGGCGGCCTGAATTTATAGACCAGGCTGGACTGGTGGTGGAGGTAGAAAAACATGTGGGGGACTGGAAATATCATCCTCTTCTTTATTCTCAAATAATTCTGCTTAGCCAAATTCGGAACCTGCTTCACTTGACTTGCTGCCAGATGCAACCTTATCTCCGCTCTTGGAGACAATCTTGTCTCCTTCTTCCTTCTTATCAAACTTAGAACCAAAATTTCCTCCTTCTTCAGACTGGGGAAGAGAAGGTGAATGTGGTGGTGAGGCCCGGTCATTCTTCATTCAAGGTTGTAATCGGCTACCTCGGGTCAAGCTACTCCATGGTTGTACTCTCTTGGATATAGGGTTCTCCTCCACTGATCCACTCAATTCTTTTTCAGAAGTTTTATGAATTAGTTACTTGGTGGAATGAGCCTGTTTCTTGGAAGTCAATTTCTCCCCTTGTTTCTGCCTTCGTGTTGTTATTATTTGGTGCCATAGTACTTGCGGGGGATTACACATTATTAAAACCAATCAAAGAAAGAAACGAAAGTAAGAAACATTCTATATATGAACCATTATTTCCCAGTCCTTACAAGTTAGGTAATGACTCATTACTTAAGGAGACCAGTCATCATCATACTCATATGGTCAGAAGGTAACATATCTTGCTCAAACTGTTTGATAGTCGTAGAATATGATTCAACTTTCTAATTCATACCCAAAATACCTACCTTAATCTCCTTAATGAAGTCTTCCATTTTCTCTACCACTTTCACAACCTTTGCAAGCATGTCTTCCATCCTCGAGTTTCTTGAACCCACATCAAGGTTCCCAGGTGGAACATAAAGGCCACTCGTATCCTTATATTCATCCTTTCTCCTTCAATCACTATCACGATCCCTACTCATATCTCTATACCCAGACTTATTGTAATTGTTATCTCTATAGTAGTTCTAACCTTAATTCCCTTGCCTAGAGTTCTAATTGTCTTAGTTAGACCCTTGTCCCTTGGCTCAAAAACCCACCACCTCTCTATCAAGATATTTTGCCTCATTTTCAGAACCTGAATCTTCATACCTAGGTGCCTTACATTGTGCACCCACCGTGTTCACCTTTTTCGCTCTAGCTGCTGCAAATTATTTAGTAAGCCACCTAATTTTAATCCTCAACTGTTCTACCTCCTGAGCGTCTGTCTCATCTACTGCTCGATGTTCTTTGGATGCTCCAATTCCATAAGTACCTATGGGTCTGTCTGCCTTCTGAGAATGACAACCTTGGTTTGTTTTTGTGATCTGATTGAGGATCTCAGAAGTGTGCTCCCAACATAGACTAATGAATTCCCCACCTGTGACAGTGTTTGCTACAGCCTTAGTGTTAGTATTCAAGGCTCTGTAGAAGATCTCCAGCAAGTTTTTACCAATCATCTTATGGTTTGGAACACTCTACAGCTTTTTCTTGAACCTCAACCAAGTCTCACATAGTGACTATGAATGCAACTTCCTGAAGTTGTATATCTCATCTTTAAATTGCAACATCCTGGAGGATGGGAAAAATCGATCCAAGTAGTAATAGATCCACGTGGTAATTCAGCCAACCACAGTGTAGCTTCTCCCGTTAGAGAGAATGGAAATAGCCTCAATCTAATTGCCTCCTGACTTACTCTAGGTAGATTATATGAAGTACAGATCACAACAAAGTTCATCACATGCATATTCACATCATCATTAGTAAGGCCTGCGAATATCCCTTTCAAGTTTAGCAAGTGGATCATGGCACTAGTAATGTTAAACTTTGTTCCTGGAGGCAATTCCGATGGGATGATAACACCTATCTCAATTGGCACTAAATAGTCCAAATCTTTCTCCAGATTTTCATAATAAGGGAGATATTGTTGTAGAGGTTGTTTCCCCCTATTCTTTCTCTGTCTGTCCCTCTCATCAAGTGCATCTAGACGGTTTGTATAATCCTGTCTACCCTCTTTTCCCTTGCTGCCCGCCTGGAAGCTTCTTGCCTGGAGTTTCCTCAACCATCAATTAGGCAGTGATCTATTTCGTAGTTTTCTGGCCATAAGGATGAAGTAATGGCTTATCAAGAATTGCTACACCATCATGAGTGCCCTTTAAAAGGGTCGTCAGATCATGAACTCCTTCATTAACCATCCTTAAATTATTTCTCAGAGTTCGCTCATGTTCCGCATCAAGTGGAATTAGGGAATTTCCTTGACTTTGAGTACTGGGCATACACCAGTGTGTGCCCTAAAAATAACAAAAAGGTAAAATCAAGAAATACGAATATATAACCCAAACAAACACACTCAAATCAACTTCGTAATCGTAGTCCCCGACAACAGTGACAAAATTTGATGTTGCCAAATTACACCTCTAAATAAAGCATAAAGCGGTCGTTGATTAAATATAAAACTCAACTAGGTTGGGGTCGATCTCACAGGGAATAAGTTACATATCACGAAAGGCGTATGTCGAGGTAATTAATAACAATTTCTAGTAAAAGAGGGGGATTTTTTAAAAGAGAATTTAATTGTAACAATTGTTGATTTTTCGCACTTGTGATCAATACGAGAACAACACTAGAACAGTGTTCCCCATTAACTTTATAACTCCGTAGGTCCTTCATACTTTGCAATCTTTTTCGGTTTTCGATATGCAAAATTAATAGGTTATGTATACTTAGAACAACTTTACGCTCTTGTATAAGTAATATCCTCAAGTAAGTTCTCTCTTCTCCTGAGCTTGTGTTACTAACCTCTATCTTGGATCACAAATAGCTATCCCGAATTATCGGCTCAAGATATTAAGTGGAGGTTGGTAGTTCCAAGTCTTTGTTGTTTATTTTTTTCCCATCCGTACTCATCATTTCGTCCAAAATATAGATTAGGTGAGTTCTAATGTTGCGCACGGTCAAAAAAGCATTAAAACCCAAGGAAACAATCAATACACGTGAACACTAGTTGAAGATTACTCCATACTGTGAATTATACTTTGTTAATCCATCATGGTTCCCACAACCCTAGTTGTGATATTTAGCTATTCATAAGTGCAATAACAAAAGAAGAATATTGATATGAAAACGTAATTATGATCTTACAAGAAGAATATGAAAAATTCTTAGATCTCCCTTTGAATTAAAACCCTAAAAATTAATGTTTTTACTCGTAAAACCAACAATATGTCTTAAAAGTAATAATAGAATGTCAACTAAAATAATAGACCCATATTGGGTATTTTTAGACAAAAAGAAACCTATCCTAAACAAATTTGGACTACAAGGTCGGCAGTGACTATGCCTCTGACAACGAGTCATCTAGCCTGACAATGACTCGTAGTCAATCATCTCTCCATACATGGCCTTCTTTTCTTCTTTACTGATGAAGGCTCGTATAGTCACCCTACGATTCGTAGGGTGACTCCTTTCCACTAATACCCTTGTGCAGTCTTTCAGGACTTCTCTTGTTTGCTCAGGATGACTTCTCATGATGATTCGTCATGTAACCCTGCGGATCGTAGCCTCCTGTGTACTTTGCTTGTCCTTACTCTTGCCATGGCTTTAGAATTAACTAGAGTAGAGGCGAAGCCAGGATTTTAGGTTTGGGGATTCTGAATATTAAGACAGGACAACGATCTCAAACTGATATATAATAACTGCCAAATGAACAAAACAAGTATTGATGTTCATTATATATTTTAGAAAACTCAGTTAAACACTAGAAAAATATAAATATTATCATTACAATTGCACTTGACAACTTGTCATGTTTTGAAAATAGATCAATGATCGCATCATTAGGTACACTTTCAAATACTTCATCCTCTATATAACAAGCTAAACAATATTCAAAAATCATCACCAATTTTACTTTACAAGTCATTTTTAATAAACTTCATAGAGGAGAAAATTTTGATTTTTTTTCTTTCTGCAGGATCAGATTGAAGATTCAAATCGGCCAACACTTTGTCATTGTTTGATGCTTTGAAAATATTGATGAATGATGAAGAACTTTGCAAAGGAGAGCTAGGAGCGGTAATTGAAGAAGTTTGAGGCTTGACAAAATTCGTGATCATATTACTTCTCTCTTAAAAATCATTGGGTGACGAACGATTGCAATGGTGATTAGAACCCTATTATTTTTTTAGACTTTGAAGGTTTGTGATTTGAAGAAACCAATAGCCAATTTTTTTTATTCTAAACTCTACAGTACTAGCGGAAGGTCTGCCTTTTCCTTTTTTGACTCTTAAATTTTTATTTTGTTTTCTAAATAATGGTTTAAAAATAATATGCAATCTTTACTTATTTTGTTTTCTAAATATAGGTTTGAAAATAAAATGCAATCTTTAAAGTATAAAAATCGTGGTAGTTTTTCACTGATGCAATCTATTCTATACTTCTTTTAAAATTAAAAAAAGAGCAGTGAAAGCACATAGCAGGAAGTGGGAAAAAAAGCTGCCGCTAGCAAGATTTGAACCCACTTCTCGGGGGAGCAGAGACTTCACACACATGCGTCATACCAGTGAACTATCAGGAGTTATTTGCATGGGGGTTCTAATGTTAAAGTATATGTATATTCTTTAAATTTTCTAATACAAATACAGGGTTTATGCAAAGGCTACTGGATTCGTCCGAATACCCCTAATATACTGTAGCTCCTCCTCTGAACTGGAGTCCCAAGGATTTCATGCTATGACTCATCATACGTCCCAATCAGTCATAGCTTGCCCTCATCACCACTGGCACTAACTTTCACATCTTCAAGACTTTGGCATCTCCTCTAAGGATGATTACTCCCTATAACTCATAATGTAACCCAACGAGTTGTAGATTGCACTCGTGGTCAACTAGCATTCAAATTCTCCAAGTCCAAATGTTTACATGATTGAAAACAACTGAGGCGACGAGTCTTATTCTGACCCAACGACTCATAGCTCAGTGTATTTTTTCCTACACTTGTGCGAATTCTTTTTTTTCCTTTCATTTACTTCTGAACCCTGTTGACCTGTAAAACTACGCTAACCACATCATATCCACATAAACAATCCTTTGAAGAAGCATTTTTTATTATTATTTTAAGCATTGAAAGTGCCATAAAATCACGAAACATCACCACATGATAGGCCCTGTGAGGCACGGCTGGGTGCCACGTGAGGTATGACTAGGTGCCCTGCGATGGGCAGTGCGATGTACCCCTCCTCCAAGGCATAAAAGTTTCGCTCTTCCTTTGAAAATTAAGGGCAACTTCATCCTTATATCCACATGTAACCTCCCCAAACACATCTTAATCCCAAAAGTCATCCATAACACTTAGAAAAATATTTTAGAAGCGTTCATTCTCCTCCCAACTATCATAAAAACAAAACAAGGGTTCCTTTCAAGTTCCAACTTTCAAAGTTTCAAGTTTCAAGCTTTCCTTCAAGAAATCAACAAGGCCAGGTATGCGGGGTTTCAACAAAGAGATCCTTTCATCCTTGTGCCCAAGAAAGTTATTTTCCTAAATGGTTTTAAAAATTTAATAATTAGGGTTCATACCCAATTTACATGATTTTGATTCTCATGCTCCATCATGAACTTATTTACACTTTCTTACTAAAATTCATGATTTGTTTATGACTTTATTAACATGGTTGATCTTATGTTTTGAAATTCAGCATCCTTGTCATGAAATCCTATAAGTTGGTAAATGTAGATGATTTTAGCATGATTTGACCCAGTTGGCATGCAATTCATACTTACAATCTCTGACTCATTATGAAATTCATGAATTTCTTATGGATATGAAGCAGAAATAGAAGTATATATAGTTTTTAGGCTTACAAACTAGTATGCTTCTCTCATGATAAATTTTACATAGTATGAGTATTAGTATGGTTTTTAGAGTAGTATATAGCACCGAGTGGATGAGGGTTCAACGTATCCTAGTCCTAGAAACTATGTGCCACTGTTGTTATGATATTATGTTCTTGCCCCAAGTGGGCTTATAAGTGATAATGCCAAAATCATAGCTTTATACCCTGGAAAGGTATATTATGACCTTTCAACAAGACATATGTTGGACTACATGTTTCTCACATGGTTTATGTTGGTCACAAAATCTCTCACAATAAATCAGTTTTAGAAACTTAAGTGTATATGGCTCACTGGGTTTGTCAAATCATGTTTTGTATGCCCTATGTTTGTGATACTTTTGTTTCAGCTTTATTCCTAAAAATAGTGAGTCTGTACATACCTTTATTACATAATTTCTCAGCATATTTATATGTTGCACGCATCCCCTATATACTCAGTACATTCCATAACTACTCACCACATAATTTTTGTGCTCTGCATCCTATCTTGATGTAGGTTTTGGTGTTTGCCCTTAAGTTCACTATTAGCTGCAATCATCAATGCATACTCCTGCCCAATCGGTGAGTCCTCATGTTCTGAGGACTTGGTCGTGCTTCCTTTTTTTTTTAAGTAGTTCAGCTTTATGTTGTAGTTCAGCTTTATGTTTAGTCCATATGTCTATGTTTTTGGGTTAGCTGGGGATTTGTCCCAGCAGCTCTTTAGTATGCTAAAGGCTTGTCTAGACTTAAGAGTATTTCTGTTGTCATTCAGTATTGAGTTTTTGTCAATTTATGTTGATTGATTTCAGACATAACACATCGCATCCATGTTTCTTTCAAAGCGCAAGGATGTGAAAAGCTGATGATACAAAGAAAAGCAGGTAAGTTCGAGTTTATACATTTAAACAATCCTAGCAAAGTTAACATAGAAAAACTACAATTTCTACTTGATACAATCCAAACCGTTCACTAGAAGTCAAGCACGAGAACTCCAAGCGCTTTAAGGAATGTTCATGAAACGAGAGGTACTTGACGGCATCCTACTACCATCAAAAGGGTGCTACGTGGTGGTGATTGCATCTAAAGAGGATCAAGGGGCCTTGGAGCGGTCAAACGGAAGCCGAGGAGGGCAAAATGGCACATGGAGTGCCCTGGAGAGCTCACCTACGCCCGCAAGTGAGCCACATGGGTGCGCAGATGGAGTCCAGTGGAACCTGCGGCATTGACCTGTATGGGCAGGTGCCCACCTGCGGGCGAAGGTGGCCTATGTCGGCTGCCAAGTCCAATTTTAAAAGAATGGGTCACTTTTGGGCCCAAGTATGTAATAAATGACCCATGGGTATAAATACCCAAACCATGCTTTATTTTTCCTTAGTTTTTCTTGAATATTGATGAACAAATCTCTTGAGAGAGTTTTGGGTAAGCGTTTGTTGAAAGTTTGCTTAGTAACGCGTCGTTTCGAGGGCGTTTCGATTCCCTCTTGGTCACCATAGGAATTATGTGTAGTTGGTGAATGTAATTCGAGGGTTCTAGGGTTTAATATATCCTATTTTTCTTGAATACTCATATACTTATGTCTAATTTTTCATCTATCTATTGATTATCTTTTCGGATCTTAGTTAAATTCTAGTTTTTGTAGTTTTTCCGGTTATCACTACTAAAAAATTCCTAGGTGCACATGCCATATGCTCATATGATGGCTTGATACTATTGAAAAATCCTAAGGCTTACAAGAGATTTGTTTTGTGGACCATCATCCGGACAACACCACATTCTTGGGTGTCCTTATATGAAACATCATTAATACACATTTCTTCATGCTTGTGTGTTGTGTTATGATCCATGGTTACAAAGTTATCTTGATCTGTAGCTTATTTTATTTTGTATACTCTACGAGTAAGAATTCTTGGACGAAGAAACCTAGTAGCCCTGTATTAGAACCACGTCTCACTGAACTTGAACTAGTACCTAATTAAAGCAGATATGCGTGCAGTCACGGAATTAGCACTAAAAACCTTGTGTACTGGTCTATGAATGGGAAACTTGACCATTATATGCGTAAAACTTCTACATTCATATACTCGAATTCAGATGAATTGAAGGAGTTACTAATGTCTGTCAGTGAATATGAGCACTTGCTTCATTTGTCTTCTTTGAAAGGACGTCTTTATGCTTATGCAGGCAATATTAATTTTAATGGATTAAACATCTAGAGCATAAAACAAGATGGTTGGCAATGGTTTATGAGAATTCGCAACATATCAAAATATATTATTTGCGAGTGTTTTATCCATAATTATGAGCTTTTATGCACCATGGTGAATGGTGAACTCATTTTCCATGGACCAGAGCATCACAACTTTTTCATCTATTATCCTAAACAATAATTTGTTAGGAAAACTTATATACCAAATCATCTCCTATATATGTTTCAACCTACATATCCAACATGTTTGGATAGCTTATATTTTCCTAAACTTAATGTCATGCGCAAAAGAAAGCAATGCAGTACTCCATCAGAACAACGGTCATAGATTTGAGAAGACACTTGTGATATCAACAAAGCAATGAAAAATCTGTCAAATTCAATTTAAATTGTAGTCCTTGGAAGTGACGATTGTTATTACTATTGGTGAAACCAAAGATGGAGTTGGGCAGTGTTATCAAAGGCCCGCTTAAGCCCTAAAGCGAGGCTCAAAATGTGTTGAGTGGTTTGCCTCGCTTTACGTCCGCTTCACTGTCGTTATCAAGTTTTCAAGGCATACTTTTCCTTGCCAATGAGTCTCTCTGAAGAGGCGATACTAAACAATTGATATTTCACTTTATCATAATTGTTTTTCAATTTCTTTGTTCATATATTTGTCAATTCATGCTTATAGTTATTAGTCTTGGACCAAACATGAACATTTGTACTTTTCCTCCCTTTGAGCCTTTTATCATTGGAGCCCACACTTTTATTTGCGCTTTAAGCTGTCATGCCCCGAATCCCATCGGGACATGATTGGCACCCGTAGCCGATAAGGCCCGAGAGAACCAACCTTTGCCTATGATCAATCATATGCATAACATAAGCATCACCACCATTATGTAAAAACTTGAAAGATGAACAACCAAAAGCATGGGACATACATATACATACATACATATGAAACTTGACCGTTGAGGCCATCCCGCTGAAACAACATATATCTCGTACACCTATACACCCACATCCGTCTACAAAGCCTCTAGCAAGAGCATTGACCAAAATGAACCATAAGTCGGGACAAGTCCCCGCTTTATATAACGTGTACAACACCAAAACATATGTACAACTGTGACTCGGCGAAGCTCCGATCTAACTGGAGCTCACCAAAGATCCGCAACACCGGCAACCTACTGTGGAGGCCTACTAGTACCTGCGCCTGCAGCAAATAAGGTAAATTCCCCAAGAGGGGTCAGTATGAAGAATGTACTGAATATGTAAGGCTCAAATGAAACTGTAAATAACATAAAGACTTCATTGGAGTTAAACACAAGTGAGTAGTCAAAGTTAAGCATTTGGAAACATGTATATTGCGTACATTGCGTTCATTGCGTTCATTTCGTTCATTGCGTTCATTACTTTCTTTATCTCAATGCTCAATGATAACAATGTACCCGTGCCCCTACTGATCAGTGGGTCTTTGCATGACTTATCATCATGTTGGGATCGGGTCGAGCTAGGCTTATGCCCCTAAGACCTGCCACCCATAAACCAATGCCTCGGGATCGGGTCGAGCTAGGCTTACGCCCCCCAGACCTGCCACCCACATCGGGATCGAGTCGAGCTAGGCTTACGCCCCTAGACTTGCCACCCATAAATCAATACCTCGGGATCGAGTCGAGCTAGGCTTACGCCCCTAGACTTGCCACCCATACTTGATCATTGACCACATTTGTATTACTTTGAGATTGATACAATGATAGTCGTAATATCACTTTGAACTTTGAAACATAACATTGTTGGAAACTTTGGATCATTAACCAATGAGTGAGAGACATGTGAATAAACATCATGAGAAATATAATATTACTAGCACCTTGATACCATTGGAACCATTGGACAAGAATTCATGAATAAGGGACATAAGGAATATTACTATTGGAACATAACAATGGAGTTGAGCTTTTGGAACATTACCCATGAATATAAGAAATGAGATTCACAATTGATCAATGAGTAGGAAATATATGACAATGACCATGGATAAGTGCATATGGGATACCTTAGTACATTTCCGGATAAGACTAGTGAAATGTCAATGTGAATACCATTTGCCGTGTAGAAAAAAATACGGACAAGGAACCTTACATACCTTGTATTCTCAATACGACTATCCAACCTTAGATGTGCATACAATGTCCCGCTCCTTCTTTATGTGTCACTCTACAACACAACACCAATAGATAATGGGATTTACATTAACCATCAACTACTTTACAATTGCATATAACATCAATGAGGTACATGTTTGCCTTGAAACATGTCATTTCCCCTTGATAGAATCATTATTCCAAAAATTCCATAATATTCCCAACATTGACCAATACATGATAATTGATACATTTCACCACAACACTTCTCCTTTACACTTTCTTATCCATACCACATCACAAATAATCCATTAAATAACCTTAATACAACTCATAACACATATCGGCCAAAATCCCAAAATTTCCACTTATAGACAAGAACAAGTTTAATACCAAAAATAACACCATACATGTTCATATTTTGTCCATACCATGCTTTTTCATCAAAGGCCCAAGTCATAATTCAAGTTACAATCCCATGGATTTCACATCTTTTTACAAAAACCAAAAGTGCCATATCTAACATTTCCAATCATAACCAACATGATATACATGATCTCTCATGCTTATAATATGTTAATCCATAATAAGAATCACTTACCTAGGCTTGAAAGATGGTGATCTTGATCCAAATATGGCTTAGGGTTTGAGAGCCCCCAAAGAAACTTTCTTGAAAAGTCTAGAAAAAGAGAGAAAAAGCATGTGTGTTCTTTGTCTTAAAAATCTGATTTTTGTGCTCCTTTTATAGACTTTTGAAGTCATGCTTAGCCACTCTTGGCATTAAATGAGGTCAAAGTGGAAGAATGGGTCTTTTTGCCCCTTTGGGCCAATTCTTGTAAATTCCATTTTGGGCCTAACTTTGGGCCCAATACCACATACCCATGTAACCCATCCAATTTCATGTATTATTCACTATATATCTTATGTTTACATAATTCCATAATGTCACGACAATATTCTCCTACGAGATTCTCATTCGTCGCCTCGATCGCAAAAATAGGAATTCTAGTCGCCCTTGGCGATCACTATTCACATTTCATGATTTGATCATGTAGGAGTATGTAGGAGTGTATTGAAGTGTTTGAATCTTTAACAATGCTCAAAGAACTCCAAAGAACCAAAAGAAACCATCCAAGAAGCGTCGTAGAATTGCGTTACAAAACGGGTCCGGAAAGGCCTAATATTTGTTCCTTGCGCCACACCCCCTGAAACAGGGTAGTGGCGCAGGAAATGCAGCCCCTCTGAATCAGGTGGCTTGCGCCACACCCCCTGAAACAGGGCAGTGGCGCAAGTTTTGAAGCTTTGCTGAATTTTTCGGCCATTTTTCCAACACTTGCGTATCGTCCAATCCCTTATCCAAACACTACAAAATCCTTACTTAGTGATCTTAATAATCAAGTAAACATGAATCCAAGTCACCAAATGAGGTTAGAGTGTGTACGGGGTATTACCCAAATGCTCCACGAAAGCACAAAACACCTCCTACGAAGGTCTACTCGCATGTACGTTGCCAAATTTCAATTTTTTTCATCATTAGCATTACCAAATACATACTTATATCTCTCGACACCCAAGCAACCATTATTCAACATCATCAAGTAGGTTTGGGAATGTACGGGGTGTTACATTCTTCCCCCCTTAGAAACATTCGTCCTCGAATGTTAGTAACATTGTCTCAATGTAACAACTTAAGTCGAGGTGAATCTTTCACATTATTGTATACACATATGACACTTGGAAAGACTTACTTATTATGACTCCAATTCTGTATCTTGGACTTTTCTTCCATGTACAACAATTACAAGTACTTTAGATTCCATTATTTCTTTGGATTCCCTCGTAATTTCTTCTACGTGCTAAATGCTCCAATGTTGCCTTTACGGAAGCTACTCCTTTATTTCTTATTGCTTTCGCTTATCGATCTAGAATAACAATAGGTAACACTGAGTGTCTTTTTCACATGTGAAATCCCCTGTAATTTGTGTACTTCCACTGGCAACAATTCGAGATAATCTCCTATACACTTCCAAAGCATCGCATATAAGATACTTAATGAACTGTGAAGAGTTCCTAGACTAGTTCTTATAGATACGCAATTTGCCCAAACCTTTGGACAACCTCTCCCTCTTTTTTTTTTGAATCCCGTTATTTCTTTCCTTTTCATTGGTCACACTGTCAAAAATACCTAATCACCCATATCACACTTTAATTCTCTTCTTCTAATATCGGCATATGATTTGTATCGACTGTGGGCCATTTGTAGCTATTATTATATCTCCTTCGCTATCCCCAAGTGACATATGTACCCTCTTGGGTATCATTTTCCTTTTCCTCTTGCCATTCAAGAATACTCTTTTGGGGGATTAGCTCAGCACTCAATTATAGCCCAATCTCTTTGTATCAAAATCCATTCCAATTCAATAAGATCAAACAGCGTATCAGGACCACAAATAACTCCTTTAGCTCTACTAATTTCACCGTTTGGTGTAGATACCTCCAATGGGTTAACTAATATTTCTGGTGTCCTTTCAGATACATTTGCAACAATTAATGGAGGGATATATGATAATATGGAATCTGGGTCAACCAATGCATTGGCCTCATGGAGGAAAAACAGAAAATAAAATACTAATAATGTACCTGTATCTGCATCGGGAGGAGACTCCAAATTACGTTGATCTGCTGAAGCATAGGTATGGTCCTGGGGTCTACTGGAACTAGCTGCTCCTCTCCAACCTCTATCGCGCCCCATAGGCTGTACACCTCTACCTAGAGGAGGCATAGATAATGGCAATGCGACAGTGGGTCTCATAAGTTGTGCCGTACCACTCGTGCTCTTCTGTGGACACCTTTTCCTCACATGTCCCGTCATACCACACCAATAGCAAACATTTGTTCCGAACCAGCATGAAACTTCCCACAGCGCTCGCACAGCTGACGAACAGGCCTTAATTGACTCTTACTTTCTTTTCCTCGATACCCCACTATTCGTGAATCCTGACTCTTACTTCCTTGCCCAAACTGGTTGCCTCTAAACCCTTGAAATAGAGGGGGAACATTTGCTGTAAGCAGAGACAATAATGGCCTTGATGGTTCGTGCAACCTCTGAGGCTCAAATCCTTCTTGGGAGGCTATGAACTGCCTCTCGGGTCTAGCCCTTTTTGACGGCCCTTCGTCAAAGTCTTGTGTCCTTCTCCTTTGCCTTTGTTCCACCTTTTGCTGCTCCAATACTCATCTTTGAGTTTGTGCAGCAACTACATGGGCCAGTATGTGCACCGCACTCATTAAATCTTGCACAATAGCATTATTGGACAATTCCGCTGGAATTGAAAGAGTAGGAGAAGCCCGTGATACCAACTCATTTCCAGCCCCACCTTGATCAACTTGCTCAGGTGGTGCTCTACTGGTTCCTTCTCCGGCAATTTTGTCTATCACCTTTCCGTTTCCCCAACCTTCTCTCGCCATTGGCATTTCTAATCAAACACACAAGAAAACAATTCCCCTGGTAAGTTATGATTCCGCGTACAACCTCTCTAAAAAGGAAAACCACTATCATTGAGCACATATGATTTCACTTACAACCTTGGCTCTATTGCACGATCTAGAAATGAAGGAAAGAAACAACTCCTAAATGTCTCGTAGCCTCCTACTTATAAATGTGGCGCGCAACACATCGATAAGTAAGACTCTACTCAGACACGGCTTTGTAGACACCCTTAGAACGACCTGCTCTGATACCACTTTTGTCACGCCCCGAATCTCATCGGGACATGATTGGCACCCGTAGCCGATAAGGCCCGAGAGAACCAACCTTTGCCTATGATCAATCATATGCATAACATAAGCATCACCACCATTATGTAAAAACTTGAAAGATGAACAACCAAAAGCATGGGACATACATATACATACATACATATGAAACTTGACCGTTGAGGCCATCCCGCTGAAACAACATATATCTCGTACACCTATACACCCACATCCGTCTACAAAGCCTCTAGCAAGAGCATTGACCAAAATGAACCATAAGTCGGGACAAGTCCCCGCTTTATATAACGTGTACAATACCAAAACATATGTACAACTGTGACTCGGCGAAGCTCCGATCTAACTGGAGCTCACCAAAGATCCGCAACACCGGCAACCTACTGTGGAGGCCTACTAGTACCTGCGCCTGCAGCAAATAAGGTAAATTCCCCAAGAGGGGTCAGTACGAAGAATGTACTGAATATGTAAGGCTCAAATGAAACTGTAAATAACATAAAGACTTCATTGGAGTTAAACACAAGTGAGTAGTCAAAGTTAAGCATTTGGAAACATGTATATTGCGTACATTGCGTTCATTGCGTTCATTTCGTTCATTGCGTTCATTACTTTCTTTATCTCAATGCTCAATGATAACAATGTACCCGGGCCCCTACTGATCAGTGGGTCTTTGCATGACTTATCATCATGTTGGGATCGGGTCGAGCTAGGCTTATGCCCCTAAGACCTGCCACCCATAAACCAATGCCTCGGGATCGGGTCGAGCTAGGCTTACGCCCCCCAGACCTGCCACCCACATCGGGATCGAGTCGAGCTAGGCTTACGCCCCTAGACTTGCCACCCATAAATCAATACCTCGGGATCGAGTCGAGCTAGGCTTACGCCCCTAGACTTGCCACCCATACTTGATCATTGACCACATTTGTATTACTTTGAGATTGATACAATGATAGTCGTAATATCACTTTGAACTTTGAAACATAACATTGTTGGAAACTTTGGATCATTAACCAATGAGTGAGAGACATGTGAATAAACATCATGAGAAATATAATATTACTAGCACCTTGATACCATTGGAACCATTGGACAAGAATTCATGAATAAGGGACATAAGGAATATTACTATTGGAACATAACAATGGAGTTGAGCTTTTGGAACATTACCCATGAATATAAGAAATGAGATTCACAATTGATCAATGAGTAGGAAATATATGACAATGACCATGGATAAGTGCATATGGGATACCTTAGTACATTTCCGGATAAGACTAGTGAAATGTCAATGTGAATACCATTTGCCGTGTAGAAAAAAATACGGACAAGGAACCTTACATACCTTGTATTCTCAATACGACTATCCAACCTTAGATGTGCATACAATGTCCCGCTCCTTCTTTATGTGTCACTCTACAACACAACACCAATAGATAATGGGATTTACATTAACCATCAACTACTTTACAATTGCATATAACATCAATGAGGTACATGTTTGCCTTGAAACATGTCATTTCCCCTTGATAAAACCATTGATAGAATCATTATTCCAAAAATTCCATAATATTCCCAACATTGACCAATACATGATAATTGATACATTTCACCACAACACTTCTCCTTTACACTTTCTTATCCATACCACATCACAAATAATCCATTAAATAACCTTAATACAACTCATAACACATATCGGCCAAAATCCCAAAATTTCCACTTATAGACAAGAACAAGTTTAATACCAAAAATAACACCATACATGTTCATATTTTGTCCATACCATGCTTTTTCATCAAAGGCCCAAGTCATAATTCAAGTTACAATCCCATGGATTTCACATCTTTTTACAAAAACCAAAAGTGCCATATCTAACATTTCCAATCATAACCAACATGATATACATGATCTCTCATGCTTATAATATGTTAATCCATAATAAGAATCACTTACCTAGGCTTGAAAGATGGTGATCTTGATCCAAATATGGCTTAGGGTTTGAGAGCCCCCAAAGAAACTTTCTTGAAAAGTCTAGAAAAGAGAGAAAAAGCATGTGTGTTCTTTGTCTTAAAAATCTGATTTTTGTGCTCCTTTTATAGACTTTTGAAGTCATGCTTAGCCACTCTTGGCATTAAATGAGGTCAAAGTGGAAGAATGGGTCTTTTTGCCCCTTTGGGCCAATTCTTGTAAATTCCATTTTGGGCCTAACTTTGGGCCCAATACCACATACCCATGTAACCCATCCAATTTCATGTATTATTCACTATATATCTCATGTTTACATAATTCCATAATGTCACGACAATATTCTCCTACGAGATTCTCATTCGTCGCCTCGATCGCAAAAATAGGAATTCTAGTCGCCCTTGGCGATCACTATTCACATTTCATGATTTGATCATGTAGGAGTATGTAGGAGTGTATTGAAGTGTTTGAATCTTTAACAATGCTCAAAGAACTCCAAAGAACCAAAAGAAACCATCCAAGAAGCGTCGTAGAATTGCGTTACAAAACGGGTCCGGAAAGGCCTAATATTTGTTCCTTGCGCCACACCCCCTGAAACAGGGTAGTGGCGCAGGAAATGCAGCCCCTCTGAATCAGGTGGCTTGTGCCACACCCCCTGAAACAGGGCAGTGGCGCAAGTTTTGAAGCTTTGCTGAATTTTTCGGCCATTTTTCCAACACTTGCGTATCGTCCAATCCCTTATCCAAACACTACAAAATCCTTACTTAGTGATCTTAATAATCAAGTAAACATGAATCCAAGTCACCAAATGAGGTTAGAGTGTGTACGGGGTATTACCCAAATGCTCCACGAAAGCACAAAACACCTCCTACGAAGGTCTACTCGCATGTACGTTGCCAAATTTCAATTTTTTTCGTCATTAGCATTACCAAATACATACTTATATCTCTCGACACCCAAGCAACCATTATTCAACATCATCAAGTAGGGTTGGGAAGGTACGGGGTGTTTCATAAGCCCAACAAACCTTTGAACTTTTTTGCGCTTTTCGCTTTTGATAACACTGGAGTTGGATGGTTGAAATATGGTTGTGGTGGTGCTTGTGCCGCTGTAGAGGGTAACCTTTTTAAGGTGTTTCTGTAGTAACGAATGCGACAGTAAGGGTGGGTCACGACATAGTTAATGCGGAGCATGGTGAAACGATCAGTGGAGCTGGAATCAAAGGGAATTGATTGTTGTTGTTGCATTTCTTGAGCACTCATTTCTTTTTGCGGTTTCTGTGGAAAATTGTATTAAATTAATTCTGGAAGAATTTCAGCATGAGAGTATTAAAGTGCATTTAGACCAACAAGGGTTGTGGTGGAGTGGTAAGTACTCCTTCATTCTTAACCAGAGGTCTCGTGTTCAAGTCCCCCTGGGTACGGAGTCGCCTTTGTTAGGGAGTGCTTTATCCCCCAATGTGGGACTTCCCGGCACGAATTTGGATTTAGTCGGGCTCCAATGTGGGTACCGGACACTGGGTAGGAAACCAAAAAAAAAAAAGAAATAGGTACATTTAGATATTCATAGATGGCATTTCTTTCTTTTAGCTTATTCTACTTTTTTTTTTTAGGTTTCTGCATTCAGTAATTTTTTTTTTCCTTTGCTTCTGTTGATTTAGCGTTTAATTAAATTTTGGGTGCTTTTTAATTATTTCAAATGCTGATCATTTTTTAATTCACAATCCTTATAACAAATATTTGTAAAAATCACCCCTTTTAACCTATAGGGTCATCACTCTTGTGTAGATTAGTCTTGCTCACTTTTGTCATTAATGAAGACTTTAGGCAAACACAAGGGTTTTCTGAGGCCAAAATGACAGCAAAGATATAGCATGTCAAATATTAAGTCAAAATATTGTTGGACCCTTGTCTTTATAAATTTTCACACACTTTATTGGCTGTCAAGAACAATAATTAAAAAACCCTCATAGTATTGACACCTTGATGGCACCAACAATAAGTCAACAACCTTCATGCTAAGGTGCTCAAACAAACTACCTCTTGAACATCTTGCCCCACTTCGTATTCTGTCATAGGTTCTTGGATAGTTGGATTGGATCTGTCACATTCGACTTGTTCTCTATCATCTCCCCAGTTTCACCAATGATGCAATTCAGTTGCATAAACCTACTTGTTCTAGCCTTAATTGTATATGATATTACTGTTCCATTAACTTAAGGACTGAATGAACTGGTAATAGGCTTAACATCCCTAGCAGTCCTCTTTCCCATTTTCTCCACGGCCTCTAAGGCCTTTTGCTGCATTCCGGCAATTTTATTAGCAGCCTTCAAAGTTTGAGGATTAAATCTCATAAACGTTGTCATTTGGATCTCACTCATAAAGAGGACAAGCAATGGATCGATGAAGGAGCAAAATATATAACATATTTTAGTTTTACATGTTATAGTTCACTTCTAATACATGCTAGCTTTACATCTTATAGTCTAATTTGTTTTCGAGATTGTAGAGTCAAGTTAGGACATTATATATAAGAGTCTTAATTCAATCATTAGTCTTTATTGTTTCATTGATGTGATGACATTATTTGATTGCAAACATTTATAAAACTAGCTACTAGGTATATAGCATAGTAGATTTACATTAATTAGTCAGGAGTCACGTTTTTAATTCTCCTAGCTAGAAATAAAATGAATTCATATTAGAGTATCAAATGTTAGTCACAGCTAAATCAAAACCAAACATAACTTACAACAGAATTCATCCTCTGTTTCAAATTTGCACGCGATGCTCTTGCCAGAGACAAGTATTTAGGAATGAGGCATTTCCCGTTCCCTCCTTCAGGCTATGAGCATGAACTTGGCCCTCAATATCATCAGTCTGTACATATAATAGTGAAAAGAACAATGTTAAGACTAGTGTTAGACCATAGACTTCATTTGGATAACTATATATATATATATATGTTAGGTACCTTTGGATCTCGGATTTCCAAGATTGTGCCAAAGACTGAATTTTTTCAACTTGATCATCAAAAGGAAGTTGTGGGACAAGATTAAATTGAAGTGATTGAAGCAAATTCATTCAATCTTGAGAGTGAACTTTTCTCTTCTGCAAGTGTTGTTCTTGATTTCCCATATTCATTAATCGATTTTGTGTTGTTTGTATGTTTCATCAAACTCTTTCTCAACTTTTTCAGCTTCCTCCACCACTTGGTCCATTTGGTTGTTCCTTCAAATTGTGAGTTTTAACAGAGAAAGTTCCACTAGGTCTCGGGTTCGAGTAATTCTGGATATAAGGTAGAGCCATTATAGGGGCTATACCTAATGCCAAGCTAGTCCAATTCAGCCTGTAATTTGATAAAATTGGGCTAAAAACAAGACTTTTTTGCCCATTTAAGAACAAGGTTTTTTAGCCTGGTCCGTATAAGCCCACAGGTTCATGGGGCTTGAGTAATGTGGATTGGACTGGTTCGTGGATCAAATAAAAAATAATTAAAAAATAAAATAAATTACTAAAAATGTCAAGATTATAGGAGAATTTCTAACTCGAAGTCTACTTAAACCATCATATATTAATATTACAAAGTTCAAAAATCCAAATATTAAAATTTAAATACTATAAATTATCAAAATACAAAATCCTAAAATTTCTAAAGAATCACGACTTAATATTTACTTGCTTTTACTCTTGACAGTTGATAACCATGACCATATTTTTAAATTAAAAAGATTATACAAACAATAGTAATTCTCAAAAAGAATGACTTACTTTCCTTTTTACTCCGTTTAAAAAAGAATGACCCTTTCCTTTTTTGACAATACATTAATTTCAGTTTTCCACGTGGCATGTTTAAGACCACAAGATTCAAAGACATTTTGGTACATTTGACATAACTTTAATTTAGGACCACAAGATTCAAAAGTCTTCTTTATTTTTTCAAATTCCGTGCCAAGTCAAACTAGATCATTCTTTTTTTAAACGGAGGGAGTATTATAAAAAGTGGTTTGATCCGTCGCGACCCAAAACCCACACACTGATGGGTTGGGCTTGCTATTTTCTGGCCCATAAAGATTATGGGTCATTCATGGCCTGGCCCGTCAAATTCCAAAGCTCGGATGGACCTTCCCAGCTCGGATTGACAGCTCTAATATGAACTCGTCTTTGTTAGGAACCATTCTACTCCTTAATGTTGAAACTTCCGACTCGAATTCAAATTTAGTTGGACTTTAATATGAGTACAGAATATCAAGTAGTTTTCATTTCCCATCTCATGAAAAATCCTTTTCGCTCCGCTTAGCCGTCTTATCCCCCTCTAGGGCTATTTTAGTGATAGGTTCTATAGGAACTGACCGCTCTTATTTGGTCAAATACCTAGCAGCAAACTCATAAGTTCCTTTCATTACGATATTTCTGAACAAGTTCCTGGATAATAAGCCTAAATATTTTCTTCTTGATGAGATTGATATTGATGATAGTGGCGATATTGATGATATTGGGAAATCAAAAAAAAAAAAATTTAGCTATTTCGGGGCTAATTTGAGGTGAGCCACACTAAAAACGCATCAAACCATACTTACTTTATATGAAATTCTTTATTTCCTTCTCCTATTCATGGACTTACTTTCTACATTAATTAAGGAAAAAGTTTATGTTACATATGTGGATCATATATAAATATCTTATATGCCGACAAATGTTATAAATAGTTCTTAATTAGGGATGGCAATAGGTCGGGGCGGGGCGGGGTGGGGGCGGGGCGGGTTTTTTCTCAACCCGAAAATTTAATAATCGCCCGCCCCACCCCATATAACCTTTAAACCAACATAAACCCACCCCACACCCATACCCACACACACCTGCCCATCCCCATCCCACAACCATATCCGCATAAACTCGCTTGCATAATTTTTTTCCTTTTCAACTAAGTTTGACACTGAAAATGAAAATCAATAAAAACAAATTTAATTCGGTTTATACGACTGAAACAAGTTTCCTTTTTCCTTTTTATACGACTTGTACACCTATATTTAGTTTTTTGACTGGAAAAAAATGCTTGAGTTTAACTACTCTGTTCTTCGTCTGAAACAAGACAATGTTTATGAAATCTTTTGAGCAGAGGACCTGTCACTGGTCATTTTTGCCACCCTAAAATTAATATAGGGAAATAGAAAATGATACTTTATAGTTTTGGAATTAATGAATTATAGTAGGTATATTATACTGGACTCTCCAAACATTTAAAAACAAAAATAAAAATGTGAAATCCATAACATCTCTAAATCTAGACAGCGAACCTGCAACCCGCCCCGCACCGTCACTAAATTCTTTTAAGGAAATTTTAACCCACCCCACCCCACCCCGCATAAGGCAAAACCTGCCCCGCCCCGCACCCGCCCGCCCCATTGCCATCCCTAGTTCTTACACTAAATCCTAATAGAATGTTCATGTTGCTCTTCCCGCCCTAGAACTTAACCCCAATCCACACTCTGAATTGATCTTCAATAGTGATGTCAAAGGTAAAACAACGAAAGACAATCAAGGGGAGCCATATCAAAAAGGATACATCTCTTCTTTCGTATGATATTGTAATGACCCTCGTAGTCATTTTTAAAATTTTCTGTGTTTTGACCATTTTGCCTTTCTCCATTGATGTTTCATCTCATTTATCAGGAAAGGTTTTCACGGTCCCTGATACGTTCGGGAGTGATTTATATGAGTTTGTGATTTTGAATAGCCTTAAAGTGATTAGTTTGACTTTGATCAATATTTCGTAATTCGAGCTTCAGGTGGTGATTCTGACAGTTCTATTAGATCCGAAATGTTAATTTTGGGTTGGTAGCATAGTTAGTTTAGGTCGCGAGCCTTTATTTTGCATTTTGATCTCTTAATCGAAAACTAGTTAAATTAGCTTAAAAGGGGCCCCGGTGGTTAATTTATTGTAAACAATCTCTTTTTGAAAATCTGATGGTTCTATTGAGTCCAGAATATCAAAATTAGCCTAGTAGCATTATTGGTTTATTTCTGTGGGGTCCCGAACGAATTCCAAAGGTCCGTTCGGAGAGGTTTTGACTTGTGACTTTGCTGGTTTCAGTTGTTGTTGGTGTAAATTTCCCTCATTTTTTGAGTTTGGGACTCCTCTGTCGCGTTCATAAAGCTTTGATATTTATCCCTTCGCATTCATGACGCCCATGTCTCATTCGTGAAGAACGAACGTCGCCTACATCGCGATCGCGACGATGGGTACCACGAGAGCGAAGCATATTTTAGTGGTCGAGTCGGTTTCCTCTTCGCATTTGCGGCCCAAGGCTCATGTTCGCGAACTTCCTGGTCGGGCATCTTTCTCATTCGTGACTAGGAGGCCTACGTTTGCGAAGGCCATTTAACCTAGACAGGTATTTTATTCCATTTTCAGCTCCAAAACATTTTTTCTTCATTTTTGGACTTTGAGAGCTCGGATTAGGGCGATTTCAAAAGGGGTTTTCACCAAATTTCATGTTCATAATTTCTAAACCTTGTATTCATCATTTCCCATTGATTTTCTTACAAATCAATCTTCAAATCCTTGATTTTAAATATGATTTTGGAGGTTTTACTCGGTAAATTATAAAATGGGTTTTTTTTCGATTTCGAGTCTGATTTCAACTCATTTCTAGTTGGGTTTTTAGATTTACACTACTCTTAACATGAGGAATATGATTCTTAAATAAAATATTGATTTTAACCTTGTGTTTTCTGAGATGATTTTCTGAGCGGGTTTTGGATCTGGAATAAATATAGTTGACATGGATATTTTTGGACTCTTTTTGACTTTTAGATGTCATATTTGATTAGATTGGTCGTGTTTGGAGATAATTCGAGGTAGTAGAGATTTCGATTGATGCTTCTGACTGTGCTTTTGGCTTGCGGATCTTCTTTAAAGTCAAGTTGAGAAGTACCTTGACTTTCTCTGAAGTGTTTATGTGTTGTATGCTTGTGTATTGTGAATCGCTTAGGGTTTTGGTTTCCTTTTTTTGGTGAAATGTCGAGGATATTCGTGTGTACCGGAGTCTTGTGATGGATTGTAGTTACATAATTTCTTACCTTAGTTAGTGTTGCAACATGCTTAGAGTAGATTGTAGATAGATGACTTATTGACCTTGAATAAATTGGTAGTCGATACCTTTTTTAGAGCTTGAATCGTGTTTAGTGGACTTTGTTATAATGATCGAGGCTTAATGACCTTTTAGGGAATACTTATGTTATTATTGTTATTTGATGGAATAATTGAGGCTTAAAAAACACTTAGAGTGTAAATAGATCGATATATAGTTGATATAATTATCGGGGTTTAGTATCCCCCTTTAGGGCATATTGTTAACTAGCATAATTCTCCTTGAAATTGTTTTAGGCTAATGATGTAATTTTTGGAAGGATGATACTTATTCTATGGAATAAATTAGGTTTGGGTAAGTTTCGCGTTATATTATTATTTGGATTGTTTACTATTTTTGTGTTGCCCGTGTGGGGGCTTATGTGAATATTGTTATTGACCTGAGCAATTATTTATTATTGTGATGCCTGATATGGGGCTTGAATTGATATTATTGGACTTATCTGTGCATTAAATTGCCTTATTACTATTGTGATGCCAGAGAGGGGGCTTGACATAATATTATAGGCCTTATTTGAGCATTAAAGTGCATTATAATTATAGTGACGCCTGAGTGAGGGGTTGGAAATGATATTGTTGATGTTTTATTTTACTATTTATACTAGTACTGCCCTGCGATGGCTTATATCGTGAAATTATTGTCATATTGAGTTGATTCTGAGCTCATTTATACCTGTATTGAATTGATTATTATCTTAATGTTGATTGGTTGTGAGCATTACATCCTCATTACATCTATACATATTCATGAGATTGGTACCACTAAGAAACACTAATTTTGAAAGAAAATGACATTTTATAGAACCCTTGACCTTCATGAGATTGGTACCACTGAGAAATACTAATTTTGAAAGAAAATGATATTTTATAGAACCCTTGACTGAGGTCATTTGCCAACAAGGTTGATTGATACATTTTATAAAATCCTTTGTTGAGGTCCTTTGCCGGCAAGGTTGATTAAGATATGAGATTGAGATTGTGAAAGTGTACGGGTTGCGAATCCATATGGGTCTTGTCCTGGAAGCGCTAAGGCTCAAAAGGTGTATACAGAAAGTCATGCAATGACTTTCAATCATTCATCTTTATTCCACCATTATTGTACTACATTGCATTGCATTGCATTTTCTTGGTATGTTTTGATATTGTGTTTGAGTATTTACTTTTGTATTGAATTACCGTGATTGACCTTGTTTGTGATATTGTGTATTCTGCATTCATCTCACTACATTACATCATATTATACTACCTCTTTGTTTGTTTTGAGAGTTGAGATACTTATGAGAGGTGGGGTATGGATATGGCTTGGTTAGTGAGACTTGTAGTGTCGCACCTATTGGTAGCATGATATACATATAATTATACACTCTCACTATCGTATCCCAGACTATTTATTGAACATAATTGATTGAGCCTGATATACTCTGTTAGCGAGTCTCCCTCATAAATGATCTTTTTTACTTCTTAGTCATTAAATGACTAGTATTGACTCACATGAATTATTTTGCCTACCGTGTATATTTATATTCCTATGACTGTTGTGCTGGGATACCCTGTTAGGATGACGTGGTGTATTTACGGGAGGTAGATTGATTGGGGAAAACTTAGGTAATAGGGGTGGTGGTTCTCGCCATCGCTTTAGATCAGGGTCGGTTATTAATGATGCTTGTTGAGTACACGTGTTTCGTACTCACCCTTGCTTTTTTTTCCTTTTTCTTATTTATTACCTCCCTTGCAGGTATTGATTCGAATAGTAGATCGTAGATTGCATTCCTACAGTGTTGACATTGTAGAGATCGAGGTAGTGGTTGATGCTTCACAGAGCTTACCCAAATCTCTCTTTATTTATCTTATACTTTATCCATATTTAAGATACTTTATTTTATTGATATCATTCGCTATTTAGAGGCTTGTACTAGTGACAACCAGACCTGGGATGTATCATTGAAATCATTATTTCATATTTAAATATTTTGGGATTATTCTATTCTTTTTCTTCTTTCACTTCTGATTTATTTAATAATTAAGTGTTGGGTTGGGATAGGCTTACCTGTACTAGAGGGTGTGACAGGTACCACCACGCACTCTATTTCGGGTCATGATAAATTGGTATCATATTTCCAGGTTCATTGGTCATATTAATATAAATCGAGTCTAGTAGAGTCTTATGGTTAGGTGCAGAGACGTCCGGATCTATCTCTGAGAGGCTACAAGATTTTTGGAGAAACTCATTTCTTCATTCTGTGTCGTGCGTTCATAGCTTTGTATAACTCAAAAACCTCTTATTCACTCTTTCACAGAAAGTGAGGACGCGTTCTTCCTTGGCTAGAGATTTAGAGCCCATGCCTTCGATATGTTGCAAAGGGAGAGGTCGAGGTAGAGGTCGTATGGGAACATGTAGGCCAGCTAAAGGTCTGGATGGGACTGCCTCATCGGGCTATAGATTCGCTAGTGACGTTGGGTCTTTTGAAATAAATGGGTTGAGTCCAGTGCAGTTACCACCTGTTACTATACCTATGCCTGAGGATTATTTGTTACAAGTGTTGGATTTCCTTTAGAGGGTGGCTCCTACTTTAATTCAGCATCCTTCTCCTAGGCTTCATACTTCAGATGCTTGTTTGACTATAGATTCTCCTAGAGTTGACGATATTTTACTGAGGATTTCTCCATATCCAGTAACCTTACCTTTTATGTCCATGAAAGGACAGAGTAGGTATGTAGAGTTCATGAGGCCAGATTCTTTTCGATTCAATGGATATCCTAGGTTTGATACTTATACGTTCTTGCTTGGTTGTCGTAAGAGGTTTCAAAGGTTGGGCTTGGTGGATTCTAATGGAGTAGATTTCACTGTCTATCAGTTCTTTAGACAAGCTAGACAGTGGCGTAGGACTTTGGTAGAGAGAAAACTAGTTGGGTCACCTTCTCTTTATGAGATCAGTTTGCTCGAGAGTTTCTAGTGGAGTTTGAGTGGAGACATGAGAGACATGCAGGCCAGAGGCTTCATGGACTCGATGGAGATAGCGAGATCCATGGTAGAGATTGAGATCCTCATGGTTATTCTCAGAGAGGGTTAGATCGTGGTGGCCATCAGGTCTTTCAGTTCCAGTTCAGCAGACTCCTATTTAATTGGTTTGCTTCACATATGGAGATCTCGAGCACTATAGGAGGGATTGCCGACAACATAGATAAAGAGATGGTTCCTTAGTTACTCTGGAAGATAACAGGTCTTGGTATCATGTTCCACAAGATGGACTCGAGGCATGAGCTTCCGGTACAATAGTCACAGGTATGGGTTTGGTAAGCCTTTGATTCATTATGGTAGTGTTTGGTTGTGGGTCTATATTCTCTTATGTGTTCATTTATTCGACATTGAGTCATGATATCATTCATGAATTTTTGTTAGGTCTATTGATATTGCTACCCCGTAGTTGATTCTTTAGTGGTGGATCGGGAGTGTCGATCCTATATTGTGATTTATTTTGAGTACATCACCAGATTCAATTTGATTTCTTTGAGTATTATAGATTTTATTGTATTTAGGTATGATCTTCTCTATGGTCATGTGGTGGAATAATGGTGGATCGATTGTGGGTTTTGGCATATTCAGATTGTAGAATGTGTAGTGGTACTTATCAGTGGTAGACATTGTGATAGATTACACTTGTGGAATGACTGATTTGAAATGATTGCAAGTGAAGGATTCTAGTTGGATAAGGGAAGATTTTTAGATGTTCATGCCTTGCGATTTGTTACTTTCTTAGTGATTTGCTTTGCTTGCGTGGAAAAACTTATGGGTATTAAACACTCATCGGTTAGACTAGAAGGAACTTAGGAATTCTTGCTTTTGATTTGGAAGGAGTTTTGAATGGAAAGGAAACTTGTTTGTAGCATCTGTTACTTTAGTAGCTAAGTGGCGTAATGGAATATTTTTGCTCATTAGTTTTGATTAGAGTATGCCTTATTATTCCATGACTCTTGCGTTAAAAGAATACGAATGGGAAGTCAAATAAGAAAATATAAGGAACTTGTAATTAAAGAATTTTGATATAATCAAAATTTAGCTATAGGCACGAGTTGAAAATTCGATGTCCTGATAGTGTGGTTCATCAGTGGCATATGAGGAGTCTAGTAGTGACTTTATTGAGTTTTGATTTGTGACTTGGGCTTCCATCAGTGAGATGTAGTGATTTTTGTATTTCTTCTATCGATTGATTGTCCATGATATGACGGGTTGATTATGTGTCTATTTTTGGAGAAGCTCTTCGTTCTACCAGATTTTGAGGACTTCAGGTTGATTGATGTCACTTGGGTATTGAGGATTTCATGGGTTATGGTGATGAGTTACATGAGAATTTGGTTGTCATTTAGAGTGTTCATGACTATTTGAGTAGTGATCGATGC
Source organism: Capsicum rhomboideum (assembly GCA_031232105.1). Taxonomy (NCBI): domain Eukaryota; kingdom Viridiplantae; phylum Streptophyta; class Magnoliopsida; order Solanales; family Solanaceae; genus Capsicum; species Capsicum rhomboideum. The sequence continues at coordinate 134,691,419 of CP124709.1, read as the reverse complement.
ATACTAAGTGTGACTTTTGAGGTTTTGTGTGGCCTTGATATCGATTTCTGATCTAGTTGCTTCGGCTTGAAGAAATAGTGTTGTCTAATTCAACAATTATGGTATCAACCTTGAGTAGATTGATTCAGTATTTTGATGAGTGTCTATGTGGTTTTATTGGTTCCTTGGTATTTTGCGAGTCCGAGGATGATTTTTGGTTTTGTAGTACAGTCAGTGACTTGTGGTGTCTTTGACAGATTTAGGTTAACTGGGTATGTTCAGAACTTCTAGCATGATCGACTCAGTTTTTGGGTATAAAGGAAGTTCGAAAATAGGGGAACTCGGCTTCATTAAGAAATTTGTCCTTAAATGCTAGTATTGTGACCTTGTGAGTTATTGTGTGAAAGATTTTTAGTTCTATAGTGAGACTGGTAGTTTTATATATGTGACTCAGCGGGTGTGTGCTTGCTTGAGGTTTACAAGGGTATTTTCTATTCTTTGTCCGTCCTGATGTTTTTCTTAGTTGTACGTTCAAGGGTGTACGTGAATTTTAATGGTGGATAATGTAATGACCCTCGTAGTGATTTTAAATCTTTTTTATGTTTTGACTATTTTGCCCTTCATCGTTATTGTTTTGTCTCATTTATGAGTTGCAGGAAAGGTTTGCACGGTCCCCGATATGTTCGGGAGTGATTTATATGAGTTTGTGATTTTGAATAGCCTTAAAGTGATTAGTTTGACTTTGGTCAACATTTTGTGACCCGAGCATTGGATAGTGATTCTAACAGTTCCATTAGATCCAAAATGTTAATTTTGGGGTAGTAGCATAGTTAGTTTGGGTCCCGAGCCTTTATTTTACATTTTGACCTCTTAATCGAAAACTAGTTAAATTTAGCTTAAGAGGGGTCCCGGGGATTACATCATTGTAAACAATCTCTATTCAAATATTTGATGGCTTCATTGAGTTCGAAACATTGAAATTAGCCTAGTAGCATTATTGGTTTGTTTTTATGGGATCCCAAACGAATCTCGTGGGTCTGTTTCGAGAGTTTTTGACTTGTGTCTTTGCTGGTTTCAGCTGTTGCTGGTGCAAGTTTCTCGCCTTCTTCGCATTTATGACCTCCTCTATCATGTTCACGAAGCACTAATATTCCTTCATTGACATTATCGGCCCCCACGTCGTGTTCGTGAAGAATGAACATCTCCTACATCACGATCGTGACGTTGGGTACCGCAGTCACGAAGCATATTTTAGTGGACTGGGTCGGTTTCCTCATTGCAGTAGCGACCAAAGGCTTGAGTTTGCAAATGTCCAGGTCAGTCATCCTCGCGTTCGCGATCAGTAGGCCCACATTTGCCAAGGCCATTTGATCTAGATAGATATTATATTCCATTTTTGGCCCCAAAACAATTTTTTCTCCAGTTTTGGACTTTGAGAGCTCGGATTAGGAAAATTTCAAAGGGGGTTTTTACCAAATTTTATGTGGGTAATTTATAAACCTTGTATTTATCATTTTCCATTTATTTCCTTATAAATCTATCTTCAAATCCTTGATTTTAAACATAATTTAGGGGGGTTTACCAGATAAATTATTAAATGGGTTTCTCTTTATTTTGAGTCTGATTTCAACTCGTTTCTAGTTGGATTTTCAGATATAGACTCCTCTTAACATGAGGAATATGATTCTTAAATAAAATCTCAACTTTATCCTTTTATTTTTAGAGATGATTTTCAAAGTGGGTTTCAAACCCGGAACAAATATAGTCAATATGGATATTGTTGGACTCCTTTTGACTTGTAGATGTCATATTTGATTAGATTGGTCGTGTTTGGAGATGATTCGAGGAAGTAGAGCTTTAGGTTGATGATTCGGACTGTGCTTTTGGTTTGCGGATCTTCTTTAAAGGCAAGTTGAGATGTACCTTGACTTTCTCTAAAGTATTTATATGTTGTATGCTTGTTTGCTTGTGTATTATGAATCGCTTAGAGTTTAGGCGTTCCTCTTAGGTGAAATGACGAGCATCTCTGCTGGTACCAGAGTCTTTGAAGGATTGTAGTTACATAATTCCTTACCTTAGTTAGTCTTACAACATGCTTAGTGTAGATTGTAGATAGATGGCTTATTAACCATGAATAAATTGATAGTCGATACCTATTTTAGAGCAGAATCGTGTTTAGTGGACTTTATTGTGATGATCGGGGCTTAGTGACTTAGGGGATAATTATATTATTATTGTTATGCGATGGAATGATTGAGGCTTAGAAAACAATTAGAGTGTAAATAGATCTATAAATAGTTGATATGATTATCGGGGCTTAGTAACTCCCTTTAGGGCATATTGTTAACTAGCGTGATTCTCCTTGAAGTTGTTTTAGGCTAATGATGTGATTTTTCGAAGGATGAGACTTATTATATGGAATAAGCTAGGATTGGGTGAGTTTTGCGATATATTGTTATTTAGATTGTTTACTATTTTCATGTTGCCCGTGTGGGGGCTTATGTGAATAAGATATTAACCTGAGAGATAATTTATTATTGTGATGCCCGATTTATTATTGTGATGCCCGAGTGGGGGATTTAATTAATATTATTAACCTTATCTATGCATTAAATTTCCTTATTAACATTGTAATGCCTGAGAGGGACCTTGACTTAATATTATAGGTCTTATTTGAGCATTAAATTGCATTATCATTATACAGACGCCCAAGTGAGGGATTGGAAATGATATTGTTGATGTCCTACATGACTATTTATACTAGTGGTGCCCAGCAATGGCTTATAGCATGAAATTATTATCATATTGAGTCGATTCTGAGCTCATTTATACCTGTATTGAATTGATTATTATCTTTATACTGATTGATTGTGAGAATTAGATCCTCAATTTATCCATACATATTCATGATATTGGGACCACTAAGAAATCCTAATTTTGAAAGAAAATAATATTTTATAAAACCCTTGGCCGAGGTCATTGGCTGACAAGATTGATTGATATATTTTATAAAACCCTTGGCTGAGGTCATTTCCTGGCAAGGTTGATTGAGATACAAGATTGAGATTGCGAATGTATATGGGTTATGAATCCCCCATGGGTCCGGTCAAGTGTTGAGGCTTGGAAGATGTATATAGAAAGTCATGTGATAACTTTCAATCATTCATCATTATCTCGCCATCATTTCACTACATTACATTGCATCACTTGCGTTGCATTGCATTTCCTTGGTATGGTTTGATACTATGTTTGAGTATTTACTTTTGTATTAAATTACCGTGATTGACCTTGTTTGTGATGTTGTATATTCCTCATTCATCTCACTATATTACATCATATTATACTACCTCTTTGTTGGTTTTGAGAGTTGAGATATTAATGGAAGGTGGGGTATGGCTATGGCTTGGTTAGTGAGACTTGTAGTATCGCACCTATTAGTAGCATGATATACATATAATTATACACTCTCACTATTGTATCCCAGAATAGTGGTTGAACATAATTGATTGAGCCTGATATATTGTGTTAGTGAGTCTCCCTCATAAATGACCTCTTTTACTTGTTGGTCATTAAATGACTAGTATTGACTCACCTGAATTATTTTGTCTACCCTATATATTGATATTCCTATGACTGTTTTGTTGGGACACCCTATTAGGATGATGTGGTGTATTTGCGGGTTGTAGATTGATTGGGGAAAACTTAGGTAATTGGGGTGGTGATTCTCACTATCTCTTTGGATTAGGGTCGGTTATCAACGATGTTTGTTGAGTACATGGGCTTCGTACTCACCCTTGCTTCTTTTTCCTTTTTCTTATTTTCTGCACCCCATGCAAGTATTGGTTCATGTAGTAGATTGTAGATTGCGTTCCTTCAGTGTTCATATTGCGGAGATCGAGGTAGTGGATGACGCTTCATAGAGCTTACCCGGATCTCTCTTTATTTATTTTATGTTTTGTCTACATTTAAGATAGCTTAGTTTAATTATATCACTAGGTATTTAGAGGCTTGTACTAGTGACAACCAGACCTAGGATGTATCTTTAAAAACATTATTTCATCTTTAAATATATTTTGGGACTATACTATTCTTTTTCTTCTTCCACTTCTGATTTATTTAATTATTGAGGCTTAGGTTTGGATAGGCTTACCTGCACCAGAGGGTGTGACAGGTGCCATCACGCGCTCTATTTTGGGTCGCGATAAATTGGTATCAGAGCCCCAGGTTGTATAAGATGAGTCCAGTAGAGTCTTTCAATTCGGTGCGGAGACGTCTGTTATTTATCTTCTAGAGGCTACATGACTTTAGGAGAAATTCATTTCTTCATTTTCTATCGTGTGTTCATAGCTTTAGATAAATCAAAAACCTCTTATTCACTTTTCATGGATGGTAAGGATGCATTCTTCCTTGGCGAGAGATTCAGATCCCGTACCTTCAACGTGTGGCTGGGGTAGAGGTCTAGGCAGAGGTCGGATGGGAACATCTAGGTCAACAAGAGGTCAGGTTAATATGGCCTCATCAGGTTCTAGAGTTGCTAGTGATGTTGGGTCTTTTGAAATAGAAGGGTTAAGGCCAGTGCAGACACTACCTGTGACCATACCTATAGTTGAGGATTGTTTGATTCGAGTGCTGAGTTTCCTTTAGAGGGTGTCTCCAACTTTGATTCAGTATGCTATTCTGAGGCTTCAGACTCACGATGCCTATTTTACTTTGGATTCTTCTAGAGTTGATGAGATATTACTAGGGATTGCTCCGCATCCAGTGACCTTACCCTTTTGTCCATGGAAGGACAAAGTGGATATGTAGAGTTCATAAGGTCAGATCCTCCTCGGTTTGATAGAGATCCTGGGTTTGATTCTTATATGTTATTTCTTAGTTGCCGTGAGAGGTTACACAGGTTGGGCTTGTGTGGATTCTCTAAGAGTAGATTTCACTGTCGTTCAGTCCTCTGGACCAACTAGATAATGGTGGAGGACTTTGGTAGAGATCAGAATAGTTTAGTCACCTCCTTTTTCATGGGATCAGTTTGCTCGAGAGTTCCTAAAGAAGTTTGAGTGGAGACATGTGATACTTGAGGGCTAGGGGCCCTATGGACTTGATGGCGTTAGCAACATGCATAGTAAAGGTCGGGATCCCCGTAGTTATTATCAAAGAGGGTTAGATCATGGTAGCTGGTCAGGTCCTTCAGTTCCAGTTCAGCGAACTCCTACTTCATTGGTTTACTTTACATGTGGAGATCTCAAGCACTATAGGAGGGATTGCCTATAGCGTAGAAAAAGAGATGCTTCCTCAGTTGCTCTGGCAGATGATAGGTCTTGGTATCATGTTCCACAGGATAGGCTTAAGGTATGACCTTCAGGTACAGTAGCCACAGGTATGGTTTTGCTATGCCTTTGATTCGTCTTGGTAGTGTTTGATTATGGGTATACATTCTCCTATGTGTTTATTTATTCGACATGAGTCATGATATGGTTCGTGAGTTTTTTGCGGGGTCTATTTATATTGCTACCCCGTAGTTGATTCTTTAGTGGTGGATCGGGTGTGCCGATCCAATGTTGTGACTTATTTTGAGTACATCGCCAGATTAGATTTGATTTCTTTGAGTATTGTGTATTTTGGTGTATTTGGGTAGGTTCTTCTCGATAGTCATGTTGTGGAATAATAGTGGATCGATTGTAGGTTTTGGCGTATTCAGATTGTAGAATGTCTAGTGGTACTTATTAGTGGTAGACATTGTGATAGATTAGACTTTTGGCGTAGCCGGTTCGAAAGGATTACAAATGAAGGATTCTAGTTGGATAAGGGAAGATTTTCAGATGTTCATGCCTTGCGATTTGTTACTTCTTTAGTAATTAGCTTAGCTTGGGTGGAAAGACTTATAGGTATTGAACACTTCTCGGTTAGACTTGAAGGAACTTAAGAAATCTTGCTTTTGATTTGGAAGGAGTTTCAAATGGAAAGGAAACTTGTTGGTAGCATTTGTTACTTTAGTAGCTAAGTGGCTTAATGGAATATTTTTGCTCATAAGTTTTAATTAGAGTATGCATTATTATCCATGACTCTTGCGTTAAAAGAATATTAAATGGGTAGTCAATTAAGAAAAGATAAGGAACTTGTACATAAGGAATTTTGACATATTCAGAATTTATCTATAGGTTCGAGTCGAAATTCAAAGTCCTGAGAGTGTGGTTCATCAGTGGCTTATGAGGAGTCTAGCGGTGACTTCTTCAATCTTTGATTTGTGATTTGGGCGTCCGTCAGTGAGATGTAGTCATTTTTGGATTTCTTCTATCGGTTGATTGTCCCTTATATGACAGGTTGATTATGTGTCTATGATTGGAGAAGCTCTTCGTTCTACCAAATTTTGAGGACTTCGGGTTGATTGATGTCACTTGGGTATTTAGGACTGTATGGGTTTTGGTGATGAGTTACATGAGAATTTGGTTATCATTTAGAGTGTTCATGACTATTTGAGTAGTGATCGATGCATGCTAAGTGTGGCTTTTGAGGTTTTATGCGGCCTTGATATCGATTTGGGGTTTAGTTTCTTCAGCTTGAAGAAATAGTGTTGTCTGATTCGATAGTTATGGTATCAACCTTGAGTAGGTTGATTTAGTATTTTGATGAGTGTCTATGTGGTTTTATGGGTTCCTTGGCATTTTGCGGTTCCAAGGATGATTTTTGGTTTTGTAGTACATTCAGTGACTTGTTGTGTCTTTGACAAATTTAGGTTAGCCGGGTATGTTTAGAACTTCTAGCGTGATCGACTCAGTTTTTGGGTATAGAGGCTGTTCAAAAACTCAGCTTCATTGGGTATAGAGGATGTTTGAAATTCCATGTGGATAATTTTTAAACCTTGTATTCATCATTTCGCATCGATTTTCTTAAAAATATATCCTTAAATCCTTGACTTTAAACATGATTTTTGGGGTTTTACTCGGTAAATTATAAAATGAGTTTTTCTTCGATTCAGAGTCCTTTTTCTACTCGTTTCTAGTTGGGTTTACATATTTAGACTCCTCTTAACATGAGTAACATGACTCTTAAATAAAATCTCAATTTTACCCTTGTATTTTCGGAGATGATTTTCAAAGCGAGTTTTGAACCCGGAACAAATATAGTCGATATTGGTATTTTTGGACTCCTTTTGACTTGTAGATTTCATATTTGATCAGATTGGTCATGTTTGGAGATGATTCGAGGGAGTAGAGCTTTCAGTTGATGCTTCAGACTGTGCTTTTGGCTTGCGGATTTTCTTTAAAGGCAAATTGATATGTACCTTGACTTTCTCTGAAGTATTTATATGTTGTTTGCTTGTTTGCTTGTGTATTGTGAATCGCTTAGGGTTTGGTGAATTGCTTAGGGTTTGGTGAACTGCTTAGGTGAAATGGCGACTATCTACGTGGGTACCGGAGTCTTTTGATGGATTATAGTTACATAATTTCTTACCTTAGTTAGTCTTGTAACATGCTTAGAGTAGATTGTAGATAGATGGCTTATTGACCTTGAATAAATTGGTAGTGGATACGTATTTTATTGTTTGAATCGTATTTAGTAGACTTTATTGTGATGATTGAGGCTTACTGACCTTTTAGGGGATAATTATATTATTATTGTTATTTGATGGAATGATTGAGGCTTAGAAAACACTTGGAGTGCAAATAGATTTGTAAATAGTTTATATGATTATAGGGGTTTAGTATCTCCTTTTAGGGCATATTGTTAACTAGTGTAATTCTCCTTGAAGTTGTTTTAGGCTAATGATGTAATTTTGGGAAGGATGAGACTTATTATATGGAATAAGCTAGGTGTGGGTGAGTTTCACGATATACTGTTATTTGGATTGTTTACTATTTTTGTATTGCCCGTGTGGGAGCTTATGTGAATATTATTATTAACCTAAGAGATTATTTATTATTGTGATGTCCGAGTGGAGGATTGAATTGATATTATTTGCCTTATCTGTGCATTAAATTGCCTTATTACTCTCGTGATGCCGGAGAAGAGGCTTGACTTCATATTATAGGTCTTATTTGAGCATTAAATTGCATTATCATTAGAGTGACGCCCGAGTGAGGGGTTGGAAATGATATTGTTGATGTCTTACATGACTATTTATACCAATGTTGCCCTGCAATGGCTTACATCATGAAATTATTTTCATATTGAGTTGATTCTGAGCTCATTTACACCTGTATTGAATTCATTATTATCTTCATACTAATCGATTGTGAGCATTACATCTTCATTTCATCCATACATGTTTATGAGATTGGTACCACTGAGAAATACTGATTTTGAAAAAAAAAAATATATTTTATAATACCTTTGGCCGAGGTCATTTGCCGGCAAGGTTTATTAAGATATGAGATTGAGATTGTGAAAGCATATGGGTTGTGAACCCCGCATGGGTCCTATCCTGAAAATGCTAAGACTCGATAGGTGTATACACAAAGTCATGCGATGACTTTTAATCATTCATCATTATCCCACCATCATTGAACTACATTGCATTGTATTGCATTTCCTTGGTATGTTTTGATATTGTATTTGAGTATTTTCTTTTGAATTGAATTACCGTGATTGACTTTGTTTGAGATATTGTGTATTCTGCATTCATCTCACTACATTACATCATATTATACTACCCTTTAGTTGGTTTTGGGAGTTGAGATATTTATGAGCGGTGGGGTATGGCTATGTCTTGGTTACTGATACTTGTAGTGTCACACCTACTGGTAGCATGATATACATATAATTATACATTCTCACTATTGTATCCCAGACTAGTGGTTGAACATAATTGATTGAGCCTGATAAACTGTGTTAGTGAGTCTCCCTCATAAATGACCTCCTTTACTTATTGGTCATTAAATGACTAGTATTGACTAACCTGAATTATTTTGCCTACCCTGTATATTGATATTCGTATGTCTGTTGTGTTGGGATACCCTGTTAGGATGACGTGGTGTATTTGCGGGTTGTAGATTGATTGGGGAAAACTTAGATAATTGGGGTGGTAGTTCTCACTATCGCTTTGGATTAGGATCGGTTATAAATGATGCTTTCTATTTACACATGTTTCGTACTCACCTTTGCTTCTTTTTCCTTTTTCTTATTTTCTGCACCCTGTTTAGGTATTGATTCGAGTAGTAGATTGTAGATTGCGTTCTTTCATTGTTAACATTGCGGAGATCGAGGTAGTGACTGATGCTTCACAGAGCTTACCCAAATCTCTCTTTATTTATCTTATGCTTTATCCGCATTTAAGATACTTTAGTTTATTGATATCATTCAGTATTTAGAGGCTTGTACTAGTGACAACCAGATCTGGGATGTATCTTTGAAATCATTATTTCATATTTAAATATTTTGGATTATTCTATTTTTTTTCTTCTTCCGCTTCTGATTTATTTAATTATTAAGTGTTGGGTTGAGATAGGCTTACTTGTACCTGAGGGTGTGACAGGTGCCATCACGCACTCTATATTGGGTCGTGACAGATATCCTTTTGAGAATTCTTATTAAGGTATACGCTACATCTTTGTTGCATTTTAAATCTGTTTCTGAATCGTGGAATGCTATAATTTTCGACATTACATTCACGAAAGCTCATTTTGATCAATCCAAAGCGCTAGGACATGAAAGGCTCTTGTTACTAAAATGTGCTGGCGAGTTCGAATTTACATATGTGTACAATCTTAATAGAATTATTAGAGAAAAACAACTATTTCCTCTTACACTACTAAAAAAAACAGAAAAACCGACCACGGCTTGTGGTATTAATTATTTTTTAAAATTTTTTAATCAAAAACCGACCATAAGTGGTTAGTTTTTCTATTTAATAATTGTGGGAAAGTAATTAAATTAACCTGTGAAAATATAATTCCTTAAAACCGACCACTTGTGGTCGGTAATAACAAAAAAATAAATGAAATAATTATTTAAAAATTCTTTTTATTTTGTTATACAAAATATATTAAACTTTTGTGAAAGTTATTTTACAAAAATCGACCACAAGTGGTCGGTTTTAGATTTAAAAAAAATAAAAAAATATTTTATACAAAACCGACCACTTGGTCGGTTTTGATTTCCCAAAAAATTCATATAAATAAAATAAATAAAAAATGTAAAACCGAATATATTTTTAAAATATATTAAATACTTTTTTTAACTATACCGACCAAAGTGGTCGGTTATTTCTTAATAATAATAAAAATCAATTAATATTAAAAAACTGACCACAAGTGGTCGGTTTTTGTAAAAAGAATTAATAAAAACCTACCACTTGTGGTTGGTTTTTGTAAAAAAATATTAAAAATAAATTAAGAAATATTAAATATATTAAATAAAATTAATAAATAACATAAAAAAAAGTCTTTATTATTTACAACTTGATAGTGGATAGAGTGTGTGTGTATATACGTATATCTCATGTATTGATGTACGTAGAAGTGAAAAGCAAGCTAAGTGAATCTATCCAAGTATTTTGAATAGCACGTTGATATCATACGATCGATGCAATAATATATATACTCTTGAAGTTATAATAACGTAAGCTAAATTAACTGATAATTCATCAAAGTATATATGAAATTTGTTGTATTACCAGGTAATATACTCATGTATGTAATGTATACAGTACGTATTTTGAACCTGATAGTCGATAGAGTGTATGTGTGTGTATATATGTATATCTCATGTAGTGATGTACGTAGTAGTCAAAAGAAAGATAAGTTAGTCTATTCAAGTATTTTGAATAACACGTTGATATCATACAATCCACGTAATAATATATATACTGTTGAAGTTATAATAATGTAAGATAATTAATCGATAATTCATCAGAGTATATATGAAATTCATTGTATTACGGGGTAATATACTGGTTTATGTAATGTATACAGTACGTATTTTGAACCAGATTTAGTCACTTGATATGTATATATATGTATATCTCGTATAGTGATATATATACATGTAGTAGTCAAAAGCAAGCTAACCAAATCTATCCAAGTATTTTGAATAACACGTTGATATCATACGATCGACGTAATAATATACTTTTGAAGTTATAATAAAGTAAGCTAATTAATCGATAATTCATCAGATTATATATAAAATACATAATATTACGATGTATATAATACGTGTTCAAAAGCTAATTAACCAAAAATTCATCCTAATATACAAAATACATTGATATTATTATACAATTGAGGAAATATACTACTCGTGTGTGATGATGAATTGACTAATTATCCGATTTATATACACCGTATTAAATTTTTTTATATTTATTATAAATATAATATGATTTATTCTATATTTTTTAATTTTTCCTAACGAAAACTAGCCACAAGTGGTCATTTTTTGAATAAATATTTTTTAAAATAAAAAAACCGACCATTTGTGGTCAGTTTTCTCAATTTTTTTCCCACACCCGAACCAGCCCAACTACCGCCTGACCTGACCGGCCCATCACCCTTATAACCCCTTTTCTAATTACCCACAACAACAACAACATCGATCGATAACAGCAGCAGTTCGTCTCTCTCCCACACTCCGACGTTCTTCTCCGATCGACCATCATCGATGCAGCAGTAGCAGTTCATCTCTCTCCCTCACCCACACTGATAGCAACTCCATCTCTCTACTTCACCCACACCGATAGCAGCAGCAAAATCGATAGCAGCAACTCGCAGCAACCACTCTATGCTTTCGTCTATCTTTCTGACCATTGAAGGTGAACACCTTTGATCTGCCTCTTTTACATTTTTTTGTGTAAATTCTATTTCATTCTTTGTTGGGATATCGTTGAGGGTGTAATCAATAACCCGAATAAGACCCAAGTTTTGTATGTTCCCAGATATAACTTCTGATGACAAACTGGATTAAAGAATACCCTTAATCTTCTTTTTTCCATCATTGGGTGAATACCTGCAAATTAAATATTTATTAATTTTTGCTATAACATATCATTTGATGATTCAAAACAATAAAACAAAACATACAACACATGAGACTCATAGTTAGATATGAAAATTGATAGTGGGTCCATTTGTCAGGCTCAGCGGGTTAGAACCTAGCTAGGTTAATAGGGCTTAGGTGAATGACTTTGGAGTGGAGATTTGGGATGGAATTGGCGAAGTTGGTGAGGTAGTTAATAGCAAGAGTGTAGTTTGGGTTAGGGTAAGCAGTGTTGATTCGGAGGTATTGTTGGAAACGGCAAATAGGGTGTCTGATTCATTGATTGATTCGGATGCATAGATGGTGGAGAGTGAGAGGAGGAGGAAAAGGATTGGGAGACGTTGGATGTTAGCGAACAATGTGAAGAGCTGATGTTCCCGAGTGTTACTGTTGAGTGTTACACAGCTAGACTAGAGTTCCCGGGGAAGAATCAACGAATGAATTTTTAAAAAAAATTTCCAAGTATGTTATTGAGTGTCAAAAAATTCTTAATCGGTGGATTCTCTTTTCATAAATGACATTTTTTCTTCATATTTGAATTAGGTATTTGCAAAGAGGCATATCATAAGGAAGGAGCAATTTTTGTGAAAGTAATTTTGGAACATTACTTTACTTGAAGGTAAGTTGATTTCTCTCTATTTTCTTATATTGAAGTCTTTAAATGTAGTGTTATGGTGGGATTATTTGTTGCAGAAGGCTTTGAAAGCCATAGGTTTTGTGATGATTATATGGTGTGAGAGGGACATGCGACGCCTCTACTTATTTGCTTCATTAAATTTGTTGAACTGTTTGACTTATATTAGAAGTGAAAATATGTACTAGTGACTTGAAATTAGTTAAATATAGTGACTTGTAATTGTGAACTTGTGACTTGAAAATGATTAGGTGTAGTCACTTGAAAATGTGAACTTGTGATTTGAAAATGGTTAAGTGTAGTCACTTGACTATGTGAACTTGTTATTTGAAAATGGATAAGTGTAGTAACTTGAAATAGTGAACTAATGACTTGAAAATGATTAAGTGTAGTTACTCGAAATGTGAACTAGTGACTTAAAAATGGATAGGTGTAGTCACTCCAAAATGGTTAAGTGTAGTCACTTGACAATGTGCACTTCTTATTTAAAAATGGATAAGTGTAGTAACTTGAAATAGTGAACTAATGACTTGAAAATGGTTAAGTGTAGTCACTTGAAATGTGAACTAGTGACTTAAAAATGGTTAAGTGTAGTCACTTGAAAATAGTTAAGTGTAGTTACTTAAAAATGTGAACTTGTGATTTGAAAATGGTTAAGCGTAGTCACTTGACTATGTGAACTTGTTATTTGAAAATGGATTAGTGTAGTAACTTGAAATCGTGAACTAATGACTTGAAAATGGTTAAGTGTAGTCACTTGAAATGTGAACTAGTGACTTAAAAATGGTTAAGTATAGTCACTTCAAAATGCCTAAGTGTAGCCACTTGAAAATGTGAACTTGTGATTTGAAAATGGATAAGTGTAGTAACTTGAAATAGTGAACTAATGACTTGAAAATGGTTAAGTGTATTGAAATGCGTATTAGTTACTTGAAAATGGTTAAGTGTAGTGACTTGAAATGTGTATTAGTTACTTAAAAATGGTTTAAGTGTAGTGTCATAAAAATGGTTAAGTGTAGTCGCCTGAAAATGTGAACTTGTGATTTGAAAATGGTTAAGTGTAGTCATTTGAAACTGTGAACTTGTGATTTGAAAATGGTTAAGTGTAGTCACTTGACTATGTGAACTTGTTATTTGAAAATGGATATGTGTAGTAACTTGAAATAGTGAACTAATGACTTGAAAATGGTTAAGCGTAGCAACTTAAAATGTGTATTAGATACTTGAAAATGGTTAAGTGTAGTGACTTGAAATGTGTTTTAGTTACTTAAAAATGGTTAAGTGTAGTGACATAAAAATGGTTACGCGTAGTCGCTTGAAAATATGAACTTGTGATTTGAAAATGGTTAAGTGTAGTCACTTGAAAATGTGAACTTGTGATTTGAAAATGGCTAAGTGTAGTCACTTGACTATGCGAACTTGTTATTTGAAAATGGATAAGTGTAGTAACTTGAAATAGTGAACTAATGACTTAAAAATGGTTAAGTGTAGTCACTTGAAATGTGAACTAGTGATTTAAAAATGGTTAAGTGTAGTCACTTGAAAATGTGAACTTGTGATTTGAAAATGAATAAGTATAGTAACTTGAAACAGTGAAATAATGACTTGAAAATGGTTAAGTGTAGTAACTTGAAATGTGTATTAATTACTTAAAAATGGTTAAGTGTAGTGATTTGAAATGTGTATTAGTTACTTAAAAATAGTTAAGTGTAGTGACATAAAAATGATTAAGTGTAGTCGCTTGAAAATGTGAACTTGTGATTTGAAAATGATTAAGTCACTTGAAAATGTGAACTTGTTATTTGAAAATGGTTAAGTGTAGTCACTTGATTATGTGAACTTGTTATTTGAAAATGACTTGAAAATTGTTAACTGTAGTAATTTGAAATGTGTATTAGTTACTTGAAAATGGTTAAGTGTAGTTACTTGAAATGTGTATTAGTTACTTAAAAATAGTTAATTGTAGTGACATAAAAATGGTTAAGTTTAGTCGCTTGAAAATGTGAACTTGTGATTTGAAAATGGTTAAGTGTAGTCACTTGAAAATGTAAACTTGTGATTTGAAAATGGTTAAGCGTAGTCACTTGACTATGTGAACTTGTTATTTGAAAATGGATTAGTGTAGTAACTTGAAATCGTGAACTAATGACTTGAAAATGGTTAAGTGTAGTCACTTGAAATGTGAACTAGTGACTTAAAAATGGTTAAGTATAGTCACTTCAAAATGGCTAAGTGTAGTCACTTGAAAATGTGAACTTGTGATTTGAAAATGGATAAGTGTAGTAACTTGAAATAGTGAACTAATGACTTGAAAATGGTTAAGTGTAGTAACTTGAATTGTATATTAGTTACTTGAAAATGGTTAAGTGTAGTGACTTGAAATGTGTATTAATTACTTAAAACTGGTTAAGTGTAGTGACATAAAAATGGTTTAGTGTAGTCGCTTGAAAATGTGAACTTGTAATTTGAAAATGGTTAAGTGTAGTCATTTGAAAATGTGAACTTGTGATTTTAAAGTGGTTAAGTGAAGTTACTTGACTATGTGAACTTGTTATTTCAAAATGGATAAGTGTAGTAACTTAAAATAGTGAACTAATGACTTGAAAATGATTAAGTATAGTTACTTAAAATGTGTATTAGTTACTTGAAATGGTTAAGTGTAGTGACTTGAAATGTGTATTAGTTACTTAAAAATGGTTTAAGTGTAGTGTCATAAAAATGATTAAGTGTAGTCGCTTGAAAATGTGAACTTGTGATTTGAAAATGGTTAAGTGTAGTCTCTTGAAAATGTGAACTTGTACTTCGAAAATGGTTAAGTGTAGTCACTTGACTATGTGCACTTGTTAGTTGAAAATGGATAAGTGTAGTAACTTGAAATAGTGAACTAATGACTTGAAAATGATTAAGTGAAGTCATTTGAAATGTGAACTAGTGACTTAAAAATGGTTAAGTATAGTCACTTGAAAATGGTTAAGTGTAATCACTTGAAAATGTGAACTTGTGATTTGAAAATGGATAAGATAGTGACTTTAATTAAGATTGTGATTGCTTGTGTAGCTGGAATCAGATTATAGCTGGATATATCAAAGAAATAATGATAATAGAATGGGTATGAGGGAGGAATATGCAGCAGGTGTCAATCGATTTATTGAACATTTCAAGACACTTGATGATTGGCCAATTTTCTGATTGATTCGTTGTCCTTGTGTAAAATGTGATGGTACATGCATTCTAAAAGAAGATGTTGTGAGGAATCATCTTTATATCAAGGGGTTTCATGAGGACTATTTAAGCTTGAATACTAGTCATGGAGAAGTTGGGCAAAATGACTTTGATGTTGGTGAAATTAGTAGGTCTACGGGACATAATAACTATCAAGATACTAGGATTTCAGAAATGGTGCATGATGCTTTTGGGATGCAAGGGGGGGTTGAAATCATGGAAAATGTAGAAGATGTTCCCAATGTAGAAGAACACCATTTTTATGAAGAATTGTGTGTTACTAATCATCCTTTGTTTAATGGGAGTTCGCACTCTCAATTGTTTGTTGCTGTTAGACTATTAAGTATTAAATCTTATTGGAATGTTGCTGAAAGAGGAATGGACTCTACGATAGACTTTATTAAAGAGTTATTTGACCCCGCTTTAAAGGTTCCTGATTCTTTTTGTAAGGCAAAAAAATTGGTGTATAAGTTAGGTCTCTCGTCGATTAGAATTGATTATTGTGAAAATGGTTGCATGTTATACTTTAAGAAAGATGCTGAACTAGAGTCTTGTAAGTTTTGTCAACACCCTCGCTATAAATGTGGTTGTACAGGAAATAAACTTGTTATGAAGGCGATGTATTATTTGCCTCTTATACCAAGGTTGAAGAGGTTGTTTGCATTAAATAGCTCAGCTCCCCATATGAGATGTCAAAGTGAAAATAGAAGGGCCCCTGGTGTCATGTGTCATCCGTTTGATGGAGAGGTTTGGAAGCATTTTGATGCAACTTATCCTGATTTTACAGCTGAACCACGAAATATTAGGTTGGGGTTGTGTGCGGATGGTTTCTCACCTTTTTCTATTGGTGCTGCACCATATTTATGTTGGCCTATGTTTATCACACTATATAATCTTCCTCTTGAAATGTTGATGACTAGTCTATATATATTCTGAATTATGTTGTTCCTGGCCCGCGTAATCCAAAAAATGGGATAGATGTTTACTTGCAACCTTTGATTGATGAGGTGTAATTGTTATGGCATGAGGGGATTGAAACTTGGGACATTTCACTTAAACAGAATTTGAATTTGCGTGCTTATCTAATGTGGACTATTAATGATTTCTCTGCCTATGGAATGTTGTGTGGGTGCATGACAACTGGTAAATTAGCTTGTCAATATTCCGTGGAAAATACAAAATCGTTCACATTGAGACATGGCCGAAAAAATTCATAGTTTGATTGTCACTGTTGTTTCTTTCCACCTGATCATCAGTTTAGGAGACTCAAGCATGCATTTAGAAAGAATAGAACAGAACCTAATGGTCCACCTCCAACATTAAGTGGTCATGACATTTGGGATAGAGTTTAAAATTTTCCAAAGATTAACGAGGAACAACTGTATAGGTTTGATGGGTATGGCTTTTCACATAATTAGACAAAGCAGAGCATATTCTGGGAGTTAGAATATTGGCCAGATAATGAAATTAGACATAATATTGAGGTCATGCATACTGAAAAGAACTATTTTGATAACTTGTTTAACACAGTTATGGATGTGACTGGCAAGACAAAAGATAATCCAAAGGCTAGACTTGATTTACCAGAATATTGCAGTACAAATATTACAAGTACAGGGAATCACACTTGCAGGAGGGGACCAATGGAAATTTGCTTAATCCCAAGGGTAGTTATACATTCAAGTTGTACCAAAAATGGAAAATATGTGAGTGGGTTCAAAGTTTAAAGATGTCGGATGGATATGCCTCAAATTTGGAAAAGCGGGTTGATATGGAACATGAAATGTTACATGTAATGAAAAGTCATGATTGTCACGTTTTCATGGAATAGTTACTTTTGATTGCTTTTATTGGTTTTCCTGAAAACATATGGAAACCAATAGCAGAGATCAATTTGTTCTTCAAAGACTTATGTTCCACCACATTAAAAGAAGAAAATCTGATTCGAATGGAAGGTAATATTGTTGTTATCACCAAAAAGTTGGAGAAGATTTTTCCACCTGAGTTCTTTGATGTGATGGAACATCTTCCCATCCACCTTGTCCACGAAGCCCGTCTAGGCGGTCCAGTTCAAACTAGGTAGATGTATCCAGGCGAGCGGTAAGCAAGTGCAAAACATTTAATTTATTTCTTAATTGTTTAAGTATATATCTATTTTTATATATTAGATACCTAACGTAAAATTATGTAGGACCATTGGGAAATTAAAAAAGTGTCCTAAAAATAAATATAGGGTTAAAGGCTCTATAGTTGCAGCGTACCTTGCTAGAGAAACATCTCAATTTTGTTCTTACTATTTTGATGATCAAGTCGATTGTTTGAAAAACAAACCGAATTGACACCAGGATGATGAGAATGAGTCATATCTGCAACCAATATCAATCTTCAATCAATCAGGTAGTAAGGCAAAAAGAGCAATTTTAGCCGACTTACTGCCACGGAGCACAAATCAGCAACATTGTATGTCTTGCTGAATTGCCCGGAAGTTGTAACCTTTTTAAAGTAAGGATATTAAATATTTACATATCAAATTTAATTACTTATTTCACTAAGAAAACTAATTGTGTTTGTATTGTGAATCTTCAGTTCATTTAATGCTCAATTCCACCCAAATCAAGTGTATGAGTCATTTGCAACATGGTATACATATCAGGTGTGTAATTATAATAATAACACAATAAATTTAAAGCTTTTATACATTCTTCTACTAACCATATATATATATATAGGTATTCCATTCACCAAATGCGGCCACATATAATCAATTCTTGAAGGATATTGCTTTTGGACTAGTTGAAGCTAGTACAATGTCCCATTATACAATTAATGAGTTTAAATTTTCCACCAAGGAACACTTCAAAACAAGAAAAACAAACAATAGTGATGTTTGGGTTAAGGGTGATGATGATGTTTATTACTTTGGCGTCATACAAGAGATTTTAGATATGGAGTATGGTGGTTATCCTGTTAAAAAGATAGTACTATTTCGATGTAAGTGGTTAGATCCAAGCATAAGAAGCACAAGAGTACAAAGGATAATAACATCATTGAAGTCAAACACACTAGGACGTATCCTGCTTACGATCCTTTTGTTCTCGCAAAAAATGCTAAACAAGTGTACTATGCTCCTAATCTATTGTGCAGGGACAAGTCTGATTGGTGGGATGTAATAAATGTGTTGGAGACTGCATATCAAAATAAAATGCAGACTGATCACCAATTAGTGGACACTAACTTAGTGTAACACCCCGTACCATCCCAACCCTACTTGGTGACATTGAATAATGTTTACTTAGGTGTTGAGATGCCATGAGTATGTGTTTTATAGTGTCATTGGTGAAACATTTGATATCGGACCTAATATGTGCGATTAGACCTTCGTAGGAGGTGTTGTGGAATTTCGTGGAGCATTTGTGTAATACCTCGTATACATTCCAACCTCATTTGGTGACTTGGAGTCATGTCTACTTGATGATTAAGATCACTAAGTAAGTATTTTATAGTGTTTTGATAAGGTATTGGACGATACGCAAGTGTTGGAAAAATTGCCGAAAAATTCAGCAAGACATGGAAACTTGCGCCACTCCCTGTTTCAGGGGGTGTGGCGCAAGCCACTGATTCATAGGGGTGGCAATTCTCGCACCACTGCCTTGCTTTACAGTAGTGGCGCAAGGAACAAATGTTTTACCTTCCCGAGCTCATTTCGCAACGCAATTCTACGACGCTTCTTGGATGGTTTCTTTTGGTTCTTTGGAGTTATTTGAGCATTGTTAAAGATTTAAACACTTCAATATACTCCTACATACTCCTACATGATCAAATCATGAAATGTGAATAGTGATCCAAAATGTCCAATGAAGCCAAGGGCGACTAGAATTTCTATTTTTGCGATCGAAACGACGAATGAGAATCTTTTGAGGGAATATTGTCGTGACATTATGGAATTATGTAAATGTGAGATATATGGTGAAGAATACATGAAATGTGATGGATTACATGGATATGTGTTATTGGGCCCAAAGTTAGGCCCAAAATGGAATTTAAAGACATGGGCCAAGAAAGGGTCAAATGACCCATTCTTCCCTTGACCTTCTAGATATAGTATTTAATACTATAAAGAGTGGCTAAGGATGAGTTAGTGGCTATAAAAGGGGCACAAAAATCAGATTTTATTTCAAAAAGACACACATCACATTTTCTCATTTTCGAGAAATTTCAAGAAAGCTCCCTTTGGGCTCTTTCAAACCCTAAGTCATCTTTGGAGCAAGATCATCATTTTCCAAGCTTGGGTAAGTATTTATTATCATGGATTAACATATTATATGCATAGGAGATTATGTATCTCATGTTGGTGATGCTTGGAAATGGTGGATATGGTACTTTGTGTTTTTGTATGAGATTTGTGATCCATGAGGTTCAAGTTTGAATTATGACTTGATGTCTTGATGAAAGTGAATGGTATGGACAAAATATGAACATGTATGGTGTTATTTTTGGTATTAAACTTGGTCTTGTCTATAAGTGGAAATTGTGGGATTTTGACCGATATGTGTTATGAGTTGTATTAAGGTAATTTGACGGATTAGTTGTGATGTAGCATGGATTAGAAAGTGTAAAGGAGAAGTGATGTGGTGAAATGTATTAATTATCATGTATTGGTCAATGTTGGAAATATTATGGAATTTTTTAATAGTAATGTTATCAATGGTTTTATCAAGGGAAAATGGCATGTTTAAGGGCAACTATGTGATTCATTAATGTTACATGCATTTGAAGGGTAGTTGATGGTTAATGTGAATTTCATTATGTATTTGTGTTGTAGTGTGATACATAAAGAAGGAGCAAGGACAATTGTATACGTGTCTAAGATTGTGTATTCGTATTAAGAATACAAGGTATGTAAGGTTATTCTTCTATTTCTTTCTGCAACATATGGTGTTCACATTGCCGTGGTACTCATTCGATTCCGAAATACTCTAAGGTATTCCGTATCCGATAATTGGCTAGAGTTACTCACATGTTCCTTATTCATTGGTCAATGGTGAATCATATGACTCGGGTCCATTGGTTGAATTGGGTTCACTACATTTCAAAAGTTCCAAATGTTCTAAGGTATCCTATTTTCGGTTACCAAGGGCAATGGTCCCATATTTCTTCCTCATTGATCACTTGTGAATCACATGTCTCATATGCATTGATAATGTTCCAAAAGCTCAATAGTGGTTATGTTCATGTGTCTTATTTAGTGCTCATTGTCCTAAGGTTCCAAAAGTGTTCTATTCCAAGGGGGTTCTATAGTATTCCAACTAAGGTTGATATAATGTTATTCATATGTGTTTTACTCCTAGACGAATCATGACCCACTTAGTTCTTATTCATGGATGGAAGTGCTTAAGTTGTCATATGTTATAAAGTCTAAGAGAACTATCGCAATGAGAGTAATAAGGTCAAGAGGGCTTGTTTAGGTTAGATAGCATTACTCCAATCATGATGTGAGTTCGAGTTCCAATAGAGTTGTATACATGTCTCATATTTATTTATTAGTAAAGTTCCAAAAGTCCAATGAGGTTAGGTTCCAAAGTTCCAATAGTGTTTATACTCATGTCTCTTATTCATTGATTATTGTTCAATGTTTCCAATAATGTTATGACTACAAATGCATAAATCTCTCAAAAGCAAATGTACCGAGCTCTCACAAGTAAATGTACCAATCTCTCAAGAGTAATGAAAGAAATAATGTGCAAGCTAATGTACCTATCCCTCACAAGTAAAGATGTCAATCTTACAAGAGTAAAGATGTGAAGTATTACATGTTATGTTTCAAGTTTCAAGAATGTTTCCATCATCGAGGTATCACTCATAGAATGAAAGGAAAGAGTAATTAAAGAAAGAGTAATGAAGCAAAGAAGTAATGTTTAATGGGTGGCATCCCAGGGGTTAACTACCTAGCATGGGTCGATCCCTATAACACGGGTGGCATCCCAGGGGCGACAGAAAAGCCTAGCATGGGTCGATCCCGATACATGGATACATCCCAGGGGCAATAAGCCTAGCATGGGTTACAATGACATCCCAGGGGTCAAAGTACCTAGCATGGGTTCATGTAAGTTAAGCTCATCCCAGGGGCTACAGAACAGCCTAGCATGGGTAGCGCAATGAAGATGAATGAATGTGAATATAAGTGAAGTAAAGAACGTAATGTACATGTTTCCCCATATACAGAAAAAGAGAATTGTTCACATTGGTTATTTCTCTTATACTGATTCCATCATCATTATTATTGTTATGTATGATGAATTTCTATGGGCTTTACATACTCAGTACATTCTTCGTACTGACCCCCTCGGGGGACTTACCTTACATGTTGCAGGTGCAGGCACTAGTAGGCCTCCACAGTAGATTGTCAGTGTTGCAGATCTTTGGTGAGCTCCAGTTAGTTCGGGGCTTCTCCGAGTCACTGTTGTACATGTGTTTTGCTTTTGTACATATTGTATAAAGTGGGGACTTGTCCCGACTTTTAGTTCATATTGGTCAATGCATTTGTTAGAGGCTTTTGTAGACGGATGTGGGTGTATAAATGTGAAGGTACATGTCGTTTTGACTTGATGGCTCAAACGGCCAAGTTTTACATATATAGCTATGATACATGTTTTCATGTCTAAGACTTCCGCATAGTTGCATAAGGTGTAATAAGATTTATATGAGGTTATGTATGCGAGTGTACGTGAGCAAAGATTGGTTCTCTCGGGCCTTATCGGCTTCGGGTGCCAATCACGCCTCGTTGGGATCTGGGGCATGACACTTAGTGGATAATTTGAACCATCCGGAACACATTTACGAAGAAGTTAGTCCAGATGAGGTTGAATGGGTAGAAGAGGAGGAAACTTTCGAAGAGGGTGAATGGTTTAGTGAAGAATCTTCTGGAGAGGACGGTTATTGATGTCTGAATGCTTTGTAGTACTTACCTTTTATGTGTGTTTTTTTGGAAGTATGTTTTGTAATAGCCTAAGTAAGATCTGCAAATGACTCAAACACTTTTACCTATTGAAATTCTTAGTTGAATTTATGAAATGTTTAATTTGATCTTGAAAAAGAATTGGCATTCTGTGTTTAAGTGTTTTTTAGTTTACTTATTGATTGATTGATTAATGAATTTCACAATCTTAACAAAATGATATTTGACCAACTGTTTTGTCTTTAAATAATTTAGATGGTAGGTAAGGGTGACAAGGGTAAGCAAATAGTTGACACTAGTAAACCAAAAAGAAAAGGGTACCACTACCTTATAGACGACCTACAGGAATTCATATATTTGAGGGTCGGTTAGATGACATTCCAGCACGACCCTCTTATTCTAGCTCGTTCCATTATTCATATAGTGCTCCTACGCATGTAGGTCCACTACATGGCTCTACTGAGACTCAGCATGCCCATCTCCATGCCACCACCTTCACAGTACTACCAGACGATCGATGGTACTTATACTCATCTACCATTGCCTGTGATACCATCTGCTAGCAGTCAGTCAGGGACTCATAGTGGTTCTACTAGATCGATTGGGCTGACCGATCTTCGTCTGAGAGACACCACCCCCAGTACTTCAGCTACACCCATGACAGCGCACTCAGGAGCACCGACTCCATATCCAGGACAGAGAGATGCTAGTCAGAGGGAGTGCATTATACCATATGAAAAAAGGTATGATTTCAATATATAACAATTCTATTTATTTTTCAATTACTATATTAGGCTCTATGATATTAATGTTTGATCTTGTATTACATGTTTAAGCCGAAAAATAGAATTGCCAAAATTATTCGCAAATGCATTCGTCGCAACTACAAAGGTTATTAGACAAGTTGGCAAAAGGTTACAGAATTTTATCGAGAGAAAATGTTCAAAGAATTTCAGGTAACTTAGCATTTCTCACTAAATTTTTAATTTTTGGTTGATGCCTTCTTATTTAAATTAGTCTAGTGATAGATATTTGATCCTTTTACTTGTTAGATGAAATTTATTTCACAATCTTTGTCATTAATCAAGAAAACTAATATTGGAGTTTAATGACATACTGTGAAATTGGAGTCTCCCTTTTATTTTAGATGTTTAAGTACTTTAGGAAATTAAACTTTTTTAATATAGACTTGTAATAACTAATAATGAGTACTATTGTTTTTGTTGTAGAAATATTTCTGGTATGATCTAGCGGACCATTATGCTATAATGAGGAATTTTTTTAGGAGAGCCAGACTTAGATTTAATGGTCTATTGGAGTATGCAAGAAATAAAAAGAAAATGCCAAAGTTTATTGGGGCAGGTATGTGGCAAGATTTCCTTCGCTATTGGAATGGCGAAGAATTTAAAAAGTTGAGTGAAAGAGGAAAGAAAGCCAGAGCATCTACAAAGGGTGGCTCTCTACACACTGCGGGAGCTGTCAGTCAGATTGTTATGGAGGATAAAATGGTACGTAACTTTTATCATTTTAAATGCTTATTTCTATTTCAAATATTTTTATATTTGAAGATTAATAATTTTATCATATGCAGGAAAAGAAGTTGGGTAGAAGGGTATCTCAGGTGAGCTATTTACGCATACTCACATAAAAAGGAAAAAGAACCCAATAGATGAAGATAGGTAGGTAGAGCCACGTGCTAAAGAAACCCATGTAAGAACTACATTCGTACTAATAATTTTTTATTACTAAATTTGATAATATTTAAGTTTGAATAGTTTAGTATCTTTTTATTGCTAATGTTTCACTTTACTTTAAATATAGGACAAATATATGCTGAGGATTACTGAGTTACATGCGACTCGATCTCCAAAAAGTCAAGGTAACCCACTACCTCAAGAAGTAGAGGAGAAGTACTGACAAGAGTGTGCGGGTTCACCTGTTAGGGGTAATGTCTACGGTTACTCAAGAAAATATTTTACGGAGAACATTACCTCTTCGTATTGTGGATCCTCCTCTACACCACTAGTTGATAGAGAAACCGTTATTTTGTTGCAAAATACGGTTGCTCAGCTCACTAGTCAAATGGCTGCAGAATCTGAGAAGACGAGGAAGAGAGAGGAGGAAAATACTGAGAGGACGAGGAAGAGAGAGGAGGAAATGGCTATGCAAATGAAAATATTGTAGGAGTAGATTAATAGTTTTTGTCATGCTCCACAGATACTTCCTCCGTATTTCGGTGATGCACCTCGGGCTAAGAGAGGCCTAAGCTCACTTGATGATTATAGTACGGATGAGGAGGAGGATTTTGATGATGATGAGGATGAGGTTGAGGATGATGGGGATGAGGATGACTTTTAGTTTATTTTTTATTTGTAAATTTCCATGTTCGTATGTTTTGATTTTGATATTTGAATATTTAAGGAGATGTTTTAATGTTTCTAAATTGGTGGGTTGTATTGAGATGATTGAATGTTTCTGAATTGGTGGACTGTTTCGTATTACCAGGATTTATATTGGAAATGCAGCATATATGCTGTAATTGTTTTTACAAAATTTCCAGAAAAACCGACTACAAGTGGTCGGTTTTCTGGAAATTTGGGACAAAACCGACCACAGATGGTCGATTCTTCTGGATTATTTACTCAAAAACCGACCACTTGTGGCTGGTTTTGGTAAAAATTATCAAAAAATCGACAACTCGTGGTCGGTTTTGGTAAAAATTACCGAAAAACCGAACACTCATGATCGGTTTTGGTAAATAAATATTTAATTATTTTTTTTTTACAAAAGTGGTCGATATACTAAATAAATTTTTTTATATATAAATATAAAACCGACCGCTCATTGTGGTCGGAATTTTTTAATAATTTTTTTTAATATAAAAAAAAATTTAATAAATTTTTTTATTTATAATATAATCAATATCGATATATAAATAAATAAATTTTTTTGGAAAAACCGAACACACGTGGTCGGTTTTGGAAAAGCTTCCACTATTTTACCGACCAGACTTTGTGGTCGGTTTTTTGGTCGAAAAAACAGGAAAACCGACCATTTGTGGTCGCTTTTGGTGGTTGGTTTTCCTGTTTATTTTAGTAGTGTTATAGGATTCCAAAGAGCACATTTCTTAGGCTCAAATGATGGCATGATACTATTGAAGAATTCTAAGGCTTATAAGAAATCTGTTTTATTGAATGAAATCATTCGGACAACACCACATTCTTGAGTGTCCGCACATGAAACCTCATGAATACACATTTCCACATGCTTGTGGGTTATGTTATGGTTCTACCGACAATGATTACAAAATTATATTGATCTATATCTTATTTTATGTTGTGCACTCTACGAAGGGTTGTTGGACAAAGAAGACAACTCCCCTGTATTACAACGTCTCCTTGGTTACGAACTACGGCCTAAATCAAGTTCACATGTGTGTAGTCAGGGAACTAGCATTGAAGGTTATGTATATTGGTCTCTGAATGAAAATATTGATGACCATTATGTACGTAAAACTTCTACAAACATATGCTTTGATGTGACGTCGGATTAATTGAAGGAATCTCCTACACTAATTTTGGTTTGTACAGATGCACACTTGTTTCATTTGTTTACTTTGAAAGGTAGCCTTAGTGCATATGGAGGCGACATTCATTTTAAAGAATTGGATATATGGATCATGAAACAAGACGGTCGGAAATAGTTAATGAAATTGTGCAATATATCAGATTTTAATTGCAAGCGTTTTCTCAAAAATTATAAGCTTTTGTGCCACAAGGAAGACGGTGAAATCTATCTATATATCTATATAAAAGAGGGTCATAAACTCATACACGTGGCCCATCTCCCTGTGCAGAGTTTTCATTTTGTCTATTTTTCCCGCAATTTTGATTTTTTTCCTAATTGTCTATTAAAAAAAAATTAAAAATTAAAAAAACGAATTTAATAATGTAAAAGTTGTGTCTTCTCCTATAATTACTATTTACTGCCAAACGTTCCCACTTTCTCCCATTTTCCGCTTCTGTTACGATGCCATGTCCACTGCGCGCCTTCCCTCTACTTCTTCCACTTCTTCTCTGCCTCATCACAAAAAAAGATTGGAATAAGCGCCATTTGTGGTTGTTTCTTTCAACTCCTGTAACACTAAAGGAGTTATATATAGTATGGAAGAAATATTGAATTTAATTGAGAGTGAGGGAATACTCCCCCTTGACAAAGGATAAGGACAATGATTATTCTTCTCCACAAAAAAATTGTGACTCACCCCCAATGAACTCTGGCCATGAAAGGTAACTCTTGGCTTTCCCTATTTATAAGACTTTTAAATTTTGTTTTACAGTTGCGGTTGATGCTTCAAATATCATGTACCTTTTGGTTTCCTGCTTGAATTTAAAAGTTTATTGTGGAATCAAAATTGTATCATTTGGTGAATTGTCCATTAATATGGTTATGGAGCACTATATCTTGTGATTTTTTTAAAAAAGAAACCCCTTTTAAATTTTACTGAACTCTACTACATTCAATGGTCAAATAGAACAACATAGGGATCGTCAGGACATTGCGCTACGAGAAGCAACTCTTCACCGAGATGTTTGCTCCAAGATTCTCAGTATTCTAACACGACTCATTTTAGTGATGGATGGGGTGTTTGAAGATACTAAGTTATGGCAATTTAATCGTCTTCCTCACCAGATATCAATCTTTTATTGTTTCTTTCAATTTAATTCTAACGCAAACCAAGTGTTTGTAAAAATGTCATTGGGGAATGTAAGACTTATTTGCTCTCCTTAACAGGAAAAGTTCAGTTTTATTTTCAAAGTTTATTTATGTTACTTTATTTGTTTTTACAAATTCATATAAGATTAATTAACCTGAATGTGGTGTCATGCCAGCACTTAAATTCTTTATGCTTCTTCGGTACGGTACTTCATCAATTGAATCTAAACACTTCTACTTGACTTATTTTTGAATTAAGTGATAAATAATTTCTGTTGGCTGAAAATTAGGTATATTTGTATGTGTTCTCAATGTTCCTCCTCCAGTAAGTTAAAACCTTAAGCAGACAAACTTGATATCTACTTTGACCTCTTCTCTGTTACACTTCCAATTCAGTTGGTATCCCATCTATCAATCTTTAAATTTCTTTGACATACATTGCTAACACAAACCAGATATTTGAGAAAATGTCAGTGGCAAGGCAAGACTTATTTGCACTATTGAGCAGGAAAATCTCAGTTTTACTCACGATGTTCAATTATATGGAAAATAATAAAATTATGCTTCTTTAGTACCTTACTTGATCAGTTGGACAAGCTCAACTTGACTGGTTTGTGAATTAAATGATGAATAGTGTTTACTGGTGTGTAAATTGGGTTCATTTGTGTGCGTTCTTCATATTCCTGCCCCCAAGAATTTATATAAATGGCAGTCAAAGAACTTTTTATTTTCACCTAAAGTAAGAAAGTTATGTCATTTCCCTTTGTTATAGCGACATGAAAAATTGTTGCCTTTATAGCCTATTTTTCTAAATCCTAGGAGATGCCTCCCCAGCAAATGCAATTTTTCCTATTTATTTTTCCTCGATAATTCGAAGTCTCCTTCAGTAACGGTCAATTAGATATTTCTTAAATTTTGAAGTTGTTGTTATAGAGTTTCCTCGATTTTTCCTATTTTGCCTTTAGTAGTTGTTGTTAGATATTTTGAAGTCTCCTTGTGGTGGGGCGCTTTCCCGGACCCCGCGCATAGCTTTAGTTCACCGGACTGCCCTTTTTTGTTGTTATAGAGTAAGATCTCATCAGGTTTGACCGAGAAACTAGAAAGATTGATATATCACAATTTTCTCCTCTTCATGTTTTCTGTTAATCTTCAAAATGAATGTATTTTTTAGTGATGATATGTTGTTTTTGTTTCTTTTCAGTTTTAATTAGTTCCTACATGTCATCAATTTCGTTACACTGTCTCTATAACCAAGGCAAATACTTTGGCTCTCTCAATGTGGATTCTCAAGAAATTAAACAAAAAAAGTGAAATTATTTCACAAAGGATTATTATATATAAATATGTCTTATGTTTAAGTTCAACTTGACGTATTGACAACCGTATTTCGTGTATCCTATAGAAGAAAATTCCCACATAATATTGAATGTTTTCTATGGACAAGAGTTGAGATAAATAAAAGGTGAGGCTCATAGCTTTTCTAGAGAATGTAGAGGCTAGAAAGATTTGTATGAAATTTTCTTGAATGGTTTTAATCAAACGCTTAAACTCAGGAACAAATTCGTCCCAGAATTTTATCTATATTTGTAAGCTCTAAATGATGGTTCATGCATGCTTCATACTTATTAGTACTAATAAAATAATTTTGAAAAATTTATTCCTGTAACATATTTTTTGCTAATGAAATTCTTTTTTACATTATTTTTTCGCAGCATCATGAAGTATTCTAGCAAAGAGTTTCATTTTTAAACTTCTTTATAAGGAATCGAGGGTCATAGTCCACTTGGAAATGAGGCAACAAAGGCTGAAAAAGAATACAAAGCAATATTGATCTTCACAAGACTGGGGATTGAAGCAAATGATAAGATGAAAACAACATGATTCGTAGAGGTAAACACCGGAGGCAGTAACATAGTTCGTAATTTTGTGCTATTAGTACGATGATTTCTTTCTTCCTTCATTTGCTTTTATGCAGCTTCAGATTTTGATCCCTCTAGAAGCCTTTTAACAAATTTCACCCAAGAATCTGTTTGTGTCTATATGGTCTTTCGTGACAAGGGAATCATTTCTATTTCAGAATCTGTCATGATGATAGTATATTATTTAGTACTTATTACTACAAAAACAAGTTCACTGTAAGGGTTTGCTTGCCAACTTGATATCTTAACAAAATAGAAGAAAAACTACCTGGAAGATACCTTTTGGATATGATGAAAACCTTGAGAATATTGCTGGAAGTTTGAAGGATTGATTATTTGGATCTCCCTTTCTTTAATTGAGTGTAAACAGGGTGGTCACACAAGTTTTCTCTAGCATACATGGTGCATCACTTTTTCTTATTTGTAAGATACCTGTCATTTGGGATGGACATAATATATGATGCCTCATATATCACAAGGGAAGGTAGGAATATGCTTTATTCAACTGGTTGAATAAAAATGTAAGGCAATTTAAGTAAATTGTTCATATATATTAGCATCTTGATAGAACTTTATATTGTGTTATGCTATATTTTCACAATCAATAAAAGTACTTATATCTGATGTTGGAAGATGGATCATTGGGATATCAGAGTCCCCCTCATAGTTGTGAAATAGATGCTCCCTTTATTGCTCATCTAAGAGGAAGTCATTTCCTGCATTTTTGCTGCTACCAAGATTTAGTCGATAGAAGTCCCTCTTTAAGTTGTGGAACTTCTAGGTGTGAATTTGGAAGCTGTCCAACCTTCTTTCTATATTGAGAAAGAAGTAAAGTTAATGGACATCATGTTACGTAGTTACATCATTGTAGAATTGATATTAGATATCTGATACATAATAACTTTTGTTTGTAAAAGTTTATTTTTGCGTGTAATACATATGAAATTTCAGTTATAATTTTGTATTTACATTCCTTTCTCATATCATAAATTTTGAATTACAAAATGAACTGTACATTTTAGAATCCAACTATGAAGCATAGTATATATGAATTTAGTATTCTCTTCTCGATGTTAACATAAAGAGCAAATATAGGAGACTATAGAAATCCAATGAAATTTTTTTGTGTGATTAGAGCTTCATAGTATAATACAATGATACTTTTATTGGCAATTATACCAAAGGAGAATACCTGTATGGTCTAAATTTAAAGCTGATTTTCTTAAAAATTGAAGTACGAATGAAAGAGAACATTATCTATGGCTACTGTCGGCCCTAACACAAATGGGTGAGAGTTTTATCAACTATGTACTCAAACTTCCATTTGGATTTGTAATCAAAGGAATTGTGTGCTTCGTTTTGTTGAACACGTGTTAATTGATGATTGTGATCACTCGATATAAATTTGATTAATAAGGAGTTGCCAAAAACTCTTTGAGGAGCCTCTGATGATCTCGAAATTCAGGGCACAATATTGTGTCAAAATTTGAGTCTGCATATTTTAATACTCCTTAAATCTTTTTTGCATTCATATTTTTTGAATGAACTCAAATAAATGTTGTTTAGAAGCGTATTCATTTTTATATAAAGACTGGTTTATTAAATTTATAAATCTTTTACAAACGCACGAAGTGCGGGCATATTTTGCTCACAATATGTTTACGCTTCATAATTTTGATAAGAAATAAGAATGTTTATCTTTTCAATTTTTAAATTTAAGGGAGTCAACTGTGGTGTTTTGTTCGCTTTTTCTTATTACATATTGTCAATATTACTATTGAACATCATTTGGACAGCGTCCATACTATCATATCCATATCCCACTTATGAATTACATTGGATGTGTTATTATTATATCTTAGGTTGTGTATTTTATCAATTTCGTCTTGGACTATATTACAAAAAGAAATGTCTGACCACGCGAAGCGTGAGTTCTTTAACTAGTTATCTTTAATAGAGCAGGATACAACAATATTTATATATACTAATTTTGGGAACGTGCGTTACATGTTTATTTTCAGTTTTTATTATAAAATTTATATAGAAAAATAATAAGTCAAAAGGGTATTTTAAAAGTTATATCACTTGAGACAGTATTTGTGGTTATAATACAAAGACATCATTTTAAAAAATTTATGAGTTTTAAAATTTGAACTTGTAATTTATTAGTACTTTAGTTTTTGTTTTTTTTTTTGGCTAAATAGGAAATAAACTCGAAAAGGTAGACAATATATTTACTACTGAGCAACAAATACATGACGCTAATTAATATCATATAGCCCCATAATGGTATATATAAATATGCTGAACGAATTTCATGCTCTAGATTACGATAAGTGCGTGTAAATACCTCTAGTTGCGAAATTAACAAAATGCATTCACATTTTAACGTAAAGAAGAAATCTAAACAAATTTTCGATAATCGATCAAACAAGATGAAAAAAATACATTTCTTGACAAAACTTGCAAACAAGAAAAATCGATGTACATCCATCAAATCGGCCCAAGCTTTTAAAAGTACTATCCGATTTTACAACTATTTTTTTTACGGAAAAGGATCAAATATACTCTTCAAGTATTGAAAATAGTTCAAAAATACTCTTCATCCATCTTTGGGTTCTAAAATACCCTTTCATCCACCTATATGGCTCTATTTTACCCTTCCCCTTAACAGAAATTTTAAAAAATATAATTAGTATTTTGATTTATTATGTGGCAGTTTCTTATTGGTTAGAATTTAATTAGTTAAAAACTAATTAATCCCCAAACCCAACTTGTTTTAACTTAAGAAAAACCCGACCCAAAGCCTAATTCCAACCCAGAAACCCGAGAGAATTGAGAAGGAGGTGACAAAAAAGTGTTGAATTAAAAAAAGGTGACAAGTTTGACCAGCTGAAGTCAAATTTTTTATTAAGTAGTCATTAGAAAGTTGCTGCAAGTTGCTGCAGCAACTTTCGAAGTTGCTACAACAACTACGATAGTTGCTGCAGCAACAGTCGAAGTTGCTGCAGTAACTATTGAAATTGCTGCAAGTTGCTGCAACAACTTACAACAATTGTTGCATGTCATTAAACTAATGACAAAATTGTCACCTCTACTCAATAATTAAAACTTATATCACCTTTTTTTTAATTTTCAAACTTTTTTGTCACCCTTAATTAAAAATCCCCAGAAACCCGACCAGACATTTTCATTGAAAGGCTTGCGTCTTTGCAAGGAAATGAATTGTCTAAATTCTTGGTTGTTCATCTAGTAAAGGAAAAACTTTCTGTGTTTCTCTCTGTGCAGATCTTTCGGTTCTATAACAAGAACTTTAAAATGAAAAGAAATCCACGTAAAGATAAATCTGTACGCTTTTTATAAGATTAAATTTTATTTACTAGTCTTTTTCTTTTTGGATACTGAAAATTCCCTTTTGCTGCTGCTAATTCCTATCTAAAGGATTCAACATTTGAATTCGAGAGGAAGTGTAATAGGCCGGAGAGATATGACAGGAACGTAACTGAGAACACTTTGGAGGCCACAAAGAAAGTTGATGAAATCAGATAAGATAGGGAGGCTAATTCCTTAAGACTCTGCTTCACTAATTTCCATTACTTTTTATTTATCATGTGTCTTTTCTTGCTACTTTCTCCGTCCATTTTTATTTTTCCACTTTTTTATTGACACAGAAACTAAGAAACAGTAAATGATAGATGTAATTTTACCATATTATGGGTAAAAATAGATAAATTATTCATTGATTTTAAAAACTGGACAAGTGTTGTTAGACATACCAAAATAGAAAAGTGGACAAGTAAAGATGGACGGAGGGAGTATTAATTAACATTAGTTGGCAAATCATAAAGAAAGAAAGGAAAGAAAGCTAAGCGAAGAGAATGAAGGGTATTAATTAGTTTGGTCGGGTTGCTGGCTTGGAATTGGGCGCTGGGTCGGGGTTTTCTTAAGTTAAAACGGGTTGGGTTTGGGGATTAATTAGTTTTTAACTAATTAAATTTTAACCAATAAGAAATTGCCACATAATAAACCAAAATACTAATTATATTTTTTTAAATTTCTGTTAAGGGGAAGGATAAAATAGAATCATATAGGTAGATGAAAGAGTATTTTAGAGCTCAAAGATGAATAGAGGATATTTTTAAACCAATTTTTATACTTAAAGAATATATTTGGTCCTTTTCCATTTTTTTCTATTGCAGTTAATCAGTGAGGAACTACAAGGAGACAATAAGTTTTTTTTAATCAAAGAAAAAAATTGTATCATTACCATCACTAATTCAGCATGATTCATTATCCGAACCTAACCAAATAAGCAAATATCAATTGCTATTAAAAGTAAGTTTTTTTTTCATAAAAAATTAAATTAAAGAAGTCTAATAGAGAGAATGCAAAAAAAAAAAAAAAAAATAGAGAAGAAAAAAATACTTTTTTTTTGTTTTTCCACACGGTGTTCGGTACCCGCATTGGAGCCCCGACTAATCCGGATCGCACACTGTAGGGCCCATTCTGGGGGTGAGCTCCCAACAGAATTTTCTCCATTCTCAGGGCTCGAACCCGAAACCTCTGATTAAGGGTGGAGCAGTCCCACCACTGCACCAGAAGAAGAAAAATTACATACACATTATTCTTAAGACTTTAATCCTAACAATATGAATGAAAAAAGAAATACAAAATCAATACAATAATGATATAAATACTTTTATATAGATAAAAATGGAAGCACTCTCCAACAAAACTTCACCTACATATTTCAATCAATCTATGTAATTTTATTAAATACATGAACGAGGAGTGTTTATATCATAACATGAGCTCTTCTATCTCAGCTTGTTCTTTTCATGGATAGATACATGAATTAAGAATTTAATTCCCAAAAACTATTAAATTTAAACGTACAATTACTGTACCAAGGAATTAAAGGTAAACCCACGTGAGTCTAAATCATGGCTAATTCATTGAACAATATAATTAGGAGTCTTTTTGTCTTCCTGATAATAATAACTTACCACTACAATTTTATATTAATTCACCATACAACATGAATAAATTGAAACTGACCAAAGAATTTGATAAATATGATATTTGCCTAATGTGTTTCTGCAGAGAGAAAAGTCAATTACTCAAGAAAGTGAAATTTATTCTATAACTAATTAAAACATTCTGCCAAGCTTAAATACGTAGAAAATTAAATAGAAGGATATAGTATGATTTAAAATATTAATATATTAGTATTTAGTGTAATATGATATGATTACTATTGATTATTTAATTAATTAAATATTTTATAATAATTTTAATTTAGTGTAGGGGCAATGGTAATCTAACTTTTACCTAACATTTTCTTACTTTTAGTATAACTAGATTTTGGACACGTGCGTTGCAGGTGGATCAACATTTACTGATACATACTACTTTTTAGAAAGGTATAGAAAGTATTAAAACAACGGTATAATCGGTAAAAGTGGATTTGAAGGGGAAAATTGTACTCAAAGTAAAGAACAATTAGTTTACTCAAATGTCTTAATTATTTTATGCTAAATAATTAGTTTAAAAATTTGGAATAACTAAATTTTGTTATGCAAGTGTGATGTGTTATGAATTATTGTTTGCGTTATTTGCAAACATTCTTTTATAAAAAATGTAAACATTCGATTAAAAACCGTAAGAAAATCAGAAATTTTGAAGGAACATAGTCATAATATAAGTATCCTTGTAATCTTTTATACTTTTTGAATAATTATTTTTATATCTACCCTCATACAGTTATAAGTTTTTCAAATAGAAATATAATTGTTATACAATAATATGCACAATGTGATCTCATGGGTGGGATGTAAAAAAGGGAAGAGTCATATAATTGTTATTACACACTTATACTCTCATGTAATATTCATGTTCTGAAAGAAAAGTGATGACAATTTTTTAACCCAAACAGATGCTGCACAAGTGCAAAGTTGTCATCTACTTATGGCTTCAACTTCTCAATTTTATAGTCAACCAAAAAATGAAAAAAGAAAAGAACACTTTTTGCTGTTAAGCTTGTCTCTGGTAAACAAAGCTTGAACGGACCATGGGAGATTAAAGTAAGGGTGTCAAGTGGGCCGGGTTGACCCGGTTCCGGCCCACTAAGCCACCGGACCGGACCGGATCTGACCCGGTATAGGTAGTGGGCCTGGGGGGTTTTAGGGGGCTGGGCCGGACACGGTATTGAAACCGGTGGACCGGCCCATTAAGAAAACCGGACCGGGTCCACCGGTGCACCGGCCCGGTAATTTTTTTTATTTTTTTATTTTTTTTGAAAAAAAAAAACTGGGCCGTTGGGCCCCAGCCTGCAAAGGCTGTTTTGGTCCGTTGAGGCCCAACGGCTATAATGTCGTTGGCCCAACGGCCAAATAGCCTTTTTAGGCTTTAATTTTTTTAAAAAAAAAAATCCTATAAATACATGCTATTTCAAAAAATATTTCCTACAATCTCAATTCTCATTCTCTTATTCTCTCTCAAATTTGCTAAAATTATCTCATAAAGTGTTCTATATATTTTATTATTTTGCAATTACAAATACTACGTGGAAGTTTCCAAAAGTACTCAATTGACCAACTTTCGAGTACTTCAAAAATTTGATATTATCGTTCCATCTCTTACTTTTAATTTTTAATTAGTGTATTATTTGTTGAATATTTTTTTGGATTGTTTTTGTGTTTTTTGAA
Organism: Capsicum rhomboideum; assembly: GCA_031232105.1. Classification (NCBI taxonomy): domain Eukaryota; kingdom Viridiplantae; phylum Streptophyta; class Magnoliopsida; order Solanales; family Solanaceae; genus Capsicum; species Capsicum rhomboideum. The sequence goes on along the minus strand of CP124709.1, from coordinate 134,655,317 downwards.
TAATTGTTAGTTTAATTGGTAATATGGATAAATTAAGGAAAGTCGGTAAAAGTGTTGGAAAAAATGATGAAAAATTTGTAGAATTTACAATTAATCAATTGAATTTTTATTTTTCAATTTAACTTTGTGAAATTAGTGAAATGTAATTTCAACCTTGTAACTTGTAAGTTTTCAAACATTTTGCAATCAATCAAATATTAAATTCATTTACTCTTTACATATTTTTTCCATTTAAAATTTTAATTGAATATCTTGTATGAATTCAATACTTTTAATATAATAGTATAAAAGTATATGTTGTTGAATATTGTGTATATGTTGTTGAATATTGTATATATGTATGTATATTCTTTAAAATAGTATATATTGAATGTAAATACATGCGTGTATTTTTTAAAGTAGTATATATTGAATGTATATATGTATGTATGTTCTTTAAAGTAGTATATATTGAATGTATATATGTATGTATGTTCTTTAAAGTAGTATATATTGAATGTATATATGTATGTATGTTCTTTAAAGTAGTATATATTGAATGTATATATGTATGTATATTCTTTAAAATAGTATATATTGAATGTATATATGTATGTATATTCTTTAAAATAGTATATATTGAATGTATATATGTATGTATATTCTTTAAAGTAGTATATATTGAATGTATATATGGAATGTATATATGTGTATGTTTATTCTTTAAAGTAGTATATATGGAATGTATATATATGTATGTGTATTCTTTAAAGTAGTATATATTGAATGTATATATGTATGTGTATTCTTTAAAGTAGTATATATGGAATGTATCTATTGAATGTATATATGGAATGTATAGATGTATGTTTATTCTTTAAAGTAGTATATATGAAATGTATATATGTATGTGTATTCTTTAAAGTAGTATATATTGAATGTATATATGGATGTTTATTCTTTAAAGTAGTATATATGGAATGTATATATGTGTATGTGTATTCTTTAAAGTAGTATTTATTGAATGTATATATGTGTATGGTTATTCTTTAAAATAGTATATATTGAATGTATATATGGAATGTATATATGTGTATGTTTATTCTTTAAAGTAGTATATATGGAATGTATATATATGTATGTGTATTCTTTAAAGTAATATATATTGAATGTATATATGGAATGTATATATGTATGTTTATTCTTTAAAGTAGTATATATTGAATGTATATATGTGTATGTTTATTCTTTAAAATAGTATATATTGAATGTATATATGTGTATGTTTATTCTTTAAAATAGTATATATTGAATGTATATATGTATGTGTATTCTTTAAAGTAGTATATATGGAATGTATCTATTGAATGTATATATGGAATGTATAGATGTATGTTTATTCTTTAAAGTAGTATATATGGAATGTATATATGTATGTGTATTCTTTAAAGTAGTATATATTGAATGTATATATGGATGTTTATTCTTTAAAGTAGTATATATGGAATGTATATATGTGTATGTGTATTCTTTAAAGTAGTATTTATTGAATGTATATATGTGTATGGTTATTCTTTAAAATAGTATATATTGAATGTATATATGGAATGTATATATGTATGTTTATTCTTTAAAGTAGTATATATTGAATGTATATATGTATGTGTATTCTTTAAAGTAGTATATATTGAATGTATATATGGAATGTATATATGTATGTTTATTCTTTAAAGTAGTATATATGTGTATGTTTATTCTTTAAAGTAGTATATATGGAATGTATATATGTATGTTTATTCTTTAAAGTAGTATATATGTGTATGTTTATTCTTTAAAGTAGTATATATGGAATGTATATATGTGTATGATTATTCTTTAAAGTAGTATATATTGAATGTATATATGTATGTGTATTCGTTAATGTAGTATATATTGAATGTATATATGTGTATGTTTATTCTTTAAAGTCGTATTTTAAATAGTATATATATTGAATGTATATTAAAAAACAATCAAGGTTCAAAATACTATTTTTTTTAGTCGGGACCCGATAAACCGGCCCATTAACTGGTCAAAAAAATTAAATGGGCCGGTGCTGGGCCGTTTGGGGGAATTTTACTGTTCACCTCGGCCCGGCCCGGCCCAGTAAGAATTGGGCACGGCCCGGAACAAGCCCAAGACCGGAAAAAATTAATGGACCGGGTCCGGGTTGGCCCGGCCCGACCCCGTTGACAGGCTTAGATTAAAGTACAAAGATGAAATATGGTAAGTGCTTTCTTCCTTTATGTCTAAGCCCGAGTTTAGTAGTCAATTTACTTTGTATTTTCATTGATGAGATATAGTAGGTACATAAATTAGTTGAAGTGTGTGTAAGTGACTCATAATTTACCATTATTACAACAAAAAAAACATTAATCTATCTTTTATTATCCGGCAAAGGAAGATCAAAAGATTTGTTTTTCAACGCACAAGAGTATAACTTTAGGTAGTCTCTTTGTCAGCTAATTGGGTGGCCCATTATTGGCACCTCTTACCAACACAAATATCGAACAACTTTACGATCATGGCTAATTCACAAGAAAAAAATCACCTAACTTCTTTTATATATGTTGAAAATCATCTCATGATTTCACCCACTTTATCGATCACTAACTAATATCTTGATCGTACAACCTTCTCATTTTAATCTTGACCAAGTTTTCAAGAGCATATTAAGCTGGGGAAAAAAAAACATGAGCTTTCTGATAAAATTGAATATCCAAATTCTGGAAAGGAAAAACAAAAAATGAGCAAAATAAAATAATAAGATCAATTATTGTCCCAGCCTCTACCTCATCTCTGTGATAGTGGCCGGTATGGACTACGTATGTCACGACTCAAACCTGTCATGAGTGGCACCCACACTACTCAACCGGTGGGAGAACCAATAACCCCAAAAGCATTGAACAACACTTAGGTAGAATACAAAAATTATCCCATAAATAGTTTAATAAGTAGCCAATCCAATAACTTAAGAAATGCGGAAACAAAATACCAAACTGAAATCCCCTAGAACCCGAAAGTCGATGTACCAAAACATACTACGAATGTCATGAGGGGATGCAACCCCCAAAACTAAAGGAAAGTAACAAGTCCAAACAAAGGACAATATCCAAGGAAGATAGATCTCATGGTAGCCCTGAAATCCGAAAATCAGCTGCTGAAGTCACAAGTGAGGTTTCGAAGAATTCGCCGGAATATGTGATGCACTCACAGAAATAAATGCAGGTGTAGTATCAGCACATAATAAAACACAGTGTACTGGTAGGGTCATCGGCTAACTCAAGATGAAAATATGGACACTTAACCAAAATATAGTACAATTAGCTAACATATGCTCCCATATTATACATTCATCACATAAGTACAAATGACATTTAAGAGGCAACACCAACAGGTCAACAAAGATCACCAAGTCAAAGATAGTCAATTCAAGTCAAGATAAATAAGCTAATATCAAACATAGCAATTACAGTTTTCCCAGTCCACTCAAGGAACCGTCACACCATTACATACCTTGTAACCCATACATACATGCTAAGGATTATATACCCACCCTCTAGCTATGACCAGCAGGGAACAATTATCGTCCATGTACTAAAACACCAGACATGATGGTCTGTAATCTTTAATCCAAACATAACCTATGAGAACGTCCCAAATGCCGAAACATTCCATAATTCACAATGTAAGGCAGGGTAAGTCATAAAACAAGTAAACAATGCATGGACCACCCCCATAAGCATACATTAACCAATCACACTACAAGGTAGTTAATATGTACATATAATACAAGTTGGATTAATTACACCACCATCACCTACCTCGAACCAAGCTTGCACAACACTAAGCCGGAGCTTTGACTTTTCGTGCCCTTTCCGTTTGTTTGTGGTCTAAAACATACATACAAATACCGTATTAACGAAATGACCGAATATGGCAGGATTTATAACTCACCCTCACCCCCCTAAGGTTAGTTCATGATAGTTTCCTTATCGTTCTAGGGCTATTTTTCCCGTAATTCCCCTAAAACTATCAATTTTATGAAGTGTTTAATGAATTAACGGAATGCAAGGCCAATTTCATGGTTAATAAACAAAACTCATTAACCGGATGCTTATTTTCTTTCCTTGCACCAGCAATCATCCAAAAATCCGCCCTAAAACCTTCTCTGAACTCCGTAATTTAAAGATTCTAAGGATTAGTAAGTAATTACAAGTTAAAGGGAATGAAATCCTTACCTTAACGAAGTTAAACAGAGGAAAACTGATGATTTTCGTCCTAAATCGCCCTTTTCTTGTCCCAAAACGAGTTTACAAAATATAAACTATTTTAGGAAAAAATCCCATTAAACTGCGGTTTCTACTGCTATAGCGGTACCAGACCGCTATAGCGGCGTTGACCGCCCTTGACCATTGCTATAGCGGTAGTTTCTCCGCTATAGCGGTGTCGACGAGACAGTAAGTCCGTCTTCACCCAAAATTTCCACTTCTTACAACACACTTTGATCCTGGGACATTCCAAACGATGCCCTTTATGCTAAGGTCAATTCCGGGAGTTTTACTAACCCAAATTCAGTTTCGTAAAATCCTACGGATTTCTTATCGCCTTAGCTAACTAGGAATTAACATCATTCCCACCAAACTGGTCTAAATCATTTTCTGATTTTCCTAGACTACCCCTCGCTCTGAAACGGGGCGAAACTAGCCTAGCCTGAGTTTTGTAACTTCCAACCCGGAAGGAATTTAGACACGAGATTTTAAACGTAGGACTTACACGTAATGACGAAGAGGATCGTTACAACGTACACTTTCCCCTTCCCAGATCTCACTTTGTGGGAATATACCGGATATGTTGTTGTTGTTGCTGAAGAATTGTCCCATAACTGTAAACCCAAATACATAATATAAAATTGCGGAGAGAAATACTAACCGCTACCATTAAAGTGTAAATAATAACAGTGAACTTATGGCCTGTTACATATCCCTGTAAAAAAAGATCTCATAAAATAAAGATGAATGTATTACAATTTCATCAAATATATTGACGATATTCATTAAAAGAACATAGAAAATACCGACGTCTGAGTAAAGACTCAAAATAGAACTGTGAAAGCCATTCACTTTGAGTTTGATAAGAGTACCCTTTTATAGAGTACAAAATATGAAAAGACTGAAAAACGTTATTCTACATTGGAAGATGAAAAAAATAAACAATTAAGTGTAATTACTCCCTCTGTCCCATATTAGTTGGGCACATTCTATTTTACATGCTCATTAAGAAATCATAAATGGAGTGATAGTTTTTACTATTTTACTCTTTACCCATATTAATGATATTCATTGGGCATAGAAATGGACATTGAAATTGTAATTAATTGTAGGGATAAAATGAAAAAAAATTAATTAATTCTATCTTGATTTAGTGAATGATCAAGTAATATGAAACATTTATTTTTATTAAGATGACCAACTAAAATAGGACGAACGGAGTATCAAAAAACAAATAACTACATTAATGACTAAGACAGTAAAGAATGTAAAGAGACAATGCAAAAAAGGTTATTATAATCATGTCATGGAAAATTTTAAAAAATAAACATAAAAGCTACTTAGTTTCTTCATTCAGTTAATTATACTTATATGGATGTTACATTATACTCACTTAACTAGATAATTTCTCCGCCCTTTTGCACGGTAATAAAAACATTATTCATTTTCTAACTTCCTTATAATATGTTTCAATCTTAAAATATGTACTCTAATATTCTTTTTTAATCTTCAGGTTTTAATAAAATAACAACTGCAAAACAATTTTCTTAAAAAGAACAAAGAAAGAAAAAAAAATCAAGAAAATTGATCTCTAGGTATATAAATTTAAACGTGCAGTTTTGTTACTTTGTACATTTAAGGTTGTATACATAAGTATTACTTATTCCATAACGTTAGAGAATTAAATGTTACCGTTCTTATAATTTTCTAGTTATTTAACATTTAAAAGAAGAATGCAAAACAATTTTCTTAAAAAAATTCTTAAAAAGAACAAAGAAAGAAAAAAAATCAAGAAAATTGATGTCTGGGTATATAAATTTAAACGTGCAGTTTTGTTACTTTGTATATTTAAGATTGTATACATAAGTATTACTTATTCCATAACGTTAGAGAATTAAATGTTACCGTTCTTATAATTTTCTATTTATTTAACATTTAAAAGAAGAATATAAAATAGAGAAGAATGAAACATAAAAAAAAAATGTGTAAATTAAATTCATCATCCCAAAATCCACAAAATCCAATCATGTCTTCGTCCTTTTTTCCTTTTGTTTCTCATTTTCTCTCTTTTTTTCTTGACGTTTCTATTTCTTGGTTATTCATCTTTCAAAAAGAAAAGAAATGTTTGTAAATATTTAGAGATCAAACTCATTGGATGACAATGAAAAGAGTTTTGGGGTATCTAAAACATACTTAAGACTATGCTTTGCATTATAACAAATATCCTGTGGTAATTGAAGGATATAGTGATGCAAATTGAATCACCGAATCGAATGAAGTAAAATCCACGAGTGGATATGTATTTACTTTAGGTGGAGGAGTAGTCTCTTGGAAATCATTCAAACAGACATGTATTGCCCGCTCTACAATGGAATCTGAATTTATCGCGTTAGATAAAGCCGGTGAAGAAGCTGAATGGCTCCGAAATTTCTTCGAAGATATTCCGTATTGGCTCAAACCATTGGCACCAGTATGCATACATTGTGATAGTCAAGCGGCAATAGATAGGGCAGGGAGCATGATGTATAACGGTAAATCTCTTCATATAAGATGAATACATAATACCATTAGAGAACTTCTCTCTGGTGGAATTATCACGATTGACTATGTGAAGTCAAAGGATAATGTGTCGGATCCACTTACAAAAGGTCTATCAAGAGTGGGAGTTGAGAGATCATCGAAGGGAATGGGTTTACAGCCTAGGTCAAGTCATCACGGCGGTAACTCTACCTAGCGGACTGGAGATCCCAAGAGCTAGGTTCAAGGAGATAAAACAAAGTTGTGACTGACGGTTCAACATTGTCAATTAACTCAACACATTATCATGATGAAGACAATGTTCAGGAAACAAGGATAAGGCTTATGGTTGGAAGTTTTTTAATGGTTTCTAAGTTTGGCATATTTGACCAAATTATTTGATCTATAGGATTAAATGTTTAGGAATCACCTATGTGAGAGTGAAGTGGAAGCCGCTTCAAAGAGAATGATAGTAAAGACCTATTCTCTAAGCTCTCACGAACCAAGTAGTGGTCATGGCTGAAACGAACAAAATCGTGAGAACCATAAACGGTAAAAGGCTGGTTGTGTGACTTATGTTGTCTAGGTGTACACTAAAGTTAGACGGTTCAAATATATCACATCTACCGATTGACCGAGTGCATCCGATGCAAGTTCACTACGAAAAGTTCAAAGGAAAACCTACTTATCCAGATGGAATTAGTCTTTGCTTGTAGATCACATACTTGTTCGAATATTTTTAAATGAAATAGCCATTTTCCATTCATGTGGGGGATTGTTGGGTTCTAGTGATGAAATGTGAATGGAAAATAGAGGGAGCAAATGGAGGGAAAAAGTGAATTGTGTTTTCACTTTAAAGAAGAGTGTTTCTCCCACATTGGTGGGAGAAAGGAACTTTCTTATGCTTATATTGAAAAGCATTCATTCATGTGGATAGTGAGGCAAGAACAAGTCAAGTCTCGCGCCATCATCGTCATCGCTCGCTCGGCTTGGCATCGGCTTCGACTTTGGCTTCGGATTTAGATTTGGATTTGTCAAATGATCGAGAGACTATCGTTTTGGACAAAATTCATTTGAAACTTGAGAGTTAATAATCCAAAAATTTAATCTGAAATTTCTCCATTTGCAGACGCACTTGAGGAAGTGCGGACGCATGTCACAACTCACCTCGAAGGGATGTGACCCTTCGAGGCACTGATTGAAGAAAGAAAAGGTGACCTGCGAGCGCAGGTGCCGATTTGCGAAAACAGATGGCTAGCGTAGGTCAAGCCAACCTTTTTGTTTTGTGCCAAAATGGCACCTGCGGACACAGGTGGGCCACTTGTGGGCGCAAGTGGTCCCGACGTTCTGAAACTGTGTGTTTTTCTGGAACAATTGCTTCCTTTCTGAAGCACCACCTTTTGGCTATAAATACCTGAATTTTTCCTCAGGTACAGACACGAAATTTTGAAGTGAAAAACATCTTCTTATTCATAAAAACTCAAGTGTGATTTACAAATCGTTGAGTGCGTTCGTTATTTGACAGAATTTGAGGTACTGCCATTCTGTCGAAGTGATTCATTTTATCCTGGGAGGATATATTCCAAAACCTCGGGTACTTGAGGGGAATAATTTCCTTAAGGACACACCGTGAATTCGGTGGACTTGAATCTTCATTTTTCATCTCTTTCTAAACGACGGTTTTTGCTATTTTTCTAGAAAATAGTATGAACTTCATTTTGTTGATGTTCATAAGTTATGTTGAGTTTATTTTGAAGTTCAAAGTTGTGAAATATAGAGTTAAAACTTCATGTGATTGTTCTTATTTTATTTTGAACATGTGATTGAAGTTATTGTTGGAAAATACAGATTTTACTAAACTCAAAAAACAACACATTCACCTAAATAGGTTATCATATTAGAATAATTAATAATAAATAATAAATAACATAACCAAGCAAAAAGACATCAAGAAAGAAAAAAATATGGAAATAAATGAATCTCAATAAGTCGAAAAGTTAATAGGTGAGAAGGAATATACAACTATGAAGGACAATTTACATGTTCCCTCCTATTCTTTTCCATTTATAAAAACGCTATAGCGAAGGAAGAATTGAGGATTAGATATTAATATGATAAAATATAATAAAAAGAGGTACAACATACGTCTTACTTTTGGTGGAGTGTTAATGCATGAAATATTATTTTCATGTTGTTGATATTTTGTTAAAAATAATTCACTTTTCGCAAATTTTTAATAACAAAAATGACAGTATGATGTTAGAGATCAAAGAGTATATATAATGCAAATTTATATGAAATACTTTCATTTTACCAATCGAACTTTTGCTTTTCGGACTTCAATGTTAATTGTCATCGACAATATGTAAACATGACATACAAAAAGATAGCTAGGATTACAAGAAGGGAATTTCTCTTAAAGTAGTGATTACAAGAAGTCAAATTAAACCAACAATTGTGTTGTCTCTAAATTATTGAGCAAGGATTTGACATAATATATTATATTCAGGACTTACTTTCTACTTTTCATTAAAAGAATGCCACACTTGTTGATATTTAAACTCTGATCACCATTATATGTCTAGCTTCAATCTAAGAAGTGGGATTGAAAACCTCATGAGTTTGAATAGTGGCATAGCCATATGTAATGAAGAGTGGACAATCAAACACCCTTAGCCAAAAAATTATATTATGTATATAATAATTTATACGAATTATACAGAAAAAAATTATTTTTCATATGTATATATTAAATCTTGATCACCTTTAGTAAAATTTATGGCTTTACCATTGTTCTCGAAGTGTTCCAAATTCTCCAAGCCTCATCACCATATATGCTTTCTCGATAATCAAACAATGACAACTTTAGCATGTTAAATCTAGGTCTTGATTAGCAAAAGTAAATTAAAATTAATCAAAGCTCAAAAGTTAATATAAATTACTATATCATTGTAAGATCATGAAAATCCAAGCAACAAGTTGTGGATGACAAAAAGAAAAAAGAAAAAAAAAAGATAATGAGGAAACAAAGAATGCTTACTAAGTTCCAAGATTCACATCATAAACATATCTCTGACCGTACTAACCAACAAATACTTTTTTGTAGCATGTAAATGAGGGATTACTAGATTTCAAATTTGTTCAATCTAAAAAGTTGTTAGAATAAGAATATATCCACCCTTAAGAGAGAATGAAATCTAAAAATTGTTAGAATAAATAAAAAAGTGTAATGACCTTCCCGGTTATTTCCCTCGTTTTCGTGTGTTCTCAGCGTTTAGAGCTTTTCTATAACTGCCCCAAGTTATTTATGACTTGCTGGGACTGACAGTTCGATTCCCGAGCAGTTCATTTGAGAATATTATTTAGACCGAGCACGTTGTAAAATATTAAATTAAATTTGAATTTGGTAAATGACATAGTTAATTACCGTTCGAAAATGTTTTTGAAATTTATAAAATTCTTTAGTTATGATATATCTACACTATTTTATAATAGTTTTATAATTTATTAATAATTTAAGCGGAGATAGTGAATTTAAATATGTTAAAATAATATTTTTATTTTATAGAGATTTTGTTAGAAATAATTTTCTATTAATTTGGTATATTCAAAAAGTTGTATTTATTTTACTATGAACCTATGCAATACCCGAATACATATATAATGGAATGAAAAAATTACACGATGTGCCACCTCCACCACCACGTGGAAGATGAGGAGGTGCACATCATCATGGTCACCTGCCATTTGGCAAGCGAAAGGTGAACTATGGTGATATATATAGGTGTATTCGGTGGATGGACAAAATGTAATATTTTTACATTTTGTCCACTTTTTTCCAATTAACTCTCACCATTATTGATTATTTAAGCTCAATATTGAGCTAATACATTAAGGTTTGAGCTTAGGAGTTTATATATTTGAGTCCGTGGACTCGCTCTCGTCATTTCTACGGTGCGCTTTCTTATTTTTACGGTAGTTTTCGTTTACGGTGGTATTGTTGAAATTGGTATTTATGTTTGAGCTATATTTTGAGCTCAAATTGAGAAGTGTTAGTTGTGACTATTGGTCACGGGGTGATTTGGGACGCTGTGACGATTTCGGTTTTGCAATTCCGCAAGCGGGCCCCACGTGGACTGTTCGGACACTTTTTCGAACTAATGCAATATGAGTATCAATAGTCATGTTTTGACATGTATTTTATTATTTTGGTAGCTTGGCAGCAGTCATAGGCCTCTCGAAAGGGGAAGGCTCCTATTTAACTGGTTTTAGCAGGCGTTTGATGGCGTCCAGGTAGGTTAGGTTTACCTTCCTTTACACTTAGATTGGGCTTATATGTGATATATGTATGCTATTGTGCTGGTGTTGTGGGCTGGTATTATAGACTTGGTGGTGGTGATTTGCTGTGATTTAGTCCTTCTAAGCCGGATAGGGCTATTCGGATATATTCCAGGCCCGTTATCCTCGAGGTACACCACAGATGACCTATTTGGGGTCGGATAGTATTGTTGAGTTAATTTCTGATTGGGGAATGTTATTGTTGGACCTTAGTCCAGGCTTAGGCAGACTTAGCCCAGACTTAGACAGGTACATCTAGACTTGGTTTTCGGGCCCCGTTAGTGGGCCCCGTTACCCTTTTAGTCGACTTGTCAGAACTTTGACATCTTTGGGCTTAGTTAAGACCTCTATGACCTGTTAGGGTTGTGACGGGATTGAGTACCCCGATTATACCCGGTTGGCCTGTTTAGCCTTGTTAGTCCCTGATAGCACCGTATTTGATCGGGATCGGCTAGTTTGATTTAGAATACGGACCTACCTTTCCATGACTTCTAATGTATACCCAGACTTGTATATACATATTTCTTATAGTAGATATTTGACCTAGAAGGATCCCGAGATTGACTTGTAGCATGTTGTGGGGTTAGCTTCTGTACATATATACTAGTATTGACTTGGGACAAGGGCGTTCCCCATTTATCTGATATGATATGACATTTGATTTTCTTCTGGTTACTGGCTATGATGAGTTTCGGTTCGAGTTCGGCTACTGATTCAGGTATGATGATTTTGGTTATTGACTATTGGGTGTTCCGGTTCGAGTCCGGCCCCGGATTTAGGTACACTATGAGCTATGGTACTGGGTACCGTGATTATGATACTGTTGTTCTCTGAGTTTCGGTTCGAGTCCGGCAGATATGATATATATGTGGCCTCTTGTTATTACCCACTGCTTCCGGTTCGGCTCCGGCGTCTGGCCTCTTGTTATTACCCATTGGTGCCGGTTCAAGCCCAATGCACTCTTGTTAGTTATTGTGGCTACTGGATACTGATACAACTTCGAGATACTGGTGACTATGCATTTACTATTTTTGTGTGTTCCGCCGATTTATGGGGGCCAGGCTGGGTTATTATTTTCTTCCGTGTGCCTATCGGGTTAATGGGGGCCTAGATAGGTTATGTTTGACTTGTGTGTTTACATACACATTTCTTTACTCAATTATTCGGTATCACATTTATTTATTTCCTAAGCATATCTACACGCCTCAGCAGTTACTTATGTATTTATTTCTTATACCCCGGACTTAGCATGCACCCTCGCATTTTAGCTTGCTTATATTACTTTGAGCTCAGTCGACCGATGATGCCTACTGAGTACCCGTTTCCCCGGTACTCATACTGCACTTCTGCATCTTTTTCCCCGATGCAGATCCGGGTACTAGTCGACGATTTTGACGTGACTCTCTTCTCAGCACTGACTCCGGAGCAGGGTGAGCTTACTGACGTCCGAGGCAGATCCTACTCCATCTTCTACTGTATAGTCTTTTTCTCTCGAGACTGTTGTACTTGTTATATCTATTTGGTTTATGCCTTGTATTCTGGACACGTCTAGTAGTGGCTCATGTACCGACCTCACTAGGTCTTGGGAGGGGTTCTTGTCTATATATATATTGTCCTCTTCCTTCTCAATCTCGGTATGGGTTTATTTTGGTTCTATTTGTCTTTATATTTCTAGTATGTTTATGAGTATGATTACTTCCATGTCACCTCTGTTTTCTGAGATTCCGCCCGTTAGCCTGTCGCTTGTCGCTTTGGGCTAGGGTTTGGCTTGCCTATTAGTGGGTTACGGTAGGCGCCATGATGACTCAAATATTGGGTCGTGATAGCTTGGTATCAGAACCTAGGTTGTACGGGTAGTGTCGGTACATGAGCCAGTGTGTAGTAGAGTCCTGCGGATCGATGTGGGGACGCCTGTCTCGTGGTGTTGATTTTGTGGCATATCAGTTTGATACTGCAGCGAGGAGATGGTGGAGGGGATATCTTGATTCCAGACCAGCGGGATCTCCGCCGGTTACCTGGACCCAGTTTTTTGAGATTTTCTTGGGAAAGTGGGAGCGGCTCAGGGATGAGTTCTCCAGATTGACTCAGGGTTCATTATCTATCGCGAGTATATGGCGAGGTTTCATGATCTTGCTAGGCATGCTACTTTTATTTTGCCTGATGAGTATGAGAGAGTTAGATATTTTGTCAGGGGACTGAGATTACCACTCCGCAGGGCTACCTAGAGTTTAGTGACTTCAGGGAAGTCATTCGCAGAGATTATTGAGCATGTATACTCTATTAAGGAGATGGATCGCGAAGCCCAAGGGGGCAGCGATAAGAGACCTCGTGTCCAGGGTAGTTTCAGTGGGAGCCATAGTGTTTTGCAGTTCAGAGGTCGTGGGTTCCAGTTTCAGGGTAGGTACCCACAACAGCAACATCAGTCCTTTCAGCGACAGGGTCAGCCTAGTAGGCCCGTACAGTCAGCCTTGCAGATTTCTGATAGGGGTCAGCCCGCCTATAGTGGTTCTGGTAGTCAGCCTCAGGGACGTGGTCAGTCCAGTTCATCGACTAGATGTGGTCATACCAGATCAGTCGGATCTTCTAGGCCGAGCAGTGAGCCAGGAGCATGTTATACTTGTGAGGTTGTCGGTCATTTCGCGCGTGACTGTCCTCAGCGCAGGGCGATTGAGCCTTCAGTTCAGACGGCACAACCTATCAGATCTATACCGCCAGTAGGCAGAGGTAGTGCACAGGGTCGTCGGGGTGGTCCCCAGGGTTCTCGAGGTGGAGCGTAGGGAGGTCGGACTGGTAGTCAGGTCGGTGCTCAGACTAGTGGTAGCCAGCGTCTGTTGTATGCCGTGCCGGCTAGGCCGGAGGCTGAGGCTTCAGATGCGGTGATTACAGGTACGATTTTCGTATGCCACCAGCCAGCTTCTGCATTATTTGATCCTGGATCCACGTTTTCTTATGTATCTACTTATTATGCATCACGGTTGGGTTTATGTTCTGAGTTATTTTCTGTACCCTTACGTGTATCTACCCCCGTTGGTGATTCCTTAGTAGTGGATCGGGTATATAGATCTTGTCTGGTGACTGTTCGGGAGTTTGAGACTCGGGTTGATTTTATTGTATTGGCCATGGTAGACTTTGATGTGATTCTGGGCATGGACTGGTTGTCTTTCCATCATGCAGTCTTGGATTGCTTTGCCAAGATCGAGACCTTAGCCATGCCTGGCATACTCCCGGTGGTGTGGTAGGGTTCTGTTAGCCGCACACCGACAGGGATTATTTCATATGTTCGGGCTCGTAGATTGATGTCGAGGGGATGTGATTCATTCCTTTCTTATGTTCGGGATGCTAGTATTGAGAGTCCATCGCTTGAATCCGTCCCTGTTGTTCGTGAATTTTCTGATGTATTCCCGACTGACCTGCCTGGCCTTCTTCCCGAGAGTGATATAGAGTTCATTATTGACCTCGAGCTGGGCACCCGACCTATTTCTATAGCTCCTTATCGTATGGCTCCTGCTGAGTTGAGATAGTTGAGTACTCAGCTCCAGGACCTTCTGGGGAAGGGTTTTATCAGGACGAGTGTATCGCCGTGGGGTGCTCCAGTTCTGTTTGTAAAGAAGAAGTATGGGTCTATGCGAATGTGTATCGATTACAGGCAACTAAATAGGGTGACGGTGAAGAATAAGTATCCTATGCCTCGTATCGATGATTTGTTTGATCAACTTCAGGGTGCAGCAGTATTCTCGAAGATAGATTTGAGATCTGGATATCATCAGTTGAGAGTTAGGGCTGAGGACATCCCAAAGACAACTTTCAGGACTCGGTACGGCCATTATGAGTTCCTGGTGATGTCTTTTGGGTTGACTAATGCCCCAACAGCTTTCATGGATTTGATGAATCGTGTATTCAGGTCATACTTGGACTCCTTTGTAATTGTGTTTATTGATAACATCTTGG
Organism: Capsicum rhomboideum; assembly: GCA_031232105.1. Classification (NCBI taxonomy): domain Eukaryota; kingdom Viridiplantae; phylum Streptophyta; class Magnoliopsida; order Solanales; family Solanaceae; genus Capsicum; species Capsicum rhomboideum. Next base: position 134,640,225 of record CP124709.1, on the reverse strand, counting down.
TTTATTCAAGGAGTAACGAGGAGCATGAGCAGCATTTGAGGATTGTGCTCCACACTTTGAGAGATCATCGGCTTTATGCCAAGTTCTCAAAATGTGAGTTCTTGCTTGAGTCGGTAGCTTTGTTGGGGCATATTGTATCCAGACACAGTATCATGGTAGACCCACCGAAGATCGAGGCTATTCGAGGTTGGGCTAGGCCCACGTCGCCTACTGAAGTTCGCAGTTTCGTTGGGTTGGCAGGGTACTACAGGCGATTTGTTGAGGGCTTCTCATCTATTGCCTCTCCTATGACCCGACTAACCAGGAAGGAGGTTCCGTTTCAGTGGTCTGAGGATTGTGAGGCAAGCTTTCTAAAGCTCAAGGATCGACTTACTTCTGCCCCTGTGTTGACTCTTCCAGTTGAGGGTGAGGGTTTCACCATGTATTGTGATGCATCTGGTATCAATTTAGGATGTGTTCTGATGCAGCAGGGTCATGTCATTGCTTACGCATCGAGGCAGTTGAAAGTGCACGAGCGTAATTACCCCACTCATGACTTGGAGTTAACAGCGGTAGTGTTTGCACTGCGGATTTGGAGGTATTATTTATACGGTGTTCATTGTGAGATCTTTACAGACCACCGCAGTCTTCAGCATATTATGACTCAGAGGGATCTTAATTCGAGGCAGCGCAGGTGGATTGAGTTGCTAAAGGACTATGATATCTCTATTCTCTATCATCCGGGCAAGGCGAATGTGGTAGCGGACGCCTTAAGCCTGAAGACAGTGAGTATGGGTAGCTTAGCCTTCATTCCAGTCTCTCAGCGACCGCTGGCTTTGGACATTCAGTCCTTAGCTAACTCGATGGTGCGTTTGGATATTTTTGACCCCGGAAGGGTTATCGCTTGTGTTGGTGCGAGATCTACTTTGCTGGAGCAGATTCAGAGTCGTCAGTTTGAGGATAGCGGTCTCCGTAGCATTCGAGATCAGGTATTGAAGGGTAAGTCTGAGAGAGCTACCTTGGGTTCTGATGGTGTTTTGAGGTTTGACGACCGTATTTTTGTTTCGAGGGTTGCAGATTTGATTCAGTTGATTTTGCACGAGGCGCACAGCTCCAGGTATTCTATTCACCCTGGGAAAGCTAAGATGTATCGGGATCTGAGGCAGCACTATTGGTGTAGCAGTATGCGGAGAGATATAGCAGGGTTTATAGCGCGATGCCTTTGTTGTCAGCAGGTAAAGGCCGAGCACCAGAGACCTGGTGGATTGCTTCAGCAGTTGCCCATTCCCGAGTGGAAATGGGAGCGGGTCACTATGGATTTCGTTGTTGGATTGCCTCGCACCTCCCGTGGTTTTGATAGTATTGGGTTATTGTAGATCGGTTGACTAAGTTCGTGCACTTTATCCCTGTTCGAGTCTTTTATAGTGCTGAGAGATTAGCTCGTGTATATATTCAGGAGGTGGTTCGTCTACATGGATTGCCAATATCTATTATCTCAGACCGAGGGTCTCAATTTACCTCCAGTTTCTGGCAGATTTTCCAGGAAGAGTTGGGTACCCAGGTGGACCTCAGCACTGCATTTCATCCTCAAACCGACGGGTAGTCAGAGCGGACGATTCAAGTATTAGAGGATATGCTCCGCGCTTGTGTGTTAGACTTTGGGGGTTAATGGGATCAGTTCTTGCCTTTAGCCGAGTTTGCCTATAATAATAGCTTCCACTCCAGCATTCAAATGGCTCCGTTTGAGGCTTTATATGGCAGACGGTGTCGATCTCCAGTTGGCTGGTTCAAAACTTCAGAAGTCAGTCCTCGTGGCACAGATTTGCTTCGAGAATCTTTGGACCGAGTTCGAGTGATTCAAGATAGGCTGCGGACAACTCAGAGTAGATAGAGGAGTTATGCTGACCGTAGACGTCGTCCATTGAAATTTAGGGTCGGTGATAGGGTCTTCTTACGAGTATCGCCCATGAAGGGCGTGGTGCGGTTTGGTAGGAAGGGTAAGCTTAGCCCCAGATATATTGGACCCTTTGAGATTTTGCGGACAGTTGGAGAAGTGGCTTATGTGCTAGCTTTACCTCCGGCATTTTCAGCTATCCACCCAGTGTTTCATATTTTTATGCTGCGACAATACATTTCGTATGAGTCGCATGTGCTTCGGTGGGACTCAGTTCAGTTAGACGATAAGTTAACATTTGTTGAGGAGCCAGTGTCCATTTTAGCCAGAGATGTCAGACGGTTACGCTCCCGGGACATTCCAGTGGTTAAGATACAGTGGCGTCACCGTCCGGTTGAGGAGCTTACTTGGGAGCTTGAACGTGACATGCTAGCCCAGTATCCCTACTTGTTCACGTCTTCAGGTATGTGCTTATTCTTGACTTTCGCGGACGAAAGTCCTTTTAGTAGTGGATATTGTAATGACCTTCCCGGTTATTTTCCTCGTTTTCGTATGTTCTCAGCGTTTAGAGCTTTTCTATAACTGCCCCAAGTTATTTATGACTTGCTGGGACTGACAGTTCGGTTCTCGGGCAGTTCATTTGAGAATATTATTTAGACCGAGCACGCTGTAAAATATTAAATTAAATTTGAATTTGGTAAATGACATAGTTAATTACTTTCGAATTTTTTTTGAAATTTATAAAATTCTTTAATTATGATATATCTATACTATTTTATAATAGTTTTATAATTTATTAATAATTTAAGCGGAGATAGTGAATTTAAATATGTTAAAATAATATTTTTATTTTATAGAGGTTTTGTTAGAAATAATTTTCTATTAATTATGGTATATTCAAAAAGTTGTATTTATTTAATACGAACCTATGCAATACCCGAATACATATATAATGGGATGAAAAAATTACACGATGTGCCACCTCCACCACCACGTGGAAGATGAAGAGGTGCACATCATCATGGTCACCTGCCATTTGGCAAGTGAAAGGTGAACTATGGTGATATATGTATAGGTGTATTCGGTGGATGGACAAAATGTAATATTTTTACATTTTGTCCACTTTTTCCAATTAACTCTCACCATTATTGATTATTTAAGCTCAATATTGAGCTAATACATTAAGGTTTGAGCTTAGGAGTTTATATATTTGAGTCCGTGGACTCGTTCTCGTCATTTCTACGGTGCGCTTTCTTATTTTTACGGTAGTTTTCGTTTACAGTGGTATTGTTGAAATTGGTATTTATGTTTGAGCTATATTTTGAGCTCAAATTGAGAAGTGTTAGTTGTGACTATTGGTCATGGGGTGATTTGGGACGCTGTGACGATTTTGATTTTACAATTCCGCAAGCGGGCCCCACGTGGACTGTTCAGACATTTTTTTGAGCTAATGCAATATGGGTATCAATAGTCATGTTTTGACATGTAGTTTATTATTTTGGTAGCTTGGCAGCAGTCATAGGACTCTCGAAAGGGGAAGGCTCCTATTTAACTGGCTTTAGCAGGCGTTCGACGGCGTCCAGGTAGGCTAGGTTTACCTTTCTTTACGCTTAGATTGGGCTTATGTGTGATATATGTATGCTATTATGCTGGTGTTGTGGGCTGGTATTATAGACTTGGTGGTGGTGATTTGCTGTGATTTAGGCCTTCTAGGCCGGATAGGGCTATTCGGATATATTCCAGGCCCGTTATCCTCGAGGTACACCACAGATGACCTATTTGGGGTCGGATAGTATTGTTGTGTTAATTTCTGATTGGGGAATGTTATTGTTGGACCTTAGTCCAGGCTTAGGCAGACTTAGCCCAGACTTAGACAGGTACATCTAGACTTGGTATTCGGGACCCGTTAGTGGGCCCCGTTACCCTTTTAGTCGACTTGTTAGAACTTTGACATCTTTGGGCTTAGTTAAGACCTCTATGACCTGTTAGGGTTGTGACAGGATTGAGTCACCCCGATTATACCCGGTTGGCCTGTTTAGCCTTGTTAGTCCCTGATAACACCGTATTTGATCGGGATCGACTAGTTTGATTTAGAATACAGACCTTCCTTTCCATGACTTCTAATGTATACCCAGACTTGATTATAGTAGATATTTGACCTAGAAGGACCCCGAGATTGACTTGTAGCATGTTGTGGGGTTAGCTTCTGTACATATATACTAGTATTGACTTGGGACTAGGGCGTTCCCCATTTATCTGATATGATATGACATTTGATTTTGTTCTGGTTACTGGCTATGATGAGTTTCGGTTCAAGTCCGGCTACTGATTCAGGTATGATGATTTTGGTTATTGACTATTGGGTGTTCCGGTTCGAGTCCGGCCCCGGATTGAGGTACACTATGAGCTCTGGTACTGGGTACCGTGTAACACCCCGTACCTTCCCAACCCTACTTGATGACATTGAATAATGTTTACTTAGGTGTCGAGAGTTATCAGTATGTATTTGGTAATGTAAAGATGAGAAAAATTGAAATTTGGCCTTGTACATGTGACTAGCCTTTTCATAGGAAGTGTTTGGTGGTTTCGTGGAGCATTTGTGTAGTACCTCGTACACATTCTAACCTCATTTGGTGACTTAGAGTCATGTTTACTTGATGATTAAGATCACTAAGTAAGTATTTTGTAGTGTTTTGATAAGGTATTGGACGATACGCAAGTGTTGGAAAAATGGCCGAAAAATTCAGTAAAGCATCAAAACTTGCGCCACTACCCTGTTTCAGGGGGTGTGGCGCAAGCCACTGATTCAGAGGGCAAAAAAAACTTGCGCCACTACCCTGTTTCAGGGGGTGTGGCGCAAGGAACAAACATTTTTCCTTCCCGAGCTCGTTTCGCGACGACATTCTACGACGATTTCTAAATGGTTTCTTTTGGTTCTTTGGAGTTATTTGAGCATTGTTAAAGATTCAAACACTTCAATATACTCCTACATGATCAAATCATGAAATGTAAATAGTGACTCAAAATGTCCAATGAAACCAAAGGCGACTAGAATGCCTATTTTTGCGATCGAAAGGACGAATGAGAATCTTTTAAGGGAATAATGTCGTGACCTTATGGAATTATGTAAACATGAGATATATGGTGAATAATACATGAAATGTGATGGGTTACATGGATATGAGCTATTGGGCCCAAAGTTAGGCCCAAAATGAAATAAAAGAATTGGCCCAAAGGGGCAAAAAGACCCATTCTTCCACTTTGACCACATTAATGCCAAAGAAAAGGCTAAGCTTGACTTGGGGTCTATATAAAGGCCCCAAGATCAGATTTTTATCATCAAAAGCTCTCATAACTTTTGGATATTTTCTCAAACATTTCTTTCTTTTCCAAACCCTAAGGCAAATAACTCCTTTGGACTCCTTGGACAAGATCAACATATTCCAAGCCTTGGTAAGTATTTCTTATCATGGATTAACATATTATATGCATGGGAGATTATGTATATTATGCTAGTGGTGTTGGCAAGGTGATGAATAGTGTATTTTGCTTTTGGTGTAAGATATACTATCTTGGTGATTTGAACTTGAATTAGGCCTTGTGCCTTTGATGAAAAAGCATGGTATGGACAAAATAAGAACATGTATGGTGTTATTTTTGGTATTAAACTTGTTCTTGTCCATAAGTGGAAAATGTGTGATTTTGGCCGATATGTGTTATGAGTTGTGTTAAGGTCCTTTGATGGATTATTTGTGATGTGGTATGGATAAGAAAGTGTAAAGGAGAAGTGTTGTGGTGAAATGTATCAATTATCATGTATTGGTCAATGTTGGGAATATTATGGAATTTTTGGAATAATACTTTCATGAATGGTTGTGTCAAGTGGGACATGGCATGTTTAAAGGCAAACATGAGAATGTTACTTATTATATGCATTAAGTAGTTGGTGGTTAATGTTGGCTCCGTTGTATATTTTTGTTGTAGAGTGGAACATAAGGAAGGAACGGAACGATTGTATACGCATTTAAGATTGTGTGTTGGTATTGAGACTACAAGGTATGTAAGGTTCCCCTTTTCGTATCCTTCTACAACATATTGTTCCTATTGACATTGGGCTTGTTTCAATTCCGAGAGGCTTGAAGTACATCAATTCAGGGTGACGTATATTGTTATTCATATGTACCCTATTCTTAGATGAAGTATGATTCACTTATCCCTTGTTCATTGATTGAAGTCCCTAAGATGTCATAACGTGGTAATTTCTTAAAAGAACTATCCCAAGAGAGTAAGATGCTAGAGAATCTATTTAATCTTGAGGAGTATTTCCTAATCATGTCTTGTTCCAAAGTCTTATAATTTTGTAATTATGTTTGTATCAATCTCTCACAAGTGAACATATCAATCTCTCAAAAGTTAAGGAAGAAAGTAATGAGAACCGGGATGACTCAAAGGGGCACATAAGCCTAGTTCGAGCGGACCCTAATACTACCCACAATAAAGTGGATGCCCACAATAAAGTGGATGACTACCCACAATAAAGTGGATGCCCACCAAGAGTGGATGACTACCCACAATAAAGTGTATGCCCACCAAGAGTGGATGACTACCCACAATAAAGTGGATGCCCACCAAGAGTGGATGACTACCCACAACAAAGTGGATGCCCACCAAGAGTGGATGACTACCCACAATAAAGTGGATGCCCACCAAAAGGTGGATGATCATAATAACCCACCAATAAGGTGAACGACTAATAAAGATGACGAAGGTAAGTAAGGAATATAATAAATGTAAGGCACACGATTTCACATTTAGAACGAGTGTTTATCCGCATTGATTAATTTCTCTTCTATGGTTTCCCTTATTGTCATTATGTTTAATGAAGTTTCATAAGAGCCTTACATACTCAGTACATTCTTCGTACTGACCCCTCTTGGGGGCAATTACTTTATTTGCTGCAGGCACAGGTAAACCTCCACTGTAGGCTACGAGTTATCTGCGGATCATTGGTGAGCTCCAGTTGGTTCGGGGCTTTCCGAGTCATGTGTACATTTATGTTGGTTTTGTAAATGTTATATACAGCGGGGACTTGTCCCGATCCTAGGATGGTTATGCTTATGTATTTGTTAGAGGCTTTGTAGACGGGTGTGGGTATATGTATGTAAGGGATGAATGTCCATTTTGACTTGATGGCCCTAACGGCCCAGTTTCATGTACTTATATGTCTCACATGTTCCATGATTTCCGCGAGTAGTATCTTTATATCCTTATGTGACAATTGTATTTCTTATGGCATGCATATGTACGAACATAAGCAAAGATTGGTTCTCTCGGGCCTTATCGACTTCGAGTGCCAATCACGCCTCGTGGGGACTCGGGGTCGTGACAAAGTGGTATCAGAGCAGTTCGTTCTAAGGGCGTCTACAAAGCCGTGTCTGAGTAGAGTCTTACTTATGGATGTGTAGCGCGCCACATTTCTAAGTAGGAGGCTACGGGACATTTAGGAGTTGTTTCTCTTCTTCAGTCTAGATCGTGCAATAGAGCCATTGTCATAGGTGGGATTATATCTGACCAGTGTAATTGGTTTTCTTTGATATAGAAAAATGCCGGTTACAAGAGGTATGGATAAAGGAAAAGAGGTAGACATGCCTACCGGGGAAAGAACAAGTAAATCACCACCCGACCCAGTTAGTCAATGCGGGGGTGAAACTGAGTCCCCAGAATCACCTGGTAATGTTACAAAACAAGAGTTACGGGATTTGAGAAATGCAGTACAAATGTTGACTCAGATAGTTGTTGCACAGAGTCAAGGACAATTTGGTTCAACGGTAAGAAATGATGATGCAAATAGGGCAGCTAGTCGGAGGACACAGGATTTTCTGAAATTAGATCCTCCCACATTTACAGGGTCCGATCTTAATGAAGATCCGCAAGACTTTATAGATCAGATTCAAAGAGCTTTAGATGTTATGCATGTTACCGGTGCAGAAACAGTTGAAATTGCAGCCTATAGATTGAAAGGCGAAGCTATATTATGGTATGAAGACTGGAAACGATCCAGGGGTATCGGTACAAATCCAGCTAGTTGGGAGGAATTCAGGGTGGCATTCCTTGATCATTATCTTCCATATGAGGTCCGCGAGGCTCGTGCGGATCAGTTTTTAAATCTTCGTCAAGGAAATATGAGCGTCAAGGAGTACAGTCTTCGGTTTAATTCATTGGCTAAATACGCTCCTCATATGGTAGCAACTATGGCCGATAGAGTTCATCGGTATGTAGATCGATTGGAACCCTACTTGGTAAGAGACTGTACTATTGCTGCATTAAATAAAGACATGGATATAGCCAGAATTCAGGCCTTTGCACAAAAGATGGAAGATCAAAAGCACCGAAAGAGGTTACATGGATCTGAAGGGGGGCCTTCAAAGAGGGCTAGACCTATGGGACAGTCTAAGGGTTCCCAAGGAAGACCTAGGCCTCGGAGTTCTCGTCGACCACCTAGGTCATCATATTCTTCCCCTACAGTAGATATTCCATTACACTTTCGAGAAGCTAGGGGCAGTCATATAGGGCAAAGCAGTATGGGTCGAGGTTCACGGACAGAAAGATTTTCTCGGCAACTGTGCCAGCACTGCGGGAAGTTTCATTCAGGAGAATGCTGGTATGGATCGAATGTTTGTTTGCGATGTGGTATATCGGGACATCTGACGACAGAGTGTCGACAAGAGGACACGGGTAGTATGGCGCGACCTACGGGGTTAATCTTCGGGGCATCGTCGTCTGGTGTACGACCTGCTGGTCAAAGTAGAGGTGCTAGAGGAGTAGCTCATTCCAGGGGAACTCAGAACCACACCTACGTTCTCTTAAACCGGCAGAACGAAGAGGCACCCCCTGATGAAGGTACAGGTACATTACTATATTTTTACATCCGAGCTCTTCCTGATTATCTGCTACTCCATCTATTACCGTGAAATAACGAGACACCGGGATTATTAGTTATTATAGTTAAGATGGAAATGAGGGATTTTTAATGTTGCAATGGGTATGAAGTGGTTGGCTTCTTGTATGACACGACAAATGCTGAGTTAAGAAAGTACATTTCCATTTTTCTTCCATAAATGATCGTCTTGAGCAGAAAGGTAACTGTGTTCTTATCCTGACGTGAGAAAAGTTATGCCAAAGGTATATACATATGAGTGATACGACCTAGTATGTCCTTGTAAGATGCACCAGTGTCGAGGCACACAAAAGAAAGAAAAAAAAAAGGGGGCACACTGTGAATGCGTGTTGATTATGAGGTAGCAGTTAGAAATATAGGACGTTTGGGTATACAAGTGAAGTTGGGTACAGTTTTCCACCCCTAAATACGTTGCATTACAAAGGTAGTTGGGATGAACATCTATTGCTTATTGAAATGGCCAATATGGGAGAAATTAGCACGTAGAAGAAATTACGAGGGAATCCAACGAAATAATGGAACCAAAGTACTGGTAATTGTTGCACATGAAGGAAAAGTTCAAGATACAGAATGGGAGTCATAATAAGTAAGTCTTTACAAGTGTTATATGTGTATACGATAATGTGAAGGATTCACCTCGACTTAAGTTGTTACAATGAGACAATGTTACTAACATTCGAGGACGAATGTTCCTAAGGAGGGAAGAATGTAACACCCCGTACCTTCCCAACCCTACTTGATGGTTTCGTGGAGCATTTGTGTAGTACCTCGTACACATTCTAACCTCATTTGGTGACTTAGAGTCATGTTTACTTGATGATTAAGATCACTAAGTAAGTATTTTGTAGTGTTTTGATAAGGTATTGGACGATACGCAAGTGTTGGAAAAATGGCCGAAAAATTCAGTAAAGCATCAAAACTTGCGCCACTACCCTGTTTCAGGGGGTGTGGCGCAAGCCACTGATTCAGAGGGCAAAAAAAACTTGCGCCACTACCCTGTTTCAGGGGGTGTGGCGCAAGGAACAAACATTTTTCCTTCCCGAGCTCGTTTCGCGACGACATTCTACGACGATTTCTAAATGGTTTCTTTTGGTTCTTTGGAGTTATTTGAGCATTGTTAAAGATTCAAACACTTCAATATACTCCTACATGATCAAATCATGAAATGTGAATAGTGACTCAAAATGTCCAATGAAACCAAAGGCGACTAGAATGCCTATTTTTGCGATCGAAAGGACGAATGAGAATCTTTTAAGGGAATAATGTCGTGACCTTATGGAATTATGTAAACATGAGATATATGGTGAATAATACATGAAATGTGATGGGTTACATGGATATGAGCTATTGGGCCCAAAGTTAGGCCCAAAATGAAATAAAAGAATTGGCCCAAAGGGGCAAAAAGACCCATTCTTCCACTTTGACCACATTAATGCCAAAGAAAAGGCTAAGCTTGACTTGGGGTCTATATAAAGGCCCCAAGATCAGATTTTTATCATCAAAAGCTCTCATAACTTTTGGATATTTTCTCAAACATTTCTTTCTTTTCCAAACCCTAAGGCAAATAACTCCTTTGGACTCCTTGGACAAGATCAACATATTCCAAGCCTTGGTAAGTATTTCTTATCATGGATTAACATATTATATGCATGGGAGATTATGTATATTATGCTAGTGGTGTTGGCAAGGTGATGAATAGTGTATTTTGCTTTTGGTGTAAGATATACTATCTTGGTGATTTGAACTTGAATTAGGCCTTGTGCCTTTGATGAAAAAGCATGGTATGGACAAAATAAGAACATGTATGGTGTTATTTTTGGTATTAAACTTGTTCTTGTCCATAAGTGGAAAATGTGTGATTTTGGCCGATATGTGTTATGAGTTGTGTTAAGGTCCTTTGATGGATTATTTGTGGTGTGGTATGGATAAGAAAGTGTAAAGGAGAAGTGTTGTGGTGAAATGTATCAATTATCATGTATTGGTCAATGTTGGGAATATTATGGAATTTTTGGAATAATACTTTCATGAATGGTTGTGTCAAGTGGGACATGGCATGTTTAAAGGCAAACATGAGAATGTTACTTATTATATGCATTAAGTAGTTGGTGGTTAATGTTGGCTCCGTTGTATATTTTTGTTGTAGAGTGGAACATAAGGAAGGAACGGAACGATTGTATACGCATTTAAGATTGTGTGTTGGTATTGAGACTACAAGGTATGTAAGGTTCCCCTTTTCGTATCCTTCTACAACATATTGTTCCTATTGACATTGGGCTTGTTTCAATTCCGAGAGGCTTGAAGTACATCAATTCAGGGTGACGTATATTGTTATTCATATGTACCCTATTCTTAGATGAAGTATGATTCACTTATCCCTTGTTCATTGATTGAAGTCCCTAAGATGTCATAACGTGGTAATTTCTTAAAAGAACTATCCCAAGAGAGTAAGATGCTAGAGAATCTATTTAATCTTGAGGAGTATTTCCTAATCATGTCTTGTTCCAAAGTCTTATAATTTTGTAATTATGTTTGTATCAATCTCTCACAAGTGAACATATCAATCTCTCAAAAGTTAAGGAAGAAAGTAATGAGAACCGGGATGACTCAAAGGGGCACATAAGCCTAGTTCGAGCGGACCCTAATACTACCCACAATAAAGTGGATGCCCACAATAAAGTGGATGACTACCCACAATAAAGTGGATGCCCACCAAGAGTGGATGACTACCCACAATAAAGTGTATGCCCACCAAGAGTGGATGACTACCCACAATAAAGTGGATGCCCACCAAGAGTGGATGACTACCCACAACAAAGTGGATGCCCACCAAGAGTGGATGACTACCCACAATAAAGTGGATGCCCACCAAAAGGTGGATGATCATAATAACCCACCAATAAGGTGAACGACTAATAAAGATGACGAAGGTAAGTAAGGAATATAATAAATGTAAGGCACACGATTTCACATTTAGAACGAGTGTTTATCCGCATTGATTAATTTCTCTTCTATGGTTTCCCTTATTGTCATTATGTTTAATGAAGTTTCATAAGAGCCTTACATACTCAGTACATTCTTCGTACTGACCCCTCTTGGGGGCAATTACTTTATTTGCTGCAGGCACAGGTAAACCTCCACTGTAGGCTACGAGTTATCTGCGGATCATTGGTGAGCTCCAGTTGGTTCGGGGCTTTCCGAGTCATGTGTACATTTATGTTGGTTTTGTAAATGTTATATACAGCGGGGACTTGTCCCGATCCTAGGATGGTTATGCTTATGTATTTGTTAGAGGCTTTGTAGACGGGTGTGGGTATATGTATGTAAGGGATGAATGTCCATTTTGACTTGATGGCCCTAACGGCCCAGTTTCATGTACTTATATGTCTCACATGTTCCATGATTTCCGCGAGTAGTATCTTTATATCCTTATGTGACAATTGTATTTCTTATGGCATGCATATGTACGAACATAAGCAAAGATTGGTTCTCTCGGGCCTTATCGACTTCGAGTGCCAATCACGCCTCGTGGGGACTCGGGGTCGTGACAAAGTGGTATCAGAGCAGTTCGTTCTAAGGGCGTCTACAAAGCCGTGTCTGAGTAGAGTCTTACTTATGGATGTGTAGCGCGCCACATTTCTAAGTAGGAGGCTACGGGACATTTAGGAGTTGTTTCTCTTCTTCAGTCTAGATCGTGCAATAGAGCCATTGTCATAGGTGGGATTATATCTGACCAGTGTAATTGGTTTTCTTTGATATAGAAAAATGCCGGTTACAAGAGGTATGGATAAAGGAAAAGAGGTAGACATGCCTACCGGGGAAAGAACAAGTAAATCACCACCCGACCCAGTTAGTCAATGCGGGGGTGAAACTGAGTCCCCAGAATCACCTGGTAATGTTACAAAACAAGAGTTACGGGATTTGAGAAATGCAGTACAAATGTTGACTCAGATAGTTGTTGCACAGAGTCAAGGACAATTTGGTTCAACGGTAAGAAATGATGATGCAAATAGGGCAGCTAGTCGGAGGACACAGGATTTTCTGAAATTAGATCCTCCCACATTTACAGGGTCCGATCTTAATGAAGATCCGCAAGACTTTATAGATCAGATTCAAAGAGCTTTAGATGTTATGCATGTTACCGGTGCAGAAACAGTTGAAATTGCAGCCTATAGATTGAAAGGCGAAGCTATATTATGGTATGAAGACTGGAAACGATCCAGGGGTATCGGTACAAATCCAGCTAGTTGGGAGGAATTCAGGGTGGCATTCCTTGATCATTATCTTCCATATGAGGTCCGCGAGGCTCGTGCGGATCAGTTTTTAAATCTTCGTCAAGGAAATATGAGCGTCAAGGAGTACAGTCTTCGGTTTAATTCATTGGCTAAATACGCTCCTCATATGGTAGCAACTATGGCCGATAGAGTTCATCGGTATGTAGATCGATTGGAACCCTACTTGGTAAGAGACTGTACTATTGCTGCATTAAATAAAGACATGGATATAGCCAGAATTCAGGCCTTTGCACAAAAGATGGAAGATCAAAAGCACCGAAAGAGGTTACATGGATCTGAAGGGGGGCCTTCAAAGAGGGCTAGACCTATGGGACAGTCTAAGGGTTCCCAAGGAAGACCTAGGCCTCGGAGTTCTCGTCGACCACCTAGGTCATCATATTCTTCCCCTACAGTAGATATTCCATTACACTTTCGAGAAGCTAGGGGCAGTCATATAGGGCAAAGCAGTATGGGTCGAGGTTCACGGACAGAAAGATTTTCTCGGCAACTGTGCCAGCACTGCGGGAAGTTTCATTCAGGAGAATGCTGGTATGGATCGAATGTTTGTTTGCGATGTGGTATATCGGGACATCTGACGACAGAGTGTCGACAAGAGGACACGGGTAGTATGGCGCGACCTACGGGGTTAATCTTCGGGGCATCGTCGTCTGGTGTACGACCTGCTGGTCAAAGTAGAGGTGCTAGAGGAGTAGCTCATTCCAGGGGAACTCAGAACCACACCTACGTTCTCTTAAACCGGCAGAACGAAGAGGCACCCCCTGATGAAGGTACAGGTACATTACTATATTTTTACATCCGAGCTCTTCCTGATTATCTGCTACTCCATCTATTACCGTGAAATAACGAGACACCGGGATTATTAGTTATTATAGTTAAGATGGAAATGAGGGATTTTTAATGTTGCAATGGGTATGAAGTGGTTGGCTTCTTGTATGACACGACAAATGCTGAGTTAAGAAAGTACATTTCCATTTTTCTTCCATAAATGATCGTCTTGAGCAGAAAGGTAACTGTGTTCTTATCCTGACGTGAGAAAAGTTATGCCAAAGGTATATACATATGAGTGATACGACCTAGTATGTCCTTGTAAGATGCACCAGTGTCGAGGCACACAAAAGAAAGAAAAAAAAAAGGGGGCACACTGTGAATGCGTGTTGATTATGAGGTAGCAGTTAGAAATATAGGACGTTTGGGTATACAAGTGAAGTTGGGTACAGTTTTCCACCCCTAAATACGTTGCATTACAAAGGTAGTTGGGATGAACATCTATTGCTTATTGAAATGGCCAATATGGGAGAAATTAGCACGTAGAAGAAATTACGAGGGAATCCAACGAAATAATGGAACCAAAGTACTGGTAATTGTTGCACATGAAGGAAAAGTTCAAGATACAGAATGGGAGTCATAATAAGTAAGTCTTTACAAGTGTTATATGTGTATACGATAATGTGAAGGATTCACCTCGACTTAAGTTGTTACAATGAGACAATGTTACTAACATTCGAGGACGAATGTTCCTAAGGAGGGAAGAATGTAACACCCCGTACCTTCCCAACCCTACTTGATGGTTTCGTGGAGCATTTGTGTAGTACCTCGTACACATTCTAACCTCATTTGGTGACTTAGAGTCATGTTTACTTGATGATTAAGATCACTAAGTAAGTATTTTGTAGTGTTTTGATAAGGTATTGGACGATACGCAAGTGTTGGAAAAATGGCCGAAAAATTCAGTAAAGCATCAAAACTTGCGCCACTACCCTGTTTCAGGGGGTGTGGCGCAAGCCACTGATTCAGAGGGCAAAAAAAACTTGCGCCACTACCCTGTTTCAGGGGGTGTGGCGCAAGGAACAAACATTTTTCCTTCCCGAGCTCGTTTCGCGACGACATTCTACGACGATTTCTAAATGGTTTCTTTTGGTTCTTTGGAGTTATTTGAGCATTGTTAAAGATTCAAACACTTCAATATACTCCTACATGATCAAATCATGAAATGTGAATAGTGACTCAAAATGTCCAATGAAACCAAAGGCGACTAGAATGCCTATTTTTGCGATCGAAAGGACGAATGAGAATCTTTTAAGGGAATAATGTCGTGACCTTATGGAATTATGTAAACATGAGATATATGGTGAATAATACATGAAATGTGATGGGTTACATGGATATGAGCTATTGGGCCCAAAGTTAGGCCCAAAATGAAATAAAAGAATTGGCCCAAAGGGGCAAAAAGACCCATTCTTCCACTTTGACCACATTAATGCCAAAGAAAAGGCTAAGCTTGACTTGGGGTCTATATAAAGGCCCCAAGATCAGATTTTTATCATCAAAAGCTCTCATAACTTTTGGATATTTTCTCAAACATTTCTTTCTTTTCCAAACCCTAAGGCAAATAACTCCTTTGGACTCCTTGGACAAGATCAACATATTCCAAGCCTTGGTAAGTATTTCTTATCATGGATTAACATATTATATGCATGGGAGATTATGTATATTATGCTAGTGGTGTTGGCAAGGTGATGAATAGTGTATTTTGCTTTTGGTGTAAGATATACTATCTTGGTGATTTGAACTTGAATTAGGCCTTGTGCCTTTGATGAAAAAGCATGGTATGGACAAAATAAGAACATGTATGGTGTTATTTTTGGTATTAAACTTGTTCTTGTCCATAAGTGGAAAATGTGTGATTTTGGCCGATATGTGTTATGAGTTGTGTTAAGGTCCTTTGATGGATTATTTGTGGTGTGGTATGGATAAGAAAGTGTAAAGGAGAAGTGTTGTGGTGAAATGTATCAATTATCATGTATTGGTCAATGTTGGGAATATTATGGAATTTTTGGAATAATACTTTCATGAATGGTTGTGTCAAGTGGGACATGGCATGTTTAAAGGCAAACATGAGAATGTTACTTATTATATGCATTAAGTAGTTGGTGGTTAATGTTGGCTCCGTTGTATATTTTTGTTGTAGAGTGGAACATAAGGAAGGAACGGAACGATTGTATACGCATTTAAGATTGTGTGTTGGTATTGAGACTACAAGGTATGTAAGGTTCCCCTTTTCGTATCCTTCTACAACATATTGTTCCTATTGACATTGGGCTTGTTTCAATTCCGAGAGGCTTGAAGTACATCAATTCAGGGTGACGTATATTGTTATTCATATGTACCCTATTCTTAGATGAAGTATGATTCACTTATCCCTTGTTCATTGATTGAAGTCCCTAAGATGTCATAACGTGGTAATTTCTTAAAAGAACTATCCCAAGAGAGTAAGATGCTAGAGAATCTATTTAATCTTGAGGAGTATTTCCTAATCATGTCTTGTTCCAAAGTCTTATAATTTTGTAATTATGTTTGTATCAATCTCTCACAAGTGAACATATCAATCTCTCAAAAGTTAAGGAAGAAAGTAATGAGAACCGGGATGACTCAAAGGGGCACATAAGCCTAGTTCGAGCGGACCCTAATACTACCCACAATAAAGTGGATGCCCACAATAAAGTGGATGACTACCCACAATAAAGTGGATGCCCACCAAGAGTGGATGACTACCCACAATAAAGTGTATGCCCACCAAGAGTGGATGACTACCCACAATAAAGTGGATGCCCACCAAGAGTGGATGACTACCCACAACAAAGTGGATGCCCACCAAGAGTGGATGACTACCCACAATAAAGTGGATGCCCACCAAAAGGTGGATGATCATAATAACCCACCAATAAGGTGAACGACTAATAAAGATGACGAAGGTAAGTAAGGAATATAATAAATGTAAGGCACACGATTTCACATTTAGAACGAGTGTTTATCCGCATTGATTAATTTCTCTTCTATGGTTTCCCTTATTGTCATTATGTTTAATGAAGTTTCATAAGAGCCTTACATACTCAGTACATTCTTCGTACTGACCCCTCTTGGGGGCAATTACTTTATTTGCTGCAGGCACAGGTAAACCTCCACTGTAGGCTACGAGTTATCTGCGGATCATTGGTGAGCTCCAGTTGGTTCGGGGCTTTCCGAGTCATGTGTACATTTATGTTGGTTTTGTAAATGTTATATACAGCGGGGACTTGTCCCGATCCTAGGATGGTTATGCTTATGTATTTGTTAGAGGCTTTGTAGACGGGTGTGGGTATATGTATGTAAGGGATGAATGTCCATTTTGACTTGATGGCCCTAACGGCCCAGTTTCATGTACTTATATGTCTCACATGTTCCATGATTTCCGCGAGTAGTATCTTTATATCCTTATGTGACAATTGTATTTCTTATGGCATGCATATGTACGAACATAAGCAAAGATTGGTTCTCTCGGGCCTTATCGGCTTCGAGTGCCAATCACGCCTCGTGGGGACTCAGGGTCGTGACATACCGTGATTATGATATTGTTGTTCTCTGAGTTCTGGTTCGAGTCAGACAGATATGATATATATGTGGCCTATTGTTATTACCCACTGCTTCCGGTTTGACTTCGGCGTCTGGCCTCTTGTTATTACCCATTGGTGCCGGTTCAAGCCCGGTGCACTCTTGTTGGTTATTGTGGTTACTGGTTACTGATAGAGCTTTGAGACACTGGTGACTATGCATTTACTATTTTTGTGTGTTCCGCCGATTTATGGGGGCCAGACTGGGTTATTGTTTTCTTCCGTGTGCCTATCGGGTTTATGGGGGCCCAGAAAGGTTATGTTTGACTTGTGTGTTTACATACGCATTTCTTTACTCAATTATTCGGTATGTCATTTATTTATTTCCTAAGCATATCTACACGCCTCAGCAGTTACTTATGTATTTATTTCTTATACCCCGGACTTAGCATGCACCTCGCATTTTAGCTTGCTTACATTACTTTGAGCTCAGTCGGCCGATGATGCCTACTGAGTACCCGTTGCCCCGGTACTCATACTGCACTTCTGCATCTTTTTCCTCGATGCAGATCCGGGCACTAGTCGACGGTTTTGACGTGACTCTCTTCTCAGCACTGACTCCGGAGCAGGGTGAGCTTACTGACGTCCGAGGCAGATCCTACTCCATCTTCTACTGTATAGTCCTTTTCTCTCGAGACTGTTGTACTTGTTATATATATTTGGTTTATGTCTTGTTTTCTGGACACGTCTAGTTGTGACTCTTGTACCGACCTCACCAGGTCTTGGGAGGGGTTCTTGTCTATATATATATTGTCCTCTTCCTTCTCAGTCTCGGTATGGGTTTATTTTGGTTCTATTTGTCTTTATATTTCTAGTATGTTTATGAGTATGATTACTTCCATCTCATCTCTGTTTTCTGAGATTCCGCCCGTTAGCCTATCGCTTGTCGCTTCGGGCTAGGGTTTGGCTTGCCTATTAGTGGGTTACGGTAGGCGCCATCATGACTCAAATATTGGTTGTGACAAAAAGAAAATGTCATTTTGAAGTTTTATCAACAATTTGCTTGTGTATGTGTCGATCTGAATGAATTTGATACATGTATATGAGATTTATGTGAATTTACAGGAATATGAGAAGGAAAGGGAAGGCAAAAAGATTTGTAACTTATTTAAAATTATAATGAATAATTAGTGAAAGTCAATCAATAGATAATAGATATGATTAAAATTTCTTAAAATTAAGAATTGTCTTTGGGTTTTTATTATTGAACACACACACACATAATTTATTTATTTTATGAGTTTGAGTGTAAATTTTTAATTTCCTAGAAGAAAAAGATCCTACCTTTATAATGAGCAAAGAAAGGTTAAAGATATTAAGAAATGTTTTGTGCTCATAAACCGACATATTAATAAATTTGAGGGTTATGAATTTGAAAGGCTTGGAAGTTATGGATACTATTAATTACTAAGAAGTTATGAAGATTAAGGGAGGTGAGTTATGGAGATGAGAATGTGTGAGTTAAAGCCATAAACTTTAATGGATATTATTAGAAATAGATGTTATAAAAATAAAGTAGTGCAAGTTATGAAGATGACTTTTTAAATAACATAATTAAGAAAAATAAAAAATGCTTTAAAGCAAATTATTATGTTATTATTATATAGTGAAATGGCGAGAGAAATGTTACAAAAATGAGAAAAAAGATAAACGCAAATGGAGGCCATAGAGAGGTGCCACATCACCTCTTTTACCTTCTCCTTTATTATTATAATAGTTTTTGGGAACGTGCGTTGCACGTTTGTCCCTTATTATTATTAGGAAAAAGGCTCAAATATGTCATATAACTATTAGAAATGGCTTATCTATGCCATCCATTATAAGTTTGGCTCATCTATGTTATCGCCTATAAAAGTTTGGCTCATCTATGTCACTGCCGTTACAGAAAGGTTCATTCGTGCCATTATTTTACAACGGTGGTTTTGTAAAATCATTTTTGCCACATGCACTCTTATTAGAGGTCCACGTCACCAAATTTAAATCAACCAATATTATTTAAAAATCAAAATTAAAAATCGGCCCCATTAAAATAAAATTTGATCCACACAGTTAAAATGAAAATTTGACTCATTAAAAATAAAAATCGTACTCATTAACAATAAAAATCGGACTCACTAATTGGGTTGTGTTTTATTTTAATGAATTCGGTTTCTTAAATTGTTTTAAGTAATATTGGTTGATTTAAATTTGGTGACGTGGACTTCTAATAAGAGGTCATTTCACAAAAAATAGTTTTACAAAATCACTGTTGTAAAATAATGGCACGAATGAACCTTTATGTAACGGTAGTGGCATAGATGAGCCAAATTTTATAGGCGATGGCATAGATGAGCCAAACTTATAACGGATGACATAGATGAGCCATTTCTAATAGTTCAATGACATATTTGAGCCTTTGCCCTTATTATTATAAGATTTTTATATATTTAAAAATTTGAGTTGTAAAATAGAAAATATTGAAATTAACAATATCAATTTTACCATTTACATTTTATTCATTAAATAAAATTCATAAAAGCAAAATATTGCATTTGCCATCAAACAAAAAATATGTGAAGCTAATTAAGAAAGTATAGTCTCTCATAGTATGAAAATGTCAATTAATGAATTGCTGCCTGAACAATTAATAAATGACATGCAACTAATGACTTTTAACGAAATTACCAAAAATATGCAATTTACTTTGTCAAATTCTCACAATTTATATTTTAAAAAAAAATTGTGTTTGAAGAACAAAATAATCACTTAACTTCTAAGGGATCTTTCTGTTAGGCACTTTGCGCTTGCATTTGTCAATAAATATATAATTTTTTAAGAAGCACATATATACTAAAGGGAAAAGGCTCAAATATGCCATCGAACTATTGAAAATGACTCATTTATGCCATCCATTAAAAGTTTGGCTCATTTATGTCATCGCCGTTACAAAAAAGGCTCATTCATGCCATTTTTTTTAACGGTGGTTTTTTAAAAAGGAAAAAGGCTCAAATATGTCATCGAACTATTGGAAATGACTCATTTATGCCATCCGTTAAAAGTTTGGCTCATTTATGCCATCGCCGTTAAAAAAAAGGCTCATTCATGCTATTTTTTTTAACAGTCCGGTTTGATGGTTTTTTGCAAAATCATTTTGTACACGTGGCCAACAATAATTCGTCCACATCATTAATTAAAGGAAAAAGACTCAAATATGCCATCAAACTTTGAAAAAAGGTTCATCTATGTCATCCGTTAAAAGTTTGGCTCATTCATGCCATTTTTTTTAACAGTCCAATTTGGGGTTTTTTGCAAAACCATTTTGTACATGTGGCCAACAATAATTCTTCCACATCATTAATTAAATCAACCAAAGAAATTTTAAAATTCCTAATAAGAAAATATCGATTTCTCCGGTCAAAATATTTCTATGCATTTTGTAACTCCTTTATAGGCACTGTAAAGAGTTCATCCATTTTCAATTTCTTCGGAATCGCCGAACACAATTCTGCAAATCTCAAGACCAATTCAAGCCCGAAACAGACATCAACTATTTCAAACAACGAATCAATTAGTTACCGAAACACAATTTTTTAAATTCTTAAAAAATTGTACTTGAAGTAAAAATCAGAAAAATTCTATAATCGGTGAATTTTTTGTAACGGCGATGGCATAAATGAGCCAAACTTTTAACAGATGGGATAAATGAGTCATTTCCAATAGTTCGATGACATATTTGAGCCTTTTCCCTTTTTAAAAAACCACCGTTAAAAAAATGGCATGAATGAGCCTTTTTTGTAACGGCAATGGTATAAATGAGCCAAACTTTTAACGGATGGCATAAATGAGCCATTTTCAATAGTTCGATGGCATATTTGAGCCTTTTCCCTATACTAAATAATATGTTGAATTATAAAATATAAGCTAGAAAGAAATTCATGTTGTAATCTCTAACTTTGCTTCCACTTGCAAAATTTAACTGATCTATTCAATTTTTCCAATATTGTGTTTAGAATTATGAAAGAGATATATTGCGAAGAAACATTCATTTGTGATACCAAAGCATGATAAAGTATTGTGCTCCAATAAAAACACCTCATACATAACTTGACAGCTACTCATTAAGACTTGTCAAAATACATATATTCCTTGGGTTCTTGCTTTCTTGAGAGCCTCTTGAGAGCCCGTGATTACAAATAAATTATTAGTTTGCAATTTGCATATATCTGCTTATAACAAAAAGTCAAATTATGCAGCCTAACTCCTGAAGTCTCAAATTCTTAATAATTTACATAATTTTCAACCACAAATTAGTCATATATTTCGTGATAATGAAGTATTAAATATGAAAAAAAAAAAAAAACCTGCAAATAACCTGCATGTCTCAATAAAAGAAGATTGAATATTTGCGTTCCAATAAATCACTCAAGAAATTAAGGCATTAAGATATTTTGGGTATTCATAAAGAGATCAAGATCTCGAATATATCAAAATTATTGGGTATTTACAAAAAGATTAAGACATCAAAAGTTGTCTTTCTTAAAGCCGAAGCGATCAAGATCAGACGCTTTTCCTCAAGATCAACTCGAAATATCGAAGTGTTGTCCGACGTTCTTGGCGATCAAGTACATCTCAAAGAGGTTTGCATTATCCTACATTCAAGAAATACTCTACTAATGACCCTCCTTGAATCACAGAGAAAATTTAAGAGAAGAATCAAGGAAACTCATAAAATTGTACCACAATCTTGATAAATAAAATCACTTTTTTATATTTATTTTTTTACAAAAAAATCAAAATCAAAAGATCTAATATTTCAGAATCTTAGCCATTGTTTCTCCCACTGTAAAGCTTTCTTACTCTTCCTATATATACATATAATTTAGTTAACTTAACAGCAACTGAAGGGGCTAACATATTGTAACAATAGTCTTTTGGTTTGCTTTCAGCTTTAGATTGTTAAACACGAGTGGTCATTGTTCTAGGTACATGAATTTTAGAAGTAGTATCATAATGACAGCTAATGAAGAGACTCAAAGATAATTATTATAGTGATAATTACTATTATTAATTCTAAATTATTATAGTGATCATTATATTAGTCTTAAGGTATATTTACATTTTGGTACAAAAATATTGTAGGTGTAGTATTTAAATGAAGGTCAAAATAATCGTTCAATATTTGATGGACATTTTGGTAATTCAACTTTTTCAACTCTTTCGTTCCCACTTTTAGAATAGTAGAGATATTGATTGATTTATGTAAAAAGACATCAAATACACCCTAAACTTGTGCCTAAAAGTCGATTACACACTCAAACTATTGAGGCGACCTATTACACACCTATACTACTTAAAAGTGAATTTATTTCCACCCTAACATACATATAACCAGTCACACAATGGGAGGTGTATTATGCTCGCGCCACATCATCGCCACATCATTGCCATGTCATAATAGTTAATAAATTTACTTTTAAGTAGTATAGGTGTGTAACAGGTCGTCATAATAGTTTGAGTGTGTAATCGACTTTTCGGTACAAGTTTAGGGTATATTTGATGTCTTTTTCGTTTAATTTATAGGTTATTTTTCTTGTACTGCTTCTGCCATTTCTAATTCTATCATTAACTATCTCAATTACTTTTAGGACCGAAATAATCAGGTGTCATGCGTAAGCTAGCAAAACAAACTTCGGAAGACGCCACATAAGAAGACATGCGAGAAATACATCTAAAAAACTACAATAATTTACGTGGTTCGGCAATTGACCTACATCTACAAAAGGAGATGAACAATCCACTATATAAAAGAGAATACAGAATGTCGAGAGAGACAACGTCACACAATTCACTCAGAATAAAAAGAGGTTCACACAAGTGACACCGCAACACTTGTGTGTCACAAAGTCTCCCCCCAAACAATACTCTCAAAGCCCTTATGACTACATTGAGGATGCTACCAAGCTAGAAGAAAGGAGTCTCTATTTATAGAGTCTATAACCTTTTTCCTACAAGAATAAGGATTAGCCAAATATGGAGAATTCATGTTTTCCTTTTTCTGAAGGAAAAACCCAATTATGGTAAGAAAATCAGAACAAATACCAATAATTCTCCCCCTTGGCCTGAATTTCTGACAAAATAAATTTGCTCCGCATTCTTCACGTAGTCTTCAACAAGTTCAATCTCCATCTCCAAAATCTCTTCCATTAAATCTTTATCTCTACATAGAGTAACACTCTAATAAAATTTCTCAACCCAAAATCTTCATTATCGTCAAATAGGTTGCAACTAGAACTGAACCAGCCACGATGAACTCCCGTTTTAACCTCACTCTAATACCACTTTTTAGGACCGAAATAATCAGGTGTCATGTGTAAACTAGCAAAACAAACCTCGGAAGACGCCACATAAGAAGACATGCGAGAAATACATCTAAAAAGACACAATAATTTAACATGGTTCGGTCAATCGACCTACATCCACAAAAGGAGATGGACAATCCACTATATAAAAGAGAATACAGAATGTCGAGAGAGACAACCTCACACAATTCACTCAGAATAAAAAGAGGTTCACACAAGTGACACCGCAACACGTGTTTCACAAAGTCTCCCCCCAAACAATACTCTCAAAGCCCTTATGACTACATTGAGGATGCTACCAAGCTAGAAGAAAGGAGCCTCTATTTATAGAGTCTATAACCTTTTCCTACAAGAATAAGGATTAGCCAGATATGGAGAATTCATGTTTTCCTTTTTCTGAAGGGAAAACCCAATCATGGTAAGAAAATCAGGGCAAATACCAACAGGTATGAGTCATGGCTGAACTAGCCATAAAATAGTGAAGCAACAGGAGTGTTAAGAGAAAAAAATGTGAAGGCTAATTTCTCCGTAATTGCATCAATGAGTAAGAATATAGTAACTTGTGGTTTTTTAAGGCTTTAAATAACTGTAAAATCAGTAGGAACATAACTTTTGAAATATCTTTTTTTGGAGACTTTTATTTCAAATCCTTTCTTCATTCATTCTGTCATATCAATTCTAATATCAACAAAGCAACCAAGTCTTCCACGTCTCAGTCATAGATATAAATATGGTGGCCAAAATTTCCTCTGATCTATGCAAGTCAAACAAGTACTCTTGCTTTGTTTTCTCTAAAACTGTGTGATGAACAGTTGTGCTACATTTATTAACTTACAAAATACACTAGCTACTATTGAAGACGGTAAATTTTTGCTAGAATCTATTACGGCTTCTAATGTCCACATATGGAGGGAGGGTGAACAAGGGTACTGCCTTAAAATCCTAGCAAATAAAGGTGACAAGCATGCAAGAATATGATAATCTGGGAAGCTGCTCTGAAAAAAATGAAATTTCTTCTCATGGATAGCAAGATTTTAAGTAATTTATTTGGTTTTTTCCAATGCACCAAAAAAGAACAACATGTTTATAACTCCATAGTCCATATTGAATCCACAAGAGTGCTAAGTGATGCAAAGAGGTGAAAGCTTTCCCCGTAAGTGCATATATTAGCAAGTAGTAACAATAAGTGTAAGGCTGCGTACAATACACCCTTGTGGTGGATCCTTCTCCGGACCCTGCGCATAATGGGAGCTTTAGTGCACTGGACTGCCCCTTTTAGTAACAATAGGGATTTTGAAATTGTAGGGCTCCCACAGACACTCTGATATGATGTGATATTGTTCGTTTTGGGCCAAGCCCTCACGGTTTTCCCTCAAAGGTCTCATACTATTAAGAGATCCTACACCTTATACGTAGTTTTCCAATCTTTTCAATTACCAATGTGAGACTTTTGTTCGCTCACCCAACAATCTCTCCCGCGAACATAGTTCTATGTGGCCCATCACCATGATGCACGGGTCAATTTTTGAGATTCACAGTGTGCCACGCACATTGTCTGTGTATTTTATGGAAACCGAAGCCCGCAACTAGCTTCTTCTTGTGTGTGCATCTTCAAACTCGTAAGGGTAAAAAACTGAGCCCTGCATGCCACAAGTCCTCCACATCCCCATACTCATCCCCCGAACTTGGGTTTGATATCAATTGTTGGGGTTAACCAGCCCAAAGATACTCTGACATGGTGTGATATTGTCGGCTTTTCTAAACCCGCACGATTTTCCCTTAAAGGTCTCACACGATCAATAGATTCTACACCTTATATATAGCTTTACAGTCTTTTCAACTATCAATGTGAGACTTTTATTCACAGACCCAACATAGACTTTAAATAGTGATGAGATTTCTTTTTGGATTCAATTGAACCAACAGCTTTTGCTCAAGAAGTATATTTGTACTTAAAAAATTCATTAAGTATTTATGAAAATTAATTATAGAATCCAGTTACTACTCCTTGAAGTCATCATTCTCCATGTTTTGGCCTCCGTGATTTTTAGAATATCTTTTAAGGAGGCTTTTCTTTTCAATTCATTCTGTCATCTCAATATATTAACACGTCTTCAGTTACTTGTTACCCAACTTGCCTTAATTTCTCATGTGCGAATTTTCCAAGTATTAGAGAAATTTTCCAGGTTATATGCCCTAAAAACTTGACAAACCAGAGAAAACCAAAAATCAACCGAGTGTCTTGCATATGGACCCCAAAGACATGACTTTTGAAGACCAAAAATCAACAAAGTCTTGCATATCTGATCCATAACATTCATTGATCTCAACTACACTAAAGAATTATGCAACTCAATTTGCAAGCTAACCTTGGTCCCATCTTACATTGGGTCGGAGCTAGCCGGATGGGAGTAACGAGTGTAAATAGACCATTTTTTTAGGGATAATTATGCAAAATGTCCATTGAGTTAAATTTCTTACACAAAAAATAACCCACTTTTTGTTTGTTACTTAAAATAGCCCGTCGGCCATTGTTATTGCAAGAAATGCCCAGTCGGCCAAATTATTTTCAAAGTAAATTACACGTCGGCCAAATTGTTACTTGATCAGTTTGACAAGTAGATAACTGCTTATTAGTTTAGTGTAAATATGCTTTTCTTGGTATAAAATTATTCTACTGACACTATCCTATAGAGTAATAATCTCCTTGAAATAATAACAATAATACATCCAGAGGGTTCACTTTGTGTGTTTTCATACCTAGTCCAGTCAAACCTCTCTATAGTGACCGCGTTTGTCCGAAAATTTTATGGCTGCTATAGAGAGGTGTTGTTATATAGGTATACTGTCAAAGGGGAATTGTATTGATATGGAGAACCATAATCACATACATTTGGATAGGAGTTCATCACAGAACAAAAGCAAAATAAAGGAGGGAGGTTCCAGAAATAACTACAAAGCAACTAAGAAACAAAAGACAACGTCATAACATGAGCCCTAATAGATTATGTTCCTCTTCTGTATAAAGACATCTTCCCGGGGTCCCAAATGTAATTTGACATCTTTACAAATGGGCCCTCCATTTTGGTTAAATTCATAACAATTCTCCCGCCCTCAATAAGAACCTTGTCCTCAAAGTTCGAGTATAGTCGTACAGAGACCACGGTGTTGTTATGTTCCTCTTTGTTAGTGTTAGCAACCCAAAGTAAATCTTCAAAAGCTTCATTAGCCAAAGCAACTTCCAATGCTGAACCTTCATTTTGCTTTTCAAACCAGAGGATGCATCCATATCCAACAAGATAAACACCAAAGAGTTCCTTGGAAAGTGAGGATGGCAGAACCAAAAGGCAAACATTAAACATCTGATGGAGCTTCGAGTTGAGACCATTGTTACTTGTTGGATCCAACCCCTCTAAAGCATTCTGTATTGGTGGCATTAGCACATGTAGGATCTCTGCAATCCAAGAAGCACTCGAAGGGATAGCCACTTTCAAAACCAACTTACTAGAAATCCAAACGAAAGCATCATTTAAAAGGAATGAGAGCTGCACCCATGTTTTCTCCAGATAAGAAAGTGCATTGTGCGACCAGTTATATGTGTACATAAATGATGACAAATGATTCCAGGTTCTGGGGTAATTCTCCATATAAATATCTGCTCTGCTTAAATGAAATTCATACTGAGAAACATGGCAATGTGCGTGATGGGTCAAGACATCTTTACTACTGATCATCTCCTATAAAGAGAACATTGGATCACTGGACTTGGCTGTTTTACCAAAAATTTCAAATGCATCAGTGCCTACATCTTTCATCACAATGTCACCAAGTTGCTCCCGTCCCAGTATAGCAATTAACTCATATGTAGCAGGCATACTAATATTTGTACACATGGTCAGGTTTTAAGTATACCAGGATCAAATGGATGAATTGAAAACTTGATATAAACAACAAAATCTGTCAAGGAATGAGAAAAGGTTGCACCTCTAGCCAAGTCCTTCCAGCACCCAACACAAAACCAGGTTGCAGCCAAGTCCTTCCAGCACCCAATACAAAACCAACTTCCAATGGCGTACATTCATTGCAAAATTCATGTATCTGTTTGGTGAATAGCACAATATTTGATTTAATCCCTTGCACAACCATATCAACATGTAGCACTGTAACTTTTAAAATCTCATTTTCCACACAGCATGCCACAATATATGCTCCATATGTCACTCGGATAGAGAGACGAGGTAGGTTTTTTACAGCTGCTAACATTTGAAGTATCGTGTCAAGAAGTTTCCTCCACTTTTTCACTGAATCGAGTCCTGTATACCTCTCCCAATACTTGAAAAATTCTGTTGGGCCAATGCTTGACAAGAATTCGCCATTAGGTACATAAACCATCCATGAGTCATAATTTGCACAAGAAATTGACTCGATCAATGCATCTCGAACCTGTGCTAATGAAGTTACTGGAGGACCTTTTGAGCAAGTAAAATGATTTGTGGACAATTGTTCCGTTTCTTGCATACATCCTATAATCCCAGTTTTGCAGATGCTAGGATACGTATTGAAGTTCTTCTTGGCAGTTAGCAAGCCAAGCACCACAAACCAAGTGCTATAAGTCAAGCAAATCGCACATGAGCCATACCAGGAGGCAGGCTGTATGAATCTTTTCGTTGAAGGCAGCATACACTTGACTTTGGTAAGCGAATATATTAAGGGAAGGTGCAAGTTCTTCTACCGTTGTCGCACCTATGGAAGCTTGGTGTCCTGGAAAATTTTCCCTACGTGATTGAGTGCCAAACTGACCACAATACGTGCACTTGAACACACTATGATAATCCAAAGGAGCCAAAAAGCTAGAAGGATATATATCAACGTGACCCATAACCTGCACAAATTTAGAATTGCTAACAGCTGCTGGCAAAATCTTGGCAAGAAAATATGGTTCAGGTGCATAGAAACTGGTGAGGACCACTCCAAATCCTAGCAAGACCGATTCCCATGTCGCTGGAAACAACCATAATGGCGTGTGTACTTTCTCAATCCACTCAAATGTAGAGAAGTATGGCATCTTCATACCCTTCCCTTTTGACACTCCACCAAGGCATATTTGGAGAAGATCGAATCCACACAGATGGACACATTCCTAATATGTGAGAAAGCCCATGAGATATAGCAAACGAATGCGACAAGGAATAACTAACCTGCCCAGTATCCACCCACTTGCTGTTGTGTAATCCAGAAGTATATTGAAGTGAATCAATAACTCTATTAGGACCACGAAATTCTGCAAAAATGTCCCTCTCCGGCATTATATTGAACACCTTGCGGACGAACTCCATGTCAAGCCCCACATTTGGTACTAGAATTCCATATTCAACCCGTTGGGGACATTCATCAAACACCTTGTCCTTGCCTGGTTTTCCATCGGCTAAATCAGATTCTGTTGCGAACGGGAAAATAAACTCAAGATTGTTTCTCTGGGAATTTACATCAAACGCTTGGCCTGTTAGAACCCTTGCTCGATCTCCAAACTGAATTACCAATATCTCACCAAGCATATGATACTTAACATTCCATAGACGACTATTATCAAACACCAGTGCTACACCCTCGAATATAAGTTCATTTTCTGAACCAGGATCAAATGGGAAATGTAGTAACATATGTGGGGCAGTCACATTTTTAGACATCATCCCATACCTATGCAGTCCATTAGATGCAGACATTTGATCGAACAGATTGTATGCATCTCTAGGTCAATCAGAATGTATACGAAATTCCACCCGACCATGGAAGGAAACAATACCCAAATTAGGTTCTCGAAAGCAAGTTTGGCAGCCTGAATCAAATTTCACGTATGTGACAATAGGAGAAACAGGCAGAACTTTGAAACCCTCTAGTTCTGGCAATATATCCCCAACTTTAATAATAAGAGATTGTGGATCAAGAGCTATTGAGGGTTCATCAACTAAATCAAAGTCCATTTCATTGACACAGACTAACGCGACGCTGTCCGGTTCATCATCCACCGTGGCCTCCTCTGTCATTGTCTCTACCAAAGTTGTGGAGTCCGATTGCATCTCTTGAAGCACTGACCCCATGTGACCAAAAGTAGAGAGCATACGAGAGTTTCTTTCTTGCATCTCTATCACTAAATCCTGTATGGTTTTGATGGAAGTGGAGATTTTCTCCAAAACTGCAGGTTGAAAAGTGGGGCTCGGTGGCGGAGGTGCAGGAGGTAGAAAGGAAGTGGATACCCATTTGATAGAGGAAGGACAATTTAACAAGATTGGTCCATTTATTTTTCTCCCAGCCCACCCACCTCATGCCCAAATGCCCCCAATACAAGCGTCGCCAATGCCGACAACATCAACGGTTCAAAGACTATTGTCCAGTTCAATCTGGTTACTCAACTCCCCATCAAACTTGCTAGTAGCCATAACTTTTCGTTGTGGAAGGCTCAAGTGTCCATGCTTATGCGTGGACACAACCTCTTTGTTCATCTTGATGGTTCGATACCATCCCCCTCCAAAACTATATCTGAAAACAACCTAGAAGTACCCAATCCTGATTATGTTTCTTGGTTTCGACAAGATCAGCTTATACAAAATGCTATCTTGGCAACTGTGGATGCGACTATTGGCAGTACAGTCGCTTCTCTTACAACTGCAAAAGTTGCTTGGGATGCCTTGCAAACTGCTTATGCAAATAAATCTCAAACTCGTATCTTTAGTCTTAGAGACCGTCTAGCCCGTCTTTCCAAAGACTCTCGTCCTGTTGCAGATTATCTCCATCAAGTTCGATCCCTTTGTGATGAACTTGCCACTGCTGGGTCCCCTGTATTCAATGAAGAATTGATTGTCAAGATTCTCACTGGCCTTGGATATGAATTTTGAGAACTTTCTGCCGCTATTCGTGCTCTAGATTCGACAATCCCCTATGAAGAACTATACGAAAAGCTCCTTGATCATGAGCTTTTCCTTCAGCATGAGGAAACCAAAAAGACACCATTTTGCTCCAATCACTGCCAACATTGCTCAAAGGACTACTTCCACTCCAACACGCCAGGGTTCTACCAATAGCCAAAACAATAATCGATGATCAAATGCGCCAAATCAGCAAAATCATAATCAGTCTTGGCGTAACAATAAGCAACCTAGGCGCAACAATCAATAACAACAGTCTTCCAACAACAACGTCTACTATCAACTCTGTGATGGTAGAGGTCATACTGCTCGTGTAAGCAGGACACACTCTCACAATCATCTTCAAGCGTGTGCTAATTATGCTGCACACCTCCAGAATTAGTCAGCTTCGTGGATCGTTGACAATGGTGCCACCCACCATATTGCCTCAGACACACAGAGTCTAACCACTACGCAAGACTACCACGGCTTGGAGGAGATCATCATGGGTAATGGTAATACCATTCCAATCTCTCATACTAGTAATGTGAACTTCAATGCATCAAATCACCAATTCCATCTTCAACATATCCTTTGCTCTCCAGCTATTAAAAACAACCAAATCTCTGTTTCTAAATTTTGTCAATATAATAACTCCTTTATTGAATTTTTTCCTTTCTCTTATCTTGTGAAGGATCTGACTATGGGGGCGCCATTGGTTCGCGGATGGAGTAAAAACGGGTTGTATGAGTGGCCATCGGGGGATACTGATGGTCCACCAAAATGCAATGTCGTTGTTTCATACAACTTGTGGCATCAACGATTAGGCCACCCTAATCGTCAAGATCTAAATAAATTTTTGCATGATTTTTCCATTCCAGTTGTTGGTTCCAAAACTAGTACTGTTTGTAATTCATGTTATTCTAATAAAAGCCACAGGATGCCTATTTCATAAAGTTCTTTGCACAGTGCCAATCCATTAAATTTAATTTACAGTGACTTGTGGGGGCCGTCTCCTGTTGTATCGATTGACCAAAAACGGTACTATATTTTATTTGTTGATCAATTTTCAAGATATATGTGGTTGTTCACACTCAAAGTTAAAGCAGAAGTTCTGGAAATCTTCCAAACTTTACATCCCATGCTTGAAAGACATTTTAACACAAAAGTTTTATCCTTTTACACTGATAGTGGTGGTGAATTTCAAAGGTTAGATTCCTATCTAAAAACACATGGAATTGAACACTTAGTGTCCCTCCGGCTCCCATACACACCACAAAGGGTAGCCTTAGTTGAACATGTCATCAAGATAGCCCGCACATTATTACACCAAACATCCTTACCTTCAACGTTTTGGAGTTATGCCTGTCATCAAGCTGTTTATTTGATCAATAGGATGACTACACCCAATCTACAAACTAAATCACCTTTTGAAATCCTATTTCAGGCTATGCCTGATTATAATTCCATCAAAGTTTTCGGATGCTTATGCTACCCATGGCTAAAATCGTATTCCAGTAATAAATTGGAACCTCGATCCACACCATGTGTTTATATAGGATTTTCTAATAAATATTATAGCCATCAGTGTTTTGATCCAGTTAACTCCAAATTATATTTATCCAGGGATATAATCTTTTTGGAAGACAATTTTCCTTTTCAAAATATTTTTTCCAGATTTAATAATAAACCTAATATTTCTTGGGATAATATTTCTGTTGAAAAACAATCCAAGGAGGATGCTAATTCAATTTCACATTCCTCCTATCAACTCCTCCCACCGGTGACTACGTTTCCCACGGTCCCTCAATGCCCGCAAGACATCTCCACCGCTCTAGATGGTGTCTCTCAACAATCAAGTAATATTCCTTCCCTTCACATCTCAACTTCCACTTCTTCACCCTCTACACAAGTTCCACAAAAATAGAGAACAACTTTTTTTTCTTCAGAACCTCAAACTTTGCCATCACCACTACTTATCACGTATTATAGACAAGGAAGACCACAAAATCAGTCCCAAATGGCTTCCTTTCCGCCTCAACCAGCATGATCTCCGCCTATTCAACCTGACCATCAACCCAACCCCGGCCAAACCAGCCAGCCACCAAAGTTCACCCAATGACCACCCGATCACAGACTACTAGCCTTAAACCTCATCAGTTTCTCACAACCACTACACTGTCTCCAAAAATCCCCATAACCCATAAGCAAGCCAAGCTAAATCCCAATGGAATTCAGCAATGCAAGCCAAATTTGATGCTCTTGTTCGCAACCATACTTGGGATTTAGTTCCATGTGACTCTCCCAAAAATGTGGTGGATTGTAAGTGGTTATTCTGAATTAAATATAAACCTGACGGTTCTATTGATAGGTACAAGGCTCGTTTGGTTGATAAGGGATTTACTCAGCGCTCGGGACTTGATATCATTCCACTTTCAGTCCAGTAGTCAAGACTGCTACTGTTGGTCTTGTCCTGACTATCGCCACTCACCTTGACTGGCTTGTTCATCAGCTGGATGTTAACAATGCCTTCTTGCAGCTGCAGGGTTGTGTAATTGAAGAAGTCTACATGCGACAGCCACCCTAATTTGAAAATTCTAGGAATCCTAGGCATGTATGCCATCTTCAGAAGGCAATTTATGGTCTCAAATAGGCTCCTCGTGCTTGGTACACCAAACTAAAAAATTATATCCTTACTTTAGGCTTTGTTAAATCACATTCTGATTCCTCGGTCTTCATTTTGCATAAGTTTGGGTTCACTATGTATATTTTAGTTTATGTGGATGATATATTAGTGACTGGTAGTCATAAACAAGGTGTTCGTTCTATCATTGAGGCTCTCTCCCGACGTTTTCCACTGAAGGACTTGGGGCCTCTTCATTACTTTCTTGGTGTTGAGGTGATTCGCCCTTCTGCTGGTCTCCTACTTTCTCAAGAGAAGTACACTATGGATCTCGTACATGAGGTAGCTATGGATAACTGCAAAGGTGTTTCCACGCCTATGTCATCTACTGCTGTTTTTGATCCCTCACCTGATGATCATTTAGTTGATGGTTTCTTATATCGGCACACTATTGGTAAGCTTCATTATCTTTTTTTCACTTATCCGGACATAGAGTTTGTGGTCAGCAAGTTGTCACAGGCTATGCATCTGCCGATTATGTCTCATTGGGTTGTTCTTAAATGAATTCTCCGCTATCTTCATTCAACTACTTCCTTTGGTGTACTCATTGCTAAGGAGAGTGATCGTAGACTGTTTGCGTACTCTGATTCAGACTGGGCAGGGGATCCTCAATATTGCACCTCCACCACAGGTTATGTTATCTATCTTGGCCGTTCTCCTATTTCATGGTCTTCAAAGAATCAACGTTCAGTTTCTCATTCTACAACGGAGGCAGAATATCGAGCAGTTGCTGCTACTGTTTATGAAACTAACTGGCTCACCCATCTTCTTCGGGAGCTTCGGTTCCCTCTGACTGTTGTTCTAAGAGTTCTCTGTGATAATATTAGCACCACTTATATTTGTGCCAATCCTGTTTTCCATAGCCGCATGAAGCATGTGGCCATCGACTTCCACTTTGTCCGTGAGTAGGTTGAGCGCAAACAGATTGAAGTTACACATTTACATGCTGCTGATCAAGTTGTTGATCTTCTAACAAAGCCTCTTCTCCGTGTACTTTTTAGTAAGCATTTTTCCATGTTGGGCATAGTAGACCTTAACACCAACTTGCGGGGGCGTAATAACGGCTTGCAGATTTCCCTTTAGGACTCTTGTTTTGTTTAGGACTCTTATTTTTTATTCAGCCTTTTTATATTAATTTTGTACTTATCAACTTTCATATCTCTAGGATTGTATTTTAGTAGGTCTCTCTGTTACCTAGATTTTCTCTAAGTTGTTATCTTTTCTCAGCTTTGTATGTAATACACTGGCTATAAAAGCCAATACAGTAAATCAATAAACTATCGGTTCATCTGCTACAAGTTCCTTTCTTTCTCTTTAGAAAGCGCCAATGTAACGAAGGGGAATTGTATTGATACGGAGAACCATAATCACATACATTTGGATAGGAGTTCATCACAAAACAAAATCAAAATAAAGAAGGGGGAGAGGTTCCAAAATTAACTACAAAGCAACTAAGAAATAAAAGACAACTTCATAACATGAGCCCTAATAGATTATGTTCCTCTTCTAAAGAAATCTTCCTAGGGTCCCAAATGTAATTTGACATCTTTACAAATGGGCCCTCCATTTTGGTTAAATTCATAACATATATACTGACATTTGACGTTCAGATCTCATTTAGATGTTATAAACAAAAGTATGCAAAATTAATAAGAACCTTAATATAAAAAAGGCAAACATTAGTAGTCTTTTCCTTATGAAGTTATGAAATAACTGATGTGGATCATTTAAATACAATTTTTTCCTTTAAAATAGATATTCGTACTTGAAATTTACTATGTGCATGACATTAATGATGCTTACCATAAATATTTTGGTATTTTATTTTGTACATTATATATTTCTTACAAAATATTAATAAATAATATTTGAATATGCTGTTATAGAGAGGTAATTTTACAAAGAGTGTACCGCTATAATTAACGTCATTGCTATTATAGATAGAATCTCATTATAAAGACGTAAAATATAACATAAAAATCAGTTCCGGAGAAAATCAAGCCGCTATAGTAAAATGCCATTATAACGGGGTAACGTTATAGAGAGTTTTGACTGTATAATCCATTAACAATAAAATATCTGAAGCCCATCTAATTCCCTTTCTTTTTTTCTTCTTCTTATATTAAGTATTAATAAAATATCTCCTCTTTTTTTCTTTCTAATTTTTTCTTTAAAAAAGAAACTATTTTTATTTTTTGTTGTGCTGTTTTTTTTTTTTTAAAAAATCATTGTTTAAAAATTTTTATTTGCTCTTTTTTAAAACCTTTTTTCTTTTCTAATTGTTTCACTTCTTTTATGGAAAAAATGAATATTTTTGTTGTTATATTATTTTTTGTTTATACTTTTATTTATCAAGGTGGGAACGTATGATAGTCAAATAAGTATCGATATGATACATTACATAATTATTTATATAATATCGATACACGATTATACATCATTTAGATAATGTCGATACATTACATACCTATTTATACAATATTGATACATGTTTATATACTATTTATATAATAATGATACAACTTATACACCATTTACACAATGTCGATATATTACATAACTATTTACACAATATCGATACACGTTTATACATATTTATACAATATCAATATATTACACATACACTACATAACTATTTGTACATCATATATACATGTTTATACATCATTTATACAATATCAATATATTACACATACACTACATAACTATTTGTACATCATATATACATGTTTATACATCATTTATACAATATTGATACACTATTTATACAATATCAGTATATTGCATATGCACATAACTATTTATACAATATCGATATATTACATATACATATAACTATTTATACAATATCGATACATTACATATACACTACATAACTATTTGTACATCATATATACATGTTTATACACCATTTATACAATATTGATACATGAAAAAATTGAACAAATTTTTTTTTTAAAAAAAAAATAGCGAAAAAGTTTTTTTTTTTATAAAAAATGCAGAAAAGAAAAAGTTTTTTTTTAAAAAAAATTAGCACTGGAAAAAAAAGAAAAAGAAAGAAATAAGCCATTTTAAGTAATAAACAAAAATTTGGCTATATTTGTTGTAAACTTTTTACTTTTTTGATATAAATGAAATTTTCCCTTTTTTTTTTTAATCAAATTATATATTTTCACTAAATCATATTAGTAGGACATAATTATATTTGGACCTATTCCCTTTAAATAATTTGTATCATCTCCATTCCACATTTTTTGCTCTATTGTTTTTCTTGTTTTTTAATTTTTGTAATGACCTGATTTGTGAAATTTTACTTTTATGTAATTCGACCATTTTTCTCTTCTCCGTAGTTGCTACATGTTGATTTTGGGCTGTGAGATGATTGACATGGTTCCCAATGCCTTCGGGAGGTTTTTGGGAGTGTTTGAGGTTTTTAGAGGCTTTAAAAGTCCTATAGTTGACTTCGATCAACATTTGATATTTTGAGTGCCGGATGGTGATTTGGACAGTTTCATTAGATCCGAAATGTTGAATTTGGGTTAGTACTAGGATTGGTTTAGGTTCGGAACCGTTATTTTGCATTTCGACCCTCCATTTGAAAACTAGTGAAATTTACCTTAAAGGGGTTTCGGGGGCTAATTTGTTAAAAATAATTCTTTTTTGAAAACAGACATTGCCATTTAGTCCGAAACATCAAAAATAGCCTAGTAGCATATAGGGTTTGTTCCATTGGGGTTCCGAACGAATCCCGAGGGTCTGTTCGGGGACATTTCACCACTTGAAAAATCTAATGGTGCAGCATTTTCTGGTGCATCAGGCCCTTCAACGTGATCGCGTTTCCACGTGTATCGATCGCGAGCCTCGATGACAACCTTTATCGCGATCGTGTGGTGGTGGTACCGCGGTCGTGATGGGTTAATCGGTGGACTGGATTGGGTTGACTCATCAAGATCGCTAGGCCCAACTATGCCACTGCGATGACCAACTTAATGGTCGGTCAACATTGAACCTCGCGATCGTGAGGTGGGATCAGCGATCGCGCGGTGCTGTTCACAGAACTGTATAAATACTTTAATTTCATGATTTATCTCCATTTTAAACCTCCAAACCTCGGGAAAGGTGATTTTTCTAGCGTTTCTTCATCATTTTCGTGTGGGTAACCTCTAAACTCATCTTTTCATTATTTCCTATTGATTATACCTTCGAAAACACCTTCTAACCTCGACTTTGAAATGGATTTTTGAGTTTTTGTCGGTAAAGCTTAAAAATAGTTTTTACTCGATTTGAACCTTATTTTTAACTTGTTTTCGTGTGGGTTTTCTACTGTAGATTTCAATAACCTTGCAGAGTGTATTTCTAAAAGAAATTTTTTATTTTACCCCTTTCGTTTTTCAACCCATTTTTGGAACTCATTTTGGACCCGACTTAAATATGATCACTATGGATATCATTAGCTTTATTCTTAATGTGTTGCTCGAGTAGGGGCTTCATATCCTCATTCATACATACACATTCATGAGATACTGGTACCATTGAGGAACCCTATTTTGAAAGGAAATGAGATATTTTTGTGAAAACCTTTATCTGTGAACACGAGATGGAGAAGTGGGTTGAGATTCTGAGATAATATAACAGTTGCGAACCCCCCCTTGGGTCCTATTTTGGGAGCAGTAAGGATCGATAGGTGTATACAGAAAGTACGATGATTTTTTATCAATTCACTTCATCATTCATTGCATCGCATTTGCATATGCATCTTCTATGTTCTTTTATGTGTTTTCTTGTCGTGTAATCAGATTTTATATACCTTTGTGAATACCTTCTTCCATTTTGACTTTGTATATATATTAGAACTGTTATTGGAGACGGTGTAGCTACCATTTGGGAACTTTTTTGTTTGCAGGTGACGTGCTCATAGTATTTATTTGCTTGTATTATTTTTTACTTTGCTCAGTCAGCCTATGATACCTACTAAGTATAAGTGGACCGTACTCACTACTACTGTGCCCTTTCGGTACAGATCCTAGCACGAGTACGACATGCGGAGGCTGATTTTCGTGCTGTCGAGTGGTGATTTTGATGTACTAGCCCGCTGTAGGATTTCAAAGTCGACTCCATACCTCCTCTTATCTATTTTGGTGTCTTTATTTATTTTTGGAGACAGATAATTGTATTTATCAGTATTAGGATGTTGTATTTAAATGCTCTTATACTTGTGACACTTCTTCTTGGGGTTTATGGTATTTTGTTTAGACTTCCATTTTATTATATACGTGTTGACCTGACTTCATTCTAGAAGTCTCATTTGTGTTGTTTTAATTGCGTTTTTGATTTTTCTTTCCATTTTGGGGAAATAACTTACTTATCAAGACAGGGTCTCGGTAAGTGCCATTATGACCTCAACTTTTGGGTAGTGACAAATTGGTATGAAAGCGCTAGGTTCACCAGTCTCGTAAGTGTATGAGCACGATGTCTAGTAGAGTCTCGCGTATCGGTACGTAGACGTTCGTATATATTTTTGAGAGTATATAAGATGTCTTTAGGAAAAAATTCTCTAATTTGATTCCTTGTCGTGCGGGTTGTTCATACCCAATGTTCTAAACTTGTATTTCATTCTTTTCTGCGCAGATGGTAAGGACTAGGTCCAGGGATGTTGAGCTAGCACCTGATATGGGAGCCCCGGCCTGAGGACAAGGCAGGGGTCGTGGCCGACCCAGAGGTAGAGGACGGGCACGAGGAGCTGCCCGAGCCAGAGGACGTGCTAGGGAGGCCTCTCCCAAGCCTGAGGTTGAGTGTGCTAGAGATGACTATCAGACAGGGGTGTGGGGCCAGCTCAG
This sequence comes from Capsicum rhomboideum, assembly GCA_031232105.1. Taxonomy (NCBI): domain Eukaryota; kingdom Viridiplantae; phylum Streptophyta; class Magnoliopsida; order Solanales; family Solanaceae; genus Capsicum; species Capsicum rhomboideum. The sequence continues at coordinate 134,600,915 of CP124709.1, read as the reverse complement.
GTTCCACAGAGTTCACTTGATACCCCAGTGCTTCAGGATTTGTTGATTCACTTTATGAGTCATTGGGAGGGTGTTCCTTTGAGTGTACCTGGTATTCCTCAGACTTTGAGTGATATTTCACCATCTGTACCGGTATCTGCTTATGGTATTCCTACTTTAGAGGTACAACCATCATCTATGGTACCCTCGCGTATGGATTCATTACCCGCCAGACTTACTATTCCTCTAATTCTTGGGGTACCGTGATGTCTTCTGATGATCAGAAGAGGTTTGAGAGGTTTATTCGCTTGGCTCCTCCAAAGTTCAGTAGAGCGATTGATGAGGACGCCTATGAGTATTTGATTGAATGCCAGGAGAAGTTACATAATCTTTGATCCCTTGAGTCTCACGGAGTTGCTTATACTACCTATCAGTTGACAGATGTAGCCAGGGATTGGTGGAGGTCACTATCCAGTTGTACACCTTTGGGTTCACCTGCTATGACTTGGGCCCAATTTTCTAAGGCTTTTCTGGAAAGGTTTGTGCCATATAGCTTAAGAGATCAGATGTGGGATGAGTTTGATCCCTTGGAGCAGGGATCCATGTCTATTGCTGAGTATAAGGCAGGCTTTCATGCCCTATCCAAGTATTCAACCACCACTATCTCCACTGAGTCAGAGAGGATTCGTAAGTTTGTAAAGGGGTTAGAGGGTCCTTATTAGTTGGCTACTGCCTAGATGGTTGTTTCAGGGGCTTCTTTTCAGAGCATTATTGAGCATGCGAAGTTGACCGAGTCTATTACCCAGGCTACTTAGGGAGGCACCAAGAAGGTGTGCCAATAGGGTGAGTTTAGTAGTTGCGCCTCCAGAGGCAGAGACTTCTCGAGTAGAGGTTCTCGTGGTTATCATGGTAGGCTGGTTCAGGACACTTTATAGGGATCAGGTGGTAGACCTTCAGGTTCTGAGACTTCAGGTAGCCAGGTATCAGGTCATGCTAGTGGAGGTTCTAACTTCAGTTCTTTGGGGTAGGTCAATCACCCTAGTTTGTCTATTCCCCCTCAGATTGAGTTAGGCCGTAGAGAATGTTATGCATGTGAAGAGGTTGGCCATTTGGCCAAGGATTATCCCCGACGTGTGTATGGACCTACTCAGCTGGGCTCTCAGCTTCAATTTTGTCCTACACCTATATCTGCAGTGAGAGGTAGAGGTGGTGCTAGAGGTGCGAGAAGCAGAGGTAGGGGAGCTGTGGTGGTGGTCGCGGGGTTGCTTAGTTAGGGAGTGAACATGGACAATTTTATGCTATACCCGGGAGACCCAAGGTAGAAGCCTCTGATACAGTTATTACAGGTATCATCCCAGTTTGTTACAGATCTGCTTTCGTGCTATTTTACCCTGGGTCTACATTCTCTTATGTGTCTACATATTTTGCTTCTGATTTTGATGCTCCCTATGAGCCCCTTGCTATGCCTCTTCATGTTTCTACTCCCGTAGGAGATTCTTTAGTGGTGGATCGAGTGTACCGATCTTGTGTAGTTACCTTTGCGGGGCATGAGACTTGGGTAGACTTGATTATCCTAGATATAGTTGATTTTGATATTATCTTGGGTATGGATTGGTTATCTCCTTATCATGCTATTTTGGACTGTTATGACAAGATCGTGACCTTAGCTACTCTGGGTGTGCCAAGGTTATCTTGGAATGGTATGCTTAATTCAGGTCTGAAGGAAGTTACATCCTTTCTACGTGCTCGTCGCATGGTAGAAAAAGGGTGCTTGTATTATTTGGCTTATGTCAGTGTACTAGTGTTGCCTCACCGCCACCTTTAGATTCTGTTCGGGTCATTCGGGAGTTCCAAGATGTGTTTGATGTCGCCCAAAATATACCTTCAGAAAAGTATAATGCAATCGCTGTATCAAATATAGAACCCAACTAGGTTGGGATCGATCCCACATGGAATAAGACGAAATTAGGTTGAGTTCTTGTCCGAGTAATTGGAAAATAAGTAAAAAGGGGGGATTATTTGTAAACAAGTAGTAATAGTAACAAATGTTGATTCTTTGAATTTGTCTTCGCTATGAGAAATACACTAGGACTGTGATCCCTAATAATTCCTTAACTCTACTGGTTACTTGTGCTGGCAAAACTGTCCCGCCATGCTGTATACAAAATCTAACAAGATATGCTCATCTAATTGTCTCTTGAACTTGATTAGACGAATTTCATTCTTCTCCTCTCAGTCTTCGAGTGTCGCATTACTAACCCTTGTTCTTGATCTCAGATTAACTATCCCTGTTACGGCTCAAGTTATTAGATAAAGGTTGATAGTTTTAAATATCTGTTGTTATTTCCTTTTCCTAATCTATACCTCTCTCTCGAGCAAGTTTAGAATACAGGCGAGTTTCTAACGTTTGCAACCGTTAGAAGATCAATTATAACAAAGGCAATAACAATACATGCATAAACACCGGTTCAGAATTGATTTGCACTTAACCCGTTTCGTCAATTCGTCATGGTTCACACAACCCTAGTTGATGGGTTTAGCTGTTCATGATTGGAAGAACACAAGAAGAATTCGAAGATGAAAACATAGTTGTAGACTCACAATAAATAAGAAATCTCTAAAATCTCAATATGAATAAAACCCTAGAATCAATGTTCCAAGATTACAAAACCAATAATGTGTTTTTCAACTCAAAATAATGAAAATCTATCTCAAAATAATGTAATTATTAACTCTTGAACATAGGACAACAAAGGGGTATTTATAGATACAAGACGAATCCTATCCTAATCAAAATAGAAAAACAGAGTTAGCAATCTTCCACTGTATCGTGACTTGGTGTCATGGAACCCAGTCACGTCACGTGGGTCTAGTCGTGGAAATCAGACACATTGAACATTTTCTGAAGTTGACTCACGGCAGCCACTCACGTCACGTGATTGGAGTCACGGCACGTGAGTCCTGTCGTGAGTCACCTTTCTGGTGTAGATCCTGGTTCTTTCGTCTTCAGGTACTTCATTCTCGAACGTGATTCTTTCTTTTTGTCCATTTTGCCTCCAAAACCTATTCTCCTGCACTATAGAACAGAAAACACGTCATACCAACCAAACACACCCAAGTTATTACATATTTTCATTGTTTTATGCATCAAAAGTGTCATGAAACCATTACATCAACACCCTCAACTTAGAACGTTTGCATATCCTCAGGCGACCAAAACTAAATAAACACAATGATGCTTAACTAAAAGAAACCTAAGGGACCTACGACAGTCAACTCATTTTGCTTTTGACCTCAAAATTTTTTTGACCCCTCCTACTTGCAAATTAAACACTCAGTGTGCATACAAGCAGCATATTATCATGACATAGAAGGGATCAAGTGATGGCATGAGATTATGAACAAACAACTAAGCGTATGTACAAATGACATTATCCGAACAGATAGCAGCTAGCAATGGAACCCATGTACTCTCACAAAGAACGAAGCCCCTTACGCTCATAGTATACTAACGAATATAAAAGCAGGGACTAGGTCAAAACACTCACTCTCACAAAGAAGTTCAAACAGTGTGCATGAAATACCATAGGCTTGCCCTTATTTTCTATGCCTTAGTTTTTTGGATAGTTGGACTAGGATTACTATAGGACTTTCATCGGCTTGTAATGTAGGCTTAGGGATGGGTATGATACATATGGATATGGTGACTCAACCCTCCTTGACTCTACACTATTTTTGGCTCCATTTTCCAACTATTCTCCCTTTTATTTTCCCTTATTCTCCTTTATTTAGTTCCAGATTTTGGGTGTGATTTCTTTTTATACTTTCAAAACACACTTTTTTTTTTATTTTTCTCTCTTTTTTTTTCTTCCACCCAGATCTGTTCTCTTTTTCTTTTACTAACCCCTTCTTCATACCCAAATCAATCTACGCACCTCATTAATAGCCACCCTCAAATTAAGCGATTTGCCTGAGTTGAGGTACACAATATCCAAGGAGGGACCAAGGCTAAGACAGGTTCATTATAAATCAAAATGGGAAGGTGAATAGGCTACTAAAAGAAATAGGTCAAGTAAGGCTCAAAATTGGGTTCAAGGAATATTCATTGCATATTTGGTCAGGCATTTAGGCTACAAGTGGACTTATTCAAAAACGGCCTATGATCCTTTCCTAACCACTATCCTCTGACCTAGGTAAGACTAACCGGGGAAGTTTTGGATCACTTACACTAAGTCAACTAAGTAATGACCTCACACACACATAGACCAGGGTTACATTATCAACTACTACCTATCCAATTCATGCAATGCTAGCTACAGTTATTTTGTCTATAATACTAATGTCATAGCAAGATCCAACAACTGTCACAAACTAACATGCTACACCCACATTTTAAAACAAAATCTTCAGGAGGGGTATCCTTTAAATAATCAAATAGCATAACTTGTTCAAAACTGGACTGCACTAAGGTACCCCTATTTTTCTCCCAATTAAACAAGAAAACACATAAATACTATAAATAACAACCTAAACATGCCGATTCTACTATGATAGCACACTTGAGGGAAAAGAAACACGGCAACAAAAAATCCCAAGTGGTGGTACACCTCCACCCCTAACTAAACAATGGTGCACTGCCCTCAGTGCACAACTATCAATATGGTAAGTGGAAGGGAGTGAAGACATACCTGAGACGCCCTAGGCGCAGGATGTAGGCCCGCCCAATGCATGATCATCAGCATGCTCTCTGGGCTCACTGCTAGGTGCGTCTGGTGAAGGGGGAGGTACTTTCGTTCTACTTTACTATAGCAGTTTTAGATCTGCCGCTCGCTCTTTTGCAAGTGCTCGTCTATCTCCCTCTCGGCTAGAGGATGCACCCCATGCCCTCTCCTCCTAAGCAATCTGTCGGGCATGGTACTCTACCCTAGAGGCCTTAATTGCTCTCCGAAAATCATCGTCGAACTCATCACCACTATCACCCTAATCCTCCAAGCTACGTGCTCTCTTGCCTCGATCAATAGTAAGCTCCTCATCAACAAACAAATCCACCTCAAAGGTCGGCCTCATCGGGGCCAAAACGGGCAAAATTGGAATGACAGGAGTGTTGCTCGATGATAAAGCTCTAACCTCCTCTCTCAATGCAGCCACCTCCTATGTCAATCCTTCCATATCAGGACTCTGTGCCGAACTCAACCGGGTAGCCATCTGCACCTCAAAGCTATCAATCCGCCCATGCAGCTCTCACATAAACTTATCCATAGACGGAGACATACGAGCCTCCACACTAGCCTCTACAGCCTCTACTGTGGTCCTAACCCATGGCTTAAGCTGGGATAACAACTTAGCCATCCGAGCCTCCGTGTGAGCCTGCCTCTCAAACACCTGCGTCTGCCTATCAACCAGCTGTTGCAGTAACTCCCTCAAAATTAAAACTATACCACAGGGGAGCGGTGGTACGGTAGTGCCTGGAGCCGCATCATCAATCACTGGGCCTGTGCCCTCAGCAGGTGCACGCACTATCTCAGGTATACTCACTGGTGCTGGGGTACTCACCGGCTCCTCTCTATCCCCCGGCCCTTCAAAAAGGGTTGCTTCTAATAACCCAAAAGGTTGAGACCTTAGTGGAACAATGGGGTTAGACCCCCGCTGCTGCATCAACCCAATATCTACTATGTGGGTTACCTCGATATAGTGATCTATGGTAGGTAGCTTAACCATACCAGTCCTATCACACAAGCTCTGAATCAAACAGGGGAAAGGGATACTGGTAAAGTCTCTAAAGGCACGCTCATAGATCTCCCTAATAATGTACCGGGCAATATTGATGTCATAACCGGTGATGATGCTAGCTACCACAATAACTCGATCCAAAGTGAGTGAATTATTAGTGTTAGTGGGTCCCAAACGATGCCTAACAACTGACCACCAAAACCTACCATCAAAATGGAGTGTGGACTTCTTTATATCCAGCTTCCCAATCACCCAACTAGCATCAACACCATTCTCCGCTATATAACCAGCAATCCATCTCAATAACTCCAACTTCTGATCAGTATCCCTCATTTTAATCCTATTTTTGACAGTCTCCATATAGTGATCAAACTCAGCAGTCGTAGCTGGCAATGGACGGTCAGCACCAAACAAGAATCTGTGGATGGTCTGCTCAGATATATCGACTCTGATCTCCCGAACCAAAGTGTGAGTCAATGGTGGTTGGTCCCGGAGCCACTGCTCAGCAGGTGTGATCAACTCAACAGATGCAGCGTAGGATGCATAAAACTCTCAGACCAATTCTGGGCTATAGCGACCAGGAGGCTCCGTCATCCATCCAAATCCATACTGATCAAACACAGTCCAAATATCGGGCAATGCCTTTAACTCCTCTATACTATATCGGGGCTCCTCTATAATACTTCTTCGACACCCCCCCGCTCAGTCAGCTCAGCATCCCTGTCATAAAAGTCCCACATGCCCTGAACATACCATCTTTGGTTTTCCTTTCTCTGGGAGGAAGTCGGGGCACTTCGTTCACCAGTGCCTGAAAGAGATGTTGTAGCCTCTGCAGCAGAATCACCCTGTACTGTAGTATTATCCACAGAGCTGGATACCGAATCATTCTCCCACTCTTCAGACTTCGGGGCGGACTCAGAAGACTGATCAGGAATAGTCGACTTGACAGGCTACGGAATAGGCTGAAGTGTGGCTCGGGCAGCATCTTCTGCCTGAGTTTATAACCTTATGGTGCGAGGTACCAGTGCAGTATCATCATCTGTAATCTCAAACACTTCCTCGAACCCACTTGGATCTGACCTGGATGGTTCATCACACAACTTTGTTGGAAATTCAAGATTTTTGGTTTGGATTCTCAACGAAGAACCCATATCTCCATGTTTGGGTTTTGATTTGGGCGGCATTGTGTTGGGTTTGGAATGGGTATTGGGGTCGGTTTTGAGGAATTTTGGGTAGGTTGGGGTCAATTTCGGGTCTGGGGGTCAGATTTTTGGGTATTTGGGTCGGGGGGGGGGTCGGATTTTAGGGTTGGGTAGGTTTAGGTGTTTAAGATTGGGTGAAATTTGAAATTGGTGTGGGTGAATTGGAGGATGTAGGATTAGGTACTAGAGAATTTTGTGAATTTTGGATTAGGGTTTATGTTTAGCATTTGGTACTAGAGGATGTAGGATTAGGGTTTATGTTTAGGAATTGGAGTGGAATAGAATGATTTGTAATGGAAGTTGGGTCGTATTTAAGGGGTATACCGATTTTTATAAAAAGTTGGATCGGGTCGGGTCAAGGCTTGGGTTACCTGGGGTTTCTGATTTCCACGGCACCACCCACGTGATGTGGGTACCCTATCGTGGATGAGGTTCTGAAAGTGTCAACAATTTCTCTTATTTCCACGGCACTGCCCACGTGACGTGGGTTGACCTACGTCACGTGGGTCACTGGCGTAGGTCAAGTTCAACAACTCTAAAAATTTCTCTGATTCTCACGGCATAACCTACGTCACGTGGGTCACTAGAGTAAATCAACTTCTGTAGATGTAAAATTTCCACTGACTTCTACGATACCAGTCCACGTTACGTAGGTGAACTTACTTCTAGTGAATCACTTTCATGGGCAGTACTAAACATACTCAGTTTAATACAACAAATTTCAGCGAATGTATCCTCTAATGCTCAGACCACACATAAGAAAACCTTGGGTTGCCTCCCAAGCAACGCCTGATTTAATGTCGCGGCATGACACGACTATCTTGGATACTCAGGCTTCACCAACCAACCCATGGGTTACCTCCCATGAAGCGCCTGATTTAACATCGTGGCACAACATTGCTAACTTGACTACTTAAACTTCATCAAGCTCAAGCTCCTCACATGTCCTTATTTCTTCCGTGATTCCCACATAATGCTTTACACACTGCCCATTGACCTTGAATAGAACATTATCCTCACCTTTTAGCTCAATTGCTCCATGTGGGAATACCCTGACCACCGTGAATGGTCCGGACCATTTGGACTTTAACTTTCCAGCAAACAAGCGAAGCTTGGAGTTGTAAAGTAGTACCAAATCTCCTGGGTGAAACTCTCATTTTTCAATTCGCCGATCATGATATAATTTCATCTTCTCTTTATATATTTCTTAACTTTCATAAGCCCGGAGACGAAATTCATCCATCTCATTCATCTGCTCAAGTCTCAATTTAGCCGCGTCACTCCATTCCAGATTCAACCTTTTTAATGCCCATAATGCCTTATATTCAAGTTCAACAGGAAAATGGCATGAATTACCAAAAACCAACTGATATGGTGATTCACCAATTGGTGTCGTGAAAGTAGTTCGATATGCGCATAATGCATCATCCAATCTTCGAGCCCAATCGGTCCTATTGGCATTCACCATTTTTGTCAAAATAGGCTTGATCTCACGATTTGACACCTCAACTTGCCCGCTTGTCTGAGGATGGTAAGGTGTTGCCACGTTATGTTTAACACCATATTTTTCAAGCAGGGTCTTGAACAAGCGATTACAGAAGTGGGATCCTCCATCGCTAATGATTACTCGGGGTGTACCAAATCATGAAAATATGTTCTTCTTCAAGAATATCGTGACACTTCTTCCTTCATTATTGGGAAGCGAAATTGCCTCCACCCACTTAGAAACATAGTCGACAGCTACCAAAATGTATTTCATCCCATGTGAGCTCACAAAAGGGCCCATAAAGTCAATTCCCCATACATCAAACTAGTCGAGCTCAAGGATAAGTGTCATGGGAACTTCGTGTCTGCGTGAGCTATTCCCTTGCCTTTGACATTTGTCACAAGCCCGAGCAAAATCATGAACATCTTTATAAATGGTGGGCCAGTAATACCCGCATTGTAAGATCTTATGAGCAGTCCGCGCACCTCCATGATGAACCCCAACTGAAGATGAATGACAAACTTCTAAAATACTCATCATCTTGACTTCCAGAATACCTCTTCGAATAATACCATCCGCGCACACGCTAAACAAATTAGGTTCATCCCAAAAGAACTTTCTCACCTCATGCATGAATCTCTTTCTCTGCTGATACGACATGTCTTTCGGGACTAGGTCACTTGCCAAAAAGTTGGCAAAATCTGCAATCCAAGAGACTAAGTCTTGCGATGCTGCCAGCACTTGCTCATATGGAAAAATATCATCAATATCAAGATTGTAACACCCCGTACATGTTTACCTTAGTTTTGAGAGCAATAAGTAAAAAAAAAAAAAAAAAAAAAAAAAATTAAGGTAGGGGCGCGATGGGGAGCGTGCCACGCTGCTTTGGGCCAAATTTTTGTGCCCAGAGGCAGTAAGTTGGCGCGCCCAAGGGCGTGCCACGCTGGTTTTTCCACTTTTTCGAAAGTTGGAAATTTCTAAGTCCCAAGGGTATTCGGGGTCGTACCGAGCCGATTTTTACTACGTTTCTTCTACAATTATGAGTATATACATGAAATGAGTAAGGTATTATGTTGGTATGATAAAATTACTCGAGAATGAATTTGGCATCAAAATGACGATTTTACCCCTGTAGTCAAAATAAGCCATACGTGGCTAGAATTGCTTGTTTTTGGAATTAAGGCCACGAGTATGAATTTCATGAATGGGAATATTGTTTTAACACGTATGAGATGATTTAAACACGAGGAAGTATTGATTTTATTGGGTTAGGTGCATTGGGCTCAAAATGGGCCAAATTGTGCAAGAAAGCATGGGCCAAGAATGGGTCAAATGACCCATTCTTCCATTGACTTAGCCACACTTAGCATTAAATGCCAAGAGTGGCTAAGGATGACTCCCAAGGTCTATAAAAGGAGACCAAAAATCAGATTTTAATACACAATAACACACATGCTTTTCTATCTTTTTCTCTAGAACTCTCAAGAACACCCTTTTGGGCTCTCAAACCCTAAGTCATTTTTGGAGCAAGATCACCATTTTCCAAGCTTGGGTAAGTGATTATTCTTGTACTTTAACATATTATGAGCATGAGAGATTATGTATATCATGTTGGTTATGCTTGGAAGTGTTGAATATGGTGTTTTGTGTTTTGGTAAAAGATGTGAAATCCATGGGATTGTAACTTGGATTATGACTTGTGGTCTTGATGAAAAAGCATGGTATGGATAAAATAACAACATGTATTGTGTTATTATGGTCCCAAACTTGTTATTTTTCTATAAGTCTAAATTATGGGATTTTGGCCGATTTGTTGTTGTGAGGTGTATTAAAGTAATTTGATGGAATAATTGTGATGTGGTGGTGATGGAGAAGTGTAAAATATGAGCTTGGTATGACATACTATTGGTTATCATGTGTTGGTCAATGTATGGAATAGTGTGGGATTATTGGTATGATGATTTCATAAATGGTATTGTCAAGGGGGAAATGACATGTTGAAGCTAAACATGTGACTTATTGTTATTGTATGCCATTATAAGGTAATTGGTGGTTAATGTTGGTTTCGTTATGAACTTGTGTTGTAGAGCAAAACACAAGGATGGAGCGGGACTATTGTATGCACGTCTAAGATTGTGTATTCGTATTAAGAATACAAGGTATGTAAGGTTTCTCTTTCCATATCCTTCTACAACATATTGTGCCTATTGACATTGGACTTGTTTCAATTCCGAGAGGTTTGAAGTATATCAATTAAGGTTGACGTATGTTGTTATTCATATGTGTCCTATTCTTAGATGACTTATGGTTCATTTATCTCTTGATCATTGATTGAAGTTCCAAAGATGTCATGAAGTTGTAATTCCTAAAAGAACTATCTCAAGGAGTGTAATATGTAAGGGAATCTATTTATTCTTGAAAAGCATGTTCCAATTATGTCATGTTCCAAAGTCCTATAGTATGATGATTATCCTTGTACCAATCTCATAAGAGTAATAAGAGAGGTGATGTGCAAGCTAGTATAATTATTCCTCATAAGTAAGGATGTCAAACTCATGAGGTAAAGGAGTGAAGTGAGATGTGTATATAAGTGTGTGATGTAATGCCATGAACTTTAGCGCGTCATTCTCATAACTAAGTAGAGGGTATAAGATTGTAAAGAGGTAAAGCGCATGGTTGCTATATGTTTCAGTGAGTATGGGTCCCACTCTTGAGGGAATAAGTTCAACATGGAATAATTCCTAGATTATGATTTGTTATTTATTATAACCCACCAAAGGTGGAGGTCCGGTATCATATACTTACTTATGTAAGATCTCATAGGATTAGTGAAGGAAGTGAAGTGCGAGCTAATAGATCTATCCCTCACAAGTTAAGGTGTTGGTCTCATGAAGTATAAGCGTGAGGTAAAGTATATTTTGTGTGTTTCAAATAGTGGCATGATCCATAATGTATTAATCTCTCATAAGTTGATATGTCAATCTCTCCCATGTATGTTCTCCCACCATGAGAGTGGATGTATGTTGCCCCACCATGAGAGTGGATGTATGTTCTCCCACCATAGAGTGGATGTACGTTCTCTCACCATAGAGTGGATGTATGTTGCCCCACCATGAGAGTGGATGTATGTTGCCCCACCATGAGAGTGGATGTATGTTGAGTGGATGTATGTTGCCCCACCATGAGAGTGGATGTATGTTCTCCCACCATAGAGTGGATGTATGTTCTCCCACCATAGAGTGGATGTACGTTCTCCCACCATAGAGTGGATTTCTGTTGCCCCACCATGAGAGTAGATGTATGTTGCCCCACTAATAGAGTGGATGTACGTTAATAGAGTAGATGTATGTTATATTATTACCCCCACCACTAGAGTGGATGTATGTGGATGAGTGTTATTCTTTTACACCCTACTAACCAAGTAGATGAACAATAGTGGTAATGAATATAGAAGCAAGAAAGAATCTCTTGGGTATAGAAGAATCTATTGGAGGCAAGTCTCTTGAGTGAAGGTAATTTTTCCCTTGAAGGAAAATAATTATAGAAGATATTATATAAAATGATGGTTTATCCACATTGACTATTCTCTTGTATTTTATTCTATTGATATACTCATGTATGATGATATTTTTATGAGCCTTACATACTCAGTACATTCTTCGTACTGACCCCCTCGGGAGACTTACCTTACATGTTGCAGGTGCAGGCATTAGTAGACCTCCTCTGTAGACTGGGGATCATTTGCAGAGTTTTGGTGAGCTCCACTTGTTTCAGAGCTTTCTAGGTCATAGTTGTATATTTGTTTGGCATTGTAAATATTGTATAAAGCGGGGACTTGTCCCGACTTTAAGTTGGTCTTGTAAATGCATCTGTTAGAGGCTTTTGTAGACATGTGTGGGTTATGAATGTACGATATAAAGGTTCGTTTGACTCGATGGCCCCAACGGCCAAGTTTCCTATATATGTATATAGCACATGTTTCCATAATTATGTTTTCCGCATATTTGCATGAGGTATAACACCATTCACACGAGGTTATGCATACGAAGGTTCATAAGCAAAAATTGGTTCTCTCGGGCCATATCGGCTTCGGGTGCCAGTCCGGCTCGAATGGGATTTCGGGTCGTGACAAAGATTATCCCTTAATTTAAGCATGGCCTCCTCCTCAAGGCGTGATAGATGGTCCGCGACCTGATTCTCGATTCCCTTACGATCCTTGACTTCAAAAAGCAAATTCTTGCAGTAGGAGCACCCACCGAATCAATCTTGGCTTCGCATCCTTCTTTGACATAAGATACCGAAGTGCTGCATGGTCTGTATGTACAATCACCTTTGTACCAATCAAGTAAGATCTGAATTTCTCAAAAGCAAAAACCACTGCCAACAATTCCTGCTCAGTCATAGTGTAATTATTTTGAGCTGGGTTAAGTACTTTGCTAGCATAGTAAATCGGATGTAACATCTTCTCATGTCTTTGTCCAAGGACTGCACCCAAAGCCACCCCGCTAGTATCACACATAACCTCAAAAGGCATCATCCAATCTGGTGAAACAATGATAGAGGATGAAGTCAACTTCTCTTTCAGACACTGAAATGCTTTTATACATGCCTCATCAAACACGAACTTCACCTCCTTCTCTAAAAGTTTGCATAAAGGGTTAGAAATTTTTGAGAAGTCTTTGATGAATCTTCTATAAGATCCTGCATGTCCCAAGAAACTTCGAATTCCTTTCATGGAGATAGGTGGAGGTAACTTTTCAATCACTTCAAACTTTGCCTTATCAACTTCAATACCTTTCTTTGAAATCTAATGCCCCAATACGATACCCTCGTTGACCATAAAGTGGCATTTTCCCCAATTTAGCACTAAGTTACACTTCTCACATCTTTGCAGCACATTAGCAAGGTGTGCCAAGTAATCATCAAATGAGTCTCCCAGAATAGAAAAATCAACCATAAAAACCTCAATAGTGTCTTCCACCATGTCTGAGAAAATAGACATCATACAACACTGGAAAGTGGTCGGTGCATTACATAAACCGAAGGACATTCTCTTGAATGCGAATGTCCCATATGGACAAGTGAAAGTGGTATTCTCTTGGTCTTCGGGAGTAATGACAATCTGATTATACCCCGAATAGCCATCGAGAAAACAATACCATCCTCTACCAGCAAGATGGTCTAACATCTGATCCGTGAAGGGCATAGGAAAATGATCTTTTTCTGTCCAAGAATTCAGCTTTTGATAATCCATGAAAACTCTCCATCCAGTAACCGGCCATATTGGGATTAACTCATTCTTGTCGTTTGGAACCAAAGTGATTCCCCCCTTCTTTGGTACACATTGAACTGGGCTCACCCACTTGCTATCAGCAATGGGGTAAACTACTCCTGTATCTAACCACTTGATGATCTCTTTCTTCACAACCTCTTGCATCGGTGGGTTTAGACGACGTTGGTGCTCAATGCTTGGTATGCACTCAGGATCAAGTTGAATTTTGTGAGTGTAAATACTGGGTGGGATCCCTATAATATAAGCAATGGACCAACCAATAACTCTCTTAAATCTTCTCAATACCAAAACCAAAGCCTCTACTTACCACTCCACCTATTTAGCAGAAATAATCACATGCAAGGTGTTGTTGGCTCCCAAAAATGTGCAGCGAAGGTGAGCCGGAAGAGCCTTAAGCTCTAAAACTGGAGGCTCCTCAATAGAAGTGTAACACCCCATACTTTATAACCTCATTTGATACCTTGGGATCATATCTACATAGGTGTTGAGATGCCATGCATATGTTTTTTATAGTGTTATTGGTGAAACATTTGATATCGGACTTCACATGTGCGATTAGATCTTCGTAGGAGGTGTGTTGTGATCTCGTGGAGCATTTGGGTAAGAACTCGTACACATTTTAACCTCATTTGGTGACTTTAAGTCATGTTTACTTGATGGTTAAGATCACTAAGTAAGTATTTTGTAGTGTTTTGATAAGGGATTGGACGATACGTAAACGTTGGATAAGTGGCCGGAAATTTCAGCAAAAGGCTGAAACTTGCGCCACTACCCTGTTTCAGGGGTGTGGAGCAAGCCACCAGCCTGAATAAACTTCAGAGAAGGCTGGATTCTTGCGCCACTACCCTGTTTCAGGGGGTGTGGCGCAAGGCACAACACTTATGCCCTTTCCGGCGTCGTTTCGTAACGCAATTCTACGACGATTTCTCGATGGTTTCTTTTGGATCTTTGGAGTTATTTGAGCATTGTTAAAGCTACAAACACTTCAATATACTCCTACATACTCCTACATGATCAAATCATGAAATGTAAATAGTGATCCAAAATGCTTAATGAAGCCAAGGGCGACTAGAATTCCAATTTTTGCGATTGAAAGGACGAATGAGAAATGTTTAAAAGAATAGTGTCGTGACATTATGGAACTATATAAACATGAGAGATATGGTGAATAATGCATGAAACTTGTTGGGTTAAATGGATATGTCTTCTTGGGCCAAATTAAGGCCCAAAAGTGGAAGAAATCCATGGCCCAAATGGGTCAAAAGACCCATTCTTCCATTTGACCTTCTAGACACATTATTAAATGCCAAGAATTGGATAAGGACAACATGAGAGGCCTATATAAAGGGGCAAATCAGATTTTTTATTGTACAAAACCTCTCATGCCTTTAAAACATTTTTCTCAACATTTCTCATTTCCAAACCCTAAAGCAAAATAATTCCTTGGGACTCCTTGGACAAGATCAACATATTCCAAGCCTTGGTAAGTATTTATTTTCATGGATTAATATCTTATATGCATAAAAGAATATGTATATCATGTTGGTTGTGCTTGGAAAAGTT
Source organism: Capsicum rhomboideum (assembly GCA_031232105.1). Taxonomy (NCBI): domain Eukaryota; kingdom Viridiplantae; phylum Streptophyta; class Magnoliopsida; order Solanales; family Solanaceae; genus Capsicum; species Capsicum rhomboideum. The sequence continues at coordinate 134,585,662 of CP124709.1, read as the reverse complement.
GGTCATGGTACTTGGTGATTTTGTATGAGATTTGTGGTATATGGAATTCAAGTGTGAATTAGGCCTTGTGCCTTTGATGAAAAGGCATGGTATGGACAAAATATGAACATGTATGGTGTTATTTTTGGCATTAAATTTGTTCTTGGCTAAAAGTGGAAATTATGGGATTTTGGCCGATATGTGTTATGAGTTGAATTAAGGTGCTTTGATGGATTATTTGTGATGTGTTATGGATAAGAAAGTGTAAAGGAGAAGTATTGTAGTGAAATGTATTGATTTTCATGTATTGGTCAATGTTGGGAATATTATGGAATTTTTGAAATAATAGTATGATCAATGGTTTTGTCAAGGGGAAATGACATGTTTAAAAGCCAAACATGTAATTCATTGACATGGTATGCATTTGTAAAGTAATTGGTGGTTAATGTTCCGAAAGCTCAAATAAAGTTACGTACCAATATTCCAATAGTGCCTATACTTGTGTCTCTTGTTCATGGATTATTATCCAATGGTTCCAATGGTATCATGGTGCTAGTAATGTGATATTTCTCATTGATATTTATTCACATGTCCTTCACTCATTGGTCAATGATTCAAAGTTTCCAACAATGTTATGTTCCAAAGTTCCAAAGTGATGTTATGACTATCAAAGTATCACTCTCAAAGTAATGAACAAAGTAATGCAAATGTGGTCAATGATCAAGTACGGGTGGCAAGTCTAGGGGCGTAAGCCTAGCTCGACTCGATCCCGAGATTTGGATTTATGGGTGGCATGTATAGGGGCGTAAGCCTAGCTCGACTCGATCCCGATGCATTGATGTATGGGTGGCAAGTCTAGGGGCATAATCCTAGCTCGACTCGATTCCTACACAATGATATGATATGAAAGACCCACTGATCAGTCGGGGCCCGGGCACATTGTGATATGTAATGACATGTGAGCATTGAGATAAAGAAAGTAATGAAAATAATGAAAGCAATCCACATGGTTTCCAAAACGTAACATGGTGACTTATTCACATTGATTATTCATATGTTTTGAGTTCATTGGCATGTTCATTGAAATATTCATGTGTTGTACAGTTTCATCTGAGCCTTGCATACTCAGTACTTATTTTGTACTGACCCTTCTCGGGGCATTTACCTTACTTGCTGCAGGCGCAGGTCCCAGTAGGCCTCCTCAGTAGAATGCCAGTGTTAGCAGTTCTTGGGTGAGCTCCAGCTTATTCGGGGCTTCTCCGAGTCAGAGTGTATATATGTTTTGGTATTATACATGTTGTATAAAGCGGGGACTTGTCCCGACTTATGGTTCATTATGGTCAATGCTCTTGTTAGAGGCTTTTGTAGACGGATGTGGGTGTAGCAGTGTAAAAGATATATGTTTTTTTGACTGGATGGCCTCAACGGCCATGTTTCATGTGTATGTATAAATATGTCCCATGTTTTCCTTTATTCGTCTTTCATGTTCTTATGCAATGGTATTTATGATTATGATGGGCATATGAGTGAACATAGGCAAAGGTTGGTTCTCTCGGGCTTTATCGGCTACGGGTGCCAATCATGTCTCGATGGATTCGGGGCGTGACAAAAGTAGTATCAGAGCAGTCGGTCTAAGGATGTCTACAAAGCCGTGTCTGAGTAGAGTCTTACTTATCAATGTGTTGTGCACCACATTTATATGTAGGAGGCTACGGGACATTTAGGATGTTGTTTCTTTCCTTCATTCTAGATCGTGCAATAGAGGCAATGTTGTCAATTGCATTGTATCTGATCTTGGTAATTGTTTTTCTCTGGTATAGTCAAAATGCCGAATACTAGAAGAGGAAGAGGAAAAGGTAAAAGTAAGCTGATAAATAGAATTGCTGGTGAAGGAACAAGTAGACCACCGCCTGAATAAGTTGCTCAAGGTGGGGCTGAAACTGAGTTCGCAACGCGAGCTTCTTTTACTTCTTCAGCTCCAGAAGAGCTGAGAAGAAGGGAAGTGCCCGTGGAACCACCGACGAATGCCACAGATCAGGATCTTAGGAATTCTGTACAGATGTTGACACAGTTAGTGGCAGCACAAAGCCAGGGAAGAGCTGGTGCAATGACACATGATGATGATGCGTCTAGAATGGCAAGTCGCAGAACACAGGATTTCTTGAAACTGGACCCTCCTATATTCACAGGGGCAGATCCAAAAGCAGATCCACAGGACTTCGTGGATCAAATTCAGAGGGCATTGGAAGTTATGCATGTGACAGGGATAGAAACAGTGGAACTTGCTGCATACAGGTTGAAAGGAGAAGCAATATTGTGGTACAAGGATTGGAAGAAATCCCGTGATATTGATGCAACCCCACCCACTTGGGAAGAGTTTAAAGTGGCTTTTCTTGATCATTACTTGCCCTATGAGATCCGTGAGGCACGTGCGGATCAATTCTTAAATCTCCGTCAAGGGAATTTGAGCGTCAGAGAATATAGCTTGCAATTTAATTCCTTGGCTCGATATGCGCCAAATGTTGTGGCTACGATGACAGACAGGGTCCATAGAAACGTGGACAGGATAGAGCCATACTTGGTAAGAGATTGCACTATTGCGGCCTTGAATAGGGACATGGACATTGCTCGAATACAAGCCTTCGCCCAAAAAATGGAAGAGCAAAGACAGAGGCGAAGGGTACATGAATTCGATAGGGGACAGTCCAAAAGGGCTAGACCTATGGGACCACCTATGATGTCCCAAGGAGGATCTAGGCCCCGCATGTTTCCTAGACCACCTAGACCGTCGTTCTCTTATTCCACAGGTGGTGCTTATTCGCAGTCTCGAGGGTTTAGAGGTGGTTCAGCAGGGCAAAGTAGTAGGGTTCATGGATCACAGGCAGCAGGTTTCCCTCGTCAGCAGTGTCCGCATTGCGGGCGTATGCACACAGGTCCATGTCGGACAGGGACGAATGTCTGCTTTTGGTGTGGTATGCCGGGACATATAGCGAGAGAATGTCCACAGCGGAGCATGGGTGGAATGGCACGACCAGCTGGGTCGGCTGTTGCGTCTTCAGCATCGGTTCCTTCACAGGGCCGAGGGGTACAGCCTAGTAGCCGTGGTAGAGGTGCCAGAGGAGCAGCCAGTACTAGCGGGGTCCAGAATCGCACTTATGCTTTGGTGGACCGCCAGAATTCAGAGGCTTCCCCAGATGTCGTCACAGGTACATTATCCATATTCTCACATAATGTATATGCGCTAATTGACCCAGGTTCTACCTTTTCCTATGTTACTCCATTAGTTGCTGCGAAATTTGCAAAGGCCCCAGAATTATTAATTAAATCAATTGAAGTGTCTACACCGGTTGGTGAATATATTATTGCAAAGAGAGTATATCATAACTGTGTGGTAACTGTGTGTGGTCATGATACGTTGGCCGATCTCATTGAATTGAACATGGTGGATTTTGATGTAATTATGGGTATGGATTGGTTGGCCTCTTGTTATGCTACGGTAGATTGCCGGGGCAAGAAGGTGCAATTTTGTTTTCCGCAAGAAAATCTTCTTGAATGGCAGGGTAATGTAGGGGCACCCCGAGGGAGATTTATTTCCTATTTGAAAGCCAGAAAAATGATTGCCAAGGGATACATATGTCATTTGGTACGAGTGAAAGATAATGATGTGGAACCATTAACTCCACAGTCAGTACCGGTAGTCAATGAATTTCTTGATGTATTTCCAGAGGATCTTCCAGGTTTACCCCCAGAACGAGAAGTAGAATTCGGCATTGATGTGATTCCAGGCACTCAGCCTATTTCTATTCCTCCATATAGAATGGCTCCAGCGGAACTACGTGAATTGAAAGAGCAGTTGAAAGATTTGTTGGACAAAGGCTTCATTAGGCCTAGTGTGTCCCCGTGGGGTGCACCGGTATTATTCGTACGCAAGAAAGATGGCACATTAAGGATGTGCATCGACTATCGGCAACTGAATAAAGTAACGATCAAGAACAAATATCCCCTCCCTCGAATTGATGATTTGTTTGATCAGTTACAGGGTGCCAAGTGTTTCTCAAAGATTGACTTGAGGTCGGGTTACCATCAAGTCAGAGTTAGAGAGGAGGATGTACCCAAGACAGCTTTCCGAACACGGTATGGCCATTATGAATTTTTGGTTATGTCATTTGGGCTAACAAATGCACCGGCTGTGTTTATGGATTTGATGAACAGAGTGTTCAAGCCATTCCTAGACGTGTTCCTGACAGTATTTATAGATGACATCCTTGTTTATTCAAGATCACCAGAAGACCATGCTTATCACTTACGGCAAGTGTTGCAAATTCTCCGTGAGCGTAAGTTGTATGCAAAATTCTCCAAATATGAGTTTTGGTTGAAATCAGTTGCGTTCTTGGGTCACATTGTATCAGATGAAGGCATACAGGTTGATACCCAAAAGATAGAGGCAGTGAAAAACTGGCCAAGACCTACGACACCCACAGAGATTCGCAGTTTTCTGGGTTTGGCAGGTTATTATCGGAGATTTGTAGAAGGGTTTGCGTCTATTGCAGCACCATTGACAAAGTTAACTCACAAGGCAATTAAATTTCAATGGAATGACGCATGTGAAAGAGGTTTCCAAAACTTGAAAGATAAGTTGACTTCCACACCAGTGTTAGTACTTCCTGAGGGTACAGAGGGCTATGCAGTGTATTGTGATGCTTCCGGGATTGGTCTCGGATGTGTGTTGATGCAGCATGGTAGGGTGATAGCATATGCCTCACGACAGTTGCGGCCACATGAGAAAAACTATCCCACACATGATCTTGAATTGGCAGCGGTAGTTTTTGCTTTAAAGATATGGCGTCATTATTTATATGGTGTTCATGTTGACATCTATACGGATCACAAAAGTTTACAATATATCTTTAAGCAAAAGGAACTCAACCTAAGGCAACGAAGATGGTTAGAGCTCTTGAAAGACTATGATGTCGATATTTTATACCATCCAGGGAAGGCAAATATAGTAGCGGATGCATTGAGCCGCAAGGCAACGGGAGTCACTGGTGATCAATTGACAGAAAAGAAGGAAATAATCAAAGACTTATATCAGCTAGCAACCTTGGGAGTTCGCCTTATTGAATCCTCAGATGATAAAATTATTGTGCAGAATGCAGCAGAATCCTCCCTGATAGCTGAAGTAAAAGAGAAACAATTTGCGGATACTATTTTATTGCAGCTAAAGGAAAATGTGCAGCAGAATTTGACCAAGGCATTTGATATTACACCGGAAGGGGTACTTCAATGTCAAGGGAGGTTATGTGTACCGGACGTAGATAAACTGAGGACACGAATAATGACAGAAGCGCACCATTCGCGCTATTCCATTCATCCGGGTGCTACTAAAATGTACCATGAATTGAAAGAAGTGTATTGGTGGAGCAACATGAAAAAGAACATTGCAGAATTTGTCGCGCAGTGCCCAAATTGTCAACAAGTGAAAGTGGAACATCAGAAACCAGGAGGTTACATGCAATGTATCAATCTTCCAGTCTGGAAGTGGGATATGATTAATAAGGATTTTATTACGGGTTTGCCTCGTACATTGCGGAAGTTTGATTCCATATGGGTCATAGTGGACCGACTTACCAAGTCAGCTCATTTTCTACCTGTCAAGACGACTTATACAGCTGAGGATAATGCAAAGTTGTATGTGAAAGAGATAGTACGATTGCATGGTATTCCACTTTCTATCATATCAGACAGAGGAGCACAGTTCACAGCACACTTCTGGAAATCTTTTCAGCGGAGTTTGGGTACTCAGGTGAATTTGAGTACGGATTTCCATCCTCAGACCGATGGACAAGCAGAACGTACTATTCAGACACTTGAAGATATGCTACGAGCATGTACGTTGGATTTTCAAGGTAGTTGGGATGACCATTTGCCTCTTATTGAATTTGCATATAACAATAGCTATCATTCAAGTATTAAAATGGCACCTTATGAAGCCTTGTATGGAAGGAAATGTAGATCACCAATCGGATGGTTCGAAGCAGGTGAAACTGCTTTACTTGGGCCAGATATTGTTCACCAAACCATGGAGAAAGTTAAAGTTATCCAACAACGGTTACAAACGTCTCAAAGTCGTCACAAGTCATATGCCGATGTTAGAAGAAGAGGGCTTGAATTTGCCATAGGTGATTGGGTGTTTTTAAAGGTGTCACCGATGAAAGAGGTAATGCGGTTTGGAAAGAAAGGGAAATTGAGTCCACGTTACATAGGCCCCTATGAAGTTATTAGAATATTTGGGCAAGTCACATATGAATTAGCCTTACCGCAAGAACTTTCCTCAGTCCATCCGGTCTTTCATGTGTCGATGCTTCGGAAATGCATAGGAGATCCGTCTCGTATTGTTCCCGTAGAGGATGTTCAAGTTACAGAGGATCTCACTTATGAAGAGGTGCCCATTGCTATCCTAGATCGACAAGTAAAGAGATTGAGGAACAAAGACATAGCATCCGTAAAAGTCCTTTGGAGAAACCAACACGTAGAGGAGATCACATGGGAAGCGGAAGAAAAGATGAAATCCGAGTATCCCCATCTATTTCCAATGGACCAAGAAGTTCACAGTGCAGAGGCGGAACAATAACAAGTAAGTATTTAAAAGCATTATGTGAATATGTATAGGTATGTTAAAGTAAAGATGCATTTGTTGTATATAAGACAATATTGTTAACATTCGAGGACGAATGTTTCTAAGGGGGGAAGAATGTAACACCCCGTACTTTATAACCTCATTTGATACCTTGGGATCATATCTACATAGGTTTTGAGATGCCATGCATATGTTTTTTATAGTGTTATTGGTGAAACATTTGATATCGGACTTCACATGTGCGATTAGATCTTCGTAGGAGGTGTGTTGTGATCTCGTGGAGCATTTGGGTAAGAACTCGTACACATTTTAACCTCATTTGGTGACTTTAAGTCATGTTTACTTGATGGTTAAGATCACTAAGTAAGTATTTTGTAGTGTTTTGATAAGGGATTGGACGATACGTAAACGTTGGATAAGTGGCCGGAAATTTCAGCAAAAGGCTGAAACTTGCGCCACTACCCTGTTTCAGGGGTGTGGCGCAAGCCACCAGCCTGAATAAACTTCAGAGAAGGCTGGATTCTTGCGCCACTACCCTGTTTCAGGGGGTGTGGCGCAAGGCACAACACTTATGCCCTTTCCGGCGTCGTTTCGTAACGCAATTCTACGACGATTTCTCGATGGTTTCTTTTGGATCTTTGGAGTTATTTGAGCATTGTTAAAGCTACAAACACTTCAATATACTCCTACATACTCCTACATGATCAAATCATGAAATGTAAATAGTGATCCAAAATGCTTAATGAAGCCAAGGGCGACTAGAATTCCAATTTTTGCGATCGAAAGGACGAATGAGAAATGTTTAAAAGAATAGTGTCGTGACATTATGGAACTATATAAACATGAGAGATATGGTGAATAATGCATGAAACTTGTTGGGTTAAATGGATATGTCTTCTTGGGCCAAATTAAGGCCCAAAAGTGGAAGAAATCCATGGCCCAAATGGGTCAAAAGACCCATTCTTCCATTTGACCTTCTAGACACATTATTAAATGCCAAGAATTGGATAAGGACAACATGAGAGGCCTATATAAAGGGGCAAATCAGATTTTTTATTGTACAAAACCTCTCATGCCTTTAAAACATTTTTCTCAACATTTCTCATTTCCAAACCCTAAAGCAAAATAATTCCTTGGGACTCCTTGGACAAGATCAACATATTCCAAGCCTTGGTAAGTATTTATTTTCATGGATTAATATCTTATATGCATAAAAGAATATGTATATCATGTTGGTTGTGCTTGGAAAAGTTGGTCATGGTACTTGGTGATTTTGTATGAGATTTGTGGTATATGGAATTCAAGTGTGAATTAGGCCTTGTGACTTTGATGAAAAGGCATGGTATGGACAAAATATGAACATGTATGGTGTTATTTTTGGCATTAAATTTGTTCTTGGCTAAAAGTGGAAATTATGGGATTTTGGCCGATATGTGTTATGAGTTGAATTAAGGTGCTTTGATGGATTATTTGTGATGTGTTATGGATAAGAAAGTGTAAAGGAGAAGTATTGTAGTGAAATGTATTGATTTTCATGTATTGGTCAATGTTGGGAATATTATGGAATTTTTGGAATAATAGTATGATCAATGGTTTTGTCAAGGGGAAATGACATGTTTAAAAGCCAAACATGTAATTCATTGACATGGTATGCATTTGTAAAGTAATTGGTGGTTAATGTTCCGAAAGCTCAAATAAAGTTACGTACCAATATTCCAATAGTGCCTATACTTGTGTCTCTTGTTCATGGATTATTATCCAATGGTTCCAATGGTATCATGGTGCTAGTAATGTGATATTTCTCATTGATATTTATTCACATGTCCTTCACTCATTGGTCAATGATTCAAAGTTTCCAACAATGTTATGTTCCAATGTTCCAAAGTGATGTTATGACTATCAAAGTATCACTCTCAAAGTAATGAACAAAGTAATGCAAATGTGGTCAATGATCAAGTACGGGTGGCAAGTCTAGGGGCGTAAGCCTAGCTCGACTCGATCCCGAGATTTGGATTTATGGGTGGCAAGTCTAGGGGCGTAAGCCTAGCTCCACTCGATCCCGATGCATTGATGTATGGGTGGCAAGTCTAGGGGCATATCCTAGCTCGACTCGATCCCTACACAATGATATGATATGAAAGACCCACTGATCAGTCGAGGCCCGGGCACATTGTGATATGTAATGACATGTGAGCATTGAGATAAAGAAAGTAATGAAAATAATGAAAGCAATCCACATGGTTTCCAAAACGTAACATGGTGACTTATTCACATTGATTATTCATATGTTTTGAGTTCATTGGCATGTTCATTGAAATATTCATGTGTTGTACAGTTTCATCTGAGCCTTGCATACTCAGTACTTATTTCGTACTGACCCCTCTCGGGGCATTTACCTTACTTGCTGCAGGCGCAGGTCCCAGTAGGCCTCCTCAGTAGACTGCCAGTGTTAGCAGTTCTTGGGTGAGCTCCAGCTTATTCGGGGCTTCTCCGAGTCAGAGTGTATATATGTTTTGGTATTATACATATTGTATAAAGCGGGGACTTGTCCCGACTTATGGTTCATTATGGTCAATGCTCTTGTTAGAGGCTTTTGTAGACGGATGTGGGTGTAGCAGTGTAAAAGATATATGTTTTTTTGACTGGATGGCCTCAACGGCCATGTTTCATGTGTATGTATAAATATGTCCCATGTTTTCCTTTATTCGTCTTTCATGTTCTTATGCAATGGTATTTATGATTATGATGGGCATATGAGTGAACATAGGCAAAGGTTGGTTCTCTCGGGCTTTATCGGCTACGGGTGCCAATCATGTCTCGATGGATTCGGGGCGTGACAAGAAGGAAGAGCTGGTGGGGTCACCCTATTCTTCAAATCGAGATCAAGTTTCTTTGGAGCAGAAGTGTATGATCCCTTACCAGTGAGTGCACCAACCAACTCATCGTATTCCTCAATACCATCGCTATCGAAATTTATCATCACTGCCGTAAGAGCTTCTACCCTCAAACTTACTTCAAGAGACACGACAATATCACTATCCTCAACCGCATCTATTACCGAAATCACCCACATATCTTTCGGTTGCTTCATGGAAAGACAAACATTGAAAGTGACTTGTTCATCATTTAACCTGAATTTCATCTGCCCTATTTCCATGTCGACCAGTGCACAACTAGTGTCAAGGAATGGTCTTCCCAATATGATGGGAACCTCGAAATCAATTCACAATCTAGGATCACAAAGTCAGCCGAAAATATGAAAGATGCAACTTTTACCAAAACATCATACAAAATGCCCACCGACTTTTTCACAGTCCTATCCGCCATGAGAAGTCTCATAGAGGTTTGTTTTGGTGCTCCCAACCCCAACTGCTTGAAAATAGCTAACGACATTAAGTTAATGCTAGCACCCAAATCATAAAGTGCTTTAGCAAAGTTGTAAGACCCGATAGTATAAGGATTTGTGAAAGCTCCTGGATCCTCCTTCTTTCCAACTAGGGAACGCGAAGCAACTGCACTACAATGATGTAAGTTATCTGCCAACTCAAAACTGACAGTTCTCTTCTTTTTCACCAAGTCTTTCATGAACTTCGCATAACCTGGCATCTGCTCTAATGCCTCAGCAAGAAGGATGTTTACCGATAGCTCTTTCAACATTGTAATAAACTTCTAATATTTGCCTTCCTCAGCTTTTTTTTTCAATCTTTGAGGAAAGGGAGGAGGAGGTCGTGGGATAGTTTTCAACATTTGTGGGACCTCTTTTTCCTACCTTTTTTCAGATTTTGCCTTTTTCGCCAGTATCACGAGGATTTGGATCTATTTTGACCTTTGAATTATCCGGCTCTACCTTAGTTTCTACATCAACTATCATCGGCTCATTGGTCTTACTACTATCCACAGGTATAGATGGATCTGTTGTGCATTTCCTGCTTCTAGTAGTAATGGCCAGACAATGACTATCATTCTTCGGATTCTGGACGGTATTGCTTAGAAGGGTGCTTGGCTGACGTTGGTTCAATGCCACCGATATCTGCCCGAATTATTGCTCCAACTGTTTAATAGCAGTCGAATGGGATTCTACTTTCTGACTTATTCCCGAAATGTCTGACCTAATCTCCTTCAGGCACTGTTCTTGACTCTCTGACCCTTTCACCAGTTTATTAAGAAAGGATTCCATTCTTGAATTTCCAGAGTCAGCATCGCGGTTTCCTGGTGGAACATATACACCACTCTTCTCTTTATAATCATCCTTCTGCCTCCAATCACCGTCATAATCTCGTTCTCTATCTCTATATCCCGAATTATTGTAATTGTCTCTATAGTAGTTCTGACCCTGATTCCCTTGCCTTGAGTTCCAGGAGTCTTGGTTAAACCCTTGTCCCTTGGCTCGGAAACCTGCCACTTCTCGATCTAAATACTTAGCCTCTTCATCAGATTCATAATCGTCATGTCTAGGTGTTTTACCTTGTGCACCGATGGCATGCACCTTTTCAGCATCTCTAGCCACAATATGTTTGGCCAGAAGACCAATTTCTGTCCTCAGTTGTGTAACCTCTTGAGCTACAGATTCATCCAAAGCCCATTGTGCATCTGATGCTCCAATAGCGTACGTACCAGCATGTGTATCTGCTTCCCGAGTATGCCATCCTCGATTGGTCGTAGTGATACGATCTAATATTTTTGAAGCTTGTTCCCACCTCAGACTCATAAATGCTCCACTAGTGATAGTATCTGCTAGCCTTAGTATTGACGTTTAAAGCCCGGTAGAAGATTTCAAGTAAGTTTCTACCACTCATCCTATGATTTGGCACATTTTGCAGCTTCTTCTTGAACATTATCCATGTATCATAAAGTGCTTCAGAATGTAGTTGTCTGAAGTTATAAATCTCATCCTTCAACTGTAGCATCGTGGAAGAAGGGAAAAACCTCTCCAAAAATTAATTTCTCAATTCTTGCCAAGTAGTGATAGAACCTCATGGTAATTCGGTCAACCATAACGTTGCTTCTCCTGTTAAAGAGAATGGAAACAATCTCAACCGAATGGCCTCTTGGTCAACTCCTAGCAAATTATATGAAGTGCAGACCCCCACAAAATTCATCACGTGCAGATTTAGATCATCTGTAGGAAGACCGGCAAACACACCCTTCAAGTTTAGCAAGTGAATCATGGCACTTGTAATGTCAAACTTAGTGCCCAGAGGTAACTCTGGTGGAATAATGGCACCCGTCTCAACTGGCTCGAAATAAACCACATTCTCTTCTTCGGGATCATCATAAACTGGCACATATGGTCTCGGTTGTGCTCTCAGTCTTCTTTGTCGCTATTCAGCATCAGCCAGATGTTGTGCTGCTTCTTGCATAACTCGATTCTCTCTTTCTGCTTGCCTAAGAGCAGCTTGTTCTTCCTGTGTCAATCAAGCGGTGGTCTATTCCGCTGTTTCATGACCAACTGGCTGAATTGGTTGGTTATGAATGTCTCCCGCGGCTGTGAGATCCTGAACTCCATTGGTATTCACCATTCTTTGATTAGCTCTCAGTGTTCTTTCTATCTCAGGATCAAGTGGAATCAGGGGATTGCCTTGACTCCTCGTATTTGACATACACCGGCGTATACCCTTAAAAGTGTAGAAAAACAAAACCAATCAACTCCAACAAGTAAACTAATCAACTCCGTAACCGTATTCCCTATCAACGACGCCAAAATTTGATGTCGCCCAAAATATACCTTTCAGAAAAGTATAATGTGGTCTCTGTATCAAATATAGAACCCAACTAGGTAGGGATCAATCCCACAGGGAATAAGATGAAATTAGGTTGAGTTCTTGTCCGAGTAATTGGCAAATAAGTAAAAAGAGGGGATTATTTGTAAACAAGTCATAATAGTAACAAGTGTTGATTCTTTGAATTTGTCTTCGATATGAGAAATACACTAGGACTGTGATCCCCAATGATTCCTTAACTCTACCGGTTACTTGTGCTGGCAAAGCTGTCCCGCTGTATTGCATGCAAAATCTAACAAGATATGCTCATCTAATCGTCTCTTGACCTTGGTTAGACGAATTTCACTCTTCTCATCTCGGTCTTCTAGTGTCGCACTACTAACCCTTGTTCTTGATCTCAGATTAACTATCCCTGTTATGGCTCAAGTTATTAGATGAAGGTTGATAGCTTTAAATCTCTGTTGTTATTTTCTTTTCCTAATCTATACCTTTCTCTCGAACAAGTTTAGAATACAGGCGAGTTTCTAACGTTTGCAACCGTTAGAAGATCAATTATAACGAAGACAATAACAATACATGCATAAACACCAGTTCAGAATTGCTTTGCACTTAACCCATTTCATCAATTCCTCATGGTTCACACAAACCTAGTTGATGGGTTTAGCTGTTCATGATTGCAAGAATACAAGAAGAATTCGAAGATGAAAACATAGTTGTAGACTCACAATAAAGAAGAAAGCTCTGAAATCTCAATATGAATAAAACCCTAGAATTGATGTTCCAAGATTACAAAACCGATAATGTGTTTTTCAACTCAAAATAATGAAAATCTATCTCAAAATAATGTAATCACTAACTCCTGAACATAGGACAACAAAGGGGTATTTATAGATACAAGACGAATCACTAACTCGGCAACCTTCCACGATATCGTGACTTGGTGTCGTCGAACCCAGTCACGTCACATGGGTCCAGTCGTGGAAATCAGACACATTGAACATTTTCTGAAGTTGACTCACGACAGCCACTTACGTCAGGTGAGTGGAGTCACGACACATGAGTCCTGTCGTGAGTCACCTTTCTGGTGCAGATCCTGGTTTTTTCGTCTTCAGGTACTTCGTTCTCAGACGTGATTCTTCCTTTTTGTCCATTTTTCCTCCAAAACCTATTCTCCTACACTATAGAACATAAAACATGTCATACCAACCAAACACACCCAAGTTATTGTATATTTTTATTGTTTTAAGCATCAAAAGTGTCATGAAACCATGACACATCAGTGTTTCCTTCAGATTTGTCTCGTATACCTCTGAATCGTGATATTGATTTTGCAGTTGATGTGGAGTCTGGCACCAATACTATCTCTATTTCTTTTTATAGGTGGACCCAGTTGAGTTGAAGTAATTGAAAGAGCAGTTGCAGGATTTGTTGAGTAAGAGGTTCATTAGACCTAGTGTATCTCCTTGGGGTGATCCTGTCTTGTTTGTGAAAAAGAAGGAAGATTCTATACGTATGTGTATTGACTATCGACAGTTGAAAAAAGTGACAGTTAAGAACAAGTATTGTCTTTCTCGCATTGATGATTTGCTTGACCAGCTTCAGGGTGCTTTCATATTTTCTAAGATTGATTTGAGATTAGGGTATCACCAGTTGAAGATTAAAGCTTCGGATGTTCTGAAGATGGCTTTTCAGACCCGATACGATCATTATGAGTTCTTGGTCATGTCTTTTAGGTTGACCAATGCCCTAGCAGTGTTCATGGAGTTGATGAACCAGGTATTTCGATCGTATCTCCACTTCTTTGCGATTGTATTTATAGATGATATCTTAGTTTATTCCAAGGATGAGGCCGATCATGTGAGACATTTGAGGACTATACTTCAGATATTGCGTGATAAGAAGTTGTATGCGAAGTTCTCCAAGTGTGAGTTTTGGTTGGATTCTATCTCTTTCTTGGGTCATGTGGTGACCAAGGATGGCATTATGGTTGATCCGGCCAAGATAGCAGCGATTCATGATTGGGCTAGGCTTACTTCTCCTACCGAGATTCAGAGCTTTGTTGGTTTGGCGGGTTATTATCAGCTTTTTGTAGAGGGTTTCTCTTCTATTGTGGCTCCTTTGACCAAGTAGACTCAGAAGAAGATTTCTTTTCAGTGTTTTAATGCTTGTGAGGTGAGATTTCAAAAGCTCAAGGAGTTGTTGACTTCGGCTCCTATCTGGACTTTGCCCAAGGAGGGCGTGGGCTTTACCATATTTTGTGATACTTCTGGTGTGTGTTTGGGTGCAGTGTTGATGTAGGAGGGTAAGGTGATTACTTATGCATATCGTCAGTTGAAGCTTCATGAGAAGAATTACCCTACCCATGATTTAAAGTTGGTCGCAGTTGTGTTTGTGTTGAATTTGTGGAGGTATTACTTGTATGGATTCCATTATGAGATTTTCTCGGATCAATATAGACTTCAGTACTTCTTCACCCAGCGAGATCTTAATATGATGCAGCGACGTTGGCTTGAGTGCTTAAGGATTATGATCTCACTATTCTTTATCATTCGGGTAAGGCTAATGTGATTGTAGATGCCTTGAGCCGAAAGACGACTAGTATGGGGAGTTTAGCTCATCTTTTGACTCGATAGCGGCCTTTAGCCTCGGAGGTTCAGTCGTTAGCTAACCAAATGGTTAAGCTTGACATTTCAACACCCGTATGCGTGTTGGCCTTTGTCGATGCTAGATCTTCTTTGATGGAGAAGATTCGAGCTCACCAGTTTGATGATGATAATCTGAAGGTGATTCAAGATAAGGTGTTGAGTGGTAAGGCTAAGGCAGCATCTCTTGATTCTGATGGTGTTTTGAGGATTGGTGGCCGAGTTTATGTGCCGAGAGTAGGTGGATGAGTGAGATTGATTTTGGAGGAGGTGTATTATTCCAGATATTCTATTCATCCAGGGGTGACATAGATGTATCGTGACTTAAAGCAGTATTACTGATGGGGTGGGGTGAAGAGGGATATAGCAGACTTTACAGCTCGTTGCTTGTGTTGTCAACAGGTGAAGGCAAAACATCTGAGGCCGGGTGTTTTGCTTCTGAGATTTCCTATTCTTGAGTGGAAGTGGGAGCGGATCACTATGGATTTTATGAGTGGTTTGCCTCATACTTCTAGTTGTTCTGACAACATTTGGGTTATCATGGATCGATTGACCAAATTGGCTTATTTCATCCCTGTTCAGATCTTCTTCAGTGCCAAGAGGTTAGCTCTTATCTATGTTCGAGAGATAGTTCGTCTTCATGGGGTACCCTTGTCTATTATTTTAGACAGAGGTTCAGTGTTCACTTCCAGCTTCTGGAAGATGTTTCAGGAGGAGTTGTGTACTCAAATTGACCTTAGCGTAACTTTCCACCCCCAGATCGATGGTCAGTCGGAGTGGACTATTCAGGTTTTGGATGATATGCTCCACGAGTGTGTTATGGACTTCGAAGGTCAGTGTGAGCAACATTTAGC
The DNA here is from genome assembly GCA_031232105.1 of Capsicum rhomboideum. Taxonomy (NCBI): domain Eukaryota; kingdom Viridiplantae; phylum Streptophyta; class Magnoliopsida; order Solanales; family Solanaceae; genus Capsicum; species Capsicum rhomboideum. The sequence goes on along the minus strand of CP124709.1, from coordinate 134,569,830 downwards.
CTTAATAGAGTTTGCTTATAATAATAGCTACCATGGGAGTATTGAGACGACACCTTTTGAGGCGTTGTATGGTAGGCGTTGTCAATAGCTGATTTGTTAGTTTGAGACTTCTGAAATTAGACCTTGTGGTACCAACTTGCTTCGTGAGTTTTTGGACAGAGTTCAGGTGATTTAGGATAAGCTTCGGGTAGCCCAGAGTAGGTAAAAGAGTTATGTTGACCACATACTTTGTACCTTGAAGTTTGGGATTGGTGATAGAGTTTTTCTTCGTGTGTTGCTCATAAAGGACGTGATGAGGTTCAGAAAGAGAGGCAAGCTTAGCCCGAGGTATAATGGACCTTTTGAGATACTTCGGATAGTTGGGGAGGTTGATTATGAGTTGGCCCTACCTCTAGACTTCTTAGCCGTTCATCCAGTCATTCATGTATCTATGATCCGGTGCTATATTCCGGATGAGTCTCACATGCTTCGTTGGGATGTTGTTCAGTTATATGAGAGGTTGACTTTTGTAGAGGAGTCAGTATCCATATTAGCTAGGGATGTTAGACGGTTGCGCTCTAGAGATATTCCTGTGGTTAAGGTTCAGTGGAGACAGCGTTCCGTCGAAGAGGCTGCTTGGGAGGTCGAGTCCGACAAGCATAGTAGTTACCCCTAACTCTTTACCGATTCAGGTACTTCTTACACCTTTTAGTTCGAGGACAAACTAGAGTCTTAGTGGTAGATACTGTAATGACCTAATTTGTGAAATTTTACTTTTATGTGATTTGACCATTTTTCCCTTCCCCGTAGTTGCTACGTGTTGATTTGGGGGTGTGGGATGGTTGGCACGGTTCCCAATGCCTTTGGGAGGGTTTCTGGAGAGTTTGAGGTTTTTAGAGGCTTTAAAAGTCCTATAGTTGACTTCGGTCAATATTTGATGTTCTGAGTGCTGGATGACGATTTGGACAGTTTTATTAGATCCAGAATGTCAAATTTGGGTTAGTAGCGGGTTTGGAACCGTTAGTTTACATTTCGACCCTCCGTTTGTAAACTAGTAAAATTTGCCTTGAAGGGGTTTCCGGGGATAATTCGTTAAAAATGATCCTTTTTCGAAAAACTGATGTTGCCATTGAGTCCGAAACGTCGAAAATAGCGTAGTAGCATATAGGGTTTGATCCATTGGGGTCCTGAACGAATCTCGAGGGTCCGTTCGGAGATATTTCATCACTTGGAAAATATGCTGGTGTAGTATTTTAAAGCGCATCAGGCCCTTTATCACGATTGCATGGCCATGTGTCATAATCGCCGGCCTCTATGACAACCTACATCGCCATCGCGTGGTGGTGGTACCGCGATCGGGATGGGTTATTCGGTGGATCGGGTCGGGTTGACTTATCGTGATCGCGAGGCCCAGCTACATGACCGCGATGACCAACTTAATGGCCGATCAACGTTGATCCTCGCGATCGCAAGGTGGGGTCTGCAGTCGCGAGGTATTGTTCACAGAACAGCATAAATACTTTAATTTTGCATTTTTTTCTCTATTTTTGGACCTCCAAGCTTCGAGAAAGGCGATTTTTCTAGGGTTTCTTCATCATTTTCATGTGGGTAACCTAAAAACTAATCTTTCCATTATTTCCTATTGATTAAGCCTTCGAAAACACCTTTTAACCTCGACTTTGAAATGGATTTTTGGGTTTTTGTCGGTAAAGCTTAAAAATGATTTTTATTTGATTTGGACATCATTTTTAACTCATTTTCGCGTGGGATTTCAACTGTAGATTTCTTTAACCTTGGGGAATGTGTTTCTAAAATAAAATTCCAGTTTTACCCCTTTCATTTTCGAACCCATTTTTGGAACCCATTTTGGACCCGACTTAAATATGATCAATATGGGTATCATTAGCTTTCTTTTAACGCGTAGATGTTATATTTGTATGTTTTAGTTGATTTCGAGACCGTTCGAAAGAGAAAAGCTTCATGTTGAAGGACTTTAGGCTTGGATTTCGACGCTTCGAGGTAGGTTATGGCTTAACTTTCTTTAGACTGGGTTGGGTAGTTAATAAATAAGTTAAGCATGCTATGGGATCCAGAAAATAACTATAGAATTGTGTTTCGAGTTTAATATTACTGTTGTGTACCCGAGTGGGGGCTTATATTCTCGTTGTTGTTGACTTTATATATCATATACTGTGTGTTGCCCGTGTGGGGGCCTTATTTGACATCATTGGCATTATTTGTGCATTTAAATGCCTTTATTCTTAATGTGATGCTCGACTGGGGGCTTGAATAGATATTATAGGCCTTATTGAGCATTGTTTGCCTTTATCATGATAAAAATGCCCGAGTTATGGGTTGATATGATATTAATGATGTCTTACATGCATATTTATTCCCATGGAGCAAAAGTAGAACTGATATCATGAAATGTTGACATATTGAGTTAATTTCTGGGCTCACCTATATGCGTATTGAATGAATTTGTTATCCTCATACTGATTTGATTGTGATTATCATATCCTCATTCATACATACACATTCATGAGATATTGGTACCATTGAGGAGCCCTATTTTGAAAGAAAATGAGATATTTTTGTGAAAACCTTTATCCGTGAACACGATACGGAGAGATGGGTCCAGATTCTGAGATACTATACAGGTTGCGAACCTGATAATCCCAAACTATGGAAGTTGAAAACAAACACGAAAACTAGAAGAAACGATAGAATCGAAAATGCAAAAAATAAAGGATAGAGATAAAGATAGATAATAAGACACAAAAAGAGAAAATCAATGAAACCAAAGGGTATATTAAACCCTAAAACTTCACTTGATTGATCCTACAATAAGCACCCTATTCCTACAAAGACCTTGAGAAAATCGTAACTCCCTCGCAACCCCGTTTCTAGGCAAGGATCAACATAAGCTTTTCCAATCTACACTCTCTTAAGAGTTTCATAACATCAATATTCATAAAAAAACTAATTAAAATAAAGCTAGGTCCTAGTATTTATAGCCTTGGAACTTTTATTACATATATGGGCCCAAAAGTGATCCAATTCAACAAAATGGGACAAACTGGCCGCTTTGGCCCACATGCCCACGCAGGTGACCACCTGCTGGCACAGATGGTGGGCGTAGATAGCATCTGTGGGCACAGGTCACCCACCTGTGGGCGCAGGTGAGGGCGCAGACCGCTCCAGGATGTCGTCGAGCTCCTCTTGACTCTCCAACAACCTCTCCAATGGCTCCTTTGACTCCAAGCTATCTTTCATACGCGATATTGCTCTACTTAAAGTGCAAAATGGACCCTTCAACCACGCCCTTGTGGCCTTGAGCTCTTTGTGGCTTGGATCCCTTGTTGTCGCCCTTGAAATACAAGCCAAGAAAGGTTAACACCGATTTGGCTTGTATCAGAACCCCATATGGGTCCTATTTTGGGAGCAGTAAGGCTCGATTGGTGTATACAGAGAGTCATGCGATGATTTTCAACTATTCACTTCATCATTCATTGCATCGCATTTGTATATGCATCTTCTATATTCTTTTATGTGTTTTCTTATCATGTCATTAGACTTTATGTACCTCCGTGAATACCTTCTTCCATTTTGACTTTGTATATATATTAGAATTGTTAGTGGAGATGGTGTGAGCTACCGTTTGGAAACTTTTCTGTTTGCAAGTGACGTGCTCATAGTATTTCTTTACTTGTATTATTTTCTACTTTGCTCAGTTTGCCTATGATACCTACTGAGTACAAGTGGACCGTACTCACTCCTACTGTGCCCTTTCGGATCACTTCCTAGCACGGGTACGACACGCGGAGGCTGATTTTCATGCTGTCGAGTGGTGATTTCGAGGTACTAGCCTACTCTAGGCTTTCAGAGTCCACTCCAGACCTTCTCTTATCTATTTTGGTGTCTTTATTTATTTTCGGAGATAGACAGTTGTATTTTTCAGTATTCGGATGATGTATTTAGATGCTCTTATACTTGTGACACTTTATACTTGTGACACTTCTTCTTGGGGTTTATGGTATTTTATTCAGACTTCCGTATTATTGTACACGTGTTGACCTAACTTCGTTCTTGAAGTCCAGTTTGTCTTGTTTTAATTGTATTTTTTATTTTTCTTTCCGTTTTGATGAATCGGCTTACTTACCAAGACATGATCTCGGTAAGTGCCATCATGATCTCAACTTTTGGGTTGTGACAAATTTATACGACTAGACAGTGTGTCTAGCGGCCTTTTATTAATAATAAAATAAAAATCCTCAACAGGGATAAGTACAAGCAAGGGGTTGGTGAGGGTTGGCTACCTAAACTCCCACCTTGTTGGTAAGGGCTCAGTTTCCCACGTTGTAATCCCCTCGCTATTTCCCCTTCTTCTACCCCCAATTTTTTTATTTTTTTTTTAAAAAACAATTTAAATCTGTCACTAATCATCACTTTGTGTTTTTTCACAAGAAACTTACAACCAAGGACATGGTACTCCTTCAGAACATAAGACATATGAGAAGCTTTCTAATATGTAATTACAACAACAACAGGCATAACAACGCCTCAGTCCTCATCAAGTTTAGGTGGGTAGGGTTCTAATATGTAATTAGATTGAGTAAATCACCGAGCAAAAACTAAATCTGATTCAATTATAATACTGCAAATAACAAAGAAAAGAAAAGTTATCTCTTGACAAGAGGGAGTTGCTCAGATGGTAAGCACTCCTCACCTCCATTCCTAAGGTTGTGGATTCGAGTCACCAATGAAGGAAAAAAAAACGTCGGAACTCTAAGGGAGGGATAAAAAAAGGAAGAAGATGGATTACGGCTTTTAATTAGTGATGGAACGGGGCTTTAGGTATTATAAAAATTATGTAAGCTCGCACCACTTTTTTTCGTACAAAAATAACCTCAATGCTATACTATTGGAAAAATGGAAATTAAGATTTCACAAATTATGATGAGCGGGTATAACTATGGTGGCAAAATTATTCCTCTAATCTGCCCAAAGAAGACTTGTCCAAGTCAACCAAGTCTTGCTCTCATTTTCTCTTGCATTCTGTGGTGTACAGTAGTGCTGCAACTACTAAAGTTATACTTCATCTGTTCTAATTTATTTATGGTACTTTTTTATTTTTAGTTTGTTTTAATAAAGAAATGATTTTTTTACTGTTTGAAAATAATTAAATCTTAAACCTTTTATTTTATCATGAATGATACGCTTGTATAGCCACAAAAATGACATCACATATTTGAGATAACATAAATATCATTACTAAAATTAATCACATGCTTGAGAAATGACGCTTAGTATAATTTTTTGACAGAATGACAGTAGTCATATGAGTTATGGCTGAATAGCCTTGCGTCCATAATAATCTCTAGAATTATATATGTGGTGATGAAAAGTAGTAACTTATAGATATTTTTACATGATTAGCATATCTTATAGTTGATCGTAACATTTTTGTTATCCTTTTATCTGTAGGACATAATCTGGAAACTTTTACATACTAGTTACTTTTCAGGTATGATAATGTAAAATAACATTTACACTCCCGATCAAGACTAATGTAGTTAGCAATTATTCAACAATTTTTGCACAGGATGGAAACGTAGAAATGTTTGTTCAAAAATTTATTAAATATGTACAATATTAACTTTAGAATCCATAAATTTTGAAACACTGACTTCTCGTGTATTTTAGTTCATCTCGATATATTAATACATCTTCAGTTACCTAACTTGCCTTGATTCTTCATATGGAAAATTTCCAAGTTTGAAGCTAATTGTTTTAGAGAAATTTCCAGGTTATGTGGGCCCTGACTACTTGACAAACTGGAGAAGACCAAAAATCAACCAAGTTTTGCAACCGTAAATGTGGTGGCAAAATTATGTCCAAGTAACCAAGTCTTTTTTTTTCGGTTTCTCCCCTGGTGTTCGATATCCGCATTATAGCCCCGACTATCCAAGTAAGTCTTGCTTCCTTTTCTATTAGCTTCTTCGAGAATATTCTTGCCTTTTGTCGTGCTCTAATGGTCTCTCGTTGATTAAAAAAGAAATATATTAATAGGTTTATAAGTTAATTAAATTCTGCTATATGATAGACTAGTCTTTTCAAAATCGCTCTCCTGTTTTGTTTATAACATTGGTATCAAAGAAATATAGGCAATAAGTGGATTGAAACTTTAATTTAACAGTGAAAAGAAAACTAAAGATGTAGGGTGTGATCCGTATAAATGAAAATCCTCTTCTGAGAAAATATTGTCCTAAAAGTCTCTGTATAAAAACACCGAACAATAGAAAGTACGTTGGTGTTAAGCATTCAATCATTAAAGAAAAATCAGCCATCATCTTTCTTTAGCACTATTTGTACTTTCCAAGTTCGTAACAGGAATGTCTGTTTTCCTTCATCAATCTGTTCTATGCGCATGTTTTCCTGTGTTAAGAAACTACAGGAGACTGGTTGGCCTGTTCTGGCATGCCGGAAGCAGACTTTGGGCGATCTCTGTCCAGCCTCAGATTTGGAATATGACTTTGCAGCATTTGAATATTTTGGGACCGCATTGTCTCGCACACCATCACCTGTACAAAAAACCCGACTATGAGACGTTACTCGAACATAAAGTGGAAGATTAACAGCAGGCAGACCTGGACCTAACTAAACCGACTGTGAGAGATTTCTACAATTGTCTGCACCACAATTTTCTTCCATTCAGCAACATCATCCTGCATCTTTTTTTCATGAGCAAAGGCATTATAGCTTATATATAACTGTATGCATTAACCATGGAATCAGTCATTGATGCTTTTGTCGGGCAAATTGCCTGCATTACAAACCTTGGGTGCGACCCTTCTCCATATCTTGTGTGGATGCAAGATACTGAGCTGCCCATTATTTATCATATAGGCTTTATGATTGCGTTTTTTTGTCATTGCTCTTTTTGTTTGTTGTCTTGATGTTACATGTCCTGTTAGTGTTTCCCATGTAAAACATTTATATTACTTGCCTATTTGTATTCATAGTTAATTCCTCTTTTGAAAAAGATCATTCTGCTTCAAGATTTTCAAGAGGATCAATTTGGATTTGGTTTTTCACTTTACGAGTTCCACCTTTTTGCAACAATAATATTTAGAGGAAACAGTGAGATTTATTTCAACCAACTAGCTTTTCTGAAATCAGAATAATCCACAACTCAAGTGCAAAAACATAAAAGAAATATTTCCATTAACCCAATAATTTGGCAAACATTTGCAACAAACAAGTGATTTGGAACAACAGATTCCAACAACATGCTCAGCATGAAAGAAGTTGAACCTTGATCTTCTGTAGCATCCCTACAACGTCTTTCATATTTGTCCTTCTTGTCGGAGATTCAGCACAACAATCTAATGCCACTTTCATGATTGATGCCACAACATCTAGCTGCTTCTGTAAGTGATTATCTGTTGATGCTACCAAGTTGGAATCTACAACGTCCATTACTGCCCCTGGGAGTGAATAACTCACCCATTGCTTAAAGCTAAGATCTCCCTCAAACTCATTAGGTTTTCTCCTAGTAAACGTTTCCAGCAACATGATCCCGTAACTATAGACATCACATTTTGTTGATATCAATCCATCCAGTCCATACTCTGCAATCAAAAAATTAATCTGAAGATGCAATATACTTTCTTGGTGGAAAAAAAAAAGAAGAGGAAAAATCAATGTTCAAATAATTAGCAAAACAAAGAGACGTACCCGGTGCAATATAACCCAATGTTGCTAAGGTTTTCGTGTATAAATCACTCTCATCTTCACCAAGCAGTTTTGAAATACCAAAGTCGCTAAGGTGGGCAACCATATCCTCATCCAGCAAGACGTTACTGGGCTTCAGGTCACAGTGAATCACAGGCAACGAGCACCCATGGTGGAGATATTCCAACGCACATCCCACATCTATCATTATGCTTAGTCTCTGCATGTTGTTTAAGAAACAATTGTGTGAATACAGCCACTTCTCAAGACTTCCATTAGGCATGTACTCAAGCACTAAAGCCTTAAATTCAATGTTGGAACAACTGGTGATGACTTTTACGAGATTCCTATGGCGAAGGTTGCGTAAGACTTCACATTCTGTATCAAAACTCTTGAATGCCACTTCCAATTGTAGATTGAACACTTTAACTGCAATTAGTGTCCCACTTCTGAGAATACCTTTGTAAACAGAGCCAAAACTTCCTGAACCAATCAGATTACTCTCGCTAAGCGCATCAGTTGCTTGGATCAGTTCATGGTATGAAATTCTTCCTCTTGTTCCGATAGACAATGAATCAGCTGGTTGAGGAGCTCTTTTACCTCTCCTATACCTTATCCATACAAACACAAAGGTAATAGGAACAAATACAAGTGCAATTCCCAGCAAAAGAAAAAGAACTAGCAGTTTTTTCTTATTTGATGTATGCTTTGATGAATTGGGGCATGGCGGGACACTAAACCTCGAAGAACCACACAATGCTTCATTTTGGATGAAAAACTGACTCGAGAGGTTCTTGAAAGGACCCCCTGAGGGTATTTCACCGGACAATTTGTTGGCAGAAACATTGAAATACTTCAGGTTTTGAAGCTTCTCCAATGACTTGGGAATAGTTCCCGATATATTATTATGAGAAAGGTCTAGGAATTCCAAACCTACCATATTGCTCATTGACTCAGGTATAGATCCTTGCAACTTGTTGTGTCTCAAAGAAAGGTACACCAGATTTTGCAATCCTCCAATTCCTCTTGGAATTCCATTTGAGAATTGATTCATTGACAGATCTATTTGTGTCACAACCTTTAAATTTCCAATTTCTGGCGGTAAAGAACCAACCATGTTGTTTGACGATAAGTCAAGAACCATTAGATCTTTAAGGTTTCCTAAATTTGCTGGTATATTGGAACTCAATTTATTGGAACTTAGATGTATCTCTCTAAGGGAAGTAATGTTCCCTAAACAATTAGGAAGAGATCCTGAAAGTTGATTTTGATCTAAGTAAATAGCACCCAAACGCTGCAAGTTACATATATGATCTCCTATGAATCCTGTAAATTTGTTGCTACTCAGGTAGAAGCGCTGAAGGTTTCTCAAGTTGCCAATTGCTGTGGGAATCAATCCAATCAAGTTGTTTCCAAAAAAATGAAGGTCTAATAAGTTGCTTAAGTTTCCAATTTCATTTGGAATTCGCCCTTTGATCCTGCAATTATGTGCGTAAAACACTGTAAGAGATGTGGAAAGGTTCCCTATGGAGACTGGAAGCATACCATTTAGAGGATTTTGAGATAGAGTTAAATATGTTAAATCTCTGCAATTCGTCAATGAAGTCAAGAAGTTGAATGAGGAGCCACTTCTTAAATTGTTTCCCGCCAAAAATAGTTTCTTTAGATGAGTCAAATATCCAAGAGAGTTGGGAATCAATCCAGTGAGTTTATTATCAGTGAAGTCTAGTAGAGTAAGTTTTGAGCAATTGGAGATAAAATGAGGAATAGTCCCAGCAAGATTGGCTAAGCGGTTCAGATAAAGCTCTTCAATGCTGGGTGAGACAGAATCTATGATTGATGGAAGACTTGCCGACAAATTGTTGAATGAAAGAGTGATAATTCTCAGCCCTGATATGTTGAAGATCTCCATTGGAAGTGAACCGCTAAAACTATTGAACCCAAGACTAAGTTCCTCCAATTCAGCAAGATTACTAATCTCTCTGGGTATTTCACCTGGAAACACATGAACAAAAAAAGGAATACTAGTGAGTTTAACTAGTTAGTTCTACCTAGTACAAGTTGTATTTTTTGCTATCGCTTTGAATACGTACCAGTAAACTTATTTTCACTAAGATCTAGTAACTGCATCTTGGTTAAGTTGCCAATCTCCGGTGGTAAGAATCCACTAAGATTGTTACCCCATATTACAAAAACAAGCAACGAGGAGATATTGGAGATTGGGACAGAGCCAATAATATGGTTTTCCTCCATGCCTAACATCACCAAATTAACAAGATTTCTCATTTCTTGTGGAATTTTCCCTGCAATTCACATGCATGTAATAATTTCTTATTTCGTGGAATTAATTAGATACTATTAGAATTTCATAAGATAATTCAAGATCATATATACCTGAGAAAAAATTAGATCCAAGACCTAACCTCTGCAAGTTACTCAATCTTCCAATTTCACTATGTATTGGTCCATCAAACTCATTTTCTGATAGATCCAATAGTTGAAGTTCTGAACAATTTGATAAGCCTGTAGGCATATGGCCATGAAGCTTGTTTGCAGATAGATAAAGCCCTTTGAGTATTGGGAGACCATTACATAAACCATTGGGTAGATTTCCTGATAAGCTATTGCTTGTAAATCCAATAGTTTCAATTCTAGAAATGTTGAAAACTGTCAATGGTATTGAACCTGTAAGTTGATTGAATTCTACGGCCAACTTGTTTAGGTTGTGAAGATTGCCAATCCATTCTGGTATGTTTCCTTGAAGGGAATTGTATGAAAGAAGCAGAGTTTCCAACATTGAGGCGTTCGAGATAGATTGAGGGATAGAACCTATGAGCTTGTTTCCAAACAAATTCAAGTATCTCAAGTTTATAAGACTTCCAATCACTTTTGGGATTTGACCCTCAATGAAATTGAATCCCAGGCTCAAAGTTTCAAGTGAGGAAATATTAGAAAATGTAGAGGGGATGGAACCGGTGAAACTATTATTCCTAAGATTTAGAAATTGAAGTTGATGAAAAAACCCAAACCAGGAAGGAACCTCCCCGCTAAAATTGTTGATACTTAAATCAAGAAACTTAAGCTGCCGCAAGTTTGCCATATCTTGAGGCAAATTTCCATGGAAATTGTTGCTTCCCAAATCAAGAGAAGCGAGAAATGTAAGGTTTCCAAAATCAGGAGGGATTCTGCCTATAAGAGCCATGCTGGAAAGATTCAAGGACTTCACTCGCTGATGACGAGAACCACAAGTGACTCCTACCCAATGACAAATAGAAATAGCTGGAGACCAACTCTCATCCAAGAAGTGAAAGGGGTCCGAAATAATTTGGGATTTCAAGGATAGAAGAGCTAATTGATCAGTGGTAATGTTGGTTTTGGTCATGGCTGAACTAGCCATAACATAGTGAAGCAATAAGAGTGTTAAGAGAGAAAATGTGAAGGCTTTCTCCATAATTGCATGAATTAGTAGGAAAAGGATATGACTAGTAACTTGTGGGTTTTGAGACTTTAAATAGCAATGAGATCTCCGTTTTGGTCTTGCATTTCAATCAGAATTGTAAAAATTAGTCTAATCAAGTCTTGCTGCTTTATTTTATTTAATTGTGCAGTGAAAAGTAGTGTTACATTTATTAACTTATACTATACGCTCGAGACTTTTACATTCTAGTTATCTCTAGCTACGATAGAATCTGAAGACTTTTACATTCTAGTTACTTTTTGTAAAAGTTAATTTAACACATTTTTATATGGGATGGCAATATGATAAGAGTTTGTTTGAGTCATGGCTGAAGCAGCCATTACATATTGAATCAACAAGAGTGCTAAATGATGAAAAGAGGTGAAAGCTTTCCCCATAAGTGCAGTCTTGCAGTAGTTGTTGCTCAAGCAATATATTTAATTTGTATTTAAAGAGTTATTAATATGTACGAGAAATTTTAGAATCCTGTTATTAAAACTTGAAGTCGTTGTTCTAAAATTCAGAACTCATAAAGTTGAAATTCTGATTTTGCGTGTAGTTTTGCCTTCATGATTTTAAGAATATATTTTAAGGAGACTATTTTTCATTCTTTCTATCATCTATATATTAATACTAGATAAGGGTGTCCGTGCTCCGCACAGATGCCTAATGTCATCATTTTCTCACCATACGTAAAAAAAATTTGACTTGACAATTTTATGATGTAATAAATATAAACAATGACATCCAAGCGAATTTTAAAATGAAGATGAACATGTTTACCTATCAATCAGTAGTACTGAAATTTGATACAAATTACTGTAATCGGTTCACAACATATCGTCAGAAATCATTACAGTGCAAAAGAAAATTAAGTATCCATACAAAATGACAAAAATCGATACAAATTAACCAAATCAGAATCTAAATTGACCAGAAATTACAGTAGAAGTGAATTAATACCAAAGTACTCCTCCCAACAATGAATAAATCAACAACAAACCCTTGAAAGGAAAAATGATAGAGATGAGTGAGAAAGTGGAGAGCAGATTAGGACTAAAACAAAGTAATATGTGAGCAACACGTGGGTAATATTAACACGTGTTTAGTGTAGAACTAACAACTAAGAAGTGAAGGAACAAATAAGATCCGTCCGATCAAAGGCCGTGGACGGCAGAGATCTTTTTGGTAGTCCAAGGGACTCACACTTACTTAAAAGGATGTTTTTAGTTAGTTGTTACCTAACTTGTCATAATTACACATGTGGGAATTTACCAAATTTTAGAGAAAATTTCTAGTTTATAATGTGGGCCCTAAAGACTTGACAAACTGGAGAAGACCAGAAATCAACCAATTCTTCCATAACCAATAACCATTACATTCATTGCTCTCAACTATAATTTTTTTATTTTTCATTCGGTGTCCAGTATGTAATGACCTTCCCGGTCATTTCCCTCGTTTTCGTGTGTTCTCAGCGTTTAGAGCTTTTCTATAACTGCCCCAAGTTATTTATGGCTTGCTGGGACTGACAGTTCGGCTCCCGGACAGTTCGTTTGAGAATATTATTTAGACCGAGCACATTGTAAAATATTAAATTAAATTAAAAGTTGGTAAAATGACATAGGTAATTACCTTTTGAAAATATTTTTGAACTTTATAAAATTCTTTTGCTATGATATATCTATATTATTTTATAATAGTTTTATAACCTATTAATAATTAAAACGGAGATAGTGAATTTAAATATGTTAAAATAATATTTTTATTTTATAGAGATTTTGTTAGAAATAATTTTCTATTAATTATGGTATATTCAAAAAGTTGTATTTATTTTACCACGAAGCTATACAATACCCGAATATATATATAACGGGATTCGAATTAATGGGATAGTGCTACCTCCACTTCCACGTGGAAGTGGAGGAAAGGGTACAACAATCTTAAGTGATGTCGTGGTGGCAGCATTAGTCATTAGTAGTTATATGACAAATCATATCACTATGTAAAACATAGTTGACAAATTCAAATGTCATAAAAATGTTACTTTTTCAAATGTGTTTTGCCACTTTCAGAAGCTGAAAGATCATCATCGGCAATCCTTGGTTCTATTCCGATTATATTTTTGAGTCCGTGGACTCGTCCTCGTCATTTCTACGGTATGTTTTCTTATTTTTACGGTAATTTTCGTTTACGATGGTATATTTTAGGATTGGTATTGATGTTTGAGCTACATATTGGGCTCAAATTGAGCGGTGTTAGTTGTGACTATTAATCACGGGGTAATTTGGGACGCGGTGACGGTTTTAATTTTGCGATACCGCAAGTGGGCCCCACGTGGACTGTTCGGACATTTTTTTTGAACTAATGCAATATGGGTATCAATAGTCATGTTTTGACATGTAGTTTATTATTTTGGTAGCTTGGCAATATTCGGAGGCCTCTCGAAAGGGAAAGGCTCCTATTTAGCTGGTTTTCTTGGCAGGCTTGCGGCAGACGTCCAGGTAGGCTAGGTTTACCTTCCTTTGCACTTAGATTGGGCTTACGTGTGATATATGTATGCTATTGTGCTGGTATTGTGGGCTGGTATTATAGACTTGGTGGTGGTGGTTTGCTGTGATTTAGGCCTTCTAGGCTGGATAGGGCTGTTCGGATATATTCCAGGCCCGTTATCCTCGTGGTACCCCACAGATGACCTATTTGGGGTCGGATAGTATTGTTGTTGTTGTTGCTAGTCTGGGAATGTTATTGTTGGACCTTAGTCCAGTCTTAGACAGACTTAGCCCAGACTTAGACAAGTATAACCAGACTTGGTTTTCGGGACCCGGTAGCGGGCCCCGTTACCCTTTTTTTGTCGGCTTGTCGAAACTTTGACATCTTTGGGCTTAGATAAGCCCTATATGACTATTAGGGTTATGACGGGATTGAGTCACCCCGATTATACCCAGTTGGACTGTCTAGCTTTGTTCGTCCCTGATAGCACCGTATTTGATTGGGGTCGGCTAGTTTGACTTAGAACGCTGAACCGCCTTTCCATGACTTGTAATGTATACCCAGACTTTTATATACATATTTTTACAGTAGGTAGTTGACCTAGAAGGACCCCGAGATTGACTTGTAGCATGTTGTAGAGTTAGCTTCTGTACCTATATAATAGTAATGACTTGGCACTAAGGCGTTCCCCGTTTATTTGATATGATATGACCTTTGATTCTGTTCTGGTTACTGGCTATGATGAATTCCGGTTCGAGTCCGGCTACTGATTCAGGTATGATGATTTTGGTTATTGACTATTGGGTGTTCCGGTTCGAGTCCGGCCCCGGATTGTGGTACACTATGAGTTCCGGTTTGAGTCCGGCCACTGATTATTATGAGTTCCGGTTCGAGTCCGGCATCTGGTTATGATATGATTGGAGAGTTTTGGTACTGGGTACCGTGATTATAATGTTGTTGTTCTATGAGTTCCGGTTCGAGTCCGGCAGATATGATATATATGTGGCCTCTTGTTATTACCCACTACTTCCGGTTCGAATCCGGCGTCTGGCCTCTTGTTATTACCCATTGGTGCCGGTTCAAGCCCGGTGCACTCCTGTTGGTTATTGTGGTTACTGGATACTGATACAGCCTCGAGACACTGGTGACTATGCATTTACTTTTCTTGTGTGTCCCGCTGGTTTATGGGGGCCAGACTGGGTTATTGTTTTCTTCTGTGTGCCTATCGGGCTTATGGAGGCCCAGATAGGTTATGTTTGACTTGTGTGTTTACTTACGCATTTATTTACTCATTATTATGTATCGCACTTATATTTTCCTGAGCATATCTATACGCCTCGGCCGTTACTTATGTATCTATTACTTGTACCCCGGACTTAGCATGCCCCCTGCACTTTAGCCTGCTTATATTATATTAAGCTCAGTTGGCCGATGATGCCTACTGAGTACCCGTTGCCCCAGTACTCATACTGCACTTCTGCATCTTTTCCCCCCCCGATGCAGATCCAGGCACTAGTCGACGGTGGTGACGTGACTCTTTTCTTAGCACTGACTCCGGAGCAGGGTGAGCTTACTGACGTCTGAGGCAGATCCTACTCCATCTTCTACTGTATAGTCTTTTGCTCTCGAGACTGTTGTACTTATTATACATATTTGGTTTCTGTCTTGTATTTTGGGTATGTTTAGTAGTGGCTCCTGTACTGACCTCACCAGGTCTTGGGAAGGGTTCTTGACTTTATATACTGTCCTCTTCCTTCTCAGTCTTGGTATATATATACATATTCCGATTCTGTCTTTAGCGTTATAGCATGTATATAAATATGGTTACTTCTACTTCTTCTCTATTTTATGAGATTCCGCCCGTTAGCCCGTCGCTTGTCGCTCCGGGCTAGGGTTTGGCTTGCCTATTGGTGGGTTACGATAGGCGCCATCATGACTCAGAATTGGGTCGTGACACAGTACCATCATGATAGTCTGATTAAATCTAATTTTTTGTCGAGAAGTAGCATATTAGGGGATAAAACATTTTCTAACAAAGATGACTCTATACCCAACATAACTCCTTTGATTAGGATGAAAGAGTACTAAATCCATCACAACTCTTGATAACTACACTTAAAAATTATGCAACTCAATGCTTTGCATCTAACCTTGGTCGTCCCATCTCACACATAGAGGCGGACCCAGGTGGAAGTAAGGGGATTCATTTCATCCAAGATCTCTTTGGCTGAAAATTACATTATATACCCTAATTGACTTCTTTGTATGTTTACTTCTTCATGTTTTGAATTCCTTAGTAAAAGTTTTGACTCCGTCGTTGAGTCACACGCATCCTACTTCATTGCAAGTCTTTTCCATGATGAGCTCATAAATTTATAAATATGTAGTTATATGTATGGATGAAAGTGCTGAAATTAAAAATAAATAGATGATGTGTTTGGTAAAAATTTGTGACATAGCACTTTTCCTATTAAAGTATATGAAATCCTCGAAAATCGAGTCTGTTGCATTTTGCACCCTAAAGTATGTCTTCTTTTGTGCTTTGCACCTTGCCCTATTTTTTTTTTTAATGATTCACGCTCTGACCTCTTTATTTTCTTGCAAAATAGTGAAATGACTCTTTTTTATTAAATTTAATAAGGACAAAATTGGAATATAATTAATTAAAAAGAAAATGATACAAAATAAAAAAATAGTCATTTTCATGATTTTCAGATTCATTCGCTCGTGAATTCATGACCCTGGGGGTAGGGTTGGCAATGGAGCAAGGTGGATTTAGTCAAACCCACAAAATTTTCAACCCACTCCGCTCCGCTTCGCATAATTTTTTATTTTTTTTTTTACCAAAAACATTTTAAATTTTTCACAAACCACTAAGATATTTTTTTAATGATGATGATGGCTTAATTTACAAGACTTTCCAAATTAATTTCTTCCCAGTCAATCCTCACAAAAACCCGACTGGAACTTCCAGTTAACGTTCCATTTTTTCTTAAAAGCAGATTTTTTTATTTTTCTGAAATCATGAGCAGATTTCAATTGTATGTAATTGAACATTGTATAATTATGTATTAGTTGAGCTATTAGATTTTAGTTGTATTTTAAGGATTTTTTTTGGTTTAAACCTGCAAAACCCCGCATGGACCTGCAACCCTCCTCGCCCAGCATTATTTCTAGAAAATATTTTCAAACCCGCCCCCGCCCCTCATAGCCCTTAAACCTGCACCCCTCCCCCTCCCCTCGTATAGCCTTAAACCATGGGCGGAGCCACCTTCGACGAAGGGTGGTCAGATGCACACCCTTCGCCGGAAAATTATATGGTGAATAGAGGTTAAATATTAGTCATTATGGATGTATATTTTATTTTGCACACTCTTAGCATAACTGAGAATAAAATTTGCACACCCTTCACCAAATTCCTAGCTCTGCCACTGCCTTAAACCCGCCCCGCCCCATTGTCATCCCGGGATGAAATTTCAATTTCTGCAGTAGAATCAGACCAGAAGCATTGTATAATTTCTATTATAGTTCCATTGTTTCTCTTGTTAAATTCACACACATTCAAGAAAAAATGCCCAACATTATATGACTAGAAGAGCTTCAAAATCCATCTTCTTATTCTTCTTTTATTTTTTACAAACATGGGGTATGATATGATGATTGATATTTCTTCACCCTTAATCATAGGTCTCGAGTTCGAACCTATGAGAATGAAAAAAGATCATAGTAGGACTCTTTTAAATGCAATTGATGGGCGTTGTTTTAGCATTGTGAAAGTTTTTAAATATGCAATTGATTGTTTATTAATAATACTGAATTATTTGAAATTAGGTAGTAAAAATATAGGTAGATATATACTTAGAAGACAGTATAGAGCGGTGGCTGATCTCAAAGTGAACGGAAATGGCTGATCACCGTACCGGATCATAATTTCAATTATGATTTTCATTTTTAGTTATCCACTACGATATATTCATATTCCCATTTATATTGTTCTCATACTTCTCCCCAAATCTCAGTCAATAATTTTGCTGCAGCAACTGAAATTTCGGCCCGCACTGTCTTGAATTCACGAGGGAATGAATCTGAAAATCATGAAAATGACCATTTTTTATTCTGTATCATTTTCTTTTTTATTAATTGTATTCCAATTTTGACTTCATTAAATTTAATAAAAAAGAGTCATTTCACTATTTTGCAAGAAAATAAAAAGGTCAGGGTGCAAATCATAAAAAAAAAAATTTTAAAAAGTAGGACAGGGCACAAGGCACATATGTTAAAGGTGCAAAATGCAACAGACTCTCGAAAACCTGTCAACAATGAGCTTATTATTGCATATTTTAAATTTCAGATGGATATAAATAGAAATTATTTTTTTGTCCCAATTTGTTTTATGTTAAAAAAAATAATGGATAGTACTTTTTAGTAAATATAAATTAGGGAAAAGGTCCAAATATGCTCATTTACTATATGATTTAAAGCAAATATAACATTTGTTAAAAAAGTGACTTATTTATACCTTGTCGTTACATAAATGATTTAGATACTCTTTTCAGCTGACAAAAGTGAAAACTTGATAAAATTATTTATTGGACTTTTATTAAAACAAAAGCCACATAAATTTAATAAATCCCTTCCCCTCTAATTAAATCCTTTTCGCAGGGTCTAAGGGTATATTTTTTAATCCTCTTCTCGCAAAATACAATTTAATTCTCCTCAAAGTTTTTTTTAGTTTTTTTTTTTTTGCCTTCTTTAACTCAAAGCTAATTTGAGTTAATTGCTTTGATGGTCAATTTCTTATTTTTACTAATGATCTTCTTGTTAAATTTATCATTGATGCCCAAAAATAAAATTTTGATATTTTAATACGGTCATTTTAGTTTTAAAACCACTTTTTTGAGTTTCACCATTTGTCAAATCAAGCTTATATTCATCGTCAATGAGGAACAATGTATAAGGATTAACATTTTTTCAATGATGCAAGCGCTCAGTGGTAATTTAATCAACAGAAGAACAAAACCCATGAAAGAAGGCAATGCGAGCCTTCTTGATGACGACGAAACTACTGGTTTCTTCCCTATTGATTTAGTTTCTTATATTGAGTTTTTTTAATTTTTAATTTTTTTCCCAATTTTTTAGTGTGAAAATATATTTTTTTAAAAAGAGTGTATACATTAGCAAAGACATGGCTAGTAACAATAGGGTCTTGAGACTTTAAATAGTGATGAAATCTCCTTTGTGGATTTAATTAAATCAGTAGCTTTTGCTCAAACAATATATTTGTATTTAAATAAGGAAAAAGTGCACAGACCCAAAAGTTGAGGTCATGATGGCAACTACCGAGACCCAGCCTCGACAGGTAAGCCAATTACCCATAAAGGAAAAGAAATATGGAATTTTAAAATAAGGTAAGATAAACGAGACTTCAAGAGTGAAGTCAGGTCAACACAATACATAAATAAATGGAAGTCTGAAAGAAAATATCATAAAATCCTCTAAAACTTGGTGTCATAAGTATTAGAGCAGCTAAAGTAAGACTGAAATCCTAAGAAAATACATAACATGTCTCTGAACATAAGTAAAGACAGGATGAAGATATGAAGAGGCCCGAAATCAGCTCTGGACATCTAGAGCGTGCCAGTACCTCGAGTGAACCACCAAATAGCACGTTCAGCTACCGCGTCTCGCACTCGAACTGCACCAAAAGGGCACAGTAAGGGTGAGTACGGTCTACTTGTACTCAGTAGGTATCATAGGCCGACTGAGCAAAACATAAAATAATACAAGTAAAGAAATACTATGAGCACGTCACCTGCAAACAGAAAAGTTCCCAAATGGTAGCTCACACCGTCTCCACTAACAGTTCTAATATATATGGAAACGAAATAGAAACAGATACACACGACACACGTCAAGAAAAACATAAAGGAACATGGAAGGTGCGTATACAAATGCAATATAATGATGGTAAAATAAATAGTTAAAAGTCATCGCATGACTTTCTGTATACACCTACCGAGCCTCAGTGCTCCCACAGTAGGACCCATGGGGGGTTCGCAACCCTTATACTATCTCAAACCTCAACTCACCTCTCCGTCTTGTGTTCACGGATCAAGGTTCCCATAAAATATCTCATTTTCTTTCAAAAACAGTGTTCCTCAATGGTACCAAAAACTCATGAATATGTATGCATAAAATGAAGATATAATGCTCACAGTCAAATCAGTATGAAGATAACAATCCATTCGATACCTGTATAAGTGGGCTCAGAAATCAACTCAATATGTCAATAATTCATGATATCAATTCTTATTTTGCACCATTGGAATGTATGTAATCATGTAAGACATCATTAATATCATATCAACCCCTAACTCTGGCATTTTCATAATGACAGAGGCAAACAATGCTCAATAAGGCCTATAATATCTATTCAAGCCCTCACACGACATCACAATAAGAATAAAGGCATTCAATGCACAACTAAGGCCAATGATGTCAAATAAAGCCCCCACAGGGGCACACAACAATAATAATAAGCTCAAAGTATAATTTCTATGGTTATTTTCTTTAACTCATAGCACACTTTACTTATTTATTAACTACCCAGCCCAGTCTGAAGAAAGTTAAGCTATAACCTACCTCGAAGTGTCGAAATCCAAGCCTTAGAACCTTCAACATGGAGCTTTTCCCTTACAAATGGCCTCATCACGAGCTAAAACTATCAAAAACATCATCTACGCGTCAAAAGGAAGCTAATGATATCCATATTGACCCTATTTAAGATGGGTCCAAAACGGATTCGAAAAATAGGTTCGAAAGTGAAAAGTGTAATACCAGAATTTTATTTTAGAAACAAGTTCCCCAAGATTATAGGAGTATATAGTTGAAAACCACGCGAAAACGAGTTAAAAATGAGGTTCAAATTGAAGAAAAACCATTTTTATGCTTCACAGGCAAAACCCCCCAAAATCCATTTCGAAATCAAGATAAAAGGTGTTTTCGAAGACATAATCAATAGGAATCAATGAAAACAAAAGTTTGGAGCTTACCCAAGCTCAAATGGTGGAGAAATCCTTCAAAATCTCCCCTACCCGAAGCTATAAGTCTTGGAAATGGAAGAATGGAATAAAAAGAGAAAATTTGGGTATATATATATACAACGATGGCCGCTAAAGAGGTCACCGCTTAAGCGGCTGGTGGTTGCTAAATCGGCCAGACCTCCGTGGCTTGGCTTCGCTAAAGCGGTCCACCATCGCAAAAGCGACACCCGCTAAAGCGGTAAAGTGTCCGCTTTAGCGACTGGGGCTAAAATCAGCTGACCACTAAAGCAGCTACCGCTTAAGTGGTCTTTGGCCGTTAAAGCGGTTGCACCAGGTTCAGCTGCATCAACAACTTTGCTACGTTGTAAAGTTGCCGATCGAACCCTCGGAATTCGTTCGAGATCCCGTGAATGCAAATAAACTAAGCTACTAGGCTATATTCTACATTTCAGACTCAATGACAATGTTGAATTTTCAAAAAAGGATTGTTTTCAACAAATTAACCCTCAGGACCCCTTTTAGCAAATTTCACTAGTTTTCAAATGGAGAGTCAAAATGCAAAATAAAAGTTTTGAACCCGAACCAACTCCGCTACTGACCCAAATTCGACATTCCGGATCTAATGGAACTGTCCAAATCGTCATCCGACACTCGAAACATAATATGTTGACCGAAGTCAAACTAGTGGCTTTTCAAAGCCTATAAGAGCCTCAAATTCTCCCAATTCATTCCCGAAGCATTGGAAACTGTATCAACCATCCTCACACCCCAAACTCAACATGTAACAACTACGGGGAAGGGAAAAATGGTCAAATCACATAAAAAGGGGATTTTCACATAACAAGTTATTACAAAAAGAGTGATATACCCTTCAACTTTGTGACTTAGAGTTGATATACCTCTCGTTAAAAAATTGGCTCAGATATATCACTACAGTTACACAAATGACCCACATATACCATTTTTGTTTGATGGAAGTGAAAACATAATTTTGAATTTTTTTTTTTTGACCTTTTTTTGAAATAAAATCCATATAGGGGCATATTCGATCTATAATTGTGGTGGCAAAATTATTCCTCTAATCTGTCCAAAGACTTGTGCAGGATTGGGGAAATCTCAGTATCTCAGTTGGTTGACTACTTGAATATTTTATTTTACTAGTGGGGGTTCGATTTTCACCTAGTAATCCCCTTCTCCATTTCCCCTTCCTCTACCTTAATTTACTAAGAACATAAAAAAAAAGAACTTGTGCAACACTTCAAGTCAACCAAGTCTTAGTTTCATTTTCTCTCCAAATGTATGGTGAAAAGTAATGATATATCTACTAACAAGTTATATACACTTAGCTAAATATGCTGCCAATTGTGCTAAAGTATAGTTTTTTTTTTGTTTGCTAATGGGACATTAATTTGAAGCTTTAAGAACAAAAAGGATGCAGTTGAAAAGGGAAAAGGAGAAAAATCTTGATGATCAATTAACCATTATGTATAATTAATCTTGAATCGAATGCGAAAAAGGATTTTTTTTTTTTTTATCGCAATAGAATTGAATAGAAATCTTGAACTTAGGTATTAAATTAGTTTCGTGATTAAAATAGAAATATACATAATCTTCTTGCATAAAAGATTGTTCCAAATAGTTGAATTGCGAGCACTGAAGCGTGACAATTGTTGCTTATTGTCTTCATAAAGCTTGATTTATTAGAAATATATTAAGTTTATTTAAATATATCAAGAAAAACACTGAACTTGTGCGTAGGGTTTGTGCCAAAAAGAATTTAAGTTTTGACTTTTCTTAGCATCACTAAATCGAAGCAGTTAGGTTCTTTTGAATGGGTCCACCAATAGAACCATCGGTTATTCATAATCCAACATCATGACCACTTTTAAAGGTATCCGTTCTGATTCCAATTCAATCGTTCATTCAAATAGTGATGAGATCTCCTCTTTGATTTTCATGATTTTATTGAAAAATTGAATATTTTTTTTTACTTGTTTCAGAGTATATTGTATGATTTTTTAATAAGAATGCACAACATTAATTTGTATTGGTTGTTATTGTTGTAGGACAACATTCCAAGTTATGTGGGTCCCAAAAACTTGGAAAACGGGAGAAGACCAAAAATCAACAAATAAAGTCTTGCAACCGTAAATGTGGTGGCAAAGTTACTCCTTTAATAGGTCCAAAGACTTTTCGAGTTACTCCTCTAATCAGTTCAAAGACTTTTCGAGTTGCCTTTTACTAAATTTAGATTTTTCTAACTAGAGTTATCTCTAATCTATGGAAGTATGTCTATTTTAGTGCTTTAAATATAATTTCGAAATTTTTTAGTCTTTTAAATTTGCTAAAGTGGAGCACCTTTGGTTCAACGAACAAAATTGACTTAAAATTGATGGCGACAACCAAAAATATTACTAAATATCAACCGACATTCGAACCAACTGAGTCGGTTTGATTCGAATTTGTAACAATCGTAGTTGTGAATTTTACCTTTTTATGTATTTTGACCATTTTATCCTTTCCCATAGTTGCTAAATGCTATTTGTGAGTTGTGGGGTTGGTCGACATGGTCCCCGATGCGTTCGGGAGTGATTTGGGTGAATTTGAGACTTTTAGAGGCTTTTAAAACCATGAATTTGACTTCGGTAAATATTTTGTGTTTCGAGCGTCGGATGGTGATTTGGACAGTTCCATTAGATCCAGAATATCGTTTTTGGGTTAGTAGCATAGTTAGTTTGGATCCCGAGCCTTTATTTTTCATGTTGACCCATTTGAAGAAAACTAGTTAAAATAAGCTTAAAAGGGTCTTGGGGGCTAAATTGTTGTAAACGATCTCTTTTCGAAAATCTGATGGTGCCATTGAGTCTGGAACGTCGGAAATAGCCTAGTAACATATCTGATTTACTTTGGTGGCACCTTTTGTGCTTACGTGGCACCTGTTACGACACACCTTAATTGCAAGTTTTTTTTAGGCCACGTAAGCATAAAAGGTGAACAATAATACAGTAAAATTGAGTTTAGGGGAATAATAAGACCCTCGTAAAATTAAGACGTGTCATAGCAACTTTAACTATAATTCAAGGGGGGGGGAGGGTAATAGTGTTTTATCTCTATTAGAAATTTATAAAGTTTATAACTATATCAAGAAAAATACTGGACGTGTACGTAGGGTTTGTGCCAAAAAGAACTTGAGTTTTGACTTTTATTAGCATCACTAAATCAAAGCAGTTAGCTTCTTTTGAATGGGCCCACCAATAGAACCATACTTCATGACTTATAAATTTATCCGTTTTGATTCTAATTCAATCGTTCATTCAAATAGTGATGAGATATCTTCTTTGGTTTTCATAATTTTATTGAAAAGTTGAATTTCTTTTTTTACTTGTTTCAGAGTATATTGTATGATTTTTTATAAGAATGCACAACATTAATTTGTATTGGTTGTTATTATTTATGGAAAATAGTCCAAGTTATGTGGGTCCCAAAGACTAGACAAACTGGAGAAGACCAAAAATCAATAAATAAAGTCTTGCAACCGTAAATGTGGTGGCAAAGTTACTCCTTTTATCGGTCCAAAGACTTTTCGAGTTACTCCTCTAATCGGTTCAAAGACTTTTCGAGTTGCCTTTTACTAAATTTAGATTTTTCTAACTAGAGTTATCTCTAATTTATGGAAATATGTCTATTTTAGTCCTTTAAATATAACTTTCAAAAATTTAGTCTTTTAAATTTGTTAAAGTGGATCACCTTTGGTTCAACTAACAGAATTGGCTTAAAATTAACGGCGACATCCAATAATATTACTAAAAGCCAACCGACTTTCGAACCAACCGAGCCGGTTTTATTCGATTTTTTAAAATAAAACTGAATCAACTTGTTTTTTTATTTGTTTCTTGCGTCAAAAAACTGAGAAAATAAAAAAGCAATTGAGTATCAGAACTTTGACCAAAAAACCGATCAAGCTCAGTTAGTTTCTCGAAATATTTTTACTTCTAAATAAATTTTTGATTTTTGGTGCAATAATATCGACCAAGCTCGGTCAGTTTTCTTTTATTTAAAAAAAAAACCAATATTGGGATTAAACCGATTGACTTGGTCAGTTTTTATTGTGTTTTTAGTTGTCTTTTTTACAATTGCCGTTAGATTTTAAGTTCATTTTGTAAGTTGAGTTAAAAGTGCTCCACCTTAGCAAATCTAAGAAATTAAAAATGCTCAAAGTTAAAAGTTAAAGGATCAAAATAAACCTATTCTCATAGATAAGGACATTTTTGACTAAAATTCAAAAGTTATGTACACTAGCAACGTTGAGATTTTTTTGATGGTTAGTAGTACTAATTTAGGGGTGAAATCATTTTCTCCCCCAACTTTGTTTTAAAAATCAAATTCTCCCCTGAACTTTGAACAATAATTAAACTCCCCCCTTTATCCTAATTAAATCTTTAAAATGCCTATTGTACCCTTTTATTATAATTTTTTTTTTACTTCTTTAAAAATCATGATATTTTCATTTTTTTAAATTCATGGAACAAATTTTTCATAAAAACATAAATATTTTCTTTTGGGCGAAAAAAAGTGAGAAATGATACTAATTAAGTATATAAGTTAATGATGTTCTATAATGAAGTAAATTAGCATAATGAGAAAATTAATTTTATTAATAATAATCAAAACTCTAATATTTATTTATACAAGAAAAAAAACAGGTAATAATAACTATACAAATATATTTCGATGCAGGAAATACAAAATAATTAATTAAATTAAGGACAAATTTTTAAAGATTGTATTTATTTAGATTTTAAACTATAATTTATGTAATACTCCATTAATGACAATCAAAACTTGTTTATTTAAATAGACAATAGAGAATACCCCCTCCGTTTCATATTACTTGATCCTCATACTAAAAATAGTTGTTTAAATTTACTTGTTTAATTTATGAAATCAAGAGAATTTTTTAATATTTTTTTATTTCTACCCTTAGTATTAAATAACTGCATAAAGTTGTAGTAGTCAAAATTAAAGTTTTAAAGTATTATTAATAAGGTTAGTTTAGTAAAGTACACATATAATTAAATTTTTCTTAAGGGGTGTGTCATATCAAGAAGGGCCAAGTAATATGAAACGCATGGAGTAAAAGAGTGGGGAAAGACAAAAACATACACACATACATGTACATACATATACACACGCTTAATGCATATACTATTAAAATAACGGTCATAAAATAACATTAAATTTCGTGACAAATTCTTAAAAGTATTATTCTACTTATAATGTTAATAAACTTAAATAAAAAAGGTATAAATACCTAGGTTAAATTTTTTTTTTTTTATATATAATATAAAGAGGTATTACATAAATATATTTGATGTAACAAGGGTAAAATGGACATTGCATGGGATAAAGGGGGAGTTTGATTATTGTTCAAAGTTGAGGGGGGAGTTTGATTTTTAAAGGAAAGTTGGGGGGTGAAAATAATTTTCACCCACTAATTTAGTATGGTTTATAATGATCTTTTAAGTTATATGATAGGGTGTAAAATGTTTACACTCTCTATCAAGATAATTCAGTTAGCAATTATTCTATTTGTAGTTTGATAACTAAGCCAAATTTTTATTCATAGAAGTATTTATAAATTCTTATTCTTGAAAAGAAAAACAACATAAATTTGTATTGGTTGTTATCATTTGAAGACTTGACCAATTAGACAACCAAGTCTTGCAACTGTAGTTGTGGTGACAAAACTATTCCGCTAATCGGTCCAAAGTTGCGAGATGTGTTAAAGGCAAACTCTGAGTGAGCAAAACATAGCTTGTGTCACAAATAGTTGTGTTCATTGAGCGAAGACTGTATAGTCACCAATTAATTATTATGTAGAAATTTTAACTTGAACTTGACATAAGAGAACTTTTGTTATCGCATAAAGATTAAATAAGACGGATTCTTTAACCTGCGCATTAAAAATAAATATTTGATTAAAATAGAAAATTATAAAGTAAATTAAAAATTTTAAATTAAAAACATGTTGAATGTGTGTGTAAGGTTCGTCCCAAAATGTAAAATTAGGATGTGACATATTGAGTACAATCAAATCTAGACAGACACAAGATAATAATCACTAAAGCAAGGGTGTATTTGGTACGGAGAACACAATTAATGTACGTGAAATATCATTTATAAAACTTGTTTTCCTTATTTTCTCTAGGAAAGTTGTTTTCTTCAATTCTAAGATATTTTTCTCAAAAAATAATAATTTATGAAAACTTTTTGTCATGACCCAAAACAGAGTACGTGATGATACCTATCACACCCTCCAGTACAGGTAAGCATATCCCAACCCAAACTAAATACTCAAAGTAAATCAGAAACGGAAGAAGAAGAATAGAATAATCTCAAAATACTTAAAGATAAAATAATAATTCAAGATAATCCTAGGTGTAATGACCTGAATTGCGAAATTTTACTTTTTATGTGATTTGACCATTTTTTCCTTCTCCGTAGTTGCTACTTGTTGATTTTTGGGTGTGGAGATAGTTGGCACGGTCCTCGATACATTCGGAAATGATTTGGAAGAGTTTGAGACTCTTAGAGGCTTAAAAAGCCACTAGTTTGACTTCGGTCAATATTTTGTGTTTCGAATGCAAGATGACAATTTGTACAGTTTCATTAGATCCGAAATATCAAATTTGGGTTAGTGGCGGGATTGGTTTGGGTTCGGAACCTTTATTTTTGCATTCCAACCCTCCGTTTGAAAACTAGTTAAATTAAACTTTTAGGGGTTCCGAGGGCTAATTTATTGAAAATGATCTCTTTTTGAAAATTTGATGTTGCCATTGAATCTGAAACATCGAAAATAGCCTAGTAGCATATATGGTTTATTCCTATGGGGTCCCGAACGAATCTCGAGGGTCAGTTCAGAAATATTTCTTTTACTTGGAAAATCTGTTGGTGTAGCATTTTCTGGTGCATCAGGCTCTTCATCGCGATCACGTGGACACGTGTTGTGATTGCGACCCTCGATGATCTCCTTCATTGCAATCGCGTGGGGGTGGTGCCGCAATCGCGATAGGTTAATTGGTGGATCGAGTAGGTTTGACCATTGCGGTCGTGTGGCCCTTCTCCCACTGTCGTGATGACTGACTTAAGTCCCGATCAACATTGACCCTCGCAATCGAGAGGTGGGGACCGCGATCACGAGGTACTATTAACAGAACAGTAGAAGTACCTTATTTCACGATTTTTCTCTATTTTTAGACCTTGAGGGTTTCGGGAAAGACGATTTCTCTAGGGTTTCTTCATCATTTTCGGGTGAGTAACCTCTAAACTCATCTTTCCATTATTTTCTATTGATTATTTCTTTGAAAACACCTTTTAATCTCTATTTTGAAATGGTTTTTTTGGGGGTTTTGTCGGTTAAGCTAAAAAATAGTTTTTCTACAATTTGGACCTCATTTTAAACTCATTTTTGCATGGGTTTTTAACTGTAGACTCCTATAACCTTAGGAAATGTGTTTCTAAAATAAAATTCCAGTTTTACCCTTTTCATTTTCGAACCCATTTTTCGAACTCGTTTTGGTTCCGTCTTAAAAATAGTCAATATGGGTATCATTAGCTTTGTTTTAATGCGTAGATGTTATATTTGTATGACTTAGTTGATTTCGAGATCGTTTGAAAGGGGAGACTCTGTGTTGAAAGAATTTAGGCTCAGATTTGATCGCTTTGAGGTAGGTTATGGCTTAACTTTCTTCAGACTGGGTAAGGTAGTTAACAAATAAGTAAAGCATGCTATGGGTTGGGGAAAATAACTATGTGAATTGTATTTCAAGATTATTATTACTATTGTGTGCCCATGTGGGGCTTATATTCTTGTTGTTGTTGACTTGTGATATCATATATTGCGTGTTGCCTGGGTGGGGGATTTATTTGACATCATTGGCCTTATTTTGTGTACTTCAATGCCTTTATTCTTTATGTGATGTCCATGCGAGGGCTTGAATAGATATTATAGGCCTTATTGAGCATTGTGCTTTTATCATTATAGAAATGCCCGAATTATGGGTTGATATAATATTAATGATGTTTTTCATGCATGTTTATTTCCAATGGTGCCCAATTAGAACTGATATCATGAATTATTGAAATACTGAGTTGATTCTAGGCTCACTTATATATGTCTTGAATGAATCGTTATCTTCATACTGATTTGATTGTGAGCATTATATCCTCATTTTATACATGTACATTCATGAGATATCGGTACCGTTGAGGAGCACTGTTTTAAAATAAAATGAGATATTACCGCAAAAACCTTGATTCGTGAATACAAGCCAGAGAAGTGGGTTGAGATTTTGAGATAATATACGGATTGCGAACCACCCATGGGTCCTATTTTGGTAGCAGTGAGGCTCGATAGGTGTATACCGATAGTCATGTGATGACTTTCAAACTATTCACTTCATCATTCATTGCATTGCATTTGTACATGCATTTTCTGTGTTTTCTTGACGTGTAATCAGTTTCTATGCACCTTAGCAAATACCTGCTTCTATTTAATTTCGTATACATATTAGAATTGTTAGTGAAGACGGTGTGAGCTACCGTTTGGGAACTTTTCTGTTTGCTAGTGGCATGCTCATAGTATTTCTTTACTTGTATTATTTTCTGCTTTGCTTAGTCGGTCTATGATACCTACTAAGTACAAGTAGACCATACTCACTCCTACTGTACCCTTTCGGTATAGATCCTAGTATGAGTACGAGGCGTGGTAGCTGCGTTCGTGCTTGCAGAGTTGGTGATCGAGGTACTGGCATGCTCTAGGGTTCCATAAGTGACTCCAAACCTCTTCTTACCTATCTAGATGCCTTTATTTGTTTTCAGAGACAGACATTTGTATTCTCCGTATTTCCTGAGTTGTATTTAGATTCTCTACACTTATGACACCAGATGTTGGGGGTTTCATGTTATTTATTTTAGACTTCTTCTATTGTACATATGTTGACCTGACTTTATTTTAGAAGTCTCAATTATTACTACTTTTAGCTACTTTTCGATTCTCTTTCCTTTTTAAGTGATTGGCTTATCTACCAAGACTAGGTCAGGTAGATGCCATCATGATCTCAACTTTTGGGTCATGATAAATTGGTATCATAGCGCTAGGTTCATAGGTCTCAAAGTGTAAGAGCGGGATGCCTAGTTGAGTCTCGCGGATCTGTACGTAGACGTTCGTATCTATCTTCGACAGGCTATAAGATATATTCAGGATAAATTTCTCTAATTTGATTTCTTGTCGTGCGGGTTGTTCATACCCAATGTTCTAAACTTGTATTCCATTCTTTTCTGTGCAGATGGTAAGGACTAGGTCCAGGGATCCTAGAGATGCTAAGCCAGCACCAGAGGAAGGAGCCCCGGTCAGAGGGCAAGGTAGGGGTAATGGTTGACCCAGAGGTAGAGGAGGGGAATGAGGAGCTGACCCTGATAGAAGATGTGCTAGGGAGGCCTCTCCTGAGCCTGAGGTTGAGTATACTAGAGGTGGCTATCGGACAGGGGGTGGGGCCAGATCAGGTCCCACAGAGTTCAGTTGACACCCCAGTGCTTCAGGATCTGTTGATTCGCCTCTTGAGTCATTTGAAGGGTGTTCCTTTGAGTGTACCTGGTATTCCTCAG
Source organism: Capsicum rhomboideum (assembly GCA_031232105.1). Classification (NCBI taxonomy): domain Eukaryota; kingdom Viridiplantae; phylum Streptophyta; class Magnoliopsida; order Solanales; family Solanaceae; genus Capsicum; species Capsicum rhomboideum. Next base: position 134,539,458 of record CP124709.1, on the reverse strand, counting down.
ACTTCGAGTGGTGTAACGCCATCTGTACCGACATCTGCTTATGGTATTCTTACTTCAGGGGTACATCTATAATTTAGGGTACCCCTACGTATGGATTCATTGCCTGCCAGACTTACTATTTTCTCAGTTGCTTTGAGTACTGTGATGTTTTTTGATGATCAGAAGAGGTTTGAGAGGTTTATTTGCTTGGCTCCTCCCAAGTTCAGTGGAGCGATTGGCGAGGATACCCATGAGTTTTTGATTGTCTGCCAGGAGAAGTTATACAATCTTGGATCTCTTGAGTCTTACGGAGTTGCTTATACTGCCTATCAGCTGATGGATGTGGCTAGAGATTAGTGGAGGTCTCTATCTAGTTGTAGGCCATTTGGTTCGCCAGCTATGACTTGGGCTCAGTTTTTGGAGGCCTTTTTGGAGAGGTTTGTGCCGTACAGCCTGAGAGATCAGATGCGGGACGAGTTTGATCACTTGGGGTAGGGCTCTATGTATATTGCCGAATATGAGGCACGCTTCCATACATTATCCATATATTCAACCGCCAGTATCTCTACAGAGTCGGAGAGGATTCAGAAGTTTGTTAAGGGGTTAGAGGGTTCTTATCAGTTGGCTACTGCCCAGATGGTTATTTCAAAGGCTTCTTTTCAGAGCATTATTGAGTATGCCAAGTTGTCTGAGTCTATTACCCAGGCTACTTAGGGAGGCACTAAGAAGGTGCGCCGACAGGGCGAGTTTGGTGGTCATGCCTTTAGAGGTAGAGATTTCTCTAGTAGAGGTTCCCGTGGTTATCATGGTAGGCCAGTTCAGGCCGCTTTATAGGGATCAGGTGGTAGACCTTCAATTGCTATGGCTCCAGGTAGCCAGGTATCAGGTCATACAAGTAGAGGTTCCAACTTCAGTTCTACAGGCAAGGGCGGTCATTCTAGTTCATCTGTGTACCCTCAGATTGAGTCAGGCCGTAGAAGATGCTATATTTGTGAGAAGGTTGTCCATTTGGCCAATGATTATCCCCGACGTGCGTATTGACCTACTCAACAGGGCTCTCAACTTCAGCTTTACCCTACTCCATTATCTACAGTGAGAGGTAGTTCACAGAGTGGCAAGGGTGGTGCTAGAAGTAGAGGTAGGGGAGCTCATGGTGGTGGTCGCAGGGTTACTCAGTTTGGGAGTGGATGTGGATAGTGTTATGCTATACCCAAGAAACCTGAGGCAGAGGGCTCTGATGCAGTCATTACAGGTATCATCCCAATTTGCTACAGATCTGCTTTCGTGTTATTTGACCTTAGGTCTACATTCTTCTATGTGTCTACATATTTTTCTTCCGATTTTGATGTTTCCTGTGAGCCCCTTGCTCTGCCTCTTCATGTTTCTACCTCTGTAGAAGACTCTTTAGTGGTGGATCGGGTGTACCGATCTTGTGTAGTCACCTTTGCGGGGCATGAGACTTGGGTAGACCTGATTATCCTAGATATGGTTGACTTTGATGTTATCTTGGGTATGGATTGGTCTTGGATTGTTCTGCCAAGATCATGACCTTAGCTACGCCGGATGTGCCAAGGATAGCTTGGAAGGGTACACTTAATATGGGTCCAAAGGGAATTATATCTTTTCTACGTGCCCACCGCATGGTAAAAAGAAGGTGCTTGTCTTATTTGGCTTATGTTCGTGATACAAGTATTGCCTCACCACCTCCTATGGAGTCTATTCAAGTTATTCGCGAGTTTCTAGATGTGTTTCCTACGAATTTGCCTGGTATGCCTCCCGACTGTGATATTAACTTTATTATTGATATGGAGTCGGGAACTAAGCTCATCTCTATTCCTCCTTATAGGATAGACCCAATTGAGTTAAAGAAATTGAATGAGTAGTTGCAGGATTTGTTAGGTAAAGGGTTCATTAGACCTAATATATCTCCTTTGGGGTGCTCTTGTCTTGTTTGTGAAGAAGAAGGACGGTTCTATGCTCATGTGTATTGACTATCGGCAATTGAACAAAGTGACGGTTAAGAACAAGTATCCTCTTTCTCGCATTGATGATTTGTTTGACCAGCTTCAGGGTGCCTATGTGTTTTCTAAGATTGATTTGAGATTCGGGTATCACCAGTTGAAGATTAGAGCTTTGGATGCTCCAAAAATAGCTTTTCAGACTCGATACAGTCATTATGAGTTCTTGGTCATATCTTTTGGGTTGACTAATGCCCCAACAATATTCATAGAGTTGATGAACTGGGTATTTTGACCGTATCTCGACTCCTTCATTATTGTATATATAGATGATATCTTGGTGTACTCCAAGAGTGAGGCCGATCATGTGAGACACTTGAGGACTGTACTTAAGAGATTGCATGATGAGAAGTTGTATGCCAAGTTCTTCAAGTGTGAGTTTGGTTGGATTTTATCTCTTTCTTGGGTCATGTGGTGACCAAGGATGGCATTATGGTTGATCCGACCAAGACTGTGGTGATTCGTGATTAGGCTAGGCCTACTTTTTCGATCGAGATTCAGAGTTTTATTGGTTTTGTGGGTTATTATCGATATTTTATAGTGGGTTTCTCGTCTATTGTGGCTCCTTTGACCAAGTTGACTCAGAAGAAGATTTCCTTTCAGTGATCGGATGCTTATGAGGCAAGCTTTCAAAAGCTCAAGAAATTTTTGACTTCCCACCTATCTTGACTTTGCCCAAGGAGGGCGTGGGTTTTACTGTGTTTTGTGATGCTTCTGGTGTGGGTTTGGGTGCAGTGTTGATGCAGGAAGGTAAGGTGATTGCTTATGCTTCTTGTCAGTTGTAGCCTCATGAGAAGAATTACCCCACCCATAATTTAGAGTTGGTTGCGGTTGTGTTTGTGCTAAAGTTGTGGAGGCATTACTTGTATGGAGTCTGTTGTGAGATTTTCTCAAATCATCGTAGCCTTCAGTACTTCTTCACCCAGCGGGATCTTAATATGACACAACAACGTTGGGTTGGGTTGCTTAAGGATTATGATCTCACTATTCTTTATCATTCAGGTAAGGCTAATGTGGTTGCAGATGCCTTGAGCCGGAAGACGACTACTATGGGGATTTTTAGCCAATCTCTTGACTCAGGAGCGGCCTTTAACCTTAAAGGTTCAGTCTTTAGCTAACCAGATGGTTAGACTTGACATTTTGACACCCGGGCGTGTATTAGCCTTTGTTGATGCTAGATCTTCTTTGATGGAGTAGATTTGAGCTCACTAGTTTGATGATGATAGCCTGAGGGTGATTCAAGATAAGGTGTTGAGTGGAGAGTCTAAGGCAGCATCTCTTGATTCTGATGGTATTTTGAGGATTGGTCACCGTGTTTGTGGGCCTAGAGTTGGTTGATGTGTGAGATTGATTTTGGAGGAGGCGCATTGTTCCAGATATTCTATTCATCTAGGAGTGACCAAGATGTATCATGATTAAAGCAGCATTACTGGTGGGGTGGTATGAAGAAGGATTTAGTGGACTTTTTATCTTGTTGCTTTTGTTGTCAGCAGGTAAAAATCGAGCATCTGAGGCTGGGTGGTTTGCTTCAGATATTACCCATTCCTGAGTGGAAGTGGAAGCGGATCACTATGAACTTCGTGAGTGGGTTGCCCCGTACATCCCATGGTTCTAACCTTATTTGGGTCATTATTGATCGATTGACCAAATCGACTCATTTCATCCCTATTCAAATTTCTTTCAGTGCCGAGATGTTGGCTCGTATTTATGTTCGAGAGATAGTTCGTCTTCATGGGGTACCCATGTCTATTATTTCTAACAGAGGTTCGGTGTTCACTTTTAGCTTATGGAGGATGTTTAAGGAGGAGTTGGGTACTCAGGTTGACCATATCACAACTTTCCACCCCCAGACCGACAGTCAGTCGGAGTGGACTATTCAGATTTTGGAGGATATGCTCTGTGCATGTGGACTTCGGAGATCAGTAGGAGCAATATTTAGCCTTAGTAGAGTTTTCTTAAAATAATAGCTACCATTCGAGTATTGAGATAGATCCTTTTGAGGCTTTGTATGGTAGGCGTTGTCGGTCATCGATTGGTTGGTTTAAGACTTCTTAGGCTAGACCCTATAGTACCGACTTGCTTTGCGAGTCTTTGGACAGGGTTTGGGTGATTCAGGATAGGCTTCAGGCAACCCATAGTAGGCAAAAGAGTATGCTGACCGCAGGCTTCGTGCCTTGAAATTTGGGATTGGTGATCGGGTTTTCCTTTGAGTGTCGCCTATGAAGGGCGTGATGAGGTTCGGGAAGATGGGCAAGCTCATCCCCATATATGTCAGGCCATTTGAGATTCTTCAAACAGTTAGGGGATGTGGCGTATGAGTTAGACTTACACCCAGATTTTTCAGCCGTTCACCCAATCTTTCATATATCTATGTTACGGCGCTACATTCCTAATGAGTCTCACGTGTTTCGTTAGGATTCGGTGAGGTTGGATGAGAGGTTGCCTCTTTAGAGGAGCCGATTTCCATATTAGCCAGGGATGTTAGACATTTGCATTCTAAAGATATTCCTGTGGTTAAGGTTCAGTGGAGACATCATCCTGTCGAGGAAACTACTTGGGAGGTTGAGTCTGACATGCGTAGTAGTTACCCCCGTTTTTTACTGATTCAGGTACTTATTTGCCTTTTAGTTAGAGGACGAACTAGAGTCTTAGTGGTGGATATTGTAATGACCTGAATTGCAAAATTTTACTTTTTAAGTGATTTGACCATTTTTCCCTTCCCCGTAGTTGCTACTTGTTGAATTTGGGTGTGGGGATGGTTTGCATGGTTCCCGATATGTTCAGGAATAATTTGGAAGAGTTTGAGACTCTTAGAGGCTTAAAAAGCCACTAGTTTGACTTCGGTCAACATTTTGTGGTTCGAGTGCTGGATGAGGATTTGGAAAGTTCTATTAGATCCAAAATGTCGAATTTGGTTAGTAGCAGGATTACTTCAAATTCGGAACCTTTATTTTTGCATTCCGACCCTCCATTTGGAAAACTAGTTAAATTAAACTTTTAGGGATCCTGCGGGCTAATTTATTGAAAACTATCTCTTTTTGAAAATCCGACGTTGCCATTGAATCTGGAATGCCAAAAATAGCCTAATCGAAAACATTTCTTTAACTTCAAAAATCTGCTGGAGCAGCATTTTCTGGTGCATCAGGCTCTTCATCGCTATCGCGTGGACACATATCGCAATTGCAGGTCTCGATGATCTTCTTTATAGTGATCACGTGGGGGTGGTGCTGCAATTGCGATAGGCTAATTGATGGATCGGGTCGGTTTGACCATCGCGATCGCGTGATCCTTCTCTCACAGTTGCGATGACCTACTTAAGTCCTAGTCAACATTGACCCTCACGATCGCGAGGTGGAGACCGCGATCGCAAGGTACTGTTCACAGAACAGTATAAATACCCATTTCACGATTTTTTTCCATTTTTAGACCTTGAGGGCTTCGGGAAAGACGATTTCACTAGGGTTTCTTCATCATTTTTGGGTGGATAGCCTCTAAACTCATCTTTTCATTATTTCGAATTGATTATGTGTTTGAAAACACCTTTTAATCTCGATTTTAAAATGGGTTTTTTTGAGGGTTTTGCCGGTAAAGGTTAAAAATAGTTTTTCTTCAATTTGGATCTCGTTTTTAATTCATTTTCGCGTGGGTTTTCAACTTTAGACTCCTATAACCTTGGGGAATGTGCCTCTAAAATAAAATTCTGGTTTTACCTTTTTTCATTTTCGAACTCATTTTTCGAACCCGTTTTGGATCCGCCTTAAAAATAGTCAATATGGGTCTCATTGGCTTTCTTTTAAGAGGAAAGGACAAAAATGTCCCTTCACTGTAAACTATTTCCACTAAATAGCCACTAAAATTGAATTCCCTCTAATTAGCCGCTAAACTAATTCCATTCCATAACCATAATTAACGGATAAAAAACAACGGAAAACTCGTCCAAATCCCCCCAAAAATATCTTCCCTGAAATTCACAATTTTCTTACCTATTCAAACTCATAAATATCCCTTCTCTTTTGGATACTAAACACTCCCTTTCTTTTCGCGATTCATTCATCATTGTATATAAAATCTATCAAAACTCACCGTCAATTAGCTTCTGTAAACTTTTTTTCATTCAAAATTCATTCAAATTGATACAAAAAACAATGGCTTTGATTTTGATTCAAATTATGATACAGTATGGAGGTGAATGGATAAGTGATGTTGCATTCAAAAATTTCACCATTAATGGAGTGGTTTTCAATTCGGATTGCAACTATCAATTTTTTGTTGATGAACTACGTAAGCACTTAAATATATAGATAAATTTAGGTTTAATGGATATAAAGTACATTGTAAAGGCTGGATCTATGCCTATATACAATTATATGACTGCCAAATTATATATGGAGATGAAGAAGAAAAGTCTAAACATCGATGAATATCCACTTTGTATAACACTAAAGCATTCATTTGAAAATGGTGAATCCTCCACTTCTAATTTAGTGGAAACATCTCCAAGTGCTATACAGCTTCATCGAATGCCTATTGATGTGGATCTATTTTCTGATCATGAAGATGATTTTCCTGAGAATCAAAAGGATGAAGAGCCAAAGTCTATAATAATGGATCCACTTCATAGACAAGTTGAAGAAGGGAAACTGTATTGGGAGAAAGATACAATCTCTAGTGTGATGAAGCATTATGCAATACAAGAGAGATTCCAGTTTAAGGTCGATAGATCATCAACATCAAGGTATGAATAGTATATAAAAACTGTATCAATGTGATATGGGAAGAGTATCAATATGTTTTATGAACTGTATGGTATATGGACTGTAAACAATATCAATGTAGTGTAGGGAGTGTATCAATATGGTATATGGACTGTATATGCATAAGTTTTTCTGTATAAACTGCAGTGTGGTGTATGAACAGTATATGCATAGCTTTTTATGCATAAAACTATATCAATTTGGTATAGAAAGTGTATCAATGTATTTTATAGACTGTATATGCATAGGTCCCTCTCTGTATAAACAGTATCAATATGGTGTAGGGAGTGTATCAATATGGTATATGGACTGTATGTGCATAAGTTTTTCTATATAAACTGTAGTGTGGTGTATGAAAAGTATATGCATAGATTTTTATGTATAAAACTATGTCAATGTGGTATAGGAAGTGTATCAATGTGTTTTATGGATTGTATATGCATAGGTCCCCCCTGTATAAACAGTATCAATGTAGTGTAGGGAGTGTATCAATATGGTATATGAATTGTATGTGCATAAGTTTTTATGTATAAACTACAACAGTGTGGTGTATGAATAGTATATGTATAGCTTTTTATGTATAAAAATACATCAATGTGGTATAGGGAGTGTATATGGACTTTATATGCATAAGTTTACCCCCTGTACAAACTGTATCAATGTGGTACAAAAAGTGTATCAATGTGTTTTATGGACTGTATATGCATAGGTCCCAATTGTATAAACAACATCAGTGTGGTGTAGGGAGTGTATCAATATGGTATATGAACTGTATGTGCATAAGTTTTTCTGTATAAACTGAAACAGTGTTGTATAGTGGGATGCAAACATTATGCTATATGAACAGTATATGTATAGCCTTTTCTGTATATAATGCATCAATGTGGGTATGACACCTATAAGATTATGTTATGGGATTGTATAAACATTGTATAAGGGCTATATGTGAATAAGTTCCTTGTAGGTATCTTTCTAGAAACATACCTAATGAGAGCCTTACCTTTGGCAAAAAGAAAGTGTAATCAAAACAGGACTAAACAGATGAGACTTCTCTTTTGTCTAATAGCAAAATGATGTTTGTACCGACTTCTAGCATCACGACTAATCCACCTAGTCCTTGTTTCTTCTCACGAACACATGTATCGAGTCGTCAAGGTTTAGGAATATAGGAATAATTCAATTAAGTATCTTTTCGGCTCTTCAATAATGAGGCGAGGCCACCCCCCAACGTGGCTAAGTTTATCTACCTTTCAATAAATAAAATATTTCATTGTAATGTTGACATCTAAATGTGGATTTACTTTGGATTGCCTATTTAATTTTTGCTAAGAAGAGTTTATAAACAATTTTCTACCAAAAGAGCATAGGTCAAATGACCTGCCACGCTGCATAAGGAGTGATATTTCACTAGTTGACCTTGAGACCTAGCATTAAGAGGATTCCATATTGATGAGGCTAGAAATACTCATTCATTTCATTTCATTTCAAGTGCTTTGTTGTTCCTTTCAACATTGTTTATAACCCTTTAAGTCAATTCAAGTTTAGAAAACTAATTTATCTTGTTATTCAAATATATTTAGTCTAAAATGAATTCATTTGTTCCAGCCAACTACCTTGAGCAACTTTATACATGTGAATATTTTTTCTTTCTCTGTTTGAATCAATGAGGCATCTAGCATACATCTTATGCATTCACCCAAACCATGTATCTTTGGCTCAGTCATGTATATGTGCTAATAATCACTCTCAATAAACTACATCAATGATGTATAGCAAGTCTAACATTATGGTATAGAAACTATACATGCATAGCTTTTCTTGTATTAACTAAATCAATGTTGTATATGGACTGTGTGAATATGGTATAGGAACAAAATATGCATAGGGTTCCCCCCACCCCACTTTTAAGACTGTATAAATATGGTATATCTGTATCAATATAGTATAGAACCTGCATATGCATAGGTTTCCTGTAGAAAAAATGCATCGATGTGGTATGAGAACTGTATAATCTATTTTATATAAATGTATCTTATAAGTACTACCTTAAATGTGTGGATCAACGATGTCAATGGACTTTTAGATCTGCAAGTCAAAAACAATCACAAGTCTTCATGGTGACCAAATTCATTGATATTCACACATGTCCTATTGCGGAGAGAATGCTTGGACAACGTCATGCTACTTCATTAACCATTATTAAAATGGTGAAGAACAAGTATCTAATTTGAAATCATCATACACCCCCGTGGAGATCACGGATGAAATGAGAACACTTCATGGAATTAGGATGAACTACAAAAAAACATATAGATCAAAAGAAAAGGCACTTGAGCTGGTGAGAGGGTCACTGCATGAATCTTTTGGTAAACTGCTAGCTTACTTGTATATCGTAAATACAATAAATCTAGGGTCGTTCACAATGTTATACAAAACAGAGGACAATCACTTTTTATATGCTTTTGTCGCGCTGAATGCATCAATTAGAGGATGGGAATATTGTATGCCAACTGTAGTTATTGATGGTACTTTCCTTAAATCAGCATATTAGGGGACCATGTTGTGTGCTTGATGCAGCAGGTGAGTATCTATGAATTTTTTTTTTATACAACAGTGCATTTTTTAGACATGTAGTGATCCACCTTAAGTATGTGTAGTGTAACACAAGTTTTTACCCAGACATGCTTACTACTTGTACTGTAAGTTGGTATTTGTTATTTGAACTAATCTGATATGTTGATACCTTTTCGTTTACTTAATCAGGGAAAATTCTTTCATTAGCATATGCTGTTGTTGATTCTGAAAATAATGCTTCGTGGGAATGGTGTTTTTGTATGTTTAAAATGGCCTATGTTGAAAGAGCAAATATGTGCATAGTATCTGATCGACATGATAGCATATTGAAGAGTGCTGCAACTGTGTATCCAAATATACCTCACTGTATATGCATCTACCATCTATGGAACAACATCAAAGGTAAGTTCAAGAAGAATCAAAAGCAACTAAAGAGTATCTTTTTTTGCAATGGCCAGAACATACACAAAAATAGATTTTAATCGACTGATGGAAGATATAAACAACATCGACGATAGGGTGAGGGATTACCTATATGATATTAGCTATGAAAAATGGTCCATAGCTCATTCCACAGGTCCATGGTGATGACCTAGAACATAGCAGAGTCGCTAAATTCAACAAATAGTGAAGCAAGAGACCTCCCAATAAGCAAATTGCTAGAGTTCATGATGAATCTGATCATGAGATGGAATAATGAAAATAGAATGGCTGCAGAGGCAACTTTTACTGAGCTAGGGAAAAAAATATAACATCATAATGAGGGAAAATCTCATTTTGTCAGATAACATGAAGGTAAAAAATTGACATTCCATACAATTCACTAATGTTTCAAAAGTCTGACTTGTTATTTCTATTTCATACAGCTGAAAATCTCCGACTTTACCACTATTTGATGGTTTTGACGGGATGCCATGGCGGTATTGATTTATACCCATATGGATTTACAAAATTATTGTGCTCCTTACTACACCAAAGAAAACTTTCTGAAAGCTTATGAATTTCCAATTATTCCACTGCCTGATGAAAGCGCGTGGGGCATTCCAAGAGACGTGTTAGATATTATAGTCCTCCCTCAAATATGGAAACCCAGACCAGGTAGACCAAAGAATAACAATTGAGGTAAGTAAATTATGGACTACCTATCTACAAATCAAGCTTTATACGAAGGTGTGGAAAGATGGGACACAATTGAAGAACCTATGGAAATGCTCCAACAAGAATCTAATAATATTGTCTTATGTTTCCTCTTCTATTTTTTCAAATGGACCAGTTCGTTCTATAATGCAAAACATATTACAGGAGTTGATTTTACATTTTATGTCAAGTTGAAATGTGAAGAGTTTGCTACTTTTACATGAAATGTAATAGATGCTGCCCAAGATTACTTTTATGTTTCCTATTTTCATTGCAAATGAAATATTTCAACATTATATGATAATATAACTATCTTTTTGGTGAATTTATTTCGTAGTATGATGTGTATATAATATCTATACAGGATTTTCATCACATCAATACTGTGAGACTCATCTGTACAATGTACAGTACTTGTTAAATGTACAGTGATATGTCTGTGTACAAGGGGAAAGTATTTTTCATGTTGTTGTTCAACTTAGCATGACTGTAATGGCACAGTCATGCTATAATCCTTTTAGGTGCATTTATTTCATGGTATAAGGTGTATCAGCCTAGTATAAATATATGTATTTGTACAGAATTTTTGTCACATTCATAAGATAGACTCATTTGTACTTGTACAGGATTTTCACCGTCATTAAAATGGCACCATATGCAGGTGAAATGTGTCTATTTCCTGGAATAAAGAATCTTGTATTGATTGTCATTTATAGACACCTCTTTGTGTATGCTTTATTTGTACAAATACTATGCCAATTATCCATAAAAATTATATTAGGGGGCAAAATTGCACAGTTGACATATATACTGCAACTAATTTTACATAGATAAGTAGCATATTCAACATGCATAGATAAATAGAAAATTCAACACGCGCTTGTGCAGAAAGAAGTCAATATCAACATTCTATTCAAAAACATAAGTTTCAAAAATGATATAATGGTCAACATGAATCAATAGAGATTCTTCAAAAAAACATAACAAAAAGGAAAACTATGCAAGTGTATCCCATAAAAAACACCAGTTAACCATTTCTAACTGTATATCAAAAACCTTACATAATGCCACCTACTACACTTGCAAATTATCCTAAACTAATGTTGCTTTAGAAGATCCCTTTCTCTTTTTCAATTTACCAGTAGACTCATCATCACTAATTGCACCCTGCCTTTATTTTGTCTTTTCATAGTGCCACAGTAATACATCATATCGGCTCCGTATGATATCAATATGATCTATATTGACAGGGATTTGAAGGCCTTCAACCATGTACTGTACAAAAACAGCTACAAAAACACCACAATCCCTGCAACATATTCCAAAATGAGTATAATCACCAAAAAGAAGAAAAAAAGTTAAAAGTGTGCAATAGAATTGGCTTTTAGTAATAATTTACGTGTTCTTTTGAGTTTGCAATCCATCAGCCATACGAATCTCAAACGAGTTAGCAACTGGATTTCCGTTACTTCTTTTGTCCCAAAAATCAATAGAAGAAAGGAAGTGTAGTATCAACTCTGAATATGCTAAAACAGCTTTCTCAACAACACGCGTATGTCGTGCACCATGCATCGAATGATAAACATAAATGCATTGATCTTTAAAAGACAACCGCGCCAAAATCTAGTGAAAGTTTTCAGAAAAAATTATCGAAAAAGAACATTATAAACACTATTCCATGGCACACTGCACCTCATAACAAACCCAAGCATATACTCAACAATTTCATCGTCTTCTCTAATAAGTACAACATCTTTCCTTTTATCCAAAAACTTTGTATACAAACTTTGTATCAAGCAGTTAAACCAACAATCAGTGGTTGTGAATGTAACTGCACCATCCACAGGAGTGTACTTTTATTTCTTTCACAAATAGTAAAAAATCACATCAATATGCTGAAAAAGTATAAATAAAAGAACATTTTTAAAAACTACATCTGTGAAATACACTATCAGAATCAAAAAAAAAAATTGGTACTACTAAAGTAGCAAAGCATGGTGGACAACATACTTACTGAATCAGTTAGAGGTACTCCTGGATATCCAAGCGTGTAGAACCATTCTTTTGTTTTAACTGGGGCAACACCAAAGTTAAAATCCTTTGACAGATTATTAATAAATTCTGAATAAACAGGACTGTAAAAAAATCAGGACACAAGGTATTAGTTATGACACAAAATGATAAAAATTAAATCTATAAGAATCTAGAAACAAAAGACTTACTTTGAATTAAGTCGTAATGATTTGTCAACAAACTTGTTAAATGAGGACAACAACTTCATATCAAGAAATGGCTCTGTAATACTGATGGTAAATGGATGTTTGAGAGTGAAGATGTGTTTACTTGAATGTCCTTTCTCTACGCACTTAGCTGGTTAACCTTGAAGGTTTCTACAACCATAATCAAACTTGGACACATATGGTGATTCACATACAACCAATGGTTTCCTTATTCCATGAGGGACAACAGCTGTGTCATCCAAGATGACAACAGATTTATCACCTACAGAAGCATCATCAACATTTTTTTTACACTTCCAACATCAACAACAACATCTGTATCTCCCTTCACTTCAACATTCTCACACATATAATTTGTATCCTCCAATGCAACACTTTTAGAACCTAAATCTGTATCAATCTTCCCAGCAACATCCTCAATCATAACATTTGTATCCACCAGTGCAACAATATTATAAGGTTGAGTGTACTTAGATATTTCACTGTCATGAATAACTGACAAATTAAGTTCCTGCCTATTCTCAACCCCAGCTTTCATAGACCGTGCATTCTCTTCACAAAGTGGTTGAGTAAATTTTGATACTTCATAATCACGAAAATTAGACCAACTTTCCTCCAAACTATTTTTATCCCCCTCTGCAACCTTATTCCCACTTAAATTTCAAAAAATCAAAATTTGGAAAATCACTCCACTCACCACATGTAATAGTTCTATCACCAGCTTCTGTATCAACATGATAACCTACACCAACATTTTCTTGTCCAACATCATCAACCACATTATCACTTAGGTGATCGACCTTTGGTGTATCATCAGTTTACTATCCCGCATTATCTACCAGATTAACACCTAAGGGATTCCCCGTAGGTGTATCATCAGTTTTCAGTCCCAAATTATCACCACTGTGATCCCCATTCAGTGGTGTGGCAGACTGTTTTAAAAAGTTCAGAAAAAACATTAGTATCTAAAGTGTATACGAGTCTTGTTAAGAAAAATAACTAGCAAAATACCTTAGAAGCCTCATTTATATGTAGCGCTCTAAGAATCAGGTCAAATGACTATTTCATCAACTCTTTTATTGTCGAAACCTCATCCTTTAGCTAAATATTTAAAAAAGGGCAAAGAAAAAACATCAATTTTTCATAATACACAACTAATAAAAAGCTGGTACTAAACTCTTAAAACACTTACACATACCAAATTCAAATCAATTCTCAGTAGTTTCAATTCATTTTCAGATTTTACAGGACTCTCTTCTCTCACGTGTTGTTTGCTCGAACCAGGCAAACCACCAGATTTCATGTGTACGACATGCTCCTTTTAAGGTACAGGTTCAAAAAGAGTCAACTGGAGTATGCTTTTCTCAAGACAGGTTGGCTCAATGTTAGTTAACACCACCTACACATACAAAACAAAAAAAATTCAAAAAGCATATTATTAGTATGAGCAAAAGATCATTGTATAAATAGATAGACATCAAGTTTAAAAACAAACTAAGTACCTGCTCATGATTTATATCACTAAATTCAGACTTCACTTTCTTGTAGTTTGGTCTGGTCGTCATAGACCAATTAAGTATACAGGGCACACTATCTCCCACTCGAACAACTAGTTTATTGTTAGCATATGGGCAATATTCATAAAACCAACATTGGAATGCCAAGTGAAATCCACCACATCGGTACATAACATTTTGCTTATAAACTTGGTACTTCATTGATTCCAACATAGCACGAAAGCACAACTTTCCCCAGGGAAATGTTTCGAACTTACCAGACTCAACCAACAAAAAGACGTCCTTGTTTATATAGTCACCATACGTGATTGAAAAGAGGAAACTGTGAATGAAATACAAAATGGAAATCTGCAATGCCTCCACATTAGATTGCCATTTTTTCCCAAGAAAAAGGTTTTCAGGTCAAGCTTTGTAATTTTGGATTGACTCAGAAAGTAAAAGTCCATAAGGCGACTGGGCTGACTTAAATTACATACCGGCGTAAAATCACATGTACACTTTAATCCGCTTACAATTGTAAACTCTGATAGACCAAATCACAGCTTTGTGTCATTCACTTTAATCCATATCTCATCATCTCGAGTAGACAGAACTTCCTTAAGCAACATGCTATGTATCAATTGATTTTGGATGGAAACAGGTGGAAAATCTAAAAAATGTCCAAAACAAGTCTTTCTAAACAAATCCAGTTGTGCCTTAGTCTACTTAGCTTTCAAGTCAGTCAGGATCAAGCGATTTGTGTGCACGCTAACATGAGTCTTGTAATAGTCAGCTGGACGAACAACAAAATCCCATAGTTGAAACAAAAAGGTATATTTCTAAAAAGATTGCAAACATACATCTATTTTTAAAAAATCACATATATACATTCTCATAACGCTATACATTGAACACACGACTACAACAACAACAACATGCCTAGTGTATTCACACATTGCACACATGACTATACAATAAGAATTAATTATACATCAGCTACATCAAAAATATACATTTTTATAGTGAAAATTGAGAATATACCTCAACTTCAGTTAGACTGTAATTTCGTTTGCTCGACTAAACTAAAACCTTGCACCTTTTTTTTTTGAGGATACAACCTCATCGTCACCATCCTTTGAACGAATGCGCTTCTTTGTTTTCTTTCGAGGAACAACAAAACCTTCATTAACCATTTTCTGCTTACCTTTAGAAGGGTTTTTTGTTTAACTTTGGATGGACCACACCTTCCCTGTTCTGTGAGCGAGTCATTATCGCAATAGGAGATTGACTATGAGATGTTTCTTTTGAACGATGGGGAGAATTGCCTTGAGACCTGATAACTTGAGTAGATGGAGGAGTTGCCATTAATTGACTTTTTTTCTTCAACTTAGGAGTATTACTATGAGGATGCTTCAAGTGAAGCTCTGTATATGATGATTCTGTGAAATCATCATCAGCAACAACAAAATTAGGGTCAAAATTGACCCCTTTACCAGCTAATTTCAATTTTCCTTTGCTTTTCATCTTTTCCTTCATTATGGTCATATGCATAAACAAACATAATCATGGCCGTTTGCAATGCATAAGACAACAGAAGGATTTTGTTATTGATCGAAAAATACACAAGTGATGATAGATGGCAGTAAAGAAGAAAGGGGAATTTGGGAGAGTATAATCAAAAAAGGAAAGAGTGCGTTAAGCCTTAATGGTCATCTACATTTAATGGTACCTATTTGGGCCCAACAACGCAAATGGCTAAATTTGGGGATAAAATAGGGCGACAAGCCATAGAATGTCCATTTCTCCAAACGTGGGCCAATTTTGTTGAGGGGCTAGCCCATGTCCTTTCCCCTTTTTTAAATGCGTAGATGTTATATTTGTATGACTTAGTTTATTCGAGACCATTTGAAAGGGGAGGCTCTGTATTGAAGGAATTTAGGCTTGGATTTCGTTGCTTCGAGGTAAGTTATGACTTAACTTTCTTCAGACTGGGCTGGGTAGTTAATAAATAAGTAAAGCATGCTATGGGTTTTGGAAAATAACTATGGGAATTGTATTTTGAGATTATTATTACTGTTGTGTGCCCGTGTGGGGTATTTATTTGACATTATTGGCCTTATTTTGTGTATTTAAATGTCTTTATTCTTAATGTGATGTCCATGCGGGGGCTTGAATAGATATTATAGGCCTTATTGAGCATTATTTACTTTTATCATGATAGAAATGCCCTAATTATGGGTTGATATGCTATTAATGATGTCTTTCATCCATGTTTATTTCCGATGGTGCCCAATTAGAACTGATATCATGAATTATTGACATACTAAATTGATTCTAAGCTCACTTATACACATATTGAATAGATTATTATCTTCATACTGATTTGATTGTGAGTATTGTATCCTCATTTTATACATTTACATTCATGAGATATCGGTATCATTGAGGAATATTATTTTGAAAGAAAATTAGATATTGTCGCAAAAACCTTGATCTGTAAATACAAGTCGGAGAGGTGGGTTGAGATTTTGAGATAATATACGAGTTGCGAACCCCTCCATGGGTCCTATTTTGGGAGCAGTGAGGCTCGATAGGTGTATAAAGATAGTCATGTGATGACTTTCAAACTATTGACTTCATCATTCATTGCATTGCATTTGCATATGCATTTTCTGTGTTTTCTTGACATATAATCAGTTTCTATGTACCTTCGCGAATACCTGCTTTTATTTAATTTTGTATACATATTAGAACTGTTAGTGGAGACTGTGTGAGCTATCGTTGGGGAACTTTTCTGTTTGCTGGTGGCATGCTCATAGTATTTCTTTACTTGTATTATTTTCTACTTTGCTCAGTCAGCCTATGATACCTACTGAGTACAAATAGACCATACTCACTCCTAATGTGCTCTTTCAGTATAGATCCTAGTACAAGTACGAGGCATGGTAGCTGAGTTCGTGCTTGTCAGAGTTGGTGATTGAGGTATTGGTATGCTCTAGGGTTCTAGAGTTGACTCCAGGCCTCTTCTTATCTACTAGACGTCTTTATTTATTTTCAGAGACAAACATTTGTATTCTCCGTGTTTCCTGAGTTGTATTTAGATGCTCTACACTTATGACACCAGATGTTGGGAGTTTCATGCTATTTATTTTAGACTTTCGCTATGTTTTGTACATGTGTTGACCTGACATCATTTGAGAAGTGTCGTTTATTCCTTCTTTTAGCTACTTTTCAATTCTCTTTCGTTTTAGGAGATTGCCTTATCTACCAAGGCTGGGTCAGGTAGATGCCACCATGACCTCAATGTTTGGGTCGTGACACCAGGTCAGGTTGTTACTAGTATAAGCCTCTAATACAGAATGATATCAATATTCTAAAGTATCTTAAATGCGGATAAAGCATAAGATAAATATAGAGAGATCCGAGTAAGTTCTGTGAAACGTCAGCCACTACCTCAATCTCCGCAACGTCAATACTGAGGGAACACAATCTACTATCTGCTATTCGAACCAATACCTGCACAGGTGCAGAAGAAAATAAAAAGAAAAGAAAAGAAAGAGTGAGTATGAAACACGTGTACTCAACAATCATCATTGATAACCGACCCTAATCCAAAGTAATGACGAGAGCCACCACCCCAACTACCTAAGTTTTCCCCAATCAATCTACAACTAGTAAATGCACCACTTCATCCTAACAGTATATCCCAATACAACAGTCATATGAATATCAATATACAGGGTAGGCAAAATAATCCAGGAGAGTCAACAGTAGTCATTTTATGATCAACAAGTAAAGAAAGTCATTTATGAGGGAGACTCACTAACACAATATATCAATCTCAATCAATTATGTTCACCCAATAATCTGGGATACAATAGTGAGAGTGCATAATTATGTGTACCATGCTACCAATAGGTACGACACTACATGTCTCACTAATCAAGCCATAGCCATACCCCACGTGTGATAAATATCTCAACTCCCAAATCAACCAAGAAATAGTATAATATGATGTAATTTAGTAAAATGAATGCATAATACACAATATCACAAACAAGGTTAAATCGCAGTAATTCAATACAAAAGTAAATACTCAAACGCAATATCAAAACATACCAAGGAAATGCAATGCAATGCAAGTGATGCAATTCAATGTAGTGATGATGGTGGGATATTTTGTATACACCTTCAAAGCCTCTTCGTTGGATAGGATCATATACTTTCACAATTTCAACCTCATATCTCAATCAACCTTGCCGGCTAATGATCATGACCAAGGATTTTATAAAGTATTTGATTTTCTTTCAAAATCAGTGTTTCTCAGTAGTATCAAATCTCATGAATATGTATGAGTGAAATGAGGATGTAATGCCCAGAGCCAATTAGTATGAAGATAATAATCATTTCAATATAGGTATAAATGAGCTCAGAATCAACTCAGTATGACAATAATTCTTGATATAAGCCCTCGTACTGTACCACTGGAATAATTACTCATGTAAGACATCAATAATATCATTTCCAACCCCTCACTCGGGCATCACTATAATGATAATGCAATTTAATGCTCAAATAAGGCCTATAATATCAAGTCGAACCCCCTTTCGGTAATAAATAAGGCAATTTAATGCACAAACAAAGCCAATAATATCAGGTCAATCCCTCACTTGGGTGACACAATAATAAATAATCTCTTAAGTCCATAATACTATTCACATAAGCCCCCACACGGGCAACACAAAATTAGCAACAATCCAAATAATAATATATCGCGAAACTTACCCAAACCTAGCTTGTTCTTTACAATAGGTCCATCTTTCCCAAAGATGGCATCATTAGACTAAATAACTAATAGGACAACTACGCTAGTTAACAATATACCTTAATAAGAGATAAAAAAACCCCGATAATCACATCAACTATTATAAGTAAATTTATACTCTAAGTATTTTATAAACCTCAATTAAAAATAATAACATTATTATCTCCTAAAAGGTCACTAAGCCTTGATCATTACAATAAAGTCCACTAAACATGATTCAAGCTCTAAAATAGGTATCCACTATTAATTATTCCAGGTCAATAAGCCAACTATCTAAAATATATTCTACGTATATCCTCAAGTAGAAAGACTAACTAAGGTAAGCAATTATATAACTACAATCCATCGAAAGACTTCAATACCCGCGAGATGCTGTCCATTTCACCTAAGCGGGATCCCCAAACCCTAAGCGATTCACAATACACAAACTAACAAGCATAAAACACATAAACACTTCAAAAAAAGTAAAGGTACATCTCAACTTGCCTTTAAAGAAGATATGCAAGTCAAAACACAATCTAAAGCATCAACCAGATACCCATATCAATATCTTTTAGTTTCGGGTCTAAACTCACTGTGAAAATTGGTTTAAAAAATACAAGGATAAAATTGGAATTTTATTTAAGAATTATGTTTCCCATATCAAAAGGGGTCTAAATATTAAAACCCAACCAAAAACGAGTTGACATCGAGCTTTAAATCTAAGAAAAACTCATTTTATACTTTATCGGGAAACCCCCCCAAAATCATGTTAAAAATCAAAGATTTGAAGATGAAAAAATAAATTCATCAATGGAAAATAATGAAATACTAGTTTATAAGCTCACCAAAAGTTCCAATAATGAAAACCCACTTTAAAACTCTCAAAAACGAGCTTTAAAGCTTTGAAAATGGTGGAATGGGGTTTTTGAATCTCAACTTTGGATAGAAATCAAGAAAAATAGAATAGATATTCTTGAAAAATTAGAAATATTAAGTTATAATCACATAAACAATGATCATACGAGAAAAACACATCGAGAATCGCCTAAAATGGAGCTTCCTAGCTCCCGAAATGTCAAAACTACTAAAACTTTGCGATCTGCAGATTTAAGCATTGTCCAGGTGAAAATTTTGTTCTTCGCATTCGCGGGACCCCATTGCATTTGAGAAGAACAAATTTTTGCATTGACTAGTCAAAAAAATGGTCCTCCTTCGCGTTCACGGTGTTCCCATCGCGTTCGCGAAGAAAAACCTCCGCACCAGAAAACCAACAATTTTTAAAATTTGATTTAACCCTCGAAACTCATCTGGAACCCTATAAACATGAACCAATAGTGAAAATTGATCATAAAATACGTTTCAAACTCAATGAAGTCACCAGATTTATGAAAAGAGATCGTTTACAATAAATTAACCCCCAGGACCCCCCTTTTAGTCTACAATTAACTAGTTTCTGTTTAAGAGGTCAAAATGCAAAAAAAGGCTCGGGGCCCGAACTAACTATGCTAATAACACAAAATTGATATTTTGGATCTAATGGAACTATCCAAATCTCGGATCACAAAATATTAACCAAAGTCAAACTAATCACTTTAAGACTATTCAAAACCACAAACACATATAAATCACTCCCGAACACATCGTGGACAATACAAACCATTCCCGTAACTCATAAATGATATAAACCAACAACAAGGAAGTTAAAAATGGTCAAAACATAGAAATTTCTAAAAATCACAACGAGAGTTATTACACTTTTGATCGAACATGAGAAAATTTGGAAAAAAATTGTCCAAACAATAATTCTTAGATGATATGTGCAATTAATGGCCATTTGTCTAAGTTGTCTTCATTTGAAGCATATAACTAATCCAACCTTACCTTTCTAATGAATATTCTTCTTACCAAAATTTTCAAAAAAAAATATAAGTTAAAGAAAGCTAACATAGTAGGAACCAATTCTATTTTAATATTTGTTCTTTGGTATTTACTTAATTCAGTGATATTCAGCTTTTCAGATTCTCCATATTCTAAATTCCATCAGAAAATTGATTTTGTTTTGGTTTCTGAAGAATTTGGGTCAATTTGATTTTGAGATATTAAATACAATAACAAATTAATAGCCAATGTTATTTACATAAAATACATTTTCTCTTTCCGAAATAAAGTATTACAGCTAGGGATGGTGATCTAAGGCGTATTTATATGCCTTATTGCCAACTTTGAACCATGTTTACCTTAGTTTCAAGAGCAATAAGTATATATTTGGTATTTTTTTGATGGAATACTTGATATTATGCTAATAAATGTGATTAGACCCTTGTAGGTGAAATTTGCTACTATTTGGAACGTTTTTGGCGTGGAAAGCAAGGCTTAGAGGAGCTACGAGCTAAGGATATTGAAGATAAGAGGCAAGCCAAAGATTTGAACTTGAAATATCCAACCAAATTCACAAAGAAAAGTCAAAGAAAGGAAGAAAAACGGAGTCTAAAAGAGAGGCGCGCCAGGCAGCGTGCTGGGCCGCTTTTGACAAAAATTCTGATAGCATGGACAGCAGAGGGGCGCCCGGGCTTCTCAGGCACCACCTTTCAGAGGTACAAATTTCTCTAAGTCCCAGGCACGCCCAGGGGTGTGCAGGGACGTTTTTTGGCAATTTTTGCCCCAAGTTTTTGTCTATAAATAGGGCTTTTGGGTTATTGTATCATTATTCCATCTTAGTTGGACAACTTTGGGCGATTTTGGGCATACAAATTAGGTTTAATACTCCTTCTTTTCATTTTTGATTTAATTTTTATGAATTTATATCAAAGTATGATGTTAAATCAAGTTATGAGTGGCTAAAATCCCTCATTCTTGGGGTTATGAACATGATTTTCTAGTGTTGAATATTATTGGTTTTGCGGAAGTTTATCAATTATTGGTTATTGTTATATTCTTGATTTTACTATTTTAATGATTGATCACCATTGAAATAAATTTATTGTCTTGAGAGGAGCTCGAGAGAGAAATTGAGAGATAGAACTTGGAATATAAGGAGAGTGATCTTTACTCGAGGAAGAGATCCCAAGAGATTGAAATGCTGTTAGGACCGAGAGGTACCTAATGTGCCGCGCTTGTTCAAATACGGGAAGATAGCTTAGAGGCGTTAGAATTGGTTAAATTTATCCCCGCTCAATGATGTAGTTGGGTTTTTGATTTCTAATAGAAGGTTATAGTTTGGAGACGAATCTAATCATATTTTTAACCTCGTGATCAATAACCAAGATAAATGACTCAAATTGCTCAAACCAGTAATATTCATACTCTAGAGAGGAGGTTTGGAGTGCCTTGACCCTGAGAATTTACTTTTTATTGACTTTTATATTATATTTGGGAAAACTGAAGTTATGGTAGCGAAGATAGTAGTTTATATTCCGCACTCATCTAATTTTTAGTAACAAATCCCTTTTTCTTTTCACAACACTAGTTTTTAATTATTGTTTGACGTCTAAAATTGACTTCTGTTGACGAAAGTCCCTTGGGTTCGATATCCGGCTCTTTTAAAGGAGCCATTATATTACTTGAACAATCACGTGCACTTGCGTGTATAGCTGGGTCGCAACAAGTTTTTGGCCCCGTTGCCGGGGACTTTCAAATAGATAGATTTCAATTATTGATGTTTTTACTCTAATTTTCAGCTAAGTGTTAGTAACTTGATCTTAGCTATCCTATTTTGCAGGCTTACTTCATCTGAACGCTGGTAAGAAACAAAGATTTGGTAACCCCGCAGTCTGAACCTGAGAGATACTTTCATAGACTGAGGAGACATACTGCAGATTACCCAATCCCGCAGTTTGAACTGGCTGACGAAGGCATACGGGGTGATCCCGTAAGAATTGAAGACCCAGGTATGGATAGACGTGAGCTGGTAGTGATGGCAGCTAGGACAGTTCGCGACGTGGCAATCCCACTCGCTACTAATGTGACCTCCAGTATTCAAAAACCGGCAGTTGGAGGTAGATTTAAGCTTAAACAGAATATGGTGCAACTCTTGCACTCAAGTGGATAGTTTACAGGTCTTGCTCATGAGGGCCCGCAGAGGCATATCCAAAATTTTTTGGAGATCAGTGACACATATATTCCTGCGGGTGTGTCTTTGGATTATGTGAGACTAACTTTATTCCCCTTTTCTCTATTGGGGGAAGCAAAGAGGTGATTAGATGCAGAGCCGGTGAATTCTATCACTACTTGGGATGATCTTGCTCGAAAATTCTTGATAAGGTTCTTTCCGTCTGGAAAGACAGCAAAGCTGAGGAGTGAGATATTGAGTTTCAGATAGAGAGATGATGAAAATTTGTACCAAGCCTGGAACCGATGCAAATCCAGGTTGAGGGATTGTCCTCATCACCACCAAGCAAATGAAGTGTTGGTGCATACTTTTATTGAGGCTCTCGACCCCAACACTAAAATTCTACTTGATTCAGCTGCAGGTGGACAAGCTTTAGAGAAGACTTACGATGAATTATATGCTTTGTTGAATTATATTTCACAGGGAAATCCAGATTTGCATGGTGATAATTCTAGAAATTCTACAAAGAAGGTTGCTGGGAAAATAGATGTGGATGCAATCACGACATTATTTGCCCAAATTTCAGCCATGCAAAACATGATGAACAATCACTTCATCAATCTGAATTTGGGGCAGCAACAAGCTCTCGTAAATGCAATACAACAATAGGTTTCTGTGTGGTGTGATGTATGCGGGAACAGGGACCATACCAGCGAGTTGTGCAGTGCAAATCCAAATTTCGTGAATTTTGTGGGTAATGCCCAAAGAGGAGGTGGAGCACAAAATTATGGAAATACTTACAATGTTGGGTGGAAAAATCACCCAAACTTATCTTGGGGAAATAATCAAAATCAGTATAGGCCTAGAGGATATGCACCACAATACAACCAACAGCAGGGTCAAGGTAATCAATTGGGTGCTAAGCCTGGAAATATGAGCGTGGAAGATATGTTGAAGTAGATTATGGCAGAGCAAGCTAAGCTGGCAGCAGATGTGAGGAACAATCAGTTGGCTACTCAAAATTTGGAGAAGCAAATTGGTCAGTTAGCAAATGCACAGAATACAAGGCCGCATGGAGGTCTTCCAAGTGATACTGATCCTAACCCAGGGTAGGTGAGTGCTATTGTTACTCGTAGTGGTAAGCATTTAGAGGATACAGTTCCACCAGCAAAAGAATTAGAGCCGAAAGAAGTTGTGGTTGAAAACGAACAAGTTGAGTTTGACAGAAGCTCCAAAGATGAAAAAGTGGTCCAAAGTGTAAAGTTGCCTCCTCCTTTTCCTCAGAAGTTCAAAAATAAGAAGGAAGCCGAATGCTTTGGTAAGTTCATTGAATTACTTAAACAAATGCACATTAATTTTCCACTTGTGGATATCTTGCAGGGTATTCCAAAGTATGCTAAGTTTGTGAAGGATATTGTGGCAAACAAGAGCAGATTGACTGGGTATGCCACAGTTGCACTTACTGAGGAGTGCAGCTCTCGCATTCAAAATCATTTACCCACCAAGCTGAAGTATCCCAGAAGCTTCACTGTAAAAATTGCTCTGGAAGATCGCGTCTGTGCTCGTGGTTTGTGCGGTTTGGGGGCTAGTATTAATCTGATGCCCACTTTGATTTTCAAGAAGTTGGGTTTGGGTATTCCTAAACCTACTACTATTATTTTACAGCGTGCAGACCAATTCGTGACTAGACCTGATGGTATTATTGAGGATATTCTGGTTCAAGTGGGTTCGTTGATCTTTTCGATTGATTTTGTGGTGCTGAATTTTGAGCCTGACTCGAAAGTCCCATTTATTTTTGGGCGTCCGTTTCTGGCCACAGGAGGTGCGATCATTGATGTAGCAGCAGGGAGATTGAATATGCAAGCTAATGATAAGGTTGAGGTCTTTTATGTATACAGAGCTTTAAAGGTACCAGAAATTTATGAGAACTTGTCAGCTATCACGGCGATAGATTTGGCGGCTGAAAGCTTCCATACTTTGTCTACAGATCCCGTGGAAAGAGTTTTGATGGGGCAAGATATTTTTTGTGATGCGGAAGCTATTGAATTGGTACAGTTTCTTGACCTTATGGGCATCTATGCCAAAGAGGGTGGATGGGAACCTTTAAATCATCCACTCGGTCCTCCACCCAAGCCATCAATTGAGGAGGCACCGAAGCTTGAATTGAAAGAACTTCCATCTCATCTTCAATATGCTTTCTTAGGTGATAATAAGACTCTTCCTATTATTCTTGCAGCAATAAGGGAATAAGTTGATGCAGCATTGGTGATACTCAAACAAAGGAAGAAGGCTATCGGATGACAGATGTCTGACATCCATGGTATTAATCCGGGTTTGTGTATGCATAAAATTTACATGGAGGAAGGGCATAAGCCGAGTGTACAACACCAATAACGCTTGAATCCAGTAATGAAAGAAGTGGTAAGGAAAGAGGTAATTAAGTGGTTAGATTCGAGCATTGTTTACCCTATTTCTGACAGTACATGCGTTAGTCCAGTACAGTGTGTCCCGAAAAAGGGTGGTATGACGGTAATCACTAATGAAAATAATGAGTTGATTCCTACAAGAATTGTGACTGGGTGGCGTATTTGCATGGATTATCGAAAAATAAATGATGCCACAAGGAAAGACCATTATCCAATCCCTTTTATTGATCATATGTTGGATCGTTTAGCCGGGCAAGAATATTATTGCTTTCTTGATGGGTATTCTGAGTATAATCAAATTTCTACAGATCCTCAAGATCAAGAGAAGACTACATTCACATGCCCTTACGACACTTATGCTTTCAAGTGTATGCCCTTTGGATTGTGCAACGCACCGGCTACTTTTCAGCGTTGCATGATGGAAATTTTATATGACATAGTGGAGGAGTTCATGGAGATTTTTATGGATGATTTTTCGGTCTTCGGTAAATCTTTCGAGGTATGTTTGCAAAACCTTGATAGAGTCCTTGCTCGGTGTGAAGAAACTAATCTTGTTCTCAATTGGAAAAAATGTCATTTTCTTGTGACAGATGGTATAGTTCTTGGACATAAAGTGTCAAAGCAAGGGCTCAAAGTGGATAGAGCAAAGATTGAAGTTATCGATAAATTACCTCCACATGTGTCGGTGAAAGGGGTGCATAGTTTCTTGGGACATGCTGGGTTTTACAGACGGTTCATTAAAGATTTTTCCAAGATTGCATGCCCCATGTGCACGCTCTTAGAGAAAGAGGTTAAATTTGTCTTTTATGAGTCATGTGTGAAGGCATTTGAGATCTTGAAGAAAAAGTTGGTAGAGGCACCTATCCTTATTGCTCCGAATTGGGCTTCACCATTTGAACTCTTGTGTGATGCGAGTGATGTTGCAGTGGGTGAGGTTCTTAGGTAGCGGAAGAACAAGGTATTTCACTCTATTTATTATGCGATTAAAACTCTTGATGTAGCCCAAGCAAATTACACGGTGACTGAAAAGGAGATGCTAGCTTTGGTGTACGCATTTGATAAATTTAGATCATATTTGGTGGGTACTAGCGTCATTGTATACACAGATCATGCTGCAATAAGTTATTTGTTCAATAAAAAATATGCTAAGCCGTGGTTGATTAGATGGATTTTATTGTTACAAGAGTTTGATTTGGAGATTAAAGATAGGAAGGGGTTAGAAAATTAGATTGCCGACCACCTTTCTAGAATTGAGAGCTCGACACATGTAGCTCATGATGGGCGTATCTGTGAGGAATTTCCAAATGAGCAATTGCTAGTATTATAGGTTGACGAGTTGCCATGGTATATGGACATTGTGAATCTATTAGTGAGTGGGTTATTTCCTCCTGATTCGAGTCCCCAACAAAAGAAGAAGCTATTGTATGAGGCACATTCTTATATTTGGGACGAGCCTTATTTATTCAAGCAGGGGGTCGATCAAGTGGTGAGAAGATGTATTCCAGATGCAGAGGTGAAGCATGTATTGGAGAGCTGCCACGCATCTCCTTATGGTGGTCATCATGGTGGTGAACGTACAGCCCGTAAAATTCTACAATCAGGTTTTTTTTGGCCTTCTTTATTTAAAGATGCACATGAGTTTGTGAAAAGCTGTGACCAGTGCCAACGTATGTGCGAAGACACGAGATGCCTTTAACTAATATCCTTGAAGTTGAAATTTTTGATGTGTGGGGGATAGATTTTATGGGCCCTTTTCCAAAGTCAAATGGGAATCAATACATACTTGTAGCAGTGGATTATGTGTCTAAGTGGGTAGAGGTTGCTGCTCTTCCTACAAATGATTCTAAGGTTGTGGTGAAATTCCTTCAAAAACACATCTTCACAAGGTTTGAAACTCCAAGAGTTATTATTAGCGATGGAGGTTCACACTTTATAAATTATTGGGTGAAGAGTGTGTTGGCTAAATATGGTGTTAGACACAAGGTTTCAACAGCGTATCATCCCCAAGTGGCCAAGTTGAAGTATCTAATCGCTAGATAAAACAAATCTTGCAAAAGACTGTGAATACTCAGAGGAAAGATTGGTCGCTTAAGCTAGATGATGCTCTTTGGGCTTATAGAACTGCATTTAAAACACCTATAGGGACTTCTTCATATCATCTTGTTTTTGGGAAAGCATGTCATGTCCCGGTTGAGCTTGAGCACCGAGCATATTGGGCGGTGAAGAAGTTGAACCTAGATCCGGAGTTGGCTGGTCAAAGGAGGTTGTTGCAACTACATGAGTTGGAAGAATTTCATTTCCACGTGTATGAACATGCAAAGGTTTATAAGGATAAAACAAAGAGATGGCACGACAAGCACATTCTCCAACGTACTTTCGAGCCAGGCCAATTGGTACTACTGTTTAATTCTAGACTTAGGTTGTTTTCGGGCAAGCTAAGATCTAAGTGGAGTGGTCCTTTTGAGGTAAGTCGCACAACTCCTCATGGTGCGGTAGAAATCATGAATAAAGGTGATGGTACCAAATTTCTTGTGAATGGTCAAAGATTGAAGTTCTATTTTGGTGAAGATGTGAAGCGTAAGGAGGACGTGCTTGTAACACCCCGTATACTCCCAACCCTGTGTGACGACGTTGAACAGCGGTTACTTAGGTGTTGAGATGCCATGAGTATGTAATTTGTAATGTTAGTGATGAGAAAATTGAAATTTGGCCTTGTACATGTGATTAACCTTGCGTAGGAGGTGTTTTGCGATTTTCATGGAGAATTTGTGGGGTTCAAAATGAGGCTAACAGGACCTCCAAACAAAGGATATTAAGGGTAAGAAGTAAGTTAAAGAATAGGACTTGAAGTATCTAACCAAACCCTCGAAGAAAAGTCGAAATTTTTTTTTTTTGAAAATTCTAAGGGAGGGGCGCGCCATAGGGCGTACCACGCTGCTCTGGGCTAAAATTTTTAGTCCATAGGCAGCAAGCTGGCTCGCCCAAGGGCGTGCCACGCTGGTTTTGGCCACTTTTCAAAGTTGGAATTTTTCTTAAGTCCCAAGGGTGCCCGGGGACGTACCGAGCCGATTTTTGCTACGTTTCTTCTACAACCACGAGTATATACATGAAATGAATGAAATATTATATTGGTATGATAAAATTACTCGTGAACGAATTTGACATCAAAATGACGATTTTACCCTTGTGGTCAAAATAGGCCATACGTGGCTAGAATTGCTTGTTTTTGGGATTGAGGCCACAAGTATAAATCCCGTGAGTGGGAATATCATCGTAACGCGTATGAAATGATTTAAACATGAGGAATTATTGATTTTATTGGGTTAAGTGAATTGGGCTCAAAAAGGGCCCAAAATGTGAAAAAAAACATGGGCCAAGAATGGGTCAAATGACCCATTCTTCCATTGACTAAGCCACACTTAGCATTAAATGCCAAGAGTGGCTAAGGATGACCCCCAAGGCTTATATAAAGGGGCCAAAAATCAGATTTTTATCACATAAAAGTCTCATGCCAATCTAGAAATTTCCCAAAAGCCTTTTCTTTCAACTTCAAACCCTAAGAGTTCAAAGGCAACTTTTGGAGCAAGATCATCATCTTCCAAGCTTGGGTAAGTGATTATTATTATGGATTAATATATTATATGCATGGAAGAGTATGTAAATCATGTTGGTTATGCTTGGAAGTGTTGAACATGGTGTTTTGTGTTTTTGGTAAAAGATGTGATATGCATGGAATTGTAACTTGAAATATGACTTGTGAGTTTGATGAAAGAGCATGGTATGGATAAAATAACAACATGTATGGTATGATTATGGTCCTAAACTTGTTATTTTTCTATAAGTGTAAATTATGGGATTTTGCTCGATTTGTTGTTGTGAGGTGTATTGAAGTAATTTGATGGAATAATTGTGATGTGGTGGTGATGGAGAAGTGTAAAGTATGAACTTGGTGTGACATGCTATTGGTTATCATGTATTGGTCAATGTATGGAATATTGTGGGATTATTGGTATAATAATTTCATGAATGGTATTGTCAAGGGGGAAATGACATGTTAAAGCCAAACATGTGACTTATTGTTATTGTATGCCATTGTAAGGTAGTTGGTGGTTAATGTTGGTTCCGTTATGTACTTGTGATGTAGAGTGAAACGTAAGGAAGGAGAGAAATTATTGTGCTCACATATTGGATTGTGTATTTACATTGGGAATATAAGGTATGTAAGGTTATTCTTTCCGTATTCTTCTACAACATATTGTTCACATTGACGTTGGGCTTGTTCTATTCCGAGGGGTCTTGAAGTATATCAATTCGGGTTGACATATATTGTTATTCATATGTGCCCTATTCTTAGATGACTTATGATTCACTCATCTCTTATTCATTTATTGAAGTTCCTAAGATGTCATAACGTGGTAATTCCTAAAAAGGACTATCTCAAGAGAGTAATAACATAAGAGAATCTATTTATCCTTGAAAAGCATTTTTCCAATCATGTCATGTTCCAAAGTCCTATAGTATGATGATTATCCTTGTACCAATCTTTTATAAGTAGAAGTACCAATCTCATAAGAGTAATAAGAGAGGTGATGTGCAAGTTAATATAACTATTCCTCATAAGTGAAGATGTCAATCTCATGAAGTAAAGGAGTGAAGTGAGATATGTATATAAGTGTGTGTTTTAATGTCAGGATCTTTAACGTGTCATTCTCATAACCTAGTAAAGGGTATAAATTCTAGATGGAATAATTCCAATACTATGCTATGTTAGTTACTATATCCCACCAAAGGTGGAGGCCCGGTATTATATACTTACTTATATAGGATCTCATAAGAATTAGTAAAAGTGTCAATCTCTTGGAAGTAGAAAAACGAGGTAAAGCATATATGTGTGTTTCCAATAGCATCGCGATCCTCAATGTATCAATCTCTCAAGAGTAAAAGTACCAAGCTCTCAAAAGAAATAAATTAAGTTATATATGTTTGTTGGTTGCGAGAGTGAAGGAAGATAATAGAGGGTGGACACAATTCCAAAGTTCCAACAATATTATGACTCCAAATTCCGTTAATGTATGTTCCAAGTTCTAATAATGTTATGACTATCATTGAATCAATCTCATGAAAAGTGAAGAATGAAGTAATGTATATATGTGTTCCCAATAACATTTCAATCATCAATGAATCATTTTCTCATCAATAAAAAGGGAAAGAAGTATGCCTAGTAGTAATGTATGCATGGTTGCTTTATATTTCCTTGAGTATGGATCTAGTCAAAAGGGCATAAGCTCGGATGGAAAAATCCCAATATCATGCTATGGTATTATTATTCTATTTATTTAGTATGGCCCACTGATCAGCTGGATGTCCGGTTTATATTAGAGCCCACTGATCAGCTGGATGTCCGGTATTATTATTATTCTATTTATTTAGTATTGCCCACTGATCGGCTGGATGTTCGATTTATATTAGAGCCCACCGATCAGCTGGACGTCTGGTATTATTATTCTAATTATTTAGTGTGTCCACTGATCAGCTGGATGTCCGGTTTATATTAGAGCCCACTGATCAGCTGGATATCCGGTATTATATTATGAACCACTAACTAATTGGATGAACAGTAATGAAGATAGTTGTAAAAAGAAATGAGAGTATGTTCCTTGCATGAATATATTATGAAGGTTGTTATAAGAATGATGATGATAAGACTGAATGATTTAGTAATAAGGATAATGGAAGTAATGAACATGGTTCCACATATTTCAGAACGGAGGTCTATCCATATTGACTATTCTCTTACGCTCGATTTCATGAAGTATTTATGTATCATACAATTTCTTATAGCCTTACATACTCAGTACATTCTTTGTACTGACCCCCTCGGGGGACTTACCTTACATGTTGCAGGTGCAGGCATTAGTAGACCTCCTCAGTAGACTGTGGATCATTTGCAGAGTTTTGGTGAGCTCCACTTGGTTCAGAGCTTTTTGAGTCATAGTTGTATGTTTGTTTTGATGTATCTGTTAGAGGCTTTGTAGACATATGTGGGTATATGGATGTAAGATGTATGTTCAGTTCGATGTAATGGCCCCAACGGCCAAGTTTTATTTATATATATATAGATATGGCATATGTTACCAGATTCATATCTTCCGCGTAGTTACATGAGGTATAAAAAGATTCGCACGAGGATATGCATACGAAGGTTCATGAGCAAAGATTGGTTCTCTCGGGCCATATCGGCTTCGGGTGCCAGCCCGGTCCGAATGGGATTTCGGGTTATGACAGTGCTTCACCTTGATGATGATTGAGCCAAGCATGGTCGAGCCGCGACATTAAACAAGGCGCTTGATGGGAGGCAACCTATTAATGTATTGTAATAGTTAGGAATTATAACATAAAAATACAAAAAAGAAGAGTCGTGCCACGACCAAAACTAAGGTGCTTGATGGGAGGCAACCCATTTCTTTTAAAAAATTTCTTTTCTAACTTAGTTCTAGGATTTATTGTTTATGCAGAGGTACACAAAGTATTTTTCCATGGAAATTGATGAGAAAAAGGTAAATTAGAGGATTGATGATCTTTTGAAGGTGCCGGGAAGGTAAGATATGCTTTGGAGTGAGGTTTTGCGTCATGGGACTTGAAAAAGCCCCAAATTTGGTTGAAAAGTGTGGAAAACCGCCCAAGTATTATGTTAAGTATGGAGAACTCCAGGCAGCGTGCCAGGCCGCTCCTGGCCAAAATTTTGTGTACCTTGGCAGTGAGCAGGCGCGGCAGGCAGCGTACCAGGCCGCTCCTGTCCAAAACTTTGTAAGGCAGGTGCGGCAGGCAGCGTGCCAGGCCACTCCTGCCCAAAATTTTGTGGCCTCAGGCAGTAGGGTAGTGCGGCAGCTAGCGTGCCGGGCCGCTACCCCCTTAAGTTTTTGGGCAAAATTTTGTTAAAAAAGGGTCACTCACCTACCCGACCCACCCCACCCCCTATCTTTTAAATCCCCAATTCCCTTTTAATTCTTCACAACCCTTATGCCCTAAACTCGATTTTCTCCCCCACACCATAAAATTTTCTCTCTTAATTTTCACTTTTCTTCCCACACAAAGCACGATTCTCCCCTTCTCATCTTGGGATTGTGATTACAAGACTACATTAAAGCTACCAAGGTATGTTTTCTTTAAGCTTTCTCTCTCTAGATTGCTATGAGAATGTTAAAAATTTGGGGATTCTTGAAATTCAAATTTGTGATGCCCTGTATATTCTTTGTAGTTTGACTCGATTATTATGCTATAGTTGGAATTTATGGGGTGTAATGAAGATGAACTTGAAGTGCAAATGCAAGTATTCTTATTAATCTTGTTTTTAGTTGAATAACTTGCAAGTGGGTTTAGCTTATATGGTAGTGATTGAGAAAATTGTTTGTTGTAATCACTTGATATAACCCATATATTGTTGAAAGTGCATGGAACTTGCTTGAATTCTTGAGTAAAATAAGTAAGCCATTCTATTGATAATTATCGGAATGTGGAACTTATGTTGGGGGGGATGAATTTGTGTATAGGTTGGACTTTGTAATTGGGCGTTAAGTGAAGAGGGGAAGTCTAAGTATCCTCACACCCATATATTTTGAATTGATGCTAATCAACTAAGTGTGGGGTGGCCCTTATAGCCAACACACATTGAGTTGGTTGGCCATCTTTAAATGGGTAATTGACATACTTGTTTGAACTTTGTCACATGTACCATGTCGGAATCTAACATGGCAGCTTCAAGTTCACACAAGCGACGACGGTCAGGAAATAAGGTTCCAGAGGCTCCCCCAGTCCCTAAAGGCCAGTAAAAAAAGTATGGGCTAAATGTTGTCTCTAGTGCCGGCAAGAATTGGTATAAAAGTCACCCCAAAGCCAAATACTTTGCGGATGAGTGTATTGATAGGGCCAGTCTAGCTCAGACTCACCCTAAAATATTGGATCAAATTGTGAAATTGGGTATGGGTTTCATCTTTGACAAACTAACGGATTGCAACCTTCATCTTGTGAGGGAATTGTATGCTAATTAGAACCCAGATGCACCTACCAGCTTGGTGGTTGTACGAGGGTCGGATGTTATACCGGATTCCCTGGGCCTAAATGGGTTATTGGGAGTACACACTCGGGCTAGTCCCCACGACCTACACAAGCTGAATGTTAGGCCTCCCTATGCAGAAATTCGCCACACACTTTGTGGCCAATGTTCGACAACAAGATGGCTTCGCCACCATAAAAAAGGGTACCACATGAGTCTACCCTATGCTCATTTCAATAAAGAGGCGCGAATTTGGTTGAAGATTGTGTGTTGTTGCTTGATTTTGGGTAGCCACATGACGGAGGTCACTAGGGAAAAAGTCTGTTTGGTGTATGCTTTAATGACCGATGTTGAAATTGATGTGGGTTCTGTGATACTGTCGGCTATGAGCCGAGCTCGTCTACAAGGAGGCCTTCTATATGCTTTTGGAGGTGTATTGACTAAATTAATGTGAGCATTCGAAGTGGCTGAGCAGGTATTTAATTATCATCCTCCTTTGGTGACGACACCTGTTGATGTCACCCAAACCAAAGCACCTGATGCACTCAGCCCCACTCTCACATTAGCAGAGTGGCACGCTCGTGATGACGGTATCTTAGCCCATATGTATGGTTTGGAGATGCTACAGCATAGGACTGGGGGTAGGCCCTCTACGGCAGACGAGCTGAGCCAGGTTGAGAGGGATTATCCTCTTAATGAGCATGCCATGGCATTGTTGCGCATTGGGCCAGATTTTGTTAAGCCTGTGGATGATGATGTCCCCATAGATGAGAATGATCGCCAGCCCGATTTCGATGATGACGAGGTGAAAGCGGATGATACACCGCTAGCAGTCTGTGGGCCGGAGGATGACAAATTCCTCGACTGACCAGGGAGCTCCTTACACCCTACTCTTGCCTTGTTTCATTTTTGTAGCATTGGGGACAGTGCTCATCTTTTAAGTGTGAGGTGGGGTGTTATGGGAGTCCTTTTATATGTGTATATGTGTGTCTTTAGTTATTTTATTTTGGGTTCCTTAGCCTTTGTTTTCGGTTCTTTTTTTTAATTCTTTTACTAAGGATAGTCCCTTTGAACCGTAGAAAAGCACAAAAAGATTTTTGTTTTAGATTGAATCTCTTTTAGTCATAATATTTGGAGCTTTGCTCTATGATGGATGGATGACGACGTCTTAAGATCAAATTAGTCATGTTGTTGTCGGGTGTTCTTGCTTGCTATGTAATTACGCACACACATTTGGTATAATTGTGGAACATGCTAAGTCATATGATAACAAGTGTTGAGACATCTAATGCTCACTTAGTCAACTTGATAAGTTGCTTAATATTGAACTCTTGCATGACTTCGTATAAATTGTATGGTGAGCCTGCTTGAGTTAAACATGTGCCATGTGTGAGTGAGGTTTTTGTGTTATTCCATGTGCATATTGATGTCTTGAACTTGTCCGGTGTGTTTGCAAAGCGAAATAAAGGGTGTTGAGCTTAGGAGATGATATAGGTATTTCTTTGATAGCCATGTTTTATACCTACTTTATCTACCCTTTTTGCATGATCTTAGTTAGCCCCGTTGAGCCTTTAACCTATTCTTTGGTAGCCTTATATGTAGCTTAATCCTTTTCTTTCAATTAATCGTAATTTGATCCAAAACTTCTAAGCACTTTGGTTGAGAAATTAAGATGTTAAGGAGTGTAAAACTTGAAGAAGGAAAAAGTGAAGTTGAAGCTCCAAGTAAATAGCTTTTGGGTGTGTGAAGTTTATGTGTTGTTGGTAGGGAGTAATGTCATGAAAAGAGAAAAATTGACCAAAAGAAGTGAATCATGTGTTGATACCAAATACTCCTTGCCCAATATGCGTAAGCTAGCTTAAAAAAGATGGGACAAAACAAAAAAGAATTGGGAAGACAAAAGTGGTGTAAAATAGGTTGGTTGAAGGTGATCTTAATGTAATTTGTAGTGTATTAAAGCGCTTATCTTAATGTAATTTGTAGTGTATTAAAGCGCTTAGGGAAGATAGTCACTACTATTGACCAAAGAGTTCCTACCCGTCCCTTAGCCTACATTACAACCGGTAACGTCCTACTTGATCTTGAGCTTTGACATTCTACTATTAGTGGAGTACTACACTAAGGGCAAGCTTATGGTTCATCTTGTGTTGCATGTGAATTCTTTTCGAGAGTGAGAGAACTTTTATTTATGCACCCATTCAATAGTTACTTTGAAAGATTTGTGTGAAATATTGGGTGATTCTCTTGCGGTGAGGGTACATGTTTAGCGAAGTGTGGTGATCTATCGGTAACGTGTCATGTATGAATTCGCAACTAGTAAAGTTGTTTTGTGAGGATAGGTCGTTTCAATTTGCTATTCACTTGTTAGTGATGTTAGCGTGTTAAGTGCATAATGCAATGAATGTGGTTGTGTAGCTATGCAGGAATACCTAGTGTGTGTCGGTTGTCTAAAGTCGCCTTGAGTTGAGTATTGTTATTGTTTGAGGACGAACAAAGGTTTAAGTGTGGAGTGGTGATCTAAGACGTATTTATATGCCTTATTGCCAACTTTGAACCATGTTTACCTTAGTTTCAAGAGCAATAAGTATATATTTGGTATTGTTTTGATGAAATACTTGATATTATGCTAATAAATGTGATTAGACCATTATAGGTGAAATTCGCTACTATTTGGAGCATTTTTGGCGTGGAAAGCAAGGTTTGGAGGATATATGAGCTAAGGATATTGAAGATAAGAGGCAAGCCAAAGATTTTAACTTGAAATATCCAACCAAACCCGCAAAGAAAAGTCGAAGAAAGGAAGAAAAATAAAGTCTAAGAGAGAGGCGCGCCAGGCAGCGTGCCAGACTGCTTTTGACAAAAATTCTGATAGCATGGACAGCAGAGGGGTACGCCCAGGGGTGTGACGGGCCGCTCAAGGCACCACCTTTCAGAGGCATAAATTTCTCTATGTCCCAGGCGCGCCCAGGGGCATGCCGGGCCGCTTTTTGGTAATTTTTGTCCCAAGTTTTTGTCTATAAATAGGGCTTTTGGGTTATTGTATCATTATTCCATCTTAGTTGGACAAACTTTGGGCGATTTTGGGCATACAAATTAGGTTTAATACTCCTTGTTTGCAGTTTTGATTTAATTTTTATGAATTTCTATCAAAGTATGATGTTAAATCAAGTTATGAGTGGCTAAAATCCCTCATTCTTGGGGTTGAGGCTATGATCATGAATTTCTAGTGTTGAATATTATTGGTTTTTGCGGAAGTTTATCAATTAGTGGTTATTCTTATATTCTCGATTTTACTATTTTAATGATTGATCACCATTGAAATAAATTTATTGTCTTGAGAGGAGCTCGAGAGAGAAATTGAGAGATAGAACTTGGAATATAAGGAGCGTGATCTTTACTTGAGGAAGAGATTCCAAGAGATTGAAATGCTGTTAGGACCGAGAGGTACCTAATGCGCCGTGCTTGTTCAAATACGGAAAGATAGCTTAGAGGCGTTAGAATTGGTTAAATCTATCCCCGCTCAACAATGTAGTTGGGTTTCCAATTTCTAATAGAAGGTTATAGTTTGGAGACGAATCTAATCATATTTTTAACCTCGTGATCAATAACCAAGATAAACGACTCAAATTGCTTAAACCAGTAATATTCATACTCTAGAGAGGATGTTTGGAGTGCCTTGACCCTGAGAATTTACTTTTTATTGATTTTTATATTATATTTGCAAAAACTGAAGTTACGGTAGCGAAGATAGTAGTTTATATTCCACACTCATCTAATTTTTAGTAACAAATCCGTTTTCCTTTTCGCAACACTAGTTTTTAATTATTGTTTGACGTCTAAAATTGACTTCTGTTGACGAAAGTCCCTTGTGTTCGATATCCGGCTCTTTTAAAGGAGCCATTATATTACTTGAACGATCAAGTGCACTTGCGTGTATAGCTGGGTCGAAACAGATGGCAATAGGGCAGGTTAGGGTGGGGTAAGCCTTGTCCTATTAAGATTTTGACCCACCCTGTCGTGCCCCATTTAGCATTTTTCCAATATTTGCCCTGCCCTGTTAAGCCCCGCCTCGTTTCTGTTATTTTTCAACTATGTCCTCTGTATTCTGCAGAGCTGCTGCTTTCCCTTTTTTTTTAAGACTTAATACAATGCAAATTTGAATTAATCTAACGTACACAATACAGAGATTATACAAATCACCAAGATCAAATAGAAGCCAGTAATACCCAATTACACAATGAAGCCAGTGATACCTAATTACAGAATCACAACGAGGCATAGTTTGTTAACCATAGTTTACACAAATCACCAAGATCAAATTGAAAAAGCAAACAAGCACTAGCATTTGTGCTTATTCGCAAACAGAAGAGAACAATAATAGAAAGCAGGAACAATAAATGACGAAAACTACATCAATATGAACATCAACAAGCCACTAAATGTGCCAAAAAGATAATGGATCTTCATGTCAAATTTAAACATATCTCAACGAATTGAGATCTAAACAATGTTTGCCTATACTCTAACTGACTCACTCTGCTCCAACAAAAATGGTAGAGGAAACTGTTGCCGCTACATTAATGCCTTGTGACAGCAATTAGATAGAGTACAGTTTCCATAATAAGGTTGACAAGGGTACCGTTGAGCCCCCCAGAACTGCCACTCTACTGGACTGATACCATGTGCTTAATCAAGTCCACCACTCATGTACTGCAATCAGCCGGGAAAAACATTAGCAGCATACCACAAACTATCATGTAAGCTAATAAAATCCAAGTTGCATCCTAAATATTGGACAGTTCCACCATTACATATTCTACCAGAGTTTCACTGTTAGCAGATGTCATGATTATCTATTACAAAATCATAAAATTATAATTAGTATGTAATATTTGTCAAAGAAAAATTTAATGAAGAGAGACACAAATGTGAAAAGAAAATACAAGAAGGAAACAAGTTATCAATGAGTCCAACCAGATTTCTGAGAGTCCTCAAGATTTACCGGTAAAATAGTGAGAAAAACAACGATGAACACTAAAAACATGTCACGCCCCGAATCCCAAAGAGGCGTGATTAGAACCCGAAGCCGACAAGGCCCGAGAGAACCAATCTTTGCTTCTATTCCTTCATATGCATGTCATAGGAAACACTACTATCACATCGAAACAAGAGAGGCTAAGATTGGAAAGCATAGAACATGTGATGTATATACATATGAGAAACTTGGCCGTTGAGGCCATCAAGTCAAGATTTCATCTATCATCTTATACACATACACCCACATACGTCTACAAAAGCCTCTAATAGATGCATTGACCAAACCAACTAAAAGTCGGGACAAGTCCCCGCTTTATACACAATGTACAATATCAAAGCATATGAACCACTACGACTCGGAGAAGCCCCAAACTAACTGGAGCTCACCAATAAACCAAAAACAGCTGGCAACCTACTATGGCGGCCTACTAGTACCTGCGCCTGCAACAAGTAAGGTAAATTCCCCGAGAGGGGTCAGTACGAAATAAGTACTGAGTATGCAAGGCTCAGATGAAACTGTACAATACATGAATATTTCAATGAACTCTAATACAAATGACTAATCAATGTGAATAAGTCACCAGTTTGCATTTTGGAAACCATGTGTATTTCTTTCATTACTTTCATTTCTTTCTTTATCTCAATGCTTACTTGTCAATACATGTGTCACAATGTACCCGGGCCCCTACTGATCAGTGGGTCTTTCCATGACTTATCGTCATGTTGGGATCGGGTCGAGCTAGGCTTATGCCCCTAAGACCTGACACCCATAAATCAATGCCTCTGGATCGGGTCGAGCTAGGCTTATGCCCCTAAGACCTGCCACCCATAAATCAATGCCTCGGGATCGGGTCGAGCTAGGCTTATGCCCCTAAGACCTGCCACCCATAAATCAATGCCTCGGGATCGGGTCGAGCTAGGCTTATGCCCCTAGACTTGCCACCCATAAATCAATACATCGGGATCGAGTCGAGCTAGGCTTATGCCCCTAGACTTGCCACCCATACTTGATCATTGACCACATTTGCATTACTTTGTTCTTTACTTTGAGATTGATACTTGGATAGTCATAACATCACTTTGAACTTTGGAACATAACATTGGTGAAACCATGGAATATTTGGAATATGAGTCAATGCCTATGAGACATATGAATGACAATTGATCAATGCATAAAGAACATGTGAGGAACCATAATTGATACCCGAAAATAGGATACCCTTGGCTTATGAGAGATTGATACTTTTGTAGCCATAACATTATTGGAAGCTTTGGAACAATAACCAACGAGCAAGAGACATGTAAATAAACATTATTGGAAACATAGCCTTCATGAATACATGACACTATTGGGACCATTGGATAGTAATCAATGAACAAGATACATGAGCATAACCACTATTGGAACATTGGATTTGAGCTTTTGGAACATTAACCATGAATATAAGTCATGAGATTCATCAATGATCAATGAGTAGGAAATATATGACAATGACCATGGATAATCGGATATAGAATACCTTAGCACATTTTGGAATAGGACAAGCGTAAAGTCAATATGAATACTATTTGCCGCAGAATGATACGGACAGAGTAACCTTACATACCTTGGATTCTCAATACGAATATACAACCTTAGATGCGTATACAATAGTCCCGCTCCTTCTTTATATGTCACTCTACAATATAAATATATAATGGAATTCACACTAACCATCAACTACTCTTCAAATGCATGTAACATCAATGACTCACATAGTTGCCCTTAAACATGTCATTTTCCCTTGATAAAACCATTGATAACATTACTATTCCAAAAATTCCATAATATTCCCAACATTGACCAA
Source organism: Capsicum rhomboideum (assembly GCA_031232105.1). Classification (NCBI taxonomy): domain Eukaryota; kingdom Viridiplantae; phylum Streptophyta; class Magnoliopsida; order Solanales; family Solanaceae; genus Capsicum; species Capsicum rhomboideum. The sequence continues at coordinate 134,499,042 of CP124709.1, read as the reverse complement.
TACATGATAATTGATACATTTCACCACAAAACTTCTCCTTTACACTTTCTTATCCATAACACATCACAAATAACCCATCAAATGACCTTAATACAACTCATAACACATATCGGCCAAAATCCCACAATTTCCACTTATAGACAAGAACAAGTTTAATACCAAAAATAACACCATACATGTTCATATTTTGTCCATACCATGCTTTTTCATCAAAGGCACAAGGCCTAATTCAAGTTCAAATTACCAAGATAGCACATCCTTCACCAAAAGCAAAAATACACTATTCATCACCTTGCCAATACAACTAGTATAATATACATAATCTCCCATGCATATAATATGTTAAACCATAATAATAAACACTTACCCAAGCTTGAATAGTGATGATCTTCTCCAAAAGTGGACTTAGGGTTTTGAGAGCTAAAGGGGTTTCTTAAAATGTTTTGGAGAAACATAGAAATACATGTGTGTGTATAATGGATAAAAATCAGATTTTTGGTCCCTTTTATAAGCTTTTAAGTCCATCCTTAGACACTCTTTATCATTTAATATAGTGTTCTAGAAGGTCAAATGGAAGAATGGGTCATTTGACCCATTTGGGCCATGTCTTTCTTCCACTTTTGGGCCCAATAAGACATATCCATTTAACCCATCAACTTCCATGTATTATTCACCATATATCTCATGTTTACATAATTCCATAATGTCACGACAATATTCTCTTACGAGATTCTTATTCGTCGCCTCGATCGCAAAAATAGGAATTCTAGTCGCCCTTGGCTTCATTGGACATTTTGGATCACTATTCACATTTCATGATTTGATCATGTAAGAATATGTAGGAATGTATTGAAGTGTTTGAAGCTTTAACAATGCTCAAAGAAATCCAAAGAACCAAATGAAACCATCTAAGAATCGACGTAGCATTGCATTGCAAAACGAGCGCGGAATAGCCATACTAATTGTGCCTTGCGCCACTGCTGCAAAGCAAGGCAGTGGCGCAAGAATGGGAAGCCCTCTGAATCAGGGGCTTGTGCCACACCCCCTGAAACAGGGAGTGGCGCAAGTCTTGGTACTTTGCTGAATTTTCGGCCACTTTTTCCAACACTTGCGTATCATCCAATACATTATCAAACCACTACAAAATACTTACTTAGTGATCTTAATCATCAATTAAACATGACTCCAAGTCACCAAATGAGGTTAGAATGTGTACGGGGTATTTCACAAATGCTCCACGAAATCACAAAACCCTTCCTATGAAAGTCTAATTGCATGTACGTGGCCAAATTTCAATTTTCCCGTCATTAGCATTACCAAATACATACTTATATCTCTTGACACCTAAGAAAACATTATTCAACATCATCAAATAGGGTTGGGAAGGTACGGGGTGTTACATTCTTCCCCCCTTAGAAACATTCGTCCTCGAATGTTAGTAGCATCGTCTCATGTACAGCCCATGCATCTATATATTCATAGATAAATACATATACACATACTACTTCCCGATACTTTCTTGTTATTGCTCAATTTACCAATTCCTATGCCGTACCTTTCCTAATCTTTTCACTTACCCCTCTAGCATAGCAAAATATACCTCTTAATAACTAAACTTCTCCATAATTTGCACATTTTCAATAAAAGCAATGGATCTCGGCATATGACTTTTATTAGCTTGTAGCTACTATTGTACCACCTTAATCTCCTCTCTAGCCTAGTGAACAAAATCTAACCCCCAAGCACGGTAGTTCCACTTGCTTTAAACTTTCACCCATATAAACCTTTATAAGGTACCATTTTTGGATACTTGAATTTTATCTTTCCGTTCAAGGACGGTCTTTTGTGGAAGAAAAAAATAGAAATATACTTTCTTAGCTTGGCAATCTTCGTAACATACGAGAAGCCAACCACTTCATACTCATTGTGACATTTAAATCCCTCATTCCCGTCTCAATAAAGTTAGTCAATATAAAATGATCACAATTATGTACTATACCCTTCCGATATACTCTTTTATCTATACTAGATTCACCAACTAGTGTATAGACTTCACATGGCATAAATAGTAATGCTGGCATTCTTTCAAATTCGTTCCACACTCAATGGTGTAACATATCATAAGGGAGGATATGGGTCAATCAATGCATAAACTTTATGTAAAAATATGCATACTATACCTGTGCTCTTCTGTGGACACTCTCTCATTTTGTGCCCCTCTCTACCACACCAAAAACAAAGATTTGTCCCCAACCGACATTCCCCCAAATGATACCTTCTACAGCGCTGACACGGCTGACGGGGAGGTTTCGGTTGGCTCATACTTCCCTGTGCTTGATACCCCACTGTTCGTGAATCCTGAATCTCACTTTTTTGCCCAAACTGGTTGCCTCTCTCCCCTTGGGATCGAGGTAGAGTATTTACTGTAAAATGAGGAGACAATGGTCTAGGCGGTCTGTTAAAAATCTGAGGCCCAAATCCTCTTCGGGACATCATGGACTGTCCCCTCAATCTAGTCCTCTTAAACGGCCCTCGTTCCTTTGCTTGTGCAATTCCCCTTTGCATTTGATTACCCCTCTTTTGTACAAAGGCTGGACCAACTTGTCCTTAACGTTGTACAACGACTATCTGAGTTAGCAAATGCACCGCATTCCTTATATCCTGATTAGTCGCATTCATAGGTAGTTCTGCAGGGACTTCTCTACCGACTGGCTCTTCCAGAGCTGGAAAGGTAGAAGAAGACCGCGATGCAATTTCAACGTCAGCTCCACCTTGACCAGCTTGATCAGGTGGTGGTCTACTCATTCCTTCATCGGTAGGTATATCCACCTGCTTACCTTTGTTTTTACCTCTTTTTTTCATCAGCAGTTTACTATACCAAAGAAAAATAATTCCCATGGTCAAATACAATTGCACTTACAACACTGGCTCTATTGCACGATCTGGAAGTGAAGAAAAAGAAACAACACCCTAAATGTCCCGTAGCCTCCTACTTATAAATATGGTGCACAACACATCGATAAGTAAGCCTCTACTCAGACACGGCTTTGTAGACACCCTTAGAACGACCTGCTCTGATACCACTTTGTCACGCCCCGAATCCCAACGAGGCGTGATTGGCATCCGAAGCCGACAAGGCCCGAGAGAACCAATCTTTGCTTCTATTCCTTCGTATGCATGTCATAGGAAACACTACTATCACATCGAAACAAGAGAGGCTAAGATCGGAAAGCATAGAACATGTGACGTATATACATATGAGAAACTTGGTCGTTGAGGCCATCAAGTCAAGATTTCATCTATCATCTTATACACATACACCCACATACGTCTAAAAAAGCCTCTAATAGATGCATTGACCAAACCAACTGAAAGTCGGGACAAGTCCCCGCTTTATACACAATGTACAATATCAAAGCATATGAACCACTGCGACTCGGAGAAGCCCCGAACTAACTGCAGCTCACCAATAAACCGAAAACAGCTGGCAACCTATTATGGCGGCCTACTAGTACCTGCGCCTGCAACAAGTAAGGTAAATTCCCCGAGAGGGGTCAGTACGAAATAAGTACTGAGTATGCAAGGCTCAGATGAAACTGTACAATACATGAATATTTCAATGAACTCAAATACAAATGACTAATCAATGTAAATAAGTCACCATTTTGCATTTTGGAAACCGTGTGGATTTCTTTCATTACTTTCATTTCTTTCTTTATCGCAATGCTTACTTGTCAATACATGTGTCACAATGTACCCGGGCCCCTACTGATCAGTGGGTCTTTCCATGACTTATCGTCATGTTGGGATCGGGTCGAGCTAGGCTTATACCCCTAAGACCTGCCACCCATAAATCAATGCCTCGAGATCGGGTCGAGCTAGGCTTATGCCCCTAAGACCTGCCACCCATAAATCAATGCCTCGGGATCGGGTCGAGCTAGGCTTATGCACCTAAGACCTTCCACCCATAAATCAATGCCTTGGGATCGGGTCGAGCTAGGCTTATGCCCCTAGACTTGCCACCCATAAATCAATACATCGGGATCGAGTCGAGCTAGGCTTATGCCCCTAGACTTTCCACCCATACTTGATCATTGACCACATTTGCATTACTTTGTTCTTTACTTTGAGATTGATACTCGGATAGTCATAACATCACTTTGAACTTTGGAACATAACATTGGTGAAACCATGGAATATTTGGAATATGAGTCAATGCCTATGAGACATGTGAATGACAATTGATCAATGCATAAAGAACATGTGAGGAACCATAATTGATATCCGAAAATAGGATACCCTTGGCTTATGAGAGATTGATACTTTTGTAGCCATAACATTATTGGAAGCTTTGGAACAATAACCAACGAGCAAGAGACATGTAAATAAACATTATTGGAAACATAGCCTTCATGAATACATGACACTATTGGGACCATTGGATAGTAATCAATGAACAAGATACATGAGCATAACCACTATTGGAACATTGGATTTGAGCTTTTGGAACATTAACCATGAATATAAGTCATGAGATTCATCAATGATCAATGAGTAGGAAATATATGACAATGACCATAGATAATCGGATATAGAATACCTTAGCACATTTTGGAATAGGACAAGCGTAAAGTCAATATGAATACTATTTGCCGCAAAATGATACGGACAGAGTAACCTTACATACCTTGGATTCTCAATACGAATATACAACCTTAGATGCGTATACAATAGTCCCGCTCCTTCTTTATATGTCACTCTACAACATAAATATATAACGGAATTCACATTAACCATCAACTACTCTTCAAATGCATGTAACATCAATGACTCACATAGTTGCCCTTAAACATGCCATTTCCCCTTGATAAAACCATTGATAACATTACTATTCCAAAAATTCCATAATATTCCCAACATTGACCAATACATGATAATTGATACATTTCACCACAAAACTTCTCCTTTACACTTTCTTATCCATAACACGTCACAAATAACCCATCAAATGACCTTAATACAACTCATAACACATATCGGCCAAAATCTCACAATTTCCACTTATAGACAAGAACAAGTTTAATACCAAAAATAACACCATACATGTTCATATTTTGTCCATACCATGCTTTTTCATCAAAGGCACAAGGCCTAATTCAAGTTCAAATTACCAAGATAGCACATCCTTCACCAAAAGCAAAAATACACTATTCATCACCTTGCCAACACAACTAGCATAATATACATAATCTCCCATGCATATAATATGTTAAACCATAATAATAAACACTTACCCAAGCTTGAATAGTGATGATCTTCTCCAAAAGTGGACTTAGGGTTTTGAGAGCTAAAGGGGTTTCTTGAAATGTTTTGGAAAAACATAGAAATACATGTGTGTGTATAATGGATAAAAATAAGATTTTTGGTCCCTTTTATAAGCTTTTAAGTCCATCCTTAGACACTCTTTATCATTTAATATAGTGTTCTAGAAGGTCAAATGGAAGAATGGGTCATTTGACCCATTTGGGCCATGTCTTTCTTCCATTTTTGGGCCTTAATTTGGGCCCAATAATACATATCCATTTAACCCATCAACTTCCATGTATTATTCACCATATATCTCATGTTTACATAATTCCATAATGTCACGACAATATTCTCTTACGAGATTCTTATTCGTCGCCTCGATCGCAAAAATAGGAATTCTAGTCGCCCTTGGCTTCATTGGACATTTTGGATCACTATTCACATTTCATGATTTGATCATGTAAGAGTATGTAGGAATGTATTGAAGTGTTTGAATCTTTAATAATGCTCAAATAAATCCAAAGAACCAAAAGAAACCATCTAAGAATCGACGTAGCATTGCATTGCAAAACGAGCGCGGAATAGCCATACTAATTGTGCCTTGCGCCACTGTTGCAAAGCAAGGCAGTGGCGCAAGAATGGGAAGCCCTCTGAATCAGGGGCTTGTGCCACACCCCCTGAAACAGGGAGTGGCGCAAGTCTTGGTACTTTGCTGAATTTTCGGCCACTTTTTCCAACACTTGCGTATCATCCAATACATTATCAAACCACTACAAAATACTTACTTAGTGATCTTAATCATCAATTAAACATGACTCCAAGTCACCAAATGAGGTTAGAATGTGTACGGGGTATTACAAAAATGCTCCACGAAATCACAAAACCCTTCCTATGAAAGTCTAATTGCATGTACGTGGCCAAATTTCAATTTTCCCATCATTAGCATTACCAAATACATACTTATATCTCTTGACACCTAAGAAAACATTATTCAACATCATCAAATAGGGTTGGGAAGGTACGGGGTGTTACAAAACACCCCCCCCCCCTTCAGATACAAACAACATCCAACAACAAAGAAAACAAAATGGGTATTCAAAATTATCACCCAAATCATACAGAAAATGGTAAAGATTGGATTTTTATAGCACAAAACACATCTAACCTTGAACATAGATAGAGAAATAGAGAAGAGAAGAAAGGAAATGTTCTTCTAAAAGGAGCAAAAAAATCCAAAAAATAGGAGAAATCAGAAAAAAGAAAGAGTAAATTACCAGTTGTTGGAAACAAATCTTGCCAAGAAGAGAAATATTTTCAATGGAGTTGTTGTTGTTGAAGAGGTGAAGAGCTGAAGTGTAGGGATTTCAATGGAGTTGTTGGTGTTGAAGAGCCGAAGAGCTGAAGTCAGAAGTGTTGATGCACTAGCGGTGTGGGATTTGGAAATTGGGGAAAAAATAAAAATAACACGCGGGTATGCTTTTTTAACCCGATCCTTGCCTTCCCTATAACCCATTAAAAAAATTAAACATAATATTTGCCCTACCCTGCCCCGCCCCGCCCTATTAAGAGTTTGACCCGACCCGCCCTTTTAAGAGCTTGACCCAACCCACCTTGCCCCAATTGCCATCCCTAATTACAGCTGCACTTTTTGAGCTTGAACCTTATCAGTAACCAGAGCAACAAGAAACTTTCGAATGAACCTTCAAAAGTGGGGAAAACTACACTCCCAGACCTAATCCAAATTCGTGTCGGGTAAGGCCTATTAAAAGAAAAAGCGCTTATTTCAGGATTTTTTTTCACATCGATAGTACGAACTCAAGAAATTTAATTGGAGGAGGAGGAATAATATTCATCATACCACAATCCTTAACCTACTTTTACTTGTTTTAGAGATATTTTTTATAATTTTTTGTTCTTAATTTGTATTGGTTGATATCATTTGACTCTTCAGTTGCTTGGTTCTCTAACTTATGTGTGTTCCTCGAAGACTTGACCAACTTGCAAACCGTAATTGTGGTGGCTAAATTATTCCTCTAATCGGTCCAAATTCCAAAGACTTTTGCAAGACGGCAAGTCATTCTCATTCAAGTGTCGCTTTCATTTTCTCATCTAAGTGTCGGTTGAAAAGTAATGATATACTTCCTCCATCTTATTTTACTTGATCCCCTTACTAAAAATAGTTGTTTCAAATTGCTTGTCCAATTTATGAAATCAACGTAAATTTATTATTTTCTTTCAATATTATCCCTATCATTAAATGACTACATAAAGTATTAGTAGTCAAATTCAAAATTTCAAAGCATAAATAATAAGGTTAATTAAGTAAAATAAACCCTAATAAATATTTTCTTAAAGTGAGTGTCAATTCAACATGAGCTAAGTAAAATAAAACCGAAGGGGTATATATATTCCTTAGAAAAAAACTCAGTCTTTCTTTTCTTAAATAAGAATAATTGAATAAAATACTCGTATTCTTTATTTTCTTAATAGACGTGAAAAGAACTGAAACTAGGTTACAATGGAACTGTGGAAGTATCTTATTAAAAAAATTTGTTGTATTTTTCCCTCTATACCCTTTGTATTAAATAGCGACACAAAATAATAATAATCAAATTTAGAGTACCAAGGTATCATTAATAAGATTAATTTAGTAAAATACACCTCTAATTAAAATTTTCTTAAGGAGTGTGTCAAGTCAACAAGAGTCAAGTAAATTGAACCGAAAAGAGTATTTTGCAATTACATTTTTCTCTGTGGGTTTTCAAATGGCATAGAAATGTGACACCACCATTTGTAGTTGATTTAGGTTAATAACCTGTGATTTTTATACTTTAAATAGTGATAAGATCTCCTGTTAGGTCTTCATGATTTTTTCTAAAAAATGCTTTTCTTCATTATTTTGTCATATCAATTCCAATATCACTAAATCAACCAAGTCTTGTATGTTACCACCGGAATTGTGAATATGGTGCAAAAATTCTTCTAATCAGCCAAAGACTTGTGCAAGTCAAGTAGTCAACCAAGTCTTACTTTATTTTCTCTAGAATTGTGTGGTGCAAAAATGGTATGCCATGTTTCTCTAATAAGTTAATTTTATTAACTTATTCTATACGCTTGAGAAATATTTCTACATGATTAGCATATTCTATATCGTTGATCATAACATGTTTATAGTGCTTTTATCTCTAGATAGGATAGAATCTGGAAACTTTTACATTTTAGTTACTTATGGTAGAAGTTAATTTAGCACATTTTTATATGGGATGATAATATGAAAGGAGTTTGTTTGAATCATGGAAAAACTACTTTTCTTCATTCATTCTGTCATATCAGCATTAACTTGACTTTGTCAAGATGTTGCATGACAGATTTTAACTATCAACATAAATTTTTAATTATTTTTTATAATTACTTTTTGAAATTTTTACTTGTTTCAGAGTATGTTTTTATGATTTTTCTTAAAATGGGAAAAGGGATAAATATACCCCTCATCAATTTTACGATTTAGAGCGATATACCCCTTGTTAAAAAAGTGGTGCATCTATACCCCAACCGTCTAACAAATGGTTCATATTTACCCTTTTTTTTTTTAACAAACCTATATTTACTGAATTAAAAAAAAATCCTAAAACTGGTTTTCCTTTTTAATTCCAAAAATATTGTGTGGGAAAATTACCCCACCTATTTTTTCCCCTCCATACCCGACCCAAATGAAAAAAGCTCCAATCCCTCTTCTACTCAGTCATAAAACAGGTCTAAATAAAAATGGGATTGCGTTTTTTTAATTGGGTCGGATCCGGAGGGGTAAAGAAATAGCTGAAGTAATATTTTAAAGTCATGTTACATTTTTGAAATTAAAAAAAGATTAGTTTTAGGAATATTTTTTTTTAATTCAATTTGTTAACAAAAAAGAGTTAATATGCACCATTTGTTAGACAACGAGGATATATATGCACCCTATGCCAGAAGGCAAGGGTTTATATATACCACATTTTTAACGAGGTATATATTCGCTCTAAATCGCAAAATTTGAGGTATATTTGTCCCATTTCCCTTTTAAAATAAAAGAATACACAAACATTAATTTGTATTAGGTGTTATCATTTTAGGAAATTTTTCAGGCTATGTGGCCCCCAGAAACTTGACAAAATTGGAGAAGGCCAAAAATACACCAAATCTTTGCAACCGTAAATGTGACGGCAAAGTTATTCCTCTAATTAGTCCAAAGACTTTCCAAATATTGCCTTCTACTAAAGGTATGTCCACTAGCTAGCTATATCGTGAATTTGTATGTGATTAATATAGCTTACAATTGATTCTAGTTACTTTTTAGGTTATATTAACGGTGGCAAGTGGGCCGGTTTGACCCGGTTTCGGCCCGGTTAGACCGGCCCAATAGTAGATCGGACTCGGAACCGGTATGGGGGTGGGCTAGGGGGGTTTTTAGGGGGCCGGGCCGATCAAGGTAACGAGACCGGTAGATCGGCCCAGTTAAAAAAACAGACTGGGTCCACCGGTGCACCGAACCGGTTAAAATTTTTTTTTTTTTTTTTTTTTTAAAGACGAAAATTGGGCCCTGCCTGCAAAAGGCTATTTTGGACCGTTGAGGCCCAACGGCTATAATGCCGTTGGCCCAACGGCCATAACAGCCTTTTAGGCCATTTTTTTTTCCTATAAATAAATGTCATTTCAAAAATATTTTCTTACAATCTCATTCTCTCATTCTTTCTCAAATTTGCTAAAATTATCTCATAAAGTGTTCTATTATATTTTATTATTTTGCAATTACAAATACTACGTGAAATTTTCCAAAAGTACTCAATTGATCAACTTTCGAATACTTCTGAAATTTGGTATTATCGTTCCATCTCCTATTTTTAATTTTTAATTAGTGTATTATTTGTTGAATATTTATTTGTATTGTTTTTTGAATAATTGTTAGTTTAATTTGTAATATGGATAAATTAAGGAAAGTCGGTAAAAATGTTAGAAATTTTTGTCCCGAAAGTGGTAGTGGTAGTGGTAGTAAGAAACAAATTGGTTCCGGTAGAGGTAGTTCAAATACTCGATATACTCGTGTGCCTTCGGTACCAATTAGCGAACCCTTTGAGAATGAAATACGTGTAGGTGCTCACAATATGAATTATTTAGAGGCCCAAGAAAATTATGGTATAGAAGAAGAGAATGAAGTAGACTCTGTTGATGTAGATGAAACTGATGATGATGATGATGATGTTGATGTTACACCCGAATCTGGTAACGTTAATGTTCAATCTAAATAGGTTAATCTTCCTCCCCGGCACCCTGTAAGATCTCGTAAAAAAACTAGTATTGTATGGAATTTTTATACTCGAATAGAAGGAACTACTAAGGTTAAATGCAATATTTGTCAGTTAAAATACGAGCATAAGACCGGGGGTAATAAAGGAGGTACGGGTCCGTTGATGAGACATTTGCTGGAGAAACACCCAATAGAGCTAGCTTAGGTAACTGGTGGTGGGACAGTTGGGGGCCCAAGACAAACTAGATTGAACCCAAAAACCGGTAAATTAGTTAAGGATTATAATAAAATGAAGGATCGTGAAGAATTAGCAAAAATGATAGTTGTGGGTTGTTTTCCTTTCTCTTTTGCTTCTTCTGAAGCTTTTATTCATTATATTCAGGCAATTTATAATCCTATGTTTGAGGGTATTCCTAGAAGTACTTGTCTATTTTAAATATTTTTAGACTCCATGCACAATATGTTTACTATTTATCTGCATTATTAAAAAATCTTCCATGTAGAGTTGCTTTAACTTCTGATCTTGGTCGTGCTGTTAATAAAAATGATTATTTAGCAATTACTTGTCATTGGGTAGATAGTAATTTTGTTATGCAAAAACGTATTTTAGCATTTTTGTATGATGAAGACCGTAGACACACTGGGAAATTTATTTCTGCATCTATTACAAAAGTTGTAAGATATTATGGTATTGACAGTAAAGTTTTATATATATCTTTTGATAATGCATCTAACAACAACGCTGCTATTGACTTGTTAAAAATTGAACTTTCTCCACCGTTACTCAAAATATTTCATATTAAGTGTGCTTGCCATATATATAATTTAATTGTAAAAGATGGTCTTGCTTTTTTTGAGACTGCTATTGAAAAAGTTAGACTTGCAGTTGGCTTTATTCAAGGAAATAATAGAAAAATTAGACTTACCGAATTTAAAAGAAAATGTAAGGAAAATGGACTTAGACCGAGATTAATGCCTGAAGAAATAGATGTTAGATGGAATTCTACAAATGATTTCTTAAATACTTGCAATATTTATAAAGTTCCTATTACTATGACTTTTAACCAATTTGCTAGTGCTTTTCCCGGTAGTATGTTACAGAATTCGGATTGGGCTAAAATTGATGATATTGTTAATTTCTTGCAAAAATTTTATCTAGCTACGGTTGAATTTTCTGGTGTTTATTATCCTATTGTTTGTAATATTTTAGCTTATTTAGCCGACATTTCTTTATTGCTTAACGAGTATAAGTCTAAACCAAGTTACAAAGATGCTATTGATGCAATAATTGATAAATTTAAAAAATATTTTTTTCCGCTTTCCCCTATTTACTTAGTTGGTGTTGTAATAAATCCATGTATGAAATATAATACTATGTCTGAATTTACTTCTCTTATTTATTCTTCTTTAGAAGTAAAAGCTAATGAAGAACCTTCTTTGTTTACGGCTATGTCTGATGCGAATAGTTACATGAACACATTATACAATCATTATGCTGATTTACTTGACAATGCTTTACCGTCACACATTACACCGACCCATGCTCCCATCCTTCTGAGGAACCATCATCTTCTAAAAAACAGGCACATAGTATGCCTGCTTATTGTGTTTCTGATCTATTTGTTTGGAATAGATTATAGCCTTCATCGCAAAGAACAGTAAGTCGGGAAGAGCTTAAGTATTATCTTATGCAGCCTACAGAGGATCCTAGAGGTAGAATCAACACGCTAGAATGGTGGAAGAATAATGAAAGACAATATCCTGTACTTTCAATATTAGCTAGAGATATATTGAATGTTCCAATGTCAACCGTTGCATCAGAGATCGTGTTTAGTCAAGGACGGCAACAGATTGGAGACAACCGACACTCATTGGGAGGCAATGCCATGAATGTTTTAGTTTGCCTTAGAGACTGGATTAGAGCATAACGAAGAAATCAAGGAATGTTCGTGGAGCCGGAAGACGAAGAAGATCTTGAAGAAATAATGACTTCAAGAGAGAATTCAGCACAATCAAGTCCAATGCATGGCTTTGGTGCCATTGATTTTGACAATCCACAACCAATTCCCGTTAATGTTAACATAGGTGAATTGGAAAAAATGATGAAAAATTTGTATAATTTACAATTAATCAATTGAATTTTCATTTTTCAATTTAACTTTGTGAAATTAGTGAAATGTAATTGCAACCTTGTAACTTGTATTCTTGTAAGTTTTGAAACATTTTGCAATCAATCAAATATTAAGTTCATTTACTCTTTACATATTTTTTCCATTTAAAATTTAAATTGAATATCTTGTATGAATTCAATACTTTTAATATAATATTATCAAAGTTTACTTAAACTTAAAAAAATATATATTGAAAAATAATATTAGCAAATATTACTTAAACAAGTATTGACATATAAAAATTCTATATAAGTTTAACTTTTAAATAGTATATGTCAATACTTAAATATATTGAAGTATTTTTCTTTTAAGAAGTATATGTTGTTGAATATTGTATGCATATTCTTTTAAATAGTAGTTTATGTTGTTGAATATATTTCATGTATATTATATTAAGTAATAGTAAATGTTGTTGAATATATTGTATATATATTCTTTTAATTAGTAGTATAATGAAGTATGTATGTATGTACATTTTATTAAGTAGTAGTATATGTTGTTGAATATATTAATTGTATATTCTTTAAAGTAGTATATATTGAATGTATATATGTGTATGTATATTCTTTTAAGTAGTATATATTGAATGTATATATGTGTATGTATATTCTTTAAAGTAGTATATATTGAATGTTTATATGTATGTATATTCTTTAAAGTAGTATATATTGAATGTTTATATGTATGTATATTCTTTAAAATAGTATATATTGAATGTATATACGTATGTATATTCTTTAAAGTAGTATATATTGAATGTATATACATATGTATATTCTTTAAAGTAGTATATATTGAATGTATATATGTATGTATGTTCTTTAAAGTAGTATATATTGAATGTATATATGTATGTATATTCTTTAAAATAGTATATATTGAATGTATATATGTATGTATATTCTTTAAAATAGTATATATTGAATGTATATACGTATGTATATTCTATAAAGTAGTATTTATTGAATGTTTATATACGTATGTATATTCTTTAAAGTAGTATATATTGAATGTTTATATACATATGTATATTCTTTAAAGTAGTATATATTGAATGTTTATATGTATGTATATTCTTTAAAGTAGTATATATTGAATGTTTATACGTATGTATATTCTTTAAAGTAGTACATATTGAATGTTTATACGTATGTATATTCTTTAAAGTAGTATATATTGAATGTTTATACGTATGTATATTCTTTAAAGTAGTATATATTGAATGTTTATACGTATGTATATTCTTTAAAGTAGTATATATTGAATGTTTATATGTATGTATATTCTTTAAAGTAGTATATATTGAATGTTTATATGTATGTATATTCTTTAAAGTAGTATATATTGAATGTTTATATGTATGTATATTCTTTAAAGTAGTATATATTGAATGTATATACGTATGCATATTCTTTAAAGTCGTATTTTAAGTAGTATATATATTGAATGTATATTAAAAAACAATCAAGGTTCAAAATTCTATTTTTTTTTTAGTCGGGACCCGGTAAACCGGCCCATTAATCTGGACTGGTTACCTAACCCGGACCGACCCATTAACTGGTCATAAATATTAAATGGGCCGGTGATGGGTCGGGTGAGGGAATTATTCCTGTTGGGCCCGGCCCGGTAAGAGTTGGGACCGGACCGTACCCGGCCCTCGACCGGTAAAATTTAACGGACCGGAGCCGGGTTGGCCCGGCCCGGCCCAGTTAACAGGTTTGGGTTATATTGCCTTTTTGGCCTTCATGATTTTTAGAGTATTTTCTAAGGAGGCTTTTCTTCATTGATCATTCTGTCATCTCATCAATATTAATAATCCAACTAATGAATTTGTTTAGGCTAAAATTTATCTATTAGGTCAACCAGTTAAATTGTTAATAATGAGGTTGCAAGCATTATAATTAATCCAAATTTTGTTATACACATGTTACTATACCGGCTAATGAAATTGGTTTAGTCATCGCGGTTCTTGATAATTGTTCACCGTCCACCGGCTGAAAAACACAATACAGATATCTTTATCTCTTCTGTTATCCATTAATTCAATTTGGTTTATCATATCCTCTTATTTTCGTATCTTTATTTCAATTGCATTCACCTTATCAAGGGTAAACAAGATTTTGATTAATTACGTTCCTTGCGACCTCATTATTAATAATTTAACTGGTTAAACAGATTTTTAACCTTTTACTTGTTTAGGATGTTTTTACATCTTTTTTATTTTTAAAAAGTACATAACATTTATTTGTATTGACTTTTATCCTTAGAATCTTCAGTTACCTAACCCGAGGACTTGACTTGAAACCATAATTGTAGTGGCAAATCATTCCTCTAATTCAAGTCTTGCTTTTATTTTCTCTCCAAATGTGTGGTGAAAAGTAGTGATATATATCGTAACAACTAACAAGTTTTTTTTTTTGGGTGGGAAACTAACAACATTTTTACAAAATGTTCAAATAAAACCGTCAGAGCCCGATCGGTTATATTAAAAGTACTTTTACAAAAAATTTAAACAATCGAGCTCGATCAATTTTTTATTTTTTTCAATTTTTGCAGCAAAAAAATTGACCAAGCTCAGTCAATTTTATTTTAAAAAATAAAAATATTGTGATTAAACTGATCGAGTTGTTGGTACGTCATTGTTGTGCTTTTAGCAGTGCCTTTTTATAATCTTCATTAGTTTTTACTAAAGGATCAAAATAGAACTACTTCCATAGATAAAATGGACATATTTCTACTAAAAAATCTAAAGTTATGTACACTAGCTATATCACGAATTTTTAGATGATTGGTAATTTAATATGATCTATAGTTGATTCTAGTTACTTTTTAAGTACTATGATAGTGTGAAAAACATTTACACTCTCGATCAAGATAATGAAGTGAGCAATTATTCTATTTTTAGTTTACTATCTTAGTCAAATTTTTATTCACGGATGTTTTTATAAATTCTTATTTGAAAAGAATAATAGCATTTTATGGTTCGGAAAAGTTCACCACTATAGCAAAGACCTGATTCGGTACCAAGTCCCTATATGTGGATATTGAAGAACAATAAGAACACAAAGAGAAATTGCAGGAAGGTAAATACAAGAGATATTACATGAAAACCTCCTTGCTCAAGGGAGTAAAACCACGACCTACCCCAGTAGGATTTCACCAATCTCTCCACTAATCACCAAGCAACAAAATGATTATAACCCTTGTGCAATCTAGGAATTAAACTCTTAAATTCCTACTCACTAGCAATAACTATATTGCTACACACACTCACAATAACTCTACTGTGAGAACTCCACTAGCTACTCTAGCTAGAAAACAACTCAACAAGAATTTAACCAGAAAACTACTCGCAAGAATCTCTAAGATGAGACGTGAGTTTACAGTTGTAAGATCAATGCAAAAAGGACTCAACCAACCGAGAAACAACGACATATTTCATTATGAGTAAAAGGTTTCCAAATTGCTGAATCTTTGCAATAGCTGACGAAGATTTTGCTTGAGAAAATTTTCTCTTCGAATTGTGCAAAATCTTGAACTTCTCTCCTCAAGGATGATGAATATATATGATGAGCATTGGGAGAGAAGCTTCCTCATTGGTGGATGCTGGAAAGGACCACTGAAAATTCATCCCACTAAAGTGCTGACACTACTAGAGAGTACAGGACAACTGACACATAAGACAAATGTGTGCAACTGCATAACTGCATATTTGGACACCGGTTGACGTAACTGGTCCTTCAACTAGGTTTATCAATCATAAAAGCATATAATAAAAGGCCTGAACTTAACATTTTACCCCTTTTTGATGATGACAAACTCACCTTATTCATGCTCATGCTTCCCCCTTACACAGTAACATCTGATCAATCCAACATCTTCCCCCTTTTGCCATGCTCAATTTAGCCACACTACACCAAATCTTCCCCCTTTTGGCATCATTAAAAAGCTAAAGCAGTAAAACAAAGAAAGTGTTTCACAAAATGTGAAAATCCTTGCATCATATAGCTGCCCACTTTTCATAGCCATGATATTGGAGATGAATTAGTGTAATTTGACCAGACCGAGCCTAACTCGAATCCTTTCAAAGTTTTTCCTTCCAAGAGCCTTGGTGAAAATATCAGCAACCTGGTCCGCCGTTTGACAAAACTTCATGTTGATAAACCCCTTCTCAATATTGTCTCTTAGAAAGTGACGACGAATATCAATATGTTTTGTCTTCTTGTGTTGAACAAAGTTCTTTGCAATATTAAGAGCACTGGTGTTATCACAGAATAATGACACACTCTCGGTAATCACTCCAAAGTCCTCAAGCTTTTGATTGATCCATAGAAGTTGAGCACAACATGAAGCAGGAGCTATATATTCAGCTTCAGCTGTAGAAAGGGCAACCTAGTTCTATTTTCTGGTTCCCCAAGAAATCAATGAGGAGCCAAAAAAGTGAGCCATTTCAAATGTGCTTTTCCTATCAAGAAGAAATCCAGCATAATCAGCATCAGCATACCTAATTAGATCAAAGGTATCTCTAGATGGATAGAAAAGAGCAAGATCAGTTGTTTCCTTTAAGTATCTCAAAATTTATTTGGCTGCCTTCAAGTGAGACTCCTTTGGACATGGTTGGAATCTTGCACACATACCAACACTGAACACAACATCTAGCCTACTGACAGTTAGATATAAGAGAGAACCTATAATACCTCGATACACGATTTCATTCACAGAGGGACCAGGTTCATCCTTGTCTAATTTGGTGGAAGCCCCAATTGGAGTATCTATTGGTTTGGCATCCTCCATCTTGTATTTCTTCAACAACTCAAGGATGTACTTTTACTGACTATTTAGAACTCTCTCAGATATTTGATTCACTTGTAGCCCAAGAAAGAACTTAAGCTCACCCAACATGCTCATTTCAAACTCACTTCCCATGAGCTTGGGAAAGTCATCACACACGGAATTTAGAGTTGATCCAAAAATGATATCATCCACATAGACCTACACGATGAGTAGATTCTTTTCTCTAGATCTTAAGAAGAGAGTGTCGTTAATCTTTCCTCTCTTGAATCCATTATCCATCAAGAATTTAGATAATCTTTCATACCATGCTCTTGGTGCCTGTTTTAACCCATAGAGAGCTTTGTCAAGCTTGAACACATGCTCTGGGAATTCATGACTTTCAAACCCTGGAGGTTGCTTCACATATACTTTTTCCTTTAGGTATCCATTCAAGAATGCACTTTTTACATCCATTTGAAATAGTTTGAACTCCATGTAGGGTGTAAAAGCAATGAGAATGAGAATAGCTTCCATCTTAGCAACTGGAGCGAATGTTTCATCATAATCTATACCTTCTTCTTGATTATAGCTCTACACCACCAGCCTAGCCTTGTTCTTTACTATGGTTCCAAACTCATCAGTTTGTTTTAGTACACCTACCTGGTCCCTATAACAGTTCTGTCAGAGGGTTAAGGAACTAGATGTCATACCTTATTCCTTTCAAACTGATGAAGCTCCTCCTGTATTGTAATTATCCAGTTTTTATGTTTCAAAGCTTTTTTGATATTTTTGGGCTTAATTTGAGACAAGAATGCTTAAAATACAACCATGTTTCTTGTCTTAGATCGAGTGTGCATTCCTGAATCAAGTGGGGAGACCAGGTTGTTCAATAGATGAGACATTAGTGCCTCTAGTTTGATAATTGCAATTCAGCTTGTTGTCTTCTGGTACCTCGTTCCTCTACTGGTTCTTCTTCACATCCTTCAACGGTAGGTGGGAAGTAACTGTGGTCCCTTTAAGAGGTATCAGGTTTTGGAGCATCTGGAACTTGTGTTAATAAGGAGATGTCCTCAGCCGATTCATTTTTACCTTCTTCATTTGTGGATAGGTTTCCATTTGTTGAATTTGACATATCAACTGATTCTCTGAAGCTTTGTAGGAGTTCTTCTGTGTCTTCTTCATCTGGGCTTCCCTTTTCACCAAGCTCATTCATCTCATCTAAAATCACATGAATACTTTCTTCAACACATAGAGTCCATTTATTAAAGACTCTGTAAGCTTTGTTTTGAGATGAATAACCAAGAAATACTCCCTCATCACTTCTAGGATCAAATTTTTCCAAGTTGTCCTTACCATTATTCAGGACAAAGTACTTGCATCCGAACACCTTAAGATGAGATACCTTAGATTTTCTTCCAAACATTAATTCATAGGGAGTTTTATTTATAGGGACCTGATCAAGCACCTATTCATCACGTAGCATGCAGTGTTCACTGCTTCTTTCCAAAAGCTTTTGCATAAACCACTGACAATAAACATTGTCATTGTAATATCTTCAAGAGTTATATTCTTCTTTTCCACAACTCCATTCTGCTGAGGAGTTCGAGGAGTTGAGAAATTATGACTGATATCATTTTCAGCACAGAACTCATCAAAGTTGGCATTGTCAAATTTAGTCCAATGATCTGATTGGATTCTTACTATATTACTACCCATCATGGCTTGAACTTATTTGGAAAAGACAATGAATACCTAAAGTGTCTCATCCTTACTTCTTAAGAACAAAGTCCAAGTATATCTTTAATAGGCATCCGCTATTACAAACATATATTTCTTTCCTCCTCGACTTGAATTTGTCATAGGTCCACAAAGATCCATGTGAAGAAGATCAAGTGGTCTAGAAGAACTAACCACTTTCTTTGACTTGAAAGAGGAATGAACTTGTTTTCCTTTAACACAAGCATCACACACTTTACAGTTCACAAATTTCCTGTTGGGTAGTCCGCGCACCAGTTTCTTTGACATTAGCTTGTTGAGCAGTGAAAGGCTCATGTGCCCCAACCTTTTGTGCCATAGCTCATCATCATTTCCAACAACACTTAGACATTTTAAATTCTCACCATAGATAGAATCAAGATCAACCACATACATATTTTTGCATCTTTTGACAACAAAAATCACTTCACTAGTTTTAACATCTGTGACTGTACATGAATTAGATATAAACTTCACCTCATTTTCTTTGTCACATATTTGAGATACACTCAACAGATTATACTTTCGACAATTTCCATAGTAAACATCTCCAATATCATGAGCAAGAAACTTACCAATCTGATCAACACCAAGAATATGTCTTTTCTTTCCATTCCCAAATGACACACTACCTCCTTGAAATGATTTGAGTGAGAGAAAATCCTTAGTTTTTCTAGTCATATGCCTTGAGCAGCCACTTTCCATGAACTATTTTTGATTTTCTTGACTTCTTTCTCTCACTTCTAACTTATTATCTACTTCATCATCAGATTTGTCCATGAAAGCTAGGAAGGAATCAGATTTTATTGACCCATCTTCAATCATGAACATGGATGTGTTATCATCATCTACCTCTTCATCTGAATCACTTGAGGAATCTCCCCAAGCTACTAGACCTTGTTTTATTATCTTGTTAGTTACTTCTCTTATTCTAACTCTATCGGAAACTTGGTGCCTTTTATAAGTCCTTTCTGAGTTTTGCTTGGTGAAATCCTTGTAGTCCAGCCTATGGAGAGGACAATCTTTGATATAATGACCAGGTTTTCCACATTTGTGGCACATATTATTCCCTCTGAACCCCTTACTTGAGTTTTCTCTGTTATGAAAACCTTCGCTTCTTACAATCTTTTGAAACCTTCAAGTGAGATAGGTCATGTCATGTTCATCTTCACTTGATTCATTTTTGCTAGCCTTCAGAACCATGCTCCTTTCTTTCTTGGGGTTATTTCTTTCAGAATCCTACTGACGTTTAAGATCATATGTCTTTAAATTTCCAATAAGCTCATCCATCATCATAGTTTATAGATCCTTTGCCTCCGAGATGGCATTCACTTTGCCTTCCCATGAAGGAGGCAAGATACTCAAAATCTTCGTGGCCAGCTTGTACATCTTGATGTTTTCTTCAAGATACTTGAGTTCATTCACAATAGATGTAAATCGAGTATGCATGTCTTGAATAGATTCTCCTTTGCTCATTTTAAACAGCTCTTACTGAGTCGTAAGCATATTAATTTTTGATTGCATGAGCATTCTGCAGAGCTTCCCATATTTCCTTAGCAGATTCATAGCGGAGACCTAGTTGTACTCGTCAGGTCCTATCCCACATACAAGGATCTTCTTAGCCTTGTAATTCTTTTTAACCTTCTTCCTGTCACCTTTATTATAGTCTTTCCTAGCTTTGGGAACAAATAGAGAGATTTCCCCTATTTTAACAACTTCCATGGAACATGAGGATCGTCACAGATCACATGCCACAACTCACTATCCTCTACTATGATGAAATCATGCATTCTAGTCTTCTACCAACTGTAGAATTGCCCATTGAACCTTGGGGGTCGAGTGGTTGATTATCCTTCTTCGAGACTGGGTGGAGCTGTCATCTTGAACAGGATCCTTTCTAGGTGTTAACCTTATAGGAAGAACTACTCTGATGCCAATTGATGGTTCATAAAAGTCCACCACTATAGTAAAGACCTGATTCTGTACCATGTCCCTATATGTGGATATTGAAGAACAATAAGAACACAAAGATAAATTGCAGGAAGGTAAATACAAGAGATATTTACATGGAAACCTTCTTGCTTAGGTGTCACAACCCATTTTCAGAGTCATGATGACACCTATTATAACCCACTAGTAGGTAAGCCAAACTGTAGCCCGGAATGACAAGTAATGGGCTAAGTGGCGGAAGATAAGATAAATATCAAAAAATAAGCATACAATAAGATTGTAGGCAATATAGATATGAATACGACCATAAAAATACAACAACAACAACAACATACCCAGTGTATTCCCACCAGGTGGGGTCTGGGGAGGGTAAAGTGTACGCAGTCCATACCACTACCTCAGATGAAGTAGATAGGCTGTTTTCGATAGACCCCCGACTTAGAATGTCAAACAAAAAAGAGGAAGAACAAAAGAAGCATCCCACAACCTAGTAAGACCGTTACAAGAGCCACTAATCAAAAGAATAAGAGTACTAGTAGTATCAATATACAGATAGTATCGAATGTAAAGACTGTCCAAAATCAAGGAAGGAGAAGGGATTAACTCCGGCTCTAAAAGCTCACCCTATCTCTGGATCTTGTAAGCAAGATGGATGAAATATCAGCGACGACAGCTAGTACTCGGATCTACATCAGAAAAGGATGCAGAAGTGTAGTATGAGTACCAAAACAATGAGTACTCAGTAGGCATCATCAGCCGACTGAGCTAAATCATAATAAAAGCATAATAGAATGGGAGAATGTGAACTAAGTCAAGGAATAAAGGGCGAACCTGAGATAACGCTCCAGCTGATAGATGATAAATACTAGTATACATAATATCGAAGGAAAGTAATCTAACTACAGCCTAAGTGAGCCCCTATAAGCCCAGAAGGCACAAATAAGAGAAGACTAACCCAACGAGCCCCCATAAGCCCGATGGGTACAATCGAGAAGAGATCTATAGACACTATGCATAAAGTAACAACCATTGACCCCATATCCGTGAAACCATTCGTACTATGCAATATCGAACTCGAATCGAATTCACAATATCATAAGTGAACCATAAAGTGTCGGACTCAAACCAGATTCTTAACACCATAACCATATCATAGATGCCGGCCTCGAACCGATAAGGTAGTATCATAAGTGAATAGTAAATACTGTAATCAAACTGGTCTTTAAAGTAACTACATGATATCAAATCTAGCTACGAATTAGGTCTACAAGGAGCTAATTAGGATATTCAACCTAAAGGAGGGCCGGCAGGGCCCGCTACTACCCCGACAGTTCGTTCTAAGGAAATTTCTACTCAAAACTAGACTAAGGCCTCCAAGTTCCCTTACAAGGTGCCAATGGACTCTAAATATACCCTAAGTCAACAACTAAATTCAAGAAAATGATGAACAGGTCAATTTCTACCTAAAGCGACTTTTTAATCGGCTAATTATTCCAAATTAAACTAACATGCGACCAAGCCATAAATTCCAACCCAAATCTAGCATAATATTATACTAATACCATAATAAAGCTCAATCTATGAGGAAATAAAGCCTAGCCTACCTGGACACCGAAGAATGCCCGAGAAAGTTTGCTAAATTGGAGATTTTCTCTTCCGAGAATAAAAATACCTATATTGCATACAAATGCTCCGGCTCCAAAGTCGAGCTAAAAATCCCATTTGGGGCCTAGTTGTGGAATCACCATTTTGAAACCGTCAAAACGTCCCTCTAGGCTCAAGGACCATTTACCCTCAAGAATGAGTGAAATCCGAACACAAACGCACCCTCAAATCAGCCCACCAAGGATTAGGGATTTGAATTTAAATTGGAGAATTAATCAAGAATTTAATGGAAACTTACGAAATAAACAATGCAAAAATGACTACAACGAGGTCTCCAACTCACTCCCGTCGCCCAATGATCAAGCTCCATAATTCTCCAAGTTCCTAGGGTTTTGTGGACATGGAAATGAAAATAATGAGCCAAAAATTGGGTCTCCCTCATAAATAGCTGCAGTAGCCGCTTAAGCGGATAAATGATCACTTAAGCGATCACTTCTTAAGTGGTCAAGTGTCTCTTAAGCGATCCTTAGCCAAATGCCAGCCTTCTCTTAAGCAGTAAAGTGTCGCTTAAGCGATGAGGCCTCCACTTAAGCAACTAGGAGGGGACCAAGGTTGGTCGCTAAAGCGATCCCCTGGTCACTTAAGCAACCTCTGCTTAAGCGACCAAAGGGCCGCTTAAGCGGTGGAACCAGCTGATGACATGCACCAACAAACTTGGCAAATTGCCAAGTTTTCGATCGGACCCTCGGGATTCGTTTGGAATCCCGTGAATGTAAACGATCTATGCTACCCTATCAAATTTGACATTCCGGACTCAACGGATCCATTAAATTTTCCATCCGAGGTTGTTTTAATGAAAAGTGGGTCCCACACCGAATGGTCGTTTTAACTAAAATCCACCCAATAGCCCAAAACGA
Organism: Capsicum rhomboideum; assembly: GCA_031232105.1. Taxonomy (NCBI): domain Eukaryota; kingdom Viridiplantae; phylum Streptophyta; class Magnoliopsida; order Solanales; family Solanaceae; genus Capsicum; species Capsicum rhomboideum. The sequence continues at coordinate 134,475,283 of CP124709.1, read as the reverse complement.
GTCCGGAAGCCTCGGGACCCTAACCAAAGGTCCCCCTAGCCTAAAGTTGATGTTACGAATCTAACAAAATTGTCAAAAATGGTATACGAGTCCGTTTACCTAAAGTTTAGGTCCGATACCCAAATATAAACAGCGAAAACTTTAAAACAGGGAATTGGCTCTAAAAACCAAACGAATTGCCCGGTAACCGAACTGTCAATTCCAGCAAGTCATAAATGACTTGGGGAAGCTATGGGAAAACTCTAAATGCCAAAATAGTGTGGAAATATAGAAAATGAACTGGAGGGTCATTACATTAAGGGAGTAAAACCACGACCTACCCCAGTAGGATTTGACCAATCTCTCCACTAATCACCAAGTAACAAAATGATTACAACCCTTGTGTAATCTAGGAATTAAAATCTTAAATTTCTACTCACTAGCAATAACTCTATTGCTACATACATTCATAATAACTCTACTGTGAGAACTCCACTAGCTAACTCTAGCTAGAAAACAACTCAACAAGAATTTAACCACAAAACTACTCATAAGAATCTCTAAGATGAGAGGTGAGTTTACAGTTGTAAGATCAATGAAAAAAGGACTCAATCAACCTAGAAACAATGACATATTTTACTATGAGCGAAAGGTTTCTAAATTGCTGAATCTTTGCAATAGCTGACGAGGTTTTTGCTTGAGAAAATTTTCTTTTGGGATTGTGCAAAACCTTGAGCTTCTCTCCTCAAGGATGATGAATAGATATGATGAGCATTGGGAGAGAAGCTTCCTCATTGGTGGATGCTGGAAAGGACCACTGAAAATTCATCCCACTAAAGTGCTGACGCTGCCAGAAAGTACAGGATAATTGGCACGTAAGACAAATGCATGCAACTACATAACTGCATACTGGGATACCGGTTGACGTAACTGGTCCTTCAACTAGATTTTTCAATCATCAAAATATATAAGAAAAGGCCTGAACTTAACAACATTAATATATATTGGTGTTATTGTTTGAAGACTTGAGCGATGGGACAATCAAGTCTTGCAACGATAATTGTAGTGGAAAAATTATTCCTCTAATCAGGCCAAAGTTAGGAGACGTGTTGGAGGCAAAAATCTGAGCGAACAAAACATTACTTGAGGTGAGAGTCACTATATTTACTGGGAAGAAATGACTTAATCACCACTTAAATACTATGCAGAAATTTTGACTTGAACTTTAAATAAGAGTATTTTTTCTATCCCAATAGGATTGAATAAGACGGGTCCTTTAACCTATGCATTAACAATAAATTCATGATTAAAATAAAAATATATAAGGTAATTCAACTTTTTTTTAGAAAAAACTCTGGACTTGTGCGTAAAGTTCGTGACAAAATGTACAATTAGAATGTGACATCATGAGCACAATCAAATATAGACAAGCTCAAGATAAAATCACTAATGCAAGGGTATGTTGTCATTATGGAACTTATTTTTCCTACTTTCACTAGGGGTCATTTTCCTCATCTTTTAAGAAAGTTGTTTTCCTTGAAAAAATATTTTCCAAATCTTTTGACCAATCAAACATGGAAAAATTAGAAACAAAAAACAAATTGTCCGAACAATATTTCTTAGATGACCAGACGCTATGAATTGTCTTCTAAATTCATGGGGCCTTGGCTACAAAATGTAAGTGGTGAACAAGCTAGGAAATCTATGTGTAATTATTGACCGGTTTTCTTCATTTGAAGCTTATGACTAATCTAACCTTACCTGCTAATGAATATTCTTCTTACCACATTTTATTTGTAAACTTCCCTCCCAGCCATAATTCGAATTTGTGTCGCGTTAGGCCCAATAAAAGGGGAAAGGAAATGCTTCTTATCAGGATTCTTTTTAAATCTAAGGTGTGAACTGTAACACCCCGTAAATTTCCGAACGTATGCAACTAAGTGACGGAATTAATTGAACATGTAATAAAGGATATATTATATATGCAAAGTGTTGGACTTTATTTCTTTGGATTGTTGGGCTCAAAAATTGGCCCAAAATTTCAAGAAAGACATGGCCCAAAAAGGGAATAAAATGACCCATTCTTGACCCAAGAATTAATGACCACTTGGACACCTCATCTTTGACTTAAGAGTGGCTAAGGATGATATAAATAAGGGGCCAAAATCAGATTTTTATTCTAAAACTTACACAACACATTTTGAGAAATTACTAGACATTTCCTTTTTGGTTCTCTCAAACCCTAAGAACCCTAAGTCAACTTTTGGAGAAGATCATCATTTTCCAAGCCTTGGTAAGTATTTATTTTCATGGATTAACATATTATATACATGGGAGATTATGTATATCATGATGGTTATGTTGGTAAGGTGGTGAATAGTGTATTTGTGCTTTTGGTGAAAGATGTGCCATCTTTGTGATTTGAACTTGAAAAGAGACATGATGTCTTGATGGAAGAGCATGGTATGGATAAATTATGAACATGTATGATGTGATTTTGTTATTAAACTTGTTATTTTCCATAAGTGTAAATTATGGGATTTTGGCCGATATGTGCTATGAAGTGTATTAAGGTGACTTAATGGATTCTTTGTGATATGGTGTGAATGAGAAAGTGTAAAGAAGAAGCTTTGTTGCGAAATGCTATTGGTTATGATGTTTGGTCAATGTATGGCATGTTGTAGTATTTTTGGAATGGTCATGCCAAAATTTCATTGTAAAGGGGGAAATGGCGTTATAGGCAATTATGTACCTTTTGTCGTCTTTTGCACTTGTAAGGTGTTAGATGTTGACGTAAACTCCGTTATGTGCTTGTGTTGTAGAGTAAGGGGCTGGATCATTATATGCAATAGGATTGTGGATTCTTATTGAGAAGCTAAGGTATGTAAGGTTATTTTTGTCCGTATCTTCCTGCAGCACATATTGCTCCCTTTGCCATTGTACTTGTACCTATGTAGAAATGCTCCAAAGTATCTCATGTCAGTTGGTTACCTATATATATTTATTCATTTGTCTCTTGTACATTGAACATTGTCCCAAAATTCCAATAATGCGATAACCAACAATGTTTCAATTTCATAACTAAAGATTAAAGTAATGTTGTAAAGAGAAGTTATGTGTTCTTGGGTGGTATCCCAGGGGTGGAAGGAACACCTAGCATGGGTCGATCCCAATATTACGGGTGGTATCCCAGGGGCGAAAGGAAAGCCTAGCATGGGTCGATCCCGATATGTATATTGATGAGGACCGTATCCCAGGGGTTAAAATGCCTAGCATGGGTCATCCTCTTTTCCCACTGATCAGTTGGTCCCGGGCATGATATGATTATTGTTGATATGAAGATGAATGATAAAGGAAATAAAGAATGTAATGTACATGGTTCCACACGTATGGAATGTTGGTTTATCTATATTGCCTATTCTCTTATCTTTGAGTTACTTTGATGTTCTCACTTATTGATACCGTTTCTTATAGCCTTAGATACTCAGTACATTCTTCGTATTGACTCCCTCGGGGGAATTTACCTTACTTATTGCAGGCACAGGTACTAGTAGGCCTCCACTATAGGTTGCGGATCGTTTGCGGACATTTGGTGAGCTCCAGTTGGTTCGGGGCTTTCCGAGTCTTATATGTACATTTGTTTTGGTCTTATGTATAGAGCGGGGTGTGTACCGACTCTAGGTTGGTTTTGGTTGTGCATCTGTAGAGGCTTTGTAGATGTTGTGGGATAGATGAAGGGAAGGTGATGAACGTATGTTTTGTCTTGATGACCCTGACGGCTAAGTTTCTTATTTCTTATATATTTTTCATAATTTCCGCTATTGGCTTCTTATTTCTAATTGTGGTGGTGATGACTATTGCGTGGTATGTGTATGGGTGTTTATGGATGTAGATTGGTTCTCTCGGGCCTTATCGGCTTCGGGTGCCATGTCCGTCCCGTTGGAACTCGGGGCATGACAAAAGTGGTATCAGAGCGGGTCGTCCTAAGGGTGTCTACAAAGCCGTGTCTGAGTAGAGTCTTGCTTATCGATGTGTTGTGCACCACATTCATCCCTGTAAAATTAGGTCTTGGGTTAACTCACACCCCAAAAACTAGCTCAAAGGGAGGAGGATTGTCCAAGCCTTATAAAGAGATCATCCATCTCATTAACCATCAATGTGAGACTTTTTTCATTCTTCAACAATCCCCCACTACACTTACCGCTAACTTTTACTTTGTTTTAAAGATATTTTTATAAATTTGTATTCATAAAAAGTACACAACATTAATTTGTATTGGCTGATGTCATTTCACTCTTCAGTTACTTGGTTCCCTAACTTGTGTGGGATTCGAAGACTTGACCAACTTACAAACCGTATTTGTGGTGGAAAAAAATTATGCAATATGACACATCATTCTCATTCAAATATCGCTTTCATTTTCTCTAAAAGTGTATGACAAAATTATACCTTGTATTAATTATCTACTAAAAAGTTATATACATTAGCTAAATTTTCCCAATTGTGCTGAAGTATTAATTTTTTTCTAATGTGATATTAATTTGATGCTTTAGGAACAAAATGATGCAGTTGGAAAGGAAAACATCCAAAATAAAAAATAGGCGAGGCAGTGTATTCTTCTTCATCGCGAGCATGGTCTAGGCAATGAAAATACTCCTCACATCGTGAGAGCCAGGTTGGAGACAAAAAAACAAGCAAGCAAAAATATATTATTGGAATCAACCACTTGCAGACTGAAATTGTGATGACAAAATTATTCCTCTAATCAGTCCAAATTCCAAAGACTTAGTAGCTGATTATTCGGAAATGATTGTATTCTGAACCCATTCAACAGTTCATCTCCTATCTATTACTATATTTTATATGACACCACACAATGGTAACTTCTTCTTTAACTGATCGATGGGTAGTTGAATTTTAAAGATAATAACATTACTAATGTAACCTTATCTTTCTAATGAATATTCTTCTGTCACTGTTTATTTTTCAACGTCTACACTATCCTTCTTGTACATGCTCTACGTCATCATATAATCTGAAGGTAAAAGAACAGAATGTATCTAAACTTAATGTAACAATTAATATGTATGTAAGTCCTTATTCCCATCAAAAAATTAATTCTGTTTTGGTTTTTCAAGAATTTGATTTAGAGACTGGGCTTTTTAGATTTGTTGAATACAATAACAACCAATGTTGTACACATTTATCTATTCCTGGACACATTTATCTATTCCTGGTCCATCTTCCAAATCATCAACGAGTCATTTCCAGTTTCTTCATCACGGTACTGGGAGGTTCTATTTTTGAAGTTCCATCGTTTGGAGGATTTTGATATCGGGAATCTAAAGTAGTAGTGGGTAATCTTCCCATAAAATGGTCAGCCACGCCTCTGCTCCCAATGGTGTTAGGGTTTTTTCCCTGATTTTCTTACCAAATTTGAGTTTTACTTTTTTTTGAAGGAAAGACAAAGTAATACCATAATTACTTTTACGTTTCCTGAAAGGAAAATATAATTATTTTCCATATTTGACTAACCTCTTTCTTGGAGGAAATATTTTGTACCTCTATAAATAGAGGATCCTTCTTCTTATTTCATAACACAATAGCATCCACAATGTAGTCATTTAAGGTTTTATTTAGGGGGAAATTTTCTCCAAATAATTTTATGCTTTTTAGTATTAGTTTTTAATATGTAGGTCTTTTGACCAAACCATAACAATAATATATTTTTAATATTATTTTATTTATCATCTGAATTATCGCCGCCTTGGTTTGCAAACTATTAGCTTCTCCATAACGCCCTGATGATTTCGAACCCAACAAGTGGTATCAGAGCCTACAATTCAAAGGTCCAACCATATTTTCAACATACCTGCTGCTGCATCTTTAAAAATAAAAATAAACTATTAATTTTAGCCAATTTTTAACCATGATATTTTAAACCATATTTTTAACTATGGCAAGAAGTAGTGATGATGATTATGTGAACGAAGATCATGCATGTGAAGAAGGTGAATCAAGTTTTGTCTAGAAAATCAAGCCAAAAAGGGGAGATTTGTTAGGGTTTTTGTGTTGATTTTCTTACCAAATTTGAGTTTTACTTTTCTTTGAAGGAAAGTCAAAGTAATATCATAATTACTTTTACTTTTCCTGAAAGAAAAATATAATTCTCTTCCATATTTGGCTAACCTCTTTCTTGGAGGAAAAGTTTTGTACCTCTATAAATAGAAGATCCTTCTTGTTATTTCATAACACAATAGCATCCACAATGTAGTCGTTTAAGAGTTTTATTTAGGGGGAGGTTTTCTCTCAAATAATTTTATGCTTTTTAATATTAGTTTTTAATATGTAGGTCTTTTGACCAAACCATATCAGTAATATATTTTTAATATTATTTTATTTATCGTCTGAATTATCGCCACCTTGGTTTGCAAACTATTAACTTCCGCGTGACGTCCTGATGATTTCGAACCCAACAAATGGCTCTGTTTTCGGGATGTGAAACTCAAGTGCATCTCCAAGTCAACTTCATTGCTTTTTCCCATAGGGGTAGAGCAACACACACATTTGAACTACTACCAAATGAATACTCCCTCCTTTCGGATTTACTTGTCACTATTTTTCTAATTTGATTTCCATTTTTAATTGTCATTTTTAATAAATCAAGAAACAACAATTTTTTTTCTACGTTTTACCCTTAGCATTAATTACTTATTCTCCAAATCATTTTCCAATACCTCATACTAAACATCAATTAATAGGGGTAAAGTTACTATATCAATCATTATTTTCTTAATAGGTGTGCCAAGTCAAAATGTGACACTTAAATCCTAACGGAGAAAGTAGTATATAAAGCAATTCCGTGCTAGAGCAAGAAAAACCCATCTTAATTAGTAAGAATTTCAGTAAACTGTCATTAACCAAGATTAAGTCTCAAATACATGATCCCTGATACACAGTCTCAGATACATAGTTTTTCGACAGATCCTGTAATTTTTGAAACATTGGTGCCTCCAAGTGATTAGGGTCTAAATCTCCTACATTTATGTAAGTTACCCTATTTATAACTAGTAGAATACTAAATGCAAATGTGAATTAATGAGAAAATGGAAAATGGGGAGGTGAAGAGGTATCATCCAACTGATATGCAATTAATGATATTCATTGTAATGCCATTTATAATATTCATTGAAATGCAAGAAATAGGTTTAATGCTCGTGGGTGAGGGTTTATACATGAGTTTCTAGAAACTGAAGGCTGAAATATGAAAAGGTTGTAAAGAAATTAAATTTGCATAGCTATTATGTTTTGATTTAATGTTTTATTACACCTGGAAGCTGAAAAGAACAAATAATAAAATCTGAAATATGAGAAGGTTTAAAAGAAATTAAATCTGCATAACTATTATGTTTTGGTTTAATAATTTACCATTTGCGAGGAGAGTTGGAGGAAGAGCCGCTGCCTGCTGCCCACCACTCGTGTACCTCCAGTAAGCATCCACCATCTTACTCCACCGACGAAGAGACACACAAAAATATACTCAAATTTCTACTAAAATCGAAGGGGAAAAGGGATAAATCCGATTAATTAAGGATTAGAAAATAAACTGAAAAGAAAGAGCCTAAGAGGATCCGCCTTCTCTTATAGGCAAAGCAGAATGAGGAATCTACTGAATGAAGATCGATATAATCTATGAATATAATCTATAAATAGTAAAACAATTCTGAAGGTTTCTCAAGTTACAAGTCGATGGGGGAATTGATCCAATCAAGCTGTTTTCAGCGAGAGAAAGACATATTAAATTGCTTAAGTTCTTCATTTGGAATTCCACTGTTAATTTTGCAACTACGGGCACTAAACATTGTAAGAGGTGTGGAAAGGTTTCCCATGGAGACTGGAAGTATGCCATTTAGAGGGTTCAAAGATATGTCACGATCCAAGTCTACACCCTAGACGTAACCAGCACTCGGAACCACAAGTGGCCCGAGAGGATCACTTGGCTAGACATGAAACCTGAAACATGTATTGAAAGAAAATATGGAAGCTAAAATATGGGCTGAACTTTTGTAATAAAATAAAATAAGATAAACTTTCATTAATTGAGATAAAGTAGTTTGAAACTGAATACAACTATCTGACTGACTACTTATGAAGCCTCTACTAACATACTGAATATTGTTCGTCGGGACAAGACCCAAGCTACTTTTTATGTAAATAAATGGAACCCTGAAAATTTCAAACTAAGATGTGAACCATTCTTTATATGTGTATAGGCCTAAAAATAATGACTTCTAATTTTAGATAAGTGTAATGATCAATTTCCTAGTGTGGTGAGTGATTTTAATGTAAATCATGGTCATAAGAAACATTATCGCAAAGTTGAGTTGAGATCATTTCGATTAATCGAGTTTTTGTATGAGATTTTACTAGGATCAACTTCAAATGAGCATAACTCCTAGACTATGAGGATTTTTATGGCCCAAACCCACCAAATGAAAGATCTTTGAGTTTTATTTCCAATGCCACCAACCATTTGTTAATACGAGTCCAGAGTGAAATGTTATGGTTGTTTTAATAAAAGGTGGCAGAGCATCTACGCAGCCCGGCAGATCTACGTGGGTCATGTAGCTAGCCACGTAGGCTGCGTGGGCAATTCTAGAATGTGTCCAAAAACATGCCTAGACCTACGTGGGTCATATAGGAGGGTTACGTGGGTCACGTAGGTGAGCCACGTAGCTGAAACGAAAGTTTTAAAAAAAGACCTCTTAAAGGGGTAATTTTGTCCTAACTTTTTTCCCTACCTATACACGATTAAAACCCCCTATTCTCCATCAGTTATCAAACGTTTTCCATCAACCAACACCCCTCTATTCTTCCTCAAACTCCCAACTTCAAGTCTCAAAGAAAATCAATCTAGGTTTCTCAATTTCAAGAATTTTCTCCACAATTCTCTTCTCTAAGGTATGTAGAACGAACCTCCTTCAATCTAATTTCAAAAGCATGTTTTCTAAACCCTCATGTATTTTTAAATCATGAGTTTAAAACTAAGATTAGGAACCATTCTATGATGAACAAAAGATTTGAGCTTTTTATGAATACTCTCTCCATTAAATTGCTTTTCGTTATTTATGTAAGTAGGGTTGGGGTGAGTTATTTGAAATATGAACATGCTCTTGTTTCAAATGTAGACATATGATTATTTGGGGGAGTTAATTTACATTCATATGCTTTAGATTAACCTTGAATAATTTATTTTGCCTTAGTCTTTATATAGATTTCAAAGAGAGTTTTAAATGAGCCTAAAATGATTGTTTATGTTTAATGCTTATTATATTGGGGCTAAAGAGTTAGAAATGTTTATGGTGACTATAAGAGATGGCATGTTTGTCTTGTAAGTCTTGGTATAATGATACCAACTAGATGAATGCCCTAAGAATAACAAACGATCTTAAAGAATGGTTTTATGATTTGAAAAGGTTAAAAGATGGGCTTAAAGAGAATTAGATGGTTAACCAAGAAGGTATGAGTCCGAAAGGATCATTACCCAAAATCATGTTTTGTCAATATGGGGGATGGTTTGTTCTGAAATATGGATAACCACACTGTATGCTTTCTTCGTGCAGTAGTATACAAGAGATAAGAAAAAAAAGATATGATATGGCTCAGTACGTGCGGCAAACATGGATTGGGGACTCATCCAAATGAGCAATGGTCGAACCCACATAGTCTGTGGTGCAAAGAGAAGTTGGTGATACCATCTAGTTCAAAACTAAAGAAAGAAATCATGTTTATGTTTCAGTTTCACTTTCAAGTCTTTATTTATATCTTCTTATGACTGATTTCTACTCTCATGATTATTTTGTAGAAAGCTATCTTCTTATTTTTTCTGTTCTATATACCAATACATTCCATGTATTGAACGTTCCTGAGTGCTTCATCATTTCATGATGTAGGTTCAGAGACACATTTTCGTAGTTCTGTGCAGCATTAGGATCGTCAAGATAGCTTCAGATTTGGTGAGCCCTCCATTCTTCGGAAGACAACTTTTATTCAAAGTTTTAGTATTTCTTTTCATGGTATCGATGGGGCCTTATCCCAGCTTAGACAGTTCTTTATATTTAGAGGTTTCATAGACTAGTATTGAAGTTAAGTAGAGGTTTCAGTATTTCTGCATTATTTTCCTTTAAGATTATTAAGATGATTAGTGGTTTTAATTAGATATTTGTACCCACTCTTAAGTTTTTTTCTGCAAACTATATCTTATGCTCATGATGAATGCTAAGTGGTCCTCTTGGGCCTTAAGTGGATTCGGGTGCCTGTTACGTCCAGGGCCTAGTCTTGGGTCATGATAATAAAACTATATACTAACATATCTACTAGATTATGGCTTTTGTAAAGACGAAGGGTTCACCAATAGCTGAAGAGATGAATTCTACTCTAGAGTTTGATCACACACCTAAATACCTAAATGCTGGGAGCTACATTGTAAAATGATGTAGCGCCAAAATGAGGCATCAATACTTTAGTTGTACTGGCATGTAAGGTAAGGACTAAATTAAATACAATATAACTAAAATACTGCAAAGCTGAGCATGATCAAAGTATAGACAGTAACTCAAAAGAGTGAAATCAAAGTTTGAACAAGAAGTTCTAAAACTGATTAGCTGAAATATAATAGCTGAATAACTGGGACTGAGAAATACGTAAAAATGGTTTACAAATAATAATAAAACACTTTATAGAAACTGTTGGCCTGAATCCATAAATCATACTTAAAAAGTTTTACTTAAAACTAAAAACTGAGCAGCTGGTAAGTTGTTTAACTGAAACTGAATATTTGAACTTATGGGCTGAGCTGAAACCATAGACTCATGAGAAGGGATATGAAACATCATAGACATGATAAATCAATTGAGAAGACAAGAGACTCAATATCATCATTACCTTTTACTTCCGAACTAGATGGTTTAACCGACATCATTTACATATACACCACTGGCTATGTGGGTCCGATCAACACTCGATCTGCTGAGCCCCAAGTCCTATTTGCCGTATGAATTAGGATCTATCTATATATGTATACTATTGTGGAAACTCAAGCATACAACGTCTATCCTTATAGAGGAAACATCTAAGTTTATCCGAATTAACGGTCAAAAATCATACATACATCGGCAAAACGTAGCTTCAAATAATGAGCTTTTTGGACTCACACCTTCTCGGTTAACCATATAGTTTACTTTAAGTCCATATTTTATTTATATTCATCTCATCAATCATCTTTTAACATGAAACATTTTTCAAACATAAAACATCTCTATCTCATCAACCATCCATTAAACATGAAAGAATTCATATAAATTAGTATCGTCATACCAAGACTTGCAAGTCTAATTGATCATATTTTTGAACATCATCATAGAGGTTGTGAGAGTCATACATATCATTAGATAGGACCATGCTTCATAGAAGGTTTATGAAAAGCGGTTTTTCAAAGCATTTACTTAAAATCACAAAAGTTTGAGTCTTTGGAAAAAAATCAGAACATTCAATAAAAAACATGATTTATACTTTTAAGAAATCATACCGAAAGTTTTCAAAATCCTTAAAACAGTTCAATGTATGAATTTTCAATCAAGGACAAAGAATAACCATAATTTCATGAAAAATTATAATCCCCATGGTAAATTTTCCATAGAATCAGTACAAGAAGTAAAAGAATTAAATTTAATAATTTGGATTGAAAACCCTACTTTTAATACCAATTAAAGTAATACTTTAAAACTTTAGACGTGGGGATGAACGGATTTCTCCCACTGACCTCTTATATACCTGAGAAGGACGATAATCTTTGAGGAAGAATTTGAAAGAGCTTGCTTGAAACTCTATGTCATCTCAAGAATTATACAAATTAACAGGAGGAAAATATGTTTTAGAAAAACATGATTGAATTAGATTAGTTCTACATACCTTGATGACAAATTTGGAGAAAACCTTGAAAAGAAACTTTAATCCTTGATCCTTCTTGAAACTTAAGGGTTGGGAGTTTGAGGGGGAGAGAGAAGAGGATTTTTGTGATGTATTCTTGAGTGAAGGATGTCACGCCCCGAATTCCAACGGGACGGACATGGCACCCGAAGCCGACAAGGCCCGAGAGAACCAATCTTCATCCATAAATAGTCATCACCACCACAAACAAATATAAAATGCCAAAAGCGGAAGTTATGACACATATATGAGAATTATGAAACTTGGCCGTTAGGGCCATCAAGACAAAACATAAGTTCATTACATTCCTTTCGCCTGACCCACCCCATCTACAAAGCCTCTACAGATGCATAACCAAAACCAACCTAGAGTCGGGACACACCCCGCTCTATACATATACACAAGACCAAATCAAATGTACATAGAAGACTCGGAAAGCCCCGAACCAACTGGAGCTCACCAAATGTTCGCAAAAGATCCGCAACCTACAATGGAGGTCTACTAGTACCTGTGCCTGCAACAAGTAAGGTAAATTCCCCCGAGGGGGTCAGTACGAAGAATGTACTGAGTATGCAAGGCCATAAGAAAACTGTATCAATAAGTGAGAACACCAATGTATATCAAAGATAAGAGAATAGGCAATATAGATAAACCAACATTTCCATATGTGTGGAACCATGTACTTTACATTCTTTATTCCCTTTATCATTCATCTCAATATCAACAATAATCACATCATGTTCGGGACCAACTGATCAGTGGTAAATAACAATATTGGGATCGTCTCTAGCTAGGCTTTCGCCCCTTTGAGCTACCACCCATAAATCAATAAAGCAGGTTCGGCCCTAGCTAGGTTTTCACCCCTTTGGGCTATCCCCTGTGTCCAATAATCAATCGGGATCATCTCTAGCTAGGCTTTCGCCCCTTTGAGATACCACCCGTGATACATCGGGATCGTCTCTAGCTAGGCTTTCGCCCCTTTGAGCTACCACCCGTACTCAAACAAGTATGCATTACTTTCATTCTTTAGTTATGAACCAACGTTATTGGAACTTTGGGACAATTTTCAATGTACAAGAGACATATGAATAAATATATATAGGTAACCAACTTGACATGAGATACTTTGGAACATTTCGACATAAGTACAAGTACAAAGGCAAAGGGAGCAATATGTGCGGCAGAAGGATACGGACAAGAATAACCTTACATACCTTAGCCTCTCAATAAGAATCCACAATCCTAACGAATATAATGATCCATCCCCCTTAATCTACAACACAAGCACATAACGGAGTTTACGTCAACATCTAACCACCTTACAAGTGCAAAAGACGACAAAAGGTACATAATTGCCTATAACGCCATTTCCCCCTTTACAATGAAATTTCGGCATGACCATTCCAAAAATACCACAACATGCCATACATTGACCAAACATCATAACCAATAGCATTTCGCAACAAAGCTTCTTCTTTACACTTTCTCATTCACACCATATCACAAATAATCCATCAAGTCACCGTAATACACCTCATAGCACATATCGGCCAAAATCCCATAATTTACACTTATGGAAAATAACAATTTTAGTAACATAATCACACCATACATGTTGATATTTCATCCATATCATGCTCTTTCATCAAACCCACAAGTCATATTTCAAGTTTAATTCACAAAATGGCACATCTTTTACCAAAGGGCAAAAGTGTCCTATTCAACCTTTCCAACACAACCATAATGATCTACACAATACGTCATGCATATAATATGCTAAACCACAAGAATAAATACTTACCCAAGCTTGCAAAGGGATGATCTTGTCCAAAGTGTCCAAAGGGAATAGTTGCTTTAGGGTTTTGGAAAGAGAGAAATGTTTGAGAAAATATCAAAAAGGCATGAGACTTGTAATGACTTAAAAATCTGATTTTTCTCTTTTTTTATAGAGCCTTTTAGGTCATCCTTAGCCACTTCTTTGGCATTAAATGCCATGTCTCTATAGTCAACAAGAATGGGTCATTTTTCCTTTTGGGCCTTTCCATTTTGGCATTGTTTTGGGCCTCAATTTGGGGCCCAATAACACATATTAGCTTAGCCCACTAAAATTAACGTATAATCCATCGTATATCTCATGTTTAAATAATTCCATAACGTCACGACAATATTCACTTACGAGATTCCCTTTCGTAGCCTTAATCGCAAAACTAGACATTCTAGCCGTCCATGGCTTAATTGAACATTTTTGGTAACTTCTTGTGTTTCATGATTTGATCATGTGGAAGTGTATCGAGGTATTTGAAACCTTCAGAAGGATTAAATAAACACCAAAGAACCAAAAGAAACCATGGAAAAAAAATCAACATTGCATTGCGTCGCGAAACAAGCTCGGAAAGACCATAGTCCTTGTGCCTTGCGCCACTGCTGCAAAGCAGGGCAGTGGCGCGAGTTTTGCAGCCCCTCTGAATCAGGTGGCTTGCGCCACACACCCTGAAACAGGGAGTGGCGCAAGTTTGGCCACTTTGCTGAAATTTTTCCTACTCCGTCTGATACTAGTATATCATCCAATACCTTATCAAAACACTACAAAATACTTACTTAGTGATCTTAATCATCAAGTAAACATGACTCCAAGTCACCAAATAAGGTTAGAAATGTACGGGATATTACATTCTTCCCCCCTTAAAAACATTCGTCCTCGAATGTTAGTGAAGTCGGCTCATGTTCAACAATTGTATTCCTATCTTAACACATATATACACATACATGCAATACTTGTAAATACTTACTTGTTATGGCTCCATCTCCGAACTGTGAATTTTTTCTTCCGTGTGAAATAAATACGGGTACTTTGACTTCATCATTTCTTCCGCTTCCCACGTGATCTCTTCTACTTGTTGATTTCTCCAAAGTACCTTTACGGAAGCAACGTCTTTATTTCTTAGCCTCTTCACTTGCCTATCCAGAATAGCAATCGGTATCTCCTCATAGGTAAGATCCTCCGTGACTTGTACATCCTCCATAGGAGTAATACGAGATGGATCTCCTATGCACTTTCGAAGCATCGAAACATGAAATACTGGATGGACTGTGGAGAGTTCTTGAGGTAATGCCAATTCATACGCAACTTGTCCAAATCTTTTGACAATTTCATATGGATCTATATAACGTGGGCTCAATTTTTCTTTCTTTCCAAACCTCATTACCCCTTTCATCGGCGACACCTTTAAGAATACCCAATCACTTATAGCAAATTCAAGCCCTCTTCGTCTAACATCCGCATATGACTTGTGTCGACTTTGGGCCGTTTGTAGCCGCTGCTGGATCACTTTAACTTTCTCCATAGCTTGATAAACAAGATCTGGCCCAAGTAAAGCAGATTCGCCTGCTTCAAACCATCCAATTGGTGATCGACATTTTCTTTCATATAAAGCTTCATAAGGTGCCATCCCGATACTTGAATGATAGCTATTGTTGTATGCAAATTCAATGAGAGGTAGATGTTCATCCCAACTACCTTTAAAATCCAAAGCACAGGCTCGTAGCATATCTTCAAGTGTTTGGATAGTACGCTCTGCTTGTCCATCTGTCTGAGGATGAAAAGCCGTACTCAAATTAACCTGTGTGCCCAAGCTCCTTTGGAAAGATTTCCAAAAATGAGCGGTAAACTGTGCTCCTCTGTCTGATATAATAGAAAGTGGAATGCCATGCAATCGTAATATCTCTTTCACATACAACTTCGCATAATCCTCAGCTGTATAGGTCGTCTTGACAGGTAGAAAATGCGCTGACTTAGTAAGTCGGTCCACTATGACCCATATAGAATCAAACTTCCGCAATGTACGAGGCAAACCCGTAATGAAATCCATATTGATCATATCCCATTTCTAGACTGGAAGATTGATACATTGCATGTAACCTCCCGGTTTCTGATGTTCCACTTTCACTTGTTGACAATTTGGGCATTGAGCTACAAATTCCGCAATGTTCTTTTTCATATTTCCCCACCAATATATGTCTTTCAAATCATGATACATCTTTGTAGCTCCCGGATGAATGGAATACCGTGAGTGATGTGCCTCTGTCATAATCCGCTTCCTTAGCTCATCTACGTCCGGTACACATAATCGACCTTGGCATTGAAGTACTCCCTCTTGCGTAAGATCGAATGACTTTGTCAATTTCTGCTGTACATTCTCTCTCAGCTGCAGCAAAATAGGATCCGCATTCTGTTTCTCCTTTACTTCAGCTATTAAGGAAGATTCTGCTGCATTCTGCACGATAACCCCTTCATCTGGAGATTCAAGAAGACGAACTCCCAAGCTAGCTAGTTGATGTAGATCCTTGACTATCTCTTGCTTTTCCCTCAACTGGACGTTAGTGCATCCCGTTGCTTTGCGACTCAGTGCATCAGCTACTACATTTGCTTTCCCGGGATGGTATAAAATATCAATATCATAGTCCTTTAAGAGTTCCAGCCATCTCCGCTGCCTCAGATTTAGGTCTTTCTGCTTAAAGATATATTGCAAACTTTTGTGGTCAGTATAGATATCAACATGAACTCCATACAAATAATGACGCCATATCTTTAAAGCAAATACCACAGCTGCTAACTCAAGATCATGTGTTGGGTAGTTTCTCTCATGTGGCCGCAACTATCGTGAGGCATATGCTATCACCTTACCATGCTGCATTAATACACATCCGAGGCCAACCCCGGAAGCATCACAATAGACTGCATAACCTTCTATGCCTTCGGGAAGTACTAAAACTGGCGTGGAAGTTAATTTCTCCTTCAGCTCTTGGAAACTTTTCTCACATGCGTTGTTCCACTGAAACTTGATTGCCTTATGTGTTAGCTTCATCAATGGTGCAGCAATAGAAGAAAACCCTTCCACAAACCTCCTGTAATACCCTGCCAAACCAAGAAAACTACGAATCTCGGTAGGCGTCGTAGGTCTTGGCCAATTTTTCACTGCTTCAATCTTTTGCGTATCAACCCGAATTCCTTCATCCGACACAATGTGACCCAAGAATGCTACAGATTTTAACCAAAATTCACACTTAGAAAACTTTGCATATAACTTACGATCCCGGAGAATTTGTAACACCTGTCGTAAGTGATTAGTATGGTCCTCCTGTGATCTCGAATAAACCAGGATATCATCTATAAATACCGTCACGAACACGTCTAGAAATGGATTAAACACCCTATTCATCAAATCCATGAAAACAGCCGGTTCATTTGTTAGTCCAAATGACATAACTAAAAATTCATAGTGGCCATACCGTGTTCGAAAAGCTGTCTTGGGTACATCATTTTCTCTAACCCTGACTTGATGGTAACCCGACCTCAAGTCAATCTTGGAAAACCATTTGGCACCCTGTAACTGATCAAACAAATCATCAATTCTGGGGAGGGGATATTTGTTTTTGATCGTTACCTTATTTAATTGCCGATAATCGATACACATTCTCAAGGTGCCATCTTTCTTCCGCACAAACAATACTGGTGCGCCCCACGGGGACCTACTAGGCCTGATAAAGCCCTTGTCCAACAAGTCTTTTAATTGCTCCTTCAATTCATGCAATTCTGCTGAAGCCATTCTATACGGAGGAATAGAGATCGGCTGAGTGCCTGGAATCACATCAATGCCAAACTCCACTTCCCGTTCTGGAGGTAAACCTGGAAGATCGTCAGGAAATACGTCAAGAAATTCATTGACCACTGGTACCGATTGAGGAGTTAGTGGTTCCACGTTGAGATCTTGCACTCTTACCAAATGACATATATACCCTTTAGATATCATTTTCCTAGCTTGAAGATAGGAAATAAATTTACCTTTCGGTGCCCCCACATTACCTTTCCACTCAAGAATATTCTTTTGTGGAAAATGAAAATGTACCTCCTTGGCTCGGCAATCCACCGTAGCATAACAAGAAGCCAACCAATCCATCCCCATTATAACATCAAAATCCACCATGTCAAGTTCAATAAGATCAGCTAGTGTATCATGACCACACACAGTTACCACACAATTACGATATACTCTTTTTGCAACAATAGATTCACCAACCGGTGTAGACACTTCAATAGACTTATCTAAGAATTCCGGTGTTCTTTCAAATTTTACAGCAATCAATGGAGTAACATATAATAAAGTAGAGCCCGGATCTATCAATGCATATACACCATGTGAAAATATAGACAATATACCTGTGACTACATCGGGAGATGCCTTCGAATTCTTTCGGTCCACTAGAGCATAAGTGCGATTCTGGGCTCCACTGGAACTAGCTGCTCCTACAGCTCCTCTACCATGACTGGCAGGCTATATACCTCGGCCTACGGAAGGAACCGATGATAAAGATGCAACGGTTGACCCATAGGTCGTGCCACACCACCCGACCCTCTTCGTGGGCATTCCCTCATTATGTGCCCTGGCATACCACATCAGAAACAAGTATTCACCCCACGTCGACATTCCCCTGAGTGAAACTTTCCACAATGCTGACATGGCTGACGAAGAAACCCTGCTGTCTGTGAGCCCTGAACCCCACTGCTTTGCCCAGCATAACCGCCTCTAGACCCTCGAAACTGGGAGGAAGCACCTGCCATGGGATGAGAAAATAATGATCTATGCGGTCTAGGAAACATTCGAGGTCTAAATTCTCCTTGGGACACCATAGACTGCCCCATAGGTCTAGCCCGCTTTGACGACCCTCTTTCAGATTCCTGTGTTCTCCTCCGTTGCCTCTGATCCTCCATCTTTTGTGCAAAGGCCTGGATCCTAGCAATATCCACGTCTCTGTTCAAGGCAGCAATGGTACAGTCCCTTACCAAATACGGCTCCAATCTGTCCACATATCGATGAATTCTGTCGGTCATTGTAGCCACTACGTTCGAAGCTTATCGAGGCAAATAATTAAACTGAAGACTGTATTCCCGAACACTCATATTCCCTTGTCGAAGGTTCAGAAACTGATCTGCACGTGCTTCCCTGATCTCATAAGGGAGATAGTGATCAAGAAAGGCCTTTCTAAATTCTTCCCAGCCAGCTAGAAGTGCATCAATGCCCCTCGACCGTTTCCAGTCCTCATACCACAATATCGCTTCACCTTTCAATCTGTAGGCCACAAGTTCTACCGTTTCTACACCAGTCACATGCATAAAATCTAGGGCCCTTTGGACTTGGTCCACGAAGTCCTGTGGATCTGCCTGTGGGTCTGACCCCTTGAATATAGGAGGATCTAGTTTCAGAAAATCCTGTGTTCTGCGGCTCGCTATTCTAGCCACATCATCCTCATTTGTCGTTGGACCAGCTCGTCCCTGTGTTTGTGAAGCAACTATCTGCGTCAACATATGCACTGCATTTCTCAAATCCTGGTCAGTAGCATTCATAGGCGGGTCTGCAGGTAAAGTAGGAGAAGCCCGCGATGCAAACTCCTGTTCAACACCGCCTTAATTAACCTGTTCCGGTGGTTGTCTACTAGTTCCCTCTCCAGCCAGCCTGTCTATTCTTTTACTTTTACCTTTCCCTTTTCGTGCAATCGGCATTTTCTATAACATAAGAAAACCAATGGTTAGGTACGATTCCACTTACAACAGTAGCTCTATTGCACGATCTAGAAATGAAGAAAAAGAAACAACTCCTAAATGCCCCGTAGCCTCCTACTTATAAATGTGGTGCACAACACATAGATAAGCAAGACTCTACTCAGACACGGCTTTGTAGACACCCTTAGGACGACCCGCTCTGATACCACTTTTGTCACGCCCCAAATTCCAACGGGACGGACATGGCACCCAAAGCCGACAAGGCCCGAGAGAACCAATCTTCATCCATAAATAGTCATCACCACCACAAACAAATATAAAATGCCAAAAACGGAAGTTATGACACATATATGAGAATTATGAAACTTGGCCGTTAGGGCCATCAAGACAAAACATAAGTTCATTACATTCCTTTCGCCTGACCCACCCCATCTACAAAGCCTCTACAGATGCATAACCAAAACCAACCTAGAGTCGGGACACACCCTGCTCTATACATATACACAAGACCAAAATAAATGTACATAGAAGACTCGGAAAGCCCCGAACCAACTGGAGCTCACCAAATGTTCGCAAAAGATCCGCAACCTACAATGGAGGTCTACTAGTACCTGTGCCTGCAACAAGTAAGGTAAATTCCCCCGAGGGGGTCAGTACGAAGAATGTACTGAGTATGCAAGGCCATAAGAAAACTGTATCAATAAGTGAGAACACCAATTTATATCAAAGATAAGAGAATAGGCAATATAGATAAACCAACATTTCCATATGTGTGGAACCATGTACTTTACATTCTTTATTCCCTTTATCATTCATCTCAATATCAACAATAATCACATCATGCCCGGGACCAACTGATCAGTGGTAAATAACAATATTGGGATCGTCTCTAGCTAGGCTTTCGCCCCTTTGAGCTACCACCCATAAATCAATAAAGCAGGTTCGGCCCTAGCTAGGTTTTCACCCCTTTGGGCTACCCCCTGTGTCCAATAATCAATCGAGATAGTCTCTAGCTAGGCTTTCGCCCCTTTGAGATACCACCCATGATACATCGGGATCATCTCTAGCTAGGCTTTCGCCCCTTTGAGCTACCACCCGTACTCAAACAAGTATGCATTACTTTCATTCTTTAGTTATGAACTTGAAACATTGTTGGTTATCACGTTATTGGAGCTTTGGGACAATGTTCAATGTACAAGAGACATATGAATAAATATATATAGGTAACCAACTTGACATGAGATACTTTGGAACATTTCGACATAAGTACAAGTACAATGGCAAAGGGAGCAATATGTGCGGCAGAAGGATACGGACAAGAATAACCTTACATACCTTAGCCTCTCAATAAGAATCCACAATCCTAACGAATATAATGATCCAGCCCCCTTACTCTACAACACAAGCACATAACGGAGTTTACGTCAACATCTAACCACCTTACAAGTGCAAAAGACGACAAAAGGTACATAATTGCCTATAACGCCATTTCCCCCTTTACAATGAAATTTCGGCATGACCATTCCAAAAATACCACAACATGCCATACATTGACCAAACATCATAACCAATAGCATTTCACAACAAAGCTTCTTCTTTACACTTTCTCATTCACACCATATCACAAATAATCCATCAAGTCACCGTAATACACCTCATAGCACATATCGGCCAAAATCCCATAATTTACACTTATGGAAAATAACAATTTTAGTAACATAATCACACCATACATGTTGATATTTCATCCATATCATGCTCTTTCATCAAACCCACAAGTCATATTTCAAGTTTAATTCACAAAATGGCACATCTTTTACCAAAGGGCAAAAGTGTCCTATTCAACCTTTCCAACACAACCATCATGATCTACACAATACTTCATGCATATAATATGCTAAAACACAAGAATAAATACTTACCCAAGCTTGCAAAGGGATGATCTTGTCCAAAGTGTCCAAAGGGAATAGTTGCCTTAGGGTTTTGGAAAGAGAGAAATGTTTGAGAAAATATCAAAAAGGCATGAGACTTGTAATGACTTAAAAATCTGATTTTTCTCTTGTTTTATAGAGCCTTTTAGGTCATCCTTAGCCACTTCTTTGGCATTAAATGCCATGTCTCTATAGTCAACAAGAATGGGTCATTTTTCCTTTTGGGCCTTTCCATTTTGGCATTGTTTTGGGCCTCAATTTGGGGCCCAATAACACATATTAGCTTAGCCCACTAAAATTAACGTATAATCCATCGTATATCTCATGTTTAAATAATTCCATAACTTCACGACAATATTCACTTACGAGATTCCCTTTCGTAGCCTTAATCGCCAAACTAGACATTCTAGCCGTCCATGGCTTAAATGAACATTTTTGGTAACTTCTTGTGTTTCATGGTTTGATCATGTGGAAGTGTATCGAGGTATTTGAAACCTTCACAAGGATTAAATAAACACCAAAGAACCAAAAGAAACCATGGAAAAAAAATCAACATTGCATTGCGTCGCGAAACAAGCTCGGAAAGACCATAATCCTTGTGCCTTGCGCCACTGCTGCAAAGCAGGGCAGTGGCGCGAGTTTTGCAGCCCCTCTGAATCAGGTGGCTTGCGCCACACACCCTGAAACAGGGAGTGGCGCAAGTTTGGCCACTTTGCTGAAATTTTTCCTACTCCGTCTGATACTAGTATATCATCCAATACCTTATCAAAACACTACAAAATACTTACTTAGTGATCTTAATCATCAAGTAAACATGACTCCAAGTCACCAAATAAGGTTAGAAATGTACGGGATATTACAAAGGATCTGTTAGGATATACTTTTTACCATGTGGTTTAAGTTATAGTATTATGTTTTCATCTCATGGAAAGACTATTTATTTTATTTACTTAATTTAATAAATTCATTATTTGAATAGATCATTGTGTTAACATGTGTGTCCTTAACTTATTTAGTAGACAATTTTGTACATGAAGTTATTTAACTCATGCACGAAAGATTAAAATTGTCGGTTCTTATAAGTTATAAATTAATGTTCATAATCAAAGATGAAGTAGGACAAACATCTTGATGATTGTAGCATAAGATTAAATATAATTTGATTTCAATTATGGGAGTGGTTATATTCTAACTTCTTGTGCTAGTACACTTCGCGTGTATTGAATGGATCAAATAGAAATGCTTGTTTAGTTTCTGAATATTAATAAAATAACTTGTCTAGACCATTGCATGTAATTATACTCTTAATGTTGATATAATTCTTATGATCAATGTGATTTGATTTATTATTTTGATTTATCAAAAGGTGAGACTCTATTATGGGTCAACACATTCCTGATAGATTGGATAATAACAAATCACATTTGTGAAATAATAATTAGTTGATAGAGCAATGTCTCGGACTTGAGATAGATTACACCCCTTTATGGCTGCTTATAAGTTTTCATGTCCCTGCAGGTAAATTTTATATCCGTCACGTGAAATAAGTTAAGCATAAAAATAAAGGATTAAATTAATCAATGAATTAAATTATTCAGAAATTTCATTCAATTGATTGGTGTCGGTAATTCTAACATGGAGAGTTGAATAAGGTGTAATGGTAGATTTCGAAATTAAATTGAGTAGTGCAATTACATATTTTTAGTGGAATAATCTGTAATTTATTATGATATGATTAATTTATTTATTTGTAAATTAATATCATAATTGGAGGCCTCAGTTAATAAGCGATTGTCCCTTGATCTAAGGTGTATTTATATGCCTTATGGCCGACTTTAACTCACGTTTACCTTAGTTTTGAGAGAAATAATTATGTATTTTGTATGGTTTTGATGGAATATGTGATATTGTGCTAACAAATGTGATTAGACCCTTGTAGGTGGAATTTGCGACTATTTGGAGCATTTTTAGCATGGAAAGCGAGACTTGAAGGAGCTACGAGTGATGGATATTGAATATAGGAGGCAAGCTAAAGATTTGAAATTGAAGAATCCAACCAAATCTGCACAGAAAAGTCGACGAAAGGAAGCAAATCTGAGTCTAAGGGCCTGGCGCGCCAAGGGGCGTGCCGGGCCGCTTTTGACACAATTTCTACTCAAGTGGGCAGCAGGGGGGCGCGCCCAAGGGTGTGCCGGGCCGTTCAGGTGCACCTGTTCAGAGGAAAAAAATTTCCTAAGTCCCAGGCGCTCCCAAGGGCGTGTCGGGCCGCTTTTGGGCAAATTTTTTCCCCGAGTTTTTTCTATAAATAAGGCTTTTGGGTTATTGTATCATTATTCCATCATCACTAGACTATTTTGGCCATTTTTTGGCATTGAAATTAGGTTTCATTCTTTTTCTTTTCAGTTTTTATTTCTTTTTATGGTATTTTATCATTTTATGATGTTAATTGAAGTTATGAGTGGCTAAAATCCCTCTTTCTTGGGGTTGAGGCTATGAGCATGAATCTCTTGAGTTGAATTTTATTGGTTTTTGCTGAAGTTTATCATGAATTGGTTATTCTTATATTCTTAATTTTACTATTTTAATGCTTGATCACCATTGAAATAAATCCCTTGTCTTGAGGTGAGCTCGAGAGAGAAACTAAGAGGTAGAACGTGGAATATAAGAAGCGTGATCTTTACTCGCGGAAGGGATTCCAAGAGATTGATATGTGGTTAGGACCGAGAGGTACCTAATCCGCCGCGCTTGTTCAATTATGAGAAGATAGCTTAAAGGCATTAGAATTGGTTAAACTTATCACCGCTCAATGATGTAGTTAGGTTTCCAATTTCTAGTAGAAGGTTATAGTTTGGAGACGAATATAATTGTAACATTAGCCTCGTGATCAATAACCAAGATAAACGACTCAAATTGCTTAAATCAGTAACAATTACACTCAAGAAATGACGTTACGAATATAGAAGGTCAAATTGCTTGACCCCGGGAATTTACTTTTTATTGACTTTTAAATCATATTTGCAAAAACTGAAGTTACGGTAGCGAAGATAGTAGTTTATATTCCGCAATCATCTAATTTTTAGTAACAAATCCCTTTTCCTTTTCGCAACACTAGTTTTTTATTATTGTTTGACATCTAAAATTAACTTCTGTTGACAAAAGTCCCTTGGGTTCGATATCTGGCCCTTTTAAAGGAGCCATTATATTACTTGAACGATCACGTACACTTGCGTGTATAGCTGGGTCGCAACAAGTTTTTGGCGCTGTTGTCGGGGACTTTCAAATAGATAGATTTCAATTATTGATGTTTTTACTTTAATTTTCAACTAAGTGTTGACAACTTGATCTTAGCTGTTCTATTTTGTAAGCTTACTTCATCTGAACACTGTCAAGGAACAAAGATTTGGTAACCCCGCAGTCTGAACCTGAAAGATACTTCCATAGATTGAGAAGACAGGCTGCAGATTACCCAATCCCGCAAGTCGAACTGGCTGACGAAGGCATACGAGGTGATCCCATAAGAATTGAAGACCCAGTTGCGGATAGACGTGAGCCGGTAGTGATGGTAGCTAGAACAGTTTGCGACGTGGCAATCCCACTCGCTACTAATCTGACCTCCAGTATTCTAAAACCTACAGCTGGAGGTAGATTTGAGCTTAAACAGAACATGGTGCAACTCTTGCACTCAAGTGGACAGTTTACAGGTCTTGCTCATGAGGACCCACAGAGGCACATCCAAAAATTTTTGGAGATCAGTGACACATATATTCCTGTGGGTGTGTCTTCGAATTATATGAGACTAACTTTGTTTCCCTTTTATCTGTTGGGGGAAGCAAGGAGGTGGTTAGATGCAGAGTCGGCTAATTCAATCACTACTTGGGATGATCTTTCTCAAAAATTCTTGATAAGGTTCTTTTCGTCTGGAAAGACAACAAAGCTGAGGAGTGAGATATTGAGTTTCAAACAGAGAGATGATGAAAATTTATACCAAGCATGGAAACGATTCAAATCCATGTTGATGGATTATCCCCATCACCACCAAGCTAATGAAGTGTTGGTGCATACTTTTATCAAGGCTCTCGACCCCAACACTAAAATTCTACTTGATTCAGCTGTAGGTGGACAAGCTTTAGAGAAGACTTATGATGAAGTATATGCTTTGTTGAATCATAATTCGTAGGGAAATACAGATTGGCATGGTGACAACTCTAGAAATTCTACAAAGAAGGTTGCTGGGAAACTAGATGTGGATGCAGTCACTGCATTATCTGCCCAAATTTCAGCAATGCAAAACATGATGAACACTCACTTAAGCAGTTTGAATTTGGGGCAGCAACAAGCTCCAGTAAATGCAGTACAACAACAGGTACCTGTGATGTGTGATGTATGCAGAAATGGGGACCACACTAGCGAGTTGTGTAGTGCAAATCCAGTTTTCGTGAATTTTATGGGTAATGCCCAGAGAGGAGTTAGAGCACAGAATTATGGAAATACTTACAATGCTGGATGGAAAAATCACCCGAACTTATCTTGGGGAGGTAATCAGAATCAATATAGGCCTCAAGGATATGCACCACAATACAACCAACAACAGGGTCAAGGGACTCAATTGGGTGCTAATTCTGGAAATATGAGCGTGGAAGATATGTTGAAGCAGATTATGGCAGAGCAAGCTAAGCTGGCAGCAGATGTGAGGAACAATCAAGGCCTCAAGGAGGTCTTCCAAGTGATACTGATCCTAACCCGAAGCAGGTGAATGCTATTGTTACTCGTAGTGGTAAGCAGTTAGAGGATATAGTTCCACTAGCAAAAAAATTAAAGCCGAAAGAAGTTGTGGTTGAAGACGAACAAGTTGAGTCTGCCAAAAGCTCCAAAGATGATAAAGTGATCCATAGTGTAAAGTTGCCTCCTTCTTTTCCCCAAAAGTTCAAGAAGAAGAAGGAAGACGAATGCTTTGGTAAGTTCATTGAACTACTTAAACAAGTGCACATTAATTTTCCTCTTGTGGATATCTTACAAGGTATTCCAAAATATGCTAAGTTTGTGAAGGATATTGTGGAAAACAAGAGTAGATTGACGGAGTATGCCATAGTTGCACTGACTGAGGAGTGTATCTCTCGCATTCAAAACCATTTACCCACCAAGCTGAAGGATCCTGGAAGCTTCACTATAAAAATCACTCTGGGAGATCGTGTCTGTGCTCGTGGGTTGTGCGATTTGGGGGATAGTATAAATCTGATGCCCACTTCGGTTTTCAAAGAGTTGGGTTTGGGTCATCCTAAACCTACTACTATTATTTTACAGCTTGCAGACCGATCCGTGACTCGACCTGATGGTATTTTTGAGAATGTTCTGGTTCAAGTGGGGTCGTTGATCTTTTCGGTTGATTTTATGGTGCTGAATTTTGAGCCTGACCCGAAAGTCCCATTTATTTTGGGGCGTCCATTTCTGGTCACAGGAGGTGCGGTCATTGATGTAGCAGCAGGGAAACTGACTATGCGAGCTCATGATAAAGTTGAGGTTTTTGATGTTTATAGGGCTTTGAAGCTACCAGAAATTTATGAGAACTTGTCAGCTATTACAACTATAGATTTGGCGGCTGAAAACATCCACACTTTATCTACAGATCCCTTGGCAAAAGTTTTGATGGGGCAAGATATTTTTGGTGATGCGGAAGCTATTGATATGGTGCAGGTTCTTGATCTTATGGGTATTTATGCTAAAGAGGGTGGATGGGAACCTTTAAATCGTCCACTCGGTGCTCCAACCAAGCCATCAATTGAGGAGGCACCAAAGCTTGAATTGAAAGAACTTCAATCTCATCTTCAATATGCTTTCCTAGGTGATAATGAGACCCTTCCTATTATTCTTGCAGTAAATTTATCAAGGAAACAAATTGATGCAGCATTGGTGATACTCAAAAAAAGAAAGAAGGCTATTGGTTGGCAGATGTCTGACATCCATGGTATAAATTCGAGTTTGTGTATGCATAAAATTTACATGGAGGAAAGGCATAAGCCGAGTGTGCAACACCAACGACGCTTGAATCTAGTAATGAAAGAAGTTGTAAGGAAAGAGGTAATTAAGTGGTTAGATTCGGGCATTGTCTACCCTATCTTTGACAGTACATAGGTGAGTCCATTACAGTGTGTCCCAAAAAAGGGTGGTATGACGGTGATCACAAATGATAATAATGAGTTGATTCCGACAAGAATTGTGACTGGGTGGCATATTTGGATGGATTACCAGAAACTAAATGATGCTACGAGGAAAGACCATTATCCAATCCGTTTTATTGATCAGATGTTAGATCTTTTAGCCGTGCAGGAATATTATTGCTTTCTTGATGGGTATTCCGGGTACAATCAAATTGCTATAGATACTCAATATCAAGAGAAGACTACATTCACATGCCCTTACGACACTTACGCTTTTAACTGTATGCCCTTTAGACTGTGCAACGCACCAACTACTTTTCAGCGTTGCATGATGTCTATTTTCTATGACATGGTGGAGGAGTTCGTAGAGATTTTTATGGATGATTTTTCAGTCTTTGGTAACTCTTTCGAGGTATGTTTGCAAAACCTTGATAGAGTCCTTGCTCTGTGTGAAGAAACTAATCTTGTTCTCAATTGGGAAAAGTGCCATTTCCTTGTGAAGGAAGGTATAGTTCTTGGACATAAAGTGTCAAAGCAGGGGCTCAAAGTTGATAGAGCAAAGATTGAAGTTATCGAGAAATTACCTCCACCTGTGTCGGTGAAAGGGGTGCATAGTTTCTTGGGACATGCTGGGTTTTACAGACGGTTCATTAAAGTTTTTTTCAAGATTGCACGCCCCATGTGCACGCTCTTAGAAAAGGATGTTAAATTTGTATTTTGCGAGGCATGCGTGAAGGCATTTGAGGTATTGGAGAAGAAGTTGGTCGAGGCACCTATCCTTATTGCTCTTGATTGGTCTTTACTATGCGAGCGGAAGAACAAGATATTTCACTCTATTTATTATGCGAGCAAGACCCTTGATGCAGCCCAAGTAAATTATACGGTGACTGAAAAGGAGATGTTAGCTTTGGTATACACATTTGATAAATTTAGATCATATTTGGTGGGCACTAGCGTCATTGTATACACAGATCATGGTGCGATACGGTATTTGTTCAATAAAAAGGATGCTAAGCCGTGGTTGATTAGATGGATTTTATTATTACAAGAGTTTGATTTGGAGATTAAAGATAGGAAGGGGTCAGAAAATCAGATTGCCGACCTTTTTTCTAGACTTGAAAGCTCAACACATGTAGCTGATGTTGGGCGTATTGGTGAGGAATTTCCAGATGAGCAATTGTTAGTTTTGGGGGTTGATGAGTTGCCATGGTATGCATACATTGTGAATCTATTGGTAAGTGGGCTATTTCCTCCTGATTCGAGTCCTCAACAAAAGAAAAAACTGTCATATGAGGTACGTTCTTATATTTGGGATGAGCGTTATTTATTCAAGCAAGGGCCTGATCAAGTAGTAAGAAGATGTATTTCAGATGCGGAGGTGAAACAGGTGTTGGAGAGATGCCACACATCACCTTATAGTGGTCATCATGGTCGTGAACGCACAGCCCAAAAAATTCTGCAATCAGGTTTCTTCTAGCCTTCTCTATTCAAAGATGCTTATGCATTTGTGAAGAGTTGTGACCAATGCCAACGTATGGGGACGATTGCAAAGCGACATGAAATGCCTTTAACAAATATCTTAGAAGTTGAAATCTTTAATATATGGAGGATAGATTTTATGGGCCCTTTCCCGAAGTCGAATGGGAATCAATACATACTTGTAGTAGTAGATTATGTGTCTAAGTGGGTAGAGGCTGCTGCTCTTCCTACAAATGATTCCAAGGTTGTGGTAAAGTTCCTTCAAAAATATATCTTCACAAGATTCGAAACTCCAAGAGCTATTATTAGCGATGGAGGTTCACACTTTATAAACTATTGGGTGAAGAGTGTGTTGGCTAAATATGGTTTAAGACACAAGGTTTCAACAACATATCATCCTCAAACAAGTGGCCAAGTGGAAGTGTCTAATCGCGAGATAAAACAAATCTTGCAAAAGACGGTGAATACTCAGAGAAAAGATTAGTCACTCAAGCTAGATGATGCTCTTTGGGCTTATCGAACTGCGTATAAGACACCTATAGGGACTTCTCCATATCATTTTGTCTTTGGGAAAGCATGTCACCTCCCGGTTGAGCTTGAATACCAAGCATATTGGGCGGTGAAGAAGTTAAATCTAGATCCGGAGTTGGCTGGTAACAAGAGGCTGTTGTAACTCTATGAGTTAGAAGAGTTTCATTTCCATGCATATGAAAATGCGAATATCTACAAGGAGAAAATGAAGCGATGGCCCGACAAGAACATTCTCCACCGCACTTTCGAGCCAGGCTAGTTGGTACTACTGTTTAACTCGAGACTTAGGTTGTTTCCGGGCAAGCTAAGATCTAAGTGGAGTGGGCCTTTTGAGGTAAGTCGCAGAACTCGTCATGGTGCGGTGGAAATTTTGAATAAAGAGGATGGTACGAGATTTATTGTAAATGGCCAAAGATTGAAGCACTATTTTGGTGAAGAAATTAAGCAGAAGGAGGACGTGCTTCACCTTGATAATGATTGAGCTGAGCGTGGTCGAGCTGCGACATTAAACAAGGCGCTACATAAGAGGCAACCCATGAATGTATTGTAATAGTTAGGATTTATAAAGTAAAAATACAAAAAGAAGAGTCGTGCCACGACCAAAACTAAGGCGCTTGATGGGAGGCAACTCATCTCTTTTAAAATTTTGTATTTTCTAATTTAGTTCTAGGATTTATTGTTTATGCAGAGACACACGAAGCATTTTGCCATGGAAATCCAAGAGGAAAAGGTAAATTGGAGATAGATGATCTTTTGAAGGTGCCGGGAAGGTAGGACATGCTTTGGAGTGAAGTTTTACAGCATGGGACTTGTAAAAGCCCCCAAAATTATGTGAAAAATGTGAAAAAATGCCCAGGTATGATGTTGAGTATGAGGCGCGGTACCTGGCTTGTCGGGCTGCACTTGTCCGAATTTTTTTTAGCATAGACAGTGGGCAAGCGTGCCAGGCAGCGTGCTAGGCCGCTTAGGGTCGATTTTTTTTTCATATGGGCAGTAGGCAGGCTCGCCAGGCAGCATTCCAGGCCGTTCCTGCCCATAATTTATGTTAGCATAGCAGTGGGGTAGCGCGACAAAGGGTGTGCCGGGCCGCTACCCCCTTAAGTTTTTGGGGATTTTTTTTTTATAAAAGGACCCTACCCTACCCTACCCGACCCACCCCACCCCCTATCCTTTAAATCCCCAATTTTCTCCTTATTTCTCACAAATCCTCCCCAATTTCCCGCCAAAGACCTAATTTTTCTCCCACTACATCAAAAAATTTCTCTTACTTTTCTCTTCTCTTGCCCACACATAGCACAATTTCTCACCTTCTCCTGTTTGGGTTGTGATTACAAGACTTCATTCAAGCTATCAAGGTATGTTTCTTTAGGCTTTCTCTCTCTAGATTTCTATGAGAATATTGAAATTGGGGGAATTCTAGCAACTCAAATTTGTGATGCCCCGTTTGTCTTGGTAGTTTGACTTGATTATTATGCTATTGTTGGAATTTATGGGGTGTTCTGAAGATGAACTTGAAGTACAAGTGCAATTGTTCTTATTAATCTTGTTTTTAGTTGAAGAAATTGCAAGTGGGTTTAGCTTATGTGGTAGTAATTGAGATAATTGCTTGTTGTAATTACTTATTATAACCCACATATTGTTGAAAGTGCATGAAACTTGTTTGAATTCTTGAGTAAAACAAGTAAGCCATTCTATTGATAATTATGGGAAATTGGAACTTGTGTTGGGAATGTTGAATTTGGATATGTGTTGGACTTTGTAATTGGGCATTAAGTGATGAGGGGAAGTCTAAGTACCCTTACACCCATATATTTTGAATTGGTGCTAAGCAGCTAAGTATGGGGTGGCCCTTAAAGCCAACGCACATTGAATTGGTTAACTATCTTTACATGGGAAATTGACATACATATGGAACTTTGTCACAGGTACAATGTAAGAATCTAACGTGGCTGCTTCCAGTTCTCACAAGCGACGACGCTCAAGAAATAAGGTTCCAACCGCTCCCCAGTCCCGAAAGGCCAGAAATGGAAATAGGGGATAAATGCAGTCTCCAGTGCCGGCAAAAATTGGTACAAAAGCCACCGCGAAGCCAAATACTTTGCGGATGAGTGTATTGATAGGGCCAGTCTAGCTCGGACTTACCCTAAAATATTGGCTCGAATTGTGCAAGTGGGTATGGGTTTCATCTTCGAAAAACCTACGGATTGTAACCTTTATCTTGTGAGGAAATTGTATGCTAATTGGAACCCAGATGCACCTACCAATTCGGTGGTTGTACGAGGGTCGGATGTTATACTTGATTCCTTGGGGCTTAATGGATTATTGGGAGTACACACTCGGGCTAGTCCCCACGACCTACACAAGCTGAATGCTAGGCCTCCCTATGCTGAAATTCGACACACTCTTTGCGGTCAATGTTCGACAGCGAGATGGCTTCACCATCACAAAAAAGGGTACCACATGAGTCTACCATATGCTCATTTCAATAAAGAGGCACGAATTTGGTTGAAGATTGTGTGTTGTTGCTTGATTTCGGGTAGCCACATGACGGAGGTCACTAGGGACCGTGTCTATCTGGTGTATGCTTTAATAACCGATGTGGAAATTGACGTAGGTTCTGTGATACTGTCGTCTATGCGCCAAGTTTGTCTACAAGGAGGTCTTCGATATGCTTTTGGCGGTATACTGACTAAATTAATGAGAGCATTCGAAGTGCCCGAAGAAGTATTTGATTATCATCCTCATTTGGTGACGACACCTGTGGATGTCACCCAAACCAAGGCACCTGATGCACTCGGCCCCAATCTCACCTTAGCTGAGCGTCACGCTCGGGATGACGGGATTTTAGCCCGTATGTATGGTTTGGAGATGCTACGACACAGGACTGGGGGTAGGCCCTCTACGGTGGAAGAGCTGAGCCAGGTTGAGAGGGATTATCCTCTTAATGAGCATGCCATGGCATTGTTGCGAATTGGGCCTGATTTTGTTGAGCCTGTGGATGATGATGTCCCCACAGATTAGAATGACCACCAAACCGATTTCGATGATGATGAGGTGGAGGCGGATGATACATCGCTAGCAGTCTGCGGGCCGGAGGATGACGATTTCCTTGACTGACCAGGGAGCTCCTTACACCCTACTCTTGCCTTGTTTATTTTTTGTAGCATTGGGGACAGTGCTAATCTTTTAAATGTGGGGTGGGGTGTTATGGGATTCCTTTTTATGTATGTATATGCGTGTTTTTGTATGTTTCTAGTTGTTTTATTTTGGGTTCCTTAGCCTTTGTTTTCGGTTCTTTTACTAAGGATAGTCCCTTTGAACCATAGAAAACCACAAAAAGATTTTAATTTTTTTTAATTTTATTTTGTTTTCATTTTTTATTACTTTGAGTCTCTTTTAGTCATAGTATTAGGAGCTTTGCTCTATGATGGATGGATGACGACCATCTTAAGAGCAAATTAGTCATGTTATTGATGGGTGTTCTTGCTTGCTATACAATTATGCATACACGTCCAGTATGATGGTGGAACATGCTAGGATATACAATAGCAAGTGTTGAGACATCTAATGCTCACTTAGTCGACTTGATAAGTTGCTTAATGTTGAACTCGTGCATGACTTTGTATAAATGGTATGGTGAGCCTGCTTGAGTTATACATGTGCCATGTGTGAGTGAGGTTTTTGTGATATTCCATGTGCACAATGATGTCTAGAACTTGCCCGGTGTGTTTGCAAAGAGAAATAAAAGGTGTTGAGTTTAGGAGATGATATAGGCATTTTTTTGATAGCCCTGTTTTATACCTACTTTATCTACCCTTTTTGCATGATCTTCGTTAGCCCCGTTGAGCCTTTAGCCTATTCTATGGCAACCTTATATGTAGCTTAATCCTTGTCTTTCAATTAACCATAATTTGATCCAAAATTCCTAAGCACTTTAATTGAGAAATTAAGATGTTAAGGAGTGTAAAAAATTGAAGAAGGAAAAAGTGAAGTTGAAGCCCCAAGTAAATAGCTTTTGGGTGTGTGAAAAAGTTTATGTGTTGTTGGGAGGGAGTAATGTAATGAAAAAAAAAGAAGTGAATCATTTATTAATAGCAGTTATTCCTTGCCTAATATGCTTAAGCTAGCTTAAAAAGATGGGACAAAACAAAAGAAAATGAGGAAGACAAAAGTGGTGGAAAATAGGTTGGTTGAAGGTGGTCTTAATGTAATTTGTAGTGTATTAAAGTGCTTAGGGAAGATAGTCACTATTCTTGACCAAATAGTTCCTACCCATCCCTTAGCCTACATTACAACCCTTAAAGTCCTACTTGATCTTGAGCTTTAACATTTTGACATTAGTGGAGTACTACACTAAGGGCAAGCTTATGGTTCATTTTGTGTTGCATGTGAATTCTTTTCGAGAGTGAGTGAACTTTTATTCATGCACCCATTTAATAATTACTTTGCGTGAAATATCGGGTGATTATCTTGTGGCGAGGGCGCATGTTTATCAAAGTGTGGTGATATTTTGGTAACGTGTCATGCATTAATTCACAACTAGTAAAGTTGTTTTGTGAGGATAGGTTGTTTCAATTTTCTATTCACTCTTTGGTGATACTAGCATGTTAGTGCATAATTTGATGAATGTGGTTGTGTAGCTATGCAGGAATACCTATTGTGTATCGGTTGTCTTAAGTCACCCGAGTTTGAGTGTGGTTATTGTTCGAGGACAAACAAAGGTTCAAATGTGGGGTGGAGATCTAAGGTGTATTTATATGCCTTATGGCCGACTTTAACTCACGTTTACCTTAGTTTTGAGAGCAATAAGTATGTATTTTGTATGGTCTTGATGGAATATGTGATAGTGTGCTAACAAATGTGATTAGACCCTTGTAGGTGGAAATTACGACTATTTGGAGAATTTTTTGGCATGGAAAGCGAGGCTTGAAGGAGCTACGAGCAAAGGATATTGAAGATAGGAGGCAAGCTAAAGATTTGAAATTGAAGAATCCAACCAAATCCGCGAAGAAAAGTCGACGAAAGGAAGACAATTTGAGTCTAAGGGCCTGGCGCGCCAAGGGGCGTGCCGGGCCGCTTTTGGAACAATTTCTACTCAAGTGGGCAGCAGGGGGACGCGCCCAAGGGCGTTCCGGGCCGCTCAGGCGCACCTGTTCAGAGGCAAAAATTTGCCTAAGTCCCAGGCGCGCCCAAGGGCGTGTCGGGCCACTTTTTCAAAAATTTTTGCCCCGAGTTTTTGTCTATAAATAGGGCTTTTGGGTTATTGTATAATTATTCCATCATCACTAGACTATTTTGGGCATTTTTTGGCATTGAAATTAGGTTTCATTCTTTTTCTTTTCAGTTTTTATTTCTTTTTACGGTATTTTATCACTTTATGATGTTAATTGAAGTTATGAGTGGCTAAAATCCCTCTTTCTTGGGGTTGAGGCTATGAGCATGAATCTCTTGAGTTGAATTTTATTGGTTTTTGCTGAAGTTTATCATGAATTGGTTATTCTTATATTCTTAATTTTACTATTTTAATGTTTGATCACCATTGAAATAAATCCCTTGTCTTGGGGTGAGCTCGAGATAGAAACTAAGAGATAGAACGTGGAATATAAGAAGCGTGATCTTTACTCGAGGAAGGTATTCCAAGAGATTGATATGCGGTTAGGACCGAGAGGTATCTAATCCACCGCGCTTGTTCAATTACGAGAAGATAGCTTAAAGGTATTAGAATTGGTTAAACTTATCACCGCCCAATGATGTAGTTAGGTTTCCAATTTCTAGTAGAAGGTTATAGTTTGGAGACGAATATAATTGTAACATTAACCTCGTGATCAATAATCAAGATAAACGACTCAAATTGCTTAAACTAGTAACAATTACGCTCAAGAGATGACGTTCGGAGTGCCTTGACCCCGGGAATTTACTTTTTATTGACTTTTAAATCATATTTACAAAAATTGAAGTTACGGTAGCGAAGATAGTAGTTTATAGTCCGCAATCATCTAGTTTTTAGTAACAAATCCCTTTTTCCTTTTCGCAACACTAGTTTTTAATTACTGTTTGACGTCTAAAATTGACTTCTGCTGACGAAAGTCCCTTGGGTTCGATATCCGGCTCTTTTAGAGGAGCCAATATATTACTTGAACGATCACGTACACTTGCGTATATAACTGGGTCGCAACATCCCTACTATGCCTAATTAACTAATCAAATTTGGAAAAGAAAAGGAGCCTTCTAGAAGAAGTATTTTTATTTACGGTTACTGGTCTTCTATAAGGAATACAAGTTTGACTTTAAATAGAAATTCATTAAATCATTTTTAAAATAAAAACATTTTACTTATTAAATGTCAGTTTTAAAGCTGAAACGTTTGTATTGAATAAGGCTGAAATGTTTGAATTGAATGGTGAAAACGTTTTGCCCAACTCTTCCCTTCCCTTCTTCAGTAGAAAATTGGGTATAAATAGGGGTTGTTTTTTCATAAAGAAGACATCCTTTTCAGAAAACAAACTTACTTGCCCACATAAGTTTTCATTGAAAGAGTTAGTCAGGAAATAGTAGAAGGCTGCAGTCCTAGATTGCTTGGCGTTGAACAAGTTTTGTGAAAGCTTCAACAGGTAGGTGCTTTAATTTCTCAATTCATTTAGATTATGTTATCTAGTTATTATGTTAGTTTTGTGATTCATGTTCATACTTCCGCTGTGTGTATGAATTATATGCTCTAACAGGATTGATTTGGGAGGATTTAACGTAAAGGGGGATGGTATCATAAGAGGGGAATGACCAAAATGCCCCACAAAAATAAACAAAGCTGAAGAATCTCATCTGCAGGAGGGGGTACACCCCTCCTTCCCCCTAATTGTGCCACTGATGCCTCTATGTCGCGCAACCCATAGTGGAGATCATCCAGTGGCTTCCCTCTTCGGGGTCTGCTGTCACGACCTAAAAGTTGAGGTCATGATGGCAACTACCGAGACCCGACCTCGGTAGGTAAGCCAATTTACCCAAAAAGAAATGAAGGCCTAAATAATAAACAAGAGGGATAAAACAAGACTCCAAGAGTGAAGTCAGGCTAATACAATATATATTATAGAAAAAGTCTAAAAGAAAAATACCATTAAAACCCAAGAAGTAGTGTCACAAGTGTAACAACATCTAATACAACTCAGAAATCCTGAATAATACACAGTCTGTCTCCGAAAATAGAAATAAAGACAACTCAAAGGAGGAGAGTACGGTAGGGCACCGACTAGTACTCGAGCTAGGAACTGCACAGAAAGGACACAGTAGGGATGAGTACAGTCCACTTTTACTCGGTAGGTATCATAGTCCAACTAAGCAAAGTAGAAAATGATACAAGTAAAGAAATACTATGAGCACGTCACCTGCAAATAGAAAAGTTCCCAAATGGTAGATCACACCGTCTCCACTAACAGTTCTAATATACATATATGAAATCAAGTAAAAACAGGTATTCACGAAGATAAGTAGAAACTGGATACACGTCAAGAACACATAAAGGAACACAGAAAAATGCATATGCAATGCAATGCAATGAATGATGAAGTAATAGTTTGAAACCCATCGTATGACTTTCTTTATACACCTATCGAGCCTCACTGCTTCCAAAATAGGACCCATGGGGGGTTCACAACCCATATACTATCTCAGAATCTCAACCCACCTCTCCGGCTTGTGTTCACAGATCAAGGTGTCATGACCCAAACTGAGGCCCTAGCCGTGACGGGCTTCCCGAACAATTGATGGCCCAAGAAGGCCCCTTAGCATTACATCATAAGCATAGTCATAATAAAAATACGAAAAATAGACCCATAAAATAAGAGATTTAACTGAAAGATAACTAAAGTCCAAAATTTTGGAATGTAACATCAAAACAATAACCAACTTGAGTCTACGAAGCCTCTAACATTATGGATAGAAATTCTAGCCGGGACATGGCCCCGAAAATACCAGAAAACCCAAATAGTTTGAATTCGACTGAAAATAAGTCTAAGACATATGCCTTCTAAAAGATGGATGGCTCACCACAGGCTAGCTGCAACTCTGAATGTATCCTAATGTGGGGCAGAATCTTGGGTAAGTGCTTCGGAACCTACATCATGAAAAGACGTAGCGTCCGGGGATGGTCAGTACGATGAGTACTAGCATGCAACCTGAGGAAAAGGAATCCAAAACAGTTTATGTTGTAATACCCCGTACATTTTAGACCCTATTTGACACCTTTGAGTCATGTTTACCTTAGTGTTGAGTCGTATTTTGTATTGCTTTGATGGGGTATTGGATGGTATGCAAGTGTTAGAAGGAGTAGCCAAAAATTCAGCCAAGTATCAAAACTTGCGCCACTCCTTATTTCAGGGGGTGTGGCACAAGCCCCTGATTCAGAGGGGAGTCCATTCTTGTGCCACTGATTCTTTGTAGCAAGTGGCGCAAGGCACAAAAAGTGTGCCCTTCCGTGTCCGTTTTGCAACGCAATGCAACGTCGATTCTTCCTTAGTTTCTTTTGGTTCCTTGGAGTTCATTTAGCATTGTTAAAGATTCAAATACCTCAATACACTCCTACATACTCCTACACAATCAAATCATGAAATACAAGTATTTATCAAATTGAGTTCAAGTAAGCCATGGGTGACTAGAATTTCTATTTTTGCGATTGAGGCTACGAATATGCATCACGTAAGTGAACATTGTCGAGACATTATGGAATTATTTACATATGAGATATATGATGAATTACACATTAAATTGGTGGGCTAAGCTAACATGTACAATTGGGCCCAAATTAAGGCCCAAAATGGGACAAAAGACATGGCCCAAAAGGGCAAAATGACCCATTCTTCCATATTGACTATATAGACAAGGCATTTAATGCCAAGGAATGGATAAGGATGACTTGAGAGTGTATTTAAAGGCAAAAATCAGATTTTATTCACACAACACTCTCATGCCTTTCTAGATATTTCCAAACAATATTTCTCTCAACACAAACCCTAAGGCAACTATTTTCTTTGGTAAAGATCATCACCTTGCAAGCCTTGGTAAGTGTCTACTCTCATGGATTAATATATTATATGCTTAATATGGTGTGTATATCTTGATGGTTATGTTGGCAAGGTGTTGAATAGTGCACTTGTGCTTTTTACTAAAAGTTGTGTCATCCTTGTAATTTAAATTTGAAAGAAGACTTGAGGTCTTGATGAAAGTGAATGGTATGGATGAAATACCAACCTATATGGTGTGGTTATGTTCATTAACTTGTTATTTTTCTATAAGTGTAAATTGTGGAATTGTTGTTGATATGTTGTTATGAGGTGTATTGAGGTGGTTTGATGGATTAATTGTGATGCGGTGTTAATGAGAAGGTGTAAAGGAGAAACTTGTTGCGAAATGCTATTGGTAAATGATGTTGTGGTCAATGTATGTCATGTTGGGATATTGTTGGAATGACAATGCCATGAATGGTATTATAAAGGGGGAAATGACAATTTAAGACAAGTATGTAACTCATTGTCGTTTTATGAACTTGTAAGGTAGTTGGTTGTTAACTTAAACGCCGTTATGTACTTGTGTTGTAGAGTGAAACGTAAGGAAGGAGCCGGACTATTGTATTCACGTATAGACGGTGTATTCATAGTGAGACGATAAGGTATGTAAGGTTACTCTTGTCGTATCCTTCTGCAGCACATATTGCTCACATTGACATAATACTTGTTTCACTCCGAAATGTTTAAGGCATTTCATTTCAGGTTGTCATGTATTGTTATTCACATGTTCCTTATTGGTAGAGAAATGGTTATTCACATGTTTCATATTCGTTGGTCAATGTTTCAAATTTCCAATAATGTTATGATAATCAACGTATCTCAATCTCTCAAAAGTAAAGAAAAGAAGTAATGCATATGTGGTTGAACACGGGTGGCAGCTTTAGGGGCATAAGCCAAGCTCAAGCCGATCCCAAGATTATTGGATCAGGGGGAAATCCTGGGGGCATAAGCCTAGCTCGGATCGAACCTGACAGAGGGCAGCTCTAGGGGTAATAACCTGGCTCGAACCGAACCTGATATATTGATTTATGGGTGGTAACTCTAGAGGTAAAAACCTAGCTCAAGCCGAACCCGATATATTGATTCATAGGCTGGCAGCTCTAGAGGCATAAGCCTAGCTCTAGCCGATCCCAACATAATGTTATGTTATGTAAACCCACTGATCAGTCGGGGCCTGGGTATCACAGATCACAAGTAAAGATGAATGAACATAGAAGCAAAGAAGCAAAGAAAGTATTGAAAGTAAAGTACATGATTCAAAACACAGATTGATGGTTTATCCATATTTACTATTCTATTACATTTGTCTCCAATGATGTTCATATGTATGTTACAATTGCTTAAGGCCTTACATACTCAGTACATTCTTCGTACTGACCCCCCTTGGGGGGATTTACCTTACTTGTTGCATGCGCAGGTGCTAGTAGACCTCCACAGTACGTTGCAGGATATTTACAACTTTTGGTGAGCTCCAATTGTTTGGGGCTTTTTCGAGTCTCATAAGTACATTTGTTTTGGTATTGTAAGGTTGTATAATGCGGGGACTTGTCCCAACTTCAGGATGGTTATGTATATGCATTTGTTAGAGGCTTTGTAGACGGATGTGGTGTGATGAATGAAAGAATGTATGTCCATTTTGACTTGGTGGCCCTAACGGCCAAGTTTCTTATATGTACATATCACATGTTTCCATGACTTCCGCTATTGACATCTTATATTTCTATGTGATGGTGCTGCTGATTGAGTGACATACATATGAAAAGACATGAGCAAAGATTGGTTCTCTCGAACCATATCGACTTCGGGTGCCAGTCCGCCTCGTTGGGATTCAAGGCATGACAAAAGTGGTATCAGAGCAGGTCGTTCTAAGGGTGTCTACAAAGCTGTGTCTGAGTAGAGTCTTACTTATCGATGTGTTGTGCACCACATTTATAGGTAGGAGGCTACGAGACATTTAGGAGTTGTTTCTTTTCTTCATTCTAGATCGTGCAATAGAGTCAATGTTGTAAGTGGAATCATATCTGATCATTGAAATTTATTTTCTTGTTATAGTAAAAATGCCAATGACATGAAGAGGTAGAGGTAAAGGTATGCAAGTGGATAGGCTTGTCGGGGAAGGCACAAGTAAAACACCACCTGACCAAGCTAGTCAAGGTGGGGCTGATACTGATATTGCATCGCGGTCTTCTTCTGCTTTTCCAGCTCCAGAAGAGCCAAGAGGTAGAGAAGTACCTGTTGAACCGCCTATGAATGCCACTGATCAGGAATTAAGAAATGCAGTACATAAGTTGACACAGTTAGTGGTTGCACAAACACAGGGACGAACTGGTCCAATGGTAAATGAAGATGACGCGGCTAGAGTAGCTAGTCGGCGTACACAAGACTTTCTAAAATTAGACCCTCCTATATTCACAGGGTCAGATCCGAAAGCAGATCCACAAGGCTTTATGGATCAAATTCAAAGGGCCTTAGATGTTATGCACGTAGCAGGTGTAGAAACAGTTGAGCTAGCCGCTTATAGACTGAAGGGTGAGGCCATATTATGGTAAGAGGACTGGAAAAGATCAAGGGGTATTGATGCACTCCCAGCTGGTTGGGAAGAATTTAAAATGGCATTCCTTGATCATTACCTCCCATATGAGATTCGAGAGGCACGTGCAGACCAATTTCTCAATTTGCGTCAGCGAACTATGAGTGTTAGAGAGTACAGTCTATAATTTAATTCCTTAGCTCGATATGCTCCAAATGTGGTGGCTACAATGACAGACAGGGTTCACCGATATATGGACAGACTAGAGCCATACTTGGTGAGGGACTGTACTATTGTAGCATTGAACAGAGATATGGACATAGCGAGAATACAGGCCTTCGCTCAGAAAATGGAGGATCAGAGGCAAAGAAGAAGAGTGCATGAATTTGAAAGAGGTCCATCAAAAAGAGCTAGATTAATGGGATAGTTTATGGCGTCCCAAAGAGACTCTAGGCCTCGGATGTTTGCTAGACCGCCTAGACCAACATTCTCCTATTCTACAGCAGGCACCCACTCTTAATTTTGAGGGTTTAGAGGCAGTTCATCTGGGTAGAGTAGTGGAATTCTCGGTTCACAGGCAGCAGGATATCCTCATTAGCAGTGTCAGCACTGCGAACGAATTCATTTAGGTACATGTCGGGTAGGGACGAATGCGTTCTTCTGGTGCGGTATGACAGGGCATCTGATGAGAGATTGTCCATACAGAAGTATGGGTGGTACAACACGACCTATGGGATCAGCTGTTGCATCATCATCCTCGGTTCCTTCTTTAGGCCGAGGTGTAAAGTCTGCAGGTCGGGGTAGAGGTGCCAGAGGAGCAACCAGTACTAGTGGAGTCCAAAACCGCACTTATGCCCTAGTGGATCAACAGAATTCGGAGGCATCTCCTGATGTAGTTATAGGTACACTGTCCATAGTTTCCCATACTGTATATGCATTGATTGATCCGGGATCTACTTTATCATATGTTACTCCATTGATTGCTGCTAAATTTGAAAGAACACCAAAATGTTTAGATAATTCCATTGAAGTATCTACACCTGTCGGTGATTATATTGTTGCAAAAAGAGTGTATCGTAATTGTGTGGTAACTGTGTGTGGCCATGACACATTGGCGGATCTTATTGAATTGGAAATGGTGGATTTTGATGTCATAATGGGTATGGATTGGT
Source organism: Capsicum rhomboideum (assembly GCA_031232105.1). Lineage (NCBI taxonomy): Eukaryota > Viridiplantae > Streptophyta > Magnoliopsida > Solanales > Solanaceae > Capsicum > Capsicum rhomboideum. The sequence continues at coordinate 134,432,904 of CP124709.1, read as the reverse complement.
TGGCTTCTTGTTATGCCACGGTAGATTGCCGGGCTAAGAAGGTACAGTTTCACTTTCCACAAGAAAATGTTCTTGAATGGAAAGGTGATGTGGGAGAACCAAGAGGGAAATTTATTTCCTATCTTAAAGCAAAGAAAATGATAGCCAAAGGGTATATATGTCATTTAGTGAGAGTGCATGATCTTGATGCGAAACCACCAATTCCCCAATCAGTTCCAGTAGTCAATGAGTATCTTGATGTATTTTCAGAAGATCTCACAAGGTTTACCCCCGGAGCGGGAAATAGAATTTGGTATTGATGTGATTTCAGGCACTCAGCCTATCTCTATTCCTCCGTATAAAATGGCTCTAGTAGAATTGCGAGAATTAAAGGAGCAATTAAAAGATTTACTAGACAAGGGATTTATACGGCCTAGTATGTCCCCGTGGGGTGCACCGATATTGTTTGTAGGAAAGAAAGATGGCACATTGAGAATGTGCATTGACTATCGACAATTGAATAAGGTAACGATCAAGAACAAATATCCCCTTCCCCGGATTGATGATTTGTTTGATCAGTTACAGGGTGCCAAATGCTTTTCAAAAATTGACTTGAGATCGGGTTATCATCAAGTCAGAGTTAGAGAAGAAGATGTACCCAAGACAGCTTTCCGAACATGGTATGACCACTATGAATTCTTAGTTATGTCATTTGGACTAACAAATGCACCAACTGTGTTTATGGATTTAATGAATAGGGTGTTTACGCCATTTCTATATGTGTTCGTGACGATATTTATAGATGACATCCTGGTTTATTCGAGATCACAAGATGACCATGCCAATCATTTACGAAAAGTGTAACAGATTCTCCGGGATCGTAAGTTGTATGCAAAGTTCTCCAAGTGTGAATTTTTGTTAAAATCCTTCGTATTCTTGGGTCACATTGTGCCAGATGAAGGAATTTGGGTTGATACTCAAAAGATTGAAGTGGTGAAAAATTGGCCAAGACCTACGACCCCTACAGAGATTCGTAGTTTTCTTAGGTTGGCAGGGTATTATCGAAGATTTGTGGAAGCGTTTTCTTCTATTGCTGCACCATTAACGAAGCTAACACACAAGGCAATTAAGTTTCAGTGGAACGACGCATGTGAGAAAAGTTTCCAAGAGCTGAAAGATAAATTAACTTCCACACCAGTTTTAGTACTTCCCGAAGGCATAGAAGATTATGCAGTGTATTGTGATGCTTTCGGGGTTGGCCTCGGATGTGTATTGATGCAGCATGGTAAGGTGATAACATATGCCTCACGACAGTTGTGGCCACATGAGAGGAACTATCCCACACATGATCTTGAGTTAGCAGCGGTGGTATTTGCTTTAAAGATATGGCGTCATTATTTGTATGAGGTTCATGTTGATATCTATACTGATCACAAAAGTTTGCAATATATCTTTAAGCAAAAGGAACTCAATTTGAGGCAACGAAGGTGGCTAGAGCTCTTAAAAGACTATGATATTGATATCTTATACCATCCAGGGAAAGCAAATGTGGTGGCTGATGCACTGAGTCGCAAAGCAATAGGAAGCACCAATGATCAGTTGAGGGAAAAACAAGATATAGTCAAGGATCTACATCAACTAGCCAGCTTGGGGGTTCGTCTTCTTGAATCTCCAGATGAAGAGGTTATTGTGCAACATGCAGCAGAATCTTCCTTAATAGCTGAGGTAGAGAAGAAACAGTATGCAGATCCTATTCTATTGCAGCTGAGAGAGAATGTACAGCAAGAGTTGACTAAGGCATTTGACCTTACGCAAGAAGGAGTACTTCAATGCCAAGGGAGATTATGTGTACCGGATGTAGATGAGCTGAGGAAGCGGATTATGACAGAGGCACACCATTCACGGTATTCTATTCATCCGGGATCCACCAAAATGTATCATGATTTGAAAGAAATGTATTGGTGGGGAAACATGAAGAAGAACATTGCAGAATTTGTAGCTCAATGTCCAAACTGCCAACAAGTCAAAGTGGAGCATCAGAAACCAGGAAGGTACATGCAATGTATCAATCTTCCAGTTTGGAAATGGGATATGATTAATATGGATTTCATCATAGGTTTTCCTCGTACACTGCAAAAATTTGATTCTATATAAGTCATAGTTGACAGGCTTACCAAATCAGTGCATTTCCTACCAGTCAGGACCACTTATACAGCTGAGGATTATGCAAAGTTGTATGTTAAAGAGATAGTGAGGTTACATGGAATTCCAGTCTCCATTATATTAGACAGAGGAGCCCAATTTACTGCGAATTTCTGGAAATCTTTTCAGAAGAGCTTGGGTACACAAGTGAATTTGAGTACGGCTTTCCATCCTCAGACAGATGGACAAGTAGAACGTACTATCCAAACACTTGAAGATATGCTACGAGCATGCACGTTAGATTTTCAAGGCAGTTGGGATGACCATTTGCCTCTTATTGAATTTGCCTACAACAATAGCTATCTTTCAAGTATCAAAATGGCACCTTATGAAGCTTTATACGGAAAGAAATGTCGATCACCGATTGGATGGTTTGAAGAAGGTGAAACTGCTTTACTTGGGTCAGATCTTGTTCACCAAGCCATGGAGAAAGTTAAAGTGATTCAACAGCGGCTACAAACAGCCCAAAGTAGACACAAGTCATATGCTGATATTAGAAGAAGAGGGCTTGAAGCCATAGGTGATTGGGTATTTTTGAAGGTGTCACCAATGAAGGGTGTAATGAGATTCAGAAGGAAAGGGAAGTTGAGTCCCTGTTATATAGGCCCATATGAAATTATTAAAAGATTTGGGCAAGTTACGTATGAATTGGCACTACTCCAAGAACTCTCCACAGTTCATTCGGTATTTTATGTTTCGATGCTTCGAAAGTGCATAGGAGATCCATCTCGTTTCACTCCCATTGAAGATGTACAAGTTACGGAGGATCTCACCTATGAAGAGATACCTATTTCCATTCTGGATAGACAAGTGAAGAGGTTAAGAAATAAAGATGTAGCGTCCGTAAAAGTCTTTTGGAAGAATCAACAAGTGGAGGAGATTACATGGGAAGCTGAAGAAATGATGAAGTCCAAATACCCTCATCTATTTCAAATGGAATAAAAAGTTCACAGTATGGAAGTGGAGCAATAACAAGTAAGTATCTATGGGCATTAAGTGTAGGTGTATATACATGCTAATATAGAGATGCATTTGTTATAATTGAAGAGACTTTGTTAACATTTGAGGACGAATGTTCCTAAGGGGGGAAGAATGTAATACCCCATACATTTTATACCCTATTTGACACCTTTGAGTCATGTTTACCTTAGTGTTGAGATCTATAAGTACGCATTTTGTATTGCTTTGATGGGGTATTGGATGGTATGCAAGTGTTAGAAGGAGTAGCCAAAAATTCAGCCAAGTATCAAAACTTGCGCCACTCCTTGTTTCAGGGGGTGTGGTGCAAGCCCATGATTCATAGGGGAGTCCATTCTTGCACCACTGCTTGCTTTGTAGCAAGTGGCGCAAGGCACAAAAAGTGTGCCCTTCCGTGTCCGTTTTGCAACGCAATGCAACGTCGATTCTTCCTTAGTTTATTTTGGTTCCTTGGAGTTCTTTTAGCATTGTTAAAGATTCAAATACCTCAATACACTCCTACATACTCCTACACAATCAAATCATGAAACACAAGTATTTATCAAATTGAGTTCAAGTAGGCCATGGGTGGCTAGAATTTCTATTTTTGCGATTGAGGCTACAAATATGCATCTCGTAAGTGAACATTGTCGAGACATTATGGAATTATTTACACATGATATATATGATGAATTACACATTAAATAGGTGGGCTAATCTAACATGTATAATTGGGCCCAAATTAAGGCCCAAAATAGGACAAAAGACATGGCCCAAAAGGGCAAAATGACCCATTCTTCCATATTGACTATATAGACAAGGCATTTAATGCCAAGGAATGGATAAGGATGAATTGAGAGTGTATTTAAAGGCAAAAATCAGATTTTATTCACACAACACTCTCATGCCTTTCTAGATATTTCCAAACAATATTTCTCTCAACACAAACCCTAAGGCAACTATTTTCTTTGGTAAAGATCATCACCTTGCAAGCCTTGGTAAGTGTCTACTCTCATGGATTAATATATTATATGCTTAATATGGTTTGTATATCTTGATGGTTATGTTGGCAAGGTGTTGAATAGTGCACTTGTGCTTTTTACTAAAAGTTGTGTCATCCTTGTAATTTAAATTTGAAAGAAGACTTGAGGTCTTGATGAAAGTGAATAGTATGGATGAAATACCAACCTATATGGTGTGGTTATGTTCCTTAACTTGTTATTTTTCTATAAGTGTAAATTGTGGAATTGTTGTTGATATGTTGTTATGAGGTGGTTTGATGGATTAATTGTGATGCGGTGTTAATGAGAAGGTGTAAAGGAGAAACTTGTTGCGAAATGCTATTGGTAAATGATGTTGTGGTCAATCTATGTCATGTTGGGATATTGTTGGTATGACAATGCCATGAATGGTATTATAAAGGGGGAAATGACAATTTAAGACAAGCATGTAACTCATTGTCATTTTATGAACTTGTAAGGTAGTTGGTTGTTAACTTAAGCGCCGTTATGTACTTGTGTTGTAGAGTGAAACGTAAGGAAGGAGCTGGACTATTGTATTCACGTATAGACGGTGTATTCATAGTGAGACGATAAGGTATGTAAGGTTACTCTTGTCGTATCCTTCTGCAGCACATATTGCTCACATTGATATAGTACTTGTTTCACTCCGAAATGTTTAAGGCATTTCATTTCAGGTTGTCATGTATTGTTATTCACATGTTCCTTATTGGTAGAGAAATGGTTATTCACATGTTTCATATTCGTTGGTCAATGTTTCAAAGTTCCAATAATGTTATGATAATCAACGTATCTCAATCTATCAAAAGTAAAGAAAAGAAGTAATGCATATGTGGTTGAGTACGGGTGGCAGCTTTAGGGGCATAAGCCTAGCTCAAGCCGATCCCAAGATTATTGGATCAGGGGGAAATCCTGGGGGCATAAGCCTAGCTCGAATCGAACCTGACAGAGGACAGCTCTAGGGGTAATAACCTAGCTCGAGCCGAACCTGATATATTGATTTATGGGTGGCAACTCTAGAGGTAAAAACCTAGATCGAGCCGAACCCGATATATTGATTCATTGGTTGGCAGCTCTAGAGGCATAAGCCTAGCTCGAGCTGATCCCAACATAACGTTATTTTATGTAAACCCACTGATCATTCGGGGCCCGGGTATCACAGATCACAGGTAAATATGAATGAACATAGAAGCAAAGAAAGTATTGAAAGTAAAGTACATGATTCCAAACACAGATTGATGGTTTATCCATATTTACTATTCTATTACATTTGTCTCCAATGATGTTCATATGTATGTTACAATTGCTTAAGGCCTTACATACTCAGTACATTCTTCGTACTGACCCCCCTTGGGGGGATTTACCTTACTTGCTGCAGGCGTAGGTGCTAGTAGACCTCCACAGTAGGTTGCAGGATATTTATAGCTTTTGGTGAGATCCAATTGTTCGGGGTTTTTTCGAGTCTCATAAGTACATTTGTTTTGGTATTGTAAGGTTGTATAAAGCGGGGACTTATCCCGACTTCAGGATGGTTATGTATATGCATTTGTTAGAGGCTTTGTAGATGGATGTGGTGTGATGAATGAAAGAATGTATGTCCATTTTGACTTGGTGGCCCTAACGGCCAAGTTTCTTATATGTACATATCACATGTTTCCATGACTTCCGCTATTGAGATCTTATATTTCTATGTGATGGTGTTGCTGATTGAGTGACATGCATATGAAAAGACATGAGCAAAGATTGGTTCTCTCGGGCCATATCGGCTTCAGGTGCCAGTCCACCTCGTTGGGATTCGGGGCGTGTCATATGTAATATAATAATAATTAAAAATTTTGTAAAGCTTTACAATATAAGTCTGTCATAAAAGAGGTACGAAATAAAAAAAATTTAAAATACAAAATAAAGAAATCATTTGAAATTCTTTAGTTCTGAACTATGTGGTTACACCGATATTAAGTAACCCACGGGCAATATGGGTCTAGTACTCCCCAACTGGCGGGGCCTCAGTCCACCATGTTAGCCGTGTTGTAGAGTGAAACGTAAGGAAAGAGATGGACTATTGTATTCACGTATAGACGGTGTATTCATAGTGAGACGATAAGGTATGTAAGGTTACTCTTGTCGTATCCTTCTGCAGCACATATTGCTCACATTGACATAGTACTTGTTTCACTCCGGAATGTTTAAGGCATTTCATTTCAGGTTGTCATGTATTGTTATTCACATGTTCCTTATTGGTAGAGAAATGGTTATTCACATTTTTCATATTCGTTGGTCAATGTTTCAAAGTTCCAATAATGTTATGATAATCAACGTATCTCAATCTCTCAAAAGTAAAGAAAAGAAGTAATGCATATGTGGTTGAGTACGGGTGGCAGCTTTAGGGGCATAAGCCTAGCTCAAGCCGATCCCAAGATTATTGGATCAGGGGGAAATCCTGGGGGCATAAGCCTAGCTCGGATCGAACCTGACAGAGGGCAGCTCTAGGGGTAATAACCTAGCTCGAGCCAAACCTGATATATTGATTTATGGGTGGCAACTCTAGAGGTAAAAACCTAGCTCGAGCCGAACCCGATATATTGATTCATAGGTTGGCCGTTCTAGAGGCATAATCCTAGCTCGAGCTGATCCCAACATAACGTTATGTTATGTAAACCCACTGATCAGTCGGGGTCCGGGTATCACAGATCACAGGTAAATATGAATGAACATAAAAGCAAAGAAACAAAGAAAGTAAAGTACATGATTCCAAACACAGATTGATGGTTTATCCATATTTACTATTCTATTACATTTGTCTCCAATGATGTTCATATGTATGTTACAATTGCTTAAGGCCTTACATACTCAGTACATTCTTCGTACTGACCCCCCTTTGGGGGATTTACCTTACTTGCTGCAGGCGCAGGTGCTAGTAGACCTCCACAGTAGGTTGCAGGATATTTACAGCTTTTGGTGAGATCCAATTGTTCGGGGTTTTTTCGAGTCTCATAAGTACATTTGTTTTGGTATTGTAAGGTTGTATAATGCGGGGACTTGTCCCGACTTCAGGATGGTTATGTATATGCATTTGGTAGAGGCTTTGTAGACGGATGTGGTGTGATGAATGAAAGAATGTATGTCCATTTTGACTTGGTGGCCCTAACGGCCAAGTTTCTTATATGTACATATCACATGTTTCCATGACTTCCACTATTGAGATCTTATATTTCTATGTGATGGTGCTGCTGATTGAGTGACATGCATATTAAAAGACATGAGCAAAGATTGGTTCTCTCGGGCCATATCGGCTTCGGGTGCCAGTCCACCTCGTTGGGATTCGGGGCGTGACATATGTAATATAATAATAATTAAAAAATTTGAAAAGCTTCACAATATAAGTCTGTCATAAAAGAGGTACGAAATAAAGAAAATTTAAAATACAAAATAAAGCAATCATTTGAAATTCTTTAGTTCTGAACTATGTGGTTACACCGATATTAAGTAACCCACGGGCAATATGGGTCTAGTACTCCCCAACTGGTGAGGCCTCAGTCCATGTTAGCCGTATAGAAGGAGATAACATAGCTGGCCAATCATAACATAATCATAGTTGCATACAACTGATCAGGGCAAGTATACAGTGGTCATCCATTTTTTAGGACAAGACCTCCCCACGTCTGTAAATGCTGTTTCAAGCGTTGGTTGCAAGGACTACACTTTCTCGGTGAACCTACACAATTCTCATTAAGCCCAATTAAAACATTTTCATTACATTTAATCATGGAGTCTTTCATTAAGGCATTCACATTTTGGCATCGTAAACTTGCAAGTCACTTATATCATGCCAAATAATTTTCATTAACATCTTTTGACTCCAAAACCCCGCCTTTAAAAATCATAAACATAATCATAATTGAAATTCCCATAACAATTCCAAACCCTTTGAATAACACCATACCTTCAATGATATAAAGAACGGGGAAAACACATATATTCCTTATGAAATTTCAAAACTTTCTAGAGACTAGAAATCATGGCTCAACATGTATCAAGTTAACATTCAAACTTCAAGACATAATAGTTCATTATTTTCAAATAGCCAATTCAATCTCAAAACTATTCATAAAGAAAAGGAGAAAATCCATATCAAGCTTTAAATAACAAAATCCCCAACCCTAGTTTCAAATCACCATCATAATGTACATAATAAATAATATTCACAAACTTAGAATAGTAATTGAATTAGGGAGCGTTCAAACATGCCTTTTGATGTAAAGAATTTGGGAAGGCTGGAATTTGAGCCTTGAATCTTGAACCCTAGATGTTCTTGCTTCTTTGAATGTTTTGGGGGAGGAGAAAAGGGTTTATAATCATATTCCTCTTCAAAAATAAGTGTAACTAATCGCTCAAAGGTGGTTTAAGTGTGAAAGGGTCAGATCTCATAAGGGAAAAATGACAAAAATGCCCTTAGGATGACCCTAAAAAAATTCCCAGAATCAGGTGCACGACTTGATCTACGGGTCGTGGAACCAGTTCACGGTCCGTGGATCCAAGTCGTGGAAATCAGATGAATTTTGTCACCTTGCAGGATCTGATCCATGACTTGATCTACGGTTCATGGAATCAGTCCACGGTCCATGGAAATCAAAAAAGTTTCCACTGATCGTGGAAACTTTTCCACGGGTCGTGGAACCAGTCCACGGTTCATAGATTCTATCCATGGAAACCTGAAACCCAGATTTTTTTTCTAGCCTAAATTCATATAAATTTTTGGGTACTTGAAAGTTCTAAAATTTTGGGGTGTTACAATATCCCCCCTTGGGATCATTCATCCCCAAATGATGATTAGGGAAATATTTAGCTTGAATAAAGAGATTTTATGAAACTTGAAGAACATGAACTTATAAGATAAAAGATGAGTATAGCGTTAGTACCTCAAACAACGTCACCCGACGTCGGAAAAAAAAAGGGATATCTAGTCCTCATGTCTTCCTCAGCTTCCCAAGTAGCCTCCTCGACCATTTGATTCCTCCAGAAGACCTTAACTGAAGCTATTTCCTTGGTTCTCAACTTTTGGATTTGCCTATCCAAAATCTCTATAGGAACTTCCTCATAAGACAAAGAGTCGTCCACATTAATGTTCTCTACAGGAACCACAAGAGAATGGTCACCTACACACTTCTTAAGCATAGACACGTGAAACATGGGATGAACCGATACCAAACTCGCGGGTAAGTCCAACTCATAAGCTACATTACCAAACTTCCTCAAAATCTGATACGGGCCAATGTAGCGAGGACTGAGCTTACCTTTATTTCCAAACCTCATTACTCCCTTCATAGGAGAAGCTTTCAAGAATACCTAACCACTAATCTCAAACTCCAACTCTCTTTGCCTCACATCCGCATATGACTTTTGGTGTCTTTGAGTAGTCTTAAGCCTTTCACGAATAACCTTAAGTTTCTCCATCCCTTGGTGAACAAGATCCGACCCGAATAATTAGGTTTCACCCACTTCATACCATCCAATCGCTGACCTACACCTCCTACCATAAAGAGCCTTGAAAGGATCCATTTGGATGCTAGAGCGATAACTATCATTATAAGCAAGCTCAATAAGAGGCAAGTGATCCACCCAACTACCTTTAAAGTCAATAACACAGGCCCTTAGCATATCTTCTAAGGTTTGAATAATATGCTCCTCTTGCCCATCCGTTTGAGGATGGAAAGTTGTACTAAGGTTCACCTGCATAGCCAAACCTTTCTAAAAGGATTTCCAAAATTGAGAAGAAAACTGAATACCTCTGTCGGATATGATGGACACCGGAGCTCTATGAAGCTGAACTATCTCCTGAATGTACAACTTGGCATAATCCTCTCCCGAATAGTTTGTTCGTACAAGCAGAAAGTGAGTGGACTTGGTCATCCTATCCATAATGACCCAGATGGAATCGTATTGGTTCCGAGAACGTGGAAGGCCGATGATGAAATCCATAGTTATCATCTCCCATTTCCACATGGGAATTGCTATCTCCTGAGATGTACCACCTGGCCTTAAGTGCTCAACCTTAACTTGTTGGCAATTCAAACACTTCGCAACAAAGTTTGCAACATCTCTTTTCATATTATTCCACCAGTATATCTCTTTCAAGTCATGATACATCTTAGTAGAACCGGGATGAACAGTATGCCCAGAGACATGGGCTTCAGTCAAGCTCCTCTCTCGTAGCCCATCGACGTCAAGAACACACAGTCTTTCTTGATACCATAAAATACTGTCTCCCCCAATCTCGAAAGCTAAAACCTTTTGCTGCCCAACATCTTTCTGGATTTACATAAGAATGGGATCATTAACCTGTTTCTCCTTAACTTCAGCACCTAATGAAGACTTAGCCACTTTGTGAACAATCACTCCCCCATCTTTGGAATCCAACAGTCAGACTCCCAAATTAGCAAGCCTGTGAATTTCCTTCACTAATCCCCTCTTTTTTTCCTAAACATGCGAAAGGCTCCCCATGGATAACCTGCTAAGAGCATCAGCAATTACCTGGATGATAGTGCAAACTTATATCATAATCCTTTAGTAACTCCAGCCACCTCTTCTGCCTAAGATTCAACTCCTTCTGCGTGAAAATATACTGCAAACTCTTGTGATCTGAATAAATATCCACATGCACTCCATATAAATAATGACGCCAAATCTTAAGTGCAAAAAACACAGCCGCCAACTCAAGATCATGAGTAGGATAATTCTTCTCATGCACTTTAAGTTGCCAAGAAGCATAAGCCACAACCTTCCCATGCTGCTTGAATACACAACCAAGTCCTACCCGGGACGCATCACAATACACCACAAATCCTTCAGTACCATTAGGAAGTGTCAAAACAGGGGTTGAGGTTAAACTACCCTTCAACTTCTAAAAACTATTCTCACAAGCATCAGACCACAAAAACTACACCTTTTTCTGAGTCAACTTCGTTAGTGGAGCAGCTATAGAGGAAAAAATCTCCACGAACCTTCTATAATACCCTGCTAGACCCAAGAAACTCCTAATATTGGTCGGAGTTGTTGATCTAGGCCAATTCTTAACCGTCTCCATCTTTTGGGGATCAATGTTAATTCCTTCACTAGAAACAACATGACCAAGGAACGTCATGGTATTAAAGCCAGAATTCACACTTAGAGAATTTGGCATACAACTCTTGGTCCTTAAGGGTCTGAAGTATAATTCGGATGTGATTGGCTTGCTCCGCCTCACTCCGGGAGTACACCAGAATATCATCAATGAAGACTATGACAAAAAAGTCTAAAAAGTGCCTAAACACCCTGTTCATAAGATCCATACAAGCTGCTGGTGCATTAGTTAGACCAAAAGACATAACTAGAAATTCATAATGGCCATACCGGGTTCGGAAAGCAGTCTTAGGAATATCTGCTTCCTAACTTTCAGCTGATGATACCTCGAATTGAGATCTATTTTGGAGAAACACTTAGCACCCTGAAGCTGGTAAAAAAGATCATCAATTCTAGGAAGAGGGTATTTATTTTTCACAGTGACCTTATTCAACTGACGATAATCTATGTACATACGAAGGGAACCATCTTTCTTTCGCACGAAGAGTACTGGAGCACCCTAAGGAGAGACACTAGGATGAACAAAACCCTTATCAAGAAGGACCTTCAACTGATCTTTTAACCGAAGCCATTCTACAAGGAGGAATGGAAATAGGTCGAGTGTCAAGCAAAAGATCAATACCAAACTCTATTTTCTTATCGGGAGGAATACCGGGAAGATCATTGGGAAAAACTTTGGGAAACACATTGACTACCGAAACTGACTGCAGTGAGTGACTTTCAACGCTAGAATATTTGACCCGAACTAGGTGGTACAAACAACCCTTCGATATCAATTTCCGGGCTCTAAGATATGAAATAAACTTTCCCTTTGGTGATAAGGAATCACCCTCCCACTCTATAGCTGGCTCATTAGGAAAACAAAAAGTGACTCTATGGGTTCTACAATCCAAGGTAGCATAATAAGAGTGGAGCCAATCCATTCCTAATATTAGATCAAAATCCACCATGTCAAGTTCTACCAAATCCACTATAGTGTCTGATGAAAGATAGACACAACACAATTTTTATAGACCCATCTAGAAATAATAAACTTACTAATAGGAGTAGGGGATAAGAAGGGTTCAAAAATATTCTCGGGACCAAAATCAAAACTCATAGCCATATAAGGGGTCACATAAGATAGAGTGGAGCCAGAATCAAGTAACTCATAAAAATCATGGGAGAAAATCTGTAACATACCCATGAAAATATCTGGTGAGGCCTCTGAATCCTGATGAGTAGATAGGGCATATAAATGGTTACAGCCTCTGCCGGTTCCCGAGGTAGTACCCTTAGCTGCTGGGGCTGAAGAAGTAGTAACTTAGGATTTATTGCCCCCAAAAGTTCCCTTTGCCAAAGGGCATTCCTACTGAAAATAAATAGCCTGACCACAACCATAACACACTCCCTTACCCAAATGATAAGGTCCATGGTGGAACTTTCCACAAGTGCGACAAGGATGATAAGAATGAGCTGACTGAGTCACACTGGCCTGATACTGAGTTCCCTGCACCTTGGAACCATTGATAGGCTGAAATTATTGGTCGCCCAAAGGCTTAGGGGTAGGTGCACTAGTTGAAGACTGAACATTACTAATGTGTTGTGGTTTTATGGCACGTTCGATGCTTAAAACAAAGAAAATATGCTATAACTTGGGTATGTTTAGTTGGTATAATGTGTTTTCTATTCTATATTACAGGAAAATAGGTTTTTGGAGGCAAAATGATCAACAAGGAAGAATCATGCTAAAAAATAGAGTATCAGAAGATGAAAGAACCAGGTCATGTACCAGAGGAGTGACCCACGACAGGACCCACATCACGTGAGTCAACCTACGTGGCGTGAGTCTGTGTCATAGGTCGACTCCTGCAGATGGTTGATGCAGCCTAATTTCCATGATAGGACCCATGTGACGTGACTTGGTTCCACGACACCAAGTCATGATACCGTGGAAGATTACCGACTCTGTTTTCCTATTTTGTTTAGGATAGGATTCACCTTGTATTTATAAATACCCCTTTACTGTCCTATTTTCAGGAGTTGGTCATTACATTGTTTTGATTTATATTTTTATTATTTTGAGTTCATAAACACATTGTTGGATTTTATAATCTTGGAACATCGTTTCTAGGGTTTTTATTCATATTGAGATTTTAGAGTTTCTTCTTTATTATGAGTTTACAATTATGTTTTCATCCTTGAATTCTTCTTGTGTTCTTCCAATCATGAGTAGATAAACTCATTAACTAGGGTTGTATGAACCATGAGGAATTAACAAAACCGGTTAAGTGCAAAGCAATTCTGAACTGTTGGGAATGCATGTATTGTTATTACCTTCATTATAATTGATCCTCTAATGGTTGCAAAAGTTAGAAACTCGCCTGTATTCTTGACTTGCTCGAGAGAGAGGTAGAGATTGGGAAAAGAGAATAACAACAGAGATTTGAAGATATCAACCTTTATCTAATAACTTGAGCCTTAACAGGGATAGTTATCTGAGATCCAGGACAAGGGTTAGTAGTGCGACACTTAGAGACCGAGAGAAGAAGAGTGAAATTCGTCTAACCAAGGTCAAGAGATGTTACATGAACATATCTTGTTAGATTTTGCATGCAACGCAGCGGGACAATTTTGCCAGTACAAGTTATCGGTGGAGTGAAGAAACCATTGGGGATCACAGTCCTAGTATATTTCTCATATTATAACAAATCCAATAACCGACAATCATAACTATTACTACTTGCTTACTAAAATCCCCCATTCTTACTCATTTGCCAATTACTCATACTAGCAATCGACAGACTTTCGTCTTATTCCCTATGGGATCGACCCCAATCTAGTTGGGTTCTATATTTGATGCAGTGACCGCATTATACTTTTTTTGGGCGTATATTTTAGGCGACATCTAATTTTGGCGCCGCTGCCGGGGAATACGGTTACGGAGTTGTTTAGTTTGCTTGATTGGAATTGATTTGTTTTATTATTCTATATTTTTCTGGAGGGCACACGTCAGTGTATGCCCAACACTAGGAGTCAAGGCGATCCCCTGGTTCCACTTGATACTGAGATAGAACGAACACTGAGAGCAAATAGAAGAATGGTGAATACCGATGGAGCTCAGGATCTCGCAGCCGCGAGAGATATTCATAATCAGCCAGTTGGTCATGAAACAGCAAATCAAACTATTGCTCGATTGACACGGGTATAGCAAGCCAGGCAAGTTGCTCTTAGGCAAGCAGATAGAGATAATCGAGTAATGCAAGAGGCAGCACAGCGTCTGGCTGATGCTAAAGAAAGGAAAAGAAGACTGAGGGTACAACAACCGCCTCAAAGGCCATATGTGTCCGTTTATGATAATCCCGAAGAAGAAGATGTAGCTTATTTCAAGTCGGTTGAGACTGGTGCCATTATTCCATCAGAGTTACCTCAGGGCACTAAGTTTGACATTACAAGTTCCACGATTCACCTGCTAAACTTAAAGGGTGTGTTCGTTGATCTTCCTACAGATGATCCGAACATGCACGTGATGAATTTTGTGGGGGTCTGCACTTCATATAATTTGCCTGGAGTAGACCAAGAGGCTATTCGACTGAGATTTTTTCCATTCTCTCTAATAGGAGAAATGACTTTGTGGTTGGCAGAGTTACCACGAGGTTCCATCACTACTTGGAAAGAGTTAAGAAATTAATTTCTGGAAAGATTTTTTCCACCCTCCAGAATGCTACAGTTGAAAGATGAGATTTACAACTTCAGACAAGTACATTCTGAAGCACTTTACGAGACATGGTTAAGGTTCAAGAAGAAGCTGCAGAATGTGCCAAATCATAGGATAAGTGGTAGGAGTTTACTTGAGATGTTCTACAGGGCTTTAAACGCCAATACCAAGGCTGTAGCAGATAATATCACTGGCGGAGCATTTATGAGTCTGAGGTGGCAACAAGCTTCAGAGATATTAGATCGTATCACTAAGAGCAATAGAGGATGGCATACTCGGGAGGCAGATACGCCTACTGGCACGTATGCTATTAGAGCCTCGGTAGTATAATGGGCTTTGGATGAATCTGTAACTCAAGAGGTCTCACAGTTAAGGACAAAAATTAGCTTGTTAGCCAAAAAGATTTAGGGTAGAGATGTTGAGAAAGTGCATGCCAGAAACACCTAGGCATGATGATTGTGAATCTGATGAGGAGGCAAGTACCTGGATCGAGAAGTGGTGGGTTTTCGTGTAACACCCCGTACCTTTTCGACCTATGTGATGATGTTGAACAATGGTTAATTAAGTTTCGAGACGCTATGAGTATGTATTTTGTAAGGTTGGTGATGAAAAAAAATTTACTTCGAGCCTCGTACATGTGATTAGATTTTAGTCGGAGATGTCTTGTGTAATACCCCATACATTTCCAACCTCATTTGGTACCTTGGAGTCATGTTTACTTGATGATTAAGGTCACTACGTAAGTATTTTGTAGTGTTTTGATAGGGTATTGGATGATATGCAAGTGTTAGAAAAAAATGGCTGAAAAATCCAGCAGGCCACTGATTCAGAGAACCTTCAATTCCTGCGCCACTGCTGCAAAGCAAGGCAGTGGCGCAAGGCACAACATAATTGGCCTTTCCGAGCTTGTTTTGCGACGAAATGCAACGACGATTCTTCCATGGTTTATTTTGATTCCTTGGAGTTCCTTTAGCGTTGTTAAGGCTTCAAATACCTCGATACACTACTACATACTCCTACATGATCAAACCATGGAATACAAGAATTTACCAAAATGTTCAAAGAAGCCATAGGTGACTAGAATTTCTATTTTTGCGATTGAGGCTACGAATGAAAATCTCATAAGTTAATATTATCGTGGCATTATGGAATTAATTAAACATGAGATATATGATGTATTATACATGAGAATTGGTGGGCTAAGTTGAGACATGTTATTGGGCCCAATTTGAGGCCCAATATGGAATAAAAGACAAGGCCCAAAGAGGAAATGACCCAATCTTCCAATGTTGACCAAGTAAACATTGTATTAAATACCAAATGTGGCTAAGGATGCCTTGAGTACTATATAAAGGCTCCAACATCATATTTTATTTTATTCACACAAAACTCTCATATCTTTTTGGACATTTTTCACAAACATTTCTCATTTCCAAACCCTAAAGCAAAATAATTTCCTTGAGACTTCTTGGACAAGATCAACATATTCCAAGCCTTGGTAAGTATTTATTTTCATGGATTAATATCTTATATGCATAAAAGAATATGTATATCATGTTGGTTGTGCTTGGAAAAGTTGGTCATGGAACTTGGTGAGTTTGTATGAGATTTGTGGTATATGGAATTCAAGTGTGAATTAGGCCTTGTGCCTTTGATGAAAAAGCATGGTATGGACAAAATATGAACATGTATGGTGTTATTTTTGGTATAAAACTTGTTCTTTTCTAAAAGTGGGAATTTTGGGATTTTGGCCGATATGTGTTATGAGTTGAATTAAGGTGCTTTGATGGATTATTTGTGATGTGTTATGGATAAGAAAGTGTAAAGGAGAAGTATTGTGGTGAAATGTATTAATTTTCATGTATTGGTCAATGTTGGGAATATTATGGAATTTTTGGAATAATAGTATGATCAATGGTTTTGTCAAAGGGAAATGACATGTTGAAAGCCAAACATGTAATTCATTGACATGGTATGCATTTGTAAAGTAATTGGTGGTTAATGTGAATTTCGTTATGTATTTGTAGACACATAAAGAAGGAGTGGGATTATTGTCTACGCATCTAAGGTTGTAGATTCGTATTGCGAATCCAAGGTATGCAAGGTTATTTTGTCCGTATCTTTCTACGGCCAATAGTGTTCACAATTGACATTTCTTTAGTTCTATTCCGAAATGTACCAAGGTATCCCATATGCACTTATTTATGGTCATTGTCGTATATTTCCTACTCATTGATCAATTGTGAATCTCATTTCTCATATTCATGATTAATGTTCCGAAAGTTCAAAGAAGGCTATGTTCCAATATTCCAATAGTGCCTATACTTGTGTCTCTTGTTCATGGCTTCTTGTCCAATGGTTCCAATAGTATCATGGTGCTAGTGATGTTATATTTCTCATTGATATTTGTTCACATGTCCTTCACTTATTGGTCAATGATTCAAAGTTTCCAACAATGTTGTGTTCCAAAGTTCCAAAGTGATGTTATGATTATCAAAGTATCAATCTCAAAGTAATGATCAAAGTAATGCAAATGTGGTCAATGATCAAGTACGGGTGGCAAGTCTAGGGGCGTAAGCCTAGCTCGACTCGATCCCGAGATATGGATTTATGGGTGGCAAGTCTAGGGGCGTAAGCCTAGCTCGACTCGATCCCAAGGGTGGCAAGTCTAGGGGCATAAGCCTAGCTCGACTCGATCCCTATATGATGATATGAAAGACCCACTGATCAGTCGGGGCCCGGGTACATTGTGTTATGTAATGACATGTGAGCATTGAGATAAAGAAAGTAATGAAAATAATGAAAGCAATCCACATGGTTTCCAAAGAATAACATGGTGACTTATTCACATTGAGTATTCATATGTTTTGAGTTCATTGACATATTCATTGAAATATTCATGTGTTGTATAGTTTCATCTGAGCCTTGCATACTCAGTACTTATTTCGTACTGACCCCTCTCGGGGAATTTACCTTACTTGCTGCAGGCGCAGGTCCCAGTAGGCCTCCTCAGTAGATTGCCAGTGTTAGCGGCTCTTTGGTGAGCTCCAGCTCATTCGGGGCTTCTCCGAGTCAGAGTGTATATATGTTTTGGTATTGTATATATTGTGTAATGCGGGTACTTGTCCCGACTTATGGTTCATTTTGGTCAATGCTCTTGTTAGAGGCTTTTGTAGACGGATGTGGGTGTATGAATGTAGAAGGGATATGTCGTCCTTGACTTGGTGGCCTCAACGGCCAAGTTTCGCATATATGTACATATATCATGTTCCATGACTTCCATTGTTGGTCTTGATAGTTGATATGTGTTTATGGGTTTCTTATGGCATGCATATGATTGAGTAAGTAAAGATTGGTTCTCTCGGGCCATGTCGGCTACGGGTGCCAATCACGCCTCGTTGGGATTCGGGGTGTGACATTTCGAGCGAAGGGCCAGGGGTATAATCAAGACTCTTGGAACTTAAGGCAAGGGAATCAAGATCGAAACTACTATGGAGACGATTACAACAAGTCGGGATATAGAGATAGAGAATGAGATCGTGACGGTGATTGGAGGCGAAAGGATGATTTCAAAGAAAAGAGTGGCGCATATGTTCCACCAGAAAACCGCGATGATGACTATGGAAATTCAAGAATGGAAGCCCTTCTTAATAAACTTGTTAAAGGGTCAGAGAGTCAAGAAGATTGCTTGAAGGAAATTAGGTCAGACATTTCGAGAATAAGTCAAAAAGTAGAATCCCATTCGACTGCCATTAAACATTTGGAGCAACAGTTCAAAAAGATATCGGTGGCATTGAACCAACGTCATCCAGGTACCCTTCCGAGCAACACCATCCAGAATCTAAAGAATGATAGTCATTGTTTGGCTATTACTACCGGGAAATGCACGACTGATCCATCTATATCTGTGGATAGTGGTAAGACAAATAAGCCAATGATAGTTGATGTAGAAACTGAGATAGAGCCATATAATTTAAAGGTTGATCAGTTCCATAGCCTGATGATACTAGCAAAAAGGCAAAATCTGAAAAGAGGCAGGAAAAGGAGGTTCCACAAATGTTGAAAACTATCCCATGACCTCCTCCTCCCTTTCCTAAAGGTTGAAAAAGAAGGTTGAGGAAGGAAAATATCAGAAGTTTATTACAATATTGAAAGAGCTATCTATAAATATCCCTCTTATTGAGGCATTAGAGCAAATGCCAGGTTACACGAAGTTCATGAAAGACTTAGTGACGAAGAAGAGAACTGTCAGTTTTGAGTTGGTAGATAACTTGCATCATTGTAATACAGTTGCTTCACGTTCCCTAGTTGAAAAGAAGGAAGATCCAGGAGCTTTCACAATTCCTTGTACTATTGGGTCTTACAACTTTGCAAAAGCACTGTGTGATTTGGGTGCTAGCATTAACTTAATGTCGCTGGCCATTTTCAAGTAGTTGGGGTTGGGATCACCAAAACCAACTTCTATGAAACTTCTTATGGCGGATAGTACTGTGAAAAAGCCGGTGGGCATTTTATATGATGTTTTGGTAAAAGTTGCATCTTTCATCTTTCTGGCTGACTTTGTGATTCTAGATTGTGAAGTTGATTTTGAGGTTCCCATCATCTTGGGAAGACCATTCTTTGCCACTGGTCGTGCATTGGTCGACATGAAAACTGGGCAGATAAAATTTAGGTTAAATGATGAACATGTCACTTTTAATATTTATCGTTCCATGAAGCAACTGAAAGATATGCGGGTGATTTTGGTAATAGATGCAGTTGAGGAGAGTGATATTATTGTACCTCTCGAAGAAAGATTGGGGGTAAAAGCTCTTGTAGCCGTGATTATGAATTTTGATAGCGATAATATTGAGGAATATGATGAGATGGTTGGTGCACTTGCTGGTAGGGATCATATACTTATGCTCCAAAGAAACTTGATCTCGATTTGAAAAATAGGGTGACCCCACCATTTCATCCTTCTATTGAGGAGCCTCCAATTTTGGAATTTAAGGCTCTTTCGGCTCACCTTCGCTATGCATTTTTGGGAGCCAACAACATCTTACCTGGGATTATTTCTGTTGAGTTAGTGGAGTGGCAAGTAGAGGCTCTGATTTTGGTATTGAAGAAATTTAAGCGGGCCATTGGTTGGTCCATTGCTGATATTATCAGGATTTCACCTGACATTTGCACTTATAAAATTTAGCTTGATCCTAAGTGTATACTAAGCATTGAGCACCAACGTCATCTGAACCCACCTATGCAGGAAGTTGTAAAGAAAGAAATCATTAAGTGGTTAGATACAGGTGTGGTTTACCCCATTACTGATAGCAAGTGGGTAAGCCCAGTTCAGTGTGTGCCAAAAAAGGGAGGAATCACTGTGGTTCCAAATGACAAGAATGAGTTAATCCCAATGAGGCCAGTTACTGGATGGAGAGTTTGCATGAATTATCGAAAGCTGAATTCTTGGACGGAAAAAAGATCATTTTCCTATGCCCTTCATGGATCAGATGTTAGACCGTCTTGCTGGTAGAGGAAGGTATTGTTTTCTTGACGGCTATTCGGGGTATAATTAGATTTTCATTGCTCCAAAGGACCAAGAGAAGACCACTTTCACTTGTCCATATGGTACGTTCGCGTTCAAAAGGATGCCCTTCAATTTACGTAATGCAACGGCCACTTTCCAACGTTGTATGATGTCTATTTTCTCTGACATGGTGGAGGACACTATTGAAGTTCTTATGGATGATTTCTCTATTGTGGGAGACTCATTTGATGATTGTTTAGCACACCTTGCTAATGTGTTGCAAAGATGCGAGGAGTGCAACTTAGTGCTAAATTGGGAAAAATGCCACTTTATAGTTAATGAGGGTATCGTATTGGGGCATCAGATCTCGAAGAAAGGTATTAAGTTGATAAGGTAAAAATTGAGGTGATTGAAAAGTTAACTCCACCTATCTCCGTGAAAGGAATTTGAAGTTTCTTGGGACATGCAGGTTTCCATAGAAGATTCATCAAGGATTTCTCTAAGATTGCACACCCATTATGCAAGCTTTTAGAGAAGGAGGTAAAATTTGTATTTAATGAGGCGTGTCTAAAAGCATTTGAGTGTCTGAAAGAGAAGTTGATTTCAGCCTCTATCATTGTTTCACCAGATTGGACGATACCTTTTGAGGTTATGTGTGATGCTAGCGGAATGGGCTTGGGTGCAGTCCTTGGACAAATACATGAGAAGATCTTACATCCAATTTACTACTCTAGTAAAGCACTTAATCCAGCTCAAAAGAATTACACTGTGACTGAACAGGAATTGTTCGCAGTGGTCTTTGCTTTTGAGAAGTTTAGATCTTACTTGATTGGAACTAAGGTAATTGTGCATACAAACCATGCAGCACTTCGATATCTCATGTCAAATAAGGATGCTAAGCCAAGATTGATTTGGTGGGTGCTTCTATTACAAGAATTTCACTTTGAAGTCGGGAATCGAGAATCAAGTTGCAGACTAACTGTCATGCCTTGAGGAGGAGGCCATGCT
Organism: Capsicum rhomboideum; assembly: GCA_031232105.1. Lineage (NCBI taxonomy): Eukaryota > Viridiplantae > Streptophyta > Magnoliopsida > Solanales > Solanaceae > Capsicum > Capsicum rhomboideum. Next base: position 134,411,417 of record CP124709.1, on the reverse strand, counting down.
TAAATTAAGGGATGATCTTGATATTGATGATACTTTTCCAGATGAGCAAGTGCTGGCAGCATCACAAGACTTAATCCCATGGTTTGCAGCTTTTGCCAACTTACTAGCAAGTGATCTAGTCCCAGAGGATATATCGTATCAGTAAAGAAAGAGATTTATGCATGAGGTGAGGAAATTCTTCTGGGATGAGCCATATTTATTTAAGGTGTGTGCAAATGTCATAATTCAAAGGTGTATTCTGGAAGTCGAGATGATGAGTATTTTGGAAGCATGTCATTCATCTCCAGTTGGGGGTCACCATGGAGGTGCGCGGACTGCTCATAAGATCTTACAATACGGGTATTACTGGCCCACCATTTATAAAGATGCCCATGACTATGCGTGAGCTTGTGACCAATGTCAAAGACAAGGGAACATTTCATGCAAACACGAACTTCCTATGACCACTATCCTTGAGCTCGAATTGTTTGACGTATGGGAAATTGATTTTATGGGTCCATTTGTGAGCTCACATGGGATGAAATACATTCTGGTAGCTGTTTACTATGTTTCTAAGTGTTTAGAGGCAATTGCACTTCCCAATAACGAAGGAAGAAGTGTCACGACGTTCTTGAAAAAGAATATATTTTCACAATTTGGTACATCCCGAGTTATCATTAGTAATGGAGGATCCCACTTCTGTAATCGACTGTTCAAAGCCCTGCTTGAAAAATATGGTGTCAAACATAAGGTGGAAACACCTTACCATCCTCAGACAAGTGGGCAAGTTGAGGTGTCAAATCATGAGATAAAGTCTATTTTGGCAAAGACGGTAAATGCCAATAGGACTTATTGGGTTCGAAGATTGGATAATGCATTATAGGCATATTGAACTGCTTTCAAGACACCAATTGGTGCATCTCCATATCATTTGGTGTTTGGTAAATCATGCCATTTGCCTGTTGAACTTGAACACAAGGCATTATGGGCGTTAGAAAGGTTGAATCTAGAATGGAGTGAAGCGACCAAATTGAGACTAGAACAGATGAATGAGATGGATGAATTTCATATCCAAGCTTATGAAAGTTCAGCACTTTATAAAGAAAAGATGAAATTATATCATGATCGGAGGATTGAAAAATGAGAATTTCACCCGAAAGATTTGGTACTACTGTATAACTCCAAGCTTTGCCTGTTTGCTGGAAAGTTAAAGTCCAAATGGTCCGGACCAATCATGGTAGTTAGGGTATTCCCGCATAGAGCAATTGAGCTAAAAGGTGAAGATAATATTTTATTCAAGGTCAATGGGTAGCGTGTAAAGCACTATGTAGGAATCACGGAAGAGATAAGCACTTGTGAGAAGCTTATTCTTGATGAAGTCTGAGTAGTCAAGTTAGCCATGTCGTGCCGCGATGTTAAATCAAGCGCTTCATGGGAGGCAACCCATGGGATGGTTGGTGAAGCCTGAGTATCCAATTTATCCATGTTGTGCCGCGACGTTAAATCAGGCGCTGCTTGGGAGGCAACCTAAGTTCTGATTTGGTTGTGATCTGATCATTGGAGGATAAGTTAGCTGGAATTTACAATATTAAACTGAATATGTTCAGTACAACCCACGACACTGACCTACGTGACGTAGGTAAACCCACATCATGTGGGTTGGTTCCGTGGAAATCAGAGAAAAAGTTAAGCCTGCTGAACCCGACCCACGACAGGGACCCACGTGACGTGGGTCTACCCATGTGGCATGGGTCAGTACAGTGAAAAGCAAACCCGATATTTAAACCCAAGATTTGACCCGACCCAACCCTATTTATTTTGGTACAATATAAACCAGACCTCAAATCCTAATTAAACCTTCTCAAATCTAAATCCTAACATAAACCCTAAATCCAAAATTCATCAAATTCACACAACCCTAAATCCAAAATTCATCAAATTCCCAAATACCTTATACGAAATTCATCAAATCCCTATCACCATATAGAATAAAATCATCCACCCCATAACCCTAAAACTTCCAAAATCCTAAACCTCACAGTCCCTAAATTTTCAAAACCCTAGAACCCAAATTCGACCCACCCGACCTAAAACCCGACCCAAAATTGACCCAAATTATTTCGACATTCTGCCCAAATAAAACCCCAAATGTTGATACATGGGTTCTTCATCGTAAATCTAAACAAAAAATCCCAAAGTTACGACAAGGTTGCGTGATAAACCTTCTAGGTCCGATAAATATGGGTCCGAAGAAGTATACGTGCTTGCTACAGATGATTCTGCACTTGTACCTCACACCACGAGGCCATAAACTAGGGCACAAGTTGTTGCCCGGGCTGTACATCAGCCTACTTCACAGCCCCCAAAACCTGCCAAACTGGTTGCTCTGGTTCAGTCTTTCGATTCCTTTCCCCAGTGTGAAGAGGGGGAGGATACTTTGGAAATCGGTGATGTATCTGGGTCTGAGGAAAATGCTGAAGGTCCGGATGATTCTGTGGTTGAGGTGAAAACATCTATTTCTAGTACTGGTGGTCAAGACTCCACGACTTCCTCCCAGAGACAGGTGGTTGCACAGTGGGCCTCAACTGCGGTTCAAAGGGAAAATAAGTAGTGGTGTGTTCAGGGTATGCAGGCCATTTATGACAGGGACACTGAACTTACTGAGCAGGGTGTGTGTAGACGCAGTATCACTGAGGAGCCCCGATATCGGCTAGATGAGTTACAGGTACTACCCGAGATTAAGGCAGTATTTGATCATTATGGATTCGGGTGGATGATGGAACCTTCTGGTCACTATATCCCAGAGTTGGTTCGTGAGTTTTTTGCTTCATATGCTGCATTGGTAGAGTTGATTACACCTGATAAGCAGGTGGAGTGGGACCAACCACCATTGACTTACACTTCGATTCAAAAGACCAGAATAGACATCTCGGAGCACACTATCCAAAGGTTTTGGTTTGGTGTTGAACGTCCATTTCCAACTAGCACTGCAGAATTTGATCACCGTATGGAGACTGTGAGAAATAGGGCTAAAATAAAAGATGTTGATCAGCGGTTGGAGTTACTATGGTGGATTGCGGGATATATAGCGGAGGATGGTGTGGATGCTAGTTGGGTATCTGGGAAGCTGGACAATAAGAAGTCCTCGCTTCACTTTATTGGATGATTCTGGTGGTCTGTTGTGAGGCACCGTCTAGGTCCCGCAAATATTGATAATTCGCTTACTCTTGACTGGGCTGTTCTGGTAGCAAGCATCATCATCGGATATGACATTAATATCGCCCGCTACATCGTTAGGGAAATTCATGAGCGCGCCTTTAGAGATTTTACCAACATCACTTTCTCATGTCTAATTCAGGGCTTATGTGTTAGTGCTGGTGTGTTCACGACGCCTGCCATAGATTATCAAATTGAGGTGACCCGCATTGCTGATATAGGGTTGATGCAGCAGCGGAGAGGTCACCCAATTTTTCTGCGAAGGTCTCAGCCTTTCGTGTCATCAAAAGCAGCCCTTTTTGAAGGGCCTAGAGATAGAGAGGAGTCGATTAGTACTCCAGCACCGGTGAGTGTACCTGAGCTTGTTTGTGTACCTATTAAGGGCACAGGCTCGGTGATTGACGATGAGGTAACAAGCACTACAGCACCACCGCCCCCCTCTGGTATGGTTTTAGTTCCAAGGGACTTTCTGCAGTAGTTGGTTGATAGGCAGACACAGATGTTTGAGAGGCAGGCTTACACAGAGGCCCAGATGGCTAAGTTGGTATCCCAGCTTAAGCCATGGGTTCGGACCACAGTAGAGGCTTCAGAAGCTAGAGTGGAGGCCTGTATGACTGTGACTATAGATAGATTTATGAGAGAGCTCCATGGGAGGATTGACAGTTTTGAGACACGGATGGCTACCCGAATGAGTTTGACACAGGTTCCTGATATGGAAGGATTGACACAGGCGGTGGATTCTTTTAGAGAGGAGGTTAGTGCTTTGGCACCGAGCAGCACTCCTATTATTCCACCTATGCCAGTTCCGACCCCGATGAGGCCATATTTTGAGGTGGATTTGCTTGCTGACGAGGAGCCTTCTATTGTTAGCGGTAAGCATCCACGTAGTTTGGAGTATCAGAATGATACTGGTGATGAGTTCGAGGGTGATTTCTGGAAAGAGATTAAGGCATCCAGAGTAGAGTACCATGCCAATCAGATTGCTCAGGAGCAGAGGGCACGAGGTGCATCCAGGTACTCACTTCGTCGGACTCACCTAACAGCGAGCCCAGAGAGCATGCAGATGATCCTGTTATGGATGGGCCCACATTCGATGCCTAGTGCACCTCAGGTATGTCTTCACTCCCTTTCACTTACCATATTAATAGCCGTGCACTGAGGGCAGTGCACTATTATTTAGTTGGGGGTGGGGGTATACCACTACTTGGGGTTTTTTGTTGCCATGTTTCTTTTCCCCCAAGTGTGCTATCACAGTAGAACCAGTATGTTTAGGTTGTTATTTATGTGTTTTCATGTTAATTAGGAGAAAAATAGGGGAACCTTAGTGCAGTCCAATTTTGAACGTATTTTTAATGATAAGGATGCTTTTTGATTTTTAAAGGACACCTCTTCTGAATTTTTGTTTTGAAATGTGTGTTTCGTATGTTAGATTATGATAGCTTTTGGATCTTGGTATGTCATTAGTATTATAGGCAACATGATTGTAGCTAGCAATGCATGAACTAGATAGGTAGTAGTTGATAGTGAAACCCTGTGATATGTATGTGTGAGGTCATTACCTAGTTCATTGTGTGTGTGTGATCCAGAACTTGCCCGGTTAGTCTTTCCTAGGTTATAAGATAGTGGTTAAGAAAGAATCATAGGTTGTTCTTGAATGAGTCCACTTTTAGCCTAAAGGCCTGACCAAATGAAATAAATATCCCTTGATCCCAATTTTTGAGCTGTAATTGACCTTGTTCCTTTCATTAGCCTATTCACCTTCCCATTTCAACATACAATGAACTTGTCTTGGCCCTGGTCCCTTCTTTGACATTGTGTACCTCAACTCAGGAAAATCGCTTAAATTGAGGGTGGCTATCATAGGGGTGTGTAGTTTGACTTGGGTATGAAGAAGGGGTTAGTAAAAGAAAAATCGAACAAATTTGGGTGTGAAAAAAAAATTAGAAAAAAAATGAGTGAAATAAATAGAAATTGCAAAAAAAAAAAGATGTGTTCTGAAAGTATGAAGAAAATCACACCCAAAATCTGAAGAAAATATGAAAGAGAATAAGGGAGAATAAAATGAGAATGGTTGGAAAGTGGGAGCCAAAAGTAGTGTAGTGTCAAGGAGGGTTGAATCACCATATACATATGTACCATACCCGTACCCAAGCCTACATTACAAGCCGATGAATGTCCTATAGTGATCCTAGTCCAACTGTCTAAAACACTGAGGTATAGAAAATAAGGGCAAGCCTATGGTATTTCATGCACACTGTTTGAACTTCTTTGTGGGAGAGAGTGTTTGACCCAGTCCCTACTGTGATATTCATTAGTATACTATGAGTGTACGGGACTTCTTTGTTGTGAGAGTACCTGAGTTGCACTGTTAGCTGCTATTTGTTCAGATAATGTCGTTCGCATATATGCTTAATTGCTTGTTCATAATCTGATGCCATCACTTGATCCCTTCTGTGTCATGATACTATGCTGCATGTATACACACTGTGGTTTTGATTTGCAAATAGGAGGGGTCGGAGAAGTTTTGGTGCCAAAAGAAATAAGTCAACTGCCGTAGGTCTCTTAGGTTTCTCTTAGTTAAGCATCGTATGTGTTTACTTTGTTTTGTTTTCCTGAGGACATGCAAACGTTCTAAGTTGAGGGTGTTGATGTGTCATGGTTTTATGACACTTTCGATGCTTAAAAAAAAGAAAATATGCTATAACTTGGGTATGTTTAGTTGGTATGATGTGTTTTCTATTCTATATTGCAGGAAAATAGGTTTTTGGAGGCAAAATGATCAACAAGGAAGAATTATGCACGAAAATGGAGTATCTGAAGATAAAAGAACCAGGTCCTGCACCATAGGAGTGACCCACAATAGGACCCACATCACTTGAGTCAACCTATGTAGCGAGAGTCTGTACCGTAGGTCGACTCCTACAGATGGTTGATGCAGCCTGATTTCCACGACAGGACCCACGTGATGTGACTTGGTTCCACGACACCAAATCACGGTACCGTGGAAGATTGCCGACTCTGTTTTCCTATTTTGTTTAGGATAGGATTCACCTTGTATCTATAAATACCCCTTTATTGTCCTATGTTCAGGAGTTGGTCATTATATTGTTTTGAATTATATGTAATGACCTTCCCGGTCATTTTCCTCATTTTCGTGCATTCTCAGTGTTTAGAGCTTTTCTATAACTGCCCCAAGTTATTTATGACTTGCTGGGACTGACAGTTCGGTTCCCAGGCAGTTCGTTTGAGCTATATTTTGGGCTCAAATTGAGCGGTGCTAGTTGTGACTATTGGTCACGGGGTAATTTGGGATGTGGTGACGATTTTGGTTTTGCGATTCCGCAAGCGGAACCCACGTGGACTGTTCAAACATTTTCCGAACTAATGCAATATGGGTATCAATAGTCATGATTTGACATGTAGTTTATTATTTTGGTAGCTTGGCAACACTCAGAGGCCTTTCGGAAGGGGAAGGCTCCTGAATAGCTGGTTCTTTTAGCAAGCTTGCAGCGGCGTCCAGGTAGGCTAGGTTTACCTTCCTTTACACTTAGATTGAGCTTATGTGTGATATATGAATGCTATCGTGCTGGTGTTTTGGGCTGGTATTATAAACTTGGTGGTGGTGGTTTGCTATGATTTAGGCTGGATAGGGCTATTCGGATATATTCCAGGCCCGTTATCCTCGTGGTACACCACAAATGACCTATTTGGGGTTGGATAGTATTGTTGTTGTTGTTGCTAGTCTGGGAATGTTATTGTTGGACCTTAGTCCAAACTTAGACAGACTTAGTCCAGACTTAGACAAGTATAACCAGACCTGGTTTTCGGGACCCGGTAGCAGGCCCCGTTACCCTTCTTGTCGACCTGTCAGAACTTTGACATCTATGGACTTAGTTAAGCCCTATATGACCTGTTAGGGTTGTGACGGGATTGATTCACCCTAATTATACCCGGATTGGCCTGTTTAGCCTTGTTTATTCCTGATAACACCGTATTTGACCGGGGTCGACTAGTTTGACTTAGAGCACTGGGCCGCCTTTTTATGACTTATAATGTATACCCAGACTTGTATATACATATTGTTTATAGTAGGTAGTAACCTAGAAGGACCCCGAGATTGACTTGTAGCATGTTGTGGAATTAGCGTCTGTACTTATATACTAGTATTGACTTGGGACTAGGGCGTTTCCCGTTTATCTGACATGATATGACATTTGATTCTGTTCTAGTTACTGACTATGATGAGTTCCGGTTCGTGTCCGGCCACTGATTATTATGAGTTTCGATTTGAGTCCGGCTACTGATTATTATGAGTTCCGATTCGAGTCCGGCCACTAATTATTATGAGTTCCGGTTCGAGTCCGACATCTGGTTATAATATGATTGGAGAGGTTTGGTACTGGGTACCGTAGTTACTGGATACTGATACAGCTTTGAGACACTGGTGACTATGCATTTACTTTTCTTGTGTGTCCCGCTGGTTTATGGGGGCCAGACTGGGTTATTATTTTCTTTCGTATGCCTATTGGGTTTATGTGTAACACCCCGTACCTTCCCAACCCTATGTGATGATGTTGAACAATGGTTACTTAGGTGTCGAGAGCTATTTGGGTAATGCTATTGACGAGAAAATTGAAATTTGGCCTCGTATATGTGATTAAACCTTCGTAGGAGGTGCTTTGTGATTTTCATGGCGCAATTGTGGGGTTCAAAATGAAGCTAAGAGGACCTTTAGCATTTATACACCCACATTTGTCTACAAAAGCCTCTAACAAGTGCATTGACCAAAATGAACGAAAGTCGGGACAAGTCCCCGCTTTATACAACATGTACAATCCAAAAACATATATACAACTGTGACTCGGAGAAGCCCCGAACTAACTGGAGCTCACCAATAATCTGCAAATACCGTCAACTTACTGTGGAGGTCTACTAATGCCTACACCTACAACATGTAAGGTAAGTCCCCGAGGTACGACGAATGTACTGAGTATGTAAGGCCATAAGAAAACTACATCAGTACGTAAGAACTTCCATGGAAATAATTATAAGAAGAAACTCAACGTGCGAAAGTATGAACAATTCTTTTGTTATTGCCATTTACGATCATTCATTCATGATCACAACAATCATAGAACCAATATAAGAGAAATAGCAATGTGAATAAACTCTCTTTCTGTATGTGGGAAACCATGTGTATTACGTTCTTTCTTTCTCTTGCCTTTACTTTACTTTTACATTGCTCATATGCTGTTAGAGCCCTCATCATGCAGGTGTTCTTTTCACCCCATGGATAAAATATCATCATCATGCAGGTATTCTTTTTACCCTATGGATAAGATCATATCATCATGCAGGTGTTCTTGCACCCCATGGATAAATGAACATCATCATGCGGGTGTTTGCACCCCATGGATAGACTAACATCATCATGCGGGTATTTGTACCCCATGGATAACACCCATGACAACAGTCAATATGCATTACTTTATTCTTACTTCATTTCTTTACCTTTGAGATTTGATACTCTAACTTGTGAGAGATTGGTACTTTTGCTTATGAGAGATTAATACAATGCTAGTCACAACTTTCTTTGAAGCTTTGGATCAATAATCAATGAGTGAGAAACATGCAAATAAACATTATTGGAACATAAACTCCATGGAAACATAACCCTGTTGGAACTATTGGACAATGATCCATGAACAAGACACATGAGTATAACCACTATTGAAACCTTGGAACATAACCTCATTGGACGTAGACTTTACAACATATGACAACTTAAGAACTTCCATCCATAAATAAGAACTAAGTGGGTCATGATTCTTCTAGGAGTAAAACACATATGAATAACAATATATATCAACCTTAGTTGGAATACTATAGAACCCCCTTGGAATAGAACACTTTTGGAACCTTAGGACAATGAGTACTAAATAGGACACATGTGGATATCAACAGCTCACCAACCTGTGATGCAATACCTTAGAACATTTGAAGCTCTTGACATATTAGCCAATGAATGTGAGTTAACCAATGGTCATAAGTCAATCAATGAACATAAGTCAACCAATGAACATGAGTCATATGATTCACCATTGACCGATGAATAAGGAACATATGAGTAACTCTAGCCAATTCTCGGATACGGAATACCTTAGGGTATTTCGGAATCGAATGAGTACTATGACAATGTGAACACCATATGTTGCAGAAAGATATCGAAGAGTAACCTTACATACCTTGTATTCTCAATACGATTCTACAATCTTAAGTGTGCATACAATAGTCCCGCTCCCTCCTTGTGTTTCGCTCTACAACACAAGTTCATAACGAAACCAACATTAACCACCAATTACCTTATCATGGCATACAATAACAATAAGTCACATGTTTAGCTTTAACATGTCATTCCCCCTTGACAATACCATTTATGAAATCATCATACCAATAATCCCACAATATTCCATACATTGACCAACACATGATAACCAATAGCATGTCACACCAAGTTCATATTTTACACTTCTCCATCACCACGACATCACAATTATTCCATCAATTTACTTCAATACACCTCACAACAACAAATCGGCCAAACTCCCATAATTTACACTTATATAAAAATAAAAAGTTTAGAACCATAATAACACCATACATGTTGTTATTTTATCCATACCATGCTTTTTCATCAAGACCACAAGTCATAATTCAAGTTACAATCCCATGGATAACACATATTTTTAACAAAAACCAAAAGTGTCATGTCCAACACTTCCAAGCATAACCAACATGATATACATAATCTCTCATGCTTATAATATGTTAAAGTACAATAATAATCACTTACCCAAGCTTGGAAGATGATGATCTTGTTCCAAAAATGGCTTAGGGTTTGAAGAGCCTCAAAGGGGGTTTTCTTGAAAAGTCTAGAAAATACAAGAAAAACATGTGTGTCTTTGTGTATTAAAATCTGATTTTTCCTCACTTTTATAGAGCCTTGAATTCCTTGCTCAATTATTGCTTTAGTCAAAAGAAGAATGGGTCATTTGACCCATTCTTGGCCCATGTTTTTCTTTCACATTTTGGGCCCTTTTGAGCCCAATTCACTTAACCCAATAAAATCAATATTTTCTCATGTTTAATTCATTTCATATGCGTTACGACAATATTCCCATTCATGCAATTCATACTCGTGGCCTTAATTCCAAAAACAAGCAATTCTAGCCATGTATGGCTTATTTTGACTACAGGGGTAAAATCGTCATTTTGATGCCAAATTTGTTCTCGAGTACTTTTATTATACCAACATAATACCTTACTCATTTCATGTATATACTCATGATTGTAGAAGAAACGTAGCAAAAATCGACTCGGTACGACCCCGGATACCCTTGGGACTTAGAAATTTCCAACTTTCGAAAAAGTGGAAAACCAAAGGTGGCACGCCCTTGGGCGCGCCAACTTGCTGCCTCTGGACTAAAAATTTTAGTCCAGAGCGGCGTGGCACGGTCCCCAACACGCCCAAATTTTAGTCCAAATTTGTTGGGGACCGTGCCACGCCGCTCTGGACTAAAATTTTTAGTCCAGAGGCAGCAAGTTGGCGCGCCCAAGGGCGTGCCACCTTTGGTTTTCCACTTTTTCGAAAGTTGGAAATTTCTAAGTCCCAAGGGTATCCGGGGTCGTACCGAGTCGATTTTTGCTACGTTTCTTCTACAATCATGAGTATATACATGAAATGAGTAAGGTATTATGTTGGTATAATAAAAGTACTCGAGAACAAATTTGGCATCAAAATGACGATTTTACCCCTGTAGTCAAAATAAGCCATACATGGCTAGAATTGCTTGTTTTTGGAATTAAGGCCACGAGTATGAATTGCATGAATGGGAATATTGTCGTAACGCATATGAAATGAATTAAACATGAGAAAATATTGATTTTATTGGGTTAAGTGAATTGGGCTCAAAAGGGCCCAAAATGTGAAAGAAAAACATGGGCCAAGAATGGGTCAAATGACCCATTCTTCTTTTGACTAAAGCAATAATTGAGCAAGGAATTCAAGGCTCTATAAAAGTGAGGAAAAATCAGATTTTAATACACAAAGACACACATGTTTTTCTTGTATTTTCTAGACTTTTCAAGAAAACCCCCTTTGAGGCTCTTCAAACCCTAAGCCATTTTTGGAACAAGATCATCATCTTCCAAGCTTGGGTAAGTGATTATTATTGTACTTTAACATATTATAAGCATGAGAGATTATGTATATCATGTTGGTTATGCTTGGAAGTGTTGGACATGACACTTTTGGTTTTTGTTAAAAATATGTGTTATCCATGGGATTGTAACTTGAATTATGACTTGTGGTCTTGATGAAAAAGCATGGTATGGATAAAATAACAATATGTATGGTGTTATTATGGTTCTAAACTTTTTATTTTTATATAAGTGTAAATTATGGGAGTTTGGCCGATTTGTTGTTGTGAGGTGTATTGAAGTAAATTGATGGAATAATTGTGATGTCGTGGTGATGGAGAAGTGTAAAATATGAACTTGGTGTGACATGATATTGGTTATCATGTGTTGGTCAATGTATGGAATATTGTGGGATTATTGGTATGATGATTTCATAAATGGTATTGTCAAGGGGGAATGACATGTTAAAGCTAAACATGTGACTTATTGTTATTGTATGCCATGATAAGGTAATTGGTGGTTAATGTTGGTTTCGTTATGAACTTGTGTTGTAGAGCGAAACACAAGGAGGGAGCGGGACTATTGTATGCACACTTAAGATTGTAGAATCGTATTGAGAATACAAGGTATGTAAGGTTACTCTTCGATATCTTTCTGCAACATATGGTGTTCACATTGTCATAGTACTCATTCGATTCCGAAATACCCTAAGGTATTCCGTATCCGAGAATTGGCTAGAGTTACTCATATGTTCCTTATTCATCGGTCAATGGTGAATCATATGACTCATGTTCATTGGTTGACTTATGTTCATTGATTGACTTATGACCATTGGTTAACTCACATTCATTGGCTAATATGTCAAGAGCTTCAAATGTTCTAAGGTATTGCATCACAGGTTGGTGAGCTGTTGATATCCACATGTGTCCTATTTAGTACTCATTGTCCTAAGGTTCCAAAAGTGTTCTATTCCAAGGGGGTTCTATAGTATTCCAACTAAGGTTGATATATATTGTTATTCATATGTGTTTTACTCCTAGACGAATCATGACCCACTTAGTTCTTATTTATGGATGGAAGTTCTTAAGTTGTCATATGTTGTAAAGTCTACGTCCAATGAGGTTATGTTCCAAGGTTTCAATAGTGGTTATACTCATGTGTCTTGTTCATGGATCATTGTCCAATAGTTCCAACAGGGTTATGTTTCCATGGAGTTTATGTTCCAATAATGTTTATTTGCATGTTTCTCACTCATTGATTATTGATCCAAAGCTTCAAAGAAAGTTGTGACTAGCATTGTATTAATCTCTCATAAGCAAAAGTACCAATCTCTCACAAGTTAGAGTATCAAATCTCAAAGGTAAAGAAATAAAGTAAGAATAAAGTAATGCATATTGACTGTTGTCATGGGTGTTATCCATGGGGTACAAATACCCGCATGATGATGTTAGTCTATCCATGGGGTGCGAACACCCGCATGATGATGTTCATTTATCCATGGGGTGCAAGAACACCTGCATGATGATATGATTTTATCCATGGGGTAAAAAGAATACCTGCATGACGATGATATTTTATCCATGGGGTGAAAAGAACACCTGCATGATGAGGGCCCTAACAGCATATGAGCAATGTAAAAGTAAAGTAAAGGCAAGAGAAAGAAAGAACGTAATGCACATGGCTCCCCACATACAGAAAGAGAGTTTATTCACATTGCTATTTCTCTTATATTGGTTCTATGATTGTTGTAATCATGAATGAATTATCGTAAATGGAAATAACACAAGAATTGTTCATACTTTTGCACGTTGAGTTTCTTCTTATAATTATTTCGATGGAAGTTCTTACGTACTGATGTAGTTTTCTTATGGCCTTACATACTCAGTACATTTGTCGTTCCTCGGGGGCTTACCTTATATGTTGCAGGTGCAGGTATTAGTAGACCTCCACACTAAGTTGACAGTATTTGCAGATTATTGGTGACCTCCAGTTAGTTCGGGGCTTCTCTGAGTCACAGTTGTATATATGTTTTTGGATTGTACATGTTGTATAAAGCGGGGACTTGTCCCAACTTTCGTTCATTTTGGTCAATGCACTTGTTAGAGGCTTTTGTAGACAGATGTGGGTGTATAAATGATAAATGTAAAAGGTACATGTCGTTTTTGACTTGATGGCCTCAACGGCCAAGTTTCATATATATACATATGTCACATGTTTCATGAATTTCATTGTTAGCATTATAAACCCCGACGTGATAAGGATGTTTCGAATGGCATGCATATGAGTGAACATGGGTAAAGCTTGGTTCTATCGGGCCTTATCGGCTGCGGTTTCCAATCACGCCTCATTGGGATTTGGGGCGTGACATTATGGAGGGCCAGATAGGTTATGTTTGACTTGTGTGTTTACTTACGCATTTATTTACTTATTATTCTGTATCGCACTTATTTTCTTCTAAGCATATCTGTATGCCTCGACAGTTACTTATGTACTTATTATTTATACCCCGGACCTAGCATGCACACTCGCATTTTAGCTTGCTTATATTGTATTGAGCTCAGTCGGCCGATGATATCTACTGAGTACCCGTTGCCCCGGTACTCATACTGCACTTCTGCATCTTTTTCCCGATGCAGATCCGGGCACTAGCCGACAGTTTTGACGTGACTCTCTTATCAACACTGGTTCTGGAGCAGGGTGGGCTTACTGACGTCCGAGGCAGATCCTACTCCATCTCTACTGTATAGTCTTTTGCTTTCGAGACTGTAGTACTTGTTATATATATTTGGTTTCTGTCTTGTATTCTAGATATGTCTAGTAATGGCTCTTGTACCGACCTCACCAGGTCTTGGGAGGGGTTCTTGTCTATATATATATTGTCCTCTTCCTTATCAGTCTCGATATGGGTTCATTTTGGTTCTATTTGGCTTTATATTTCTAGTATGTGTATGAATATGATTACTTCCACTTCATCTCTAGTTTTTGAGATTCCGCCCGTTAGCCCATCGCTTGTCACTTTGGGCTAGGGTTTGACTTGCCTATTGGTGGGTTACGGTAGGCGCCATCATGACTCAAATATTGGGTCGTGACAGCTTGGTATCAGAGCCTAGGTTATACAGGTAGTGTCGGTACATGAGCCAGTGTGTAGTAGAGTCCTGCGGATTGGTGCAGGGACGCCTGTATCCTATCCTCGGGAGGCTACGGAGCATTCTTAAGGGAGTCTCTCATTTTCTTGACTCATGTCTGTGCATTAAGTCTATGTTGGTTTCTGATCTTCATTTGGTTCATTCTTTACGCAGATGACAAGGACGCATGGTATGAGAGCTGAGGGTCGGGACCCCGAGCCTGCAGCGAGGGCTCCATTTAGGGGCCGAGGTCAACCTAGAGGTCGGAGGCAGGGCAGGGTAGCATCCCCAGGCAAAGATCATGCTAGGGATCAGCCACCCGATCCCGTTATAATTCCAGATATTTCGCCGCCACAGCAGCCCAGGCTCCACTTGGATTTATTGATGCTTCAATACTCCGAGACACTTTGGTGCAGTTGTTGGGATTAGTTGGAGGTCCGTCAGTCGAGGGAGCCCAACCAGGAGTACAAGGAGTTGGTATTGGGGCGCAGCCTGCAGCTGCAGCACCCAGAGTTGAGGTTCCGCCTATACCGGTAATTCCATACTCGGTAGTAGCTCAGCCAGTTATGTCTGCCGAGGAGCAGAAGATGTTGAGTCACTTCCTGAGATTAGCTCCACCTAGATTTGCTGGTACTCCAGGAGATGATGCATATGAGTTCTTATCCAGCTGCGAGGAGAAGCTGAGAAATTTGGGATTAGTGGAGTCGCGCGGGGTAGATTTTGTTGCTTATCAGTTTGATACAGTCGCGAGGAGATGGTGGAGGGGATATCTTGATTCCAGGCCAGCGGGATCTCCGTCGATTACCTGGACCCAGTTCTTTGAGATTTTCTTGGGAAAGTATATGCCCCGTACTATGCGGGAGCGGCTCAGGGATGAGTTCTCCAGATTGACCCAGGGTTCATTATCTCTCGCCGAGTATGAGGCGAGGTTTCATGATCTTGCTAGGCACACTACTTCTATTTTGCCTGATGAGTACGAGAGAGTTAGATGTTTTGTCAGGGGACTGAGATTGCCACTCCGCAGGGCTACCCAGAGTTTAGTGACTTCAGGGAAGTCATTCGCAGAGATTACTAAGCATGTATACTCTATTGAGGAGATGGATTGTGAGGCCCAAGAGGGCAGCGATAAGAGGCCTCGTGTTCAGGGTAGTTTCAGTGGGAGCCATAGTGGTTCGCAGTTCAGAGGTCGTGGTTTCCAATTTCAGGGTAGGTACCCTCAACAGCAGCAGCAGTCTTTTCAGCGACAGGGTCAGCCCAGTAGGCCCGTACAGTCAGCTTTGCAAATATCTGATAGAGGTCAACCCGCCTATAGTAGTTCTGTTAGACAGCCTCAGGGACGTGGCCAGTCGAGTTCATCGACTAGAGAGGGTCATACTGGATCAGCCGGACCCTCTAGGCCAAGCAGGGAGCCAGGAGCATGCTATACTTGTGGGGTTGTCGGTCATTTCGCGCGTGAGTGTCATCAGCGCATGGTGATTGAGCCTTCAGTTCAGAAAGCACATCCCCTCAGATCTATACCACCAGCAGGTAGAGGTGGTGAACAGGGTCTTCGGGGTGGTCCCCAGGGTTCTCGAGGTAGAGCGCAGGGAGGTCGGACTGGTGGTCAAGTCGGTGCTCAGACTAGTGGTAGCCAGCGTCAGATGTATGTCGTGCCGTCTAGGCCGGAGGCTGAGGCTTCGAATGCGGTGATTACAGGTATGATTTTCGTATGCCATCAGCCAGCTTCTGCATTATTTGATCCTGTATCCACGTTTTCTTATTATCTACTTATTACGCACCACGGTTGGGTTTATGTTCTGAATTATTATCTGTACCCTTAGTTGTATCTACCCTAGTTGGTGATTAATGAGTAGTGGATCGAGTATATAGATCTTGTCTGGTGACTATTTGGGAGTTTGAGACTTGGGTTGATTTTATTGTATTGGCCATGGTAGACTTTGATGTGATTCTGGGCATGGACTGGTTGTCTTTCCATCATGCAGTCTTGGATTGCTTTGCCAAGATTGTGACCTTAGCCATGCCTGGCGTACCCCCGGTGGTGTGGCAGGGTTATGTTAGCCGTACACCGATAGGGATTATTTCATATGTTCGTGCTCGTAGATTGATGTCGAGGGGATGTGATTTATTCCTTGCGTATGTTCGGGATGCTAGTATTGAGAGTCCATCACTTGACTCCATCCCGGTTGTTCATGAGTTTCTTGATGTATTCACGACTGACCTACCTGGCCTTCCTCCCGAGCGTGATATAGAGTTCATTGTTGACCTCGAGCCGGGCACCCGACCTATTTCTATAGCTCCTTATCGTATGGCTCCTGCTGAATTGAGAGAGTTGAGTACTCAGCTCCAGGACCTTCTGGGGAAGGGTTTTATCAGGCCAAGTGTGTCGCCATGGGGTGCTCCAGTTCTGTTTGTAAAGAAAAAAGATGGGTCTATGCGAATGTGTATCGATTACAGGCAACTAAATAGGGTGACGGTGAAGAATAAGTATCCTATGCTCGTATCGATGATTTATTTGATCAACTTCAGGGTGCAGCAGTATTCTCGAAGATAGATTTGAGATCTGGATATCATCAGTTGAGAGTTAGGGCTGAGGACATCCCAAAGACAGCCTTTAGGACTCGGTACGGCCATTATGAGTTCCTGGTGATGTCTTTTGGGTTGACTAATGCCCCAGCAGCTTTCATGGATTTGATGAATCATGTATTCAGGCCATACTTGGACTCCTTTGTGATTGTGTTTATTGACGACATCTTGGTTTATTCGAAGAGTAACGAGGAGCACGAACAACATTTGAGAACTGTGCTCCACACTTTGAGAGATCATCAGCTTTATGCCAAGTTCTCAAAGTGTGAGTTCTGGCTTGAGTCTGTAGCTTTCTTAGGGCATGTTGTATCCATACACGGTATCATGGTAGACCCAGCCAAGATCGAGGCTATTCGAGGTTGGGCTATGCCCATGTCACCTATTGAAGTTCGCAGTTTTGTTAGGTTGGCAGGGTACTACAGGCGATTTGTTGAGGGTTTCTCGTCTATTACATCTCCTATGACCAGACTGACTAGGAAAGAGGTTCCATTTTAGTGGTATAAGGATTGTAAGGCGAGCTTTCTGAAGCTTAAGGATCGACTTACTTCTGTCCCTGTGTTGACTCTTCCAATTGAGGGCGAGGGTTTTATCGTGTATTGTGATGCGTCTCATATTGGTTTGGGATGTGTTTTGATGCAGCAGGGTCGTGTCATTGCTTATGCATTGAGGCAGTTGAAGGTGCATGAGTGTAACTATCCCACTCATGATTTGGAGTTAGCAGCAGTTGTGTTTGCACTATGAATTTGGAGACATTATCTCTACGGTGTTCATTGTGAGATCTTTACAAACCACCGCATATTATGACTCAGAGGGATCTTAATTCGAGGCAGCACAGGTGGAATGAGTTGCTAAAGGACTATGATATCTCTATTCTCTATCATCCGGGCAAGGCGAATGTGGTAGCGAACGCCTTGAGCCGGAAGACAGTGAGTATGGGTAGCTTAGCCTTCATTCCAGTCTCTCAGCAACCGTTGGCTTTGGACATTCAGTCCTTAGCTAACTCGATGGTACATTTGGATATTTCTGACCCCGAAAGGGTTATCGCTTGTGTTGGTGCGAGATCTATTTTGCTGGAGCAGATTCAGAGTTGTCAGTTTGAGGATAGCGGTCTCCGTAGCATTCGAGATCAGGTATTGAAGGGTAAGTTTGAGAGAGCTACCTTAGGTTCTGATGGTGTTTTGAGGTTTGACGACCGTATTTGTGTTTCGAGGGTCGAAGATTTGATTCAGTTGATTTTGCACGAGGCGCACAGCTCCAGGTATTCTATTCACCCTGGGACAGCTAAGATGTATCGAGATCTAAGGCAGCACTATTGGTGGAGCAGTATGCGAAGAGATATAGCAGGGTTTGTAGCGTGATGCCTTTGTTGTCAGCAGGTAAAGGCCAAGCACCAGAGATCTGGTGGATTGCTTCAGCAGTTGCCCATTCCCGAGTGGAAATGGGAGAGGGTCACTATGGATTTCGTTGTTGGATTGCCTAGCACCTCCCGTGGTTTTGATAGTATTTGGGTTATTGTAGATCGGTTGACTAAGTCCGCGCACTTTATCCCTGTTCGAGTCTCCTATAATGCTGAGAGATTAGCTCGTGTATATATTCAGGAAGTGGTTCGCCTACATGGAGTGCCAATATCTTTTATCTCAGACCGAGGGTCTCAGTTTACCTCCAGTTTCTGGCAGACTTTCCAGGAAGAGTTGGGAACCCAGGTGGACCTCAGCACTGTATTTCATCCTCAAACCGATGGGCAGTCAGAGCGGACGATTCAGGTATTAGAGGATATGCTTCACGCTTGTGTGTTAGACTTTGGGGGTCAGTGGGATCAGTTTTTGCCTTTAGCAGAGTTCGCGTATAATAATAGTTTTCATTCTAGCATTCAAATGGCTCCGTTTGAGGCTTTATATGGCAGACGGTGTCGATCTCTAGTCGGCTGGTTTGAAACTTCAGAAGTCAGTCCACATGGCACAGATTTGCTCCAAGAATCTTTGGACCGAGTTCGAGTGATTCAAGATAGGCTGCGGATAACTCAGAGTAGACAGAGGAGTTATTCTGACCGTAGACGTCGTCTATTGAAATTCAGTGTCGGTGATAGGGTCCTCTTATGAGTATCCCCCATGAAGGGCGTGATACGGTTTGGTAGGAAGGGTAAGCTTAGCCCCAGATATATTGGACCCTTTGAGATTTTACGGACAGTTGGAGAGGTGGCTTATGTGCTAGCTTTACCTCTGGCATTTTCAACTATCCACCCAGTGTTTCATATTTCTATGTTGCGACAATACATTCTGGATGAGTCGCATGTGCTTCGGTGGGACTCAGTTCAGTTAGACAATAAGTTAACATTTGTGGAGGAGCATGTGTCCATTTTAGCCAGAGATGTCAGACGGTTACGCTCCCGGGACATTCCAGTGGTTAAGATAAAGTGGCGTCACCGTCCGGTTGAGGAGGCTACTTGGGAGCTTGAACGTGACATGCTAGCCCAGTATCCCTACTTGTTCACAACTTCAGGTATGTGCTTTTTCTTGACTTTCACAGACGAAAGTCCTTTTAGTAGTGGATATTGTAATGACCTTCTCGGTCATTTTCCTCATTTTCGTGCGTTCTCGATTTTTAGAGCTTTTCTATAACTGCCCCAAGTTATTTATGACTTGCTGGGACTGACATTTCGGTTCTCAGGCAGTTCGTTTGAGCTATATTTTGGGCTCAAATTGAGCGGTGCTAGTTGTGACTATTGGTCACGGGGTAATTTGGGACGTGGTGACAATTTTGGTTTTGCGATTCTGCAAGCGGGACCCACGTGGACTGTTCGGACATTTCTTGAACTAATACAATATGGGTATCAATAGTCATGATTTGACATGTAGTTTATTATTTTGGTAGCTTGGCAGCAGTCAGAGGCCTTTCGGAAGGGGAAGGCTCCTGAATAGCTGGTTCTTTTAGCAAGCTTGCAGGGGCGTCCAGGTAGGCTAGCTTTACCTTCCTTTACACTTAGATTGAGCTTATGTGTGATATATGTATGCTATTGTGCTGGTGTTATGGGCTGGTATTATAAACTTGGTGGTGGTGGTCTGCTATGATTAAGGCCTTCTAGGCTGGTAGGGCTATTCGGATATATTCCATGCCCGTTATCCTCGTGGTACACCACAAATGACCTATTTGGGGTCGGATAGTATTGTTGTTGTTGTTGCTAGTCTGGGAATGTTATTGTTGGACCTTAGTACGGACTTAGACAGACTTAGCCCAGACTTAGACAAGTATAACCAGACCTAGTTTTCGGGACCCGGTAGCAGGCCCCGTTACCCTTCTTGTCGACCTGTCAGAACTTTGACATGTTTGAACTTAGTTAAGCCCTATATGACCTGTTAGGGTTGTGACGGGATTGAGTCACCCTAATTATACCCGAATTGGCCTGTTTAGCCTTGTTAGTCCCTGATAGCACCGTATTTGACCGGCGTCGGCTAGTTTGACTTAGAGCACTGGCCCGCCTTTTTATGACTTATAATGTATACCCAGACCTGTATATACATATTTTTTATAGTAGGTAGTAACCTAGAAGGACCCCGAGATTGACTTGTAGCATGTTGTGGAATTAGCATCTGTACTTATATACTAGTATTGACTTGGGATTAGGGCGTTTCCCGTTTATCTGACATGATATGACATTTGATTCTGTTCTGGTTACTGACTATGATGAGTTCCAATTTGATTCCGGCCACTAATTCAGATACGATGGTTACTGATTATTATGAGTTCCGATTCGACTCCGGACATTCATTATTATAAGTTTTGGTTTAATTTCGGCCACTGATTATTATGAGTTTCGGTTCGAGTCCGGCCACTGATTATTATGAGTTCCGGTTCGAGTCTGATATTTGGTTATGATATGATTGGAGAGGTTTGGTACTGGGTACCGTGGTTACTGGATACTGAAACAGCTTCGAGACACTAGTGATTATGCATTTACTTTTCTTGTGTGTCCCGCTGGTTTATGGGGGCCAGACTGGGTTATTGTTTTCTTTCGTGTGCCTATCGGGTTTATGGGGGCCCAGATAGGTTATGTTTGACCTGTGTATTTACTTACGCATTTATTTACTCATTATTCTTTATTGCACTTATTTTCTTCTGAGCATATATGTACTCCTCGACATTTACTTATGTACTTATTATTTATACCCCGGACCTAGAATGCACCCTCACATTTTAGCTTGCTTATATTGTATTGAGCTCAGTCGACCGATGATGCCTACTAAGTACCCGTTGCCCTGGTACTCATACTGCACTTCTGCATCTTTTTCCCGATGCAGATCCGGGCACTAGCCGACAGTTTTGACGTGACTCTCTTATCAACACTGGTTCTGGAGCAAGGTGGGCTTACTGACGTCCGAGGCAGATCCTACTCCATCTCTACTGTATAGTCTTTTGCTTTCGAGACTGTAATACTTGTTATATATATTTGGTTTCTGTCTTGTATTCTAGATATGTCTAGTAGTGGCTCTTGTACCGACCTCACCAGGTCCTGGGAGGGGTTTTTGTCTATATATATATTGTCCTCTTCCTTATCAGTCTCGGTATGGGTTCATTTTGGTTCTATTTGTCTTTATATTTCTAGTATGTGTATGAATATGATTACTTCCACTTCATCTCTAGTTTTTGAGATTCCTCCCGTTAGCCCGTCGCTTGTCACTTTGGGCTAGGGTTTGGCTTGCCTATTGGTGGGTTACGGTAGGCGCCATCATGACTCAAATATTGGGTCGTGACATTATATTTTCATTATTTTGAGTTCATAAACACATTGTTGGATTTTATAATCTTGGAACATCGTTTCTAGGTTTTTTATTCATATTGAGATTTCAGAGTTTCTTCTTTATTGTGAGTTTACAATTATGTTTTCATGCTTGAATTCTTCTTGTGTTCTTGCAATCATGAGTAGCTAAACTCATTAACTAGGGTTGTGTGAACCATGAGGAATTAACAAAACCGGTTAAGTGCAAAGCAATTCTGAACCGTTGGGAATGCATGTATTGTTATTACCTTCATTATAATTGATCCTCTAACGGTTGCAAATGTTATAAACTCGCCTGTATTCTTGATTTGCTCGAGAGAAAGGTAAAGATTGGGAAAAGGGAATAACAACATAGATTTGAAGTTATCAACCTTCATCTAATAACTTGAGTCATAACAGGGATAGTTATCTGAGATCCAGGACAAGGGTTAGTAGTGCGACACTCGGAGACCGAGAGGAGAAGAGTGAAATTCATCTAACCAAGGTCGAGAGACGTTTAGATGAACATATCTTGTTAGATTTTGTAGGCAACACAGAGGGACAATTTTGCCAGCACAAGTAACTGGTGGAGTTAAGGAACCATTAGGGATCACAGTACTAGTATATTTCTCATATTGATAACAAATCCAATAACCGACAATCATTACTGTTACTACTTGCTTACTAAAATCCCCCATTCTTACTCACTTGCCAATTACCCAGACTAGCAATCGACGGACTTTTGTCCTATTCCCTGTGGGATCGACCACAACCTTGTTGGGTTCTATATTTGATACAGCGACCGCATTATATTTTTTTAGAGGTATATTTTAGGCGACATCAATTACCCAAAGATTTCTTCTTATGCCATCTCTTACCCCCACTTACCATTACCACCAGGCTGCTGATTTGTCTCCTGGTCTACCGACCTAGCCCTCTTACTCTGCCTATCCTCAACCTCTGCCTGTCTCTTCTTTTCATCCTCTACCTGCTGCATAAACACTACCAACCTGCATATATCCATGTCACTATTCAATATTTCACCTCTACATTCCAGCACTAAATCATCCTTAAGACTGGAAGCAAACATCCTCATTCGAGACCTCATATTGGACACCAATCCCGGAGCATAACGAGATAACTAAGTGAACTTCAAAGCATATTCCTTGACAATCATCTTCCCCTGCTTTAAGTTCACAAACTCCTCAGTCTTAGCTTCCCTCAACTCCTGAGGAAAGAAGTGATCAAGAAAGGCTTGAGAGAAATTCTCCCAAACTACAGGCTCAGCATCTTCATCCCGAAATTCTTCCTATTCATCATACCACTGATAAGCTACCTCTTTCAACTGATAAGCTCCAAAGTTCACCCTTTCAATATCACTAGCATTCATCACCCTAAAAATCTTTTCCATTTCATCCACAAACCCTTGACGATCCTCCTCAACTTTATACCTAGTAAATGTCAGTGGATTCAGTCATATAAACTAACCCACCTGGGTGGTATCAAAAGAACCAATGGCTGAACCACCACTACCTGATTGATGAACTTGGGATGACACAATCTGGGCAAGCATTTGAATAGTCTGTCTGAACTCGGCATTTGAGACTTCACCCTGAGAATCCTTGGTGTGGTTGGTGCCGGTTCTAGGGGCTCGTCGAGGACTGGTTGGGACAGGTGGAACCCCAATAAGAGCAGTCAGGCTAGAGGTACGAACTCCATTATGGGTCTGCATCCCATGAGTACAAAGAACTTATTCAGCATTTACCCCAGCGGTGACAGAGGTTCCAGCAGGAGTTTCTTGGCCGTTAGTCCTTCGTGGAGGCATAATCTAAAATGGGGAATGGTAGGAGTCAGAAGAATTTTCTTAGAACTAGACTTTCTAGCATGAACTTAGAGTTTGAAAAAAGGGAACAATTCCTAAATTTCTTGTAGCCTCCCCTTTATAACTGTGGTGCGCTACACACCCATAAAAAGGATTCTACTCGACATGGCTTCGTAAACACCCTGGGATCATAAACCATGCACTGATACCAATTGTCACGACTGATGCCCTAGCCGTGACTGGCTTCCCAAACCAATGATGGCCCAAGAAGGCCCCTTAGCATTACATCATAAGTATAGTCATAATAAAAATGTAAAAAATAGACCATAAAATAAGAGATTCAACTGATAGATAACTAAAGTCCAAAATCTAGGAATGTAACATCAAAACAATAACCAACTTGAGTCTACAAAGCCTTTAACATTATGGATAGAAATTCTAGCTGGGACATGGCCCCGAAAATACCAGAAAACCCAAATAGTCTGAATTCGACTGAAAATAAGTCTAAGACATATGCCTTCCGAAAGATGGATGGCTCACCACAGGATAGATGCAACTCTAAATGTATCCTAATGCGGGGCAGAATCTTGGGTAAGTGCTTCAGAACCTACATCATAAAAAGATGTAGCATCCAAGGACGGTCAGTACGATGAGTACTAGCATGCAATCCGAGGAAAGGGAATCCAAAATAGTTTATGTAATATAATAATAATTAAAAAATTCGGAAAGCTTCACAATATAAGTCTGTCATAAAAGAGGTACGAAATAAAGAACATTTAAAATACAAAATAAAGCAAGCATTTGAAATTCTTTAGTTCTGAACTATGTGGTTACACCGATATTAAGTAACCCACGGGCAATATGGGTCTAGTACTCCCCAACCGGCGGGGCCTCAGTCCATGTTAGTCACATAGACGGAGATATCATAGCTGGCCAATCATAACATAATCATAGTTGCATACAACTGCTCAAGGCAAGTATATAGTGGTCATCCATTTTTCAGGAAAAGACCTCCCCACGTTGGTAAACGCGGTTTCAAGTGTTGGTCACAAGGACTATACTTTATCGGTGAACCTACACAATTCTTTTTAAGCCCTATTAAAACATCTTCATTACATTTAATCATGGAGTCTTTCATTAAGGCATTCACATTTTGGTATCGTCATACCAAAAACTTGCAAGTCACTCATATCATGCCAAATAATTTTCATTAAACATCTTTTGACTTCAAAACCCCGCCTTTAAAAATTATAAACATAATCATAATTGAAATTCCCATAACAATTCCAAACCCTTTGAATAATACCATACCTTCAATGATATAAAGAACGGGGAAAACACTTATATTCCTTATGAAATTTCAAAACTTTCTAGAGACTAGAAATCATGGCTCAACATATATCAAGTTAACATTCAAAATTCAAGACATAATAGTTCATTATTTTCAAATAGCCAATTCAATCTCAAAAACCCCAATTAAAGATTGAATCATTATTCATAAAGAAAAGGAGAAAATCCATATCAAGCTTTAAATAAAAAAATCCCCAACCCTAGTTTCGAATCACTATCATAATGTACATAATAAATAATATTTACAAATTTAAAATAGTAATTGAAATAGAGAGCGTTTAAACATGCCTTTTGATGGAAAGAATTTGGGAATGCTGGAATTTGAGCCTTGAATCTTGAACCCTAGATGTTCTTGCTTCTTTGAATGTTTTGGGGGAGGAGAAAAGGGTTTATAATCATATTCCTCTTCAAAATAAGTGTAACTAATCGCTCAAAGGTGGTTTAAGTGTGAAAGGGTCAGATCTCATAAGGGAAAAATGACAAAAATGCCTCTAGGATGACCCTTAAAAATTTCTCAAAATCAGGTCCATGACTTAATCTATGGGTCGTGGAACCAGTTCACGGTCCGTGGATCCAAGTCGTGGAAATCAGATGAATTTTTTCAACTTGCAGGATCTTATCCACGACTTGATCAACGGTTCGTGGAACCAGTCCATGGTCCGTGGATTCAGTATGTGGAAATCAGAAAAGTTTCCACTGATCATGCAAACTTTTCCAAGGGTCGTGGAACCAGTCCACGGTCCGTGGATTCAATCCGTGGAAACCTGAAACCCAAATTTTTTTTTATTTGTTTTTTCAGCCTAAATTCATATAAATTTATGGGTACTTGAAGGTTCTAAAATTTTGGGGTGTTACACAAGATTTTCATGAAAATGACTCATTTTCTTTCAAAAGAGTATTCCTCAATGGTACCGATATCTCATGAACATGTATGTATGATTGAGGATATAATGCTCACAATCAAATCAGTATAAAGATAACAAATCCATTCAATACGTGTATAAGTGAGCCCAAAAATCAACTAAATATGTCAACATTCCATGCTATCAGTTCTAGTTTGGCACCATTGGAATAAATACACATGTAAGACATCATTAATATCATATTAACCCATAACTCGGGCATTTCTATCATGATAAAGGAAACTAATGCTCAATAAGGCCTATAATATCTATTCAAGCCCCCGTACGGGCATCATATTAAGAATAAGGCATTCAAATGCACAAATAAGGCCAATGATGTCAAATAAAGCCCCCACTCGGGCAACACACCATATATGATGTCACGAGTCAACAACAAAAAGAATACAAGCCCCCACACCGACACACAATAATAATAATAATAATCTCAAAATACAATTCCCAAAGTTATTTTCCCAAACTCATAGCACACTTTACTTATTTATTAACTACCCAGCTCATTCTGAAGAAAGTTAAGTCATAACCTACCTCAAAACGTCAAAATCCAAGCCAAAAGCCTTTCAACATGGAGTCTTCACCTTTAGAACGGTCTCAGAATCAACTAAAATACCCAAATATAACATCTACGCATTAAAAGAAAGCTAATGATATTCATATTGACTATATTTAAGTTGGGTCCAAAATGAGTTCAAAAACGAAAAGAGTAAAATCAAAATTGTATTTTAGAAAAACATCCCCCCAAGGTTATAAGAGTCTACTATTGAAAATGCATGCAAAAATGAGTTAAAAATGAGGTCCAAATCAAAGAAAAACCATTTTTAAGCTTTACCAGCAAAATCCTCAAAATCCCATTTCAAAATGGAGGTTAAAAGGTGTTTTCAAAGGCGTAACCAATAGGAAAATAATGGAAGATAGGTTTAGAGGTTACCCACACGAAAATGATGAAGAAACCCTAGTAAAATCGTCTTTCCTAAAGCTTGGAGGTCCAAAAATAGAGTAAAATCGTAAATTTGAGGTATTTATACCATTCTGTCAACAGAACCTCGCGATCACGGACGCCCAACTCGCGATAGTGAGGGTCAACGTTGACCGACCATTAAGTTAGTCATCATGGTCGTGTAGCTGGACCTTGCTATCTCGATGAGTCAACCCAACCCGGTCCACCAATTAACCCATCGCGATCGCGGTACCACCACCATGTGATTGCGATGAAGGTTATCATCGAGGCCCGTAATCACGACATGTGGCCACACGATCACGATGAAGGACCTAATGCACCAGAAAATACTGCACCAGCAGATTTTCCAAGTGAAGAAATGTTTCCTAACGGACCCTCAAGATTCGTTCGGGACCCCACTGGAAAAAACCATATATGCTACTGGGCTATTTTAGATGTTTTGGACTCAATGGCAACTTTTATTTTTTAAAAAAGGATCGTTATCAACAAATTAATCCTTGGGACCCTTTTTAGGCAATTTCACTAGTTTCCAAATGAAGGGTAAAAATGCAAAATAAAGGGTCCAAACCCGAATCAACCCTGATTCTAATCCAAATTAGACATTTTACATTGAATGGAACTGTCCAATCGTTATTCGGCACTTGAAAGATCAAATGTTGATCGAAGTCAACTATAGGACTTTTAAAGCCTCTAAAAACCTCAAACTCTCCCAAAACCCTTCCGAAGGCATTGGGAACTGTGCCAACCATCCCCACACCCCAAATTCAACATGTAGTAACTAAGGAAAATGGCAAAATGGTCAAATCACATAAAAAGTAAAATTTTATAAATCAGGTCATTACATCCGCAACATAGGCCCCACCTCAGGGTCCTTTTGGAGCGGCACACGGGCTAAATTTTATATCCCAAACCTTCATTTAAGTCCCTAAACTTATCCAAAATATTTTCCAAATAATTCCAAGGTCAAATGAATTAAATTTCAATAGTTAAAAGGCATAATAACCTATTTGAATGAGATGAAACTTTTGGGGAATTACAAGATATATCAAGAAATGTTAAATTTCTGCAATTGGTTAAGGAAGTCAGGAATCTTAACAAGGAGTCGCTGGTTAAATTGTTTTCCTCCAAGTTAAGCTACTGTAGATGAGTCAAATATCCAAGAAAATTGGGTACCAAGCCAGTGTCTGAAAGCTATAGAATAATCAGTTTTGAGCAATTGGAGATTGAATGATGAATCTCCAATTGGTTAAGTTTCCCAGACAAATACTTTCAATATTCGGTAAGATAGAAAACATGCTTGGTGGGAGGCTTCGAGATAGATTGTTAGGTAAAAGGGAAATTCCTCTCAGCCCTGATATATTGAATATCTCCATATCAAGTGAACCACTAACACTTTTTTATGTATTTCACCTAGTAACTCAATGAGATTGCTTATCTCTTTGGGTATTTCACCTGGCAACACATAAAGAGGAAGTATATTATTTTCCAAGTAATTATTTAGCTCACCGATAGGTATTAAACGCTTTGAAAAGCCAAAATATCTCAAGTTGGCAGGCGACGAGACTAGTAGTAGTGAGTTTAAATAGTTGTTTCATTCTAGTAGAGGTTGTATTTTTTCTACCAATTGTAATACGTACTAGTACACCTATTTTCGTTAAGATATAAAAGTTGCATATTGGTTATGTTGCCAATCTCCCGTGGTAAGAATCGACTAAGATTGTTCATCGATAGCGATGATGTGGAAAGGTTAGCTTCCATTAATGAGAGCAAAAAAGGGCAGTCCGGTGCACTAAGCTCCCGCAATACGCAGGGTCCGGGGAAGGGCCCAACCACAAAGATCTATTGTACGAAGCCTCACCTTACATTTCTGCAAGGGACTGTTTCCAAGGCTTGAATCCATGACCTCCTGGTCACATGGCAGAAACTTTACCAGTTACTCCAAGGCTCCCCTTCTTCCATTGATGAGAACTCGGGAAGAAAAAAGGAAAAAGGAAAAACTGGAAAGCATTGTTATTTCTGAAAGAAGAATTTAGAGTACAAAGCATCTTCTACACACTACACCTATTTGTAGAGTTCACTATGAACTCACAAAATATCTTCTTCTCTAACTGACCTTCTCTCATTTATAGCTCATTGACAGACAAGATAACCACCCTAACCAACTCATCTAACTGCAAATTATCAGCCTAACTACAAAGTAATACAGACCTATACAGTAAAAACTACTCTAATAAAACCGTACAAACTACTTCAATGTAACAGTAACTAATTAGCCACTTCAATAGTCCTCCTCATATTGGAGGATGAAAAATGTTGAGCACACTAAGTTTGCCTAGTAAATGCAAGTGTTGAGCATGTCGTAGGCTCTTTGTCAACAAATTAGCAGTTTGTTGTTGGGTGGACACATACATTGTTTGATAGGCCAGCTTTTATTATCTCAGATAAATTGACAATCAATCTCTATATGCTTTGTCCTTTGATGAAATATATGGTTAGCAACAAATTGTATAGTATATTTGATGTCACTAAGCAGTGTAACAGGTCTCTGAATAGAGACACCAAGTTCTGTAAACAGTCCTAGCAGCCAAGTGACTTCAGCTATATTCTGCCTGATGAAAATAGCTATCAAACATACAACGGAAGCATGGTAACGAATCATAGAGCTTACATAGAATTTAGATAACATAATCTCAAAATGAAAATCATAAATCACTTACCTCTCGAAGCATACACAAAACTCGTTCAACGCCTTAGTCTCCAGGTCTTCAACCTTCTACTATTTCCTGACTGACTTTTTTAATCAAACTTGTGTGGGCAAGTGATTTTGTATTTAGAAAAGGATGGATCCTTTTTGAAAAACATGCCTCTATTTATTCCCACTTTTTCTACTGAAGAAGGGAAGGGAAGAGGCAAACGTTTCTCAACCCTTAAGCCCCCTTTATGACAAAAAAATATTTTTCCACTTTAAAACACCGTTTAATGGAGCAAAACATTTTTACTATTAAAGTCAGACTTAATTCCTTTTATTCCATATTTATAGAAGACCAGTAAATAAAATAATATTACCTCTTCTATAAAGCTCCTTTTCTTTTCCAACTTTGATTAGTTGATCAGGAATAATAGGGACCGCAGATTTATTAACTGAGGCTTGCAATTATGATATTAATTCGCAAATGAATGAATTATCATACCATAATAAATTACAAATTATTCCACTAAAAATCTGTAATTGCACTCCTCGATTTAATTTCAAAATCTACCATTACACCTTATTTAACTCCCCATGTTAGAATTACTGACACCAATCAATTAAATCAAATTTTTTGTAAATTTAATTTATTAACTAACTTATTCCTCTGCAGGGTTTTGATGTGTCATGGTTTCATGGCACTTTCGATGCTTAAAACGAGGAAAATATGCAATAACTTGGGTATGTTTGGTAGGTATGATGTGTTTTCTATTCTATATTATAGGAGAATAGGTTTTGAAGGAAAAATGGACAAAAAGGGAAGAATCATGCACTGGAACGAAGTATTTGAAGATGAAAGAGCAAAGTCGAATTTGGAGGAGTGACCCACGGTTGTGACTCACGGACCGTAGGTCGGTTCCGTGAGTCACTTTCTGAGAGTTTGCATCTAGGCTTGATTCCTACGGTCTGGACCCAAGGTCCGTGGGTTGATCCCACGACTTCAAGTCACGATCCGTGGAAAGTTGCCGACTTTTTTCTCCTACTTTATTTAGGATAGGATTCACTTTGTTTCTATAAATACCCTTAGGTTGTCCTATGTTTAGGAGTTAATCATTACATTATTTTGAGGATTCTATTACATTGTTTTTGAGTTCATAAACATATTGATCTTGTAATCTCAAACATCGATACTAGGGTTTTGATTTATATTGAGAATTCAGAGTTTTATACTTATTGTGAGTTCATAATTATATTTTCATCATTGAATTCTTCTTGTGTTCTTACAACTATGAGTAGCTAAACCCCATAACTAGGGTTGTGTTCTAGACTGTGAGGTTGATTTTGAGGTTCCCATAATCTTGGGAATACCATTTCTTACCACCGGCCGTGTATTAGTTGACATGAAAACTGGGAAGATGAAGTTCAGGTTGAATGAAGAGTAGGTTACCTTCAATGTTTACCATTTCATGAAGCAACCAAGAGACATGTGGGTAATTTTGGTGATTGACACAGTTGAAAAAGCAGATTTGGCGGTTCCTATCGAAGAAAGGCAAGGGGTTGAAGCCCTTGATGCCGTGATTATGAATTTTGATAGCGATGGTATTAAGGAGTACGATGAGATGGTTGGCACACTTGCTGGTAGGGGATCATACACTTATGCTTTGAAGAAACTTGATCTTGATTTAAAGAATAGGGTGACCCCACCGGCTAATCCTTCTATTGATAAACCTCCAGTTTTGGAGCTTAAGGCTCTCCCGTCTTACCTTCGCTATGCATTCTTGGGAGAAAACAACACCTTGCCCATGATTATTTTTGTTGAGTTGGTAGAGTGGCAAGTAGAGGCTTTTTTTTGGTGTTAAAAAGGTTTAAGAGGGCCATTGGTTGGTCAATTACTGACATTATTGGGATTCAACTCGGCATTTATACTCACAAAATTCAGCTTGATCCCGAGTGCATACCAAGCATTGAGCATCAACGTCATCTGAACCCCCAATGCAAGAAGTTTTGAATAAAGAAATTATCAAGTGGTTAGATGCAGGTGTGGTTTACCCCATTACTGATAGTAAGTGGGTGAGCCCATTTCAGTGTGTATCAAAAAAGGGTGGAATCACGGTGGTTCAAAATGCGAAGAATGAGCTAATCCCAATGAGACCGGTAACAGGATGGAGAGTTTGCATGGATTATCAAAAGCTAAATTCTTGGACTGAAAAGGATCACTTTCCTATGCCTTTCATGGACCAGATATTAGACTGTCTTGCTGGCAGAGAATGGTATGTTTTATTGACGGTTATTCGGGGTATAATCAGATTTTCATTGCCCCCAAAGACCAAGATAAGACCACTTTCACTTGTCCATATGGGATGTTTGCGTTCAAAAGAATGTCCTTCGGCTTATGTAATGCACCGACCACTTTTCAGCGCTGCATGATGTCCATTTTCTCCGACATGGTGGAAGATACTATTGAGGTTTTTATGGATGATTTTTCTGTAATGGGAGACTCTTTTGATGACTGCTTGGCCTACCTCGCTAATGTGTTGCAAAGATGTGAAGAGTGTAACTTAGAGCTGAATTGGGAAAAGTGTTACTTTATGGTGAAAGAGGGTATCGTGTTGGGGCATCGAATCTCAAAAAAGGGCATTGAAGTCGACAAAGCAAAGATTGAGGTGATTGAAAAGTTACATCCACCTATTTCTGTGAAAGGGATTCGAAGTTTCTTAGCTCATGCAGGTTTCTATTGAAAATTTATCAAGGATTTCTCTAAGATCGCACATCCATTATGCAAGATTTTAGAAAAAGAGGTGAAGTTTATGTTTGATGAGGCGTGCCTAAAAGCATTCGAGTCTGTGAAAGAGAAGTTGATTTCAGCCCCTATCATTGTCTCGCCAGATTGGACGATGCCATTTGAAGTTATGTGTGATGCTAGCGGAGTGGCCTTGGGTGAAGTCCTTGGACAAAGGCGTGAAAAGATTCTACATTTGATTTATTAAGCTAGCAAGGCACTTAACCCAGCCTAGAAGAATTATACTGTGACCGAGCAAGAGCTGTTAGCAGTGGTATTTGCTTTCGAGAAATTTTGATCTTACTTGATTGGTATAAAGGTGATTGTGCACACAAACCATGCAGCACTTAGATATCTTATGTCAAAAAAGGATGCCAAGCCAAGACTGATTCGGTAGGTACTTCTATTGCAAGAATTTGACTTTGAGCTCAAGGACTGAAAGGGGACTGAGAACCAAGTTGCATACCATCTATCACGCCTTAAGGAGGAGGCCATGCTTAAATTGAGGGATGATCTTGATATTGATGATACTTTTCTAGATGAGCAAGTGTTGGCTACATCACAAGATTTAATCCCTTGGTTTGCAGATTTTGCCAATTTTTTGGCAAGTGATCTAGTCCCAAAAGATGTGTCATATCAGTAGAGTAAGAGATTCATGCATGAGGTAAGAAAATTCTTTTTGTATGAGACTTATTTATTTAGGGTGTGTGCGGATGGCATAATTGGAAGGTGTATTTCAGAAGTCGAGATGATGAGTATTTTGGAAGCATGTCATTCATCTCCAGTTGGGGGTCCTCATGGAGGTGCGCGAACTGCTCATAAGATCTTACAATGTGGGTATTATTGGCCCACCATTTATAAATATGCTCATGACTATGCTCGGGCTTGTGACTAATGTCAAAGACAAGGGAACATCTCGTGCAGACACGAACTTCTAATGACAACTATTCTTGAGCTTGAGCTATTTGATGTGTGGTGTATTGACTTTATGGGCCCATTTGTGAGCTTGCATGGGATGAAATACATTTTGGTAGTTGTTGACTATGTTTCTAAATGGGTGGAGGCAATTACGCTTCCCAATAATGAAGGACGGAGTGTCCCAGCATTTCATTTTTGAAAAAGAATATATTTTCATGGTTCGGAACACCCCAAGTTATCATTAGTAATGGAGGATACCACTTCTGTAATTGGCTATTCAAAGCCCTACTTGAAAAATATGGTGTCAAAGATAAGGTGGCAACACCTTATCTGTCACACCCAAAATTCCAATGGGGCGGACTGGCACCCGAAGCCGTTGAGGCCTGAGAGAACCAATCTTTACTTTTGTACATTCATATGCATGTCTCTGTATGAACATCATTATGTCTCATGCAACTAGGCGGAAGTCATGGTAAACATGTTCTATATATGAAACTTGGCTGTTAGGGCCATCAAGTCAAAATGGATATACATCTCACATTCATCTTCCCACATACGTCTACAAAGCCTCTACAGATACATATACCTAATCAACCAACCTAAAGTTGGGACAAGTCCCCGCTTTATACAACATTTACATAGTACCAAAAATCAATGTACACATGTGACTCGGAAAGCCCCGAACCAACTGGAGCTCACCAATGATCTTGAAATGGCCTGCAACCTACTGTGGAGGTCTACTATCACCTGTGCCTGCAGCAAGTAAGGTAAGTCCCCCAAGAAACGTCAGTACGAAGAATGTACTGAGTATGTAAGGCCATAAGAAACTGTATCATACATAAGAACTTCAATGGAATCAAATATGAGAGCATAGTCAAGTATGGATAAGTCATCGTTCTGTATGTGTTTGGAACCATGTACATTACTTTCGTTATTTTCATTTTCGATCATTCAGTCGTATCGCTATCATTCATATCATAATTCTTATGTACTTTCCTTCAAGTGATTTACTTTCATTCGAGTGCCTTACTTTCTTTACTTTTACCATTACCATTCATCCACCTGATCAGTGGGCCATACATCATTCATCCACCTTATCGGTGGGCCCTAATTTAATATCAACAATCTTCCACCTTATCGGTGGGCCATAATATAATATCAACAATCTTCCACCTTATCGGTGGGCCATAATATAATATCAACAATCTTCCACCTTATCGGTGGGCCATAATATAATATCAACAATCTTCCACCTTATCGGTGGGCCATAATATAATAGATATATATACATTACTTCATTCCTTACTTGTGAGAGATTGATTCATTGGTGGTCGTAACATCATATTTGGAGCTTCATACATTAGTCAACGAATTAAAGACATGTGACCCACAGTTGGTCAATGAATAAGAATGTATTACTTCGTTTCTTTACTTTGTGATATTGATACATTGGTAGTCGTAACATTATTGGAACTTTAGAAAGTAATGTTATTGGAACTTTGGAACCATGTCCACAATTACGTGACATATGAATAACAATTGATCAATGAATAAGGAACATGTGAATAACAATAGATGAAAACCTGAACTGAGATACCTTAGAACATTTCGGAATGGAACAAGTACAATGACAATGTGAACAATATGTGCTGCAGAAGGATACGAAAAGAGTAACCTTATATACCTTATCTTCCCAATATGAATACACAATGCTATATGTGAATACAATAGTCCAGCTCCTTCCTTATGTTTCACTCTACAACACAAGTACATAACGGAGCTCACGTTAACAACCAACTACCTTACAAGTGCATAAGATGACAATGAGTTACATGATTGCCTTATAACGTCCTTTCCCCCTTTACAATCCCATTCACGGCATTGTCATACCAACAATACCACAACATTCCACACATTGACCAAAATATCATAGACCAATAGCATTTCACACCAAGTTTATCCTTTAAGCCTCCTCATTAACACTACGTCACAATTACTCCATCAAGTCACCTCAATACATGTCATAACAACATCTCAACAACAATCCCACAAATTATACTCATAGAAAAATAACAAGTTAAGGAACATAACCACACCATACATGTTGATATTTCATCCACACCATTCACTTTCATCAAAACCTCAAGTCTCCTTTCAAGTTTAAATCACATAGATGACACATCTTTTAGCAACAAGCAAAAGTGCACTACTTACACTTTTAGACATAACCATCATGATATACATACTCTACCATGCATATAATATATTAAATCATAAGGTTAAACACTTACCAATACTTACCAAGAGATGATCTTGTCCCAAGAAATGGTTGCCTTAGGGTTTGGTAGTTGAGAGAAAAGTGTAGAAAAATCTAGAAATGGCATGTGTATCTAATTGAATAAAAATCTAATTTTTCCACTTAATATATCCCCTCATGGCCATTCTTATCCACACTTGGTCCAATAATTGAAGTGTTTTACTTGGTCAATGGTAGAATGGATCTTTTCTATTTGGGTTATGCATTTTGGCTTCATTTTGGGCCTCAAATTGAGCCCATTAACATATATGAATGTAGCCCACCAAATTCAATGCATGATCCACCATATATCTCATGTTTAAATAATTCCATAAATTTTACGACAATATCTAACTCACGAGATTCATGTTCGTAGCCTCAATCCCAAGAACAAGCAATTCTAGCCACTCATGGCTTAATTGAACATAAGTTGATAAAATACTTATGACGAAGAATTAACCCCAACTTGGATGCCAAACTCACTCAAGAGTAATCCTACTATGATGGAATAATAATACCACAACCCAAGATTCCTCTTTATAGACTAATAATCGGAGAAGAAATTTGGCAAAAAGCACCCCGGCACGCCCCCGGGCGCCCCTGAGACTTAGAAAAATTTCAGTTCTGGAAAAGGTGGCCAGGAGCGGCCTGGCATGCCCTTAGGCGCACCCCCTTGATGCCTGTGCCATAAAAAATTTGGCCAGAAGCGGCCCGGCACGCCCCTGGGTGCGCCTGACACCAAAAATTGCGATTTTCTTCCTTTCTTCGACTTTTCTTTGCGGACATTAGTACAATATCAATAGTCCATCAAAACCAATACAAAATATGTACTTATTGCTCTCAAAACTAAGGTAAACATGACTCAAAGTTGGCAAGTAAGGTCGCAAATGTACGGGGTGTTACATTATCATCCTCAGACGAACGGGCAAGTTGAGGTGTCGAATCGTTAGATTAAATCTATCTTAGTGAAGACTGTGAATTCCAATAGGACTGATTGGGCGAGAAAATTGGATGATGCATTATGGGCATATTGAACTGCATTTAATACGTCGATTAGTGCATCTCCATATCAGTTGGTGTTTGGTAAATCGTACCATTTGCCTGTTGAACTTGAACATAAGGCATTATGGGCATTGAAGAAGTTGAATATGGAATGGAGCGAAGTTGCTAAACTGAGATTAGAGAAAATGAATGAGATGGATGAATTTTGTCTCTGGGCTTATGAAAGTTTGGTGCTGTGTAAAGAGAAGATGAAGTTATATCATGATTGAAAGATTGAACGAAGAGAATTTCATCCGGGAGACTTGGTATTGCTCTATAACTCTAGACTTCATTTGTTTCATGGAAAATCAAGGTCCAAATGGTCTGGACCATTCATTGTGATAAGGGTGTTCTCGCATGGGGCGATTGAGCTAAAAGGTGATGAGGATATCCTATTCAAGTTCAATGGTCAGCGTGTGAAGTACTATGTGGTAACTACGGAAGAAATAAGGTAGCGTGAGAAACTTAGGCTTGATGAAGTCTGAGTAGTCAAGGGTGTTGGGTCGTTCCGCGATGTTAAATCAGGTGCTTCATGGGAGGCAACCCATGGGCTGGTTGTTGAAGTCTGATTAACCAACTTAGCCATGGCGTGCCGGGACGTTAAATCAAGCGCTACATGGGAGACAACCCAAGGATTGACGTTATTTTGATCTGATCATTGTAGGGTGCAGAGGAAAGTTGAGTTGGAAATAAAATTGTGAAATAAAGTGTGCAGCTCAACCCACGGTGGTGACCTACGGACCATGGGTTGTTGCCGTGGAAATTAGATTAAATTTGCTAGTTGCGAAATTCAACCCACACCGGTGACCCAGGCCCGTAAGTCAACCCACGGACCGCGGGTAGGGTCCATGGAAATCAAAAATACCCTAAACCCTGAAGATCCGACCCGACCCATCCAAATTTTTTCTTATTTCTTATAAAACCAACACCACCTAATTCAAAACCCTAAACCCAATCTTCCAACCCACCAAATACCCAATCCCTTTACAAAAGAAAAATAAAAGTATTGCTACAAATCTACACTTCCAATCCCAAATTCACCAAAAATTTCCCAGGTACCAACCACCCAAATTCTTCCATTCTCACTTCCTAAGACCTGAAAATCCTAAATTTCCAACACCCAAAATTAGACAACCCTAAAACCCGACCCACTAACCGAAACCAATACAGGACACGACCCCACCCACCAAAGACCTGACCAATTCAAAAAATGCCACCAAAAGGGAATCCCAAGTGTGAAGATATGGGTTCTTCTTCGAGAATCCAAACTAAACACCCAGAAATTACAACAAAGCTGCGAGATGAGCCTTTGGAGTCGGAGAAAAGTGGGTCTGGAGAGGTTTATGAGATTGCTAGGGACGATTCTGCTATTGTACCTTGCACCACGAGGCAACGAACTAGGGCACAGGCTACAGCCCGGGACACACCTTAGCCTACTGCATAGCCCCCACCACCTGCCACACCAGTGACCCCTACTCAGTTATGTGATTCTTTCCTCCAATCTAAAGAAGAAGAGGATGTTTTTGCGATCGGTGAAATGGGCAGTGGGGAGGATGCACCTACAACGAATGAAAATGGAGAAGGTAAGGATGCTTCGAGGGGGATAGTGGTGAGGACGCTGAGATAGTTTTTGTTTCACGTACTTGTGTCCAGAATTTGACGACCTCCTCATAGAGACAGTTGGTTACACAGAGGGCTGCATCAATAGTACAACGAGAGAAGATGAGGTGGTGTGTGCATGATATGAAATCCATCTATGATAGGGATGCAGAGCCTACTGAGCGGGGTTCGTTTAGATATCACAGAGAAGCCCCGATTTAGAATAGATGATTTAAATGTGATGCCCAAGATTAAGACACTGTTTGATAGATATGGCTTCAGATGGATGACAAATCCTTGTGGTAGTTATAGTCCAAAGTTGGTACGCGAGTTATATGCCTCGTATGCTACTTTGGTTGCTTTGATCACACCTCTAGAGCAGCGTACTCGAGACCAACCACTATTGACTCACACTTTGGTTCACGATACATGAGTTGATATATCAGAGCAGACAATACAGAGGTTCTTATTTGGTGCCGGCAGTGAGATTCCGACAAATATAGCTGAGTTTAATCACCGCATGGAGATGGTGAAGAATAGGAACAAAATGAAAGATGTGGATTAGCGGTTAGAGCTATTGCGGTGGATTGCGAGTTATATATCTGAGGATGGGGTAGATGCTAGTTAGGTAGCTGAGAGGTCGGACATTAAGAAGTCCTTACTCTACTTTATGGGCAAGTTTTGGTGGTCGATTGTACGGAACCGTCTCGGTCCCACAAGTGCTGATAATTCTCTTACGCTTGATCGAGCAATTCTAGTGGAGAGCATCATGGCAAGTTATGACATAAATTTTGCCCGCTATATTATTGAGGAGATTCATGGGTAAGCTTTCTGAGATTTCACCAGCATTCCTTTCCCATGTATGCTTCAGGGTTTATGTAATATTTCTGGTATGGTCACACTACCTGGAGTTTATCACTATATTGAGGTAACCCAAGTGGCTAATATGGGGTTGATGTAGCATCGAGCCAACCCAGTTTCCCAGAGAAGGTCTCGGCCCTCTACGCCATCAGGTACGGCTCTTTTTGAAGGGTATGTGGATCAAGAGGAGCCGGTTGGTACCTCAGCACCAGTTAGTGCGTCCGAGGATATGAGACAGACTACTAATGGCACAGTCCCCGTGAGTGATGAGGAGGCAGTAGCCACCACTGCTCTACCACCCCCGTCTAGTATAGTTTCAGTCTCAAGAGACTTTCTGCAGCAGCTGGTGGATAGACAGACACAGGTTATTGAGCGCCAGACTTATACAGACGCTGATGGCTAAGTTGGTGACTCAACTTAAGCCATGGGTCCGGTCTTTGATTGAGGCATCTGAGGCAAGAGTTGCGGCTTGCATGACTACTGTCATGGATAGATTTATGTGAGAGTTGCATGGGCGGATCAACAGCTTTGAGCAGCGAATGGGTAATCGGCTGCGGGAGGCCCATATTCCAGACTTGATGAGTTTGACACATGAGGTGGCTTCTTTGAGGGCAGAGGTTGGATCTTTAGTAGTTAGCCACACTCCTATCATTCTTCCTATGTAGACACTGGTCCCGACAGTGTCGGCATTTGTGGTTGACTTATTTGCTGATGAGGAGCCTCATATTACAAGAGGCAAGAGGCCACGGAGTCCAGAGGGCCTGAATGAGAGTGGTGACGAGTTTGAGAGTGATCTGCGAAGGGAGAATAAGGCCTCTCGTGAAGAGTACCATGCCAGTCAGATTGCCCATGAGCAGATAGCACTGGATGAGTCCTCTAGTCAGCCACCCGTTCCACTGTCAGCACCCAGCATGGAGCCCAGCAAGAATATAGATAATCCAGCTGAGGACGGACCCACATCTGGTGACTAAGGTGTCACAGGTATGTCTTCACTCTCTTACACTTATCATATTTATAGTTGTGCACTGAGGGCAGTGCAATATTATTTAGTTGGGGGTGGGGGTATACCACCACTTAGGGGGTTTATTGCCGTATTTCTTTTCCCCCGAGTGTGCTATCATAGTAGAACCAGCATGTTTAGGTTGTTATCTATATTATTATGTGTTTTTGTGTTTAGTTAGGAGAAAAATAAGGAAACCTTAGTGCAATCAATTGTGAATGAATTTTGAATGATAATGATGTTTTTTGATTGTTTAAAGGACACCCCTCCTGAAAATTTTGTTTTGAACTGTGTGTGTAGCATGTTAGTTTGTGACAGCTGTTGGATCTTCTTATGGCATTAGTATTATAGGAAGAATAACTGTATCTTAGGAATGCATAAACTGGATGGGTAGTAGTCGATATTGTAACCCTGTACTATGTGTGTGTGAGGTCATTACCTAGTTCACTTTGTGTGTGCAATACAGAACATGTCCGGTTAGTCTTGCCTAGGTTAGAGGATAGTGGTTAGGAAAGGTGCATAGGTCATTCTTGAATAACCCCACTTTTAGCCTAAATGTCTGACCAAATAAAGTAAATATCCCTTGATCCCGGGTTTGAGCCTTAATTGACCTTTTTCTTTCATTAGCCTATTCAACTTCCCATGTTGACTTACAATGAACCTGTATTGTCCCTAGTCCCTTCTTGGACATTGTGTACCTCAACTCAGGCAAATCGTCTAAGTTGTGGGTGGCTATCATAGGGGTGCGTAGCTTGATATGGGTATGAAGAAGGGGTTAGTAAAAGAAAAGAGAACAGATTTGGGGTGTGAAAAAAAAATATAGAGTCTGCAAAAAGAAAAAAAAAGAGAAAAAAAAAAGGGAATATTGAAATCATAAAGAAAAATTACACCCAAAATCTGAAAATAAATGAAGGAGAATAAGGGAGAATAAAATGAGAATGGTTGAAAAGTGGAGCCAAAAATAGTGTAATGTCAAGGAGGATTGAGTCACCATATCCATATGTACCACACCCGTCCCCAAGCCCACATTAAAAGCCGATGAAAGTCCTATAGTGATCCTAATCCAACTGTCCGAAAAACTAAAGCATAGAAAATAAGGGCAAGCCTATGGTATTTCATACACACTATTTGAACTTTTTTGTGAGAGAGAGTGTTTTGAACCAGTCCCTACTTTGATATTCATTAGTATACTGTGAGTGTATGGGACTTCTTTGTTGTGAGAGTATATGGGTTGCATTGTTAGTTGCTATTTGTTCGGATAATGTCATGTGCATATATGCTTAGCTGTTTGTTCATAATCTGATGCCATAACTTGATCCCTTATGCGTCATGATAATATGTTTCATAGATACGCATAGTGTTTTTGACTTATGAATAGGAAGGGGTCGAAAAAATTTTGGTACCGAAAACAATGAGTCGACTGTCGTAGGTGTCTTAGGTTTCTCTTAGTTAAGCATCGAATGTGTTTGTTTTGTTTTGTTCGCATGAGGACATGCAAACATTCTAACTTAAGGGTGTTGATGTGTCATGGTTTCATGTCACTTTCGATGCTTAAAACAAGGACAATATGCAATAACTTGGGAATGTTTGGTAGGTATGATGCGTTTTCTATTCTATATTGCAGGAGAATAGGTTTTGAAGGCAAAATGGACAAAAAGAGAAGAAGCATGCACTGGAACGAATTATTTGAAGAAAAAAAAGAAAAGTCTGTCACACCCCAAACCCCATTGAGGCGTGATTGGCACCCAAAGCCGATATGGCCAGAGAGAACCAATCTTTACTTCTGTACATTCGTATGCATATCCTCGTTTGAATCTTATTATACCTCATGCAACTATGCGGAATTCATGAACATGGAAACATATGCCATATCTATATATATATATGAAACTTGGCCGTTAAGGCTATCAAGTCAAAATGATCATACGTCTCTTACATTCACATACCCACATATGTCTACAAAAGCCTCTAACAGATGCATTTACAAGACCAACTAAAAGTCGGGACAAGTTCCCATTTTATACAACATTTACAACATCAAAACAGTTGTACAACTGTGACTCGAAAAGTCCCAAAGCAACTGGGGCTCACCAATAATCTACAAATACTGTCAACCTATAGTGGAGGTCTACTAGTGCCTGCACCTGCAACATGTAAGGTAGGTCCCCCGAGGGGGTCAGTATGAGAAATGTACTGAGTATGTAAGGCTATAGAAACTACATCATGCATGAGAAAGTCAATGAAATAGAATATGCGAAGATATTCAAAGTCAATGAAATAGAATATGCGAAGATATTCAATATGGATAAACCATCATTTTAGATGTGGAAACATATATATTTCTTCTGTTATTGTTATTTTAGATCACTCATTTTATATCCTTATTATTCATAGAACATCTTTCATACACATCTACATCAAGAGAATTTTCCTTCACTCAAGAGATTCTTCCCCTCTTTTCAAGAGATTCTTCTATTCAAGAAATTCTTCTATTCAAGAGATTCTTCTATTCAAGAATTTTTTTGGATTAATAATATAACGTACATCTAATCCATGAGTAGGTTAACATACATCCACTCTATTGGTGGGTTTTCATACATCTACTCCATGGGTAGGGAAGAACATACATCCACTCTATTGGTGGGATTAACGTACATCTACTCCATGGGTGGATTAACATACATCCACTCTATTGGTGGGCTTAAATACATCCACTCCATGGGTAGGGGGTGACGGGATCGACCCATGCTAGGTGTTCTTTTCACCTCTGGGATACCACCCGAGAATTCTTATCAATTACATCTTTTCTTATTCTTATTCTTCTTGGAAGACGTTGATTTATTCATTTATGAGAGATTGATACATTGAGGATCATGACACTATTTGAACTACACAAATATTACTTCACTCCTTGACTTCATGAGATTGACACCTTAACTTGTGAGGGTAGATATATTAGCCCGCACATTACCTCCCCACTACTCTTATGAGATCTTATGAGATTGGTACTTCTACTGGTGAGAGCTTGGTACAAACATAATCATAATAATATTATTAGATTTGGAAACATGACATGATTGGTAACACTATTCAAGCATAAATAGATCCTCTTTACACCTTACTCTCTTTGAGATAGTTCTTTTAGAGATTACCACATCATGACAACTTTGGAACTTCAGTCAAAGAATCAGAGATAAGTGAATCATAATTCGTCTAAGAATAGGATACATATGAACAACAATATATCTCAACCTGCACTGGGATACTTTGGAACACTTCGGGAATGAGTAAGTATCATAACAAGGTGAATACTCTATGCTGCAGAAAGATACGGAAAGAGTAACCTTACATACCTTGTCGTCTTATTACGAATACACAAGCCTATATGAAAATACAATAGTCCAGCTTCCTCTTTATGTTTCACTCTACAATACAAGCACATGCCAAAGCTTACATTAGCAACTAGTTACTATACAAGCGTACAAAACGATAATGAGCTATATGACTGCCGTATAACATCATGTCACCCCACACAATATAATCCACTGCATTCTCATACCAACGACACCATAACATTCCACACATTGACCAAGATATCATACATCAATAACATTTTACACCAAATTTACCCTTTACACTTCCTCATTAACACTACGTTACCTTTTCTCTGTCAAGTCACTCGATAGCCTTCACAATAACACTTTTACATCAATCCATATTTTATACCATTCAAAATACCTCCGGGATACTCCTTTATAGTCATTTAAAAGGTACCATAATTTGATAATTGCATCCATGAAGGGTATAGGGGTTTCGGGGGGCCAAAGGGATGCAAAAACAAGCAATTCGGAGTTCTAGGCCGACCTGCTAATCCACATGCGCCCGTAGGTGGCTGACCTGCGTCCGTAGGTGACCTTTGACAGTAGCCAGAGGCACCTACGTTGGCACCTGCGCCCGCAGGTGC
This sequence comes from Capsicum rhomboideum, assembly GCA_031232105.1. Lineage (NCBI taxonomy): Eukaryota > Viridiplantae > Streptophyta > Magnoliopsida > Solanales > Solanaceae > Capsicum > Capsicum rhomboideum. The sequence continues at coordinate 134,367,365 of CP124709.1, read as the reverse complement.
TTCATCTGCGAGGGCGGGTGCCCATTTCGGCCAAAAAGGGTCTCTTTTGGGTCTTTTTATGCAATGAATTGTCCATGATCATAACTAAACTCCTCTTAACATATTTTAGATCATCTTAGGTGCCAACAATCAGCCATGGTTTTACAACACACATGAACATCACCAAAACCACACTTTTCCTTCAATACACCACCAAATCCATGCACAATTTTGCAATAACCATTCCAAGCATTATACACAAGGATAAAACAAGGTAATACTATAATCACATCTCACATGTCAATATTAACTCCATCAAGTTGACTTTCTTCAAGATCACAAGCCCATGTTCAAGTTTACAAGGCAAAACCATTCTCCGATTTAGCAAACACAAATTGTTTTACACATAATGAACTTCTCACACTTCACCAACTTAACCAACATGATATAAAACATATTCCATGCATAAAATATATCAAACCATAATAATATACACTTACCAAGTCTTTCAAGATGATGATCTTGGTCCAAGGAGATGAGGGCTTAGGGTTTGAGTTGAGAGAAAAATGTTGTAGAAATTTCTAGAATTGGCATGAGTGTTTGTGTTCAATAAAATCTGATTTGTCCCCCTTATATAGTCCCCTAATGGTCCTTGATTTACCAAACACTTGGTCCAATCATGACATAGCAACTTGGTCTTGCAAGAATGGGTCAAGAATGGGTCAAATACCCCTTTTGGGCCATGTCTTGGATGTCTTTTTGGGCCTCCATTGAGCCCAATAGTTCAAGATTAATTTGGCCCATCAAATTTAATGTATAATTCCTCATATATATATATATATATATAGGTCTCTCAATTCACTCTTATCCATCTCTTGGTATTAAATGCATGGTTGATTAGTCAAATGGAAGATTGGATCATGTTTTGCCCCATTGGGCCAAGTCTGTTGCTCTTGTTTTGGGCCTCATTTGGCCCAATGGCTTAAGCCCACAAATTTTAATGTATAATTCAATCAATCTCTCATGTTTCAATATTTCCATGAACGTTACAGAATTTAATTAGGTTCGGAAACATACGGGGTGTTACATTCTTCCCCCCTTAGGAACATTCGTCCTCGAATGTTAACAACATTGTCTCATGTGCAACAAGGCATCTCTATATTAGCATCTCTATGCATATGCTCATATAGGTATTTACTTAGTCTTTCTCCATTTTCGCACTTTTGAACTTTTTCCTTCCATTTGGAACAAATATGGGTACCTTGGTCTCATTATTTGTTTTCAACTTCTCAGGTTATCAACTCGACTTGCTGCTTTCTCCCAAAGGACTTTTACGAAAGTTACATCTTTATTTACTAAACTTTGCTCTTGTCTGTCTAGAATAGCCATAGGTATCTCTTCCTAATGGGGTCCTCTATAACTTGTACATTTTCAACAAAAGCAATGGATCTCGGCGTCTGACTTGTGTTATCTTGTAGCTACTATTGTACCACCTTAACCTTCTCTATAGCTTAGTGAACAAATCTAGCCCCATGTAAGGCAGTTCCACTCACTCTAAATCGTCCAATTGATGATTTAAACTTTCTTCTATATACACCTTTGTAAGATACCATTTTGATACTTGGATCATGTCTATTATTATAAGCACATTCCATAAGGGATAGATGGTCATCCCAACTACCTTTGTAATACAATGTATAAGCTGGTAACCTAATGTCAAGTGTCTGGATGATACGTTCTGCTTGTCCACCTGTTTAAGGATGAAAAACTGTACCCAACTCCATTTGTATACCCAAACTTTCTGTATTTTTGACTGTTACCTCATCTAGTTGTCGATAATCAATACACATTCTCAATGTGCCCTTTCTTTTTTGTGCAAATAATATTGGTGCACCCTACAGGGACATACTACGTCTTACTAGCTGACCTGTGTATACCTTGGACATCGCTTTCCTTACCTCAGGATAGGAAACAAATTTACCTTTCAGCTCAAGGACGGTCTTTTGTGGAAGAAAAGGGAAGTATACTTTCTTAGCTTGGCAATCTTCGTGACATAACAAGAAGCCAACCACTTCATACTCATTGCAACATTAAAAATCTTCCATTTCCATATCCATAAGATCAACCATCGTAACATGATCTCCAACATCTACTATACCATTACGATATGCTCTTTTAACTATAATAATTTCACCAACAGGTGGAAATACTTCAATTAACTTAGCTAATAACCTCGGTGTCCCGTCATATTTCACAATAATCGATAAAGTAACATATAATAGGGTAGATATCGGATCATCTACCTGCTTACCTTTGCCTCTTTAACTCGTCTTGTAATCGGTATTCTACTATACACAAGAAAAGCAATTCCAATGGTTAGATACGATTCCACTTACCACATTGGCTCTATTGCACGATCTAGAAGTGAAGAGAGGAAACAACATCCTAAATGTCCCGTAGCCTCCTACTTATAATTGTGGTGCACAACACATTGATAAGTAAGACTTTACTCAGACACGGCATTGTAGACACCCTTAGAACGACCTGATCTAATATCACTTTTGTCACACCCCAAACCCCATTGAGGCGTGATTGGCACCCAAAGCCGATATGACCCGAGAGAACCAATCTTTACTTCTGTACATTTGTATGCATATCCTCGTATGAATCTTATTATACCTCATGCAACTATGCGGAAGTCATGAACATGGAAACATATGCCATATCTATATATATATGAAACTTGGCCGTTAGGGCTATCAAGTCAAAATGATCATACGTCTCTTACATTTACATACCCACATATGTCTACAAAAGCCTCTAACAGATGCATTTACAAGACCAACTAAAATTCGGGACAAGTCCCCACTTTATACAACATTTACAATATCAAAACAGTTGTACAACTGTGACTGGAAAAGTCCCGAAGCAACTGGGGCTCACTAATAATCTGCAAATACTGTCAACCTATAGTGGAGGTCTACTAGTGCCTGCACCTGCAACATGTAAGGTAAGTCCCCCGAGGGGGTCAGTACGAGAAATGTACTGAGTATGTAAGGCTATAGAAACTACATCATGCATGAGAAAGTCAATGAAATAGAATATGCGAAGATATTCAATGTGGATAAACCATCATTTTAGATGTGGAAACATGTATATTGCTTCTGTTATTGTTATTTTAGAACACTCATTTTATATCCTTATTATTCATAGAACATCTTTCATACACATCTACATCAAGAGAATTTTCCTTCACTCAAGAGATTCTTCCCCTCTTTTCAAGAGATTCTTCTATTCAAGAAATTCTTCTATTCAAGAGATTCTTCTATTCAAGAATTTTTTTGGATTAATAATATAACGTACATCTACTCCATGGGTAGGTTAACATACATCCACTCTATTGGTGGGTTTTCATACATCTACTCCATGGGTAGGGAAGAACATACATCCACTCTATTAGTGAGATTAACGTACATCTACTCCATGGGTGGGTTAACATACATCCACTCTATTGGTGGGCTTAAATACATCCACTCCATGGGTAGGGGGTGACGGGATCGACCCATGCTAGGTGTTCTTTTCACCTCTGGGATACCACCCGAGAATTCTTATCAATTACATCTTTTCTTATTCTTATTCTTCTTGGAAGAGGTTGATTTATTCACTTATGAGAGATTGATACATTGAGGATCATGAAACTATTTGAACCACACAAATATTACTTCACTCCTTGACTTTATGAGATTGACAGCTTAACTTGTGAGGGTAGATATATTAGCCCGCACATTACCTCCTCACTACTCTTATGAGATCTTATGAGATTGGTACTTCTACTGGTGAGAGCTTGGTACAAACATAATCATAATAATATTATTAGATTTGGAAACATGACATGATTGGTAACACTATTCAAGCATAAATAGATCCTCTTTACACCTTACTCTCTTTGAGATAGTTCTTTTAGAGATTACCACATCATGACAACTTTGGAACTTCAGTCAAAGAATCAGAGATAAGTGAATCATAATTCGTCTAAGAATAGGATATATATGAACAACAATATATCTCAACCTGCACTGGGATACTTTGGAACACGTCGGGAATGAGTAAGTATCATAACAAGGTGATACTCTATGCTGCAGAAAGATACGGAAAGAGTAACCTTACATACCTTGTCGTCTTACTACGAATACACAAGCCTATATGAAAATACAATAGTCCAGCTTCCTCTTTATGTTTCACTCTACAATACAAGCACATGCCAAAGCTTACATTAGCAACTAGTTACAATACAAGCGTACAAAACGATAATGAGCTATATGACTGTCGTATAACGTCATGTCACCCCACACAATACAATCCACTGCATTATCATACCAACGACACCATAACATTCCACACATTGACCAAGATATCATACATCAATAACATTTTACACCAAATTTACCCTTTACACTTCCTCATTAACACTACGTTACCTTTTCTCTGTCAAGTCACTCGATAGCTTTCACAATAACACTTTAACATCAATCCATATTTTATACCATTCAAAATACCTCCGGGATACTCCTTTATAGTCATTTAAAAGGTACCATAATTTGATAATTGCATCCATGAAGGGTATAGGGGTTTCGGGGGGCCAAAGGGATGCAAAAACAAGCAATTCGGAGTTCTAGGCCAACCTGCTAAGCCACCTGCGCCCGTAGGTGGCTGACCTGCGTCCGCAGGTGACCTTTGGCAGTATCCAGAGGCACCTGCATTGGCACCTGCGTTGGCACCTGCGCCCGCAGGTGCTTCATCTGCGAGGGCGGGTGCCCGTTTCGGCCAAAAAGGGTCTCTTTTGGGTCTTTTTATGCAATGAATTGTCCATGATCATAACTAAACTCCTCTTAACATATTTTAGATCATCTTAGGTGCCAACAATCAGCCATGGTTTTACAACACACATGAACATCACAAAAATCACACTTTTTCTTCAATACACCACCAAATCCATGCACAATTTTGCAATAACCATTCCAAGCATTATACACAAGGATAAAACAAGGTAAGACTATAATCACATATCACATGTCAATATTAACTCCATCAAGTTCACTTTCTTCAAGATCACAAGCCCATGTTCAAGTTTACAAGGCAAAACCATCCTCCGATTTAGCAAACACAAATTGTTTTACACATAATGACCTTCTCACAGTTCACCAACTTAACCAACATGATATAAACCATATTCCATGTATAAAATATATTAAACCATAATAATATACACTTACCAAGTCTTGCAAGATGATGATCTTGGTCCAAGGAGATGAGGGCTTAGGGTTTGAGTTGAGAGAAAAATGTTGTAGAAATTTCTAGAATTGGCATGAGTGTTTGTGTTCAATAAAATCTGATTTGTCCCCCTTATATAGTCCCCTAATGGTCCTTGATTTACCAAACACTTGGTCCAATCATGACATAGCAACTTGGTCTTGCAAGAATGGGTCAAGAATGGGTCAAATACCCCTTTTGGGCCATGTCTTGGATGTCTTTTTGGGCCTCCATTGAGCCCAATAGTTCAAGATTAATTTGGCCCAGCAAATTTAATGTATAATTCCTCATATATATATATATATATATATATATATATATATATATATATATAGGTCTCTCAAGTCACTCTTATCCATCTCTTGGCATTAAATGCATGGTTGATTAGTCAAATGGAAGATTGGATCATGTTTTGCCCCATTGGGCCAAGTCTGTTGCTCTTGTTTTGGACCTCATTTGGCCCAATGGCTTAAGCCCAAAAATTTTAATGTATAATTCAATCAATCTTTCATGTTTCAATATTTCCATGAACGTTACGGAATTTAATTAGGTTCGAAAACATACGGGGTGTTACAAAGTCAAAGTCGGAAGAGTGACCCAAGGTTGTGACTCACGGGTCGTAGGTCGACCTACGGACCGTGGGTCGGTTCCATTTGTCACTTTCTGAGAGTTTGTATCGAGGCCTGATTCCTATGGTCTGGACCCAGGGTTCGTGGGTTGATCCCAGAACTTCAAGTCACGGTCCGTGGAAAGTTGCCAACTTTTTTCTCCTACTTTGTATAGGATAGGATTCGCTTTGTATCTATAAATACCCTTCGGTTGTCCTATGTTTAGGAGTTACTCATTACATTATTTTGAGGATTCTATTACATTGTTTTTGAGTTCATAAACATATTGATCTTGTAATCTCAAACATCGATACTAGGGTTTTGATTTATATTGAGATTTCAGAGTTTTATTCTTAGTGTGAGTTCATAATTATGTTTTCATCATTGAATTCTTCTTGTGTTCTTACAACCATGAGTAGTTAAACCCCATAACTAGGGTTATGTGAACCATGAGGAATTAACGAAATGGGTTAAGTGCGAAGCAATTTTGAACCGGTGTGACTGCATGTATTGTTATTTCCTTCATTATAATTGATCTTCTAACGGTTACAAATGTTGGAAACTCGCTTGTATTCTAAACTTGCTCGAGAGAGAGGTAGAGATTGGAAAAAGGGAATAACAACAGAGATTTGAAGCTATCAACCTTCATCTAATAACTTGAGTCATAACAGGGGTGTTAATCTGAGATCCAGAACAAGGGTTAGTACTGCGACACTCGAAGACCGAGAGGAGAAGAGTGAAATTCATCTAACCAAGGTTGAGAGACGTTTATATGAACCTATCTTGTTAGATTTTGCATGCAACGTAGCGGGACAGTTTACCAGCACAAGTAACCAGTGGAGTTAAGGAATCATGGGGATCATAGTCCTAGTGCCATTCTCTTATTGATCACAAATCCGACAAACAACAATTGTTACTGTTACTATTTGTTTACAAAAACCCCCCTTTTTACTTACTTGCCAATTACTCAGACAAATACTCGATAGAATTTTGTTCTATTCCCTGTGGGATCGACCCCAACCTAGTTGGGTTCTATATTTGATAAGCGACCTCGTTATACTTTTTTGGAGGTATAGTGTGGGTGACATCAGGTTTTCACACGAAAAAATATAAGCAGCATAAAGGGGTGTCATCGATCTCGAGTCCGAGACATGGTTCTATCAACTAATTGTTATTTCACTAATGTAATTTGTTATCATCCAATCTATTAGGAATATATCCACTCATAATAAAGTCTCACCTTTTAATAGATTAAAATAATAAATCAAACTACATAGATCATAATAATTATATCAAGATTAATAGTATAAGTACATGTAATAGACTAGAGAAGTTCTTTATTAATATTCAGAACATAAACAAACATCTCTACTTGGTCCGTTCAATACATACGAAATGTACTAGCACAAGAAGTTGAAATATTACCACTCCCATAATTAAGATCAAATTATATTTAATCTCGTGCTACAATCAACAAGATGTTTGTCCTACTTCATCTTTGATTGTGAACATTAATTTATAACTTATAAGAACCGACAATTTTAATTTTCCGTGCATGAGTTAAATGTGCATGAGTTAAATAACTCCATACACAAAATTGTCTACTATATAAGTAAAGGACACACATGTTAACATAATGATCTATTCAAAATAAAGACTTTATTAAATTAAGTAAATAAAATAGATTATCTTTACATGGGATGAAAATATAATACTATAACATAAATCACATGGTTAATAGTATATACTAACACTGCCTCAGCTGAACTCCTAAAGATAGTCTGTTGTTTCTTGGACTTCCAGGATACTAAGGATTCACCAAACTTCACCACATAACCTGTGATAGATCTTCATGTATTGGGACAAGCAGCCAAGTCTGAGTCACACTAGTAGGTTAATGCAGTAGTTGACAGAGTTTGTAACCAAATACCTTACCCCATAAACCCTTTTAGATATCTAAGAACTCTAGTAGCAGTTTCTAGATGTGACTTCTAAGGATGTTGCATGAATTGACTGAGTGTCCGCACTGCATAGCTGATATCAGGCCTTGTTATGGTAGCATACATGAGTTTCCCTATGATTTTTTGATAAGAAGTGATGTCAGTAAGCATCTCATCTCAGGTAGAACCAGTAGAACCACTATCTAGAGGCCTGATTGAGGCCTTACAAGAACTTAAGTAATCTGCAAACTTTGGTATCCCCTTTCTCATCTAAATTACCTTGGATAAAAGCATTATAAACATCCATCTGATAAAGATAACAACCCCTTGAGACATCCAAAGCAATGATGCACCTTACTATTACCATCTTTGCAATAGAAGAAAAGGTGTCATAATAGTCCAATCCTTCCTGCTGACTATAACCATTTGCAACTAGTCCAACTTTGAACCTCTTCACATCTCCATTACCTTGTTACTTGATTTTGTACACCCATTTTGAACCAACTGCCTTCTTTCCTGGTGGAAGAGTCACCACTTCCCAAGTCTTGTTGGGTTCAAGTGCTTAAATTTCTAAATGCATAGACTAAATCCATCTCTCATCTTGTACAGCTTGTTTAAAACTTTGTGGTTCCACTAATACAGAAAACTTAGTGACATAACTGTGATAAGTAGGGGTAATGCTATCATAAGAGAGGTAACTTGCTAAAGGATATCTGTTTGTGGAGATCTTGTTAAGTGTTGTGTAGTCCTTCATCCATACTGGTTGTCTAGTAAACATGGTAGTCTTTCTAGCACGAATAGCAGATGGCAACACTGTAGGTAATTCTGCAACAACTGGTGGAAAAGAAAAGTCAGGAGCTTAACTGCCCTGAGATGGTGACTCCATCATGTTTGTGACTTCATAATCAACAACATTCTCCTCAAATTCTGTATGGTTCTCTTCAATTGTATCTCTAAAACTAGGTTATTTACCCGCACTTCGCTCGGTCGTAAATGACTTCATTAAGATTACGATCGATCCTTCCCTAAAATACATATACAAATACTAAAAATAACGAAAAGACAAATTCTTAGTAAAAATAAAGACAATTAGAATATTTTTCAACATAAATTTGAAGACTTAATATTGTTACATACATCACGAACGTGAATAACTTAGAAACTCTTTGATCAATAATCAATCTTTACTCTTCTCACTTTATCTTCTACATATTTTTCGATTGTAACATTTGGACTTGGACGCAGTTGGCTTCTCAATATTTAATGATCTTTCATGAAATAATCAATGCATTTTCTCTATTTTGTGTACAACAAAAGTAAAAAATATTCAATTTGATGGCATAAACTATACTTGTTTTCAAGCCTCTAGCAGTAAGTTCTCCTCACTTTTTTATGACTGAGTTATAATAGTGTAAGCTCAAATATATTTCACGCATTCATTAAGTGGATAAATACCTAGTGCTGCTAGAGAAAGAAATAGCTATAAATAGAATAATTGTGTAATATTTATATGAACGACTGCACTGTAATGCAGTCGAACTTTTAAAAAAAAAATGATAAGAAAGTTGTACGTGCAGGGGATTGAATGCAGTAAAACAACTAAAAGACATGTTCTCGCTTCTTATAATAATAAAAAGCCAGATCAATACAGTATGCTTCCAAATTATTATTAAACTATAGTAATAATATACTCAACATGAGCGAAAAGTCAGGACAACAACTGCTAGCTCCTTATTCTGAGCTCAGTACATTGACAGTGATCTTTGTGGCTGAATTCCCCATTAGCTATAGTGGTTATATGATTCTCATAAGTTGAGAATGCAAAACAATAGTAGTCGTGCCTGAAAAATCAAGGTTCTTTGACCAAGAACTCGCTCGAATGAAAATAAGATACCGATTAGGCTTGTGATGTTGTAAATTTCAGAATGTAACTTATACAGCATCATGATAAGTGATGGCAAAGGTAAAACAATGCGTGGTCATGGAGTATGACCTCGACACCAAAAGTTGATAATGACTTGCATAACATTGAAGACGCAACCCACATGTTAGTTCCGAACAGACACCAAAACGCAAAAACATGTTTCAACAGCTACAAATAGCTTAAGGGAATGGTTTCTAGTATTCAACTCAAGCAAATTGATGTGACGAACACATAAAGACATAAAAATGGCCATAGACAGAGACAATCCTTTGCTAATTTTTGCAATTGCTAACATCAGCATGAGCAAAATCCTCTGTTATTCTAGACCAAACACAAGTGGTTAATTGTCATGGGATTAGTAGAAATAAACCATGGGATTAATGATTATGTGAAAACACTAAACAGTATGGTACTCATGTATGTATCAGGATACATGAATAATTTCTTCCATTGTCCTTAGGCCTAAACCATAACATTATTGGTTTTTTGACCTCTGATTTTGGACCATTCTGCCTCACTTTTACTCCTCATATGAACTGATATGACATAAATCAACAATTTTATCTCAAATGATGAGCTAATTACGCGCTTAATAGAGTTAATACAATAAAGCACTATACTATAAATAATGACTTACATATTTTGAATATTTTATGTCAGCCTGTATTCCCATTAAGTCACCTTCTTGAAGTCTGTTAGTTGTGAAAAAGCATCTTCAAGAATTAGAAAAAAGATGCAATCAAATATTACTTACAGAGTATATTTAAATGAATTATGGTACACAACACAAGAGCTAGATCGATGGTTCTCAAACGTGTTCTCGAGAAGGTTTATCAAGCTTGATATCATTAAGCTTTCCCAGTTGTGTGCTACCTTGATTTCTCAGATCTTTGTAGCTGTTGTGTTAAATCTATATATCAACATTTTATTGCTATTCTACCAAGTTAATCTTATGGAGTGAGAAGATTCAGGAAAACCTGACTTCCACAGGTTACATGAAGACAGGAGAGCAACTAGCTGATTTGTTCACAAAAGCGTTGAATGGGACTCGAGTTGATTACCTGCGTAACAAGCTGAGCATGATCAATATCTATGCTCCAGCTTGAAGGAGAGTGTTACAGAATCACTACAGATATGTAATCTTGTATATATGGTAGTCAAGCAGATTTGTAGGGATTTGATTATCTAGTTATTATGGTTAGTTTATATTGTTCCTGTATTTATAGCATTGTAACCTTTCAGTAATAAACAAGTTATTCACATACCTTATCTTCTTACAGGGTACACCAGATGGTCTGATAGAAAATGTCTTGCAATCCTTATGGTCATACTTAATAGCTAGAAATAGTTAGTCTAAATCTGTCTCTATCTAATACTAAAGTAAGTTAGTCAAATTTGATGAGCCAACCTTTGTACTAACTTTTCAACTTTTCACATTTTGAAACTTCCCTCTTAATCTGTGTGTAAATTAGTCAAGGTCGAGGAATTAGGTAAGATCGAGGGGGTAAAAGTTCATGTACTTCAAACTCTCATTTTGCTCACTTCAAAATCTAAGAAAAGCTTCATGCGTTCTTTAAATCTGGTCCTTTAGTTCCCTATAAATATTCACTTTCTTATCATTTGATCACAAATAAGATGCAAAAGTATTGGAATTTCTACTTATAAATCACGACAGTAAGGCAAAATAAAAGAGCAAAACACCTTCCTCTGAGAAAAGATTCAAAATATCAAGATAAAAAAAAAGAAGGGCTTGGAAACATCAAATACAAGAACTAAGTGGGAACTGAAACAGGTAAGTACAATTTAAAGTAGACTTTTTATAACTTTAAACTTCTCTTCTAGGTCTTCGATTTGTTTTATTCAAGGCTACCAGGTAGACTATCTTTATCACAACCCATATGCAACCATTTTGAGCCATTTCCTGAAGCCATGGGCAGTGGTTCTATATAGGGCATTTTCGCGGACCTTTCATGGGCATTAAAAAAAACATTCCGTGTTGATTTTTTCTTTTCAGGGAAAACTTGGTAAACACTTGTGATCCAGTTCTGCATTAATACATTGGTAACAGCTTTGGAGTGAATCAAAGACAGAGTGAAATAAACATCTAGAGGGAAAGGAAATATAGTAAGGAACGGAGAAAGTCGAAAAATCCAACAAACTTGAAGCAAGAGAACAATAGATTTTAAAATATAGATAAGTAATATAGAGAGGAAAGAATAAACAATATAAAGAATAATGTAAGAAGGTTGCTTCCTAAAGCGATGTTATTTACGCGGAGTTTTTTTTTTCTTTTGTGAAATGTGAAAAGCAAGGATAAAATCAGAAATTTGTAAAGAAATGGTAAAAGTAATTCCTGGGAAAAAGTATTAATACCTTTTCAGATCGTTCCACTTATCTAGATGTTTTTTTATGGTGATTTTACGATAAGCCTTCATGAGATCTTGCCAGAAGTAGTGTTTGGAACTGCCGGTTTAGTTCGGTCATGAGCCTTTCTACTTTCAACAATAATTGTATATGTGGGTTGTGAAGAAAAGAGTGAAAAGGAAGAGTAAGCACCATTGTTCTGTTTTTTTTAAACGAATAGAGGGCATAAATAAATGTAGGAAAATAAGCGGAAAAAGCCAAAAAAATTGAGAGAATATATAAATATAAATCCTGGATTCTGAGGGCGCCACAGAATAATCTAAAATGAACATCTAAAGTGAAGATATAAAATTTTCCAAATTCAAGAAGGAAATAACACTAAAATGTAATCATTTTTAGGAATGAATAACTTGATCTGTTGGTTAAGAGCATTCCGGCGAAGAAACTATCCATGAAAGAGAAATGACTCATTTCGAGAAACTACACTTCTTTTCTGTTTTGCTACTTTATTTAATCAGAAAAACATTTTCTTTAATGAACTTCTAATAGACCAAGTAAAGCTATTATTTTTACATCAAACTGTGACTACAACACTTGGAATGTGAATCCTAGAAAATAATTCTAAGTAAGATACAGTTAGTAAGAAGCTATAGTCCATAGCTATTAACCTATTTACATGTATCGGGAAAAGGAGCGATTTGTCTGTCTCTGTCTCACCAGAATTGTACACCTTTCAGAGGAGGGAACTTGGTAAAACCAAATAAATAACTAAGGGAAAAATCTTATAAATCTCCAATATGCAAAAGCAATGGCAATATAATTTCCGATTTTGTCAAGGGCCTTTTTCAATATTCTCAAGATGTGAAGTATTTTCTAGCTCCGATCCTCTTCCAGCCTTTATATATCATAAGGAAAGAAATGCCACCAACTTTCGCTAGAATGGAAGTAAACTATCCACAAATAAGACTAATGAAATTTAGACACTCGATGATGAGCAACCATTGTTGCGGCTAATGGAACAATTGAATCATTTCATTTCTGAGTTGCCCTAAATATTAGGGCATGAACGAATTTTAACAACAAATTTATCATTAGGATACAAAAAGCTACTATTGTTTTAGAAGCCTTACAAGTTTGTAAGTTTATGTTAGTTGTCTTAGTGATACCAAATCTCAGTATGCACAGTAATCAAATAGTAGTATGTAGATGTTGGAACAAAAACTTATAAGAAAAGGGTAAGAAGACGGACAATATCAAGTACACTTGAACTTTTGCTTCAGTTACTCAAAAAAAAAGTGTCCTTTACTTTGTGATTGAATCTGCAAGAAAGTGAAGCCAAATTAAGTTAAAGGTTGAAATTTTAATGACGGTACGTAAAGAAAACATAGTCTTAAAGCGTTTTTCCATATTAAAATAATTTGAGAGGTGAAAATTGAAGTACATCATGCTTGAAGCAGTTTCAGAAGTAATAGGATATTTAGCTGTTGATCATCTTTTCAGAAAAGGGAAAAAGTTACCAACTGAAATGTCAACATATACGTGTTGCAATTGTGATACTGGCGTTGATCGTTTTTCTCATAAGATAGGGGTGATCAGAAGAAAGGAATGCATGAATAGAAGGGGTACTATACCATTGTGATCGTACAGCTACTATCAGGAACAGAGCACAACATTCAACACTTATACCATGTAAGTACTTAAGCACTCAATTTTAACCTTGTCAATTAAGAGAAACCAATATCAAACCCAGAAAGACGAAGAGACCTGAGAGAAGGAGAGAAACAAATCATAAAATCAGATAAATAGTAGCAGCAGAAACTTACGATTGAAATGTTTTTTGTATATATATAAATCCAAACTATTTGGCAAACAAACTGTAAAGCGTACTGACCAAGAATTCATATTTAAGACATATACGGGAATAACTCCAAATCAATATGGAGTGTGGTTTCGTATACTTATCATGTGGCATAAAAGATTTAAGAAAAATATCACCTCCTTTTTTGCTTAATCTCGACTTAAACCATGTCATACCTTCCTTGTAAACTCATATGACTGGAAGTTAGGCAGAAACTCCACCCACTGAACAGACATATGAATCTTTTGAATCACACAACATGTTCTCATGAAAATTACAGTCAATGAATTTATTTCAAACACTAGATGACAATTAATATATGCAAAATAAATGGTAAATAGAAGTGAATGCTTATGATATCTTCTTGGACGTACACAATTTCAATATTGTAGGTGGTGACAAGTGAGGAAAAATCCATCTAATGCCCCTGAGAGTTCCTTTATAGGACGAAAGTGGTGTCTAATAGATATTTGATTTCGAAGAGATTAACTTGACACCAAACAATTTTTGCCTTCAACATTGGGGGAGAAAACAGGAGCATCTATGAAGCCCTAGATTAGCCATATAAATTCTAAAATGTGGCCTGTTTCCTACCCTTCATTGCTCTGCTTAGTGCAGTATAAGAACACGAAGAGTGTGTGTGTGTGTGTGTGTGAGATTGAGGAAGCAAAGTTGAAACATTAGGAAGAGAGAGGAAAGACGGGGAATAGAAAGAGGTTTAAAATCGGTGGGCTGCCGAAGCGCTGTTTTATGTTTTTTTTTCCCCTTATATATATAGATTTATCATCTGTATATTTCCAAAATTTCCATCTCCGCCCTATAAAATAGCTGCAAGAAACTTCCTGTACTCTTCTTCATCATTGGCATTTCCATCGCTGGACAAAATCCTTGCAGAATCACGGTACTGGGTGGTTCTCTTTGGAGTTCCATTGTTCGAGGATTCTGATGAAAGTCCCCCAACTCAACAAACGACAAACATCGTTCTATCATAGTCTTCCCCTATTGGACATAACATATTTTTTTCAACTAGGGTAGGGAGAGAAGAGAAGTCGTATGAAAAAAGTGTTTATGTTAACTTTATGCTACAATTATTAATTCTCTTATTTCTAGTTAGATGATCATTGTGCCCACTACTTTTACAACATCTCCCCTCCCTCCCCATATTATCTATTTTTCATGTTTTCATAAAAAGGTAACGAACCAAGCTAGCCATCACTAGTGCAAATTACCGAGCAGTGAGTGCCTTACTGATTTATGACATTACTAGCCATGTAACATTTGAAAATGTAGCAAGATGGCTCAAAGAACTGAGAGACCACACAAACCAAAACATCATCGTCATGCTCGTGTGGAACAAGGTGGATCCGCCACCTCAGAGCTGTCCCCACGGGCGAATCAAGTGGTTTTGCACAAAGACAGAACACTTTGTTCATTGAAACATCTCCACTTAAGGCACTCCATGTAGAAAATGCCTTCACAGAACTACTCACTCAGATTTATCGAGTGGGGTTAGTCGAAAAGCTCTTGATATAGGAGATGATCCAACATCTGTACTAAGAGGACAAACGACCTGCTGTTAAAAAGGGTGGATGTTTTTCTGGTTAAGTAATAGGATCGATCCGGAGGTGAATCCAGAATCTAGCGTCAACGTGTTCAGAATGAGTACGGTCCTTTTTTTGGTATACACAAAGTTCAAGGACAATAATTGAATCAGTTGAACTCACCCTAAATCCGCCTCTGGATGCAAGTAGATATATACACACACCAAATCCCATTTTCAACAAATGTAAGTTAGGTAAAAGAGCTACTAGCAAATTTGTCACGCCCTAAGCCTACACCCTGGACGTAACCGGCACCCGAACCACGAATGGCCCAAGAGAACCACTTGGCCTGGCATGCAACTAATAAAGCTGAACTTTTTATAAAATGTGAAAGCTGTAAATATGGGCTAACTTTTGTAAACAAAATGAAATAAATTAACTTAAACTTTCATTAACTGAAACATTAAAACTGTTCATAAACTGATACAACTGACTTGACTTGACTATGTTTATGAAGTCTCTACTACATTATGAATACGCCAACCTTTATGTAACAAAAGAAACTAATGACTGGGATACAGATAAGTCCTCAGAAGAATGAGAACTCCCTCAAGCTGATATCATATCCTACTGAAGAGTCTGTACACGAACCTGCCTATCTGAAAGTTGGGCACTACATCGTCCAATAATGTAGCGCAAAAAGAGCGTCAATACTTTGAATACGTTGAATGTATTGGTACATAATGCAGAATGAAAATTGAACTGAATAAACTTTTGAATTAATCATACCATAAGACATGAGTAAGGAGATATGGGACAAAAGACTTACTGACCTTTTCTTGCAAAATTGTCGGGACTAAAGTAGTGCAATGAATAAGTTATTTAAAAACACGTAAAAACTTAAATAGTAAACTTCGTGAAATGTAAACCCGACAGCAATAATTACAATGTTGTAATAAAACAACTTTAATACAATTCGTCAAACTAAAACTGAGACTAGAAAATGAATGATTGTAGTCTGGAAAAAACTTGAAAACAATGCTTCATAAAACTTTCTTTAAGATAGTGGCCTCGGCCAATCATATATTCCCTCAAAATAAGTAAGTTTTCTTTTGGGGAGTTTCTCTTAACCGGCATAAACCATGTGAGCAACATGGAGTCCAATGTCTTGCCCACGTTGAGAAGAGTTGTCTTCTACCTTGCCGGGGTATAAAACAAAATCATAACTTATGGATCCAAAACTCAGCCAGAAGGCCCACAGTGGCAACGTGGTTCTGGGGCATGTGACCTTGGACTCATACCCAACTCGGTGCTAAATAATCCTCCCAAAACATACTAGATGCTCATAATATAGTCTTAAAAACATTCTTGAAACTATATTAGTATCTAAAATATCGTATCAAGAAATATATCTTTCTCTGCGAGCCTTGGCTCTAAATCTTTATAACTTTGCTTTACTTTTCAAGATACGATAACTTCTTTTCACTTTTCAAGTCATGAAAGTATGCCTAAGGGTTTTTCATAAACTTTTCATAAATTGACTACTTTTGAATATACTTTATAACAATACTATAGTCAAACCCATTGGAGCATCAAATCAACTTTCAATACAAATTCCCAAGTCATAAGCTTTATGTGAAAACAATCTCTTGGTTATAGAAATTAAATTCAAGTTCAAGAATAACCTTAACTCGGGGAATAATTCACAATACTTAAAGCATATAGAAGGAAATTATGACAAAACTCAAGAACAACACTTAAAATATTTGAATCTTAAAATCCTAACTTGAAATCATGACTTAACATGGAATTATGACTCACTTATGGGGATGAACAGGATTCCCCACGAAAGGTACTGCTCTTACGTACCTCGGAGATGAACTATGGAGAAGAATCCTTTGGATTTGGAGCCCTAGCTTGAGTTTTCTTGATGCTTGAATGGTTGAAACTTTGAGAGGATTTGAGAAGCTGTTTTTAATCCATATTAGGGTAAATAGAGAAGTGGGAGACATTTTAGAATAATAGGGGATGGTTTTGGATAAGTAAAGGACCAAAAGGCCCTTAAAAACGTGTAGGAAATAATAGGATTCTCCGCTGAACATCATCTCCGTGCCACTCTGAAATCGCGGAGGCCAAGCTCTGTGGTACGGTGATATCGCGGACCCTCACTATAAAGCTCGTAACTTTTCAGTCCAAACTTTGATTTACAAACCGTTTACATCGTTGGAAATAAGACTCAAAGACCTTTAATTTGATAGGTTATGGGTCACTTAAATCCTCATATTCTAGGATAAATGCTCGTTTAAAGTTGACCCATGTAAAAACGTATACTAAACCTCAATGGATCAAAAAGCTCTCAATTCAACTTTACGCTAGATTTTCTTATGATCATGATTTACATCAAAAGAACTCATCACACTATGAGATTGATCTTAACACTTATATTCAATTGTAGATCATCGAGTTTAGGGGCCTATACGCGTACAAAGAATGGTTCGAATCCAAGTCGAATGTTTGGGGTGTTACAATATCTCCCCCTTGGGATCATTCGTCCTCGAATTATGGGTAACTCTAAGATGAAAGAACGAACCAAATTATTTTCAACACTACCAAATTCTTAGGCTATAAACACGAGTCAATATGTTTCAACTCAAGGTTAAGATATTTAATAAGCCGTACAAAACACGAATTCTTTAGAGCACGAAAACCATGACTTGAGAGATATGGAATATACTTAGGAGTCAACAAGATAAGTAAGGCTTTCTCTTATTTCTCTAGGGACTGATCATAGGCTAGGAGAGGAAGTGTTAACACGTAAAAGCTGGGGTAGAATAACATCTCAACTAACATAAAGAGGAAATACGCAAGCAAGGTAAAACACGGACATACCCAAGCCCAAATCTATAAAAGGGAAACTCAATGACACTAAGACTAGTCTTTGCTTAACAATTCACCATCTCCCCCTTAGACTAAAGTCAATAATTTAAGACTGCAATTGCCCCCATTTACCAAACCATCCTCACTTAAATCTACGGAAACAACATCATATCAAAAGTTCAACACTAACTACCTATAGATCCCTTGATTTTCTTCTTAGGAACACCCCTTACAACTACCTTAGCCTATTTCACTCTAATTGATATTAGTTTACTGGCTAACCACACATGACACTTGCAACTTAAAAATTCCATTCTACCACATATATATTAACTATCTTAAACACACAATACCTTTCTTTCCATTCTAAGGTTTTTATTCACCAATAGACTTATCCAAGATATTCACATCTTACATAAAGGTTTCATCTAACACATTCACACTTAACAACTTACTTCTCACAAATGCCACATCAACATACATAAATTAAATTCCCAAAATCAATATTTTTCCTACCTCAGTGATCATTCATGACTCAAACTTATAACCTAACACTCAAATTAGATGGCCGCGCAACTTACTTTCACACACACTACTACTCATTCAATCATCTGTCTAAACTAACTTCATAACTCTATAAAAATCAAAGGGTTCTTTCTTCAAGCTACATGTGCAGCCTAGTTCTATCCCTTCTTAATCACCCTATACTTCCATTCAGATCCTATATATAATCTATACTAACACAGTGACAAGTTCTAAAACACCATAACAAGCAACTCCTCTTTTAAATACTACCACAAAATCTACACCACACTTACTAAGCTTCAACCAATACTTAAGAACATAGCACCCTATCACTTACGTCATCCCCAGGTTACATCGCTACCTACAACTGTAAACACATACTTTCATCCCCCTTAAAGGTACTTTCTAAAATAAGGCCAAGAGAAAGGTCCGGATACTTGTCTTATTGTGGCTCTAATGCACGATTCATAAGAACAAGGGTACAATCTTTTGAATCAATAGATGTCTATGCACTAATGGGCTCTTCTTAAGTCCTTAAGTAGTCTCTTAATTTTTTTATGCATGATCTATCTGATGAAACCACCATGATAGGAGATTAAACATTACTATTTCTACCACCTCGAAGATGAGGCATAGTTGGAGGAACTTAGAACAATGCATGAACTTGTAAAAGTTTTCTTAGCGAACAACTTTAGTGCACGATCTAGAGTAAGAAAGAATGACAATCTTTTCTTAAATGCCCGTAGTCCCTCATTTATAGAAGTGGAGCCCTCACAACCATAAACAAGATCCTACCAACACGGATTCATAGACTCCCTAGGACACTTGAACTCTGTGCTCTGATACCAAGTTTGTCAGGCCCCGAGCCTACACCCTGGACGTAACTAGCACCCAAACCACGAATGGCCAGAGAGAACCACTTGGCCTGGCATGCAACTAATAAAGCTGAACTTTTGATAACATGCAGAAGCTGGAAACATGGGCTAACTTTTGTAAAAAAAATGAAATAAATTAACTTAAACGTTAAAAATGTTCATAAACTGATACAACTGACTTGACTTGACTATGTCTATGAAGCCTCTACTACATTATGAATACGCCATCCTTTATGTAACAAAAGAAACTAATGACTGGGATACTGATAAATCCTTAGAAGAATGAGAACTCCCTCAAGCTGATATCATATCCTACTGAAGAGTCTGTATACGAACCTGCATATCTGAAAATTGGGCACTACGTCGTCTAATGATGTAGCGTAAAAAGAATGTCAATACTTTGAATGTATTGGTACATAATAGCGGAATGAAAATTGAACTGAATAACCTTTTGAATTAATCATAACATATGACATGAGTAAGGAGATATGGGACAAAAGACTTACTGACCTTTTCTTACAAAACTATCGGGACTAAGTAGTGCAATGAATAAGTTATTTAACAACACCTAAAAACTTAAATAGTAAACTTCAAGAAATGTAAACCCGACAGCAATAATTATAATGTTGTAATAAAACAACTTTAATACAATTCGTCAAACTAAAACTGAGACTAGAAAATGAATGACTGAAGTCTGGACAAAACTTGAAAATAATGCTTCATAAAACTTTCTTTAAACTAGTGGCCTCGGCCAATCATATATTCTCTCAAAATAAATAAGTTTTCTTTTGGGGAGTTTCTCTTAACCGACATAAACCATGTGAGCAACATGGAGTCCAATGTCTTGCCCACATTGAGAAGAGCCATCTTCTACCTTGTCAGGGTATAAAACAAAATCATAACCTATGGATCCAAAACTTAGCCCGAAGGCCCACGGTGGCAACGTGGTTCTGGGCATGTGACCTTGGACTCATACCCAACTCGGCGCTAAATAATCCTCCCAAAACATACTAGCTGCTCATAATATAGTCTTAAAAACATTCTTGAAACCATATTAGTATCTAAAATATCGTATCAAGAAATATATCTTTCTCTGCGAGCCTTGGCTCTAAATCTTTATAACTTTGCTTTACTTTTCAAGATACGATAACTTCTTTTCACTTTTCAAGTCATGAAAGTATGCATAAGGGGTTTTCATAAACTTTTCGTAAATTGACTACTTTTGAATATATATAACAATACTATTGTAACACCCCATAAGTTTCTGAGTCTAGTTAATTCCCGTAACATTTATGGAAATAGTGAAACATGGGATCTTTGATGATTTATGTATTTAAAATTTGTGGGCTTAAGTTTTGGACCCAAATGAAGCCCAATAGTAATGAAGACATGGCCCAAAAGGGGTATTTGACCCATTTTTTTGACCCATTCTTGTGAGACAAGTTGTTATATTATTATTGGACCAAGTGGGTGGTTCAAGAAGGACCATTAGGGGACTATATAAGGGGAATAAATCAGATTTTATTGAACAAAATTCTCATGCCAATGTTGGAAATTTCTACAACATTTTTCTCTCAACTCAAACCCTAAGCCTTCATTCCTTTGGTCAAGATCACCTTGGAGCAAGACTTGGTAAGTGTATATTATCATGGTTTAATATACTTTATGCATGGAATATGGTTTATATCATGTTGGTTATGTTGGTGAAGAGTGAGAAGGTCACTATGTGTAAAACAATTTATGTTTGCTAAATCGGAGGATGATTTTTGTCTTGAAAACTTGAACATGGACTTGTGATCTTGAAGGAAATAAACTTGATGGATTCAATATTTCCATGTGATATGTGATTATAGTCTTGACTTTTTTTGTCATGATGTATAATGTTTGGAATATCTATTGTGAAATTGGTTATGGTTTTGGTGGCGTATTGGTCGTAAAGTGTCGTTTTGGGTGTTGTATGTGTGTTGTGAGACCATAGATGGTTGTTGGCATATAAGATGATCAAAAATATGTTAAAATAAGTTTGGTTATGATCATGGACCATTCATTGCATAAAAAGACCCCAAAAAGACCATTTCGGACCAAAACGGGCACCCGCCCTCGCAGACGAAGCACCTGCGGGCGCAGGTGCCAACGCAGGTGCCTCTGGCTACTGCAAAAGGTCACCTGCGGACTCAGTTCATTCACCTGCGGGCGCATGTGGCTTAGCGGATCGGCCCAGAACTCCGAATTGCTTGTTTTTGCAGCCCTTTGGCCCCCCGAAACCCCTATACCCTTCATGGATGAAATTATGAACTTGTGATGTCATTTTAATGACTTTAAAAGTGTCGTATGAAGGCATTTTGGACTGTATTAAGTATGGATTAATTTTCACATGTTGTTATGAAAGAGTAATGGCGACGGAATAACAATGAAGGGACGTAAGGGGTAAGTGTAGTGTGAAATGTTATTGGGTTGTGATGTATTGGTCAATGTGTGGTATGTTATGATATTGTTGGCATGTTAATGCAGTGAGTTGAGTTGTGAAGGATGAAACGATGTTATAAAGCAGCCACGTAACTCATTGTGACACTTATGTGTTGGTAAGGTGAATAGTTGTTAACAAGAATTCTATTATGAACTTGTGATGTAGAGTAAGACGTACGGAAGGAGCTGGCTCATCGTAATCACATATAGGATTGTACTTTCACATTGTGGACATAAGGTATGTAAGGTTACTCTTCTATATCCTTCTGCAGCATGAATGTTCACATTGTTAGAATACTCATTCGATTCCGAAATGCTCTAAGGTATTCCGTATCCGAAAGTTGGCTAGAGTTACTCATATGTTCCTTATTCATTGGTCAATGGTGAATCATATGACTCATGTTCATTGGTTGACTTATGTTCATTGATTGACTCATGTCCATTGGTTGACTCACGTTCATCGGCTAATATGTCAAGAGTTCCAAATGTTGTAAGGGATTGCATCTCAGGTTGGTGAACAGTTGATATCCATATGTGTAGTATTTAGTGATCATTATCCTAAGGTTCCACAAGTGTTCTATTCCGAAGGGGAATAAGTGTCCTACTCCTAGATGAATTATGATTCACTTATTTCTTATTCATTGACTGAGGTTACTAAGCTGTCATAACGTTGTTGCAAAGTCTAAGAGAACTATCTCAACAAGAGTAAGGAGGTAAAGAGGACTTGTTTAGTTTGAATAACATTATTCCAATCATGTCATGATCCAAAGTTTCAATAGAGTTATACACATGTCTTCTCTTCATTAGTAATGTTCCAAAAGTCCAATAAGGTTATGTTCCAAGGTTTCAATAGTGGTTATACTCATGTATCTTGTTCATTGGTCATTGTTCCAATGGTTCCAACAGTGTTATATTTCCATGAAGGTTATGTTTCCAATAATGCTTATTCACATGTTTCTCACTCATTGATTATTGGTCCCAAAGCTTAGAAAGTTGTGACTATCATTGTGTCAATCTCTCACAAGTAAAAATATCAGTCTCATAAGAGTAATAAGAGGCGATGTGCAAGTTAGTATAATTTTCCCTATAAGTGAAGATGTGTATATGAGTGTGAGCTTTAGTGTTATGATCTCTAATGTATCACTCACCTAGCTATGTCAAGGAAATAATATTGTGAAGAAGTAATGCACCAATGGCTACTTTATGTTATGTTTCATTGAGAATGGATAACTATCTAAAGGGTATAAGGTTTGTAGAGAACTAATGTACATATGGTTACTAGATGTTACATTGAGTATGGATCACAATCCAAAGGGTGTCAGTCAGTTCAAGATGGAACAATCCCAATATCATGTTATAGTATTATTACTATATATATATGACTATGGCCCACTGATCAGCTGGATGTCCGGTATATATTATAGCCCACTGATCAGCTGGATGTGCGGTATTATATTTATATATGATAGCCCACTAAATGTGGATGTCCGGTATTATATTTATATATGATAGCCCACTAAATGTGGATGTCCGGTATTATATTTATATATGATAGCCCACTAAATGTGGATGTCCGGTATTATATTTATATATGATAGCCCACTAAATGTGGATGTCCGGTATTATACTTATATCTTATAGCCCACCAAAGGTGGAGGCCCGGTACTAACTAATTGAGTGAACAGTAATGAAAATAGTTGTAAAGAGATGAGAATATATTCCTCACGTGTATAGATGTAAATAAACATGAAGATGGTTATAAGAAAGTGATAATGATGCGACTGATTGATCAATTATTGAGACTACTAGAAGTAATGAACATGGTTCCACATATTTCTGGACGGAGGTATATCCATATTGATTATTCTCTTATGTTTAATTTCTTGGAAGTACTTATGTATTATTGGAGTTTCACATGGCCTTACATACTCAGTACTTTCTTCGTACTGACCCCTTTTGGGGGATTTACCTTACATGCTGCAGGCACAGGTGTCGGTAGATCTCCGCAGTAGGCGACGAGATATCCGCAGATTGTTGGTGAGCTCCAGTTGCTTCGGGGCTTCCCAAGTCACATGGGTTCACTAGGTTTGGGTATTTTGTAAACATTGTATAGACGTGGTCATGTATCTATTAGAGGCTTTATAGACGTGGGAATATGAAAGTAAAAGATGTACATTCATTTTGACGTAATGGCCCTAACGGCCAAGTTTCATATATTGCACATATTTCCATGACTTCCGCCATTGATATTTAATTACATGAAATAAAATGATATGCATACGCGAACATACATATGAGAGTACATGAGCAAAGATTGGTTCTCTCGGCCCATATCAGCTTCGGGTGCCAATCACACCTCGTTGGAATTCGGGGCGTGACAAAAGTGGTATCAGAGCAGTTCGTTCTAAGGGGTGTCTACAAAGTCGTGTCTGAGTAGAGTCTTACTTATGGATGTGTTGCGCACCACATTTATAAGTAGGAGGCTACGGGACATTTAGGAGTTATTTAAGTAGGAGGCTACGGGACATTTAGGAGTTGTTTCATTACTTCATTCTAGATCGTGCAATAGAGCCATTGTCATAGGTGGGATTACATCTGACCATTGTAATTGGTTTTCTTTGATATAGTACAATGCCGATTACAAGACAAGGTATGGGCAAAGATAAGCAGGTAGATATACATGCGGGAGAAGGAATTAGTAAATCCCCACCTAATCCAGCTAGTCAATATGGAGTTGAAACTGAGTTTACATCACGGGCACCTTTTCCTCCCCCTTTTCCAGGGAGACTACAAAGGAGGGAAATATCCCCAGAATTGTCTGTTAATGTTACTAGGCAAGAGCTAAAGGATTTGAAAAATGTGGTGCAAATGTTGACTCAAATAGTTGTTGCCCAAAGTCAAGGACGAGTTGGTCCAGTGACAAGTGATGATGGTGCGGCTAGGATAGCTAGTCGGCGGACACAGGATTTTCTAAAATTGGATCCTCCCACATTTACCGGATCCGATCTTAATGAATATCCGCAAGACTTTATTGATCAAATTCAAAGAGCTCTAGATGTTATGCATGTGACGGGTGTAGAAACAGTGGAGCTTGCAGCATATAGACTGAAAGGAGAGGCTATATTATGGTACGAAGATTGGAAACGATCCAGAGGTATCAGTACAAATCCAACTAGTTGGGAGGAATTCAGGGTGGCCTTCCTTGATCATTATCTTCCATATGAGGTCCGCGAGGCTCAAGCGGATCAGTTTTTAAATCTTCGTCAAGGAAATATGAGCGTCAGGGAGTACAGTCTTCGGTTTAATTCATTGGCTAGATACGCTCCTCATATGGTAGCAACTATGGCCGATAGAGTTCATCGGTATGTAGACAAATTGGAACCCTACTTGGTAAGAGACTGTACTATTGCTGCATTAAATAAAGACATGGGTATAGCCAGAATACAAGCCTTCGCGCAAAAGATGGAGGATCAAAGGCAAAGGGGAAGGATACAAGAATCTGAGGCAGGGCCATCAAAGCGGGCTAGACCTATGGGACAGTTCATGGCATCCCAAGGAGGATTTAGGCCTCGGGTTTTCCCAAGACCACCTAGACCATCATTGTCTTACCCTACAGTGGGTACTCCACCTCCATTTCAAGGGTCTAGAGGCACTCCGATGGGGCAGAGTAGTGGAATATGGGTTTCTCAGACAGCAAGATTATAACACCACGTACTTTTATAACCTCACTTGATACCTTGGGATCATATATACATAGGTGTTGAGATTCCATGCATATGTGTTTTATAGTGTTATTGGTGAAACATTTGATATCGGACTTAACATGTGCGATTAGATCCTCGTAGGAGGTGTGTTGTGATTTCGTGGAGCATTTGGGTAAGAACTCGTACACATTCTAACCTCATTTGGTGACTTTAAGTCATGTTTACTTGATGGTTAAGATCACTAAGTAAGTATTTTGTAGTGTTTTGATAAGGGATTGGACGATACGTAAACATTGGATAAGTGGCCGAAAATTTCAGCAAAGTGTTGAAACTTGCGCCACTACCCTGTTTCAGGGGTGTGGCGCAAGCAACCTGCAGCCAAAAACTTCAGAGGAGGCTGCAAACTTGCGCCACTACCCTGTTTCAGGGGGTGTGGCGCAAGGCACAACAAGTATGCCCTCCCGGAGTCGTTTCGTAACGCAATTCTACGACGATTTCTAGATGGTTTCTTTTGGTTCTTTGGAGTTATTTGAGCATTGTTAAAGATTCAAACACTTCAATATACTCCTACATTCTCCTACATGATCAAATCATGAAATGTGAATAGTGATCCAAAATGTCCAATGAAACCAAGGGCGACTAGAATGCCTATTTTTGCGATCGAAAGGACGAATGAGAATATTTTAAGAGAATATTGTCGTGACATTATGGAATTATGTACACATGATATATATGGTGATTAATACATGAAATTGGATGGGTTACATGGATATGAGTTATTGGGCCCAAAGATAGGCCCAAAATGGGATTAAAAGACTTGGCCCAAAGAGGAAATGACCCATTCTTCCAATAATTGACTAAGTAAACATATCATGTAGTGCCAAGTGTGGCTAAGGATTACTTGAGGTCCATAAAAAGCCACCAAAATCAGATTTTTAATCATACAAGACTCTCATAACTTTTGGCTATTTTCACAAACATTTCTTTAAGCTCCAAAGCTCCAAACCCTAAGCAAAATATTCCCTTGGACTCTTTGGACAAGATCAACATATTCCAAGCCTTGGTAATTATTTCTCCTCATGTATTAACATATTATATGCATGGGATATTATGTATATTATGCTAGTGGTGTTGGCAAGGTGATGAATAGTGTCTTTTTGCCTTTGGTGAGTGATGTGCTATCTTGGTGATTTGAACTTGAATTAGGCCTTGTGCCTTTGATGAAAAAGCATGGTATGGACAAAATATGAACATGTATGGTGTTATTTTTGGTATTAAACTTGTTCTTGTCTATAAGTGGAAATTGTGGAAATTGTGGGATTTTGGCCGATATGTGTTATGAGTTGTATTAAGGTACTTTGATGGGTTATTTGTGATGTGTGATGGATAAGAAAGTGTAAAGGAGAAGTGTTGTGGTGAAATGTATCAATTATCATGTATTGGTCAATGTTGGGAATATTATGGAATTTTTGGAATAATAGTATAATCAATGGTTTTGTCAAGGGGAAATGACATGTTTAAAGGCAAACATGTAACTCATTGACATGGTATGCATTTGTAAAGTAATTGGTGATTAATGTGAATTTCGTTATGTATTTATGTTATAGAGTGACACATAAAGAAGGAGAGGGATTATTGTATACGCATCGAAGATTGTATATTCGTATTGCGAATCCAAGGTATGTAAGGTTACTTTGTCCGTATCTTTCTGCGGCAAATAGTGTCCATATTGACATGTCACTAGTTCTATCCCGAAATGTGCTAAGGTATCCGATATCCGTTTATCACTAGTCATTGTCATATATTTTCTACTCATGGATCATTTGTGAATCTCATGTCTCATATTCATGGTTAATGTTCCGAAAGCTCAAATAAAGTTACGTACCAATATTCCAATAGTGCCTATACTTGTGTCTCTTGTTCATGGATTAATGTCTAATGGTTCCAATGGTATCATGGTGCTAGTAATGTTATATTTTTCATTGATAATTATTCACATGTCCTTCACTCATTGGTCAATGATTCAAAGTTTCCAACAATGTGATGTTCCAAAGTTCCAAAGTGATGTTATGACTATCAAAGTATCAATCTCAAAGTAATGAGCAAAGTAATGCAAATGTGGTCAATGATCAAGTACGGGTGGCAAGTCTAGGGGCAGGGGCATAAGCCTAGCTTGACTCGATCCCGAGATATGGATTTATGGGTGGCAAGTCTAGGGGCGTAAGCCTAGCTCGACTCGATCCCGATGCATTGATGTATGGGTGGCAAGTCTAGGGGCGTAAGCCTAGCTCGACTCGATCCCAACACAATGATATGATATGAAATACCCACTGATCAGTCGGGGCCCGGGTACATTGTGACATATGTGATAACAAGTGAGTATTGATTGTAAAGAAAGTGACAAAAGTAATGAAAGCAATCCACTTGGTTCCCAAAATGCAACATGGTGACTTACTCACATTGTCTAGTCATTTGTATTGAGTTCATTAGTATGTTCATGTGTTACAAAGTTTCATTTGAGCCTTACATACTCAGTACTTATTTCGTACTGACCCCTCTCAGGGAATTTACCTTACTTGCTGCAGGCGCAGGTCCCAGTAGGCTTCCTCAGTAGATTGCCAGTGTTAGCGGTTCTTTGGTGAGCTCCAGCTACTTCGGGGCTTCTCCGAGTCAGAGTGTATATATATATATGTTTTGGTATTGTACATGCTGTGTAAAGCGGGGACTTGTCCCGACTTATGGTTCATTTTGGTCAATGCTCTTGTTAGAGGCTTTTGTAGACGGATGTGGGTGTAACAGTGTAAAAGGCATATGTTGGTTCGACTGGATGGCCTCAACGGCCAAGTTTCATATGTATGTATAAAGATGTCCCATGTTCTCCTTTATTCGTCTTTCATATTATTATGCAATGGTGGTTATGATTATGATAGGCATATAATTGAACATAGGCAAAGGTTGGTTCTCTCGGGCCTTATCGGCTACGGGTGCCAATCATGTCTCGATGGGATTCGGGGCGTGACAAGGATTTTTTCGTCAGCAGTGCCAATGCTGCGGAAAGTTTCATTCAGGAGAATGCCGGTTTGAGACGGACGTTTGCTTTTGGTGTAAAAAGCCAGGACACGTGAAGAGAGAATGCCCACAGAGGGCCACGGGTAGTATGACACGACCTACGGGGTCAGAAGAATTCAGAGGCCCTCCTTGATATGGTGACAGGTATGTTATCTATATGTTTACCTAATGAATATGCATCAATTGATCCGGGTTCTACCCTATCAGATGTTACTCTAATTACTGCGGGAAAATTTGAAGGAACATTAGAGTTAATAGCTAAGTCAGTTGGGATGTCCACACCAGTCGGTGAATTTATTATAGCTAAAAGAGTATGTCGCAATTGTATAGTAACTGTAGTGATCACGTTACATTGATGAATATTATTGAGATGGAAATGATAGATTTTAATGTTACCATGGGTATGTCTTAGTTGGATTTTTGTTTGGTCGCAATAGATTGTCGAGCGAAGAACTTTTATTTTTATTTTCCATAAAGAATTTTCCATTCATATGTCACTTGGTCATAGTGAAGGATACTAATATGCATACCAATGTGAAAGATACTAGTCTACCCCCATAGAATGTCCCAGTATAAATTGTATCGATAAGGGATGACACGTTGAGTATGTACACTAATGATAGGCAATGGATTGAAGTGTCAGGAAGATTTTATGTATTGGATATATATATACGAGCTAAAGAAATGCATTATGGTAATGCACATCATTCATGGTATTCTATTTATGCACCATGATTTGAAAGCGACTTATTGACAAGATTGCATGAAAAGAATATTGCAAAATTTATACTTCAGTGCTTGAAGTGACAACAAGTAAAATAGGAGTTGGGGATTCAAGTGAATGTAAGCATGGCTTTTCGTCTTCATACCGAGGAACAAGCAAACAAAATTGGAGCAAGACTAAGTAAGTATCTATATGAGTATATGCAGAGCGATGCTCATATAAAGATGTATGTGTGGTACATGAGACGTTGTTGCTAACATTCGAGGACGAATGTTCCTAAGGGGGGAAGAATGTAACACCCCGTAAGTTTCTGAGTCTAGTTAATTCCCGTAACATTTATGGAAATAGTGAAACATGGGATCTTTGATGATTTATGTATTTAAAATTTGTGGGCTTAAGTTTTGGACCCAAATGAAGCCCAATAGTAATGAAGACATGGCCCAAAAGGGGTATTTGACCCATTTTTTTGACCCATTCTTGTGAGACAAGTTGTTATATTATTATTAGACCAAGTGGTTGGTTCAAGAAGGACCATTAGGGGACTATATAAGGTGAATAAATCAGATTTTATTGAACAAAATTCTCATGCCAATGTTGGAAATTTCTACAACATTTTTCTCTCAACTCAAACCTTAAGCCTTCATTCCTTTGGTCAAGATCACCTTGGAGCAAGACTTGGTAAGTGTATATTATCATGGTTTAATATATTTTATGCATGGAATATGGTTTATATCATGTTGGTTATGTTGGTGAAGAGTGAGAAGGTCACTATGTGTAAAACAATTTGTGTTTGCTAAATCGGAGGATGATTTTTGTCTTGAAAACTTGAACATGGACTTGTGATCTTGAAGGAAATAAACTTGATGGATTCAATATTTCCATGTGATATGTGATTATAGTCTTGACTTGTTTTGTCATGATGTATAATGTTTGGAATTTCTATTGTGAAATTGGTTATGGTTTTGGTGGCGTATTGGCCGTAAAGTGTCATTTTGGGTGTTGTATGTGTGTTGTGAGACCATGGATGGTTTTTGGCATATAAGATGATCAAAAATATGTTAAAATAAGTTTGGTTATGATCATGGACCATTCATTGCATAAAAAGACCCCAAAAAGACCATTTCGGACCAAAACGGGCACCTGCCCTCGCAGACGAAGCACCTGCGGGCGCAGGTGCCAACGCAGGTGCCTCTGGCTACTGTAAAAGGTCACCTGCGGACGCAGGTCATCCACCTGCGGACGCAGGTGGCTTAGCGGATCGGCCCAGAACTCCGAATTGCTTGTTTTTGCATCCCATTGGCCCCCCGAAACCCCTATACCCTTCATGGATGAAATTATGAACTTGTGATGTCATTTTAATGACTTTAAAAGTGTCGTATGAAGGCATTTTGGACTGTATTAAGTATGGATTAATTTTCACATGTTGTTATGAAAGAGTAATGGCGACGGAATAACAATGAAGGGACGTAAGGGGTAAGTGTAGTGTGAAATGTTATTGGGTTGTGATGTATTGGTCAATGTGTGGTATGTTATGATATTGTTGGCATGTTAATTCAGTGAGTTGAGTTGTGAAGGATGAAACGATTCTATAAAGCAGCCACGTAACTCATTGTGACACTTATGCGTTGGTAAGGTGAATAGTTATTAACAAGAATTCTATTATGAACTTGTGATGTAGAGTAAGACGTACGGAAGGAGCTGGATCATCGTAATCACATATAGGATTGTACTTTCACATTGCGGACATAAGGTATGTAAGGTTACTCTTCTATATCCTTCTGCAGCATGAATGTTCACATTGTTAGAATACTCATTCGATTCCGAAATGCTCTAAGGTATTCCGTATCCGAAAGTTGGCTAGAGTTACTCATATGTTCCTTATTCATTGGTCAATGGTGAATCATATGACTCATGTTCATTGGTTGACTTATGTTCATTGATTGACTCATGTCCATTGGTTGACTCACGTTCATCGGCTAATATGTCAAGAGTTCCAAATGTTGTAAGGGATTGCATCTCAGGTTGGTGAACAGTTGATATCCATATGTGTAGTATTTAGTGATCATTATCCTAAGGTTCCACAAGTGTTCTATTCCGAAGGGGAATAAGTGTCCTACTCCTAGATGAATTATGATTCACTTATTTCTTATTCATTGACTGAGGTT
Source organism: Capsicum rhomboideum (assembly GCA_031232105.1). Classification (NCBI taxonomy): domain Eukaryota; kingdom Viridiplantae; phylum Streptophyta; class Magnoliopsida; order Solanales; family Solanaceae; genus Capsicum; species Capsicum rhomboideum. The sequence goes on along the minus strand of CP124709.1, from coordinate 134,335,436 downwards.
ACTAAGCTGTCATAACGTTGTTACAAAGTCTAAGAGAACTATCTCAACAAGAGTAAGGAGGTAAAGAGGACTTGTTTAGTTTGAATAACATTATTCCAATCATGTCATGATCCAAAGTTTCAATAGAGTTATACACATGTCTTCTCTTCATTAGTAATGTTCCAAAAGTCCAATAAGGTTATGTTCCAAGGTTTCAATAGTGGTTATACTCATGTATCTTGTTCATTGGTCATTGTTCCAATGGTTCCAACAGTGTTATATTTCCATGAAGGTTATGTTTCCAATAATGCTTATTCACATGTTTCTCACTCATTGATTATTGGTCCCAAAGCTTAGAAAGTTGTGACTATCATTGTGTCAATCTCTCACAAGTAAAAATATCAGTCTTATAAGAGTAATTAGAGGCGATGTGCAAGTTAGTATAATTATTCCCTATAAGTGAAGATGTGTATATGAGTGTGAGCTTTAGTTTTATGATCTCTAATGTATCACTCACCTAGCTATGTCAAGGAAATAAGATTGTGAAGAAGTAATGCACCAATGGCTACTTTATGTTATGTTTCATTGAGAATGGATAACTATCTAAAGGGTATAAGGTTTGTAGAGAACTAATGTACATATAGTTACTAGATGTTACATTGAGTATGGATCACAATCCAAAGGGTGTCAGTCAGTTCAAGATGGAACAATCCCAACATCATGTTATAGTATTATTACTATATATATATGACTATGGCCCACTGATCAGCTGGATGTCCGGTATATATTATAGCCCACTGATCAGCTGGATGTGCGGTATTATATTTATATATGATAGCCCACTAAATGTGGATGTCCGGTATTATATTTATATATGATAGCCCACTAAATGTGGATGTCCGGTATTATATTTATATATGATAGCCCACTAAATGTGGATGTCCGGTATTATATTTATATATGATAGCCCACTAAAGGTGGATGTCCGGTATTATACTTATATCTTATAGCCCACCAAAGGTGGAGGCCCGGTACTAACTAATTGAGTGAACAGTAATGAAAATAGTTGTAAAGAGATGAGAATATATTCCTCACGTGTATAGATGTAAATAAACATGAAGATGGTTATAAGAAAGTGATAATGATGCGACTGATTGATCAATTATTGAGACTACTAGAAGTAATGAACATGGTTCCACATATTTCTGGACGGAGGTATATCCATATTGATTATTCTCTTATGTTTAATTTCTTGGAAGTACTTATGTATTATTGGAGTTTCACATGGCCTTACATACTCAGTACTTTCTTCGTACTGACCCCTTTTGGGGGATTTACCTTACATGCTGCAGGCACAGGTGTCGGTAGATCTCCGCAGTAGGCGACGAGATATCCGCAGATTATTGGTGAGCTCCAGTTGCTTCGGGGCTTCCCAAGTCACATGGGTTCACTAGGTTTGGGTATTTTGTAAACATTGTATAGACGTGGTCATGTATCTATTAGAGGCTTTGTAGACATATGTGGGAATATGAAAGTAAAAGATGTACATTCATTTTGACGTAATGGCCCTAACGGCCAAGTTTCATATATTGCACATATTGCCATGACTTCCGCCATTGATATTTAATTACATGAAATAAAATGATATGCATGCGCGAACATACATATGAGAGTACATGAGCAAAGATTGGTTCTCTCAGGCCATATCGGCTTCGGGTGCCAATCACACCTCGTTGGAATTCGGGGCGTGACAACTATAGTCAAACCCATTGGAGCATCAAATCAACTTTCAATACAAATTCCCAAGTCATAAGCTTTATGTGAAAACAATCTCTTGGTTATAGAAATTAAATTCAAGTTCAAGAATAAACTTAACTCGGGGAATAATTCATAATACTTAAAGCATATAGAAGGAAATTATGACAAAACTCAAGAACAACACTTAAAATATTTGAATCTTAAAATCCTAACTTGAAATCATGACTTAACATGGAATTATGACTCACTTATGGGGATGAACAGGGTTCCCCACGAAAGGTATTGCTCTTACGTACCTCGAAGATGAACTATGGAGAAGAATCCTTTGGAATTGGAGCCCTAGCTTGAGTTTTCTTGATGCTTGTATGTTTGAAACTTTGAGAGGAATTGAGAGGTTGCTTTTAATCCATATTAGGGTAAATAGAGAAGTTGGAGACGTTTTAGAATAATAGGGGATGGTTTTGGATAAGTAAAGGACCAAAAGACCCTTAAAAATGTGTAGGAAATGAAAGTATTCTCCGCTGAACATCATCTTTGTGCCACTCTAAAATTGTGGAGGCCAAGCTCCGTGGCACGGTGATATCACGGACCCTCACTGTAAAGCTCATAACGTTTCACTCCAAACTCTGATTTACAAACCGTTTACATTGTTGAGAACTTTAAGTTGATTGCTTATGGGCCATGTAAATCCTCATATTTGAGGAGAAATTATCGTTTGAAGTTGACCCATGTAAAAACGTATACTAAAACTCAATGGATCAAAAAGCTCTCAATTCAACTTTATGCTTGATTTTCTTATGACCATGATTCACATCAAAATAACTCACCACACTATGAGATTGATCTTAACAATTATATTCAATTGTAGATCATCGAGTTTAGGGGCCTATACGCATACAAAGAATGGTTCGAATCCTAGTTGAATGTTCGGGGTGTTACAAAATTATTTTGTGGAGGAAAATTAAAGGGGGATGGAATTACATTTAGCTTAAAAGTTTTACTTGTTTTATATTTTTCATGTGCAATTTGTAAATCAATGGAATTTCATCTAAGAAAACTTTGTTGTTGCCACAAAATACTTGCAATAGATTGAATGTTACAAGACGATGCATTTTGCTTCACCAACCAAAAATATAGAAGTAGAGGTTTTCTTCTTTTTTAGACGAACAAAAGGAAATGCATTCTTTTCTTTTATCTTCTTCTATGCCAAGCGGGCGGAGCTAGAGTTCTAGTTACGAGTTCAGCAGAACCAAGTAGCTTTGACTCAAAACCTTGTATTTGTGTTAACAAGTCCACTTAATATGTAAAAATTAATTTATCTAACCCAGTAAGTTGCCTTTTATAGATCAATCCAGAACACAAAAAGTCAAAATTCTAGATCAACGGATACTCAAAATGAAGTAGAAGGAGACCTGGAGTAGGGTAATATAATGGTTGCCAATTTTTTTCTCCATTTAGTATATTTTGCCAAGCTGATATTTAGCTTTAAACAGGATGTACTCTGCAAAACAAATCCCTTAGGTCTTCCTTTTGGGTGAGTAGAAATTTGAAACATGTAATAAGAGGTCTTGGGTACAAACACTGATTAGTTCAACTAATTTTGTTGAGCAAAAAGCATTATATCTCAAAAGTACGCTGCTATCAAAAAATAATCAAAACAGCAGTGAGCATCTAAGGTGATCAAAACTTAGGAGTGAAGTCTTTGGCTAAAAGAGTAGGTTTCAACAACGGCAGTGAGGGCAACTCCTTCTTAACGTGACCAGCAACCTATTTTCCTCTGTCAACGCTCTGTTCAATAATTTTATCACCTAAAACGCCTCTGTTTCCAGGTAGTTGCTGCCCTGGTTTGATATTTGAAGCACTGATCAAATTAGCAGCATTATTTTGGACTTCAACATGATCATGACCCCTAGTAGACACCACCAATGCATCAAATCCTGGTAGATTTTCCTTGTTTGTATCCTTTTCTCCCAAGCATTACCTTGATACTGCTAGACATCATTACCCTCATCTATAGGATTCTTTGCAACTTGCTCAATTATGAGAAATCAAAAATACAATATGTCAATCCACCTTAACCATATCTAAAACTGAAAATAGCACTGTCTGAGGTCACACAATCCATACGCAAGGTAATTCAATGTGACAAGTTGAAATGTCGTTTACCAGCGACCATCTGTCTTTCCATTTCAAATAGAATTTTGAACACGTCCACTTATGCACCATATGCTCTGGTGTTTTACCTGCCATAATTGAAACTGAGTTGTTTCCATTGCTTAAAAAATAATAAAAATGAAAGTATTGGTTTTTTTTTGGTATCCAACCCATGTGTCAATATTCACTACTTTCTCTTTTTCCCAAGCTCGCTTAGCTTCAGAGTTCGTGATGTTATGATCACATCCTAACTTTCGTAAGATGTGAATTCCAATATTCGTACTTTACAACTCCGAACCCTAAATGAAGAATCCTAAAGGAATTGAGCTTGAACTTTGCGTATATTTTTGATGATAGGAAAATAGGCTTATGTGTCACATAGTTCTACTCATGGAAAACATGTTATTTATGGGAAATAGAATCACACAAGGATCCTATATGAAGCTTGTATGATAAGTATTATTATTTGTGTCCTTGTTAAATAAGGAATGAGGTTCTGAGGTCTTTCTTCCTATCCCTACTCAAGTAGGATATCATGGAACATCTACGTAAGGAGAAGAGCAACACAATTTTGAAGCACCTATTGCACACACAGAGAAAGAATTTTTCTCAAGCAATATGAGATCAAAGCAAGCAAGAAAGCAGGCATTCATTGAAGGCAAATCATAGTTGAAGTTTTGTTATTAATTATTGTTAGAGTTAGAGTTGTGAGTAGTGCTAGAGTCTAGTTATTTTTTTATAACTAGTCTATTGTGAAGATTTGTTGAGATTTAGGTTGTGAGGATTGTAACAAGAAGTAGGTTAGGCTTCTTAGGAGAGTTGTTCCTAGAAACATTTATAGCTAACTATTTGAGTCTAGGTGCTAGAGCTAGTTCCTTTGATTATTGAGTTATAATCATAAAATTTGTTTGAGTTTTAGTGGACTTGTGGTCGTGGTGGTTACTCCTTAAGTTAGGAGAGTTTTTCATGTAAATTGCTTGTGAATTTACTTATTGCTCATAGTTATCTGCTTAGGAACCTGGTCCCTGTGTAAAGCAGTTGGCACTAGTTCTTTTCAATTGGTATCATAGCAAGTCTTTTTATTAAAGGTTAACACTTGAAAAGGATCTCATCGTTGTTCCTCCAACTGCTCAGGAAGGGGCCTCTCAAACAAGACCACCATTGTTCAATGCCAACTACTATGGTTGGTGGAAGAATAGGATGATGGACCACATCATTGGTGAAAGTGTTGACTTATGAAATGTCATATTGGATGGACCTACTATTCCCATGAAAGATTCTACTAATGGAAAGGAACAAGTTTTCCAAGGAAATAAAGGATGGGAATATTGCTGATAAGATAGCAATTCAAAACAATGCTAAGGCAAATAAGATCTTGATCTATGGCATAAGACCTGATGAATATTATAGAATTTCCTTATGTCAAAATGCTAAGTAAATATGGGACACTCTTCAAACTACTCATGAAGGTACTTCTGCTGTGAAGAAAGCTAAGATAGATACTCTAAACAAGCAATATAAATTATTCAGGATGAAAGAAGGAGAAACTATACAGGACATGCACACAAGGTTTATGTTATTCTTAATGAAATCAACTCTTTGGGAGAACTCATTCCTTCTGGTAAAGCTGTTAGAAAACTTCTCAATGTCTTGACTGAGTCATGGGAAAGCAAGGTGGAATCCATTACAGAAGCTAGAGATCTAGACACTTTAGCAATGGATGAACTCATTGGAAATCTAACTACTTAAGAACTGAAGAAAAATCAAGAAAAGGATATTGGGACCAAAAAAAAAGGAGAAGACAATTTCCCTCAAAGCTACTGAAACAGTTGATTTTGAAGAAGAAAATCTAGCCTTAGTAACGAGAAAGTTCCAGTGCATGCTCAAAAGAGGTCAAAACTTTCAAAAGAGAAATCCAAGAATGCAAGAGAAGGATGTCCAATTGTGTCACAAGTATGATAGTCATGATCAGTTTATTAAGTTTTGTCCTCTATGGGTGATAATGGACAAAATACGAAAAGACAAAACAAACACAAAAACTAAAAGAAATGATAGAATTGAAATACGAAAATTAAAGAATAGAGATAAGGATAGATAGATAGATAGACACAAGAAGACAAAGAAAAGGACAACCTATGGATATATCAAATTTGAAGACCTCTATTTTGATTACCAACTAGCACCAATCTCTTCCATAGACTACAAGGGAATCAATATCCCAAGTAATCAACATTTCAAAATGATAGTTCAAAATAAGCTAATCCTAGCTCTCACACTCTAAAGTGTATAATTCATCATAATTCAACAAAAGCTTATAAAAAATGAAAGAGGAACTAGTATTTATAGCCTTGGACCTTTTATTACATTTAATAGGCCTAAAAGTGACCCATTTCAGCAAATTGGGCATCCGCCCACGCAGGTAGGGCACCTGCTAGCGCATGTTAGGGCGCAGGTGCCACTGGAAGGGCAAAAATGGCCATCTGCTAGCACAGATGGATGACCTGCGGCCACAGGTCAGGGCACAGGTGGCTCCAGGTCACCGTTTGGCTCCTCTTAACTCTCTGACGACCTCTCCAATGGCTTTCGATCCTTCTTGAATGCATTGGTCAACACACAACACTCCTTAAATGATGTCAAGATGGGTTAAAACACATCTAGCTTTATCAATAATCCTTGGAGTGTCTGTAGTTCTCGTGCTTGCCTTCTAGTAGAGGTCTCGAGGTGATTTGACTCTTGACTCCAAGATACCCTCCACAAATGGTATTGACCTCTTGGGAGCTTGAAAAGGGTCCTCCAAATGTATCCTTGTATTTTTGAGGTGATTATGGCTTGGATCCCTTTGTGTCGGCCTTGAATTATAGTCCTTAAAAAGTTTATGCTGATTTTGCTTCTATCATCCTCCCCTTCTTGAAAAGGATTCGACCTCGAATCCAAATCTTGCAAAAACATAGGGAAAACAAGCAAGCACAATATCCTCATGGCATGAGGGTTAGGGTTAGCAACAAGAATCTTATCACCAAGCTAAGGAGGAACACACTTAACATATAGCCAAGAATCAAAATGATCAATCAAGGGTGTCTAACCCCCCAAAATAAAAGCCATTTTGCCACTCAAGAGACTTTGACAAAGGGAAAAGATAAAAGAACCAAGGTAACTAGTCAACCACTCATGAAAACTCACATTGGTTCCATGTCTCAACAAGCACACAATCCTTTTTAAGTCAAGAGTCACATGATAATCTCTAAAGCTAAGTGCAATGTCATGAACAATTTCATTCCAAGTTAAGAGTCCACTCAATGCACTAGCTATCTCCAAGAATGTGATTACTCCCAAATCATCACCGGGGTCAAATACAAAGGTATCCCGCACACAAGTCAACAAACATATTGCATTTAAGCTTATAATGTAATTAAGTAGTAACACAAAGTATTTATCACATGAAGGAAAAGAAGTGTTGCTACTATGTGCACCACACAAAGAGGTACCCTCTTGACCAAACACTAAGTTGGGTGTATAAAAGCCACCACATTCCAAATAGTCATCGGGGTTAAATGGGAGAAGTATCCATGAACATGGGCCAAAGTAATGCTTATTCTCCCCAAGGGTTCCACGATCACAAAAAGACATACTCTCTACACAACCATAGGGAATATCATAAGCAAATAGAGAGTAAAGAAAGGTGTCACACAAATTGATTTCCTCTAATGTGTCCTCAAGAACATGCTCACTATTATGCCCATGAATATTATCAAGGGTATGCTCAAGAATGGGAACACTAAAAGAAGAAGAAATAATTGAAACACCAAGACTACCTTCTATTTCTTCACAATCCTTTCCCATAAGAGTACTCTCATCTTCCAAGAAGAGATTTCTATCTTTAGAAGGAACGTTGTCACACCATAGTGGGTTGTTATATAGAATATATCCCTCAAGAAGAGCTACTTCATTAACATGATCTACGCCACTAGGTAACTCAATAGAAGTGATTTCATCATCCACAAAGAAGAAATTGTACTTAAAGAGAGAAGACTCAATCCAAAAAGGATAATTGGAACATGTAAGTTCACTCTCAAAAAGACAATTATCAAATTTTGAAGAAGTTTCAAACACATGATCATCCTTATGAGCCAAGCAGGTAATAGAATTTTCATTTAATGGCATGCTCAAGGGGTCACTTTTATTCAAATGATCAACATTATCAACATCATCACTAACTTGAGGTTCACTAATTACGTCACAAATGCCCTCAAGTAGTGGATTAGATTCACATACAAGTTGATCAACACCATTTTCACAAGACAATTTACTATCATTCAACACCAAGGCTTCAACACTAGGTGGACTCAAATCTATCTTACAAGAAGAGTCAATTCAGTCATCAATAGGATAAACTAGTGTATCCACACTCTCAACATGTACAATATCAATACAAGGAAAAAAATCATTAGGCTCACATATGGATAATCTATCACTTACACTCAATTGGATACTAGCCACACAATGATCTTTCACATTTACTAAAGTGCAAGAGTTAGCTTTGTTACCTTGAAGCTCATGAGAAGATTCTTCTTTATCTTGGGGTGTAGTTCCTATCAAAGTGTTTGAACATGCTTCAATCCGTTCATTGAAAGAGTCCACCCTTTTTCCTAGTTTGGTTAAGGCACTCATCACTTCATCAAAGTTAATCTTCTCGTTGGGAGTTGGTGCTCCTCTATTGGCCATCGTTGTACCTACACACATATCCTTACTAAGAGAAGGACAAACAAAGTTAGCTTATGTTTGTGGTAACCCCCTCACTTCACTGCTCACAGCCTTTCCTTTTTCCACTCTTGGGTTACCACTTTGCACTCCCTTACTCCTCTCAATCTTTTGTCTCAAATCATCAAAGGACTTAGAGTAAATGGCCACATTTATTTGAGGCTTGGAAATGGTAGGTGGAAAGAGGTGGTTTCCCCATTGGTCTACTAAAATCTTAGGCCAATTTTACTCATTCTAAACTCTATGTTTCTCAAATCAATTGGCGCCGAAGCACAAATGAGCAAAGTTCATATGAAGTACATCACACCAAACCTCCTCATAATACCCTTTACAAGTGAAAGAGACCTTCACTCGCTCGGTGACCTTATATCCATCCATGGTACATCATTGATGATTTGACACTCGTGGCATTCCCAAGTATTCTACCATAGAAGGAGTGATGTAATTTTCACAACACCAATCATCTAGAGCAAGATCAAACCCCGAAATTCCACATAGGGCAACTTTCATGTTAAGAGTTTGTCTTCTCGAGTCACCATTGTAAAGTTTCATGTATCCTTTTGGAACATATTGGCTTCTAAGAAATCCCTTGAAGTCTTTCCATGGCACTTTCTTTACACTACCATACACTAACCATAGACTCATACTATAGCTTTTCCACCAAGCGAAAGCTCTCCCTTTAAGGTGTTTAATGGCATAGTGGGTCTTCTCGTCTTTATTCAAGCAAATCTCAGCATCATACTCTCCATTGAAGATAGGAAAAGTAACCTTGATAGCTTCATGACTCCTATCAAATCTCTCTAGCCAATCTTGGGTACTATATCTCGACATTTGGGCATTGGGACGAGAAGTATAGGATGTAGTTTTCTTTGACCTTGGAGGTTCACACTCTCTTCTCCTAGTTGGACGACTCCTACTATAGGTAGTATAAACACTCACATCAATTCGACTATGATAAGAAGTACTACAAGACAAGGAATATGAATCTTCGCAATCCTCATGTACATTCCCACCATGATTCTTATAAGGTGTATAGGAGGAAGGGTTATACCTCACATCTTCCTCATGCTCGGAGTGGTAAATGGAAGACTCCTCACATGCTCCATCGTCATCATAAGAACCATCACAAGGCTCTTCATCCTCTATATACTCTCCATAAGATCTAAACTCACCATTTGCCTCATATCCTTCTCCAGAACGGTATCTCTCATTCCCACACGGCTCTTGATCATGGCTATATTCATAGCCTCCATATTCTCCATCTTTGTCATAGCTATATCCTTCTTCACCACAATCATAGTCTCCTATGTTGTAGTCACAAGTATCCGAGGCTACCGAAGACATACTTCCTTATAACTCGATATACCTATAAAAATGAGCAAACAAGGTTAATAGTAAAAGCTCATCACCATGCTCACAAGATTCACACCTTTGTATGCCTCACAATAAGAGTCGCTAGCTTTGAATGATCATTTCTACTCCAATGGAAGACGTGGTGTCAATTACTACTCGTGGTCGGAATGGATTCTTGTTTTGAAAAAGAACAAATGACTCAAACAAAATAACCACGGACTTGAATAAAGAAGTAACAATGAAACAAAAAGCTAAAACTACAAAAAGAAACTAACTAAGAAAGAACGGACTCTAAGACTAATCAATCAAATAAATAAGGACAATTACCCATTGATAATTAGTATAGGAATTAAGAAATGAAATTAGCAATCAAAAATTGAAACTAAGAAATTAGAACCTGAGCAAAATGAGTTTTAGGATCATTGAGATGCGTTTGGATGACCTGCCCACGCAGGTGGTGACATGCCCTCTCAGGTGGAGCCACAGGACAAACCAGTGTCATCTACTTTGGGTCACATGTTGGCACAGATGACCACTTGCTAGCGCAGGTGGCCCGGACAGAACACCTGAAACTCTAATTTTTCACCTTTATATGGGCCCTGTTATACTCTCTTTCCTAGTACCTTCCCCTTTTGGAATATTCCTTTGGTACTAACACTTTCCTTTACTTCTTTTGGCCCTTTTTTGGATCTAACAACTACTTTTGGATGAATCTTCTTCTTAAAGATTTGAAGATCCTCAAGAACACCAAGAACTTCATATTTTTGACCCTTGATCAAATGGGCTGCAAATGCGATAAAATTTTAACCACGAGCTCCTTTTGACCTCACGAACAAGATCCAAACATTTATAGACCCTAATTCCCAACCATTTATTCCCAAAAATTAAACCCACTTCAAAATTTGAAGAACACCATGAAGATGGTGAACTTCTAAATTTCCAACTCTCTCGATTTAACTCGGAATTGCATCAAATTCGAGATCCGGGCTCCTTTTGGTATAGGGAACAAACCCCAATACTATTTAACCATCAATTTCACTCCAAAATTTTCAAATTTAAAGACCCATTTCCAATTTCTTTAAAGCTTAACCCAACAATGGTAGAATTCTCAAATCGACTCCGATTAAGCTCAAATCTCAGATCTAGACTCGATTTATGCTAGAGAACACTAATCTAGAATAAGAAACTCAAGAAGACACCAAAATCAAAACTCAAAATTTCTAAAAACAATAAAAACATTTTATTTTATTTTTATTTTCGATTTCAATATCACAATCCAAGACTAGAATCATTGGGACGATCCTAATCTTGGCTCTAATACCAAATGATAATTGACAAAATACGAAAAGACAAAACAAATATGAAAACTAAAAGAAATGATAGAATTGAAATACGAAAATTAAAGGATAGAGATAAAGATAAATAGATAGACACAAGAAGATAAAGAAAAGGACAATCTATGGATATATCAAATCCGAAGACCTCCCTTTTGATTACCAACTAGCACCAATCTCTTACGTAGACCACGAGGGAATCAATCTCCCAAGTAACCAATGTTTCGAAACGATAGTTCAAAATAAGCTAATCCTAGATCTCACACTCTCAAGTGTATAATTCATCATAATTCAACAAAAACATATGAAAAATGAAAGAGGAACTGGTATTTATAGACTTGGGCCTTTTATTACATTTAATGGAGCCAAAAGTTACCCATTTCAGCAAATTGGGCATCCGCCCACGTATGTGGGGCACCTGCTGGAGCATGTCAGGGCGCAGGTGCCACTGGAAGGGCAAAAATAGCCACCTGCTAGCGCAGATGGATAACCTGTGGCCGCAGGTCAAGGCACAGGTGGCTTCAAGTCATTGTTTGGCTCCTCTTAACTCTCCAACGACCTCTCCAATGGCTTTTGATCCTTCTTGAATGCATTGGGCAACACACAACACTCCTTAAATAGTGTCAAGATGGGTTAAAACACATCTAGCTTCATCAATAATCCTTGGAGTGTTTGTAGTTCTCGTGCTTGCCTTCTAGTAGAGGTATCGAGGTGATTTGACTCTTGACTCCAAGCTACCCTCCACACATGATATTGAACTCTTGGGAGCTTAAAAAGGGTCCTCCAAACGTATCCTTGTATCCTTGAGATGATCATGGCTTGGAACCCTTTGTGTCGGCCTTAAACTATAGTCCTTAAAAGGTTTGCGTCGATTTAGCTTGTATCAATGGGTTGTAGAACACAAAAAGACTGTCACTGAGAAACTAATAGATCAAAGAAAATAATTTATTGTCCCCTCACATAGGAAGATGACTTCAAAAGAAGATGACTTAGTTGTTCAAAAGGCCCTAGCTGCTATGGGCGAGCTCTCTAATGAATCTGATAAAGATGATCCCAACAACCAATCCTTGTTGGCCATGGTTGAAGCAAGGATGGAGACACTCTAGCACTCCTTGCCATGAGTGATACTGAGGAATAACATTGAAGTAGAAGATTCAAAAGAAGCAATCCTTGCTTTTATAGCTGGTTCTGATTCTGATAATGACACTGAACAAGAAGAAACTAATTAGGTATCTCTTTCTGATCACAAACCAAATTTGCAAAAATATTCTAAAAGAAAGTTTGAATCTCTCTCATATGTTCTTATAGATTCATAGTACTCTTCCTATTCTGATAAAGAAAATATAATGTGTGACTATGCATCTCTAAGATTGGACTATGAAAACCTTGAGAAAGAAAATAAATTTCTAAGGAACTCCCTCAAAGAGTTTTTAGAAAAAAGGAAAAACAAGGCCACTGATGTTCAGCAACGCTTGGAAGAAAACATTAAAAAGCTAAATGTTAAACTCCAAGAACTTTCTGAAAGAAACAATGCACTGTCAAATGAACTAAATAAAGCTAAGCTTGAGTTGGAACACAACCAGAAGTAGATCAAATCTTCAATTTTACTTACTCACATTTAGAACAGTCAATCCACCTCTAAACATGGGCTAGGATTTATACCTGAGGATTGCAAGGCATCACAGACTAACCACTTCATGTTTATGGTGTGTACTTCTTGTGTCAAGGAAGGGAATCTTAAAAAATAGTTTCCTGCACAAATAGGAGCTGAACAAAGAAACTTCAATTTTGTTAATAAACACTGGTCAAAAGGATCCAAAAAAACTTTCCCCAAAACAAAAATTCTTCCCCACTGGGCTAGAAGAGATTTGATTCATCTTTTTACTCATAAGAAGGGACCCAAGCTAATCTAGGTACCCAAATCTAACATATGATTTAATTTTTGTAGGTGAAGATGAGAGGAAGGAGCAAGCTATGGTACCTTGATAGTGCTTACTCTAGACACATGAATGGATGCAAAGAAAACTTTCTCTCTCTCACAAACTTCCAAGGTGGGAATGTTGCTTTTGGAAATAGAAAGACTGGAGAAATTATTGGAATAGGAAAAGTGGGAAAGTAGGTCTCCCATGCTATAAAGAATGTCTATGATGTGCTAGGTCTTAAACATAATCTACTTAGCATATCACAGATACGTGACAAAGAAACAATGTGTTGTTCACTGCAGCTGATTATACTATGACTAACTCAATAAATGGAAATCTAGTACTCAAGGGGAGGAGACGCAAGAATGTATACAAAGCAGATATCATGGATCCTCTGGAGTTAGAACTAACTTGCCTTAGTGCCATGACAAGCAGCTCATTACTATAGCACAAAATACTGGGGCATACAAGTTTCTCTTTAATTAATAAGCTGGTGCCAAAAGATCTGGTGTTGGGCCTGCCAAAGAACAAGATGGATGAAACCATGGTGTGTGATGCATGTGCAAAATGGAAATATGTAAGGTCATCTGTTAAGCCCAAAAGGATGATGAGTACCACTACAACTGCTACACGTGGATTTATGTGGTCCCATAAGAGTTCTCAGTAGAGGAGGAAAAAGGTATGTCTTTATTATTATTGACGATTAACTCAAGGTTTACGTGAACACACTTCGTGAGTTCCAAGGATGAAACCTTTGTTGTATTCCAAATATTTGCTAAACTTGTTCAAAAGAAGTTGAATACTAAGTTGGTTGTATTAGAACATTGTTTATTACTGATTATTTCTCACTGTTACTGCTTTATTTTACTGTATAAGTAGTTATTCTGTTTCTACTATTTTAGGAGTTTAATATTTTATTTCCCTGATCTCTGGATAGTCTCCACCATAGGAGGGGACTATATTTGTCATGACCCGAGCCTAGGCCTTGGACATAACAAGCACCCGAAACCATTACTGGCCCGAGAGAACCACTTAACTTACATCATGAGCATCCATCTATAAGTGCGGAAGAAATTTTTTAAATCGAGAATAATAAACTGAAGAAAAATCCATTTGTTTTATAAACTGATAAAAGTCTTAAACCATAATTATTGAAATTTCAAAAAAATAGGAATAAAACTAAACATAACTGAATCTGACATCTACTACTATCTATGAAGCCTCTAAACACATGAGTCAATGTTAATACGAGTAAGACCCTAACATACCCTAAAATATAGAAATAGTCTAACAAAGTATAAATAATATGCCTTCCGGAGAGATGGAGGACTCACCAAGAGCCGATACAAATGGACCTAGTGCTGTACAGAATCACGAACATACATCTTGAAACCTATATCATAAAATGATGCAGCATTCAAGACGGTCAATACGTGGAATGTATTGGCATGCAAAATCACAAAGGAAATAGTAAAGCATGAAAATACAAATGTAATGGGTACAGTCCAAGAAAATGACAAGCTTAAGGGACAATAGCATAAGCTGAAGTAATAAATGGTAATGTAAAGTGAATTAATTCTTTCTGTTATTTATGGGAGCAAGTGGTGAACCGACATAAACCACCATGTGAGCGCATGGAATCTGATCTCGGCCCGATCAGCTAAGCCATCCTATACCTTATCGGGCATAGGAAATGACATGATATGATTTGCTAGCAAGAATCCATAAATAGTCCTTTTCGGGACTCATGAAAAAAAGTCATCCGACTTGCGAAATGATCTCTATCCTACGTCGGCAAACATAGTTTCGGACATTTTTCATTTAGACTTATGCCTTCTCGATCATCCAGCTAACTCCCTTAAGCTCATAATGTTATCTTATTGATTTATATTCTAAATGTTAGCCTTATTAGGTTCATGCTCATAGTTTAGCCACTTTAGGGCTCATGAATGAGAATTAACCAACTTAGGTTTATAAGTCATGAATTTATCATTCGTTAATATTATTGAGGACTCATGGAAGGTAGTATCATAATTCATGCTGCCATGATTCATAAGATATAGGTTCTCGTAACATTATAGAGAAAGAGATTTTGGAGTATTCATATCGCTTTTAGCATAGCTTAGGATTATGGAGATCATATCTTAAGGTCATGAAGACATTCTTGAAGAAATTCATAGTGCTAGAAGTCATACGGATCATGTCGTTATGCCATAGTTCATAAGAGAGGAATTTCATGATATTATGGAGTTTACGGAGATTATGGAGATTTTGAAAGTTTCAAGTCATTATAGCATAGTTAAAGGTTTCATAGCATGATGAAATTATGGAACAACTTTGAAGTGTTCTTATTCTTAAACATAACTAGAAGCGGAAGGATTCAAGTCATCATATAAAAAACAAAGCAAGAACAAATACCTTTTTGTTAATTGAATAATAGAACAAAAGGGTTCATTTCGAAGATCATGGAGTTTCATCGTTATAGTAAATTCTCAAATTGGGGATTCATGATATTCTTAGGGTTCATGGTAAACTTTTATCATTCAATCAATATCCCAAAGTCCATGAATTTCATAGATTACATAATTTCATAAAGCCATAGATTTATAATTTCTTGAGTTCATGAATAAGATGTCACATAATTTACATGGATTAAGGAAAATCATGAAATAGGAAGTTTACCCATGGAAATCTCATAAATTTCTCTTGAAGAATTCGATTAAATTTAAGAATTTGGGAATTACGGTAACCTTAATTTCACCATGAAACTAAACTGAACTGAGAAAGAATGAAATTCATGAATACGTAGGGATAGTAGTCTTACATACCTCAATACATTAGAAAACTTTCAATCGAAAGGGAGAGGCTAGACTTGATTCTATTGTCAACTTCCCTTGAATCTTTTTGAGTTTGAGTTTGAGAGAAGTGAGAGGAATAAGAGAATGTCAATCAGTATTTCTGAGTATAAGAGTCAATTGGAACTATTTTAATGTGAAATGGATGGTTTCTAAGAAGTGAAATGACCAAAACGCCCTTAAAAATAACCAGAGTTGGGAAAATCCGATCATTTCTGACTGTTGCTCAGTAAAACGTACATAACTTTTTACTCGAGACTCAAATTTATATGTTGGTGGTGGCGTTGGAAAGAAGACTCAAACATCTTTGGTTTGATAGGTAATGGGTCACGTAATTCTACATACTCTAGAAGGAATGCTTGTTTGAAGTTGACCATTGTATGAACCTATACGTAAACTTAATCACTAAATGACCTTTCAACTCAACTTCGTGTTGGAGATGTCTTATAACCTTAAATCACATTCAATACACTTTCTAAAACTAAGGATTGACCTCAACACCTAGGTACTAATAAATTCATTGGGTTCGGGTCTAATTACGTATGTAGAATGGTTCAAGTCTTAGTTCATATGTTCGAGGTGTTACAATGTTATTTTATTTGTGTATATATTTCAGTTTATCATTGATTAATAAAAGTATCTTTTGCTTCATCTTGCTCAAGTCATTATATGGTTTCAGAGCTCACATCTTAACTCTCGTGAGCTTTTTTTCCAATCCTCTGACTACCACCACAGACTCACTCTTAACATGCCTGAACGTATGGAATGTGAACTCCACCACTTGCAGCAACTCTAATGTTGTTATTCAGTTTAATACTGTGTCCTAGCTGCCAATAAAGCTTGTTGGTAGCCATAACTTCTCTACTTGGAAGGCCCAAATTTCCATGCTCATGCATGGACACAATCTGTTCGGCCATCTTGGTGGCTCTTCTCCTGCTCCTCCCACAACTATCACACAAAATAGTAGAGAAGTGGAAAACCCAACATATAGCATTTGGTACCGTCAAGATCAATTGATCCAGAATGCCGTAATGGCTTCTGTCGATCTGATGATTGTTGTAACTATAGCTGCTCCCTACGCTGCTAAACTTGTTTGGGACTCCCTGCACCTTGCTTATGCGAACAAGTCCCAAACATGAATTTTTAGCCTTCGTGACGAGCTCACGCGCCTATCAAAGGACTCCCACCCAGTAGCCGATTATCTCCATCAAGTGCTCTCTATCTGCAATGAGTTCGCCACTACCGATGCCACATTCACAAACAATGAGTTGGTAGTGAAAATTCTGAGTGGTTTTGGGTCAGATTTTTGTGAGATTTCTACTGCAATTCGAGCAAGATCCATCATCTCGTATAATGAGTTGTATGCGAAACTAATTGATTATGAGATCTTTCTCAAACATGAGGAATTAAAGAAAGAAACTAGTGCAATAACTGTTGTGATGGTAACTTACAACAGATCCACCAATTCCAACAACCGCACTGCTCGTCGACCCAAGAACTCACAATGGCATTCCAGTAATTGTTCAAATGCTTGCTATGGTAACTCACAACAGATCCACCAATTCCAACAACCACACTGCTCATTGACCCAACAACTCACAATAGCATTCCAGCAATTGTACAAATGCTCCTGCGCAAGGACGTTACACCAATAAACTTGTTTGTTGTTAATTATGCAACAAACAGGGTCATACTGCAAATGTTTGTTGGTCACAGTCTCACAATCATTTAGAGGCAAAGGCAAATTTTCTTTCAGGTAAACAAGTTGCCGAAAACAAATGGGTTGTTGACTCTGGTGCTACTCATCATGTCACAACAGAGCCTACCAATCTGGAAGAATATCGTGGTTCAGAAGGCATAGCTATGGGCGATGGTAAAAGAATTCCAATTACTCACCATGATTCTACTGAATTAGTTGCATCAAATAATGCTTTTAGACTAACTGATACTTTGTGTGCACTTGCTATCACACAAAATATTCTTTCTGTATCAAAAAATTTTCATGATAATCTGACCTCCATTGAATTTTTCCCGTTTTCTTTCTTTATGAAGGACTTGAAAATATAGGCTCCGCTGGTCTCCGGTCGGAATAGGAATGGACTCTATGAATGGCCCAATTTCACAGTTAATAAGCCTACTGTTCTAGTTGCCACAACAACGGTTCCTCGCCAAGTCTAGCACCTTTGCCTTTGCCATCCCCATTCAAGAATCTTAAACTTTGTTTTGAATAAATTTTCTCTCCTAGTTTCATCACCGAACAAGTGTACTTTCTGTAATTCTTGTTGTTCAAATAAAGTTCAACATTTTCCATTCAACTGCTTGTCTCTAATTAGTACTGCTCCGCTACAAATACTTTTTAGTGACTTGTGGGGTCCCTCGCATGTCCTCTCCGTTGATAAAAAATGATATTGCTGTATTTTCATTGACCAGTACACCAAGTACATTTGGTTGTACTCTCTTAAAAACAAACATGAGGTTCGAGACTTTTTTTCCAATTTTCATCCCTTATTGGAAAAATATTTTAAGAAGAAAATTGTCTCTCTGTATACTGATGGAGGAGGTGAATATAGAGGTCTTGATCCATATCTCAATTTTAAATGGAATTGAACACCTTGTATCACCTCCTCATACACCTCAAAGAGTGGCCATAGCGGAGCATCATCATCGGTACATTGTTGAGGCATCCTTATCTTTAAATTTTTGGTTGTTTGCTTGTCAACATGTTGCCTATCTTGTTAATCGATTGCCCATACAACTTTTAAATAATACATCGCCATATGAAAAATTATTTGGTGTCGCACTCGGATACGATTCACTTAGAACTTTTGGTTGTCTATGTTACCCATGGCTTAAGCCTTACACCAATCATAAGCTTGAGCCTAGGTCAACTCCATGTATCTATCTAGGCTTCTCACAAGTTCATTATGCACACCAATATTTTGATCCCCTTAACTCTAAATTTTTCATCTCACGCGATGTAAAGTTTATTGAAAATATTTTCCCCTTTCACACAATATTCTTACATTTTCAAAATAAGTTTTTTACACTCACATGGAAAGTTGTTGACACTCCTGCAGTTTCTCAAACTCAAACTCTTTCACCTGATATTTCTCCACTTCCTTCTCATCTTCCTGTCCGAGAAATTCCTACCAGTGGACACGCTTGTGAGTCCGTCTACTCTGGCCAGAATCATGGGTGTCCCACAGGTTCAGGTTATTCACGTTCTCAGTTTTCTCCTACCCTGCTTCTCTGCAGCAACCACAATCTTTTGTCCCTTCACATAATACAGCTCCCAATCTTATCATCTACCATCATCGAAACAAAACACCAAGTCTGCCACCTGCTTTTACAACCTATCCTGCATAACCAATGAGTTCCCTCTCACCTCTTTTCCTAACTCGTTTTCCACCACCTACTCTACCCACACCTCCTTATCCAACCCACGCAATGACCTAATTACAAAATAATATTTCCTGCCCCGAAAAACCATTCAATTACCTTGTCCATCTTCCGCCACTGTTGCCCATCATACCTTCAAGCAGGCTCTAAAGCACCCAGAGTGGAGGCCAGCTATGAAAGCTAAATTTGATGCATTAATTCGAAATCAAAACAATGGGAAGTGGTTCCTCAGGATTCTAATAAGAATGTTGTTGACTGTAAGTGGATTTACAGGATCAAAAAGAAAGTCAATGGTTCAGTTGATACCTACAAAGCTCGATTCATTGCCAAAGGATTCACTCAGCGTCCAGGTCTTGACTACCACTGCACGTTCAGTCCGGTTGTCTAGCCTACGACTATTCATGTTGTTCTTTCACTTGCAGTTTGGGACAATTGAGTTTTACATCAATTGGACATCAACAATGCATTTTTACAAGGCATACTTGAAGAAGAGGTTTTTATGAAACAACCACCTGGATTTGAGAATTCATCTCATCCCTCACATGTCTGTCGTTTGCGTAAGGCTATTTATGGTCTCAAGCAAGCGCCTTACGCTTGGTACAATGAACTCACTTCCTATCTTTTTTATTTGGGATTTATTAAGTCTTACTCAGATCCTTCTCTATTTTTTCGACATGACTCTAATGATGTTGTGTATCTTTTAGTCTATGTAGACGACATCATCCTTATAGGAAAAAATTCTTCAATAGTTCATTAGGTTATCTCTTCTTTGGCTTCCCATTTTTCCCTTAAAGATCTTGGCCCCTTATCCTATTTTCTTGGAGTTGAGGTTCATCGAGATGACAAAGGCCTCCTTCTCTCACAAGAAAAGTATGTCTCAGATCTTCTCCATGATCTTTAGATGCAAGACTGTAATGGTGTTTCCATGCCCATGACCTCTTCTCAATGTATTATGCTAAATGGTGGAACTCCATCTCATGATGCTACTGAATACAGGAAGGTCATTGGAAAGTTGCAATACTTGTCTTTTACTAGGCCTTATGTTTTTTACTCGGTAAATAAATTGTCCCAATTTATGCATGCCCCATCTAAAGCTTACTGGGGGGCTGTTAAACGCCTCATTCGATGTCTCAAAAGCACTTCTAATTATGTCCTTAGAATTGCTCCAAGCACCAGTCTTAATCTCTGTGTTTTCTGATGTTGATTGGGCTGTAAACCTCGCTGATCGAAGTTCCACCACAGGTTATATTATTTTTCTTGGGTGTAATCCAATTAGTTGGTCATCAAAAACATAATGTACCATTGCCCGCTCGTCCACTGAAGCAGAGTACCGAGTTGTTGCTAGTGTCGGTGATGAGACCACATGGGTGAAAAATCTTCTCAAGGAACTCCATGTCAAAATCCTCACACCACCTACTATTTTTTGTGACAACCTTGGTGTCACCTACTTATGTGAGAACAACAATCTTCACAGCCACATTAAGCATATAGCTGTTGACTTCTACTATGTTCGCCAACAGGTTAACGATAAGCGTCTTACCTTCAAGCACATTCTTAGTTCCGACCAGCTGGCTGATTCTCTCACAAAACTGCTTCCAAAAACCTCATTTTATTGCCATTTGTCCAAGCTAGGTGTTGTTACACACCATCTAGCTTGAGGGGGGTGTATTAGAACATTGTTTATGTCTGATTACTTCTTACTGATACTGCTTTCTTTTACTATATAGGTAGTTATTCTGTTTTCACTATTTTAAGAGTTTAATATTTCATTTCCCTGATCTCTGAATAGTCTCCACCGTAGCAGGGGACTCTGTTATTTTATTAGTGTATATATTTTAGTTTATCATTGATTAATAACAGAATCTTTTGCTTCATCTTTCTCAAGTCATTATCGGTTGGAATAAGGTCTGACCATGGTACTGAATTTGAGAATGCATATTTCTTGACCTTTTGTGCTAAAAATGGTATTGATCACAACTTCTCTGCACGAAGAACTCCTTAGCAAAATAGTGTGGTTGAAAAGAAGAACAGATCTCCAGAGGATATGGCTAGAACCATATTGATAGCTAGTGTTCTTCCAAAAAGTTTCTAAGCTGTAAACACAACATGTTATCTCATAAATAGGTGTATGATCATGTCACTGCTAGATAAGACTCCATATGAGTTGTTCAAAGGAAGAAAGCCAAATCTCACTCATCTAAAACCATTTGGTTGTAAGTATTTTGTTCACAACAATGGAAAAGTGGCCTTGGGAAAGTTTGATTCTAAAAGTGATGAAGGTATCTTCTTGGGATATTCCTCACAAAGTAAAGTATAAAAGGTTTTCAACAAAAGAACAATCTACTTGGAGGAGAGCAACCATGTCATATTTGATAAACAAAACTATGAGATCAAGGAAGGAGCCACCTATGATGTTGAAGGGATTAGATTGTTACAAGATTCAGAAGATGAGCAAGATGGAGGAATGCACAGAGATGTCACCACAGATTTTGAACAAGATCTCACATATCAGGGAGAGTTTCTAGCCTCAGGGTGAACTGATCATGAAGGAAACACTTCCTATCACCTAGATGAACCAGGCCCTTGTAAAACTGCACTTGGTAGAAATCGAATGCACAAAAGTTCACATCCAGTTGAAAATATCATTTCTCCTATGAACCCAATAACGCATACTAGGTCTAAGCTAAGAAACATGTGTGCTTTCTCAGCATACTTATCACTAGTAGAGCCTAAAAATATCAAGGAAGCCTTGCTGGATGTAGACTGGATTGCGGCAATGCAAGAAGAACTGAACTAGGTTGAAATATGTAAGGTGTGGCATCTTGTCTCAAAGTTTGAAAACAAAATAATTATTGGGACTAGATGGGTTTTCAAAAACAAGCAAGATGATCAAAGGATAGTTACTAGAAACAACGCCAGACTTGTGGTTCAAGGATACAATCAAGAGGAAGGAATTGACTATGATGAGACTTTTACTCTAGTATCTAGAATGTAAGCCATAAGAATGTTGATTTCCTTTACTTCTCATATGGAGTTTAAGCTATTTCAGATGGATGTCAAGAGTGCCTTCCTAAATGACTATCTGATGGAAGAAGCATATGCAAAGCAAACTCCAAGCTTTGAAAGCTTTGAATTTCCTGGTCATGTTTATAAGTTTGACAAAGCTCTTATGGACTTAAACAAGCACCAAGAGCTTGGTATGATAGACTTTCCTCTTTCCTTCTGGAGCATGGACATATAAGGGGGGAAATTGATAACATCCTATTTTTAAGGAGAGAGGGAGTAAAGCTCCTCATTGTGCAAATCTATGTGTGTGATATAATCTTTGGATCAACTAGTGATGTGTTGTGTAAAGAATTTGCTTCGTTAATGAGCGGTGAATTTGAAATGAGTATAATAGGAGAATTAACTTTTTTTCTGGGCTTTCAAATCAAACAGACTAAGATTGGTCGTCCATACATCAATAGAAGTATATCAAAGAACTGCAAAAGAGGTTTATGATTGAAAGGGCCAAAACATATACCACTCCCGTTGCTGCCACCACTAATCTTGATCTAGATGAATCAAGTCATTTAGTTATTGAGACCAAATATAGAGGAATGATAATTTTCTTACTATATCTCACTGCAAGTAGGCCTAATATTGTTTATAGTGTGGGACTGTGTGCCATATTTCAGTCTACTTCTAAGGAATCCCATCTAAAGGCTTTAAAAAGGATTCTAAGATATCTTAAAGGAACTTAGGGTTTGATCCTATGGTACTATTCTAGAGATTCTTTTGATCTAGTAAGATCTGTTGATGTTGATTATGCTGGATACTTAGTAGATAGAAAAAGCACCTCTGAAATGGCTTACTTCTCCGACCTTGTCTTGTCTCTTGGGCAACAAAGAAACAAAATTTTATGGCACTATATGTGGTTGTTGCTTCATGTTGTTCACAACTACTCTGGATAAAGCAGCAACTTAGTGACTATAGAATCAACTTAGGGTGCATCCCAATCATGTGTGATAATACTAGTGCAGTTAAAAAGGCAAAGAACTCGGTCCAGCATAAAAGAACAGAATATCTTGATGTTAGGAGTCACTTTCTCAGAAACTGTGTAGAAAAGAGCGTGATTGAAATTGTGCCCTGTGGAACTGATGAACAAATTGCTGACATCCTTACTAAAGCTTTGGGGAAGGAACATTTTGAGAAGAATAGAGTAGCTCTTGGGTAGATCAATCAACTCTGACAAGAGGAAGCATGAAGTTTCCCTCAATGATTGACTAGAAACATTGAGGTATATAAAAGTGTTTACCGAATAATAGATATTGTAACTAACTCAATTTTTGTTCCTTTACAGGATAAAAACCACAGCTTGAGCGATCACCACTGGGATTGGATGATATTATCTTATTCTGATATAAAACAATCTATTACAAAGCAGGAAAAGCATATAAGGACCTGGTCCTTGAGTCAGGTATGCACATCCTCTACAAAGCATTCAATCATTAAGTGCAATTCTTTAAAAAGAATGTCATTTTTTTATAAGAACATAATCCTTAGACCTCAACCACTTATTCCTAATGAGACAAGGTTCTAAGCGGGAAAGTCAAATAAGGTGCCTTTTAATCATTTCTCCCTCTTTCCAAAATTGACAACCGTCACTTCAACCATCTCAAATACTTCAAAACCCTTCTCTCTCTCTCAAAACTTTCCATATCCTTCAAAAAACTTTCAAAGAAATTTTATAACTTCATCCTCGTTTGCAAAACCTACTCTCTCTCCATTCCATTCCCAAGTGGATTACTCCGATGATGAGGACTTCTCTTCATTCACTGATGCACCAACTTAGGGGCAATCTAGGTACCGTTCTTCATCACCCACTCTTCCATTTGATCCTCTAAGGTCACCATCTCCTACTCTCCCTTTTGCTCCTCCTCCCAAACCCTCATCTGCTTCATTTCCAAAACCCTTATCTTCTCAAGTCCAAAAATCTAATTCTTTAAACTATTCTTGGACTTCTGATGAAGAAACAACTACTCTTCCCTTCTCTGAAATCCCTAAACCCTCTTTCCTTAATAAAGAAGAGGTTGATAGTGATGGAGATATAGTCATTGCCCCAAAATTCACTAAAGGTGTGACCTCTACCATTCCGAGGTATAAGAAAAAGGCAGTGCACAACCCCAAGTCTACCTCAAAACCAAAAATATCATCCTCCCTAACACTCAAATGCTTAACACACGAAAGGGGCTGTGAGGTGAGAAAAGTTGTTGAATCAAGTAAAAAGGCTAGAGTCTCTAGAGGGAAGAAAAAGATTGGGAAAATGATGACCCTATTAAAATTGAGGAAAAAGAAGAAAATCTAGAAACTACTCCATCAAAGAAAGGGAGAGTCAACAAGAATCATGAGAAGTACTTGAGGATAGGACTAGCTACCTATTATGCATCAATGACTAATCTGAAGGGAAGAATCCTAGATGAAGAAGTACTTGATAATCCTTTTGTTATACATCTAGTTTATAGACTTAAGTTTAAGGGTTGGGAACACTTGTATAAGCTGCATAATCCCATTATGTTTGAAAAATAAGTAGTTGAGTTTTATTCTAATAGTACCATTTTAGATGGGTGGGTGGTCAGTTTAAGAGTGGTTGGGATGGAGATAGTCTTTGATTCTAGGAGATTGGGAGAAATACTAAATGTGCCTATTGAGGGGTAAGAAGAGTATGTGTAGAAGACTGATGAAGGGTGTCTGCTTACTAGGAAGTTCACAAAGAGATGGGCGAAGTAGATCCCTAAGAAAGTGATGAAAGGTGAGATAAATCCAGCTCACAAGCCCTTATTTGAGATTATAAACAAGGAGGTATTGCCTAGAGAGGAAAGGAGATATGAAGTTTGCTTCAGGGACATGGGAATAATGAATGCTTTGGAGATGGATGAGAAAGTGAATCTCCCTGCTCTCATGATTAAGCATATGAATAGAGTGATATCTCCTAAGACTAGTTCTCATGGATTGGAATATGGGTATCTACTCACTATTGTGTTTGAGAGATTTGGTGTGCCTCTGAGAAATGGTAAGGCTGCTACAAGGAGTGACAGGATCACTAATAAAACTTTGGATGAATGTAACTGCCTACCTACAAGCCTGCTGGGAAGAAAGCTTCTAGCCATGTGACTCAACTGCTGATGGACCTGGATGCTGCAAATAAAAAGAATGCCAAGCTGAGAGAAGATATTGCAAGATTGAAGGAAGATCTTGCAGCTTCCCAAGCCTAAGTAGACAAATTAAAAGGTGACATGCTAAAGCAGCAGAGCAAATATCTTGAGAGCATGCAATCCCTCATGGAGCTCATTCCAAAATCCAAGCCTCCCTCCTCATCCTCTTAAGCCCATGATTATCCATTTTTTGATCACTCTTCGGTGTCCTTGTTGTTCCTGGTTCCTATGACAAACAACTTTTTGTGATTGATTGTAACTAATGTTAGGATGTTTTAGTTTTAGGCGAGTGGTTGGCTTAATTTTGTGCATACTCTACTCAACTGCCTTTGATATCTGTTGCTTAAGACTGTTTAATGCTTGAAATGGATAATATTCTTAGATTTTGATGGTGGTATCTTTTTTGTTTATGGCTCTGTTGCCTCAATGGCCATGAGTTATTATAAATTGTACTCTAGTTCATGCTGCACCTTCTTGCTCTAATTTCTTTAATGATGTCAAAAAGGGGAATATACTTTGATTGACTTTGTACTTAGCTCTGATGTGTGTTTGTTGGTACTGTATTGTTGGTGCATTGTTGGTATTCTAGCACTATGTGTTGAAAAGGCCAAGGATCACGTACAAAATGACTGAAGGAAAGGACACAAAATGGATAGGGGTTTGTCATCATTCAAAAGGGGGAAATTGAAGAATCCTAAAGGAATTGAGCTTGAACTTTGCATAAAGCTTTGATGATAGGAAAATAGGCTTATGTGTCACATAGTTCTACTCATGGAAAACATGTTATTTATGGGAAATAGAATCACACAAGGATCCTATATGAAGCTTGTATGATAAGTATTATTATTTGTGTCCTTGTTAAATAAGAAATGAGGTTCTGAAGTCGTTCTTCCTATCCCTACTCAAGTAGTATATCATGGAACATCTATGTAAGGAGAAGAGCAACACAATTTTGAAGCACCTATTGCACACACAGAGAAAGAATTATTCTCAAGCAGTATGAGATCAAAGCAAACAAGAAAGGAGGCATTCATTGAAGGCAAATCATAGTTGAAGTTTTGTTATTAATTATTGTTAGAGTTAGAGTTGTGAGTAGTAATAGAGTCTAGTTATTTTTTTTATAACTACTCTATTGTGAAGAGTTGAGACTTGTAACAAGAAGTAAGTTTGACTTCTTGGGAGAATTGTTGCTAGAAACAATTATAACTAACTGTTTGAGTCTAGGTGCTAGAGTTAGTTCCTTTGATTATTGAGTTGTAATAATAAAATTTGTTTGGATTTTAGTTGACTTATGGTTGTGGTGATTACTCCTTGAGTTAGGAAGTTTTTCCACGTAATTTTCTTGTGAATTTACTTATTGCTCATAGTTATCTACTTAGGAACCTGGTCCCTGTGCAAAGCAGTTGGCACTAGTTCTTTTCACTAAATAAATTCACTACTTTCTCTTTTCTTCCTATAGCAAGGATTTTAATTCACCGCCTATCACCATGGCAGAGACTGGCGACTATGGAGGAGATAAGCAATACCAACTGACAAAAGCAAGGATGCATCAAATTGCCACAACCTTACAATCACAACTTAGTCAATTAAGCAACTTATTTCATAAGAATAGTATTACCACACAAAAGTTAAAAGAACATAAACTCTCTCATTCTCTACATCAGGAAAAAAAAAAAACCCGGTTTGCTAGCGCTGCAGGGAGTGGCTTATAGTATACAGGGCAGGATTAAACAAAGGATAGTAGTGCTGAGCTAAATTAGCAATCTCATTTGAACAGAAACAACTACCTGTTTTTTTATCATTTTCTACTAATATAGCAGCCATAGTCATCTTTGATGTTCGAAAACTTGATGAAGAAGGAGGCCCATTGTTTGGATAGTATTGGACCACTTATATAAGGTACCCAGGATTTTCATGATGATTAATTTAGTTTTAGTTAAAAGGAAATAGTGAGATTTATTACAACCAGCTAAAATTTTTGAAAATAGAAATGCACAAATCAAGTGCTAAAACCTTCAAAAAAAAAAAGCAATAGGTACATGAATCCAACAATTTAGCAAACATTTGCAAGAAGTTGAATCTTGATCTTCTGTAGCATCCCTACAACATCCTTCATGTTTGTCCTTCCTTCCAGAGATTCAGCACAACAATCTAATGCAACTTTTATGATTGATGCCACAACATCTAGATCCTTTTGTAAGCGATTACCCATTGGTGTTATCAAGTTGGCATCTACGACGACCATTACTTCATCTAGAAGTGAATAACTCACCCATTGCTTCAAGCTAAGATCTCCCTCAAACTCATTAGG
Source organism: Capsicum rhomboideum (assembly GCA_031232105.1). Lineage (NCBI taxonomy): Eukaryota > Viridiplantae > Streptophyta > Magnoliopsida > Solanales > Solanaceae > Capsicum > Capsicum rhomboideum. Next base: position 134,307,419 of record CP124709.1, on the reverse strand, counting down.
CTTTCTCCTAGTAAATGTTTCCAGCAACATGATTCTGAAACTATAGACATCACATTTTGTTGATACCAATCCATCCAGTCCATACTCTACAGTCAAACAATTAATTTAAAGATGCAATACTCTTTCTTGGTGAAAAAAAGAGAATAAATCAAAAGATGCAATACTCTTTCTTGGTGAAAAAAAAAGAGAATAAATCAATGTTCAGCTAATTAGCAAAACAAAGAGACGTACCAAGTGCAATATAACCCAATATTCCTAAGGTTTTCGTGTATAAATCACTCTCATTTTCACCAAGTAGTTTTGAAATGACAAAGTTGCTTAGGTGGGCAACCATAGCCTCATCCAGCAAGATCTTACTAGGCTTTAGGTCACAGTGAATCACAAGCAACAAGCAACCATGGTGGAGATATTCCAATGCACATGCCACATCTATCATTATGCTTAGTCTCTGCATGATGTCTGAGAAGTAGTTGTGTGAATACAAACACTTCTCAAGACTCCCGTTAGGCATATACTGGAGCACTAAAGCCTTAAAATCAAGGTTAGAACAACTAGTGATGACTTTAATGAGATTCCTATGACGAAGGCCGCACGAAACATCACATTTTGTATCAAAACTCTTGAATGTTGCTTCCAATTGCAGATTAAACACTTTAACTGCAATCATAGTCCCACTTCTGACAGTGCCTTTATACACAGAGCCAAAACTTCCAGAACCAATCAAATTACTCTCACTAAGTGCATTAGTTGCTTGGAGCAATTCATAATATGAAATTCTTTCTCTTGTTATAGTAGACAATGATTCACCTTGTGGAGGAGCTCTCTTACCTCTTCTATACCCTATCCATACAAACACAAAAGTGATAGGAAAAAATAAAAGTGCAGGTCCTAGTAGAAGAAATAGAACTAGCACTTTTCTCCTATTTGATTTGTGCTTTGATGAAGTAGGGCATGGCGGGACACTAAATCTTGAAGAACCACACAATGTTTCATTGTAGATGAAAAACTAACTCGAGAGGTTCTTGAAAGCACCCCTGGAAGGTATTTCACCGTATAACTTATTGACATAAACATTAAAATACTTCAGGTTTTGAAGTTTCTCCAAAAACATAGGAATTGTTCCTGATATATTATTATGAGAAAGGTATAGGAATTCCAAACCTACCATGTTTCTCATTGAATCTAGTATATATTCTTCCAACTTGTTGTGTCCCAAAGAAAGCTGCACCAAATTTTGCAATCCTCCAATTCCTCTAGGAATTTCATTTGAGAGTTGATTCATTGACAGATCCATCTGTGTCACAGCCTTTAGATTTCTAATTTCTGGAGGTAAAGAACCAACCATGTTGTTTGAAGATAAGTCAAGAACCATTAGATCTTTAAGGTTCCCTAAATTTGTTGGTATATTGGAACTCAATTTATTGGAACCCGGATGTATCACTCTAAGGGAAGTAATATTCCCTAAACAATTCGAAAGACATCCTGAAAGTTGATTTTGACCCATGTAAATATCACCCAAATGCTGCAATTTACAAATATTATCTCTAATAAACCATATAAGTTTGTTTTCACTCAAGTTAAAGCGCTGAAGTTTTCTCAAGTTGCCAATTGGTGTGGAAATTGATCCAACCAAGTTGTTTCCAGAAAGATCAAGGAATAATAAGTTACTTAAGTTCCCAACTTCATTTGGAATTCGTCCTTCTATTTTGCAACTCTCTATGTAAGAAGTTATAAGAGATGTGGAAAGGTTTCTCGTGGAGGCTGGAAGTATGCCATTTAGAGGGTTCCCAGTTAGAGAAACAACTGTTAAATTTCTGCAATTGTTTAAGGAAGTTAGGAAACTTAACGGTGAGTCGCTCATCAAATTGTTCTCCCCCAAGTTTAGGATTTGTTGATGCTTCAAATATCCAAGAGAATTGGGAATCAAGCCACTGAGTTTATTTGTTGAAAGCTCTAGACGATTAAGTTTTGAACAATTGGAGATAGAATGAGGTATAGTCCCAACAAGATTGGTTAAGTGGTTCAAATAAAGCTCTTCAATGTTTGGTAATATAGAACATATGTTTGGTGGGAGGATTCCTGATAGATTGTTGGCTGAAAGTTCAATTATTCTCAGACCTGATATGTTGAAGATCTCCATCTCAAATGGACCACTAAATCTATTATATCCAAGACTAAGTTCCTCTAATTCAATGAGATTGCCTATCTATTTGGGTATTTCACCTGTCAACACATGCAGAAATATGGAATATAGTGAGTTGATTCAACATATCTATTATATCTCTTTTTCTCTCTCTTTAAATACGTACCAGTAAATTTATTTTCTCCAAGATATAGAACCTGCATCTTGGTGAAGTTTCCTATATCCCATGGTAAGGATCCCTTGAGATTGTTCTGCCATAGTCGAAAAAATTGTAGGGAGGAGATATTGAATAAGGAGATCGGGATAAAGCCGGTAATCTAGTTTCTTTCCATGGATAACACCACCAAATTAACAAGATTTTCGATTTCCTGAGGAATTACCCTTTCAATTCATGTGTATTATATTTTTTGTGGAAATAATTAGCTACTAGCATTCGTTAAAAAGTAATGTTGTCGGATTTTACCTGTGAAATGGTTAGATCCGAGATACAAGTTCTGCAAGTTACTCAATCTTCCAATTTCACTATGTATTGGTCCATCAAACGCGTTATATGATAAAGACAATATATGAAGTTGTGAACAATTTGACAAGCTTGTAGGCATATGATGATGAAGCTTGTTTGTTGACAGATAAAGCTCTTTGAGTATTGGGAGACCATTGCATAAACCATTGGGAAGATCTCCTGATAAGCTATTTTCTGTAAATCCAATTACTTCAATTCTAGAAATGTTGAAAACCGTCAATGGTATAGAACCTGTAAGCTGATTGAATTCTATACCAAACTTGTTCAAGTTGTGAAGATTGTCGATCCCTTCTGGAAGGTTCCCTTGAAGTAAATTTGCAGATAAATCTAAAATCTCCAACCTTGAGGCATTCGAGATTGAAGGAGGAATAGACCCTATGAGATTGTTTCCATACAAGCTTAAATATCTCAAGTTTTCAACACTTCTAAGATCTTTTGGGATTTGACCCTCTAAGGAATTGAATGTCAAATCCAAAGTTTCAAGCTTTGTAATATTAAAAAATGAAGAGGGGAGGGAGCCGGTGAAACTATTATTCCTAAGTTTTAGAAATTGAGTTGGTGTAAAAATCGAAATCAAGAAGGAACTTCCCCGCTGAAGTTGTTGAAACTTAAATCAAGAAACTTAAGCCAATGCAAGTGTGCTATTTCTTGAGGCAAATTTTTTTGGAAATTATTGCTTCCCAAGTCAAGAGAAACAAGAAACGTGAGGTTTCCAAAATCACGGGGAATCCTGCCTGTAAGAGGCATGTTGGAAAGATTCAAGGACTTCACTCGCTGGTGACGAGAACCACAAATGACTCCTATCCAATGGCAAACAGAAGTAGCGGGAGACCAACTTTCATCCAAGAAGTGAAAAGAGTCTGAAATGATTTGGGATTTCAAAGCAAGAAGAGCTAATTGATCAGTGGTAATGTTGGTTTGGGTCATGGCTAAACTAGCCATAACATAGTGTAGCAACAAGAGTGTTAATAGAAAAAATGTAAAGGATTTTTCCATAATTGCATAAATTAGTAGGAAAATGGTATGGCTAGTAACCTGTTGGACAATTTTTAAGAATATCTATTCTTTTTAAATCTTTTTTAGGATCAACTTTTCTTCTTTTTATTCTATCATCTCAATATTGTTCCCCAACTTAATTTATTTTCCAGCTTATGTGGGCCCAAGGACTTGACCATTTGAAACAAACCAAATCAACTAAGTCTTGCAAACCGTGATTGTGGTGTTAACATGTTTTACACAAATTCATGAGAAAGAAAGTAAAGTTGTCAATAAAAATATAACACTGAACCTTGTGAGAGGTGGGGAGTCTGAATTTGAATTTTATAGTTTAAAATTCTAAAACAACGGCATGTGTCAGGTGTTGATAATCTGGTTCTGAATTTAAATTTTATACATGTATAGTGAATTTTTTTAATACAAATATTGAATTTAAACTAAAGTTACTGAGTTATGTCGAATCCGTACATAATCTTCTAGCTTCGTCCCCGCACATACTAATGTATGGACACAAATATGTATTTTTGCTTATGTGGGCACATCAAGAATTCAACTTCTTGACATTCTCGTGGTGTGTGTCTCACATTGTTGAAAATGAGAATGCAATAATAGTCCATGAGTTCAAACCACAAAAAAGTGGGCTTTGTTTTGTTAATATCTATTTCGGCTTGATTAGTTCTACTTCCTCAGTCGTTTCATTTTAACTGTTGCTTTGAATTCTTTCATGCTCATTAAAAAAAATACAAGGTAAGATTTAATAAGTTCCCATCCATGCATCATCATATACTAGTCAAAGTGTGTTTTGATAAATAATTGGTGATAGTTCGAGTAAGAAACACAAACCTCTAATAGTTAATGTATGAAACTCACAATAAAATGATACTTTAGGTGTGTTTTTTACCATTATCTCTTCTCACTTATTAGAAGACAAAAAGTACAGAATAAGATATTTATGAGGTGTTTAACTAAGCTTATTGGCTAGTCAAACTAACTTATAAATATTTTTTAGCTTACTAGTTTCTGGGCACGCGCATTGCGCGTGTATCCCATGTCGATGAGTACATAATAGTTTAAATAATGTGTTTGAGTAATAAAATAAAGTTAAATGAAAAAGTGTCTAATCATATCCTCCTAGGAGATAAAACTTTTTTAACAGACACTTCGGTGGTGGCCGAGTCAGCTGAGCAAAGGATCTCTCAAACGGAAGGTCTTGGGTTCGATACCACCTGCATGCTTCTCTCAATCGAACTCGTTGCACAGATTACCCAGTACGATTTATATCTCTCGTGTGATTTATGAACTATTACATTGTGCATAGTGGGGTTTACCCATAAGCACCCGAAGGGTAGCAACGACTGCAGATTCCCTTGTTACCAAACAAAAAAGGAACCTTCCAACAAATTAGAAATAAAATAGCGAGCAACAACTATCGGAAATTAACACAAAGGCAATATATTATTATGAGGATTTTTAAAATTTTGAGGGCTTTATCTAACAACAATTATTTGATTTCTTTTGGAAACAATTGACTAACGACTAAAATTGTCTCACCAACATTGATGTGGCATTACCACAATATTCTCAACATATTTGGAAAATCAAATACAAAAAGAAATTGTTGTTTATTTTGGTAGAGCACTATTGGATGAATGAGAACTCATAAACACTATCGTCATTACTTCATGATTTTTTCTTGATCCAGGATTTCAGCCAGCAAATATAAGAAGACAATCAATTAATTTTCTTCAATCCATATGTATTTTCTGGGCTAGTCTTACAACGTTTAGATGAAACTCGTAAGAATAATCCTTTAAAGAATTTTTTTTTAATAGAAAAAGAGAGGAGACTCTTATTTGTTGCTTGCTTGTTTGGACTTTGTTTCCTAATTATATAAAGCTTACAAGTGACTTTTCATATGATTTTTCATCAATAATTACATTAAATGAGTAGTTATATCCTTCAAATCGATGACCTACATAATTGTACATTTATTTGTACTTTTTGAGGTTCATATAGAGTGTATATAAAAAGATGGTAAGTAGCTGAAAATGATAAGCTTTAGATGGAATAAAAAAGAAAGATTAAATACCAGCATTTAAACTCATTGAATAATACTCTCTCCGTTTGTTTTTACTTATAACTTTTTGACATGACACACCCATTAAGAAAACAATTACTGATATGGCTATTTTACCATACTATCCCTATTAATTGATGTTTCGAGTAATATGTCTTGAAAATAGTTTGGAGAATAAGCAATCAATGCTAAGGGTAAAATATGAAAAATTCTTTTGTGTTTTCTTGATATGTCAAAAGTAACAAGTTAAAATAGAAATTCAATTAGGAAAATAGAGACAAGTAAAAGCGAACGGAGGGAGTAGCAAATTGAAAGGGAATGTATAAAAAAAATACTAAAAAAATTAAATAGTACTCCCTCCATTCCTTTTTATATGCTCCCTTCTCTTTTTTAGAGTCAAATGATAAAAACTTTGACCAACATCTTAAGATGTATTTTTTAATCAAATTGTAAAAAGAAAAATTGCAATTTATAGTACTTTTTATATAGTTTTTGAATATCTAAATTTAAACTTTAAAAAATCAAATTAATCTAATCTAATTTAGCTTTGAAACTTAGTCAAATTGACTCACAAAAAATGAAGGGAGTATTTCGTGTGATATCTCATATTTCTATGTAGCTATAGCTTATCATGTACTCCCTCTGTTCTATATTAGTTGGTCATTTTTCTTTTTACACGCATGTTAAGAAATCATAAATATGAAGATAATTTTACTAATTCACCCTTTAAAAAAACTTCTTGGAAACTTTACAAACAAGTGTGAACACTTTCAAAAAGAATATGAGAAAAAATTAATCAATTCTTTCTAGATTTAGTAAGTTGGACAACTAATATGGGACAACTATTTTTAGTAAGATGATCAATTCATAAGGGACGGAGGAAGTAATTAGTAGCAAACCAATAAATTATGTTCCTTATAGTAATAATTTAACATTTAATAAGAGGTTATTGTTTTAATGATAATGGGTAAAATAGTTCAACATTTGATTGATATTGTGGTAATTTAACTTTATACTTAAAAATAATTCTCAGGTATAATATATTATGTTTATAAAATCTCAATAATAGAGATTAGATATCAAACATCTCAACCTCTCCCAATGGTTTTGGTAAAAACTTATCCGCACCCGGTGTATACACTAAGCTAATACATACATGTCATGTGTTTGAATTTAGAGTTCATGTTACTTAACCATGATTAACTAACATATATTTTACTTCATTTAATCACTTAACCATGATAAATTACATTAGTTTGGTGTATACACCGGATGCGGGTAAGTTTTTACCGTTTTGAGAATGCAGACGTTTGGAAATTAAAAAGAACATATTAATGCTTGCTATAAATGTACTTTAAGTAGGAGATAAGTAGAATGGAGACCTTATCTTGGTCATTGTATGTAGTGGATCCGGCTCATTTTCATTTTCATTGTCTCCATTTTTCTTAAGTTCTTACTTGGATGGAAGAGACATGACATAAATTAAAATTAATGGTTATGATTTGATTAACCAAACTAAAATCCTAACCATGATTAAGATAATAAATAATTTATATTTTTGCTTCCAAATTTGCGGGTAATCCCACAATTATAGCTACAGATTATTTTATCTATAAATATATTCAAAAAAATTCTCTCTCCTCCTATTTTTTTTCCTACACTACTCCGTTTTCGTTAGGGTTGTTCAAAACTGAACCATAACCGATAAGTCAACCGCAAAATTAGTTTATTGGGTTATTGGTATTGGGTTATCAGATAAATGTAAGTTGTGGCCCACCACATAACTAATATTGGTTTAATAAATATTAAATGGCTAATTAATATTTGGATATTATTGAGAAGTTATTTTAAGATAAAACTTCTTTTCCTTATGTGATGGGAGTGGGAAAGAGGAGTTGTAACTCCCCAATATAACTGGGTCCTCTCTCTCTGTCTTTAAAAGGTGAATAGCGTATTCTCATCATTCTATTCTATTCTGAAAGAAACCGATAAAAGAAAAGAGGGAGAAAAGAGTTATTAAAGTATAAAAGAAACAGATACAAATCAAGTACTTCCGCTAATTGCAGTCAAGAATCAAGTTATGGCAGATTCAGGTATGTTTCTTGACTGCCTTAATGTTATATGTGAAAATCATTAAGTTCTACGATTCTGAAATCATGTAATTCCTGACATGTGGTATCAGCGCAAGGTTTAAGAACTAGTGATTTTTCATTAAATTAATGTTTCTCTCAATTTTGTGAACCCTAATTATGTATATTAGGAATTTCACAATTACAGAAATAATGAAAACTTTTGGTAAATTATGATTTATGGACAATTCGGTAACGGTTGAGTATAGTACCCGATTTCATGATTGATTAATTATTATTATTATTGTGAATTTTGAAATATTGATATTTTCATAATTGGTTCTCTTAAGAACACTTCAATTAAAAGTCTCTGTTGCATATTAAAAATTAGAACAGTACATGTATGTTTAAGTACGTTAATCCATGTGCGTATACTGATTCTATAATATACATGATGTTAGAGATTTATTTGTTTATTTAATTTTTGATTGTTTTGTCTCTGAATTGTGAATGGTGATAAGGATGTCACTATGATAACTTTCAAGTAATTGTTGATGTGATTTTATCTCATTATTACAAGATGAGTTATGCATATTAATTCTTATTTCTTGAATATGCACGGGAGTTCACTTTCTGGAACAATAAATAGCATTGTTATCTACTATAAATATGGTTTGTTTTAAAGAATGACATAGCAATTAAAAGAAAACTTTGGCAGTAACTGGGACTGTCAAATTTATAGAAATTATGGTTAATTAGTTTACTGGGATTTCAAAAGATTTGTTCCCATTTTGTACCGTGACTAAGAACTTAATAAAATTTACTGTTTTAAAATTTTCTTTTATTGGGATAATGTATGTAAGATTTGTTAATCACCAAAGTGGTCGAATCTTTATAAAATTAATTCCAATATAAAGATTAAATTTAAATTCAATTACCCATTAATCTTGATGCTTATGACCGATATAACACTTATGGGTAAATTGAAGTCTTTAGTTATAAGACATTTATGAATCACCCAAAGGTTGATTGGTTGTTCTTATAACTATTGAACTTTTAGGAGATAATTTAGATGTGTCGTTAGTTTTATTTATTTATCCAAAGATAATAAATATTATTAATTGATACATTAAAGATTATCGAATTACGTTAAATTCATATTTAAGCATCATTATGTTTAAAACTGTATTTTGATGTTTCACCCAAAGGAGGACATTAATATACATTTAAGTACATAAACCACTTCTGAATCTAATAGTATATTTAAACTCATAACTCAAAGTATTAACAAATGAGCATGTTGTATTTGCAGCATTAGCTCTTCATTCGCATTCTGCCTCTGTTACGACTTTTAACGGTCTTAACTTTTCAGATTGGTGCGAACAGATCAGATTCCATCTCGGGGTTTTAGATCTTGATGTTGCACTTTACTCTGAGAAGCCAACTGCTATTACTGAAACTAGCAGTGCTGAAGAAAGGTCCTATTATAAATACTGGGATCGGTCTAACAGATTAGGCTTAATGTTTATGCGAATGAATATTGCGGGCAACATTAAGACTACTCTTCCCAAAACTGAGAATGCAAAAAAACTTCTGAAACTTGTGGAAGAATCCTCTCAAACTGCTGATAAGTCTCTTGCTGGGACACTAATGGGTACTTTGACCACCATGAAGTTTGATGGTTCACGTACCATGCATGAGCATGTCATTAAAATGACAAACGTAGCAGCAAGACTTAAGTCTTTGGGAATGGAAGTGGAACAAAATTTCCTTGTGCAATTCATCATCAACTCATTACCGTCTGAGTATGGTCCTTTTCAAATGAACTATAACACCATGAAAGACAAATGGAACGTGCATGAATTGCACGGAATGCTGGTTCAGGAGGAAACAAGGCTGAAGAATCAAGGAACCCACTCCATTAACTTTGTAAATCATCAAGGAGCTGAAAAGAAAGGAAAGAAGCATGGTAAGGGAAAACAGAAGCAACTTAATGTTAATGAGTCTTCATCTCAAGTACGTAAGAAGGGACACAGGAATGGTAAGTGTCATTTCTGTGGAAAATCTGGACACTTTCAGAAAGATTGCCTGAAACGTAAGGCATGGTTCGAGAAGAAAGGTAAGCCTAGTGCTTTTACATGTCTCGAATCAAATTTAACTGAAGTTCCTTATAATACTTGGTGGCTTGACTCTGGTTGTACTGTTCATGTTTCTAATACGATGCAGGGATTCCTTACAACCCGGACCATAAACAAGAATGAAAGATATGTGTATATGGGGAATAGAGTGAAGGCTCCAGTTGAAGTTGTCGGAACTTATCGTTTGATTCTCGATACTGGGCGTCACTTAGATTTACTTGAAACTTATTATGTACCTTCTCTTTCGAGAAATTTAGTTTCTTTGTCTAAGTTAGATAAGACTGGATACTCTTTTAATTTCGGTAATGGATGTTTTAGTTTGTTCAAGCATAATTATCTCATTGGTACTGGTACTCTTTGTGATAACTTATACAAACTGAATCTTAATAATCTGTTTGCCGAAACACTCTTAACTCTGCATCATAATGTTGGAACCAAACGAAGTTTGGTGATTGAACAATCTGCTTACTTGTGGCATAAACGTTTAGGTCACATATCTAAAGAAAGACTGGAAAGATTAGTTAAGAATGAAATTCTTCCAGATTTGGATTTTACTGACCTTAACATTTGTCTGGATTGTATTAAAGGAAAACAAACAAAGCACACAAAGCACACAGCTTCTTGAAATTATACACACTGATATATGTGGTCCTTTTGATATCGCATCTTTCAGTAAGGAAAGATATTTTATTACTTTTATTGATGACTTTTCACGTTATGGATATGTTTATTTGTTGCATGAAAAATCTCAAGCGATTAATGCCTTAGAGGTATTTATTACTGAGGTTGAAAGACAACTAGACAGAAAGGTGAAAATAATCAGGTCTGATAGAGGTGGTGAATATTATGGAAGATATGATGAAACTGGACAACACCCAGGTCCATTTGCTAAATTCCTCGAAAAGCATGGCATATGTGCTCAATACACAATGCCTGGCACACCACAACAAAATGGTGTGGCAGAAAGGCGTAATCGTACATTAATGGATATGGTTAGGAGTATGTTAAGTAATTCTTCTTTGCCTCTTTCATTGTGGATGTATGCTTTAAGGACTGCTGTTTACTTGCTAAATAGGGTTCCTAGTAAAGCAGTTCCAAAAACTCCTTTTGAATTGTGGACTGGTAGGAAACCTAGTTTGAGGCACCTACATGTTTGGGGTTGCCCGGCAGAAGTTAGAGTTTATAACCCACGAGAAAAGAAACTGGATTCAAGAACAATCAGTGGTTTCTTCATTGGTTATCCAGAAAAATCAAAGGGGTATAGATTTTATTGTCCTAATCATAGTACGAGAATAGTTGAAACTGGAAATGCTAGGTTCATTGAGAATGGTGAAGTTAGTGGGAGTGAAGAACCACGTAAAGTGGAAATTAAAGAAGTTCGGATGCAAATTCCTCTACCCTGCACTTCTTTTAAAATTGTTGTTCCTGAAATTGTTGTACAACCTTATAATCAACAAGAACAACAAATTAATACTCCTGCTAATCATGATGAAGCCATAATTAATGAACCTGCAATAGATCAACCACAAGAAGTAGCATCAAGAAAATCTCAAAGACAAAGGAGACCTGCTATTTCTGATGATTATTTGGTATATCTACACGAATCAGAAACTGATTTGGGAATTGATAATGATCCAGTTTCATTTTCACAAGCCATTGAAAGTAATAATTCTGATAAATGGATAGATGCTATGAAAAATGAGTTAAAATCTATGGAACAGAATAAAGTTTGGGACCTTGTTGAATTACCAGAAGGTTGCAAAAAAGTTGGGTGTAAATGGGTCTTTAAGACCAAATGCGACTCAACTGGCAACATCGAACGTCACAAGGCCAGACTTGTTGCTAAAGGTTTCACTCAGAAAGATGGAATTGACTATAAAGAGACATTTTCACCTGTCTCTAGAAAAGATTCACTCAGAATTATAATGGCTTTAGTAGCTCATTATGACTTAGAGCTACATCAAATGGATGTGAAAACAGCTTTTCTAAATGGAAATCTAGAGGAAGAAGTTTACATGAATCAACCTGAGGGGTTTTCTATTAAAGGAAAGGAACACATGGTGTGTAAACTTAAGAAGTCATTATACGGACTTAAACAAGCTTCCCGACAATGGTATCTTAAGTTTAACGAAACAATTGTCACCTTTGGATTTAAGGAAAACACTGTTGATAGGTGTATATATCTGAAGGTCAGTGGGAGTAAGTTTATTATGTTAGTCCTGTATGTTGATGACATTTTGCTTGCTACTAATGATCTTGGTTTGTTGCACGATACCAAGAAATATCTCTCTAATAACTTTGAAATGAAAGATATGGGAGAGGCATCCTATGTGATTGGGATAGAAATATTTCGAGATAGGTCACAAGGATTGTTGGGGTTGTCTCAGAAAGCCTATATTAATAAAGTGTTAGAGAGATTTAGAATGGAAAAATGCTCATCAAGTCCCGTTCTAATTCAGAAAGGAGATAAATTTAGTCTCAATCAATGTCCAAAGAATGAATTGGAACGTAAGCAGATGAATGATATTCCTTATGCATCAATAGTTGGGAGCCTAATGTATGCTCAGACATGTACGAGACCAGACATCAGTTTTGCTGTTGGGATGTTGGGCCGATATCAAAGTAATCCAGGATTGGACCACTGGAAGGCTGCAAAGAAAGTGTTGCGATACTTACAAGGAACGAAAGATCATATGCTCACTTATAGAAGATCTGATCATCTTGATGTGGTTGGATATTCAGATTCAGATTACGCTGGTTGTGTGGATACAAGAAAATCCACATTTGGATATCTGTTCCTGTTAGCTGGAGGAGCAATATCATGGAAGAGTGCGAAACAGTCTGCTATAGCTGCATCCACTATGGAAGCTGAGTTTGTGGCATGCTTTGAGGCCACAGTTCAGGCTAATTGGCTGCGAAACTTTATTTCAGGACTTGGACTAGTCGACAATATAGCCAGGCCGCTGAAAATTTATTGTGATAATACTGCAGCAGTCTTCTTCTCTAAAAATGATAAGTATTCAAAGGGTGCTAAGCATATGGAATTGAAATACTTTTCGGTTAAAGAAGAAGTCCAGAAACATAAAGTGACAATTGAACATATTAGCACCAAGCTTATGATTGCTGATCCTTTGACGAAAGGATTACCGCCCAAAACATTTGTTGAACATGTAGAAAGAATGGGCATTATTGATAGCAATGAATGACTTTATGTAATGATTTATTATGTTCATGCAATTGACACTTTGAGCTCAAATTATATATATGTTTCTATTGTTACCTGTTTTCTCTTGTATACATATTGTTGAGATTGATGATAACAGGTTTTGACTTAGATAAAGAAATTCTAAGCATTATTTTGGACCCCTTATGTATTCCTAAAGGTTGTGTTGAATAATAGACTAATATTGTAGTATATGGAAGGGACTATGTCGAATAGAGTGATGTACAACCGCCATGACTCATGTTAGTTGATTTGCTCAATCGCAATGAATGATGTTTCCAATAAAATGAAGATTTAGCTTTAAATGTGTACATAATGATTGAAATATTTATTGAACCATGAAGTGAATGTACGTGTGCCAAGTGGGAGAATGTAAGTTGTGGCCCACCACATAACTAATATTGGTTTAATAAATATTAAATGGCTAATTAATATTTGGATATTATTGAGAAGTTATTTTAAGATAAAACTTCTTTTCCTTACGTGATGGGAGTGGGAAAGAGGAGTTGTAACTCCCCAATATAACTGGGTCCTCTCTCTCTGTCTTTAAAAGGTGAATAGCGTATTCTCATCATTCTATTCTATTCTGAAAGAAACCGATAAAAGAAAAGAGGGAGAAAAGAGTTATTAAAGTATAAAAGAAACAGATACAAATCAAGTACTTCCGCTAATTGCAGTCAAGAATCAAGTTATGGCAGATTCAGGTATGTTTCTTGACTGCCTTAATGTTATATGTGAAAATCATTAAGTTCTACGATTCTGAAATCATGTAATTCCTGACAATAAACGGTTGGTGAATGGATTAAAATTTTATAATTAACGGCTAATTGGTGTGGGGGCGGATTCCTCTATTTCCTTATCGGATAAACCGTTAACCCGTTAAGAGTTGTCATACTTATACTTTTATCCCTTGACATATAAAATACATATTATATTATTATAATTCCTAAACCTAAAGGCTAAACTCCCATCATCTACTTTTATTTACTTGCTAAACTAAAGCCCGTTAAATATTTTGCCTTAACTAAATTATTATTAAGTACATTAAATTAAACCCGAAAGACTAATATAATAGGAGTATCATTCTTCAAAGCGAATACTGCTACTATGAGGTAGAAATTTTAGATTAGAGTTCATTCCAGTATTAAGCTGCAGTGTGCATGCTTCTGTTGAAGTTTGGTTACATATTTATACTTGTGCAAATGTTATTAGCCGATACACCATCAGATAACCGCTCAATAATTGCTTACCCGTTACCGAACCAACCGATATCTTATTGGTTGGCTAGTGAATTTATATATTTTAAAATCGATAACCGATAAGCCAAATCGTTAAGCGTAATAATCCATCCGATCCGCCCGATAAGCAGCCCTATTTTCATACTTCCTCATTGTATATTTTCCAATACCTTTTTGAGTTAATCCTAATCATGATTTAACAAATTAATAAATACGTCCTTATCAATTTTAAAACTTTTGATTATTCTCCTTTTGCTAGATTCCTTAGCTCTCTTTTCTCTTCTTCGTGCCAAAACAATATTTGTCTTAAAAAAATTGACAACACAAAAAATATTCATGACAGCTGAAAAAAATTGTATTCGGAAATATAAAATATATGATTTTACCAAATCTATATATATATATATATAAAAGCAAAAGTAGAAGCACCAGAAGAAGTCGAAGCCAAGTGGCAAGCTATTGAAAAGCCATGTGGCAATTTTAGAACAAAGGTTAATAGTATTGTAATAAAAAATTTAAATTAAAGGATATTAAATATTTGAATTTGAAAATACATTATTCTTTGTTAAAAAAAAAATTCATCTATATCTATCTATCGATATATATATATAAAAGCAAAAGTAGAAGCACCATAAGAAGCCAAGTGGCAAGCTATTGAGAAGCCATGTGGCAGGACAAAGCTAAATAGTATTGTAATAAAAAATTTAAATTAAAGGATATTAAATATTTGAATTTGAAAATAAATTATCCTTTAAAAAAAAAATAGCTTGAAAATAGATTATCCTTTTAATATTAATAATAATAATAATAATAATAATTATTATTATTATTATTGTTATTATTATTATTATTATTATTGTTATTATTATTATTATTATTTATATGTCTAAATAAAATATATTTGTGATGTGAATCTAAACCTTACCCTTACTTGCAATTATTTTAAAATTTTAAATATAAATTGAAATTTAATAATTAAATTCAACCTATATATCTACTTGCAATTCCTTTATATATCTACGTTGTCTATTGATTTTTATTTTTTTTAAAAAAGATTTTTTTTTAATAAACAAACAAAATAAAGAAAGAAAATAAAATAAAATAAACAAAAATTAAATAAAAGAAAAGAAAACATTGAAAAAAAAGGTAAAATAGCAAAGATAATTAAGAGTAATAAATTTTTAATTTTAAACTAAAAATAATATAAAATAAAATTACAACATTAGAAGTAGGTAGTTATCACACTAAAGAGATCAAATTGGACTCTTATTATTGTCTAACAAATCCTATAATATGTTGTCTATTCTATCTTTCTTTCTTTTTTTGAATTTGAATTGGAGATACAATATCTTCTCAAATATAAACTTATAATTTTTTTTAAAAAAATAGATGTGTTTATTCCGTAGTCATGCTACATGATTTCATGCCACAAAATGTGGATAACCATTATTATCATAATTTATTATAATAGCAAGATAAAAATTAGAAATTTGAATTTAAAATAGAAGTAGTAATGGCAATAATAATAATAATAATAATAATAACCTAAATTATTAGAATTAGTTTTTAGATAAAGATTAAGTTTGCTGAAAATTTGTCAGTTAAGTTGGTGCTAAATTTTTGAATTTTAAATTTGAATTGAAAGTTGTAGATTCTTTTAAAATTTGAATTGAAAACAAACTCTATACTAGATAAAGCCAAATTTTAATTAACTCCTTTCTATATAAACTAAACTAGTATACGTACCCGTGCGATGCACGAATAATATTAAAGTATTATTTCTAATTGTCCCCCCACCCCCACCCTCAATTTTTTTAAAAAGTATAAAAAAAAAATTAACCCCTCACCCACCCCTCTCCCCAGCCCATTCCCCCACTTCT
This sequence comes from Capsicum rhomboideum, assembly GCA_031232105.1. Lineage (NCBI taxonomy): Eukaryota > Viridiplantae > Streptophyta > Magnoliopsida > Solanales > Solanaceae > Capsicum > Capsicum rhomboideum. The sequence goes on along the minus strand of CP124709.1, from coordinate 134,291,132 downwards.
AACCAAATCTATACGAAAAAATAATTATGTAATTGTAAAAAACTTTTATGTTTCATATTTTTCTTTATTATATTATTTACAATTTAAAATATTAGATTTTTAATATTTTCCTCTCCCCCACCTCTAACCAAATCTATATGATTTTTTTCTTTATTATATTGTTTACAATTTGATTTCAGATTGTCAAAAAATACAGAACAACTCGTGAATGTGATATTAAATACAGAACAACTCGTGAATGGAATATTAAATACAAAAACAATTATATACAATTGAATTAAATAAGGAAAAATTATGAAATAAAGCAACATTAAAAAGAAGATCAATAATATCAAACGCATAGTTAGAAAAACTTAAGCTGGTCAACTATATCAATTAATTTCTACTTCCGCGGCTACTCTTCTCTTCATTCTTCTTTATCTCTTCTGCAAGTCAACAATAATAATAAAATCATCACTAAAAAATAAGAACAACTCTCAATAAAACTCCTTCATAAATTAAACAATAGAAAAGTTTTGAATCAATTTGAAACCAATTTATCTATGAATCTTTTACTTATCAAAGTCGTCATTTCAATCATTACCGACCCTCTTTACCCTTATTTCCTTAGAGGGTGTTACCATTTGTAGTGAAAGGCGAAGAGCTGCAAGAAGTAGATAGAGATAACATCTATGGATGTAGACGGTTGTTCCTCTTTGTTAACATTAACAGAGGAAGATGAACATGAAAATGCTATCCTTCAATGTTAGATCATTAATATTTAAATATATTTATAACATTGAAAGAAATAAGTTTATGAATAGCAAGAGTTCATTTAGAACTCTTAAATGTTAGGTTCCTAGTTTCATGCTAATGATAATCTTTTTTTTTAGGAAAAAACTTATATTTTCAAATTCAAATATCTCTAATCCTTTAACTCAAAATTTTTATTACAATAATATTAAACTTTGTCCTAAAACTGCTAAGTGACTCCTCAATAGCTTGTCACTTAGCAAATTGTGGTGTTTCGTCATCTACTTTATAATATACGGATGAAAATATTATTTCTAAATCATTCCAAATTGCGATGTCTTGTTCGAATGTGTTAAATCATATTATTTTTAAAAATTCAATAATCATATTGTTCCTCAATAAAATATACACCCCAAACCCAGCCGCTCCCCCCACCCCCACCCCCACTCCACCCACCCCAACGCCATCACAACCCCATAACCAAATTTATATTGAATAAAAAACTACGAATCATATAATTATCGAAAACCTTTTATGTTTCATATTTTTCTTTATTACATTGTTCTCTATTTTAAATTATTAGATTGTTAATATTAGGTTAACACCTGGCTTAATACAATTATAAAGTGTTCTTCTTATTAACCTAAAATAGATATATTTTATGAATTTTTATTATGTTGTTCACACCACTTTGATTTAAAATTTATGGATAGTAATATTACATTATCTAATTACTTCATTATATTTTTAAAATTAGTTTAAAACATTAGCTCCCCACTCCCCCATCTATGCACATTTTCTTCTACTGTATTTAATTATTTTTGTGTAGTTTGAATTTGAATTAATTATTTTTTTGTGTTACATGATGTAGTAGTTGAACTTTCTTCTTGCTTATTTCTAGTAGAATGTTAAATTTAAATTTATTTTTGATTATTCATTGTATTCATTTTATTCTTGTAAAATTTGCGAAAATCTCATATCTTTTATACTAACACATAAAAGATTCACAATTTCGTTCAACTTCTTGAATCCTCCAGCTAAATGTTAGCTTCTTCCTAGGTTTTCTTTGGTCTATCTCCCCCCCCCCCCTTCCCCACCACACCCCAGGCATCTCCTGTATATATTTCGAGTTTCCGTTATACTTATTGATTTCTCAAATACTTATTTTATATTTTTGAGATATTTATATATATCAGATTTGTGGAAACTTCAGCTTCCTTGGGTACATCTATGACAAAAAATAAATATAATGTTAATCAAATAACAATAAAATAATTAAAATTTAAATTAAGCATGAACAACATCCTTGATAGTTATTCAGAAAAATCTGATGAGCATTATTTATAATCTTTTTATCCATGGTAGTTATATCTATGATAAAAGATAAATATAACGTTCATTACAAATAATAATAAAATAATTAAAAATAAAAATTAAACATGAACAACATACCTTGGTTATCCGGAGAAATCAGATGAGCATTACATATAATCTTTTTATCCATGGTAGAAATTCTCTGTGGCAAAAAAAATAATGTATATTAAAATATTAAGTATATGGAAAACATATTAGTACTAAACTTGAGAATAATGAAGGACATAAATATGACTTTGTTCTACAGTGAATGTACACAACAAAATTATATTAAGGCACATAAAAAAAGATTAATCAATACGTTTGTGAATAAAACGATCGCAGAAAATTCTCTTGAGATAAAAACAATAAAAAGAGAAGAAGAAAACTTGCACTGATGTATATGTCACTGAAGGGGTATATATAATAGATTACAAAATTGAATTTTATGCCAACTAAAATTTCATTCAAATTCAAATTGTATATAATATCAATTCGTTAGAAAAGATAAGATTCTAAAATATTATGGTTATCTTATAGTTTACATATTTGAATTTGAAAAAGAAAAAATGAAATTGATTATATCAATACGTTTTTTTCCTTCTTGTGCGCTTTTATCATTTTTTCTATTTAAAATATAATTAATTTGTTATAAATTTATATAATTCTTCTCTATTATTATTATTATTATTATTATTATTATTATTATTATTATTATTATTATTATTATTATTATTATTATTATTATTATTATTATTATTATTATTATTATTATTATTATTATTATTATAATAATAATAATAATAATAATAATAATAATAATATTGCTATTACTACTACTGTTTTAAATTCAAATTTAAATCTTTATCTTTTAAATTTTCTTTTTATTTTTGTATTTGATTAGAATAACAACTCTTTTCTTAAATGTCCTCTTGAGAACTCCAACAAAAACGGAGTAGTTGAAATACGTTTATTTCAATAAATTAATAAGCAATAAATAATAAGAATAATTAACAATAATTAAAAACTGAATGGATTAAAGAATGTGAATAAAAAACATGATTTTATCTGAAGTTGTATTATCTCCTAGGCTTATTTTGTGGAAATATAGTTCCACAAAAATAGATTTCGAAACGGATATGTAGAATACGTGTGTTGTGTATATTGTGGAAAGATTTGGTTATTATTATTATTATTATTATTATTATTATTATTATCTTTCATTTAACATATAAATAAATTACATTCAGATATGTTTTATAACATTTAATTTTAAAAGAGATAAGTTTGAAATAGTAAAGTTTATATTAGAACTCTTCAATTATGGGTTTCTATTTTTAAGATAATGAAAATCTTTTTTTTTTAAAAAAAGGACAATGTATTTCAAATTCAAGTACTTTAATTTTTCAATTCAAAACTTTTATTACAATATTATTAGTCTTGTCCTAAATATGTACACTTGGCTAGATTTTACGCTGCCACTTGGCTAATTATGGTGCTTCGTCCTCTGCTTTATAATATATATATAGATTTTCAATCAAATTTCTCATTTCATTCTTTAAATTCTTTTGAGCTTATTCTTTAAATCTTTTATTCTTCAATCAAATTCCATCATTGCTTATATTATATTCATGGCTGGCACATGCTTACATTAATAGATATGTGCACAATTTATTTACTATTCAAAATTGATTTTAGATTATTTGATTTTAATTTGTAACAATTTGTATTATTTTTTGTTATATAGAATTTCTACCATGGATAAAACGGTTATAGTTCATGCACACGAATAAATATCAAGGTATGTTGTTCATTTTTAATCACACTATTTAATTAAATTTTGTCATTTACAATCTTAACATTATATTTGTCTTTTGTCACAGATGTAATAAAGAAATCTGAAATTTTCACAGATCTAATAAGTATAAATATCTGAAAAATGTGAAATGAATATTTGAAAAATGAACAAATGAAGAATCAAAATATATAAAAGTGTTTTATTAGATCATTCGTGCAAAAAAATTAATATATATATATATATATAAAAGATATAAATCGTGCAAATGAGATTTCTTTGAATAATTGTTAAGGAATCTGATATTTTGATTAATCTGATGTATATAGATATCTCAAAAATGTGAAATGAATATCTGAATGATAAACAAGTATAATGAAGAATCAAAATATGTGAAGGAGATTTATCAGTTCAATAATGTGAAAAATAAATGCAAATATATTTGTATATGTATAAATATTATAATATTATATTTTTTATTTTAATATATTTCTCTTAAGTTAAAAGATGACTTTCTAGAGCATTACTATATCACATTCACTTATTTGTTTTCTTTTAGAAAGATTATAAAATAAATTTATGGACATTTTGATATTTCAATTGATTTATTCTTTTCTTGATTTCACTTGCAAATCTACATTTATGTATAATTTTTTAAAACTGATTATATGTCTTTTATCTTATATATCACCAAATGATATTTTTACATTTTTTCTTGAGTATTTCTTTAGTATAAATAAAAAATAATAATTTAAAAGACTACATATATTCATTTTAAAAGTGTAGTAAATCATAATAATGAATGTTAAATCATAACTTATAAAGGTAAATTTTTAATATTGTAGCTTAGAATATAATTAAGGACGCCCTATAATTAAAAATAATGTACATTGATTACTAATTAAAATTCTTTTTCTAAAATGAATTTATGACTTTATTTTTGTATTTAAAATTTATATTCAAGAAATTTACATGCATTATAAAATTCTTTTTAATTCTTAGGACACGTTAATAATTTTTTTGAATTTGAGTCAAAAAATAAAATTTTAAAATAGAATATGAGATAGAATTATATTTCGAGACAACTTAAAGTATTTACCTTGAATTTTAAATAATAATAACTTTTAATAGATTAGATTATTTGAGAGTTTCTTCTAATCCATATTTTATTTATTTATGCATGACAAAAATTATCTATAATAATTTTTATATTTTGAGATAAGAGAGAAGAAAATTCAACTTCTTATATGTATAACACACAAAAAAAAATCAAAGTTAAATTAGAAAAAATAAAGTAATTAAAATATAGTTGAAAAAAGATACACAGGGGGTGGGGGTGGGAGAGGGGGAGAGGAGAGTGGGGCGTAAAATTTTGAACTAATCAATCAATATATCAATATATATATATTTATTATAAAGCATAGGACGAAGCACCACAATTTGCCAAGTGGCAGGCTACTGAGAAGCCATGTGTCTGTTTTTAGGACAAGGTTAATAATATTGTAATAAAAAATTTGAATTAAAAGATAAAAAATATTTGAATTTGAAAATATTTGACTTTTTTAAGAAAAAAAATAAATTTTCATTAGCTTAAAACTAGAAATCTATAGTTAAAGAGTCTTAAACAAATTCTAACTATTTCATCATCATAATAATAATAATAATAATAATGTATAAATAAATAATCGTAGTTCATATGTGGTGGTAATAGTAATAGTACTTAGTAAATACTCTAATAATAATAATAATATAGTAGTGGTAACATACGTAGTAGTAGCAGTTGTAGAAATAGTATATTATATTTGAATCAACAGTATAAATAATAATAATAATAATAATAATAATAATAATAATATTATTATTATTATTATTATTTGCGTACTAATAGTGGCAGTAGTAGTGGAAGTAATAATATATTACATTTAAATACATTAGATTAAATATTAAATGAAAGATAAAATATATTATAATAATAATAATAATAGTTAACAAAAAGTAGTAGGTATGTATTGAGATAGTAATAAAAAGAGTTCTTATTGGACTCTTTTTGAATCTTATATCAAGTAAATAATTATTATTGAATCCTTATTTTGTCAAAAATGTTTATAATAATAGTAGTAAGAAAAATAATGATAATAATTATTATCTCACTGGTTTCAAATATTTATCTGAATTCAAATATATAAATTATTAGATAAATATACATCATATTTGAAAAAAGTATGGATAAGAAAGAATAACAAACTAATCTTCTTTTCACAAATTAATGATATTTGAAATTTGAATTTAAATAAAATTTGAATTGGAATAGAATTCTAGATTCTTCGCTTCTCTTATATATACTCTTATATCATTAGCTTTACTGGTGAATTTATTTACTGCATTCTTTATATTCTTCATTTTATAAAAAAATATTTTTGATTTAATTTTTTTTAATATGCAGGAATGATATGACTCTTTCATCTTCATCTTCCTTTGTTAATTTAAACAAAGAGAAAGAAGTTCGCATACATTGATGTTATCTCCATCTACTTCTCGCGGTTCTTCGTCTCTTACTACAAACAGTAAAACCTTCCAAGAAGATATGGAGAAAAAGAAACCAGTAATAATTGAAATGACACGATTTCAATAAGTAAAAGATTCATAGGTAAACCGATTTCAAATTAATATTGTTCCTATTGTTTAATTTATGAAGAAGTGTCCTTGAAAGTTTATTCTAATTTTTAGTGATAATTTTGTTGTTATTGTTGACTTGCAGAAGAGATAAAGAAGAATGAAGACAAGAAAAATAATAGATAACTGCAGAAATATGAAGTTCTTTTGGTATAATTGATGAGGTTAAGATTTTCAAAATATGTATTTGATATTATTGTTCTTCTTTTTAATATTATTTTATTTTATATTTTTTCTATATTTAATTCAATTGTATGTAATTCATAATTGTCCGATTTCTTTATTAAACATTACATTCACATATTTACTTTTTTAAGAGGATTATAAAACAGATTTATAGATATTTTTATTTATTTATTTTCTTTTAATTTTACTTGCAAATTTACATTTATCTACAATTTTTTTGTAGTAATTTTGAGCGTCATTTAGTTTCAGAATATAAAGAAAGAATATAAAAAACACAAAGATTTATCATAGCCTTAAAAGGTAAATATTTAATATAATAACTTAGAGTATAAATTAACATGATGTACTCAGATTACATAATTATTTTTTTGGTATAGAATATTTTTTTTATTTTGACCTTTGTTTTTTAAATTCATATTCAAGAAATTTCCTCACATTATTGAATTCCTTATAACTCTTGGGACAAAGTCAATAAAATTTTAAAAGTGAATAAAAAAATAAAATTTTGAAATATGAGATAAATTTGAACCAATCAGGTAATATGATTTAACATGCCCAAATAAGACATCACAATCTGAAAAAAGTAGAAATAATAATACTTTCATCTGCACATCGCGTGGGTTCGTGCAATTACGTGATTATTTTTACTCATATAGATTTAGTTAGAGGTGGAAGGAGGGGGAGGGGGGGGGGGGATTTGAACTAATTTTATGAATATAATGAAGTAATTAGATAATACATATATTACTATTCAAAAATTCAAAATGGAAGAGATGGAAACAATAGAATAAAAATTTAATAGTAAAAACAATCAATATTAACAATTTAATATGTTTAAGGTATTTTTCATATATATATTTTTTGTATTGAAATTTAATGAAATATGCATTCTATAATCAGATTATATATTGAAATTTAATGAAATATGTATTCTATATTTGAATCTCTCTTCAAATAAAAATCATCTAAGTGATGAGGAAGATAATGTTAATATACATAAATTGTTTTAAAAGGATAATACATTTAATAGTTTATTATTAGAAAAATATATAATAAATTTATATTTGGATTTAAACTCTTTTAAATTTTGATAATTTTATCCGACGTAGATCATTTTATCAATGATTTTTTTTTGTACTATGTATATTTTGTACCTAATCCTTGGTGGAAAAAGGAGTAACGTATATCAATTATTTTTATTTATAAACTTTTTCAAAATTTCAATTATAGGTACAGAGAAATTAACAACATACGCTTTTAAGTATTCAAATCTTATTTCAGATAATGATTGGACTATTATTTGTGATGATGCTTTGTTATCGTCATTTAAAATAATTTAAATTTATATGTGTTTGACAGTATTGAAAATCAAATAGAAGAAGATTTTGTACATTATTTTGAAATTTAAATAAATATTATTTATAATTTTAAATTTAAAGCTATTTCAACTTTTCAACCATATGGATAGTTAATTTTTAAAAAAAATTTAATAAAATATATTTTTTGACTTTATCTTTATTGCAAAATTTATTTCAGTAAAAACATGCTCTTTTGAAATGACAAAAGAAAGCTCAACTGCTTATACATGTAACACACAAAAAATAATTTCATTCAAAGTTAAATTAGAGAAAAATAAAGTAATTAAAATATAATAGAAAAAAATATACACCGATGATTGGAGGGGAGGGGATAGGGGGCGGGGGAGGGGGAGGGAATTTGAATTAATTTTAAGAATATAATGAAGTAATTAGATAATATACATATTATTATTTATAAATTTATAACGGAAGAAACTGTGGGGTGTGGGGGAGACAGTAGAGTAAAAATTTAAATTCTTTTTGACAATCTGAAATCTTTAAATTGTAAATAATATAATTAAAAAAATGAAACATAAAAACTTTTTGCAATTACATGATTGATTTTACTCATATAGATTTGATTAGAGATGGAAAACCGGAAAGGGGAGGAGGGGGGGGGGGGGGGGAGGGATGAAAATATTAACCTAATATCTTTAAATTGTGAATAGTATAATAATAAAAATTTAAAGCATAATTTTTTTTTACAATTACATGATTGTTCTTTCGTATAGATTTGATTAGAGGTGATTGGGGTGGGGGAGGCGTGCGGGGAGGGGGTAGATTTTTTTTATTTTTTATTTTTAAAATTGAAGGGTGGGGTGCGGGGGGTGGAGGTGGAAGGTGGGTGAGTGTGGGGGTAGAAAAACATTTTTTTTTTCGTATTTCATTGAGAAATAATATGATACTTGAACTTTTTTTAAGGTAATATGATTTAACATGCTCGAACGAGACATTCTAATATAAAATGATTGAAAATAATATTTTAATATTATCCGTGCATCGCACGGGTACGTATACTAGTATATATATATATATATAAAGGAAAATCAAGGAGATGCTGATGTGGCATGCCTCAAAAGCCACCATTCATATTTCTCTTTTTTCTCCTTTTTTTGGCCTTTTTCATCTAATTTTAATTCATTTTATTGAAACAAAAAATCTTAATTATTTTAATATGTGCACTAATGTTAGTCATTAAAGAAAAGCAATTGATGCTATTTGTTTTCCTCACTAATGCTATGTTAATGGTGACTGTTACAAATGTATAATCACCATGCAATTAAATTTTAGAAATGAATAGACAAAAAATCTGTGTATAATAATATTGGTCGCCTCTTTACAAGTCTATTTGTAACCTTCCTCTATTAATTATTTCTCTTACTGATCATGTTTCATTCCTTTCTTTTTTTCTTTACAGGTGAATCTCTTTTTCCTTAGAATGCCCTTTTCTTTTACTCTTCTTCCTCCTACTCACTATTTTTTTATTTATTTCACATTTTTTGTTGGCTATAGAACTGAAGCTTGCATATCTTTTTGTGTTTTTTTTTGGTACACATGTTTGTTTGATATGATTTCTGTGTCTTAATTATACAGAAGCCATCAGATATGGATACATTAGCACTCTGGTCATTTTATGAATTTCCTAAAGGTATAAAAATCAATTGTATGTATTTAAGAATTTAGTTGATTTAATTGTCTTATGTCATGTTTTTCCTTTAAATCGAGTGATAGACTAATATAGAAAATTTTCTGTTTGATGTAATATGTTAGGAAAATTTGACACTTTAGCTGACGCTAATCTTTCAAGCCGTGAAAACAACCTCTGACAGAAATGTAAGGTAAGGTTACGTACAATAGAACTCTGTGGTCTGGCCCTTTCCCGGATCCCGCGCATAACGAGAGCTTTAGTTCACCGGGTTGCCCTTTGTTTCATTTTTTAAATACATTTTTTGGTTTGAGGTATAATGTTTAAAATTGTCTTTATAAAAGTTTGTGAAGAAGTGTAGATATAGGAAGTCCAATTATTTTTTGTGAAAGTGTATATGGAATCCCATTATTGTTTGTATTCATTCATAGTTGTTAATTATTATATTAGTAGTTAATACTGTGCAGATGTTCTTTTTTAATTTATTATCTATGACAAATTCTATTTCCTATAGGTAAGATTTCAGTGATGATTTATGGCCCTTTCGCATCAATCATATTCTGTGAACACATTGTCCGTGATACAAACAATTAAGTAGGTAGTACACTTATGATGAGCAAGTATTATGAAATTTATATTCTTTGCCACATTTAATATGAAGTACCATGAAATTTGAATATAGAGTTTTTATTTAACGACTGCGAGAAACTTGGACACATTTACGGGCAAGAACTCGCTAATTCTTTTTTTTTTTTTTTTTTTGGATTTTTACCTTTTCCTCCAAATTTGGTTTTTCTTCTTTTCGTAAGTAACTCCTCTACTCATTTCATCTGACACTAGCTAATTAGGCAGGTGAAGAGATTTATACATGTTTTCTGTCCTCTTTTCTATTGCATTATTTATTCAATTTTTTGGCTTTTAATTTGGTCTGCCTGCAAAATTAAAAAGAATCAATTTTAAATAGTGGGCCAAATATGAAGAGTATGATTAGCTTTCAAAGTGCTATTGCATTGTTACATACATGATACAACTGTGTTTCAAGAGGAAACTAACGTAGAAAATACTAGATTTGGGTTGGGTTGCTTGTGCATGTCATTTTGCTCACAGTTGTTTTATTTTGGTAATTTTAAGATCAAATACAGTGAAAAAACTTTAGCAATTTCTTGGTAGCTACAAAACATCACAAATCAAACATGTGTAACATATTTTACATGCAAACCTATGCATTCATTTTGTCAATACTTTAAAGCATTGTTCCCACACATGTAGTCATATACACAAGGAAAGAAAACTAAAGATTGAGGAAAATGAGAAGACAAAATATTGAGTTACAGATTAGCTATCCAATGATAATATATGAATTGCTATGTACTGTGATATTTGCACTTGGTAAGTTCAAAGAGACATTTACTAACAGAGTTGGTTAATATATAACAGGAAGGATATGAATTGTTATGTTCTGTGATATTTGCACTTGGTAAGTTCAAAGAGACATTTACTAACAGAGTTGGTTAATATATGAATTGCTATGTACTGTGATATTTGCACTTGGTAAGTTCAAAGAGACATTTACTAAATCAAGTGTTAAGCATTTGAATAAGTATAACTTATTCTTTTCGGAATGGGGCTAAAACAATTTTTTCTTTTGGCTCCAAAGAAAAATAAAATCCAAAAATATTATAAATTATCAAAAATAAAAGGATCGGAAATACTTCCAAGGAAGAGTTTATGAGCACATGTGGTTTTTTCCTTTTTTTTTTTGGTACTATAGACTTTTGGTAGTTTGAAATCCATTGATCAGACTAATCTAATTTATGTCGTTGCATAAACCCATTATTAGTGGGGTAACTCTTTTTATAATATCTTTCATTCATAGTGTTCGAACCCAACACCTTTATTTAAGAGTAGGGGAAGCCTATTCATCCACCACAATCCTTCATGATTAGTTAGCAATGCCACTGAATACATGTGGGTTACTTAGTATACAGTGGCGGGTATTTTTCAGAATATAATCATCGATGTATGGCAGTGGCTGTAATATAAAATTAAAAAATAAACATTCAAAAGGTATATGGTGATGAATGTCAAGATGCAAATAACCATCCTGGGAGCAACGTTGAGCGAGATCACTCCACCCGAGCACTGAAGAGACAAAACTTTAATTTTCTTTCTCTTACATTTAATTAATTCGTACAATAATTATTGAAAATGAATTATAGGTTACTAATAATTTTCGAAACATGAAAAATGTTATTAAAATAATAAATAAATAATAATTATCAGTGTACGTACATAAAAAGGATTATTGTTTAACATGTTCATGAAAGTAGGCAAAAAAAGAATGAGCTTGAATGTTTTAGTGAGAAGGAAATTATAATGTAAGTATTTATATTTGATTTATAAAATTCTATCTTATATTCATATACATGAACTTTTTGAACGTCTTCAATCTTAACTAAAATTTTCAAAAAACTAATATTTCATATAAATATATATATATTAATATTTTATTGTGACCTCGCGAAGCGCGGATATACTCACTAGAAATGTTTCTTAATATTTTGATACTAAAGTTCTTAGAAACATTTACTATGAAAATTTTAAGAAAATAATTGGAAAAGGAGGATCAAAGTTTAGAGTTTACAACTATTTCTTCTTAACTAGAAATGCGTAGAATTTTAAAGCTTCTTAACTAGAAATGTGTAGAATTTTAAAGCAAAAAAGTAGATTAAAAATATATTTTTGAAACAATGTGACTATAGCAATAGCATTATTTTTAATATTTAGGTGTTAAAAAAACTCTCATTTTTAATTTAACCGCGTGAAGCGCGACCAGGTACACTAATTTTGAGAATATAATAAAATAATTAAATAATACATATATAGCTATTCGTAAACTTTTAACAGAATAGATATGGACAATAGAATAAAAAATATTAAAATTTGTCCATATTCATAATAGATGTGGTTAGGGAAAGAGGAGCGGAGAGTGGCCGAATGGTCAAACGCTGCAGACTGTAAATCTGTTGAAGTATTTCTCATAAATTTTAAATTAAATAGATATGAATAATAGAATAAAAATTTTAAAATAAAAAATATTAATTTTGTCCTTATTCATATAGATTTGATTAGGGAATGGGTGGGGGGGAGAGGGGGCGAGGGAGATAATTTTGAGGATATAATGAAGTAATTAAATAATACATATATTACTATTCATAATTTTTAAACTGAATAAATATGAACAGTAGAATAAAAATTTAAAAATAAAAAATATTAAATTTTGTCGTTATTCATATAGATTTGGTTAGGGAAGGGGGGGGGGGATAATTTTGATAATATAATGAAATAATTAGATAATACACATATTACTATTAATAATTTTTAAACTGAATAAATGTGAAAATAGAATAAAAACTTAAAAATAAAAAATATTAAATTTTGTCCTTATTCATATAGATTTGGTTAGGGAAAGGGTGGGGGGGGGGGAGGCATTTCATTGATAAATTATATAATATTTAAACTATTTTAAGATAATATGATTTAACATTCTCGAACAAGACACTACAATCTGAAATAATTAAAAATAATATTTTAATATTATCCACGTATCGTGCGGGTACCTATACTAGTCTATATATAATAGGAGAGGTAAATCACTCCTAAGATGACAAGTGTAAGCACCAAAAAATTTCTATTTTAAAAAATAAAATATAAACAAAAATGCAACATCTTAAATATTTGAATCCAAATTCAAAAAATCTATATATAATAAGAGAGGCAAATCACTCCTAAGATGACAAGTGTAAGCACCAGAAAAATTCTATTTAAAAAATAAAATATAAAAAAAAATGTAACATCTTAAATATTTGAATCTAAATTCAAAAAAAATGGATAAAAAGGAAAAAAAATAAAGAAAGAGAATTTTTTTTTTTGAAAAGTGGCATAACCACAAAATGCCATGGCAATTTTTATGAAAAAGCTCCAAAAATTGGAATTTTAAAATATTTTTTTTGAACAAAAAAAAAAAAAGAATAAGATATAACGACGTCTGCAAAAAAAAAAATAATTAACAAATTATCGGGAAAAAATAAACTGCTTACAAAAACTACTCAAGAAAAAAGAAACAGTCTTTATGTTTCTCTCTTTCTTCAAACCGTTCCAATTTCCATTAAATACTTTCAATCTCCTAAAACTTCTAATTCTTCTTGAATTCAAATTTTTTGTGTTCAATTTTCATTCGTCTATTCATCAATTATGTTTTTTGTTTAATGTTTTGGGTTTCAGAAAAAGAAAAAACAACGCCAAAGGAGTAGATTGTAACGACCCTCTTGGTCGTTTTGTGAATTTGACTTGTCTTTCCCATTTTAGCTCTACCCGTAGTTTATATACGTGTGTTGACACCCAATTTTGACCTCCCGATATCCTTTCAGATTGCTATTTTTATCAAAATATTAACTTATGAATTTTAAACTACTATTTTTGTATCAAACAAATTCTGACATTTCGTATTTATGATTTTTAAAGTACGCAATTTATTTTAGCATTTAATTTTATATTTTTTGATATAATATATATAATTTACTAATTTAAATATAATATTTTACATAATTTTATAAATATTATTAAATTATTTGCTCAAATATGCATTCTCATAATTTACAAATACATAGTCTATTATTATTATTATTATTATTATTATTATTATTATTATCATAATAGTATTTTTAAATTTTGTATTCATAGATGCCCATTCTGTTTCAAATCATTATGTCGTTGATTTTAAATGATATATTACGTGTCATAACATTGATTAATTTTGTTAGAATTTTATTGATTAATTAATTAAATAGCATTCTAATTCAATTCCCCTAGTTTGTTTAACTTTCAGCCATTTTTGTACCCCAATTTTATACCAATTTTAACCAAAATTGATTTTGATTTAACCCCAAATTAAAATCCCTAAATTAAATTTTTATCAAACCCAATTTCTGACCCACATCCGACCCGGATCCGACCCATATCCTGATTTTAATCTCAGCCGCAGATCAAATATGATCTAACGGCCCAGATTAATTATATCTTGTCTTTCCTTTTTTAATTAAAACCTACCCCAAACCTAACCCTAATTTTATCACACACACACACCAGCCGCCCCACCCCTTTCTCTCTCATCCGTTCTCTCTCTTCTCCACCGATCTCTCTCTCACCACCGACGACCCCCACCGGTGGATTGCCAACCACCACAGCCGACCACCAGCCGGCGAACACCAACCCACCAGCCGACCACCAGCCGGCGAACCACCACCCATAGCCAGACTCTCTCTCCTCTCTTCGATCTCATCTCCTCTCTAACCCCAAACCTCCAGAACCAGCCACCCCACCGCCAGCGGAACCCACAACCGCACCCCACACTCTTTCTCTCCATCGATCCCTCTCTATCTCTCTCCTCTCTCGGTCGCGCCGCCCTCACCCTCTTCTCCGATCTCTCTCTCTCTCTCTCGCCGCCACCTCCACGCCGGCGAGCAACCAAGGCCTACCAGCCGTCGAACTCTTTCCACCACTGGCCGGTGGACTAAACCCTCAACTCTCACTGCCTCCCCTCGATCTCTCTCTCTCTCCCCCGATCTCCTCTTCGTCATCCTCCAAGCGAAACCCCCACAGCTGTCGCCCCCACATCCTCTCACGGCCTTCCTGCCCTCTTTTCTCCTTCACCATGCCGCCACATCACTATTGGTCGGCGAGTTATGCCGTCGCCGACCTTCTCTCCATCTCCGGTATGATTTTTTTTTTTACATAACCCATTACATGTTCAATTAGTTCGAGTTCAAGTGTGTTGCTTTGGTTGATGACCAGATTTGAAATTTGTGCATTTTGGTTGATAATTTTTGTTCAATTCTTGCAATTTCGTGTTTACTTACACATCTAGATTGACATATGTGAAAAGCCCCAAATTCTCTCAACATCGTGTTAACCCTAATTATCAATCGGGTGCTAATTTTGGGGAAATTTCCGAAAATACATCTCTTTGCTGGTTATTTGATTAATTTTGGTACTGAAAGTTAGGAATTAGTACTTAGTTGATTACAAAGAATCTGTCATGAGTCTTATTTATTGATAAGTTATTCCAATTGGTTTTGTTGCCTTAAATGACTGCATTACGTGTGTAATTAAAGTAAATTTCAGATCCGTTTGACTTGTCCTATATGATTTTGTATTAAACTCATAAATGATTCATTCTTGGCATTCTTTATTATTTTATTCTGATATATTTCTATTCCTTAATTATATTTACATGCACAGATATTTGATTGCATGACAAGCTGTCAATGTGTCCTCAATATATATATATATATATTGTTACTAAAATAATGCTGGTAAATTTTGAACCCCTTTTATTATTAACTGATTCACCCCATTCATCTAAGGAAAACAATTTTTTAAATTGATTACCAAATATTCTTCTTCCCTTTTTAATATTCTGCATAGCAGCAACTCCCGACTATATAAGTAGGCGTCTTCTCTCATATTGAAAAAAAAAAAAAAAAGAGAGGAAAGGAAAGAAAAAGGAATCCTCTCTTCATCACAGACTCTCTCTATAATTTTTTTTTATAGACATATATATAAACAAATACTGCAAGTTTTCTGTTGGTTTTGGCTTTGGAAAATTCTATTCTTGGTTCATCTTGCTGCACTGCTTAAGGATTTCTTATTATTTATTTGTCGCTTGACAGGTTAGTCTCCATCAAAGTAATTCCAATCCTTATACGTAACATTCCATTCGTTTTTTTTGTGTGTGTGTGTTGCATAATTCTGTGTGTCACATCTATTGGTTATGCTATAAGAAATTAGTTTATGCTTCATGTGGTGTTTACTGTTATACGAAATTGGTTGCCTCTTAAACTCTTGGGTTGTGCAGTTTAATGTGGGTGGTTCTTCGATCGAGTTCGGGTTTGAACGAGATGAAGAGTCGCTGGGGTTTTAGGGTGTTTTAGGAGCTGTCCAAACGGCTTTTGATTTTATTTATTTATTTTGACTTCCTTTACACTCATTATGGGTCTGTAATAATGCATTGTACAAACTCTCATATGTATGTAATAAAAGATTGCGGGGGACTGCTTCGGGGGGCGGGGATTTTACATGTTTGAATACTTTAGCATCTAGATGTCATGCTTCCAGGACTATTTAATGAAATTAACGGTTTTATCGCTTAGGCAAACAATCTAGGGTTATTTAAAATTATTTATATCACGTAGAACCATGTTTTAGGATCATTAACTAACCTCTAGAGGTATTAGGCCAATCTTGAATGTGTTAATTTAATTTAAGTGTGTTTAATTAATTTTTAACATGGTTGACTCATGTCTAGCAAAAGTTTAATTAATTTTAGCATTCTTAATCAATTTCCAACCATCAAAGATTAATTTGCGGCATTTAAAACTGCTTTTCCAGCAACTGAAATCAATTTTCAGCACCTATAAAATCATTTTCCTGTATTTATATTTACCTTTTTTTAGTCTCAAATGCAGTTTCTAATATTTTAGCATGTTTAAATGAATTTCCGGCATGTTTATCAAATTTCAGCATCCAAGAAATATTTTTTTTTTTTGGTCCAAACTACCTTTTCAACGTGATTAAACAATTCTCAGCATGACTAAACTGCTTTTAGAATGTCTAATTAATTTTCAACAACTTTAAATCATTTTTAGTATATTTTGTAATTTCCAGATTTCAAAACTAAATGTCCAGCAATTTTCAATTAATTTTCAGAATATCAAAAGCTTAGTTTTCAACCTACTAAAATAATTTCCAACAAGTCTATTTAATTTTTAGCATACAATAAATATCCTTCAGTATATTTTAAATAATTTTCAACAAGTTAATTTAATTTCCAGCATAATAAATATTTTTTTTATTGCTATTTTTTATTGTCATGTTAAAAAATAACTTCCAGCAAGTGTATTTGATTTTCAGTATATGGAAAATAGTTTTCAGCATTTTAAAAAAAAAAAAAATTAATTGCCAGCATGATTAATTAATTTCCAGCATCTAAAGACTATTTTCCAGCAATCGAAATTGATGTCCAGCATCTTAGACTATTTTTCAGTAGCTGTTATTCAATTTCCACCATGTGGAATTAATTGTTAGCATGATTAAACTAATTCTTCAACATGTTAAAATTTATTTTTTAGCATTCCTAGATTAATTTTAGGCATTCTTAACTTAACATCTTGCATTTTTATTTAATTTTCGGACCCATTCTGAATGACGTTCATCA
The DNA here is from genome assembly GCA_031232105.1 of Capsicum rhomboideum. NCBI lineage: Eukaryota > Viridiplantae > Streptophyta > Magnoliopsida > Solanales > Solanaceae > Capsicum > Capsicum rhomboideum. Next base: position 134,273,115 of record CP124709.1, on the reverse strand, counting down.
TTAGATATCATGCCTATAGGTTTTAATTGTGTAAAATAAATAATTATCTTGCAAGCATGTTAATCACCTATTTAACTTTAATTAAATAAGAGGCATATTTGAAACCTTTACGTGCTAATTGTTAGTCCTAATTTGTTTTGTTTGACGTAAACTCTGAGTCTAACTAGGAAGCCTAAGACTTTTTCTAGATCCTTACCTAAAATAATAAGTCCGACGCCTCTTGGACATTAAGTTGGGACGGGTAGATATTTTAGGGAACGTTAGTTTTATCGTTTTCTTTAGAACGTCTTTAAGACTAATAATCAAACTAGGTGGGGTAGGTAGAAAATCGGAAATGATGTAAGTCGCCCCGAGCAAAATTCGACAATGCAACATATGACATTGTCATCCGTTAATAAGCCGGGCGCTGATCCGAATAGGCTAAAATTAATCCATTGTTTAAAGGCTTTTCGAAATCGACTTTTTCTTTATCTTATTTTTGAGTGTCTTAAAATTATTTGGGGTAGTTTAGGTTCGTTATTATTTAAAATAAATCTTTCAATTATATAATTCTGTCTCTTCTATCTTTTTGCTTATCTGATTTACTTTTACGTACCGTATTACGTTATCACTTAGATAATTGCTAAAAGTTAAGTTGTATGTTTAGCTTATTAATTATTTTAACACTTAGTTATCATGTAGTTAATAAAATAATCAATCTTTGCTTATCACATAGAAATTCCCACGTAATATATGAATTCGGCCGGGACCCACATTTGTGGACCTCGAAAGGTGCCTAACACCTTCCTTTCGAGGTAACCTGAACCCTTACCCGAATTTCTGGTTAACATAGGCTAATAATTAATTAATTTTAATTAGTCTAGAATGGTGCCCTAACGCACCTTAATTCGTTAGGTGGCGACTCTTCACTCTTTAAATCCCAAAAAGAGTCTGTCACGTCGAATCCCGCTTTTCGCGAGAAAAATGGGGCGCGACAGCATGGCGACTCTGCTGGGGATACTTAGGTTCTAACCAATACGAGTTTGTATATTATGTGGTTTTTGTTTTTTTTTTAAGCTTTTCATGTATTATTAATTATTTGTTATTTTTATTTTATTTTTATTTAATTGTTAATATTTAATCACGCTATATCCCGTCCCTTTTTTTCATTGTTTTAATTAATTTTTTCCATGTCAATCCCTTTCCTTACCCCTTTTTATTTGTTTATATGCAATTTTTATCTTTAAGTTATGCATTCATCTTGCTTTTCCTATTTGTTTATTTTACCCCAAGCATGTTATTTCTTGTTATGTGTTACCGCTTTATATACAAATGGCATTCCGCTCATATTTTCCTCCATTTGGAACCTCCTTTATTTATTTTTTTTAAAGAACGGTTGCGTGGTTGCACGGACGTTCGTATTCTAAAAACACCCTATGGGAATATCTCGTGAATCGGTCGATCAGCGGTGCGTCGACAGTCATGAGCCTTCCCACTCTCAAGTTGTCCGCTTGAGGGAACCGTGTCAAAAATCACTCTTTTTCCTAGATTCCGTCCGTCTATTCCTTTACTAAGGAACAGACATCTTAAAGCCTAGGACGCTATGCTAAGAAAACCATGCCTTAAGTTCTAAGGGATTTCACAATCCCGAAAAGGACGCCTTCATAATTTATGTGCATTTTTGAGAGATAAATATGTCTAAGTGTTGTCGTTTGCTCTTTGGGGGTAGGGTAGGCTAACCTTTTATTCTCCAGGTTCAATGGCACCACCTACATCATATCCGAGGTTCAGTATGGTTTGGTGCATGCCAAAGCAGATGGAGTCATGGTGGCTAGACTTGGGTTTAGACGGACAAGCTGCAGTAAGAAAGGTATTGGGTAGCTTGCCATCTCTTATGGATGTCACCCCGTGTCGGGAACTTATTGAGGCTGCTACCGCATTTTGGGATGAGAAAAGGTCCGTGTTCAGGTTCGGTGATGTTGAGATGACCCCACTTCTTGAGGAAATCGGAGGGTATGTCGAAGATATGAATTTGTTGCCGAAAAAGAGTTGGCCTAAAACTGAGGTCATTATTCCGAAAAGTGTCACCTTAGAAGAGGTTCGAGACAAGTTGGGGCTTCAAGGAAGTATGATGGTGTCGTATGTGATGAAATCCAAGATTCCGGGAAGTCATCTGTTTGATAAGTTTGGACATCGTCATAGTCGGCAAGCGTATGAAGCGGAGAGTCCTGATCCTAAGGCATGGGAAAGTAAGAGAATTTTTGCATTTATCCTCTACTTCTTAGGAATGGTAGTCTTCCCAAATGGGGCAGATGAAGTCGTACACACTCGCTTAATCACGGTGGCCGATGCTTTGTGTAATGGGATTGACAAAGGCCCGTGCACGATTGTACCTATGATCCTAGCTGATATCTATCGGGCCCTGGGTTGTTGCAAGAATGGGGCCAGACGATTTGAAGGATGTAATTTGTTGTTGCAATTATGGTTGATCGAACACCTTCAAAAGGTGCATGGGGTGAAGAGAATGCGTCCACCAACCGAAACTGACAATATTGCTGCACACCAATTTCGAGTTACCATGGGGGTCACAAGAATCAAAAGACCAAATGAGGTAGAAAAGTGGGGACAAATGTTAAGTACTTTGAATGAAGATTCTGTTCAGTGGATGTTTGACTGGTTTCCAACTACGAACTTTGTGATGTACACTCAACATCAAGTCTACTTGATTCTGATGGGACTTCATGGCCTTCAACCCTATGCTCCTGCAAGAGTAATGAGGCAAGCAGGCAGGAAACAAATAATACCAAGGGTGACCAACATGGATGAACATCGGGTGGATTATCAAAATAACAGAATTCCACATGCTACTGATATTGCCAAAACTTGGGGCAAGAAGACTTTTTTGGACAAAAAGAGTATTGAATCAGACAGATATCAAGCAGGCTATGTTGTAGGCTATATTGATTGGTTGCACGCTGACTTGAAAAACAGTGTGACTTCAAGCGTCAAAAGGGGCAAAGAGGTTAATGACAAAGAAGCTGAGGCGCAGGTTCTATACCGCAAGTTTAAGAAAAGGGCTTTGGAATCTGAGACACAACATCGCCAATTGCATGATGATAACGCAAAGGAGATGGCAGAAATGGGTAAAGAACTAGAATTTTGGAGGCAACGCGCTCTAAGTGTGGAGGAGAAGGTGCAAGAACTTCGTGAAGAGTTTGATCGACAAGGCAAAGAATGTCTTAGCATGGGAAACCTGGGAGGAACACTGGCACTATCATACCTCCTGACTGGCCGTCATCGCTTTGACAAAGCTTTAGATGCATACAAAAAAGAAGACAAGGAAGAAGATGTTTTCAGAATTTAGTTTAGTTCTTTAATATTTCTTTGTATTTTTGATTTTTGAGACAATTTAGTTTAATGAATTTCCATTTTTGTTGGGGTTTATTTTTATGAGCAAATGGCATTATCTTATGACATATTTATCTCTCAAGCAACGATAGGCCCACCTCTGGCTCAAAAGAGGCACCCAAAATAGGAAACGTCGAACAATGTGTCTAATGTGTGTTGTTTTTGTTACTCTTCTTATGCCACTAACGCACTAATTTTGGATTTTGTTATTCTTTCCCCTTCCCCAAAGGTTGACTTGTGCACTCTGGCCTATCACACACGGTCAAAAGGGGCTCCTCCTCCTCTTCCTCCTCCTACAAGTTCGAAAGATAAAATGGGGGATAACAACAGCGCTACAGACAAAAGCACAGAAGGAGAAAGTGTCATGGGACAAAACGAAATTGTCCTAAGAATGGGACAACAGATTCTTGAACTGCAAGCAGAATTAGCACAAGTGCGCAACTTGGCCAATCTTTCTGTCGCCCTCAACACTCCTTTCGAACCACAAGCTGACGGTCATACTGGGGCAAAATCTCAAACCTCTACCCCAAGCCATCAATTACCCGCAGCTCAAAATGTCCAAAACCTTCTTCCTCCTCAAAACACCCAAAACCCCCCTCTTCCACAAAATACCCAAAACCTTCCTCTTCCTCAAAACACCCAAAACCTCCCTCTTCCTCAAAACACCCAAAATCTTCCTCCTCCCCAAAACATCCAAAGCCATTCCTTCCCTCAAAATATCCAAAACCTTCCCTTTGCCCAAAATACCCACCATACTCCAATTTCCACCTATCACATACAGCATGCCCAAAATACTAAATATCCCACCTACCTACATACGCCTTTCGCTAACGCATCCTACAACCAAGCATCCGGAAGCAACTCTTCGAACCCCATCTATGTCGAAACAACCCCATTCACTTACCCTCAGTATGCACCTGACCCTTCAGAAAAAGACCCTATGATGCAATCTGTGGTTGAGAGACTGAAGCAACTTGAGGGAACCAAAGGGTCAAGGGGGCTCAGTTATGAAGACTTATGTGTACACCCTGATGTGGAGTTACCGGAGGGTTACAAACCTCAAAAATTTGAATTGTATAATGGGAGTGGAGATCCCAAGGCTCATTTGCGTATGTATTGTGATAAGCTGGCTGGAGTTGGGAGAGATGAGAGAATAAGAATGAAAATGTTCATGAGAAGTCTCACTGGAGAAGCCCTGACATGGTATATTGAGCAGGATGCGAGAAAATGGAAAGGCTGGATCGATATGGCGTCGGATTTTATGGAACGGTTCGGGTTCAACATTGACAATGCTCCTAACTGGTTCTATATGCAGAATTTAAAGAAAAAGCCTAATGAGTCATTCAGGGATTATGCTATAAGATGGAGGTCGGAGGCTGCAAGAGCTAGACCCCCGATTGAAGAATCTCAAATGAAGGAGTACTTTATTCGCGCACAGGAGCCGCAATATCTTGAGAAAATGATAACCGTTATGGATAAGAGTTTCGCTGAAATCATTAGGGTAGGTGAAATGCTCGAGGAAGGGCTTAAGAATGGAAGCATTATCAGTCTGGAAGCTTTACAGGCTGCCAACAAGGCTTTACAGTCTGGAGGGATCACTGAGAATAGGAAGAAAAAAGAGGTAGGTACAGTGATGTTAGCCCAACCTTCAAAAAGTGCACCCAATTACCAAACACCTATCACAACTCCACCTCCCTATCCACAATCGCCAATGTCGTACCCAACATCCCCATACCAAATTCAAACTCCAATGCCATATCACTCCCCTCTATACCAAGCACCTACCCCATATGCACTACATCCACAATTCCAAAGTCCTGTGTACCCCGTGTACAATATCCAACCCACTCATGTCCAAACACCCCAACCTTCTCCCCAACAAAACCAAAGACCCAGAGCCAATTTTCAGAAAAAACAATACACTCCCTTAGCCGAACCTATAGCCCATCTGTACGAAAGACTTAGGGAGGCGGGCTATGTCACTCCCATTGCTGCCGGACGTGAGAATACTCAAGCCAAACATTTTGATCCTACCAAGGTTTGCGCGTATCATTCTGGGATGAGGGGTCACACCTTAGAAACATGCTATACTCTGAAGGACAAGATTCAGATGTTGATTGACACTAAGGCCATTCAGTTGAAAGATCCGACGCCGAATGTCACCAACAATCCATTACCGGATCATCAAGTCAACATGCTCGATGTTGATGAATTGGTAGACCTGGAAAACTCTATTTGGTTCATTGAAAAGGCGAATGGTACGCCCATCAGTACACCAAAATGGGTACCATTTGAGGTTGAGGTAGCGGTACCTAAGACTCCTTTCACAGTCGTTAGAGCCTCCCCGATTGCTTATAACTCCCATGCAGTTCCTTGGAATTATGAGCAAAATACTCTGGGTAAAGCAAGAGTGGCTGAAGCAGATGTCGCACAAGGTGTCACCAGATCTGGGAGAATATATACAACGGAAAATCTAACTCAAGGAAGTTCTAGTAAAAGCAAGCAACCCATGATAGAAGTGGAAGAGGGTGGTGCTTGGAAGAAGATACAGGCTAAAGAATACTCTGTGATCGAGCAGCTGAACAAGACCCCAGCTCAAATATCCATCTTGACACTGCTACAGACTTCTGAACATCATAAAAGTGCTCTGATGAAGGTGTTAAGCGAAGCCTATGTACCATCTACTATAACATGGGGGGAGATGGCCCATATGGTCGGGCAGGTATTTGAGGCATACAAGATATCCTTTCACGAGGATGAGCTGCCACCTGAAGGAAGGTCGCACAATAAAGCCTTGCATGTTACAGTGCAGCATGGAGAGAGGGTTGTGTCTCGGGTGTTGATTGATCCAGGTTCAGGTTTGAACATATGTCCTTTGGATACACTGACAAGGTTGGAGGTCGATTTGGCTAAAATGCAAAGTTGGAAGATGAACGTGAAGGCGTTTGATGGCTCCCAGCGAGATACTATTGGGGAGATTACATTGGACATGGTGATGGGTCCCGTTACTTTTCCCGTGACATTTCAGGTGATGGACATTCCTGCTTCCTACAACCTCTTGCTTGGTAGGCCGTGGATTCACATGGCGGGTGCAGTCCCCTCCACACTACACCAATGCCTCAAATTCGAGTACGACCACCAAGAGGTTGTAATACATGGTGAAAGAGGATACCCCGTCTATGCTGTCGAAGGAAAAGAGGTTCTTGATGGAGAAATGTTTCACACGTTAGAAATGGTTGGAAACGTGGAAGAAGAGCTGAGTTGGAAGACTAAAGGAGAGAGAATGCTCAAAGCTGGATATGAGCCAGGTAAGGGTCTTGGGGCCAGATTGCAAGGAATAATTGAACCCATATACCCTTTTGTGAAAAATGACACTTCTGGTTTGGGCTACATGGACGAGGGCCGGACACCCGATCCTTCGCTATCATTGTATGAAATTTTCCACTCTACCGGGTTTCTTGATGACGGTAAAGATGAAATACTGGAAAGTTTGAAGAACTTATTTTTAACTGAAGCAGAAAGAGAAGATTGTAACGTCATCATCAGTGAGGAGAGAGGGGCCCCTAGTCAGAATGTTGAGCAAAAGGCTACACTCAGCAACTGGACTGCCACTCCTTCCAGGCCTCGCCGAGCACTTGGGTAGATTTGAAGATTTTTATTTTTCATATTATTGTTTGAAATAAACAGACTCGATTTCGAGCTAATTTACTTCTTTTAGTTATTTTGTTATGTTTAGAGACATTTAAAGTTATTTGAGTTAATAAAAGCTTTCTTTTCATCTTTTATTAATATTATTTATTTTTGTTTCTTTCAGCAAAATCACTTTTAAGAATGTTGAATCTGAGATTGTGACACATAATGAGACTACGCAACATAATATAAGTGAATTAGAAGAGGTGGAAGAAAGTGAGGTGCCCGAGGAATTTGTTAGTAAGGTTGAAGATTTTGAAGATAAACCCAAGGCAAACTTTGTAGAGTCTGAAATAGTGAACATAGGGGATTCTGAGATAATAAAAGAAACTCGTGTTAGTATTTATATGCCAAAAGATAAGAAGGAGGAACATATTCAGTTTCTGAAGAAACACCCGGATGTCTTTGCTTGGTCGTATGCCGATATGACAGGGCTAAGCACGTCAATTGTAGCCCACAGGTTGCCCACCGATCCATCTTGTCCTCCTATTAAGCAGAAGTTGAGAAAATATAAACCTGATCTGAGCTTGAAAATCAAAGAAGAGATTTCAAAGCAAATTGAGGCCGGTATTCTCAAAGTAACTGAGTATCCTACCTGGCTGGCCAATGTCGTGCCTGTTCCTAAAAAAGATGGAAAGGTCAGAGTTTGTGTGGATTATAGGGATCTCAACAAAGCTAGCCCGAAAGATGATTTTCCACTCCCAAATATACATTTATTAATTGATAATTGTGCTAAGCATGAAACACAGTCATTTGTGGATTGCTTCGCCGGTTATCATCAGATAAAGATGCATGATGACGACGCGGAGAAAACCGCTTTTATTACTCCTTGGGGAACATACTGTTACAAGTTTATGCCTTTTGGCCTGAAGAATGCTGGAGCTACATACATGAGGGCCATGACCGCTCTATTCCATGACATGATCCACAAGGAAATTGAAGTTTACGTGGATGACGTCATCATTAAATCCAAAAAGGGATCAAATCACCTGGATGACTTGGAAAAGTTCTTTAACAGACTAAGGAAGTACAATTTGAAGTTGAATCCTGCTAAGTGTGTCTTTGGGGTCCCTGCTGGAAAATTATTGGGATTCATTGTCAGTCGTCGGGGTATAGAACTGGATCCAGCCAAGATCAAAGCTATTCAGGATCTTCCGCCTCCAAAAAGCAAGAAAGAGGTAATGAGTTTCTTGGGTCGCCTCAACTATATCAGTCGCTTCATAGCTCAATCTACTATAATTTGTGAGCCAATTTTCAAGCTATTGAAGAAGGATGCGGCTATAGAATGGACGACAGAGTGTCAGCAGGCATTCGACAAAATCAAGGATTATTTATCAAATCCTCCCGTTCTGGTTCCTCCCGAACCTGGTAGGCCGTTGTTGCTGTATTTATCTGTGATGGATAACGCTTTTGGTTGTATTCTGGGGCAACATGATGAGACAGGCAGAAAGGAGCAGGCTATTTATTACATGAGTAAGAAATTTACATCGTATGAGGCTCGGTATTCCTTACTGGAACGCACGTGTTGTGCCTTAACTTGGATAACTCAGAAATTGAGACACTATCTCTCGGCATACACAACTTATTTGATCTCCAGAATGGATCCTCTGAAGTATATATTTCAGAAACCAATGCCTACAGGGAAGCTAGCTAAATGGCAAATATTACTGAGCGAGTTTGACATAGTCTATGTCACGCAGAAAGCTGTGAAAGCGCAAGCCTTGGCAGACCATTTGGCTGAAAATCCCGTGGATGAAGAGTATGAGCCCTTAAAAACTTACTTTCCTGATGAAGAAGTAGCATTCGTAGGTGAGGACATCTCCGAAGAATATGATGGCTGGAGGTTATTCTTTGATGGAGCTGTAAATTTCAAAGGAGCGGGTATTGGCGCCGTTTTGGTCTCAGAGACTGGTCAACATTATCCTGTGTCGGCCAAGCTCAGATTCCCCTGCACCAACAATATGGCTGAATATGAAGCTTGCATTTTGGGGCTTCGTTTGGCAATTGATTTGAATATCCAGGAAATATTGGTGATTGGAGATTCAGATTTATTGATTCATCAAGTACGAGGTGAGTGGGCCGCAAAAAATACAAAACTCCTACCATACTTAGATTGTATACAAGAGTTGCGCAAGAGGTTTCGCAAGATAGAATTCAAGCATGTTCCAAGAATTCAGAATGAGTTCGCAGACGCTTTGGCTACCTTATCTTCCATGATCCAGCATCCAGACAAGAATTATATCGACCCCATCCCCGTTCACATACAAAAGCAGCCTGCATATTGCTTTCATGTAGAGGAAGAAACGGATGGAAAACCATGGTATGTTGATATACAAGGATATCTGAAAAGTGGAGATTATCCAGAGAATGCAACGAGTACTCAGAAGCGCACCATTCGGAGGCTAGCAAATCAATTCTTCTTAAATGGGGAAATCCTGTATAGGAGGACTCCCGATCTGGGTTTACTAAGATGCATTGAAGCTAGGGAAGCATCCAGGTTGGTCGAGGAGATACATGCTGGAACATGCGGACCTCACATGAATGGATTTATGTTGGCAAAGAAGATATTAAGGTCAGGTTACTTTTGGTTGACCATGGAGACCGATTGCATTCGTTATGTGCAAAAGTGTCATCAGTGCCAAACTCATGCCGACATGATTCGAGTTCCTCCCAATGAACTCCACGTCACTAGTTCCCCTTGGCCTTTCGCAGCTTGGGGCATGGATGTCATTGGTCCCATTGAACCATCCGCGTCTAATGGACACAGGTTTATTCTTGTTGCAATTGACTACTTCACTAAGTGGGTTGAAGCCACTTCTCATAAGTCAGTCACGAAGAAGGTTGTAGATAATTTTGTTCTAAATAACATTATTTGTCGATTTGGAGTACCTGAGTCTATCGTCACAGATAATGGGGCCAACCTCAATAGCGATCTGATGAGAACAACATGTGAGATGTTCAAGATCAAACATCGAAACTCCACAGCATACAGGCCACAAATGAATGGGGCGGTGGAAGCTGCCAATAAGAATATCAAGAGGATACTTCGAAAGATGATAGATAATTACAGGCACTGGCACGAAAAGTTACCTTTGGCCCTGCTAGGATACCGCACTACAATCAGAACCTCTACAGGTGCCACACCTTATCTTCTGGTTTATGGTAGCGAAGCAGTGATACCTGCTGAGGTAGAAATACCCTCTCTCAGAATCAGCCAGGAAGCAGAACTGAGTGACGCGGAATGGATACAAGGTAGGTTCGAGCAACTGGCACTCATAGACGGAAAGAGGATAAACGCAGTCTGTCATGGTCAACTCTATCAAAATAGAATGGCCAAATCTTTCAACAAAAAGGTTAAACCGAGGCACTTCTCGCCCGGACAGTTGGTCCTGAAAAAGATCTTTCCGCACCAAGATGAAGCAAAAGGTAAATTCTCACCGAATTGGCAAGGACCTTATGTGGTTCATCGAATTCTGACAGGAGGAGCGCTCATACTTGCCGAAATGGACGGCAAAGTTTGGACCAAGCCTATCAATGTAGATGCTGTCAAAAGATATTATGTTTAAGCTTTATTCTCATGCCTTCTTCCTTGTAATTGGAACTACGTTTGACCTGATTCCCGTTTAAGAGGGATACGTAGGCGCTCCCTTTGGAGTTCGGTCCTATCATAATAAAATTTTCCATTTTCCCTTTTAAGCATGTAACTGGGGCAGAATTTTTGAGGGGATCTCAAAAATTCCATGAAATAGCATTTGTGCAACTATGATACTGGGGCAGAATTTTTGAGGAAAAACTCAAAAATTCACAGCAAGAAATCTTCACCTATCAAAGCAATCAAATCTACACTGGGGCAGAAATTTTTGAAGATCAAAAATTTCTAAGATATTCACTTATAAAAGTTGCGTTGTCTCGAAACGTGTCACAATCAATGACTCAATAATATTTTGATCTCCTTTTCATTTCTCATTTTTTTTCAAGAGCAAACATTCTTGAAACGTGATTTTTTTAAAACTTATTTTTTCTACCCAAGTAAAAGCTCGGACGAAGCCTATTATCGGTCTACAATATCAAGCGAGGAGGAGGCGCGCCAGTCATAGCAGAGGCATAAGTCAACCTCCCCCTTTTTACAAACTTACATTCTTTCTTTGAGTGCAGAAACAACAGGTACAAATGCAGCGGCCACTTCGCAACACCTGAACGATCATCATCAAAGAAAGCCCACTATGGGACAACAGCTAAGCTACTCTATCCTCTCCTCAATATTGCATGGCTCCCGCAAGAGTCCACACCGCAGTGCATCCAAGAAATGAACATTGCACGGCTCCTACAAGGGTCAACATTTGCATGGCTCCCGCAAGAGTCCACTCCGCAGCGCATCCGCAGAAATGAATATTGCATGGCTCCTGCAAGGGTCAATATTGCATGGCTCCCGCAAGAGTCTATACCGCAGCGCATGCATCCACAGAAATGAACATTGCATGGCTCCTGCAAGGGTCAATATTGCATGGCTCCCGCAAGAGTCCACTCTGCAGCGCATCCGCAAAAATGAGCATTGCACGGCCCCTGCAAGGGTCAATATTGCATGGCTCCCGCAAGAGTCCACTCCGCAGCGCATCCGCAGAAATGAACATTGCACGGCCCCTGCAAGGGTCAATATTGCATGGCTCCCGCAAGAGTCCACACCGCAGAAATCTATATTGCAAGGCTCCTGCAAGGGTCAATATTGCATGGCTCCCGCAAGAGTTCATACTACAGTGCATCCATAGAAATCAACATCGCATGGCTCCTGCAAGAGTCCACATTGCAAGGCATCTGCAGAAATCTATGTTACGAGGCTCCTGCAAGAGTCCGCATTACATTGCAACTGCAGAATCCGCAATCAAGCATACAAATTGCATCAAGTTGCTGAACCATGTCAAACTACTACAGACCAAGCTACTCAAATCATGTAACGACGCATTATGCTACTCAATACAGATACGCTTTCTTTAATCATTATATAACTACCCTAAGGCTTCATAGTCCAAAGGCATCATCTTCATAGCCTACGGACATCATTTCATGGCCTAAGGATTTACTTTTGCTTATCATGCTCCGAAGGCGTCATGGTCTAAAGGCGTCATTTTCATGGCCTGCGGACATCATTTCATGGCCTAAGGATTTACTTTCTGTTTATCATGCTCCAAAGGCGTCATAGTCTAAGGGCGTCATTTTCATGGCCTGCAGACATCATTTCATGGCCTTAGGATTTCCTTTTTGCTATCATGGCCCTAAGACATCATGGCTTAGAGACATCATCCTTGCCGTCTCAAAGCAAATGCTCATGGTCTAACGGGAAAATTGCATCATATTTAAATAAATATTTACAATAATTACTTATTATTCATTTTATCTACATGATCTAACCATTTTATTTAGTAATACCAGTAAGCATGCAGGTGACGAAGGAACGAGTCAAAATGGGAGTAACCCTCACTCCTATTTCCGAGATACAACTTCACTTTCTCTCCGTCACTCCAATACAGCTTGCAACACGTTCACCTCTCATTCTCACAATTTTTCATTCAAAATTATTTTGAATTCTACCTACTCAAACCTTATCGGCTCATACTACCTTTATTGTCGCCCGTATACCGTATCATTGACATTCTTTAGGAATATTATTCGTTCCTAAATCTAGAACTACACACGGCCTGATTCTCCTAAACCCGAGATATGTAGGCGACTTGAAACCGAAGTCTCGGCCACATCCTTTTAACAAATCTCTCTCGCTTTTCGATTCCAGCAAACCATCATATCGGTCAGACAAAATTGGCTACTAAGTCAACGTTCGTTACTTGACAATTCTTTCATCATTCCCAAGCAACGAAGGGGCAGCTGTTGACACCCAATTTTGACCTCCCGATATCCTTTCAGATTGCTATTTTTATCAAAATATTAACTTATGAATTTTAAACTACTATTTTTGTATCAAACAAATTCTGACATTTCGTATTTATGATTTTTAAAGTACGCAATTTATTTTAGCATTTAATTTTATATTTTTTGATATAATATATATAATTTACTAATTTAAATATAATATTTTACATAATTTTATAAATATTATTAAATTATTTGCTCAAATATGCATTCTCATAATTTACAAATACATAGTCTATTATTATTATTATTATTATTATTATTATTATTATTATCATAATAGTATTTTTAAATTTTGTATTCATAGATGCCCATTCTGTTTCAAATCATTATGTCGTTGATTTTAAATGATATATTACGTGTCATAACATTGATTAATTTTGTTAGAATTTTATTGATTAATTAATTAAATAGCATTCTAATTCAATTCCCCTAGTTTGTTTAACTTTCAGCCATTTTTGTACCCCAATTTTATACCAATTTTAACCAAAATTGATTTTGATTTAACCCCAAATTAAAATCCCTAAATTAAATTTTTATCAAACCCAATTTCTGACCCACATCCGACCCGGATCCGACCCATATCCTGATTTTAATCTCAGCCGCAGATCAAATATGATCTAACGGCCCAGATTAATTATATCTTGTCTTTCCTTTTTTAATTAAAACCTACCCCAAACCTAACCCTAATTTTATCACACACACACACCAGCCGCCCCACCCCTTTCTCTCTCATCCGTTCTCTCTCTTCTCCACCGATCTCTCTCTCACCACCGACGACCCCCACCGGTGGATTGCCAACCACCACAGCCGACCACCAGCCGGCGAACACCAACCCACCAGCCGACCACCAGCCGGCGAACCACCACCCATAGCCAGACTCTCTCTCCTCTCTTCGATCTCATCTCCTCTCTAACCCCAAACCTCCAGAACCAGCCACCCCACCGCCAGCGGAACCCACAATCGCACCCCACACTCTTTCTCTCCATCGATCCCTCTCTATCTCTCTCCTCTCTCGGTCGCGCCGCCCTCACCCTCTTCTCCGATCTCTCTCTCTCTCTCTCGCCGCCACCTCCACGCCGGCGAGCAACCAAGGCCTACCAGCCGTCGAACTCTTTCCACCACTGGCCGGTGGACTAAACCCTCAACTCTCACTGCCTCCCCTCGATCTCTCTCTCTCTCCCCCGATCTCCTCTTCGTCATCCTCCAAGCGAAACCCCCACAGCTGTCGCCCCCACATCCTCTCACGGCCTTCCTGCCCTCTTTTCTCCTTCACCATGCCGCCACATCACTATTGGTCGGCGAGTTATGCCGTCGCCGACCTTCTCTCCATCTCCGGTATGATTTTTTTTTTTACATAACCCATTACATGTTCAATTAGTTCGAGTTCAAGTGTGTTGCTTTGGTTGATGACCAGATTTGAAATTTGTGCATTTTGGTTGATAATTTTTGTTCAATTCTTGCAATTTCGTGTTTACTTACACATCTAGATTGACATATGTGAAAAGCCCCAAATTCTCTCAACATCGTGTTAACCCTAATTATCAATCGGGTGCTAATTTTGGGGAAATTTCCGAAAATACATCTCTTTGCTGGTTATTTGATTAATTTTGGTACTGAAAGTTAGGAATTAGTACTTAGTTGATTACAAAGAATCTGTCATGAGTCTTATTTATTGATAAGTTATTCCAATTGGTTTTGTTGCCTTAAATGACTGCATTACGTGTGTAATTAAAGTAAATTTCAGATCCGTTTGACTTGTCCTATATGATTTTGTATTAAACTCATAAATGATTCATTCTTGGCATTCTTTATTATTTTATTCTGATATATTTCTATTCCTTAATTATATTTACATGCACAGATATTTGATTGCATGACAAGCTGTCAATGTGTCCTCAATATATATATATATATATTGTTACTAAAATAATGCTGGTAAATTTTGAACCCCTTTTATTATTAACTGATTCACCCCATTCATCTAAGGAAAACAATTTTTTAAATTGATTACCAAATATTCTTCTTCCCTTTTTAATATTCTGCATAGCAGCAACTCCCTACTATATAAGTAGGCGTCTTCTCTCATATTGAAAAAAAAAAAAAAGAGAGGAAAGGAAAGAAAAAGGAATCCTCTCTTCATCACAGACTCTCTCTATAATTTTTTTTTATAGACATATATATAAACAAATACTGCAAGTTTTCTGTTGGTTTTGGCTTTGGAAAATTCTATTCTTGGTTCATCTTGCTGCACTGCTTAAGGATTTCTTATTATTTATTTGTCGCTTGACAGGTTAGTCTCCATCAAAGTAATTCCAATCCTTATACGTAACATTCCATTCGTTTTTTTTGTGTGTGTGTGTTGCATAATTCTGTGTGTCACATCTATTGGTTATGCTATAAGAAATTAGTTTATGCTTCATGTGGTGTTTACTGTTATACGAAATTGGTTGCCTCTTAAACTCTTGGGTTGTGCAGTTTAATGTGGGTGGTTCTTCGATCGAGTTCGGGTTTGAACGAGATGAAGAGTCGCTGGGGTTTTAGGGTGTTTTAGGAGCTGTCCAAACGGCTTTTGATTTTATTTATTTATTTTGACTTCCTTTACACTCATTATGGGTCTGTAATAATGCATTGTACAAACTCTCATATGTATGTAATAAAAGATTGCGGGGGACTGCTTCGGGGGGCGGGGATTTTACATGTTTGAATACTTTAGCATCTAGATGTCATGCTTCCAGGACTATTTAATGAAATTAACGGTTTTATCGCTTAGGCAAACAATCTAGGGTTATTTAAAATTATTTATATCACGTAGAACCATGTTTTAGGATCATTAACTAACCTCTAGAGGTATTAGGCCAATCTTGAATGTGTTAATTTAATTTAAGTGTGTTTAATTAATTTTTAACATGGTTGACTCATGTCTAGCAAAAGTTTAATTAATTTTAGCATTCTTAATCAATTTCCAACCATCAAAGATTAATTTGCGGCATTTAAAACTGCTTTTCCAGCAACTGAAATCAATTTTCAGCACCTATAAAATCATTTTCCTGTATTTATATTTACCTTTTTTTAGTCTCAAATGCAGTTTCTAATATTTTAGCATGTTTAAATGAATTTCCGGCATGTTTATCAAATTTCAGCATCCAAGAAATATTTTTTTTTTTTGGTCCAAACTACCTTTTCAACGTGATTAAACAATTCTCAGCATGACTAAACTGCTTTTAGAATGTCTAATTAATTTTCAACAACTTTAAATCATTTTTAGTATATTTTGTAATTTCCAGATTTCAAAACTAAATGTCCAGCAATTTTCAATTAATTTTCAGAATATCAAAAGCTTAGTTTTCAACCTACTAAAATAATTTCCAACAAGTCTATTTAATTTTTAGCATACAATAAATATCCTTCAGTATATTTTAAATAATTTTCAACAAGTTAATTTAATTTCCAGCATAATAAATATTTTTTTTATTGCTATTTTTTATTGTCATGTTAAAAAATAACTTCCAGCAAGTGTATTTGATTTTCAGTATATGGAAAATAGTTTTCAGCATTTTAAAAAAAAAAAAAATTAATTGCCAGCATGATTAATTAATTTCCAGCATCTAAAGACTATTTTCCAGCAATCGAAATTGATGTCCAGCATCTTAGACTATTTTTCAGTAGCTGTTATTCAATTTCCACCATGTGGAATTAATTGTTAGCATGATTAAACTAATTCTTCAACATGTTAAAATTTATTTTTTAGCATTCCTAGATTAATTTTAGGCATTCTTAACTTAACATCTTGCATTTTTATTTAATTTTCGGACCCATTCTGAATGACGTTCATCATTAGATATCATGCCTATAGGTTTTAATTGTGTAAAATAAATAATTATCTTGCAAGCATGTTAATCACCTATTTAACTTTAATTAAATAAGAGGCATATTTGAAACCTTTACGTGCTAATTGTTAGTCCTAATTTGTTTTGTTTGACGTAAACTCTGAGTCTAACTAGGAAGCCTAAGACTTTTTCTAGATCCTTACCTAAAATAATAAGTCCGACGCCTCTTGGACATTAAGTTGGGACGGGTAGATATTTTAGGGAACGTTAGTTTTATCGTTTTCTTTAGAACGTCTTTAAGACTAATAATCAAACTAGGTGGGGTAGGTAGAAAATCGGAAATGATGTAAGTCGCCCCGAGCAAAATTCGACAATGCAACATATGACATTGTCATCCGTTAATAAGCCGGGCGCTGATCCGAATAGGCTAAAATTAATCCATTGTTTAAAGGCTTTTCGAAATCGACTTTTTCTTTATCTTATTTTTGAGTGTCTTAAAATTATTTGGGGTAGTTTAGGTTCGTTATTATTTAAAATAAATCTTTCAATTATATAATTCTGTCTCTTCTATCTTTTTGCTTATCTGATTTACTTTTACGTACCGTATTACGTTATCACTTAGATAATTGCTAAAAGTTAAGTTGTATGTTTAGCTTATTAATTATTTTAACACTTAGTTATCATGTAGTTAATAAAATAATCAATCTTTGCTTATCACATAGAAATTCCCACGTAATATATGAATTCGGCCGGGACCCACATTTGTGGACCTCGAAAGGTGCCTAACACCTTCCTTTCGAGGTAACCTGAACCCTTACCCGAATTTCTGGTTAACATAGGCTAATAATTAATTAATTTTAATTAGTCTAGAATGGTGCCCTAACGCACCTTAATTCGTTAGGTGGCGACTCTTCACTCTTTAAATCCCAAAAAGAGTCTGTCACGTCGAATCCCGCTTTTCGCGAGAAAAATGGGGCGCGACAACGTGAATTATGACTTAGGGGAGTGGGTAGTATCGATTCTTGAGGTGTCCGAAAGTGATTTAAGTCGTTAATTGGGTTCATGAGTTTTAATAAAGTTAAGCTTGATTATGGTCAACCTTCGGTCAAGACGATCCTGGATTAGTGTTTTACCGATTCCAATAGGTTCGGAACATACTTTTTAGTCAATTTATAAAATTGATTTATTTCTATGGGGTTTCGAATAAATTTAGAGTATTTATTTAAAATTTTGGGTATTTTAGATTATTAATTTAATTAATGATTCAATGGGTCAAGACCTCAATTTATTTACTTATGGGACTAATACAAGAATAAATTTAAGCGAGAAGGGTTTACCATATTTATCAATAATAAGAACAGAAAGTTGAGGAAGTGGGCAACAGAAGTTACAAAGTAGGTTTTATTTTCACGCCAAAGCATAGAGGCAAAAGCTCGAGACGGCTTCAGGTTAGCTACTTTTAGTGAATTTATTCCTACAGCCATGTTTATAATAATGTGAAGGAGGAATTGTATTAGTAATTCTATTCTGGTTCATTAGCAATTAGATAGGTTAAATAATGGGTTAAAGATGACCTATTAATGGCAAGGACGGTTGGCTGTGAATGAGTAGTAAAACTACTAAGTTGCTTTAAAACTATCCCTACAGTTTAATGACCTATTACCACTATTCCTACATTAACCTATGTGTAAAACGTGAGGCTTGAGTTGTTACTGGCAAGAAACACTTTTGTTTAATTGTAGTAATTCTTTAGTTTTCTTAAACTAGTGAACATAAGTCATGATAAGGCAATGATAATAGCCAATCATTAGGCAGGAATGGCATGACGAGACAATGACTGGACAATGATGATAAAATGGTGTTTCTTTGTAATTGAAAGTATTAAAGTTACTGTTTTCTTGCGTAGTTCCAGATCCGAAATTTCTCATGAGAAATAATCGCTCACGATCTTGTTTTCCTTACAAATTCAGGTTTAGGTTTAGATTTCTTAGAGTAAGAATTCCTAATTTGGGGGTCGGATAATGATCCGTTCTAGTTGAAATTTGACGTACTAGTTCATACTCTTATGGGAATTATATATTTGAACAGATTTTGACCATTCAAAAGCTTTACGGAGGGGCAAGGCACTTGCAAATTAGTTTGCACTTGGATTCTTCGGTCGAGGTAGGTTATGGTTTAATTGGAGTTTAGACTCGATTTAATTGTGTATATGCTCCTAAATTGGATGCTTGTAGATTGGTCTTCGGACATACTTGAATTTGATGATATTTGGATTGTTGATGCTTGTATGAACAATTATTGAAAATTAAACTTGGTCGAATTGCCTTATGAGTATAAGTTACGTGTAAATTTAGTACGTCATGTTGTATCCTGAGAGATAGTGTGAATTTGATAAAAATACATAATATGGTTATGGAGGATCGGGTACCACGCCGGTACGGATATGGATATTGATATTACTTATTTATGGAGGATCGGGTACCACGCCGGTACGGTACATGGACTTAGATTGTCCCCTGCAGGTCATGACTAGTTGGGCACAAATAAGTCCCTTAGCATGTATGTACAGACTAGTGTTGATTTTAAGAGGTCGAGATTTTAATAAGCTGATAACGAGCTAAAGGTGTTCCAATTGCGAGGTTGAGAAGAACATAGTTTTACTTATGGTATTATTATTGATTTCGTGGTTGTTTATGATATGGTTGATGCTCTTGATAGTTACGTGGCTTATTTGTGGGCATTATTTTGGCCCGTCATTGATATATTTGTTGATTCATTGAATTATTTGCTATGTGTTGATGTCTGTTTACTTGTTATTTAATTCATGTTGTATACATGTTATTAAATTGAGTTGACCTATGATACCTACCAGTACATAGTGGCTTGTATTGATACTACCCTGTACTCTTCTTTTGTTGAGTACAGAAAGTGTTCCAGAGGTTCAGACACGACCTTATCTCTAGCGTTTAATAGCTGATCTCGATCCAAGGGTGAGCACTCCATCTCCAGGCTGCCATGGATCATCACATTAGTTCTTGTACTTCTTTCGAATAATGAGACACTCTTTATCTTTTGTTGTTTTAGATATTTCTTTTAGATATGGTTTTTATTTTAGAAGTTCTTCTACGATGACTTACGGGTCTTGGAGATTTTAATAAGTAGTTCGTTTGATTTCCGCATAACTAATGATTAGTTTGAATTATTATTATTTAGTTGGATTTTATGATAACCTCGTCTTAATATTGACTAAATGATTGGGTAATGGTTTGGGTTAGATGGTTCTCCCACAGAAGTATTAGAGTGGGTGCCACTCATGGCCATTTGGGTCGTGACAAAGTTGGTATCAGAGCCCTAGGTTCGTCGATCTTGTCGTACAAGAACATGTCTAGTAGAGTCTTATGGAACGGTATGGAGACGTCTGTACTTTTCTTCGAAAGGCTGCAGGACACTAGGAAAATTCAAATTCTTCTTTCTTTCGTGCTATTACTTGACTTCAATTGGTATCTGGTGATACAAATTGGTATCGAACTTCTTTCATTCTTATTCTCGCAGATGGTGAGAACAAGAGCAAATGTCGAATAAAGTTCTCCGGATTGATTTTAAATATGTGGAAGGCTATAAGGCATTTTAGGAACTGTTTCACTTCTTCTATCCTATCGTGCGTTCGGAGTCAGTTGCATGGTTGGGTTGAGTCCAATTGGTATCTAGTCGGCCCCAATTGGTATCTCACTAAGGATGATTGAGATTGGCCATCTCAGTTTATATCCTAGCATTAAATTGGAATAAAGATTATTCTAATTGGTATCTACCGAAAGGTCATACTGTGTGCAAATGATTAAGTAGTGATCGTTGGAAAAAAAAAACTTGCCTCCTAAAAAAAAAGATAATGAATAAAAGTATGTATGGTTGGTTGTAAAGTACTTGTGTAATTGCACTGCCATGGTAGAGTGGATTGTTGCAATGTCTAGATTTGTGTTGAATAAATATTAAGTGATGATGTGTTGATTGAAACTGTAGTTTTTTTTTGGCTGAAATTATGTGTTGGTTGAAACTATATGTACTATTTGAACTCTGTGTGAGACAGTGACTTGTTGAAATATGGGTTACTTGGAAAAATATTAATCAAAATTGTGGTATGATAAACTAGCTGATGATGATTCATGATGAATTGACTGAATAAATTGTCGAATTATGAAATAATGTGCGGATAATGGACCAAAGAGTCTGATTGTGCTTATTATTTGGTTTGATTTGACCATGAATTCAGAAAATAATGAAAGCTTTATTGATGCTGAAATGATAGTATGAGCATCGGATAATAATGTTCCTTTTAGAGTTGGTTATGAAAATATGCTTGTATTGTTGTTTCTAACAGTGGCGTGAAGTTGCTTAGTGTAATGATTACGAGTAAATGTAGTGTTGATTGATAATATTTGATAATGATAATTTGATTAATAACGGTTCCTTAAGAGGACCTGGATTGTGGATGATATATGACCTTTGAGCTCCTTATGAGGATAGTTTGTTGCTTTACATTGTTCATCGCTTTTGTTTGAACTAGTTTTCTAAGACTGGGCAAATAATGAGATAATCTTGATGTTAATGTGGGAAGTGTCTATGAACATGTTTATTGAAAATATAAATTTACGAAAGCGATAATTGATTTCTAACCTTGTGATGAAACTATTCTAATGAAATATTTGTGTGAAATCCTGTGAATGCATTCGTAACTTCGAAAGATAACAACTGGTGGTTGTTAAATTGAATTACTAAGAGGTATGAATAGTACCAGGATATTTATCATTGTGATGAAGAGTTTAGTCTATGATTAGTATTAGGATATTTATCATTATGATGAAGAGTCTAGTCCATAAATTTGAGAGATGTTAAATCAAGGAGTGAAGTGCTAAGGATTCTGGGTTAAGGATCCTGGGAATCGAATCGAGTTTGTAACTAGTTGCCTGTCAAAAAAAAAAAATAGTACAGGAAATTAAAAAAAAATTAATTTTGCAGAACACTGCAGGTGTACCGCTATAGTGGTAACCTTCCGCTACAACGAAAGGTAGGCAGTGTCTGCATGCCGCTGTAGTGGTACCTTTTTGCCGCTATAACGATAGGGAGACGATCTCCCCTTGTCCTTGTCTTGTTTCGTTAAAAAAAAATTCAAACTTTTTAGAGGTCCTAATTTTAACTAAATTCCTATTCAATTAGTCAGAAAACAGTGTTATGAAATATTAAGGATATCAAGTCTTAGCATTTTCATAAAAAGAAATAAAAAGTGCGAAGAAGAAGAGATTGAACAGTCTTGTGTTGGAAAGGATGGGGGGAATGCTGGAGACCGTCAGCCTTTCCTATCCTTTATACCTTTCTCAATTTCTTCCAAAAATCATATAGATAAAACAATTGAGTGCTAACTAGTTGGGCACATGAGACTTTGATTTAATAAGGGCAGGTTGATCACTTAGCTTGATAACCTGACCGGTTAAAGGTTTCCGATTATAAATAGTTGATAGTCGTATATTCTTGAAGGGTGCGTGAAAACTGTAAAGACTAATTCTTGCAGTCATTGCATAAGTTGGAATTTGGTACCTTGACAGGAGGTTCTAAAAAAGGAAAGCCTAAGTTTAATATTTATTGTTTTGTTGTAGACTCGTAGTTGAGGTATAATTACCTAATTGTATACATTGTTGTTGGCGATTAATTTATATTCCAGGGTTGATTCCGGTGATATGCTAGGTGGAGATGATAATGATGGATTTATTTGATATTCGTAATTGAATACTGGAGTGTTAGCTAAGCTGAATGATCAATGAATAAGTGTGAAAATACAGGTTGGTGGATTTAGTATTGTTGTAAAAGTGCGAATAAAGTCAGTATTATAACCTTGGTTGAATGCACCCATTAATAGTTGTAGGCTTGAACTTAGTGAAGGGTAAAAGGATGTTCGGTAGCTAATTCTTGTAGTTCTGTCTTGGTTGTGGAGTTTGGATGTATCTATATTAGCTTAGGCCTTCAGAGGGAGTTTTCATGTTCCTATTACAGTAATCCTTAAGGTTAGAAGAGAGATTGTAAATGATTAAAGGCATTGTGGTTACAATTGTTTAGTGTCTAGACCTGTTATAGTGATCTGAGCCTTTGTGTATAGATGTTGGTTGTCAAGTATGATCTTTTTCAAGATAGGTGGTAGGGGAATATGTCATGATGAGCGTGTGATTAGGAGTAAGTAATATCCAGGAAAAGCAATCGTGGTAGACGAATGAGATTGGTATGTTAAGAGTTGGTGATATTGTAGATTAGAAAGAGCTAAGATTTTGTGATAGCATATTGAATAAGTGGTATATTTTCATCATTTTGTTTTTGGGTGATGAGTTATGATGGTTATAGTTCTGTGTGGTGCTGTAGGATCAAAAATTTATATCGTGCCTTTCTTTATCCATTAATTGTTAGGAGATGAACGATGGATAAATTGGTATCTATTGTAACAACACGTTCCGTCATTACTGATTTACCCAAAGTGGTTCGTAGGTTTAATACTAATTCTTTAGTATGGGAGTGCATTTTGTATGATCTAAGGTTATACGAAATCTCCAACACAAAGTCGTGTTGAAAGAATTCTTACCGACTGAGTTTCGATTTAAGTTTAATATAGTATCAACTTCAAACGAGTAGTACTCCTAGAATATAATGAGTTAGGTTTCCAAGACCTATCAAATTAAAGTTCTTTGAGTCTTCTTTCCAATTCCATCAACCATTCATAAATCTGTCATCGGAATAAAAAGTTATGGCCTTTTTACTAAAAACTGTCTGTGCAGAAAAATTGTATATCACTATAAAGACGCATTATATATGTGTCCATTGACGGTTTTTGAGTTCCCAAACTCAAAAATTCCAATCCCAACCCCTAGTAAAGCAATTTGGAGTGATTTTGGTCATTCTTGGATGATTTTCTCCGTAAATGATGTTGGATTTTCAAAATCTTCATTGGAGAAGGTTAGGTTCATCCAGGAGAAACTTATAGCGTTCCAAAGTAGGCAAAAGGAGTATGCGGATTGAAAAGTGAGAGAGATGCATTTTATGGAGGGTGAGCAAGTGTTGCTCAAGGTTTCACCCATGAAGGGTGTTATGCATTTTGGGAAGCGAGGTAAGCGTAGTTCAAGATATATTGGACCATTTGAGATTCTTCAGTGCGTGGGGTCGATGGCCTATAGGTTGGCTTTACCTCCAAATTTGTCGGGATTTCATCCCGTGTTTCATGTATCTATGTTGAAGAAGTTTCATGGTGATGGTAACTACATAATTCATTGAGATTCGATTCAGTTAGATGAAAACCTCTCTTATAAAGAGGAACCTATTGCTATTCTTGATAGAGATGTCTGTAAGTTGAGAACTAAGGAGATTGCGTCTGTGAAGGTCCAGTGGAAGAATCATCCTGTTAAGGATGCCACTTGGGAGACCGAAGCAGACATGCGTAGTAAGTATCCACATATTTATTTATTTATTTTTATTTTTTTTGACTAATTCAGGTAATTCCTTGTTTTCCCTTCTTATTTCTTGTTTGCCCGTTCGGGGACGAACGATTGTTTAATTGATATCTGATGTAACGACCCTCTTGGTCGTTTTATGAATTTGACTTGTCTTTCCCATTTTAGCTCTACCCGTAGTTTATATACATGAATTATGACTTACGGGAGTGGGTAGTATCGATTCTTGAGGTGTCCGAAAGTGATTTAAGTCGTTAATTGGGTTCATGAGTTTTAATAAAGTTAAGCTTGATTATGGTCAACCTTCGGTCAAGACGATCCTGGATTAGTGTTTTACCGATTCCAATAGGTTCGGAACATACTTTTTAGTCAATTTATATAATTGATTTATTTCTATGGGGTTTCGAATAAATTTAGAGTATTTATTTAAAGTTTTGGGTATTTTAGATTATTAATTTAATTAATGATTCAATGGGTCAAGACCTTAATTTATTTACTTATGGGACCAATACAAGAATAAATTTAAGTGAGAAGGGTTTACCATATTTATCAATAATAAGAACGGAAAGTTGAGGAAGTGGGCAACAGAAGTTACAAAGTAGGTTTTATTTTCACGCCAAAGCATAGAGGCAAAAGCTCGAGACGGCTTCAGGTTAGCTACTTTTAGTGAATTTATTCCTACAGCTATGTTTATAATAATGTGAAGGAGGAATTGTATTAGTAATTCTATTCTGGTTCATTAGCAATTAGATAGGTTAAATAATGGGTTAATGATGACCTATTAATGGCAAGGACGATTGGCTGTGAATGAGTAGTAAAACTACTAAGTTGCTTTAAAACTATCCCTACAGTTTAATGACCTATTACCACTATTCCTACATTAACCTATGTGTAAAACGTGAGGCTTGAGTTGTTACTGGCAAGAAACACTTTTGTTTAATTGTAGTAATTCTTTAGTTTTCTTAAACTAGTGAACATAAGTCATGATAAGGCAATGATAATAGCCAACCATTAGGCAGGAATGGCATGACGAGACAATGACTGGACAATGACGAGACAATCATTAGTTTGAATTATTATTATTTAGTTGGGTTTTATGATAACCTCGTTTTAATATTGACTAAATGATTGGGTAATGGTTTGGGTTAGATGGTTCTCCCACCGAAGTATTAGAGTGGGTGCCACTCATGGCCATTTGGGTCGTGACATAGATAAGAAGAACGAAGCACAAGGAAAGCCAGCCGTTTGTGGGAGAAAAGGCGAATAATTAATATTGCAGAATCTTGAGCCTTCAGTGAAGTTTGATACCGTTCCAAACAAAAAAAATCAGCATGAAATATGGTTGGTAAAATACACTTTAAATTATATCATTATACTATCTTCTTATGAATTGCAACACGTTCTTGAAATTGGAAAAAATCATGAATACGGGTGGACTTGGATGCACATTTCCCTCGAAAGAGTTTTTGATAAATACTTTTCCTAAAATATGAATAAAGCCTGAAATTTGTGTATGTTAAAATATTGACTTATTTATGAGATGGTATATTTCTCCTAATTAATTGAAACCATTTCGGAGGATATAAAAATGAACATAGATCTAAAAAGATGAAATATTTTTTTATTAAAAAATTATTCTAACTGTTTTTTTTTTCTGGCATTCTTGCATGCACAAAACTATAATCAAGAGATCTGAAATGAAGATGAGATTTACAGTAGATCAATAAACTCTTTGAATAAATAGGAATGGTAGGACGATGATGTTGCTCGATGGGCGTTTAGATAAATTTATTTGTGTCTGGTAGGATCCTTTCACATTATTTGTTGGGGAGGATTTTTATTTTGATTCCCTTATCTTGAGAAATAGGTACATTGAGTAGGAAACAAATTGGTACTCTCTACCTCCCATTTTAGTTGGGCACATTCTATTTTATTAAGAAATCATAAATGAAATGATGAATTTTACTATTTTATCTTTTTCCCATATTAATGATATTCATTGGGCATAGGAATGAACATTGGAATTATATTTAATTGCAGAGGTAAAATGGGAAAAAATAATTAATTCTATCTTTATTTAGTAAGTGATCAACTAATATGGGACATTTATTTTTAGTAAGATAACCAACTAAAATGGGACGGAGGGAGTAGAAAATAATATTGGGTGGTTATCATTATATATAAGTGTGGATGAAGCTGCTAAAGCCTCATGGTCGACGTGCCTGCTTCAGCTGTTTCAACCGTGATTTTATTAAATCACCCCTAATTAATTATTATAAGTCATTTAAGTATTAGACAATTAATAATATTTAATAAAAATGGTGAAATAAACACAAAATGATAAATTAACTCATGATGTTTTAAATTAACTTGACATCTTATATGGGGTCCACTTAATTTTTTTCACCAGTATTTTTTATAGTAATTTTACTATATCACTTTTAATTAGTTATTATATAAGTCATATAATATTAGAAAATAAATAATATTTAATAACAAGGATAAAATAAAAATAAAATGATAAATTAAAAATGGACGGATGAAGTACTTTTCATTTTTCAATAGTAATATCTGTGAATATTTCAAATGTGACGAAAATTATTGTTAAAAAAGGGACTGTGTAAAATCTTTTTTATATGGGGCCCACTTAAATTTTTTTTACAAGTATTATTTATAGTAATTTTACTATATCACTTCTAATTAGTTATTATAAGTCATTTAAGTATTAGAAAATAAACAATATTTTATAACAACAATAAAATAGATAAAAATGAAAAATGAAAAATAGACGGATGAAGTACTTTTCAATAGTAATATCTGTGAATATTTCAAATGTGACGGAAATTATAGTTAAAAAAGGGACTGTGTAAATTCTTTTTATATGGGGCCCACTTAAAAAAATTCACAATTATTATTTATAGTAATTTTACTATATCATTTCTAATTAGTTATTATAAGTCATTTAAGTATTAGAAAATAAACAATATTTAATAACTAGAATATAGATACAAAATGATAACTTAAAAATGGACTAATAAAGTACTTTTCAATTGTAATATCTGTAAGTATAGTTAAAAAAAGAGACTGTGTAAATTCTTTTAAAATCAAATTATTTTTTAAATATAAAAAAAATGATATTCTTTTTGGGATAAATTAAAAATACAAGTGTGACACATAAATTGAGAAAAATAAAATATAAATATTGCACCCGTGCGCCATGCCACTAGTAGCGTGAATAAGATGGAAAAAGCTTAGTGTTTGATGGCACATTGAAGATCAGCAAATAATCAACTGAAAAATTAAAGTATTAAATCTTACAATTTAGAATAAAATATGTCACTATTTGACATAGTAGGCATAGTAATGTTTAAGATTGGAGAATAGAGAATGCGTTAGCCGTGAGGCTAATTATTCTTTTAAATAATAAAACAAAACAAAGTGCTATATAATACTACTCAAATATTGACAACTTTAAATGATGAATTAATCATGAGCAATTTTAAAAAAGTAACAAAAAAATGCATTTCAGGTGTAAGAAATTGTATTAAAAGGTGAGCAGTGGAAAAAATATAAATATATTAAGTTACAAGCTAATGGTAAAGTCGCATAACAATGTAACAATATTATCTCTATCTCTAATCTCTAATCTCTAATCTCTAATCTCTAATCTCTAATCTCTATCTCTAATCTCTAATGTATTAAAAGTGTGAAGAGCCTTAGAAATGTTGTTTGAACTTTTTGCCTTTTATTAAAAGACTTCGAAATAGACAAAATCGTATTTTCACTATTTTAAAAATATTTTTCAGCCATTAAAATCAAATAAAAAAAAATAATTTTAGAAATAAAAAAAGAAAAAATTCGAATTTTTATATTTGAGAAAAATATTCGTATTTGAGTCCTATTTCTAAAAGGAAGTAAATAAAAATTTAGCTTATTTTTTTTTTATATATAACTAAATGTCTTGATTTTGATCCCTATCTGATAGTGAAGAAGAGAAAGATGTCGGTGGCAAGATTCTTTCCATGTCTGGGTAAGATAAAATTTATCAAACAAATATAGAGTAAAGATCAATTGATTGATTGGTTGGACAATATGGACGGGGAGGTAAAGAAAATTTGTTGTTGCTCCCCTTCCTACTTGCTAGATTTATTTGCCACCTATTTTTGGTAGTTCAAAATAAAAAATTAAGTACTAAATAGTTTCTATATCAATTGAAATCTTGAAAGTATTTATGATTATAGAGATAACTTTGTTTGTGATTTGAGGTACATTTTTTAAAAATGTAGTATGATCTTGAAGTTTACAATGATAAATTATCATGTATTCTCGATAGAAAATTGCTAATTGAGAAGTTTTTTTGTGAAATCTTTAGTATCTATGTTTGAATTTAAAATTTACTTGTGATTTGAGCTTGTAGACACGTGATTTTTGACCCTCCCCGAGCTTTAACTTATTTTTGCATTAAATATTTATTTTACGTCTAATTATTATTTTAGCTTTTATCTCATTTTTATAGGTTTTATTTGTAAAAAAAATTTAATAAATGAGTCACATTTTAGGATAAATTTTGCTTTTACTTGTCAAAAGAAAAAAAAAATCAAAAATATATTTTTCTTTTAATTTTTAATAAATAATCTAGTGGTTTAAATATTTTTCTTCATCAATATTTTAGGACTAGCTATTTAACTTTTCTATATTTTTATTAATTTTAAATAGTTAGCTAATACTACTTTTTACTACTATATTTTTATTTATTTCTTTAACTAAAAATAAATAAATAAATAAAAATGAAAAAATCCTAATCTACCCCACGTCCCCTCCCTTTTCCCCCCACTACAAACACACTATGCATGACACACACATGCACACTACTACTACACACATTCACCTATATATAACACACACATACGCATGAAAACGGACAGAGATTAGGAGGAAAAAACAGAAAGAAAAGGAAGGAAAAAGACTTAGGCAGGAAAAAAAACGCGGAGAAAGATAGAAAGAAAGAGAAGAAGAAAAACAGTAAGCCACGAGGAGAAAAAAAAAACGATACTACTTAGAGGGAAAAGAAAGAAAATAGTGGCGAGTTGAGTCCGGGTTTCGTTCGAGTTTTCGGTGACAGCGTTTTTACTTCTACGCTTGGTTTAATTCGTCACACAGGTTCTTATCCAATCTTGTACTATAGCTTTTTATAAATTTTAATGTGAATCAAGCATGAATAAAATTGCCTAAACGGTTTCATGTGTTATTTAGTATGTGTGGTTTATTAATTATGCGAGCCTTCATTCTTGATACGAGTTGTACGTTTAAGTTACTGAATACTTATATGTTTATACTAGATTTGAAGTTCAACGTTTCTTTCGGATTTACATTGCAAGATTCTAGTTAAATGTTAACATAAAAAAACACGAGGGAGGTTTTATTTTTAATGATAGCATCTATCTTTATCAACTACCGTTCAAAATGCTCAAGAGCCTTACATATTACTCTCTCGAGAACTAAAGATAAAATAAAAGTCAGTGTATTCGATAAATTGTAATTAGTCGGGTTAAATGAATATGTTAGCTCCTTAAAATCGATGCTGAAGATATACTACATATATTTCACTGTTTCTAGTTTACTTATTCTATTTTATTTTTATTTTATTTTGGAAATTTGCATGTAATGTGCATGAATATGGGGTTAGTATATTTGCTGGAAATGGTTAGCTAGCAACACAAAGATTTGCATGCAAAAAGAATCAAAACTTTTCCGACTTAAATTTTCATTTCATAAAACTTTTATGTTTTCCTTTGTTTTTGGTGTTTAACCATGTTGAAGGTGCTTGTTAAGTATTTCTTTGTTGGATTTGATGATCACGTTGGGTTATAGACGCACTCATTTTGGCACGCTAGTCAATTGTGTACATTATGTCCTGGCAAATAAGCATGAATTGTTAAAGTAAACGGTTGGGTTATTAGATTCTGCCAATATTAATTAGCCCTTCTTTTGAAAGTAATTTTTAATTATTATCATTATTATTATTATTATTATTATTATTATTATTATTATTATTATTATTATTATTATTATTATTATTATTATTATTATTATTATTATTATTATTTGTGAAATCACTCGCCATTAAGTTTATTTTATTACACTATTAGAATCAAAATGTTCGACCTTATTTAAAAGAATAACACAATTTAGAATTACGGTTTGACACTGGTTATATAACTTGAAACAGTCTCGGGCCTAAAATTATTGTTCAGGGATCAATTTACTAATTGATGGTGAGAGAGTGAGACAAGTTGTGATTAGCACAAGACCGCCACATAAAGAGAAGAACGAATTAAATTAATAATATATCGAGATTGATCATATGTGTGGCTACGCTCCTTGATCAACTTCCGTAATTACAAGGCTCTGTGTGTGGTTACGCTCCTCAGCCGAAAACCTAAGTCACAATTTTCTCATAACCCTAGGTAAATTAACAAGTAACCAAAACCAGTTTATCCAGAAATTACTTAAGTCGAATATAAGTTGATAAAGTGACCGTGCTAGAACCACGGGACTCGAGGGATGCCTAACACCTTCCCCTCGGTCAACAGAATTCCTTATCCGGATTTCTAGTTCGCGGACCGATAATAAGAAGAGTCATTTTCTTTTGAATGGGGATTCAATAAGGTGACTTGGAACACCGTAACTCAATTTCAAGTGACGACTCTGTAAATAAAATAATCCCTATTTAATATCGTCACTTTAATTGGACAAACCCTTCGACTCCAGCGAAAAAAGGGTGTGACAGAGCTAAGTTTTCTAAAATTTTAGTATGTTCTTAATTTTTACAATAATAAATTATCATGTATTCTATTTATCATTTAGCGCAATGAATATTTCAAACAATTAGGTTGAAGTTTCACTATTTAATGCCACTTTACTTTCAAAATTCTTTTACTAATTAGTTTTATTATTACGTTAGTTTGATCCAGAAAAGATCTATATTTGCTTTTTATTCCATTTTCTTTAACACATGGAATCTTGACAATGTCAAAGAATTGACTTTTCTTTTATAAGGTTTAGGATTTTCTTTTACTTTTCTTTATTTTACTGTCGAGTTTCTTTTCTTCTTTGTTTAAGGTGTTAGTAGCTTATAAAATTTAGGATTCTTCTATCAAATTATTAATATTTGCATTGTCTTTTCTCTTTGTTTTAGTTTAGAATTAGCTTTAGGTTTCAAGAATTTATTAGATTTTGATATATTTGTGATGCTCTGTTATGCTTAATAAAGGTGGTAGATGAAGATTTAGTCGAGCTTTGAGAAATTTTTATGTTAAGGTTAGGTTAATCGTATTGTTTTGATAACTCGATTATTGTATTGTATTATTGTAGTTTATATTCTGTTGCTATATGCTATTTATTCTGATAATATAAGTTGTAGATGAATGTTAGATCGGTGAATATTTTTTGTGATAGATAGCTTTCGTGCACCTCGACTAAATTTGCGGAATATGTGTCACCTCCCACCAAACTATAGAATTGTGAATAATTTACTGTTAACAGATCAAAAGTGGTTCTTTTTTCTCAGTTTCAACAGCTGTTTGTGCATCCACTTTGGCCAAGAATGGAATTTCATTTACCCTATTTGAATCAACAAGAGGCCCAGCTGGTCGTATGTCTCAAAGAAGGTACTTTGCTATACCTTTTTTATTTATGATAAAAATCATAAATTCTATGATGGGGTTTCTTAAAAATTGAATCTTGAAATAGAGAAATGACAAGATGGGAGGGAGCTGCATTTTGAGCTCCTTATTTCTCACCTAGCAATCCGGATGTGTTGAAACTTATTTGTGAGTGGCAATCAAAGGGACTTGTTGCTGAGAGGAAAGAAAAATTTGCTACTTTTGATTTTGCTTCCAACTAATTTCTTGAAATTGAAGAGGTTATTTTTGTTGTTGTTTATTGTCATGTACTTCGACTATCATATTATTTTATGCCGTTACTATCTGTTGTTTATGTTATTATCTACTATTTCTTGCACTTTTATTATACTATTTTTTCCTTGAGCACAGGTAAGTTTTGCGTACACTCTACCTTCCTTGAATCCCACAAAGTAGGATTATACTGGGTATGTTGTTGTTGAATAGGACAAATATATATGTAGGAACACTCAATAATATCCCGAGGCAACACAAGTTTCCGACATACTAATTGTGAGAGTTGATTCTGCTATCCACTTTTTCAAATTCCAACTGCATGAGAGAGCTATAAGACCTAATTTCTCCTATCTTTAATAGGAAATGATATGATGTTATTTTGGTTTTCAACTGGTACCATGATAACACGTATTAATTCTGGCTTTATATTGGATAACAGAGTGTCTAATTCATGAGAATGAATGAGGAAGAGCAACTAGAATTTGTTGACCAACCTAAAATCCAGTTCTTGATAGTTGACATGGTTAATATCAGACTTACTTGATTAATATCATCTAAATCACTATTGAAGCAAAAATTGATTCCATTTTCATCTTTGAATTATATTGATCCAACTGATATTTTAGCATGTTGGTTACTAATAGTTTATTTTAGAAAAAAAGTATTTTAGAAAATCGCAATATAAAATTTGTTAGTGGTCATGGTATATTGATATGCCGAAGAAAGCTTCAATTTGCAAAACACGAATTTCCATGTACCCTTCTAATTATTTTTATTATATATGCTAATTGTTGTGAATTTCTTTTCATGTATTTTCATATGAGTCCTAAATATGTTTTCTTATATAATTTGTCTGGAATTGAACAAATTCCTTAGAAATTGTACAATTATGTTAAGAATTACATAATATAAAGAATTGATAAATAAATATTCACTTCTATTTAGTTATTTAGTTATTTTGTGATTGTAGTTTATTCATTGATAAAGTTTATTTTTGATGTTTATACATATAGTTTTCCTTTTTAAAAAAAAAAATTGTGCCAGACTTCTCACTTAACTGAATACGTTAAATACATGTGCATCGCACATACTCTAAACTAGTGTAAAGGATAATGCAAATGATAAACAAGAAACGAAACGAGGACTAAATAAAAATTAAAAAAATATGCCTAGAATAAATTAAAAGGCTTATTCGAATTTAAGATGATAAAGTTTTGTGAATTATGATATGAAAATTTAAATTAAGAAATTCTAAGCAACTCATTAAAATTTAGATATAAAATAAACTTCTAATATATGTCATTTAAATAATAATTGAGATTAAAATACAAAATATTATATTGAGAATAGCATAGAAAAAAATGTAATTGCTAATAGTATGTACTACTAAAATAATATTATTAATTAGAAATATGGCTAAAACAAACTCACGAAACACTTAATCCTACCATTACTCAAACTTTTAGTCTGGCTAATAAAAGTAAGTAATGCCTGAAAACTAATTATAATAGGGATTATCAAAATAAAGTATGCCTATTTTGAATTTTAATGCTTATATAAGATGCTATTCATGTTAATTTTTCTTTAAAAGTCGAATTGTCTAAGTTCTAAATCTATGCATTTATAAAGGAACTATTATTTTAAT
This sequence comes from Capsicum rhomboideum, assembly GCA_031232105.1. Classification (NCBI taxonomy): domain Eukaryota; kingdom Viridiplantae; phylum Streptophyta; class Magnoliopsida; order Solanales; family Solanaceae; genus Capsicum; species Capsicum rhomboideum. Next base: position 134,239,241 of record CP124709.1, on the reverse strand, counting down.
CTCTAAAAAAAATACTAAATAATAAAATGAATATATGATGTAATAATCTACTAAAAGATATGCATAACCTAAACGATAGTATGGGTAATGGACAATATTAATTATTATAAAACTTATTGAAGGTAGGATTTTATCTGAAAATATGTTGGACAAAAGTTATCATCTCAATACTATGGTGGATTCCATTTGAGTCAAAGTATATTTTAAATCCAAATGAAGACAATTTACTATCGCATTATTCTTCTATCATTATCAAAAATCAAAACAAAAATTATCTAATATAAGACTGTTTTAAACATCATTTTACAAATGGATCACCTTATGATCTTCATTACGATTTGTGAATAAACTAAAGATATTAATGGTGATGATGATGAACAACTACCAAATAAGTCAGAAAAATAGAAATAAAGAAGTTTTAAGAATCATTTAATTGTAACGTATCTTTTTTTTTTTGGTAAATAATTGTAACGTTTTATTAAACTATATTTAAATTCAAATTAAGTGTAACGGATTATTAAACTATATTTAAATTCAAATTATTTATAGCACAAACTATATAATTATGACATTTGAGTTTCATCGAAAAGATATTCAATAATTATATAATTTTTTAATTTAATTATATAAATTTTTTATTGTTGGATAGTTGCAATGAGATAAGGTAACATGTATGATATTGTTAAAAGGTATGATGTAACAGGCTTAAACAAATCAATTCATACTTTGATATAATTAATATGCGTTAATAATCTCCGCGCAACGCATGGGTATTATTCTAGTATATATATAAAAGCAAAAGTAGAAGCACCAAAAGAAGTCAAGTGATAAGTTATTGAGAAGTCATGTGACAGTTTTAGGACAAAGCTTGATAGTATTGTAATAAAAGATTTAAAAATATTTGAATTTGAAAATATTAAGTTTATTTTTTTTAAAAGATTATTATTAGCTTAAAACTAGGAACCTAAGATTGAAGAGTTCATTCCTTTTAAATGTTTATATTAAATGAAAGATAAAAATATAATAGTAATAAAAATATTTTAAAAAAAATTAGTTGTAGTAGAGAGTTTTATCAAACATGAAGTGATGAAGAACGTGGAAAATTCAAAAAAAATCATTATCTTAAAAATAGAAACTCATAATTAAAGAATTTTAATAGACTTTTACTATTACAAACTTATCTCTTTTAAAATTTAAATGTTATAAGAATATATCTGAATATAGTTTATTTACTTATTAAATGAAAGATGATAATAATAATAATAATAAGAAGAAGAAGAATAAGAATATAAAAAATAGTAATAATAGCAATAGTAGTACGTAGTAGTGGCAGTATCTATTCAATCTTATTAAACTAATAACGTGCAATCTTATTAAACAATAGTAGTAGAAGTGGTAATAATAATAATATTTATTATATTATTATTATTATCTCATTAGTTTCAAATATTTATCTTACATAAAAGTAGTAGTAGCAGAATATTTTTGAATTAAAAGACAAAGATTCTTTATATATATTTTTATGCATTCTAAATTAGTAAAACAATAAGATAATTTCATAAAGAAAAAGGGGCAGCCCGGTGCAGTAAAACTCTCGCTATGCGCAGGGTCCGACCATAAGAATCTATTGTACGCGGCCTTACCTTAATTTCATTAAGGAATAATTAAATTATAAAAGAAATTATTTGAATTTTTGTTTGAAAAATAACACATTTATTAAAAACAAGAATAACTATATATTTTTATCTTTGCATGTTTTTTCATTTTTATCTTTAAAAAGGAAAAAAGAAAAAGAAAAAAAAAGGACAGAAAGATAAGAAGAGTAAATTAAAAGAAGAAAAAATAACAACCTTAACCTCCCCTCCCCCTCCAATAAGATAATTTCATAAAGAAAAAGGGGTAGCCCGGTGCAGTAAAACTCTCGCTATGCGCAGGGTCCGACCATAAGAATCTATTGTACGCGGCCTTACCTTAATTTCATAAAGGAATAATTAAATTATAAAAGAAATTATTTGAATTTTTGTTTGAAAAATAACACATTTATTAAAAACAAGAATAACTATATATTTTTATCTTTGCATGTTTTTTCATTTTTATCTTTAAAAAGGAAAAAGGAAAAAGAAAAAAAAAGGACAGAAAGATAAGAAGAGTAAATTAAAAGAAGAAAAAATAACAACCTTAACCTCCCCTCCCCCTCCCCCTCCCCCCTCCCCCCCCACACCACACACACACAATATACATGGTTTTGCAGCCAAAAAAAAATAATCTAGATTCCTTATTTGTAGCAATAAAATACACGTTTTTATCTTCTTTTTTTTGACTTTATTTGATAATTAGTTGTTTAGTTGTGAGTGCTCCTAATTATGTGCTCCTTTTTTATCTCCTATATAGTTATCCAACTTTAAATAAACTTATAATTTTTAAAACAAAATTATTAGATGTCATTCAATCAATTTACACGATTTATTGCTGCCATAAAATTGGAATTGTTGGAGTTCTCAAATTCAAAAACACATTTAAGAAAAGAGTTAGAGTATTATTTTAATCAAACACAAAAATAAAAAGAATAATTGAATGATAAAGATTTAAAATTTAAATTTAAAATAATAACTGTAAAAGCAATAATAATAATAATTGCAATAATAATAATAGAGAAGAATTTTTTATTTTTAAATTAAGAAAATGATAAAAGAGCACAAAAGGGGAAACGTATGGAAAAAGATAAAATAAGTTAATAAATTTTAGAAACGATATCATAAATTCCAAATATTTTCTTCTATTTTGTTTATTTTATTATGGAAAACTCTTAATTGATATCATCAATTTCAAATATTTTTTCAAACTCAAATGTGTAAATTACAAGATAATTATGATATTTTAGAATCGTATCTTTTCTAACAAATTAATATCACATTCAATTTTGAATTTGAACGAAATTTTAGTTTTCATAAAAATTCACCTTTGTAATCTCTTATATATATAACCCTTCAGTAACACATATACCAGTGTAAGCCTTCTTCTTCTTTTATCGTTAATCACTTTCAAATTTAGATTTTATTTATCTCAATTTTTATGATCGCTTAATTCACAAAGGTATTGATTAATCTTTGTTTGAATGCCTTAATACTATTTTTTTTTTGTATACATTCAATGTAGCATTGATAGAAATTTTATTCTCCTGTTTAATACTAATAAAGTGATATTTATGTCCTTCCTTATTTTTTTATTCAAAATACAACCATATTAGTAGTATACAAAAGTAAAGAAAAATCTTTGCGAGTTATATTTTAATATACATTTTTTTTGTCATAGAGAATTTCTACAATGGATAAAAATATTATAGGTAATATTGCTCATCAAATTTCTTTGAATAACTGTCAAGGTATGTTGTTCATGCTTTATTTAGCTTTTTAATTATTTCATTGTTATTTATGATTAACATTATATCTATTTTTTGTCACAGATATACCTACCATGGATAAAAAGATTATAGGTAATGCTCATCAGAATTCTTTGAGTAACTTTCAAAATATGTTGTCATGCTTGATTTAATCTTTTTAGTGATTTTATTATTATTTATGATTAATATTATACTTATATTTTGTCACAGATGTACCTTCGGAAGTTGAAGTTTTCACAAATCTGATGTACGTAAATCTCTCCAAAATGCGAAATGAGTATTTGAGAAAGCAACAAGTACAATGAAGAATCGAAATATATAAAGGAGATTTATCAGATTATTTGTGTAAAAAATGAATGAAAATATATTTGTATGTGCACAAATATTATTATATCATTTTTTTTTTATCTTAATATATTTTTCTTAAGCATAAAGACTACTCTGGAATAGTACTACATCACATTTACATATCTACTCTCTTCTAGGAAGATTATAAAATAGATTTATAAGCATTTAAATAATGCAATTGATTTGTTCTTTTCATGATTTTACTTGCAAATTTATATTTATCTATACATTTTTTTTTCTAATTCTGTTTGTTGTTTATATTTTTTATATCACACAACTAAAATCTCGATAAACAACAAATCAAATGAATATTAAAATATAAAAGTCTAAGTAACTAAAATTTAAATTCAGTATTTTATATTTTAAAATACCAAGAGAAGAAAACTCAATTGCTTCTGAAGTGTAGCACAAAAAAAATTAATTCAAAGGCTTACTAGAGTAGTAATAGTTTTAGTAGTAGTAGTAGTAGCAACAACAATATTATAATAATAAAAATAATAATAATAATAATAATAATAATAATAATAATAACAACAATAGTAATAATAATAATTATTATTATTATTATGATGATGATGATGATTATTTTTTTTTTAATTATTATTATACAAAAAATCATTCCAACTAAAATATTATTGTGCTTAATTATTTTACCTTTCTGACGTTACATGTGTTTGGAAATTATGTGTCTCATATTTATTTAAGAATAAAGTTTTATAGGTATAGATAAATTCATAATATATAAATTACATATTAGAATTAGTTAGTCATTACACTAATGAGTTTTAATTGGACTTTTATTGTTGTCTAACTAATCCTCTAAGATATTATCTATTTTGTTCGTTTTTTTGAATTTGAATTGGAGATACAATATCTTCTCAAAGATAAACTTATAATTTTTTTAAAAAAATATTAAATGTATTTAATTATTAGATATATTATAAAACATATCTAAATATAATTTATTGAAATATTAAATAAAAGATAAAAATATAAAAATAATAGTAATAATAGTAATAATAATAATAAAAGATAGTAGTAGTACATACCATATAGGTGTGGTAGTAGTACGTAGTCTAAAAATAATTTGTTAAATGAGAAAATATATTTTTAATCATAACAAGTAAAATTTTGAATTTTGTATGTCACGTAACCAAAATATCAATAAACAATAAATTAAATAAAAATTAGAATATAAAAATCTAAGTAACTTAAATTTAAATTCAGTATCTTATATTTTGAACTATAAGAGAAGAAAACTCAATTGCTTATAAAGTGTAACACACAAAAAAAATCAATTCAAAGTATTCTGGAGAAAATAAATAAAATACAGTTAAATTTTTTTTACAAATATAGGGGGTTTGGGTTAGGGATAAAGATTTTGAACTAACTTTGAGAATAAAATGAAGAAATTAGATAATAAACTACATTTAAATTGAAGTGATGTGAACTATAAAATTAAAGTTCAAAAAATAGAAAATACATGATTAAACAAAATAAACATATAATTTTATTTTAATAAAAAAAACATTTGATAATTATATTAAGCAATTTGATAAGTTAATAAAAGTCAATATTAACAATCTAATTTTTTTGTAAAAGTCATAAAAATTTATGGTAAAAGTTCAAAAAAATCTTTGTTGCTATTATGTTATTATTATTATTTATAATTATTATTACATTTATCTTTTGCTATAGATCTAACTAAGGAATTTAAAGTTTCTACATATAAAATGAATAGTTTAACCTTTTCTTTTGATTTAACAAGCTCGAAGTGTTATTGAAAAACAATAAAAAAAGGCAGAGGTAGAGAGATGGATAATATGATGGGGGAGGGGAAGGTAGGAGATTGTGGTGGTTGGGGCGGGCGTTGGATAGGTGGGGTGGGGGTAGGAAAAAAGATTATTTTTTTTTAAAAAATAAAAGGTTTAAAAAAATTTTGGGGTCAAGGATAGGGCAGGTGGGGGATGGGGCAAGAAAAAAATTTTAAAAAAGTTTTTTAAAAATAAAAAAATATATAATTTTTTTTTGGAGGGGGAGGGGGGGGGGCGAGGTATTGGGTAGGGGTGGATGGTGGAGGTTAGGGGTGGTTGGGGTAAAGAAAAAAAGTTTTAAAAAATAATAAAATTTAATTTTTTTGTTGGATGGAGCGCGGGGTTGGGGATGGGTGGGGTAAGAAAACTTTTTTAATAAAAATTTTTAAAAATAAAATGTGGGGTGGGGTGGGGTGGGGGTGGGGCTAAAAGGTGGGGGATAGGTGTGAGATTTGGTGGAGTGGATTATTTTGAGAGTAGCATGAGAGCTTTAGAAGATATAATAATAAGTACACATAAAATATTTAAACATATTAATGATGAAATCAAATAATGAAAAAATTATGAACAATAGAACAAAGTAAAAAAATTTAAAGAAAATAATAAATAAATTGTATGTGCTTAGTTTTGAATTTAGAGTTGTGAAATTTAAAATTTGAAATTAGAAGTTTATAATTGACACAATTAAATATTTTTAGTATTTGAAATTGAATTAATAGAATTTTTTTTTAAAAAAATGCGGTTAGTGGTTGAAGATGAATTGATAGACTAAAAAAATTAAAATTTGAAATGAAAGGTAAGAAATATAATTACATGTCTTAATTGATTAAATATATATAGGTAAAAGTTCAACAACAAAATTAATAATTATTTAATATTTAATATTTTATTAATTTTAAAAATAAGTCAATGAAATATGATTAAAGAAAATACTAATATTGTTCTATTCATCTCAAAACATCTAAAATAATTACTATTGTGATTAGTTATTCAGTATCAATTGTAATTTCACTATTAATAATTATTATTAATATTTCATTGACTTTTCAAATATGTTAATGTGATACAATAAAAATTAATTAATTTTATAATTTCAAAGTGAATAAGCTAATATTTTTTAATAAATATTTTTTAAAAAAAATATTCCGCGCATCGCGCGGACACCTATACTAGTTATTATAATAACATAATTAAACATCATCAGCATTGTTGTAAAAGTTATCAATTAGTATAATTAAAAGGAACCTGTTTATTGAAAACGTTGAAATATCATCCTCCCGACTTATAACTAATTTTAAGGAGAAAATGTCTAATGATTAAAATGAAATCAAAAAAATAACCAAAGAGAAATTGGAAAATATATATTGAGGAAGTAGGAATCCAAAGAAGTGTAGGAAAAGAAAAGGCAGGACGAGAGAGATTTTTTGAAAAAATATATTTATGGATAAAATGTTCTAGCTATAATTGTGGGATTGCCCAAAAATTAGCAAGCAAAAATATCAAATATTTATTATGTAAATCATGGTTAAGATTATAATTTGATTAATTAAATCATAACCATTAATTTTAACTTATGACATGTGCCTCTCATCCAAGTATGAACTTGGAGAAAATGAAGAAAATAAAAATGCAGAGAAGCAGAAACCGTATGTAGTAATTAAATATGTACCGACAAATACATTCTTTGAATTTGGTTGGAAGCTCAAAAGGCACAACTTTAAAATCGGTTACACTATGTTTCACGTAGATATAGATACAAAGAGATTAGAAGATAATTAAGTAATTAAAATTGTATTATTTAATATATTAAATTAATTAGACATTTTATATTTTGATTTAGTGGAGGGGTAAAATGATAATCCAACTTTGAAGATAGGAGCTTCCTACTTTTAGTATAATACTAGTTTAGTGTACGCGCTTTGCGCGTGTACCTATATCAATGAATAAATAATTAAAAAAATAATAATAAATAGATACTTTTTATTTAATGTAAATAGATTAATGATAAAGGTAATCTTAGCTAGATAAATCTGAAATCAAGTTCTATTAGAACAATACATTTCAAAATTCGAATGGAGATGTTAGTATGGAGTGACACGTAATTTCCCATATTCAAATTCTTGTAAGTAACATAGGTCAACTCCAAAAATTATATGCAAGTGCCATTTGAATTTCACAACAAACATTATTTAACCCCCGCACCTATAAGCCCTAGTCTTCCCACCTTCCATGCATCAATTATGTATATTTGCTTCTTATAGTTTTGATTGACTTTGTTTTGGGATATAGTTTCTTCCCTACCAAACATGCACCTTCACCTAAGCCTGTTAATTGGGTCGGGCCGGGTCAACCCGGCTCCGATTCGGTAATTTTTACCGGGCTCGGTCCGGGTCCGGTCCGGTCGTGACTCATACTGGGCCGGTCCATACCGGGCCCAACAGTAACAAACCCCCAAACGGCCCAGCACCAGCCCATTTAAAATGTATGACCAGTCTTAATGGGCCGGTCCGGGTTAGGCATCCGGTCCATATTAATGGGCCGGTTTACCGGGTCCCGACTAAAAAAGAAAGTATTTTGAACTTTGATTGTTTTTTAATATACATTCAATAAATACTACTTAAAATACGACTTTAAAGAATATGCATACATATATACATTCAATATATACTACTTTAAAGAATATACATACATATATACATTCAATATATACTATTTTAAAGAATATACATACATATATACATTCAATATATACTACTTTAAAGAATATACATATGTATTTACATTCAATATATACTACTTTAAAGAATATACATACATATATACATTCAATATGTACTAATTTAAAGAATATACATATGTATGTACATTCAATATATACTACTTTAAAGAACATACATACATATATACATTCAATATATACTACTTTAAAGAATATACATATGTATATACATTCAATAAATACTACTTTAAAGAATATACATACATATATACATTCAATATATACTACTTTAAAGAATATACATATGTATATACATTCAATATATACTACTTTAAAGAACATACATACATATATACATTCAATATATACTAATTTAAAGAATATACATATGTATGTGCATTCAATATATACTACTTTAAAGAACAAACATACATATATACATTCAATAAATACTACTTTAAAGAATATACATATGTATATACATTCAATATATACTACTTTAAAAAACATACATACATATACACATTCAATATATACTACTTTAAAGAATATACATATGTATTTACTGTAACACCCCGTACCTTCCCAACCCTATGTGATGATGTTGAACAATGGTTACCTAGGTGTTGAGATGCCATGAGTATGTGTTTTATAGTGTCATTGGTGAAACATTTGATATCGGACCTAATATGTGCGATTAGACTTTCGTAGGAGGTGTTTTGTGATTTCGTGGAGCAATTGTGTAATGCCCCGTACACATTCTAACCTCATTTGGTGACTTGGAGTCATGTTTACTTGATGATTAAGATCACTAAGTATTTTGTAGTGTTTTGATAAGATATTGGACGATATGCAAGTGTTGGAAAAATTGCCGAAAAATTCAGCAAGACATGGAAACTTGCGCCACTCCCTGTTTCAGGGGGTGTGGCGCAAGCCCCTGATTCAGAGGGCAGTGATTTCTTGCGCCGCTGCCTTGCTTTTCAGCAGTGGCGCAAGGCACAAAAAATGTGCCCTTCCGAGCTCGTTTCGCAACGCGATTCTACGTCGATTCTTATATGGTTTCTTTTGGTTCTTTGGAGTTCTTTGAGCATTGTTAAAGCCTCAAATACTTCAATACACTTCTACATACTCCTACATGATCAAATCATGAAACACAAGTAGGTATCATAAATGTTCAATGAAGCCATGGACGACTATGATAGCCCACTAAAGGTGGATGTCCGGTATTATATTTATATATGATAGCCCACTAAAGGTGGATGTCCGGTATTATATTTATATATGATAGCCCACTTAAGGTGGATGTCCGGTATTATATTTATATATGATAGCCCACTAAAGGTGGATGTCCGGTATTATATTTATATATGATAGCCCACTAAAGGTGGATATCCGGTATTATATTTATATATGATAGCCCACCAAAGGTGGATGTCCGGTATTATGTTCATATATTATAGCCCACCCAAAGGTGGAGGCCCGGTACTAACTAGTTGAGTGAACAATAATAAAGATAGTTGTAAAAGAGATGAGACTATATTCCTTGCATAAATATAAAGGTTATGATAATGATGAAGATGATGCGATTGAATGACCGAGTAATGAAATAATAGAAGAAATGAACATGGTTCCACATTCAGGTTGAAGGTCTATTCACATTGATTATTTCTCGTACGTTAAATTTCTTGGAAGTATTTATGTATTGTTCTAGTTTCATATGGCCTTACATACTCAGTACATTCTTCGTACTGAACCCCTCGGGGGACTTACCTTACATGTTACAGGTGCAGGGCACTAGTAGACCTCCGCAGTAGGTTGACAGTATTTGCAGACAGTTGGTGAGCCCCAGTTGATTCGGGACTTTCCGAGTCATAGTTGTACAGTTGTTTTGATGTTGATAATGTTGTATAAAGGCGGGAACTTGTCCTGACTTTTAGATGGTCTTGTATAAGCATCTGTTAGAGGCTTTTGTAGACGTATGTGGGAAGCTGAATGTAAGATGTATACGTTCATTGTGACGCAATGGCCCTAACGGCCAAGTTTCATATATTGCATATGTTGCCATGACTTCCGCCATTAATATTTAATTACATGAGATAGAATGATATTCATACAAGAACATACATATGGGAATAGACATGAGCAAAGATTGGTTCTCTCGAGCCTCATCGGCTTCGGGTGCCAATCACGCCTCGTTGGGATTCGGGGCGTGACATTTACATTCAATATATACTACTTTAAAGAATATACATGTGTATATACATTCAATATATACTACTTTAAAGAACATACATACATATATACATTCAATATATACTACCTTAAAGAATATACATATGTATTTACATTCAATATATACTATTTTAAAGAATATACATATGTATATACATTCAATATATACTATTTTAAAGAATATACATACATATATACATTCAATATATACTACTTTAAAGAATATACATATGTATGTACATTCAATATATACTACTTTAAAAAATATACATATGTATGTACATTCAATATATGCTACTTTAAAGAATATACATACATATATACTACTTTAAAAAATATACATATGTATGTACATTCAATATATGCTACTTTAAAGAATATACATACATATATACATTCAATATTTACTACTTTAAAGAATATATATACAATATATTCAACAACATATACTAAAGTATTACTTAATATAATATACATGAAATATATTCAACAACATAAACTACTATTTAAAAGAATATGCAGACAATATTCAACAACATATACTTCTTAAAAGAATAATACTTCAATATATTTAAGTATTGACATATACTATTTAAAAGAACTTATATAGAATTTTTATATGTCAATACTTGTTTAAGTATTATTTGCTAATATTATTTTTTAATATATATTTTTTTAAGTTTAAGTAAACTTTGATAATATTATATTAAAAGTATTGAATTCATACAAGATATTCAATTTAAATTTTAAATGGAAAAAATATGTAAAGAGTAAATGAACTTAATATTTGATTGATTGCAAAATGTTTCAAAACTTACAAGTTACAAGGTTGCAATTACATTTCACTAATTTCACAAAGTTAAATTGAAAAATGAAAATTCAATTGATTAATTGTAAATTCTATAAATTTTTCATCATTTTTTCCAATTCACCCCTGTTAACATTAACGGGAATTGGCTGTGGATTGTCAAAATCAATGGCACCAAAGCCATGCATTGCACTTGATTGTAATGAATTCTCTCTTGAAGTCATTATTTCTTCAAGATCTTCTTCGTCTTCCGATTCCACGAACATTCCTTGATTTCTTCGTTCTGCTCTAATCCAGTCTCTAAGGCAAACTAAAACATTCATGGCATTGCCTCCCAATGAGTGTCGGTTGTCTCCAATCTGCTGCCGTCCTTGACTAAAAGCACTCTCTGATGCAACGGTTGACATTGGAACATTCAATATATCTCTAGCTAATCTTGAAAGTACAGGATATTGTTTTTCATTAGTCTTCCACCATTCCAGCATGTTGTATCTACCTCTAGGATCCTCTGTAGGCTGCATAAGATAATACTTAAGCTCTTCCCGACTTATGGTTCTTTGCGATGAAGGCTGCAATCTATTCCAAACAGATAGATCAGAAACACAATAAGCAGACATATTATGTGCCTGTCTTTTAGAAGATGATGGTTCCTCAGAAGAATGGGGAGCAGGGGTCGGTGTAATGTGTGACGATAAAGCATTGTCAAGTAAATCAGCATAATGATTGTATAATGTGTTCATGTAACTATTCGCATCAGACATAGCCGTAAACAAAGAAGGTTCTTCATTAGCTTTTACTTCTAAAGCAGAATAAATGAGAGAAGTAAATTCGGACATATTATTATATTTCATACATGAATTTATTACAGCACCAACTAAGTAAATAGGGGCAAGGGGAAAAAAATATTTTTTAAATTTATCAATCATTGCATCAATAGCATCTTTGTAACCTGGTTTAGACTTATACTCGTTAAGCAATAAAGAAATGTCGGCTAAATAAGCTAAAATATTACAAACAGTAGGATAATAAGCACCAGAAAATTCAACCGTAGCTAGATAAAATTTTTGCAAAAAATTAACAATATCATCAATTTTAGCCCAATCTGAATTTTGTAACATACTATCGGGAAAAACACTAGCAAATTGGTTAAAAGTCATAGTAATAGAAACTTTATAAATATTGCAAGTATTTAAGAAATCATACGTAGAATTCCATCTAACATCTATTTCTTCAGGCATTAATCTCGGTCTAAGTCCATTTTCCTTACATTTTTTTTAAAATTCAGTAAGTCTAATTTTTCTACTATTTCCTTGAATAAAGCCAACTGCAAGTCTAACTTTTTCAATAGCAGACTCAAAAAAAGCAAGACCATCTTTTACAATTAAATTATATATATGGCAAGCACACTTAACATGAAATATTTCGGGTAACGGTGGAGAAAGTTCAGTTTTTAACAAGTCAATAGCAGCGTTGTTGTTAGATGCATTATCAAAAGATATACATAAAACTTTACGGTCAATACCATAATATCTTGCAACTTTTGTAATAGATTCAGAAATAAATTTTTCAGTGTGTCTACGGTCTTCATCATACAAAAATGCTAAAATACGTTTTTGCATAACAAAATTACTATCTACCCAATGACAAGTAATTGTTAAATAATTATTTTTATTAATAGCACGACCAAGATCAGAAGTTAAAGTAACTCTAAATGAAAGATTTTTTAATAATGCAGATAAATAGTAAACATATTGTGCATGGAGTCTAAAAATATCGGACCGACAAGTACTTCTAGGAATACCCTCAAACATAGGATTATAAATTGCCTGAATATAATGAATAAAAGCTTCAGAAGAAGCAAAAGCGAAAGGCAAACAACCCACAACTATCAGTTTGACTAATTCTTCACGATCCTTCATTTTATTATAATCCTTAACTAATTTATCGGTTTTTGGGTTCAATCTAGTTTGTCTTGGTCCCCCAACTGTCCCACCACCAGTTACCTGAGCTAGCTCTATTGGATGTTTCTCCTTAAAATGTCTCGTCAACTGACCCGTACCTCCTTTATTACCCCCGGTCTTATGCTCGTATTTTGACTGACAAAGATTGCATTCAACCTGAGTGGTTCCTTCTATTTGAGTATAAAAATTCCACACAATACTAGTTTTTTTATGAGATCTTACAGGGGGCCGGGGAGGAAGATTAACCGATTCAGATTGAACATTAACATTACCAGATTCGGGTGTAACATCAACATCATCATCATCATCATCTACATCAACAAAGTCTAGTTCATTCTCTTCTTCTATACCATAATTTTCTTGGGCCTCTAAATAATTCATATCGTGAGCACCTACACCTATTTCATTCTCAAAGGGTTCGCTAATTGGTACCGAAGGCACACGAGTATATCGAGTATTTGAACTACCTCTACCGAAACCAATTTGTTTCTTACTACCACTACCACTACCACTTTCGGGACAAAAATTTCTAACACTTTTACCGATTTTCCCTAATTTATCCATATTACAAATTAAACTAACAATTATTCAAAAAACACAAAAACAATACAAATAAATATTCAACAAATAATACACTAATTAAAAATTAAAAGTAAGAGATGGAACGATAATACCAAATTTCTGAAGTATTCGAAAGTTGATCAATTGAGTACTTTTGAAAACTTCCACGTAGTATTTGTAATTGCAAAATAATAAAATATAATAGAACACTTTACGAGATAATTTTAGTAAATTTGAGAGAGAATGAGAGAATGAGATTGTAAGAATTTTTTTTTGAAATGACATGTATTTATAGGAAAAAAAAAATTGAATTAATTTTTTTTTTTTTAAAAAAAAATAGCCTAAAAGGCTGTTATGGCCGTTGGGCCAACGACATTATAGTCGTTGGGCCTCAACGGTCCAAAATAGCCCAGCAGGCTCAGGCCCCATTAACATTAAAAAAATAATAATTTAATAACCGGGCTGGGCCGGGTCGGGCCGGTGCACCGGTGGACTAGGTCCGGTTTTCTAACTGGGCCGGTCTACCGGTCTCGTTACCTTGACCGGCCCAGTCCCCTAAAACCCCCCCTAGCCCACTACCTATACCGGTTCCGGGTTCGGTCCGGTCCGATCTCATACTGGGCCGATCTAACCGGGTCAACCCGACCTAGTTGTCGGGTTTACCTTCACCTCAGTTCGTTCCTGCAATAATTGGCAAATTTACGCATTAAGTACAGTAATGATAGTTATAATGCTATATGTATCGACAAAAGCACCAAAAAATAAAAAACTACAACAATTCAACAAAAAAACATCTCAAGATTTATAGAAGAGAACACATACAAGCTAGTATAGCACATAATCACCAATTTTTCCGAGAAGCATTAACCAAGCTAAGAAGAAGCCGCATGTTTCTTGACCAAGATGTCGTATGTTTACCGTAGGGTTTGATCCAAAATATTACTTAAATAAAATTGTAGAAATTTTTTTTTATAGAAGAAAAAAATTCTAATTGATTTAGATGTGTTAAATGTTATATGATTTCTTACCTAGATCAAATAGATATTTAATTAATTTCAAACTCTAAATATTAGAATAATAATTAAATGACAATTATTTGAGGAAAAAAGTAAAAAGCGATTTTGTCTAAAGCAGAATCTATTAATGAAGGATAAAAAGTTTAAATCACTTTTTTAAGGGTCTTCACACTTTTAATATATTGTAGATGTAAATGATATGATGATTAGAGCGAAATCTACACTAATACTGCAATTAGTAGATGGTAGAAAGGTTTGAACATTTTTGCTACTGATGATGAACCCAAATGATTTGGGAGAGAGTCTGTTTGAAATGAATTTGATGCAAATTGTTAGTGTCTCATTGGTTCAACTAAACCCGACAATTGGGCCGGTTTGACCCGATTCCGGCCCGGTTAGACCAGCCCACTAGGAGACCAGATCGGACCGGACCCGAAACCGGTATGGGAGTGGGCTAGGGGGATTTTTAGGGGGCTGGGCCGGTCAAGGTAACGAGATCGATAGACCGGCCCAGTTAGAAAATCGGATCGGGTCCACCAGTGCACTGGCCCGGCCCGATTAATATATATATATATATTTTAATTGTAATGGGGCCTGCCTGGGCTGTTTTGGACCGTTGAGGCCCAACAGCTATAATGCCGTTGGCCCAACGACCATAACAACCTTTTAGGCTATTTTTTTTTTTAAATTTAATTCAATTTTTTTTTTCTATAAATACATGTCATTTCAAAAATATTTTCTTACAATCTCATTCTCTCTCAAATTTGCTAAAATTATCTCATAAAGTATTCTATTATATTTTATAATTTTGCAATGACAAATACTACGTGGAAGTTTCCAAAAATACTCAATTGATCAACTTTCGAATACTTCAGAAATTTGTTATTATCGTTCCATCTCTTACTTTTTATTTTTAATTAGTGTATTATTTGTTGAATATTTATTTATATTATTTTTGTATTTTTTGAATAATTGTTATTTTAATTTGTAATATGGATAAATTAAGGAAAGTCGGTAAAAGTGTTAGAATTTTTTATCCCGGAAGTGGTAGTGATAGTAAGAAACAAATTAGTTCCGGTAGAGGTAGCTCAAATACTCGATATACTCGTGTGCCTTTGGTACCAATTAGCGAACCCTTTGAGGATAAAATAGGTGTAGGTGTTCACGATATGAATTATTTAGAGGCCCAAGAAAATTATGGTATAGAAGAAGAGAATGAAGTAGACTCTGTTGATGTAGATGAAAATGATGATGATGATGATGATGATGTTGATGTTACACCCGAATCTGGTAATGTTAATGTTCAATCTGAATCGGTTAATCTTCCTCCCCGACGCCCTGTAAGATCTCGTAAAAAAATTAGTATTGCATGAAATTTTTATACTCGAATAGAAGGAACTACTCAGGTTAAATGCGATCTTTGTCAGTTAAAATAAGAGCATAAGACCGGGGGTAATAAATGAGGTATGGGTCAGTTGATGAGACATTTGCGGGATAAACACCCAATAGAGCTAGCTCAGGTAATTGGTGGTGGGACAGTTGGGGGCCCAAGACAAACTAGATTGAACCCAAAAGCCAGTAAATTAGTTAAGGATTATAATAAAATGAAGGATCGTGAAGAATTAGCAAAAATGATAGTTGTGGGTTGTTTGCCTTTCTCTTTTGCTTCTTCTGAAGCTTTTATTCATTATATTCAGGCAATTTATGATCCTATGTTTGAGGGTATTCCTAGAAGTACTTGTCGGTCCGATATATTTAGACTCCATGTACAATATGTTTACTATTTATCTGCATTATTAAAAAATCTTCCATGTAGAGTTGCTTTAACTTCTGATCTTGGTCGTGCTATTAATAAAAATGATTATTTAACAATTACTTGTCATTGGGTAGATAGTAACTTTGTTATGCAAAAACGTATTTTAGCATTTTTGTATGATGAAGACCGTAGACACACTGGAAAATTTATTTCTGAATCTATTACAAAAGTTGCAAGATATTATGGTATTGACAGTAAAGTTTTATGTATATCTTTTGATAATGCATCTAACAACAACGCTGCTATTGACTTGTTAAAAATTGAACTTTCTCCACCGTTACCCGAAATATTTCATGTTAAGTGTGTTTGCCATATATATAATTTAATTGTAAAAGATGGTCTTTCTTTTTTTGAGCCTGCTATTGAAAAAGTTAGACTTGCAGTTGGCTTTATTCAAGGAAATAATAGAAAAATTAGACTTACCGAATTTTAAAAAAAATGTAAGGAAAATGGACTTAGACCGAGATTAATGACTGAAGAAATAGATGTTAGATGGAATTCTACGTATGATTTCTTAAATACTTGCAATATTTATAAAGTTCCTATTACTATGACTTTTAACCAATTTGCTAGTGCTTTTCCCGATAGTATGTTACAAAATTCAGATTGGGCTAAAATTGATGATATTGTTAATTTCTTGCAAAATTTTTATCTAGCTACGATTGAATTTTCTGGTGCTTATTATCCTACTGTTTGTAATATTTTAGCTTATTTAGCTGACATTTGTTTATTGCTTAACGAGTATAAGTCTAAACCAGGTTACAAAGATGCTATTGATGCAATGATTGATAAATTTTAAAAATATTTTTTTCCGCTTCCTCCTATTTACTTAGTTGATGCTGTAATAAATCCATGTATGAAATATAATACTATGTCCGAATTTACTTCTCTTATTTATTCTGTTTTAGAAGTAAAAGCTAATGAAGAACCTTCTTTGTTTACGGCTATGTCTGATGCGAATAGTTACATGAACACATTATACAATCATTATGCTGATTTACTTGATAATGCTTTGCCGTCACACATTACACCGACCCCTGCTCCCCATCCTTCTGAGGAACCATCATCTTCTAAAAGACAGACACATAGTATGCCTGCTTATTGTGTTTCTGATCTATCTGTTTGGAATAAATTGCAACCTTCATCGCAAAGAATCGTAAGTCGGGAAGAGCTTAAGTATTATCTTATGTAGCCTACAGAGGATCCTAGAGGTAGAATCAATACGCTGGAATGGTGGAAGAATAATGAAAAACAATATCCTGTACTTTCAAGATTAACTAGAGATATATTGAATGTTTCAATGTCAACCGTTGCATCAGAGAGTGCTTTTAGTCAAGGACGGCAACAGATTGGAGACAACCGACACTCATTGGGAGGCAATGCCATGAATGTTTTAGTTTGCCTTAGAGACTGGATTAGAGCAGAACGAAGAAATCAAGGAATGTTCGTGGAATCGGAAGACGAAGAAGATCTTGAAGAAATAATGACTTCAAGAGAGAATTCATTACAATCAAGTGCAATGCATGGCTTTGGTGCCATTGATTTTGACAATCCACAGCCAATTCCCGTTAATGTTAACATGGGTGAATTGGAAAAAATGATGAAAAATTTATAGAATTTACAATTAATCAATTGAATTTTCATTTTTCAATTTAACTTTGTGAAATTAGTGAAATGTAATTGCAACCTTGTAAACTTGTAAGTTTTGAAATATTTTGCAATCAATCAAATATTAAGTTCATTTACTCTTTACATATTTTTTCCATTTAAAATTTAAATTGAATATCTTGTATAAATTCAATACTTTTAATATAATATTATCAAAGTTTACTTAAACTTAAAAAAATATATATTAAAAAATAATATTAGCAAATATTACTTAAACAAGTATTGACATATAAAAATTCTATATAAGTTTAACTTTTAAATAGTATATGTCAATACTTAAATATATTGAAGTATTATTCTTTTAAGAAGTATATGTTGTTGAATATTGTATGCATATTCTTTTAAATAGTAGTTTATGTTGTTGAATATATTTCATGTATATTATATTAAGTAATAGTATATGTTGTTGAATAGATTGTATATATATATTCTTTTAATTAGTAGTATAATGAATATATATATATATATATATGTATGTATATATATGTATGTATGTATGTACATTTTATTAAGTAGTAGTATATGCTGTTGAATGTATTAAATGTATATTCTATAAAATAGTATATATTGAATATATATATGTATGTATATTCTTTAAAGTTGTATATATTGATTGTATATACGTATGTATATTCTTTAAAGTTGTATGTATTGAATGTATATATGTGTATGTATATTCTTTAAAGAAGTATATATTGAATGTATAAATGTATGTATATTCTTTAAAGTAATATATATTGAATGTATATATGTGTATGTATATTCTTTAAAGTAGTATATATTGAATGTATATATGTGTATGTATATTCTTTAAAGTAGTATATATTGAATGTTTATATGTATGTCTACTCTTTAAAATAGTATATATTGAATGTATATATGTATGTATATTCTTTAAAGTTGTATATATTGAATGTATATACGTATGTATATGCTTTAAAGTAGTATATATTGAATGTATATATGTGTATGTATATTCTTTAAAGTAGTATATAGTGAATGTATATATGTATGTATATTCTTTAAAGTAGTATATATTGAATGTATATATGTATGTATATTCTTTAAAGTAGTATATATTGAACGTATATATGTATGTATATTCATTAAAGTTGTATATATTGAATGTATATATGTATGTATATTCTTTAAAGTTGTATTTTAAGTAGTATATATATTGAATGTATATTAAAAAACAATCAAGGTTCAAAATACTATTTTTTTTTAGTCGGGACCCGATAAACCGACCAATTAATCTGGACCGGTTACCTAACCCGGACCGGCCCATTAACCGGTCAAAAGTATTAAATGGGCCGGTGATGGAATTATTCCTATTGGGCCCGGCCCGGTAAGAGTCGCGATCGGATCGAACCCGACCCAAGACCAGTAAAATTTAACGAACCGGAGCCGGGTTGGCCCGCCCGACCCAGTTAACAGACTTAGGTTCAACATTTGTTGTGCACAAGTGATTCAGGAATATATATATATATTTTTTTTATGTCCATATGATGCATGATTCTGATTCTTGGTTTAAAATGGATGATTCTCTTGTTGTGTCGCAATTACATTTATCCCTGCGGGTTTCCAAATGGCATAAAAGTGTGACACCAGGTGTAGTCGATCTACGTTAACAGAGGTTTGGAAAGAAAAGCTTTTTATTTACCTTTCTCGATTAAATAGGTGCTTACTCCACTTTGAGAAGGAATAAAAAACATATACTCATCTTAGATTTATTTGCTGGTCATCAAGCTATTCTTAGCTTCTTCCCTCCAGATATTAATGAGGTGGTCAGGAAGGATAAAATCTGTAACACCCCACACTTTCGAGCTAGAATTTGAACCGTTCTTCATACGTGTATAGGCCCGAACATAATGATTTCTATTTAGATATAAGTGTTTAGATCAATTATCTAGTGTGTTAAGTGTGTTGGATGTGAATTAAGGTCATAGGAAACCTCTAGCACAGAGTTGAGTTGAACATCTTGCTACCGATTAAGTTTCTATTAGGGTCAACTTCAAAAGAGCACTACTCATAGAATATAAAGAGTTACGTGGCCCCTTACCCACCAAATTAAATATTTTTGAGTCTTCTTTCCAACGCCACTGACCATTTGTCAATCCGAGTTCGGAGAAAAAAGTTATGGGCATTTTAGTGAGGCACTATCCCAGCTACGCGTTGGGCAGTGCGCGGCGGCCACTGGTTAGCCTCCACATTGGGCTGTGTGGTGCGGAGAACACCTCCCAGATGTAAAAATCCGCCTTTCTCTTATTAAATTAGGGGCAAACTAGTCCTTTCACCCGATGTAACTTCCTCAATCAATTTTTAAACCCTAAAATCGTCCTAAACTAGTAGATTTCTTCCAAATACATCATTCTCTTCCTCCCAAAAACTTCAAGAACTTTAAGATGGATTTCCCAATTTCAAGGCTCATAGGTTCCAAGCTCAAGATTTTTCTTCAATTCTCTTCTCAAGGTATGTTGAACAACCCCCTTTCAAGTAAATCTATAAATGGTTGATTTCATATTATGAAAGTGTATATTTATATGAATTGTGAATGTGGGTTTTTGAGAATGGTTTTCGAAAGATGAATTGACTGAAGTTTGCAAACCCCTTTTTCTATGAAATTGCTCTTAAATCATTATGTGAACTTGACAATGGAGATTATTACTCGAATTATGAAATCATCTTATTATCAACTTATATTGGGACATGTTGGGCTCAAGAACTCATGTTTCTTTTACAAATCACCTTTTGTTATTCTAAACTTGATTTTGGTGAAAAGTAGAAATTACCACATCCCTTGGTTTTGTATTATGTTGATATTTAATGTGAAATCTTCAACCTTTAAGGGATATTCAAATGTATTTATTGTAAGTCTTCAAAAACGGTGGGGCTAATGATTTAACAAATGTATGAAACGTCTATGGCATGATATGAATGACTTGCAAGTCTTGGTATGATGATATCAATATAACGATTACCCTATGGAAGACGTATTATTTGTCAAATGGTAAGTGTTCATGAAAATGTAAGAATTGGGCCTAAAGAGAATTATGTAGACCCAACACCTAAAACCTATGTTTTGCAGACATGGAGATGGTTCGCTCCTTAATGGGACAGCCTTATGATGTTTTTCTTTACGAGAATATTATGATAGCCAAATGACGTACATCTCAATTCATGCGGCAAAAATGGATGTGGGCTCCACCAGTTGGGCGAAGACCGGACCCATATAGCCCATGAGTTACTTGATGTTGGTGAAACTACTTAGTTCAAAATTAAAGTTAACAAATGGTTATGTTTTATGCTTTGAGTCTCATGTCCCATATTTTCCATATCATGACTTATGTTCAAATTTTTATGACTTGTTTTATAAACTGTTTGTCCCTTTCCCTGGGATGCATACCAGTGCTCGTCGTACTGACCATCCCCGGACGCTACATCATTTCATGATGTAGGTTCGGAGGCATTTTCTCGTGGTTCTATGCAGCATTAGGATTTTTCGGGATGACTTCAGCTTTGGTGAGCCCTCCATTCTCCGAAAGGAATAATCCATTTGATGTTCAGCTTTTGTCTCAATGTTTATGGTATAGCCGGGGCTTTGTCCCGACATAATTATTAAGTCAGATTATGTAGAGGCTTCATAAACCTGTGTACATGTCAGTTTTCAAATGTTTTTAAGAAGTTTCAGTTTTCAAGAAATTGAAGTGACCCTTTGTCAATTTTCAATGCAGCTTTCACTTGTCTCGGCAAAGAAAAAGCTTCAATATTGGCTAATAAGTCAGCTATACAATTGGCTTCTCTAAGGCCATAATCTATCTAATCTACATTACATTGTCACATGATATTATTGCTTCGATAGGTTTTGTCCTTCGATTTGTGTTACTCTCTGTTGTTCCTTGTACGCCGGTTATCGCATTATAGTATTGTGGTTTTTATTATGTTACAATAGGTTATTTTTTTATTATTATCTGTTGTTTCTTGTACTTCCGTTACTTCTTTTTCTGGAATACTTCGAACAGTTTTCATCAAGCCAAGGGTCTATTGAAAACAACCTCTCCTACAAGAATTTCAGCAAAATTCAAGGTCAAAAAAATTTCAAACCCCCCTCCCCCTCCCCCCCCCCCACAACACACACAAATCCCTAATAGCCTTGCTTAATTGTTTAGTGTACCTCTTCCACTTCATTTATTAAATATTATTTGTTCTAAAAGAAATATATTGGTATCTCCATTTTCAATACTCCCTCATTCACATTTTATGTAGCACCATTTGACTTGGCATGTTATTTAAGAAAAAAAAGGAAGACTTTCGAAATTTGTGGTGTAAAATAATCCTTAGATATTTGTGTGGTTATAAATCATTTCATTCAGGGTAAAATGAGAATTTTGAAGTTAAATTATTTCTAGCTATAATAAGGTGACATTCTTTTTGGGATGGACTAAAAAAGAAAGTAACCCACATAAAATGGAACAGATGGAGCAACTATGAATATTTTATGAATGCATAAAAAATATAACTAGTGTTGTATTACATGCAAATTAATATTACTTCCATTATCTTTCCAGTTGTAATGTGATTTATTTTTCTCTGAAACTTACTTTCATACACTAATTTGGGAAAAGATTTCTTCTGCCAAGAAACATTTTAAAAAGTAACCTTTTTATCATCTCAAGCACAAAAATTATTTGAGTTGTAGGAGAAATGAAGAGCACAGTTGTAAACTTAAAAATAAAAAGAGCTAAACGGGGCGGGGCGGGGCAGGGCTAAATAGGGCAAGGTGAAAAATAAAAAATTATTAAACTGGGCAGGATGGGTTGAATTTGTAGCGGGGTAAGGATTCACCCGCCCCAACCCCCCTCCCCCCGCCCTGCTCTATTGCCATTCCTAAGTCCTCTCTACCTTAAGGTACGGGTAAGATCTGCGTACACTTTACCCTCCTCAGATCCCACTTTGTAGGAGTGTGGATATGTTGTTATTGTCATATTAACCATAATCAAGTTCAAAATCTGCATCATTGTCTTCATCAACATTTTTCATTATCTTGTATATTTTCAGAATTTCCATCTCTACCCTGTAAAATAGTGTTGGAACCAAAAACTCTATTTCTGATAAGAACCACGGATTTACAGGAGGAAGAGGGGTTTTAGTCGACATCAACAATGAAGTGAAAAATAAATCTTTACATGGGTGATTTGGGAATTACACTTTTATTTCCCTAAATTGTATCCAACTCAGCAATTATATTTATGTCTATCCGTATTGTTAGCAATAGGGTAAATATGGCAGGTATGTATTCTATAAAATAGCTGCAAGAAACTTCATGTATTCTTCTAACTTTCGAAAATAGCCACATGTTGAGCTCAATATTCATTGATTAGATGCCTCCGCTAAGCTGATCAAATACACATTCATCTCTTTATCTAAAGTATTTGTTTTTATAAGGTCTGCGTATACACCACCCTTCTTGTTGTTGATTGTGTTCCACCATTATGCAACATTAATATTGAGAAAAAATAGTTAAGATTTATTGCAGCCAACTAGCATTTCTGAAAATAGAATCATGCACAACTCAAGTGCTAAAACCAGTAATTTAGCAAACATTTGCAACAAATCAGTGATTTGGAACATCAGATTCCAACAACATGCTCAACATGCTAGAAGTTGAATATTGATCTTCTGTAGCATCGTTACAACATCTTTCATATTTGTCCTTCTTGCTGGAGATTCAACACAACAATCTAACGCCACTTTCATGATTGATACCACAACATCTAGCTTCTTCTTTAAGCGATTATCTGTTGGTATTACCAAGTTGGCATCTACAACGTCCATTACTGCCTTTGGGAGTGAATTGCTCACCCATTGCTTTAAGCTAAGATCTCCGTCAAACTCATTAGGCTTTCTCCTAGTAAACGTCTCCAGCAACATGATTCCAAAACTATAGACATCACATTTTGTTGATACCAATCTATCCAGTCCATACTCTACAGTCAAAACAATTAATTTAAAGATGCAAAACACAATCTTAGAAGAAAAAAAAAAGTGAACAAATGTTCAACGAATTAGCAAAACAAAGAGATGTACCTGGTTCAATATAACCCAATGTTTCTAAGGTTTTTGTAAATAAATCTCTCTCATCTTCACCAAACAGTTTTGAAATACCAAAGTCGCTTAGAGGGGCAACCATATCCTCATCCAGCAAGACGTTACTAGGCTTAAGGTCACAGTGAATCACAGACAATGAGCATCCATGATGGAGATATTCCAATGCATATGCCACATCTAGCATTACACTTAGTCTCTGCATGATGTCCAAGAAGTAGTTGTGCGAATACAACCACTTCTCAAGACTCCCATTAAGCATATACTCGAGCACTAAAGCCCTAAAATCAAGGTTGGAACAACTAGTGATGACTTTTACGAGATTCCTATGGCGAAGGTTACGCAAAACTTCACATTCTCTATCAAAACTCTTGAATGCCGCTTCTAGTTGCAGATTAAACACTTTAACTACAATAAAAGTCCCACTTCTGAGAATGCCTTTATAGACAGAGCCAAAACTTCCAGAACCAATCAGATTACTCTCGCTAAGTGCATAAGTTGCTTGGAGCAGTTCATAGTATGAAATTCTTCCTCTTGTTGCAATAGATAAAGAATCATCTTGTTGAGGAGCTCTTTGACCTCTTCTATACCTTATCCATACAAACACAAAGGTAATAAGAACAAATATGTTAGAAAATCGGAGCAAAATCAGATTGTTGTGTACCTTGGATATGCAATGGAAGTTGTTGATTTTGCTACCTGAAGAAGAATCGCCCCAAATCGACTTTGTCTCTCTTGAAAACGGAGTTCTATTTATCACAAACTAGATGCCTTTAGGTGTTTTTGTTAAGTGAATATCAAAATTCGTGTTCCTCTTAGCACTTATTTTGTTGTCTGTTTTTCCATCGTTTTTCTGAGAAAGAAGCACAAAATATAAAGGGAATCTTCAATAGCAGTTTAGAGGTTACTTTGTAAACGTTCCCTCCAAATTTTGAATTAAGATAACTTCATCTTATCTTCTTATCAGATAAAAACGAAATGGGTCAGGTCGGGTTGGTACACATAGCCGACCCGTGACCCGCAAATTCTAACATCTCCCACTTCGCACATGGTGGACAAGATACGAGCCAGTACAACATCAACAAGACACCCAATTCATACAACAAATAGTTCGTGCGACCTGTGAGCATCAAGAGCTTTACCTATAAGGTCTTACAAGCTGCACGTAGGAATCCAATCACATATGGAAAGAATTCACTACTAATATAAGGATACTTTTACTCACAATACCCCAGACATTATTCACTACTTCAGTAGTTACTTAGCCGATCCCTCATCCTCTCAAGGAGGTGAACTCGAGTTCATGTTTAACTTTACATACACAATTACACTTGACACCTATATGGTTAGTGTAATAGCCGGCTTGTGTTGACAAGTTAAATTGTTCATTTTTATTGTCTTCCCTTTCTACTCGAATCTATCTGTTTCAAATCAACTGCTTTCTTAGACATGTACTGCATTGCCGAATTACTCATGGCTATTAGTAACATGCTAAAGTAGCAACACCGATCAAAATTTCAAGAAACAGCTTAAGGTCAAGAGTATTTTAATGAAAAGTTAATATAACTTTTAGGGTCTCACACAATGAAGAAGCAGGGATCCATTCTTCCATTGACCCATTGGTCGCTAAGCACACGTGGTATGAAACATGTGCTACGATGTTCTCACCTTATATTGGTGCGTGTGTCTAATTCTTTTAGTCATTCAATATCATACAGATCTTGGTCTAGACACCTCTAAATGTCTAACCTGAGTTTCTGTCTTTAATAATCCTCAAATCCATCTTCTTATAGAAACTCACATCTGGCTTTACATAACAAGTCATAATATGACGGTGGAACTCATCTCTTCACATTCCTTGATGTAAGAGGCGATTGCTCATGTGAGAGAGCCAATCTCACGACTTGTTCGACACACTTTATAAATTAAAACACATTATCACATGCATATGAGATATGAACATAAATTCAAGAGTCTTAGATTGATAAAAATATTATAACAATTAAGTTATTTTACAATACAGAAATATAATCATATCCTACACAAACCTAGAGCCATAACATGTTTCTCAAACACGTCTCTAGATATCGCCTTCGTAAAGGGATCAACCATCATTTCTCGTGTAGGAATGTATTGTAAATTTATTTTTCTACTTGCTACTATATCTCTCACAAAGTTATACTTGATGTCAATGTGTTTGGTTTTGCTGTGATACTTAGGATCCTTCGTATATGCGATAACCGCTTGACTGTCACAATGTAAAGTCATGGGACCCTTAGAATTCTTTGCAATATTCGAATGCTCAAAGAATCTCTTTAACCAAACAACTTCTTGTACTGCAGATGCACAATCCCCAAATTCAGATTCCATGGTTGAAAGGGTTGTGCAAGATTGCTTCTTACTTTTCCATAAAATAGCACCACCATTTAGTAAGAAAGCATAACCGGAGGTTGATTTTCTATCATACCGGTCACCAGGCCAATCAACATCTGTATAACCTCTTATGAATAAATTAAATCCACTATAGCATAGTGAATAATCTGCAGTTCCCTTCAGGTATCGAAAAACTCTCTTTACTGCTTTCCAATGATCTCTTCCAGGATTGGATTGATACCTGCTAACCAGATATACGACATAACAAATGTTTGGGCGAGTACACATCATAGCGTACATCAAGCTCCCAATCGCACTAGAATATGGAACTCGAGACATATTTTCCTTTTCTTTTCCAGTCTTTGGACACATTTCAAGGCTTAAAGTTTCACCTCTTGCTATAGGAGTATCCATGGACTAGCAACTATTCATTCAAAAGAGTTCCAAAATTTTCTTTATGTATGTTTCTTGAGATAGACTCAAAGTTATCTTAGAACGATCTCTTTGGATTTTTACACCTATTATATAGTCTACTTCATCCATATCTTTCATGTCAAATGACTTTGAAAGCCATGACTTAACAGTTTTCACATACTCCAAATTATTTCCAGCTAATAAAATATCATCCACGTAAAGCGAAAGAATCACAAACATTCCATTGGACTTCTTCACATAGATGCAATGGTCTTCATCGATCATTGTGAAATCAAAATAAATCACTTCCTTATGAAATCTTAGGTACCACTGCCTTGAAGATTGCATTAGGCCTTAAATAGATCTGTTTAATTTACAAACCTTCTTTTCTTAGACTTTAACAACAAAACTTACAGGTTGTTCCATGTAGATTTCCTTGTTCAGTTCTCTATAAAGAAAAGCGATCTTCACGTCCATTTGGTGTAATTCTAAATCCAAACGTGCAACAATAGCCAGAAGTAAGCGAATTGAGGTGAACTTCATAACTGGTGAAAAAGTTTCCTCATAATCTATTCCAGCTTCTTGAGTGAAACCTTTTGCCACTAATCGTGCTTTGTGTCTTTAACTTTGAGAATCCATTTGTTCCCAATAGCTCTAGGCCCAGAAGGAAGGTCAACTAGATCCCAGACTTTAATGGTTTTCATGGACTCTAATTCTTCTTTCATCGCTTTCATCCATTCATCTTTTCCAGGGCTCGGCAATGCCTCAGTCACAGAATTAGGTTCATCTAATTCTGTGGGAGATACCAAGAAAACATAATCCTCAATCTCATAAGATCATTTAGGTAGACCTTTATGGTACTCTTACGTAATTGAAGTTCAGATTCCTCTATAGAATTTTGGGAATCATAACTCCCACTTGGACCAAGAACCATTTCTTGATCTAATGGATTATCAAGCATGTACGATGACATTATTTGATCATCTAAATTCAACATTTCGTAAAGAGGCTCACTATATTTTATTTCACCCTTTTTGGGAAAATTATTTTCCAGAAATGTGACATCTCGTGATTCAATTTCAGTAGTACTTCCATCCTCCAATTCACCAATGAACACATACCCTTCGGAGTGTTCTGATTATCTTATAATGATACATTTCTTTTCTTTTGGACTTAGTTTACCAAACTCACCAAAACGATCTTTAATATATGCAGCACAACCCCAAGGTCGTAGATCATTAAGGTTTGGTTTATGACTAGTCCATAGTTCATAAGGAGTAGAAGATACTGATTTAGAAGGCACTTTATTCAATATGTAGGCCGCAGTCAATAACGCATCCCCCTAGAAAGAGATTGGTAAATTTACCTGCGCCATCATAGACCTTACCATGTCCAAAAATGTTCTATTCCTTCTTTCAGCTACACCATTTTGTTGAGGTGTATAAAGAGTAGTTAACTGTCTGATAATGCCCTTTTCATTACACATTTCTTCAAACTTTTTTGACAAATATTCATGACCTCTATCGGTTCTTAAAACCTTTATACTTTTATCTAATTGATTCTCAACTTCATACAAGTATCTTTTAAAGCATTCAAGTGCTTCAGATTTATGAGAAATTAAATAGACATAACCAAAGCGTGTGAAATCGTCAATAAATGTAATGAAATATAAAGCACCATACCTTGCCCTTACATTCATTGGACCACATATATCAGAATGGATTAATTACAATGGGAACTCAGCTCTTTTAGCCTTCCCAAATAGTTTACGTGTAATCTTTTCGACAAGACAATTTTCATAAGTTGGCATTTCAATTTGTTAAAAGAACCTAAATGTCCTTCCTTTGTCAATCTATTCATTCGATCTTGCCCTATGTGACCCAATCTAGCATGTCATGTAATTACATCAACATCATTATTACTAGAATAACATGCCATTACACAACGGTCAACATAATAGTCATAAGTTGAAGGATTACAATCTAAAACAATAAAACGATCATATCGAAGTCCAAAACCATAAACAACATTATATAGAGTTATTCTAACACCATTGCGATTAAAGAAAAAATTGAAACCAATATCTAAAAGAACAGACACAGATACTAAGTTTCGTCGAATCTCTGGAGCATATAGGACGTCATGCAACATCAATGACCGGCCACCACGCAAGTCTACTTTGCAAGTGCCAATCCCTTTGAATTCAAGTCTTGCATTATTTCCTACATATATCCACCTTGATCCAGGTGAAACTCGACGGAACTCCATAAACGCTTCTCTATCGCGACTCACATGGTCGGTGGCTCTTGAATCTACAATCCATATAGGATAAGATTCAGTTAATAAAGCAGTGCTAGAAACATATGTAGCACTTAGAGATGCATTTAGAAATGCTACCTTTTTCTGCTCGGGACTCACGAGCAAAATGCCCCAGAACTTGGCAATTATAGCACTTCATCTTGCTCTTGTCTTTCTTCTTGAAAAACCATTTTCCCTTCTTAGAATTTGGCTTGTTCTTTTTCTCAGAGGGTCCTTCTTTGGTTTTCTTACCCTTCCCGCTCTTTTCCAATTTTTCTTACGCTTGAAGCCTGAAGACTTCTTACCACTTGATTCTGCCATAAAAGCATTAGAAGCAGCTTTAGCAGCACCAAGCCGCTCGTCTTCAAGTTCAAAATGGCGGGCAACATCAGAAAAAGTTTTGATGCTATCATTATGGGTTAAGTTAACCTTCAAATGTTCCCAACTGTTGGAAGAGACCAAATCACTGCCTGAACCTGTTGATCTTCTGAGAGAACATGACCAACACTTTTGAGTTGAGCTATCATATTAGACATCACCCTAAGGTATTGTTTGATGTTCTGATCGTGACGCTTCTTGTAAGTGTCAAACTTGCTAGTCAGCTGTCTGAGGCGGGTGACAGATGTACCCCCATATGTTCCTCGCAAGTGTGCCCAAATGGCATGAGCAGTAGGAAATTCCTCAAATTCGTGAATGAGGTCATCAACCACAGAACTAACAATGATTCCACGTGCAACGAAATCAGCCTTTTTCCAAGCCTTATAAGCTTCATGGTCTCTTCTGTGTTGTGCAGTGTTACCCTTTTCTGGTTGACTTAAAACATGGTTAATACCTTCGAGAGCATTTTGCTCTTCTAGTACATACCATATTTTACGACTCCAGATGTCGTAATTGTCACCATTTAGTTTTTCACCTTTGTTCAAGTCAGCAATAATGCTTTTTGATGCCATGTCTGTAATTGAGAGACAATCAAGCAAGTACATTTATCAATAATGCATGCGACTTATACATTTAAGCAAATCATGTCACATAAAGGTTTCATGTTTAGTGTAAAATCGAAAGGACACATAAGAATCCGATCATCATCTACGAACTAAACATTTGACCAAAATTAGAAGTTAATTTCTTAATGTGTATTTTAATGATAACTTTCAATTAAGTTTTAGTAGACTTAAATAATTAAATTGAATTCATATCAAAAGAGAGAAACAACTTAATTAATATAATATAATATATAATAGTGTTAATAAATAACTTCAAGTTACAAGTCAATTCAAAGATGAAAATCATCCCACAAATATTCGAGACGACGAATATACACCCAAAAAGGCTCGCTAGGCCAAATCTCATGATAAACGTCAATTAGCCTCTTGCCCCAAGGATTACGGAGAGAATATACTAAAATAGCTAAAGCTTCCCAATCCGAGATTTCAACATAGTTTTCCAGTTCTACACGTTTTAATTAAAAAAATTGAATAAAACTAGCAAATGAAATATTAGGGGACATCTTAAAAGACTTGAACTCTTTTAGTTTCTTCTCTCTTTCCCTTCGAATAGTCCTCTCATTCCATAACAGATTTTGTGTCGCCCTTGGGACACTAATTCGTACGATCTCACGACCTCGAAAACATGTCCGTCTACGGCGTGCTCTTCCACTTTGTCTCTTTGCTCGACATACTGAACTCCCACTTGGAGTGATTCGAGTTTGTCCTTGTTCAGCCATGTCTGAAATAGGAACAAAGAAATAATCAGAATGGCTATCCCATTCAATGTAGCAACTTATGCCACAATTAATTGTAGAAGGCAAAATTTGTTAAAGGGACTCAAGGAACTAATTAAGACAAGAATAATATCAAGATTAATATTTTTGAACCATAATTAAATTAAGAGGATCAATAAATCCACAAAAAAAATAAGAAGCCATCACGTATCCCACAATATTTCTTGAAATTTTTTTAAGAGTACAACACTTCTTATCTTATCCCAAATAATTTTATAGGGATTTGCAGAGCACTCATATACAGATAGGTATTATTCATCACAAGTTAGTGGGACAACTATCACTTGCTATTCCCATAAATAATACTTCTTTCAAGAAATAAAGTAATAAAAGGCTGGCTGTACACTACTTTCACGTTGTACTAGGAGCAATTCATTATTTCCTTTTAAAAATAGTACTACATTATTTTTCCTTTTCATCTTCTCTACAGGAAAATACTATATCTTACTATTTTTAAATTTCTTCTTCAAAGAACATTTTAGTGGCAGATCGATAAAAAAAATCTGTTTTTTCTTTTTCTCTTCTCAATTGAATTAATCCCTATCAGGGAAGGAGAAAAGAAATTCATAGATTTGTATTGTGGAGAAATCAAAGTAAATTTCAGATCTACAATCGGATCCGTGGCGCAATGGTAGTGCATTTGATTCCAGATTAGAAGGTTGCGTGTTCAATTCACATCGAGTTCATAATCCTGAATCAAATCCGGTTCATTTATTCCTTTTTAACAGGTGAGAACATATCTTGATTTTAATAATTTCATCTATAAAATTTCTTCCAACGAAATTAAAATTCAAAACGAGACAATTAACCTTGCTCTGATACCAATGTTAGAAAATCGGAGCAAAATCAGATTGTTGTGTACCTTGGATATGCAACGGAAGTTGTTGATTTTGCTACCTGAAGAAGAATTGTCCCAAATCGACTTCGTCTCTCTTGAAAACGGAGTTCTGTTTATCACAAACTAGATGCCTTTAGGTGTTTTTGTTAAGTGAAGATTGAAATTCGTGTTCCTTCTTAGCACTTATTTTGTTGTCTGTTTTCCATCGTTTTTCTAAGAAAGAAACACAAAATATAAAGGGGATCTTCAATAGAAGTTTAGAGGTTACTTTGTAACTGTTCCCTCCAAATTTTGAATTAAGATAACTTCATCTTATCTTCTTATCAGATAAAAATGAAATGGGTCGGGTCGATACACATGGGCGACCCGTGATCCGCAAATTCTAACAAAATACAAGTGCAATACCCATCAGAAGGACTAGAAGTACTCTTTTTCTATTTGATCTATGTTTTGATGAAGTAGGGCATGAGCGGGACACTAAACCTTGAAGAACCACACAATGCTTCATTGTGGATGAAAAACTGACTCGAGATGATCTTGAAAGGACCCCTTGAAGGTATTTCACCATACAATTTGTTGAAAGAAATATTAAAATACTTCAGGTTTTGAAGTTTTTCCAAAGACACAGGAATGGTTCCCGATATGTTATTTTGTGAAAGATCTAGGAATTCCAAACCTACCATGTTGCTCATTGAGTCAGGTATAGATCCTTGCAACTTGTAGTGTCTCAAAGAAAGGTACGCCAGATTTTCCAATCCTCTAATTTCTCTTGGAATTCCATTTGAGAATTGATTCATTGACAGATCCATCTTATTGCCACCTTTATATTTCCAATTTCTAGAGGTAAAGAACCAACCATGTTATTTGACGATAAGTCAAGAACAACTATTTCTTTAAGGTTCCCTAAGCTTGTTGGTATATTGGAACTCAATTTATTGGAACCCAAATGTATCTCTCTAAGGTAAGTGACGTTCCCTAAACAATTAGGAAGAGATCCTGAAAGTTGATTTTGACCCAAGTAAATTTCACCCAAATGCTGCAATTTACAAATGTCATCTCCAATATATCCCGTAAGTTTGTTGTTACTCAAGTTGAAGCGCTGAAGGTTTCTTAAGTTGCCAATTGATGTGGGAATCGATCCAACCAATTTGTTTCCAGAAAGATCAAGGAATAATAAGCTGCTTGAGTTCCCTACTTCATTTAGAATTCTCCCTTTGATATTGCAACTTTTGGAGGAAACTTTTATAAGAGATGTGGAAAGGTTCCCCATGGAGGCTGGAAGCATTCCATTTAGAGGGTTACAAGATAGATAAAGACTTGTCAAATTTCTGCAATTGGTTAAGGAGGTGAGGAAGCTTAATGATAAGTTGCTGGTTAAATTGGTTTCTCCCAATTTTAGGTTCTGTAGACGAGTCAAATATCCAAGAGAATTGGGAATCAAGCCCGTGAGTTTGTTTAGTGAAAGCTCTAGAATAGTAAGTTTGGAACAATTGGAGATAGAATGAGGTATAGTCCCAACAAGATTGGTTAACTCACTCAGAAAAAGACTTTCAATGTTGGGTAAGATAGAACCTATGTTTGATGGGAGCATTCCAGATTGATTGTTGGCTGAAAGTTCAATTGCTCTCAGCCCTGATATGTTGAAATCCTCCATATCAAGTGAACCACTAAAACTATTATACCCAAGACTAAGTTCCTCCAACTCAATGAGATTGTTTATATCTCTGGGTATTTCACCTGGAAACACATATAAAAAAAGGATTAATATTAGTGAGTTTAAATAGTTGGTTTAATCTAGTATAAGTTGTGTTTTTTGCTACCACTTGAATTTGTACCAGTAAACCTATTTTCGCTAAGAGAAAAAAATTGCATCTTGGTTAAGTTTCCGATCTCTTGTAGTAAGGATCCCTTGAGATTGTTTTCCCATAGTGAAACAACTTGCAACAAGGAGATATTGAATATGGAGATCGGGACAGAGCCGGTTATCTTGTTTACCTCCATGGATAACTCCACCAAATTAACAAGATTTTCGATTCCTTGAGGAATTACCCCTGCAATTCATGTGTAATAATCTTTTTTGTGAAAATAATTAGATTCAATACTAGTAGCACTCATCAGATAATTAATGTAACAGGAACATACCTGTGAAATGATTAGATCCAACATGCAATTTTTGCAAGTTACTCAATCTTCCAATTTCACTATGTATTGGTCCATCAAACTCATTATCCGATAAAGACAAAATTTGAAGTTGTGAACAATTTGACAAGCTTATAGGCCTATTACCGTGAAGCTTGTTATAAGACAGATAAAGCCCTTTGAATATTGGGAGACGATTGCATAAACCATTGGGAATATTTCCTGATAAGCTATTACCTGTAAATGCAATGAATTCAATTCTAGAGATATTGAAAATTGTGAACGGTATAGAACCTGTAATCTGATTATATTGTATTGCCAACAAGTTCATGTTGTGAAGATTGCCGAACCCTTATTCAATGTCTCAAGTGTGGAAATATTAGAAAATGAAGAGGGGATGGAACCACTGAAACTATTATTCCTAAGACTTAGAAATTGAAGTTGGTGTAAAAATCCAAACCAAGAAGGAACCTCCCTGCTAAAATTGTTGATATTTGGATCAAGAAACTTAAGTCGACGCAGGTGTGCCATTTCTTGAGGCAAGTTGCCATAGAAATTGTTGCTTCCCAAGTCAAGAGAAGCGAGAAATGTGAGGTTTCCAAAATCAGGTGGGATTCTGCCTGTAAGAGCCACGTTGGAAAGATTCAAGAATTTCACTCTCTGGTGACGGGAGCCACAAGCAGTGCCGGCTCTTGCATAAAGCAAGTAAGGCAGGGGCTTTAGGCCCCAAACGTTTGAGGGCCTCATTTTTCATTAATAGTAGGCTTATTTATTAAATTTTTTTTTTTTTTTTGAGTATTTAAAGTAAAGAGTATATTTTTTTAATAAAAAACTTCAAACTAAGTTTGAACAATTCAAGCATATGAAAATATTTATTTTTTATATAGTGATTACAAAAATTGAGATCATTATAGGATGAAAAGATAACAAAGTTATTTATCTAACCACAAAAGTTCCTTAAAATATTATAATCACCCATATATTTTTAGTGTAGACTAAATAAAAATAGGCCTATCATCAAAGTTTGGCTTTAGGCCTTCAACTTTGTTGAGCCGCCCCTGGCCACAAGTGACTCCAACCCAATGGCAAACAAACGTAGGTGGAGACCAACTTTCATCCAATAAGTGAAAGGGGTATGAAATGATTTGAGATTTTAGGGAAAGAAGAGCTAATTGATCTGTAGAAAGAAATGTTAACTGTGGTCATGGCTGAACAACTTATAACATAGTGAATCAACAAGAGTGTTAAGAGAAAAGAGGTGAAAGGTTTCTCCATAATTGCATAAATTGGTAGGAATATGGATACGGATAGTAATAATGTGGTTTTGAGACTTTCAATAGCAAAGAAATCTCTTCCTCTTTATGGTTTTTAAAATATTTTTTCATTCAAACAACTTTTAAGAAAAAGGAAAAGCTTTGCTTTATCAGTTATGTCATCTCAAGACTAATAATACAACTAAATCAGTTATGTCATCTCAAAGAAACAACACAAAAAAAGTGACTTTAATTTGTTCACGTGGCAGAACATGAAAGAAATTCTAACTAGTATTTGACTCAAAAAGGAGTCGTCCACTAACTTTTAAAATCAAATATAAGATGCTCAATAACACAGAAAGAGTGAATTCAGTAAATATTTAACAAAGAAAGTTCGATAAATATTTGACGAAGACTAAAAATGTTACATTTTTACAAACTTATACTACCAAAACTATTAAATACATATTTAAGAGACTATTAATTTGAATCTACCATTAAACGTAAGAGACCATTTGTGTCATCTTATCCTAACTTTTATAACCAAATGTAAGGATGCACCTCAATAACACAGCAAGAATGAATTGAATTAATATATGCTATATATAAGTTGAATCCATAATTTTAATATTACTATGAGTTTATAAGAAAGATTTTCATGTATAAAATGTCTCTTTCTTGCATAAAGTTACCAATAATTTCCCTCATAGTCCTATCCTGTACAGGTGACAGAAAATAAAGCAGTGGGCTCCCAAAAAAAGTACCATAAAAGGAAACTTAAGGGATAGTGTAATAATCCATTTAGTTTTAATGAAGGGTTAATTGATAATTAATTAAAATAATTTTAATAAAGGGATTTAAAGAGAGTTAATTAGGAGTGGGCTAGGCCCATTCTCTTATTCTCATCGCTGCATCTAACGTAACTGAAGGAAGGGTAGAATATTAGGGCTCTCTGTTCCATTATTTTGAAGAGAAAACAAGCAGTGGGTGTTATCTAGTTTTCTTTGTGGCTTGGAGACTTGAGAAATTGAATGCAATAAGTGTCCATTAAATAGAGAATTTCCAGAAGACTAGTATCAGGTACCAACCTATTCCCATTCTTCATGTTTATTTTTCTGGAATTGGAGTTGTCGTAGATATAGCTTAATTAGTAGGCTGATAGTTGAAGTACTGAATTATTGGTCAATGATTAATTATTAGTGGAGATAGACAAACAACAATATTAGAACTTAGCACTACCATGGGAAGCAACCATTTACTTTTTCCTACTGATGCATATTGTACCTTTGATTGCTTCTACTTCTAACAAAAGAGAATAAATATTTTGATTAGGCAATGATTGACTAATGATGAGAGACACGTATGGCTATAGTAGTAGCTCTTAATGCAGGAGTGTAAATAGTGGCTCTATTAACATGAGGAACGGATATTGGCCAAATTTTGATGTCTCTATTCGAGCAATTCATCCTCTCTGGAAGTACTATGTTTGGATAAGGTGTTGGGATATTTTTACCTTTTAATTCATGGTTAAGGTGTGAGATATTAAGGAGTAGCAATAAGACTGAAAGTTACGAATATTGAGTCTTGACCCCGACTAGCATAATTGATATTATTGATTAATATTTTTGTATAGATTGAAGCCATTGGAGGTTGTTTGTTTGGTGATCTACGCGTTGCAAAGTTGGGGCGTTTGTCATTAGAGAGGTAAGTGAGATTTAAGCTTTGGATGCTTGCTTTTTAAATGTGTTTTTAAAAAAAAATATGTTTTATCTGTCCGGTTCATGTGTTGGGACGAGCATGTGCTTGGCAGAATCGGTGGTCTTCGAGGCTAACCGCATATACTTTATGTTTAAGAATACTAAAACTCCCTTTATAAACTATTTCATGATGTGATATGATTGTGTACTATGAGATTCGGGCATTGTGTATGCTTCCTTGAACATTGTGTATGCTTATTGATTCCACTGGGGGCATTGTGTATGCTTCCCTTGAGCATTGTGTATGCTTCTTGACTTAATATGGGACATTGTGTATGTTTCCCTGAGTGTTGTGTATACTCTTGATATATTTGGCGCATTGTGTATGTTGCCCAGAACTCGTGGTGTTGGTCAATTATTTTAATTGCAATTTATGATAAGTACTTGGTGTAAACTGTATTGAGATTTATATGTCATGATAATTGGTTGTTGGATCTTGTTGGTCGTCCTATTATGATATAATTCTCGTGTGTAATATTTTTATGTTCTTGGTGTGGTTGTATTTACTAACACTTGTTCCAGGAGTATTTAAAGTGACGAGTCAAGGATCTTACTGGGTTATATTTATATATAGCTCACTCCTTACTTTCATGTCTACAGATACTGTTGCGGGAGGTGAGACTAGTGGTTGACGGTCCGTTCGTGAATATTCTATTGCTGAGGTGAGCCTTCGCATTGTTCGTGGAGGCTGTCGTTTCAGCTCTAGCTATTTTTAGATTATATTTCTTTTCGTTCGGTTTGCATGCCCGAAAGTTAAACTCATGTAACTCTATTTAGATGATTCATGGTCTTAGAGTGGGATTTGGGCTAGAGTTTATTATTTAAGCGATTGTTGGTGTTCATAAATTGATATGAGAAAGTTGGTTGGATAATTTCTTTTGCTTTAATGACTATTTTTGGACTTGCATATGTTTTATCTCAATGGTTATAGACATTGTGCGTGTATGGAATATTGGTTCTCCCGACAAGTGGTGTTAGCGGGTGTCAGTCACGTTTAGGGGGTATTTTGGGACGTGACAGATAGATATGGAATTCATAATTTGAGAATGAAAAGATCTTCTTTACCTTTTTTGTTTTTGTAACACAAAAAAAGTAACTTTAATTTGTTCAAGTGTCAGCTCAAGAAAGAAATATCTTGTATTTGACTCGAAAAGAAATCGTCCACTTACTTTTATCACCAAATGTAAGATGCTTAATTTAGAAGAAGCTAGACCAATGCACCTCAATGACAGAACGAATTGAATTACTCCCTCCGTCCCAATTTATATGATGTAGTTTGACTGACATGGAGTTTAAGAAATATGGTATGACTTTGCAATGTTCCACAAATAAATAAATTTTTAAGTAGAATACACTTTGTGGACTTTTTGCCAAATAAGTGAAGCTCAACGTGGGTAAAATGTTGATAGTGCCATTTAATATTTTCCAAATAAGAAAATATATCATTCTTTTTTAAAAAAAGAAAGTGTGTCATATAAATTGCGATACATATAGTAATATATATGAGTATATGCTATATATAAGTTGAAGCTTTGAACCCATAATTTTAATAGTACAATGAACTTATAAGAAATATTTTCATGTTTAAAATGTCGCTTTCTTGCTTACAATGATTTCCGTCATAGTCCTGTATAGTTGAGAGAAAATAAAGCAGTGGGCTCCAAAAAAAAAAAAGTACCAAAAAAGGAAATTTAAGGGACAGATATGAAATTCATTATTTGAGAATGAAAAGATCTTCTTTACTTTTTTATTTTTTATTTTTACTCCAGCCAGGTAAATAAAAATTCATAATTTGAATTAACATTAATGTAATGAATATGATACAACAACAATGTATCGAATATAATCCCACAAGTGCAGTTTGGAGGTAGAGAGACTATTTCCGAAAGACTCTCTTTCAAATTACTGAATATGGTATCATAACAAATAGGGATTTAGTTTTGGCGAGCCAAAATCTAATAGCAAGTGTCTCCCCCCCCCCCCCCCCCCCCCCCGTTCCCAAACTACTTGTCATGTCTAGCTAAGTATATATATAAACTTTGACCAACATTTTAACTTAATTTTTTCACCATACTGATATGAGAAGAATTGCAAACTATAGTATTTTTTCTATAGTTTTCGAATATCTAAATTTTAATCTTAAAAAATTAAATTAATATAATTCAATTTAGCTTCAAAGATGAGTTAAAAAACTGGACTGCCTTGATAGAAAGTTATGCAGTTTAAGAGAATTATTTTCAAGAGAACTTATATTCATCATTAGTTATCTCCTCATAGTCACTTAGCGGGTATAAAACATGCAACGTCTGAACTTGAGTTGGACCTGGATCCCAAACCAACCTTTGTGAAGATCTTTTAATTTGGTCCTATTGCTACTTCTTGGACCAATAGTTACTTTTGTGATATCCGTATTTAAATTGGGTTGGGACTGATTCATAATATCGTGCAACTGAGTCCAAGTTACAATTTGCATCATCAGTTCGTTGCAGAGGAGGATGATATCATTTGAATAGAGTTTCTTTGTTGGAGTATTATTTTTGTTTTGCAGCAGTGGACACAAGGGAAATTCATAATTTGAGTTAAACAACTTAATATTAAGACACTGACTATAATATCATAACGAGTTAGTTTTGGCCAACCAAAATCTAATAATGTTAGTTGATTAGTAAGCAATCAAGTGTCAGCTATTGGTTCACCTGGTGAACCAATAGTAATGCTACCTGATTAGTGAGGATAATACTAGAGGCAAGGAAGTTTGTACTTCAGGCTACAGGATTGCAGGGTGATTTAATATCATGACTCTGAACTATGGTGGTGAAGCAAAAGTTTTCCATAAAGAAGATGTACACATGCCTCCTTCCAGTACATCCTAAAGTCCCATGGAAGAGTTTGTCCTTGCACCCTAACATTCATCCTAAGCACAACTTTATCCTATGGCTAGCTATTAAGAGAAGATTGCCTACAGTTGAGAGATTACTCAAGTTTGGGATTAGAGCGCCTCCCTCCTGTGATAATGTTGATGAAACAAGTTGATGAAACAATGGCCCATCTCTTTTTTAGATGCCCTGTCACATGTGCCTTATGGCAAAGGGTTCTATGCTGGTTAGGATTTCAAAGATCCATAGGGAGCTGGCAAGAGGAGATCCAATGGATGAGTGACTGGGCAAAGAAGGCATCTGGCAAGAGTGCGATTTTGAGTTGTGTATTTGCAATGCTTGTGGCCACTATCTGGAGGGAAAGAAATCAACTCAGGTTCCAAGCTGGTCAATATCAAGAAGATAGGGTCTGCAAAGAAGTGACTATAATCATCCATAAGGGCCAATATCAAGTCCTGGCAACCAACTCTGAACATGCTCAATTCATTCCCCTGAGGCTGATGTCATATAGAGGTAATGAATAGCTGGTTTAACTAGTTCTTACTGTAGTGACCCCTGCTGCAAAGTATCACTGTGCTTGCTTTCTTGAGTGTTTTTTGTAGTGAGGATCCATGTATAAATAGGCTTTTGTTCCTTTATTAGTAGAGAAACAGGTGGTCAGCCCTGTTTAGCTTTGTAAAGATTCGCTTTGGTATAATAAAATGTTTATTTACCCAAAAAAAAGGATTTATGAAGGAAAATATTTTCTTCAATAAACTCAAATAATGCTTCTTACAATTCTCCTTACACTCCTTACATCAAATATGTGACAGAACACCCCTATTTATAATACTAGAAAATCAAATTAAACTAGGACTAGAAAATCTATTCCTAAATGAACTATGACAAATAAATCATAATCCTAACTAGACATGAATTAAATAAATACCAAATATTAAATCCTAAACAACTAAGGATTCCTACTCCAACTTGAATTATTATTTCTAACATTCTCCCTTAATTTAAAGTTGTATACTCTTGCCTCTTTCTTGTCGTCGTGGTTGTTGTTGTTGTTCTATTGGAGCACTTCTCTCCAATCTTCAAATTCTTGTTTGTGTTGGAGAATTTCTCTCCAATCTTCAATTGTTGATGTATCTTCTCATCAGCCTTCAATTGTTGAAGCATTTCACTTCAATCTTCAATTGTTAAAACATTTCACTTCAACCTTCAATTGTCGAAGCATTTCACTTCGATCAACTTTCAATTGTTGGAGCACTTCTCTCCAACTCCTGATATTTTTTTTTCTTGGTTGTGTTGGAACACTTCTCTCCAACTTCCAATAGTTGAAGCACTTCTCTTCAACATCCGACATTTTTTTCTTGGTTGTGTTGGAGCACTTCTCTCCAACATCCAATAGTTGAAGCACTTCTCTTCAACACCCGATATTTTTTCTATAACTTTCGATACGGAGTATAGATATATGGAAAAATCTACTAAAATATAAACAACTATTAGGTTTGAACTCATAAATTTTAATACTATAATGAATTCAATATTGAAAATCATAAAAGTTGAACCCATAATTTAAAGGATTTCTCAGAGCAACCCCGCGGCAAGGTTCCAAACCCAGGAGTCACCTTTCCTGTATGAGCATTCGGTACATGTATCGGTCCGTGGAAGAGTGATGTCGCTAGTTCTATGGACTTTGGCTTATGTAGATTAAAATTGATGACTGGAATTGTGACACTCCACTCGCCGCCAATACGGAAGGATGTCGCCGATAAGAATGGAACATTGTTTCGCTCTGTTGGATGCGGCGTTGAGTCGGGTTGAAAGTGAAAGCCGTCACAAACTGGTGGAGTGCTCTCGAAACCAATTCGCTTGAGTCGGACAAAGGATTACAATGAATTCACTATTGAAATGAAAGGGGAAGAGGGTGGTGAGGTGGCATGTCAAGTGGTGTCCACCTTACACAAATGTCATGTCATATGGGATTTTAATAGCCATGGTCTCAATCACGTGGTGTCTACAGCTGCCCTTGTAGAGCTTGAACCTCACCACTTGCTGAATACAGTATCAGCCAAATTCGTCTTTCTTAGTACTATATATTTGGATTTTCCACATTAGTATCAGCAATCAAGCTTGTGCCTGTTGTCCTGTTCTGGCATATCAGAAGCAGACTTCGGGCGATAACTGTCCAGTCTTGCTTTCTTTCCAGCAGAATGTCCAGCAAGCATTCTTGCAACAATGATTATTAAACTATTCACCCCACTGTAAAAGAACACACTGACGACTTCTTTGACTAAGTATGTTATGAATCAGCCCCAGCCCAATATGAATACCAACGAAGCAATTGGACCAGACCTTCACAAAGGTTAATTTGCGATCCAGGCTGAAGGCACATTATATTATAATACAGGGTAAAATTTGTAGGGGGCGATAGCTATTGTGAATTTATGTGAAAAGGCATTTCTGTACTTCTCATCTCCTATTCCGTGTTAACTACCTCTCATCTCTTCTAGTTATCCTTTCATGGTTCCCTTCTTTCACAGTTAATTGTTTTTCTTCATTTCATTAGTAGTTCATATATTCCGTTCAGTGATTATAATATACATCAGTGTTTGTGTTGGAAATTGGTTTCTTTCAAAGTACACCTTTCAGATATCGAAAATGGATGCAAAACAACAACTTGAATGAAAGACGCAATCTTACCTTCTTTCTGGAAGAAATATGCCAAGTTTCCAAAGCGGCAGCTTTTAGGTTTTTTTCTCTCTAATACATATAACCGACGTTTTGCCTTCTTACTAGCTAGCATCAGATTTATATGATTTCTGAGTTCCAATGTATGTAGTCATGTAAACTTACCTCTTCAATACATACGTGCAACCTCTTCTGCAGTCAAGGGAGAGTTTTTCATCCTCCGAACAGCCTACAAAATTCATTACAACATTATTTACCATGCTCAATGACCATGATAATCAATCAAAAAATCTGAATGAGTATAATTTGATGAATCAAAAAAATCACTGTAGAGTTAAAAACAATCTCAGAACATTTGAAGGAGTGGTAGGAGAGATCATCATTTAAACATTTGCAGCGTGTCCTAACTGGAAGACGAATAATACATCGTATTTACCAAAGGCACAATGAAACGACTAGTGAAATCTTTATTACAGAACAGCTGCTAGGCTCTCAAAGATGTAGGTAATTAGCTTCATGCAATTGTTTTCATACAAAATTCTTTTCTTTTCCGCTTTATGACAACACCTAATTTTGTATCATGCTGAGAAATAAGTTGTAAAGATTATTTATTTGGGAGAAATTTCAGAATGCACTAGTTTTTCATAATATGTACAACAACAAAAACAACAACATACCCAATGTAATCCTACAGGTGGTATGCAACACGATCGAGGACTTCCCAAGGGCTCATCCATCCTGGTACTACCCTCACCCAAACACACTTATCTTCGAAGTTCTGATGGAATCCAATGAGTTAATGCTGATATGGCCGCATCCTAACTTCGGTAAGATGTGAATTCCTATATTACAACTCCGAATACTACCTAAATTCACTACTTCTTTTTTCTTTCAATAACAAGGATTTTAATTTACCACCTATCACCATGGCAGAGACTGATGACTATGCGGAGATGAGCAATACCAACTAACAATAGCAAGAATGCATCAAAGTTGCCACAGTTTTACAATCACGACATAGTCAGTAAAGCAACTCATCGCAAAAGAACACAAACTCCCTCATCCTCTACATCAGTAAAAAAAAAAAGAAGCACCAGGTTTGCTACCGCTGCAGGGGGTGGCTTATGGGATACAGGGAAGGATTAAACAAAGGATAGAAGCGCTGAGCTAACTTAGCAAACTCATTTGGAACAGAAACAACTGCCTGTTCTTTTTAGCTTTT
Organism: Capsicum rhomboideum; assembly: GCA_031232105.1. Taxonomy (NCBI): domain Eukaryota; kingdom Viridiplantae; phylum Streptophyta; class Magnoliopsida; order Solanales; family Solanaceae; genus Capsicum; species Capsicum rhomboideum. The sequence continues at coordinate 134,195,164 of CP124709.1, read as the reverse complement.
TTCTCCTAATACAGCAGCCATAGTCTTCTTTAATATTCGAAAACTTGATGAAGAAAGAGGCACATCATTTGGATACTATGTGACCAATTATAAAAGGTAGTTAAAAGGAAATAGTGAGATTTATTGCAACCAGCTATAATTTCTGAGAACAGAATCATGCACAAATCAAGTGCTTAAAAAAAATAAAAAAATAAGCAATCTTAACATGAACCCAACAATTTAGCAAACACTTGCAACAAACAATTGATTTGGAACAAGAGATTCCAATAACATGCTCATCATGCAAGAAGTTGTATTTTGATCTTCTGTAGCATCCCTACAACATCTTTCATTTTTGTCCTTCTTGCCGGAGATTCAGCACAGCAAGCTAATGCAACTTTCATGATTGATGCCATAACATCCAGCTCCTTCTGTAAGTGATTATTCATTGGTGTTACCAAGTTGGCATCTATAACGTCCATTACTGCATTTGGAAGTGAATAACTCACCCATTGCTTCAAGCTAAGATCTCCCTCAAACTCATTAGGCTTTCTCCTAGTAAATGTTTCAAGTAACATGATCCCATAACGATAGACATCACACTTTGTTGACACCAATCCATCCAGTCCATACTCTATAGTCAAACAATTAATTTAAAGATACAATATAAACTTTCTTGGTGAAAGAAAAAAAAGAAAAGATAAAAAAATCAATGTTCAAATAATTAGCAAAACAAAGAGACGTACCCGGTGCAATATACCCCAATGTTGCTAAGGTTTTAGTGTATAAATCACTCTCATCTTCACCAAGCAGTTTCGAAATACCAAAGTCGCTTAGGTGGGCAACCATATCCTCATCCAACAAGACATTGCTAGGCTTTAGATCACAGTGAATCACAGGCAACGAGCACTCATGATGGAGATATTCCAATGCACATGCCATGTCTATCATTATGTTTAGTCTCTGCATGATGTCTAAGAAGTAGTTATGCGAATACAAACACTTCTCAAGGATCCCATTAGGCATATACTCGAGCACTAAAGCCTTAAAATCAATGTTACAACAAATAGTAATCACTTTTACGAGATTCCTATGGCGAAGGTTGCGCAAAACTTCACATTCTGTATCAAAACTCTTGAATGCCACATCCAGTTGCAGATTGAACACTTTAACTGCAATGATAGTCCCACTTCTGAGAACACCTTAGTAAACAGAGCCAAAACTTCTAGAGCCAATCAGATTACTCTCGCTAAGCGCATCAGTTGCTTGGATCAGTTCACAGTATGAAATTCTTTCTCTTCTTACAGTAGACAATGAATCAGCTTGTTGAGTAGCTCTTTTACCTCTTCCATACCTTATAAACACATAAGTGATAGGAACAAATAGAAGAGCAATTCCTAGCAAAAGAAATAGAACTAGCATTTTTTTCCTATTTCATCAATGTTTTGACGATGTGGGGCATGGCGGGACACTAAACCTTGAAGAACCACACAATGCTTCATTGTAGATGAAAAACTTACTCGAGAGGTTCTTGAAAGGACCCCCCGAGGGTATTTCACCATACAGTTTGTTGTTAGAAACATTAAAGTACTTCAAGTTTTGAAGTTTCTCAAAAGACCTGGGAATGATTCCAGATATATTGTTATGAGAAATGTCTAAAAATTCCAAGCCTACCATGTTGCTCACTGAGTCGGGTATAAACCCTTGCAACTTGTTGTGTCTCTAAGAAAGTTGCACCAGAGTTTGCAATCCTCCAATTTCTCTAGGAATTCCATTTGAGAATTGATTCATTGATAGATCTATCAGTGTCGTAGCCTTTAGATTTCCAATTTCTTGTGGTAAAGAACCAACCATGTTGTTTGACGATAAGTCAAGAAACACTAGATCTTTAAGATTCCCTAAGTTTGTTGGTATTTTGGAACTTAATTTATTGGAACCCAGATGTATCTCTCTAAGGGAAGTAATGTTCCCTAAACAATTTGGAAGAGATCTTGAAAGTTGATTTTGACCCAAGTAAATATCACCCAAATGCTGCAATTTACAAATATGATCTCCAATAAATCCTGTAAGTTTGTTGTTACTAAAGTCAAAGCAGCTGAAGGTTTCTCAAGTTGCCAATTGATGTGGGGATCGATCCAACCAAGTTGTTTCCTGAAATATCAAGGAACAATAAGCTGCTTAAGGTACCATCTTCAATTGGAATTCGCCCTTTGATTTTGCAACTGCTGGTGTAAAACTTTATAAAAGACGTGGAAAGATTCCCTGCCGATACTGGAAGCATGCCGTTTAGAGGGTTGAAAGAAAGAGTAAGAAATGTTAAATTTCTGCAATTGGTTAAGGAAGTCAAGAAGCTTAACAATGAGTCGCTGGTTAAATTGTTTCTCGCCAATTTTAGGCTGTAGATGAGTCAAATATCCAAGAGAATTGAGAATCAAGCCACTGATTTTGTTGTTTGAAAGCTCTAGATGAGTAAGTTTTGAACAATTGGAGGTAGAATGAGGAATAGTCCCAACAAGATTGGTTAAGCCACTCAGGTAAGGTCTTTCAACGTTGGGTAAGATAGAACCTATGTTTGGTGGTAGAGTTCCTGATAGATTGTTCAATGAAAGAGAAATTATTCTCAACCCTGATATGTTGAAGATCTCCATATCAAGTGGACCACTAAATCTATTAAGCCCAAGACTAAGTACCTCCAACTCATTGAGATTGCTTATCTCTTTGGGTATTTCACCTGGAAACACATATAGAAAGAAGGAATGCTAGTGAGTTTAAATAGTTAGTTTAATCTAGTATAAGTTGTAAATTTTTCTACCACTTGGAATATGTACCAGTAAACCTATTTTTGGCAAGATATAAACGTTGCATATTGGTTAAGTTGCTAATCTCCCATGGTAAGTAACCCTTGAGATTGTTCCTCGACACTGACAACGTTTGCAGCGATGAGATATTGAAAATGAATATCGGGGCAGAGCCAGTAATCTGGTTACTTTCCATGCATAATTGCACCAAGTTAACAAGATTTTCAGTTTCTTGTGGAATTATCTCTGCAGTTAATGTGTAATAAAAAAAATTATGAAGTAACTAGATAAAATAGTACTAGCATTCATAAGATAAGACATACCTGCTAGATCCGAGAGCTAAGAGCTGCAGATTAGTTAGTCTTCCAATTTCACTATGTATTGGTCCATCAAAAGTCATTTTCTGATAAATCCAATATTTGAAGCTCTGAACAATTTGACAAGCTTATAGGCATATGACCATGAAGCTTATTTATGGATAGATAAAGCCCTTTGAGCATTGGGAGACGATTGAATAAACCATTGGGAAGATATCCTGATAAGCTATTGCCTGTAAATGCAATGAATTTTATTCTAGAAATAATGACAATTGTGAATGGTATAGAACCCGTAAGTTGACTATATGTTATGGCTAACAAGTTCATGTTGTGAAGATTGCCGATCCCTTCTGGAATGTTTCCTTGAAGCGAATTAAAAGATATTTCTAAAGTCTCCAACCTTGAGGCGTTCAAGAGTGAGGTAGGAATAAAGCCTATGAGCTTGTTACCCCTCTAGTTTAATTCTCTAAGGTTTATAAGACTTCCAATACCTTTTGGGATTTCACCCTCTATGGAATTGAATTTTAGATTCAAAGTCTCAAGAGTGGAAATATTAGAAAATGAAGAAGGGATGGAACCAGTGAAACTATTCTTTCCAAGATCTAGAACTTGAAGTTTGTGTAAAAACCCAAACCAACAAGAACCTCCCCGCTGAAGTTGTTGATACTTAAATCAAGAAACTTAAGCTGATGCAAGCATGACATTTCTTGAGGTAAATTTCCCTGGAAATTGTTGCTTCCCAAGTAAAGAGAAACAAGAAATGAGAGGTTCCAAAATCTCGGGGAATCCTGCCTGTAAGAGCCATGTTGGAAAGATTCAATGACTCCACTCGCTGATGACGAGAATCACAAGTGACCCCTACCTAATGACAAACGGAAATAGCGGGAGACCAATTTTCATCCAAGAAGTGAAAGGGGTCTGAAATGATTTGGGATTTAAAAGAAAGAAGGGCTAATTGATCAGTGGTAATGTTGGTATATGTCATGGCTAAACTAGCCATAACATAGTGAGGCAACAAGAGAACCGTTAAGAGAAAGAACTGAGGGCTTACTCCATACGTAGGAAAATAGTATGGCTAGTAATATGTGGTTTTGAGACTTTAAATAGTGATTAGACTTTAAATATTACCTTTTGGTCATGATTTTAAAAAATAATCTTTTTTTGGAGACTTCTCTTTCAATTTTTTTAGGGGAATTTTTTTTTCCATTCTTTCCATCATATCAATATTAATGCAACTCAATTATTGTTTCAGTGAAACAAAATATGTGCCTTTTTCGTTGATCTCCAAGTGTTGAAGCCACTCATATTAGATAAGTAGCCATATGCAAGTTATGTGGAGCATAAAGATACTTAAAATTATTTTATATTTAAAAATATTTATTATAATCTGCTTTGCAAATATTTCTTTAACTTTGTCATAATTTTTGTTTCTTAACATTTTAACGCCATGTTTGTGCTTGCAATTTTATCCCACTGTCCATCTATATTATGTTAAACGAAACCAAAATTAAATTAATTGTTTTCCCGATCTCAAAAATCGATTTACTCTTTCTCAATATTTACACAACTCCCAAGTCCCTTCTTCTTTACTCTTACTTCTTCCCGCTTTCTCCACTCTCTCTCTCTCTCAAACAATTGTTCAACTCCCAACTTTGCCATTATCGATTTCTCTTCTCTCCCAAGGTCACAACTTCAAAATTCTCGTTACCAGGTAAGTTATCGTCTTCTTCCGATCAGTTTTAGGTGCATATTGCGGTGGTTCTAGGTTTTTTTTCTGAAATTTTTTCAATCTGTTGTGGTTTTTTTGTGAAGTTTTTAAAATAAAAATAGTGTTCTGACACCGAAAGTTCTTGTTAACGTATTAGCAACAAGGGTAGCTTATTTTTTTTCTGAAGAATAAAGATTTTTTTTAGAGTTTTATTGATTAATGACTATAGAAATTTAGGGTTTTTCTAAAACAAATTTGTGTTCTATAGCGTATTTGAATGTCGATTGATGTGGAAAATGTGGTTCTCTGGATTATGTTGTCTAATTTTTTAAATTTCTATGCTTGGCCTTGTGGTTGATTAATGTTAATCTTGATGGTATTCGATTTCTTGTAGATTATAAAAAATGGCTAAAAGAGTAGGAAAGGGTTCAAAGAATGCTTCTACCCCTGCTAGTAGAAAAAGAAGTGGTGTTGAACTAAAACGAGATGCGAAAAAGAAAAAATCTTCGCCGTATGAACATGAGTCAAATTCAAAAACAATGGAGGAAATCGAAAAGTATATTGACGAACCAAGTACTGAGGATAGTAGGGCTAAATTAGATAGAGGTAATGGTGCTGAGGCTAGTAGAGATGGTGCTGAGGGTAGTGGTAGTGGAGAAGGGGATAGTGTGCCCGACAATTGTGGGTATGGAAATGAGGATGATGATCCTCTATCTGTTCCAGAGTGTTCACTGATCCTTAATATTGAAAAATATGATCTTGCTACCTATATGGATGAACTTGGATCATTCCCGATGAAAATTTCCACTAGGTCTAGAGTGCAACCTTTTATCGATTTAAGAGAGTTTTAGTTGAGCAGAAACTCGTTTGTAGGTTCTAAAAGTCTTGTTTTGGTCAGTTTAAAGGAATGTCAGACAATTTAAAATTTCATGGACAGTTGGTCCATCACATGCTTCTTCGTCGTGTTAAATTTGACTCAAAACTTCATGAGATGTGGTTTTGCATTAATGATAATCTAGCTTGTTTTGGCTTGACCGAGTTTTCTTTGATCACGAGATTAAGATGTTCAACATAACCTCATGAATCAAAATTTTTAAAGATGTATAGGGATGGGGAAAGATTTTACGATAAGGTTAGCCACAAGAAAAAGGTTACTGCAATAAGCCTTCTGAATTTGGTTAAAGGCAGCAGGCTGAAGAAAAAGGATAAGTTGAAGTGTTGTTAGGTTTGGTTCTTGCATGTGATGTTGCTAGCAAGAGATGTTTCCAAGGCCGATGATCCATACTTCGTAAAAATGGTCTATTTTCTTGATTTTTTAGGAATACACATAGGAAAGGATACTTTGCATTGACATTGGACTACTTGAAGAAGAAGATAGACATGAAGAAGCAGAAGAAAGGACATCTTGAGAAGGAGAATGGTGCATCTTATGCTCCATTTGGATTCCCCTGGGCATTTATGGTATATCATCGACCATCCAGTCTATTTGATTGTAGACTTTGTTTGGCAACCATAGTTGATTAACTGCTTATTTTTTGTGATTACAAGTTTGAATCTATGAAGCCTTTCATAATGTTGGGAGACATGCTGATAAATCAAAAGAGGTTCCTCTGCCCCTGCCTAGATTTCTCAGATCACACACTAAAAAGATTTCCTCATTTGCTGAAAGTGATCCATTTAGACATCCAGGGCAGTCTTCAAAGGTAAAAATGTCATAATTTTATTAATTGTCTTTTAAAACTAAATATAATAGGTAATAGTTAATGATTTTCCCTATTTGGAAGATTGTGCACCCCTACCTCACCCCTATTTTGCGAGAGATAGAACAAAGTTACATGCAAACCCTAGTCCCATACAAGGATGAGTTCAAAGATGTCTTCATTGATGGGTTGAAAGCTGATTTGAGTGGTGTCACTGTCCTTGAATGTAATGATCCTCATTTTTGAATTTGAGAATTTTCTATTTTTTTGACCATTTTGCCCTCCCTGTAGTTACCTTATCTTTTTATGAGTAGTGGGGATGGTTGGCGTGGTCTCCGATACATTCGGGAGTGTTTTATCTGAGTTTGTGGTTTTGAGTGTCCTTAAAACGATAGATTTGACTTCGATCAACATTTTGTGATTCGAGTCTCGGATGAAGTTTCTGACTATTTCATTAGATCCGGAGCGTCGATTTTAGGTTGGTAGCATGGTTGATTTGGGTTTGAAACCTTTCATTGTATTTCAACCCTCTATTTGAAAATAATGTATTTTGGCCTAAGGGGGTACCAGGGGTTAATTTATTGTAAACGACTTTTTTTTTCATAAATTCGATGATTCCATTGGATCCGGAATGTGTTTTATAATCAATTTGCACTATTGGTTCATGTTCATAGGGTTTCAAATGTGTTTCGAAGGACAAAAATAAGTTTTTAAAATTGCTGATGGTTGGTCAACAGTTGACCGCGGTCAACAGTCAATAAGTCAACCTTCTTTGCTGAAAATTGTCAAATTTCGGGATTTACCCCATTTTTACTCATTTTCATTATTTTTATCATATTGGGAGCTCGAGAGAGAGATTTTGAGGGAGGTTTCTTACGTAAGTTCGTGCGGGTAAATTTCTAACTCAATTTTAAATCATTTCCTATCAACTTTATCATCTAAATTCTTCTAAATCAAAGATTTCAAAAGAGAGATTGTGGAGTTTTTTCCCCAAATTGAAAATTTGGTATTTCTTTGATTTGAGCTTCGATTCTTCTTCTTTTTTACTTGGGTTTTCACCCACAGAGTCCTTTTCACTTGAGGATTATGATTTTCAAACAAAAATTTCATTTTTACCCTTTTTGATTTTCGATGGATTTTTGGGGTTTTGACGGTAAAACTTGAAAATGATTTTTCTTCGATTTGGACCTCATTTTCACGTGGGTTTTCAGCTGTAGGTTCTTTAACCTTGGAGAATGTGTTTTTAAAATAAAATTCCAATTTTACCCCTTCATTTTCAAAACCCATTTTCGAGGTCTGTTTTTGACCCGTTTCAAATATAGTCAATATGGGTATCAATAGATTCCTTTTGACTTGTAGATGCCATATTTGATGTGATTGGATGCATTTGGTGTTGATTCGGAAGATTTGGATTTTTGGTTGAGGTCTTGGACTGTGTTTGAGCTTGCGGGTCTTTATTTAAGGCAAGTTGAGCTATACCTTGACTTTTTCCCAAGTGTTTATGTGTTTGTTTGCTTGGTTGTGGTATTTTGATGATTCGTTTAGGATTGGGGGTCCCGATTAGGTGAAATGGCGAGCATCTCTGCGGGTACCGGAGTCTTTGGTGGATCATAGTTAGGTTATTATCTTCCTTAGTTAGTATTATTGCTTGTGCTTATCCTTAGAAGTAGATTATAGATAACTAACTTAGTGTTTCTGTAATGTTAGTATTAATGCCTGTTTTGGAGCTCGATTCATGTTTAAAGTACTTCAACATAATGATTGAGGCTTTAGTGACCTCTTAAGGGATAATTGTGTGATCATCGTGATTTGATGGAATAATTGGGGTTAGAAGATACTTAGAGCGAGATTGACTTGCAATAGTTAAGGAAGCTTAAGTTATGATCAAGCTAAGTTTGGATAGTCTCACGTTCTATTATTGTTGAGATTGTTGATATCTATCATTGTGTGCCCGAGTGGGGGTTTATGTGCATATTATTATTACCAGTCTTGAGTGTATATTTTGTGGTGATGCCTAAGTGGGATCTTGAATTGTGTTAATTAGCTATGAACGTGAATTTAATTGCCATATTATGTACTATGTTGCCTTGTAAGGGCTTGACTTGATGATTGTTGGTCATGATTTTGCATTAAGGCCATATTTATTATTGTGTTGCCCGAGTGGGGGCTTGACTTGACATTATAGGCCTTATCTGAGCATGTCATTGCATATTCATCATAGAGTGGGCTTGAGAATGGTAATTTTGATGATTACATGATCATATATTCGGTTGGTACCAAGTGTAAACTGATATCATGAGTTATTGATACATTGAGTTTATTCTGAGCTCACTTGTGCATATATCATGCGTATTGATGGATTTGAGATCCTTGTGTTGAGATTACTGTGAGCATTGCATCCTCATATTACACATGCATATTCATGAGACATTGGTATCACCGGGATATTTTGCAAAACCCTCTACCGTGATCCATGAGGCGGAGAGGCGATATTGATGAGACATTTTACCAAACCCTCTATCGTGATCCACGAGGCGGAGAGAAGATATTGAGATTGAGATTGAGTAGTATATGGGTTCGCAACCCCCCATGGGTCCCACCTAGTAGTTGCGAGCTCGGTGGGTGTATACAGAAAATTATGCGATAACTTTCAAAGATTCATCATCATCATATCATCATCATTACTGCATTGCATTACATCAATTGCATTGCATTGACACTTCTTGGTATGATTTAATACTATGTTAGTATTTACTCTTGTACATTATTTCCGTGTTAGAACCTTATTTGTGATATTGTGTTTGAGCATTCATTTCACTTCATGACATTACCTTACTTCATCGCATATTGGTTGAGAGGCTGTGATATTATGAGACTTGGGTATGTTGGTGGCTTGATTAGAAGCTAGGTGGTGGTACCTTGGGTAGTATGAGATACACCCTTATATATACTAGTTTCGGGTACGTGCGTTGCACGTGTATCAAGCGTTAACTAAGAATAAATGTATATAAAAAATAAATTATTGTGTATACATTATTTTATTAAGTACAAAAAATTAAAAAATATAATGTAAAATTTTGAAAATAAAAAAGTTTAGTTAATTAAGGAGGAATTTAATCATTATACTTATTTATTAACTTTAAAAGCACTTCATTTTTTATGAAGAGTTATTTTTATTCTCGAAATTTTACATTTTATCAAAATTGAGGGCATTTTAGATGACTATACATCCTTAACATGTTAGGGGGGTGTTTGTTTGCTAATAAAAGTAGAGTTATTCATGTATTTAAACTATATATAACTTATATAACGTTTAGTAGGTGCATAGAAAATAAGTTACTGATGTATTGACGTTTAATTCAAAGGTAGACGTGTTATATATTTGTAGTCTATATAAAATGTAATTTCTATTGAAACAATCTGCGCAAATTCGCATTAATTAATACTAAATGTGTAAAAAAAGAACAAATTAATTATGTGTACATTAAATTATTAAGTACAAAACTTTAAAAGAAAAAGGTAAGTTAAAAGAGATAATCTTTTAATTTTTCTAGCTACTTCATTCGGCGGCAACAATACTTGTTTCATGTAATTTATCAATCAGAATTATCAATTATTGATTATGTATAACTCATATATAATCTTTAGATTTATTAACTAAAACGAATAAAGAAAGATAAAAAGGATGATATAATGAATGCAAGAAGATAACGTGAATCAAAATCAAAATAATAAGAAAACGTAGAATTAGAAAAAAGTGTTTTTAGTAGGTTTGATCAAAATATTACTTAAATAGAATTGTAGAATTTTATTTTTTATATAAGGTAAATTCTTATTGTTTTAGATGTGTTAAATATTATGATTTTTTACCTAGATCAAATAAGAATTTTAATTAACTTCAAAGTCATAAATACTATTTCTAAGGACTTCCATATTTTGCTTGTAAAACTCTTTCTTTTTCCCTATTAAAATGTTAATCACATTTAATTTATTATTGACATATGACTCTTCCTTATTTAATTTTTTTCTCTATTTACCTATGGACGTTTTGCTCAAATTTGTCACTTTTAGTTCTCTTCTAATTGGACTCTTCCTTATTTACTTTTTTCGTCTATTTGCCTACGGATTTTCCTTTAAATTTGCCACTTTTAATTTCTTTTTAAATTAGACACTTTCTTATTTATTTTTTTTCCTCAAATTCATAAAATAGTTAATGCATACGTTTAGTAGAATCTAACTTTTAATCATATATTTTTCTCTTGTCATATATTTTAGAATAAATGAAATCTTAATTATTAATTCTCCTAATACTTATTACCATATATTTTATGATTTCTTAATTAATTTTTTTTAATACCTTTTATTATATATTTTAGGACTCCTTAATTTTAAATATTATAAAGATAATTAATTAATAATTCGAGAAAATAATAAATGACAATTTTGTCTATGATAGTGTGTACTCAAATCACATAAACATTATCAAAAAGACTTCAAATATGTATGTAAATGTAACACCCCGTACTTTTCTAACCTCACTTGATACCTTAGGATCATACCTACATAGGTGTTGAGATGCCATGCATATGTGTTTTATAGTGTCATTGGTGAAACATTTGATATCGGACTTAACATGTGCGATTAGATCTTCGTAGGAGGTGTGTTGTGATTTCGTGGAGCATTTGGGTAAGAACTCGTACATATTCTAACCTCATTTGGTGACTTTAAGTCATGTTTACTTGATAGTTAAGATCACTAAGTAAGTATTTTGTAGTGTTTTGATAAAGGATTGGACGATACGTAAACATTGGATAAGTGGCCGGAAATTTCAGCAAAGTGCTGAAACTTGCGCCACTACCCTGTTTTAGGGGTGTGGCGCAAGCCACCAGCCTGCAGAAAACTTCAGAGAAGGCTGCAAACTTGCGCCACTACCCTGTTTCAGGGGTGTCGCGCAAGGCACAACATTATGCCCTTTCCGGAGTCGTTTCGTAACGCAATCCTACGACGATTCTTGAATGGTTTCTTTTGGTTCTTTGGAGTTATTTGAGCATTGTTAAAGATTCAAACACTTCAATATACTCCTACATGATCAAAATCATGAAATGTGAATAGTGATCCAAAATGTTCAATGAAGCCAAGGGCGACTAGAATTCCAATTTTTGCGATCGAAAGGACGAACGAGAATTGTTTAAAAGACTATTGTCGTGACATTATGGAGTTATGTAAACATGAGATATATGGTGAATAATACATGGAAGTTCATGGATATGTGTTATTGGGCCCAATTTGAGGCCCAAAATGGAAGAAAATACATGGGCCCAAAGGCAAAAATGATCCATTCTTTCAATAATTGACCAAGTGAACATATCATGTAATGCCAAGTGTGGCTAAGGATTACTTGAGGTCCATATAAAGTCCCCCAAAATCAGATTTTTATTTCTCAAAGCCTCTCATAACTTTTGGAGCTTTTTACAAACATTTCCTTCATTTCCAAACCCTAAAGCAAATAAACCCTAAGGCATATTTGGACAAGATCATCTTATTCCAAGCTTTGGTAAGTCTTTATTTTCATGGATTAACATATTATATGCATGGGAGATTATGTATATTATGCTAGTTGGGTTGGCAAGGTGATGAATAGTGTATTTTTGCCTTTGGTGAAAGATGTGTCATCTTGGTAATTTGAACTTGAATTAGGCCTTGTGCCTTTGATGAAAAAGCATGGAATGGACAAAATATGAACATGTATGGTGTTATTTTTGGTCTTAAACTTGTTCTTGTCTAAAAGTGGAAATTATGGGATTTTGGCCGATATGTGTTATGAGTTGAATTAAGGTGCTTTGATGAATTATTTGTGATGTGTTATGGATAAGAAAGTGTAAAGAAGAAGTATTGTGGTGAAATGTATTGATTTTCATGTATTGGTCAATGTTGGGAATATTATGGAATTTTTGGAATAATAGTACGATCAATGGTTTTGTCAAGGGGAAATGACATGTTTAAAGGCAAACATGTACCTCATTGACATGGTATGCATTTGTAAAGTAGTTGGTGGTTAATGTTAAATTCGTTATGTATTTATGTTGTAGAGTGACACATAAAGAAGGAGCGGGATTATTGTATACGCATCTAAGGTTGAATAGTCGTATTGCGAATCCAAGGTATGCAAGGTTACTTTGTCCGTATCTTTCTACGGCCAATAGTGTTCACATTGACATTTCACTAGTTCTATTCCGAAATGTACTAAGGTATCCCATATGCACTTATCCATGGTCATTGTCATATATTTCCTACTCATTGATCAATTGTGAATCTCATTTCTCATATTCATGGTTAATGTTCCGAAAGTTCAAATAAGGTTATGTTCCAATATTCCAATAGTGCCTATACTTGTGTCTTTTGTTCATGGATTATTGTCCAATGGTTCCAATGGTATCATGGTGCTAGTTATGTTATATTTCTCATGATGTTTATTCACATGTCTTGGTTAATGACTCAAAGTTTCCAACAATGTTATGTTCCAAAGTTCCAAAGTGATGTTATGACTATCAAAGTATCAATCTCAAAGTAATGAACAAAGTAATGCAAATGTGGTCAATGATCAAGTACGGGTGGCAAGTCTAGGGGCGTAAGCCTAGCTCGACTCGATCCCGATGCATTGATGTATGGGTGGCAAGTCTAGGGGCATAAGCCTAGCTCGACTCGATCCCTACACAATGATATGATATGAAAGACCCACTGATCAGTCGGGGCCCGGGCACATTGTGATATGTAATGACATGTGAGCATTGAGATAAGAAAGTAATGAAAATAATGAAAGCAATCCACATGGTTTCCAAAACGTAACATGGTGACTTATTTACATTGATTATTCATATGTTTTGAGTTCATTGACATATTCATTGGAATATTCATGTGTTGTACAGTTTCATCTGAGCCTTGCATACTCAGTACTTATTTCGTACTGACCCCTCTCGGGGAAATTTACCTTACTTGCTGCAGGCGCAGGTCCCAGTAGGCCTCCTCAGTAGATTGCCGGTGTTAGCGGTTCTTTGGTGAGCTCCAGCTCACTCGGGGCTTTTCCGAGTCAGAGTGTATATATGTTTTGGTATTGTACATAATGTGTAAAGCGGGGACTTGTCCCGACTTTTGGTTTGTTTTGGTCAATGCTCTTGTTAGAGGCTTTTGTAGACAGATGTGGGTGTATCAGTGTCAAGGACATATGTTGGTTCGACTGGATGGCCTCAACGGCCAAGTTTCATATGTATGTATAAAGTTGTCCCATGTTCTCCTTTCTTCGTCTTTCATATTATTATGCAATGGTGGTGATAATTATGATATGCATATGATTGAACATAGGCAAAGGTTGGTTCTCTCGGGCCTTATCGGCTACGGGTGCCAATCATGTCTCGATGGGATTCGGGGCGTGACAAAAGTGGTATCAGAGCAGTCGGTCTAAGGATGTCTACAAAGCCGTGTCTGAGTAGAGTCTTACTTATCGATGTGTTGTGCACCACATTTATAAGTAGGAGGCTACGGGACATTTAGGATGTTGTTTCTTTTCTTCATTCTAGATCGTGCAATAGAGCCAATGTTGTCAGTTGCATTGTATCTGATCTTGGTAATTGTTTTTCTTTGGTATAGTCAAAATGCCGAACCCTAGAAGAGGAAGAGGAAAAGGTAAAAGTAAGCTGATAGATAGAATTGTCTGTGAAGGAGCAAGTAGACCACCACCGGAACAAGTTAATCAAGGTGGGGCTGAAACTGAGTTTGCAACGCGAGCTTCTTCTACTTCTTCAGCTCCAGAAGAGCCGAGAAGAAGGGAAGTGCCCGTGGAACCACCGACGAATGCCACAGACCAGGATCTTAGGAATGCTGTACAGATGTTGACACAGTTAGTGGCGGCACAAAGCCAGGGAAGAGCTGGTGCAATGGCACATGATGATGATGCGGCTAGAGTAGCAAGTCGCAGAACACAGGATTTCCTCAAATTGGACCCTCCTATTTTCACAGGGGCAGATCCAAAAGCAGATCCACAGGACTTCGTGGATCAAATTCAGAGGGCATTGGAAGTTATGCATGTGACAGGGGTAGAGACAGTGGAACTGGCTGCGTACAGGTTGATAGGAGAGGCAATACTGTGGTATGAGGATTGGAAGAAATCCCGTGACATTGGTGCAGATCCACCTACTTGGGAAGAGTTTAAAATGGCTTTCCTTGATCATTACTTACCCTATGAGATCCGTGAGGCACGTGCGGATCAATTCCTAAATCTCCGTCAAGGGAATTTGAGCGTCAGAGAATATAGCTTGCAATTTAATTCCTTGGCTCGATATGCGCCAAATGTTGTGGCTACGATGACAGACAGGGTCCATAGATACGTGGACAGACTAGAGCCATACTTGGTGAGAGATTGCACTATTGCGGCCTTGAATAGGGACATGGACATTGCTCGAATACAAGCCTTCGCCCAGAAGATGGAAGATCAAAGACAGAGACGAAGGGTACATGAATTTGATAGGGGACAGTCCAAAAGGGCTAGACCTATGGGACCACCTATGATGTCCCAAGGAGGATCTAGGCCCCGCATGTTTCCTAGACCACCTAAACCGTCATTCTCTTATTCCACAGGTGGTGCTTATTCGCAGTCTCGAGGGTTTAGAGGTGGTTCAGCTGGGCAAAGTAGTGGGGTTCATGGATCACAGGCAGCAGGTTTCCCTCATCAGCAGAGTCAGCACTGCGGGCGGATGCACACAGGTACATGTCGGACAGGGACGAATGTCTGCTTTTGGTTTGGTATGCCGGGACATATAGCGAGAGAATGTCCACAGCGGAGCATGGGTGGTATAGTACGACCAGCTGGGTCGGCTGTTGCGTCTTCAGCATCGGTTCCTTCACAGGGCCGAGGGTTGCAGCCTATTGGAAGTGGTAGAGGTGCCAGAGGAGCAGCCAGTACTAGCGGGGTCCAGAATCGCACTTATGCTTTGGTGGACCGCCAGAATTCAGAGGCTTCCCCTGATGTTGTCACAGGTACATTATCCGTATTCTCACATAATGTATATGCACTAATTGACCCAGGTTCTACATTCTCTTATGTTACTCCATTGGTTGCTGCGAAATTTGCAAAGGCACCGGAATTATTAATTAAGTCAATTGAAGTGTCTACACCGGTTGGTGAATATATTGTTGCAAAGAGAGTGTATCGTAATTGTGTGGTAACGGTGTGTGGTCATGATACGTTGGCCGATCTCATTGAATTGGACATGGTAGATTTTAATGTCATTATGGGAATGGATTGGTTGGCCTCTTGTTATGCTACGGTAGATTGCCGAGCCAAGAAGGTGCAATTTTGTTTTCCGCAGGAAAATATTCTAGAATGGCAGGGTAATGTAGGGGCACCACGAGGAAGATTTATTTCCTATTTGAAAGCCAGAAAAATGATTGCCAAGGGATACATATGTCATTTGGTACGAGTGAAAGATAATGATGTGGAACCATTAACTCCACAGTCAGTACCGATAGTCAATGAATTTCTTGATGTATTTCCAGAAGATCTTCCAGGTTTACCCCCAGAACGAGAAGTGGAATTCGACATTGATGTGATTCCAGGCACTCAGCCTATTTCTATTCCTCCATATAGGATGGCTCCAGCAGAATTGCGTGAATTGAAGGAGCAATTGAAAGATTTGCTGGACAAAGGCTTCATTAGGCCTAGTATGTCCCCGTGGGGTGCACCGGTATTATTCGTACGTAAGAAAGATGGCACATTGAGGATGTGCATTGACTACCGACAGTTGAATAAAGTAACGATCAAGAACAAATATCCCCTTCCTCGAATTGATGATTTGTTTGATCAGTTACAGGGTGCCAAGTGTTTTTCGAAAATTGACTTGAGGTCGGGTTACCATCAAGTCAGAGTTAGGGAAGAAGATGTGCCCAAGACAGCTTTTCGAACACGGTATGGCCATTATGAATTTTTAGTTATGTCTTTTGGACTAACAAATGCACCGGCTGTGTTTATGGATTTGATGAATAGGGTGTTTAAGCCATTTCTGGACGTGTTCGTCACGGTGTTTATAGACGACATCCTAGTTTATTCCAGAACACCGGAGGATCATGCTCATCACTTACGACAAGTGTTGCAAATTCTTCGTGAACGGAAGTTGTATGCAAAGTTCTCCAAATGTGAGTTTTGGTTGAAATTAGTCGCGTTCTTAGGTCACATTGTGTCAGATGAAGGGATCCAGGTCGATACACAAAAGATAGAAGCAGTGAAAAATTGGCCGAGGCCTACGACACCCACAGAGATTCGCAGTTTTCTGGGTTTGGCAGGTTATTACCGAAGATTTGTAGAAGGGTTTGCTTCTATTGCGGCACCATTGACAAAGTTAACTCACAAGGCAATTAAATTTCAATGGAATGATGCATGTGAAAGAGGTTTCCAACAATTGAAAGATAAGTTGACGTCCACACCAGTGTTAGTACTTCTCGAAGGCACGGAAGGCTATGCAGTGTATTGTGATGCTTTCGGGATTGGTCTTGGATGTGTGTTGATGCAGCATGGTCGGGTGATAGCATATGCCTCACGACAGTTGCGGCCACATGAGAAAAACTATCCCACACATGATCTTGAATTGGCAGCGGTAGTTTTTGCTTTAAAAATATGGCGTCATTATTTGTATGGGGTTCATGTTGACATCTATACAGATCACAAAAGCTTGCAATATCTGTTTAAGCAAAAGGAACTCAACCTAAGGCAACGGAGGTGGTTAGAGCTTTTAAAAGATTATGACATTGATATTCTTTATCACCCAGGCAAAGCAAATGTAGTAGCCGATGCATTGAGCCGTAAGGCGGTCGAAAGCACTAGTGGTCAGTTGAATGAAAAGCGTGAGATAATCAAAGATTTGAATCAATTAGCCAGCTTGGGAGTTCGCCTTATTGAAACCTCAGATGATAGAGTTATGGTGCAGAATGCAGCAGAATCCTCCTTGATAGCTGAAGTGAAAGAAAAGCAATTTGCGGATTCTATTTTATTACAGCTAAAGGAAAATGTGCAGCAGAATTTGACCAAGGCATTTGATATTACACCGGAAGGGGTACTTCAATGTCAAGGGAGGTTATGTGTACCGGACGTAGATGAACTGAGGACACGACTAATGACAGAAGCGCACCATTCGCGCTATTCCATTCATCCGGGTGCTACTAAAATGTACCATGAATTGAAAGAAGTGTATTGGTGGGGCAACATGAAAAAGAACATTGCAGAATTTGTCGCACAATGCCCAAATTGTCAACAAATGAAAGTGGAACATCAGAAACTGGGAGGTTACATGCAATATATCAATCTTCCAGTCTGGAAGTGGGATATGATCAATATGGATTTCGTTACGGGCTTGCCTCGTACATTGCGGAAGTTTGATTCCATATGGGTCATAGTGGACCGACTTACTAAATCAGCGCATTTTCTACCGGTCAAGATGACCTATACAGCTGAGGATTATGCAAAGTTGTATGTGAAAGAGATAGTACGATTGCATGGTATTCCACTTTCTATCATATCAGACAGAGGAGCACAGTTCACAACACACTTTTAGAAATCTTTTCAGCGGAGTTTGGGTACCCAGGTGAATTTGAGTACGGCTTTCCATCCTCAAACTGATGGACAAGCAGAACGTACTATTCAGACACTTGAAGATATGCTACGAGCATGTACGTTGGATTTTCAAGGCAGTTGGGACGACCATTTGCCTCTTATTGAATTTGCATATAACAATAGCTATCATGCAAGTATTAAAATGGCACCTTATGAAGCCTTGTATGGAAGGAAATGTAGATCACCAATCGGCTGGTTCGAAGCAGGTGAAACTGCCTTACTTGGGCCAGATATTGTTCACCAAGCCATGGAGAAAGTTAAAGTGATCCAACAGCGGTTACAAACGGCTCAAAGTCGTTACAAGTCATATGCCGATGTTAGAAGAAGAGGGCTTGAATTCGCCATAGGTGATTGGGTGTTTTTAAAGGTGTCAACGATGAAAGGGGTAATGCGGTTCGGAAAGAAAGGGAAATTGAGTCCACGTTACATAGGCCCCTATGAAGTTATTAGAAGATTTGGGCAAGTCGCATATGAATTAGCCTTACCGCAAGAACTTTCCTCAGTCCATCCGGTATTTCATGTGTCGATGCTTCGAAAATGTATAGGAGATCCCGCTCGTATTGTTCCAATTGAAGATGTTCAAGTTACAGAGGATCTCACTTATGAAGAGGTGCCCATTGCTATCCTAGATCGATAAGTAAAGAGATTGAGAAATAAAGACATAGCATCCGTGAAAGTCCTTTGGAGAAATCAACAAGTAGAGGAGATCACATGGGAGGCGGAAGAAATGATGAGATACAAGTATCCCCATCTATTTCAAATGGACCAAGAAGGTCACAGTGCGGAGGTGGAACAATAACAAGTAAGTATTTAAGAGCATTATGTGAATGTGTATAGGCATGTTAAAGTAAAGATGCATTTGTTGTATATAAGACAACATTCGAGGACGAATGTTTCTAAGGGGGGAAGAATGTAACACCCCGTACTTTTCTAACCTCACTTGATACCTTAGGATCATACCTACATAGGTGTTGAGATGCCATGCATATGTGTTTTATAGTGTCATTGGTGAAACATTTGATATCGGACTTAACATGTGCGATTAGATCTTCGTAGGAGGTGTGTTGTGATTTCGTGGAGCATTTGGGTAAGAACTCGTACATATTCTAACCTCATTTGGTGACTTTAAGTCATGTTTATTTGATGGTTAAGATCACTAAGTAAGTATTTTGTAGTGTTTTGATAAAGGATTGGACGATACGTAAACATTGGATAAGTGGCCGGAAATTTCAGCAAAGTGCTGAAACTTGCGCCACTATCCTGTTTCAGGGGTGTGGCGCAAGCCACCAGCCTGCAGAAAACTTCAGAGAAGGCTGCAAACTTGCGCCACTACCCTGTTTCAGGGGTGTGGCGCAAGGCACAACATTATGCCCTTTCCGGAGTCGTTTCGAAACGCAATTCTACAACGATTCTTGAATGGTTTCTTTTGGTTCTTTGGAGTTATTTGAGCATTGTTAAAGATTCAAACACTTCAATATACTCCTACATACTCCTACATGATCAAAATCATGAAATGTGAATAGTGATCCAAAATGTTCAATGAAGCCAAGGGCGACTAGAATTCCAATTTTTGCAATCGAAAGGACGAACGAGAATTGTTTAAAAGACTATTGTCGTGACATTATGGAATTATGTAAACATGAGATATATGGTGAATAATACATGGAAGTTCATGGATATGTGTTATTGGGCCCAATTTGAGGCCCAAAATGGAAGAAAATACATGGGCCCAAAGGCAAAAATGATCCATTCTTTCAATAATTGACCAAGTGAACATATCATGTAATGCCAAGTGTGGCTAAGGATTACTTGAGGTCCATATAAAGTCCCCCAAAATCAGATTTTTATTTCTCAAAGCCTCTCATAACTTTTGGAGCTTTTTACAAACATTTCCTTCATTTCCAAACCCTAAAGCAAATAAACCCTAAGGCATATTTGGACAAGATCATCTTATTCCAAGCTTTGGTAAGTCTTTATTTTCATGGATTAACATATTATATGCATGGGAGATTATGTATATTATGCTAGTTGGGTTGGCAAGGTGATGAATAGTGTATTTTTGCCTTTGGTGAAAGATGTGTCATCTTGGTAATTTGAACTTGAATTAGGCCTTGTGCCTTTGATGAAAAAGCATGGCATGGACAAAATATGAACATGTATGGTGTTATTTTTGGTCTTAAACTTGTTCTTGTCTAAAAGTGGAAATTATGGGATTTTGGCCGATATGTGTTATGAGTTGAATTAAGGTGCTTTGATGAATTATTTGTGATGTGTTATGGATAAGAAAGTGTAAAGGAGAAGTATTGTGGTGAAATGTATTGATTTTCATGTATTGGTCAATGTTGGGAATATTATGGAATTTTTGGAATAATAGTACGATCAATGGTTTTGTCAAGGGGAAATGACATGTTTAAAGGCAAACATGTACCTCATTGACATGGTATGCATTTGTAAAGTAGTTGGTGGTTAATGTGAATTTCGTTATGTATTTATGTTGTAGAGTGACACATAAAGAAGGAGCGGGATTATTGTATACGCATCTAAGGTTGAATAGTCGTATTGCGAATCCAAGGTATGCAAGGTTACTTTGTCCGTATCTTTCTACGGCCAATAGTGTTCACACTGACATTTCACTAGTTCTATTCCGAAATGTACTAAGGTATCCCATATGCACTTATCCATGGTCATTGTCATATATTTTCTACTCATTGATCAATTGTGAATCTCATTTCTCATATTCATGGTTAATGTTCCGAAAGTTCAAATAAGGTTATGTTCCAATATTCCAATAGTGCCTATACTTGTGTCTTTTGTTCATGGATTATTGTCCAATGGTTCCAATGGTATCATGGTGCTAGTTATGTTATATTTCTCATGATGTTTATTCACATGTCTTGGTTAATGACTCAAAGTTTCCAACAATGTTATGTTCCAAAGTTCCAAAGTGATGTTATGACTATCAAAGTATCAATCTCAAAGTAATGAACAAAGTAATGCAAATGTGGTCAATGATCAAGTACGGGTGGCAAGTCTAGGGGCGTAAGCCTAGCTCGACTCGATCCCGAGGTTTGGATTTATGGGTGGCAAGTCTAGGGGCGTAAGCCTAGCTCGACTCGATCCCGATGCATTGATGTATGAGTGGCAAGTCTAGGGGCATAAGCCTAGCTCGACTCGATCCCTACACAATGATATGATATGAAAGACCCACTGATCAGTCGGGGCCCGGGCACATTGTGATATGTAATGACATGTGAGCATTGAGATAAGAAAGTAATGAAAATAATGAAAGCAATCCACATGGTTTCCAAAATGTAACATGGTGACTTATTTACATTGATTATTCATATGTTTTGAGTTCATTGACATATTCATTGGAATATTCATGTGTTGTACAGTTTCATCTGAGCCTTGCATACTCAGTACTTATTTCGTACTGACCCCTCTCGGGGAAATTTACCTTACTTGCTGCAGGCGCAGGTCCCAGTAGGCCTCCTCAGTAGATTGCCGGTGTTAGCGGTTCTTTGGTGAGCTCCAGCTCACTCGGGGCTTTTCCGAGTCAGAGTGTATATATGTTTTGGTATTGTACATAATGTGTAAAGCGGGGACTTGTCCCGACTTTTGGTTTGTTTTGGTCAATGCTCTTGTTAGAGGCTTTTGTAGACAGATGTGGGTGTATCAGTGTCAAGGACATATGTTGGTTCGACTGGATGGCCTCAACGGCCAAGTTTCATATGTATGTATAAAGTTGTCCCATGTTCTCCTTTCTTCGTCTTTCATATTATTATGCAATGGTGGTGATAATTATGATATGCATATGATTGAACATAGGCAAAGGTTGGTTCTCTCGGGCCTTATCGGCTACGGGTGCCAATCATGTCTCGATGGGATTCGGGGCGTGACAGTAAATCTCTATTTAGCAAACAAAAGAAATCATATCGTAAAAGAAAATCAGTAAAGCAGAACTTAATTTTTCTCTTTATTTGTAAACATGGTTGAGACTTGAGATAAAAGAGATAATTCTTTTTATACATATGCCAGACAGAAATAAGTTTATAAATTAAGCAATTCACAAAATGTAAATATTTTGTCTCATAGCTCTAACACTCTTGATTCTCAGTATCACCAAATAGACGTACACAACTAACACTACTTATAAGATAAAGGGAACAAAGAAAATCATTCAATTGTCTATACTTTTCATATGACAGTATTATTTGGCAGCTGTACTGTACCATTAGTATAAAGTTATATTTGATATCAAACTATTAAAGAAGAAGAAGAATTAAGAGAGGAATGGTTATAACTGTTATTATTACCAATAGATCAGCATTCTCTGCTTCTTTCACATCAATTCCATTAGACAATTTTAGCATCACTTCTTACACCCGCAACTAAAATGCCAACTACAACACAAGTTGAAATTCAATGTATAACAATACCTTAGATAAATCAAACCAAAGAGATATGTTTTATTTCCACCTTAACATTAAACGGACTCTCAAATTTCCAAAGGGAACTCCAAACTATTAGCTAATGGAAAAGAGAAGAAGATGATAATATTAGCATGAAAACAAATATCGAAAGTAGATCTTGATACACCCCGAATTGGCCAAAGGATCTTCAATCAAGGCAATCGGCGCCCTTTTAGAGACGAGGAAGAGTATTATGACCCACCATGATGATGTTGGGTGTTGAAGGATGAGTATTTGGCACTTGGGTCACTAGGGTCACTTTTGGGCCCATTATGTAATAAGGCCCATGACTATAAATAGTTAGCTTTCTTTTCATTTTAGGTTAGATGATTTTGAATGAAGAATACACTTGAGAGTGTTTTTATGTTAGCTTGTTGGGAGCTTTCTCGATTGTAAGAAACGTTGGTTGTTTGAGGTCCAATTCCTCTTTCGGTCTTCGTAAGAGATTGGTGCTTTGAAGTAATCGAAAGGAAGGTTTGAGGGTTTAATATACTCTCTTGTTGTCCTCTCTTTTATTCATTGTGTCTATCTATCCTTTACTTTATTGTCTTTGTTTTCGTGTTTGTTTCGTCTTTCGTATTTGTGTTTCCTTGTGTTCGTAGTTTGTTCATCTTTTCATATTTTGGTTCGTATCATTTGGTATCAGAGCCGAGCTTAGAATCGTTCCCACGATTCTAGTCTTGGGTGTGTTATCGAAAGAAAATCGAAAAATCACAAAAAAAATTGGTGTTTCAAGTTTTTGGGGTTAGCCCAATTTTTGAATTTTTGATTTTGTTATTTTCTTGTGTTTTTGATGTTAGATTCTTGTTCCCTAACACTATTTGAGTCTAAATATCGAATTTGAGCTAAATCGGAGGTGATTTGAAGCCTCTACCATTGTTGAGCTTTGAGTTTTTGAAGAAAGTGAAGTGGGTTTTGAAATCTGGAATTTTGGGTGTGGATTTGAAGGCTTAAAGTTGCTGGAAGTTGTTACCCATGACGAGGAGAGCTTAGATTTCAAATTTTGTCAAATTCTGAGCTAAAACGAAGAAGTTATGAATTTTTAAAGTTCACCTTGTTCTTGGTGATTGTGAGTTTGCTAACGTTAACCTTGTTTGTTAGTTGTGTTGAGTGTCTTGTTAATAGGTACCATGGCTTCGGGAGATGAAATTCAACCTACTTCAGGTGGAATCAAAAGGTGGATGTGATAACTGATAAAATGTCGGGCATGGATGAGAGAGTATCAAACATGGAGGGAAGGATGGTGAATGTGGGAGGGAACCACAACTCTTCAAATGCAACCCCTCAAAACAATCTCCAAGCTTCCTCAAGTGGACAAGTCCAAGAAACTTCAGCTACCGTCTCTCCTAGGACTCTCCACAACATGTTTTACCCTCCCCAACAAGGTAATGTTCCCTTACCTACTACTACGGTTGATCAAACTCCACGACATGTAGCCCGACCCCTATAATTTAACCCACCTCAATAAATGCCCCAACCTCAAGCTCCAAAAATGCCAGCTCCACCCTACCAAGCACCACAAAACCAACTCCCATACTACCAAATACCACAAGGTTTGAACCCACAAGGTCTAAATCCACCCTACTACCTACCCTATCAAGTACCCCAAGCCCAAGTACCACACTATCAAAGACCCCAAAACCCAAACCCACCTTACCAAGCTCCACTTAACCAAATGCCACCCAACCAAGCCCTAGGAGTCCAAGGAGAGTTTGAGGAACAAATATAAGAAGGATATGGGTATGGTGCCCAAGGACATGGACCAAGAGACCAAGGCAGTCTCAACTCTATCAAGGTCAGTCTTCCTAGTTTTCAAGGGGGTAGTGATCCCGAAGGATACCTCAAGTGGGAGTCGCAATGTGATAGGATCTTCCAAGCTAATGACTTGCCCGATGTTAAGAAGACTACCTATGCCTTTGCCCAATTTGAAGGTTATGCATTGACTTGGTGGGAGTCGGTTAAGAGAATGCAAGGGGTTCTTCATGGAGGTAATTATCCACCATGGGAAGTGATGAAGGCCCTTATGAGATCCAAGTATGTGCCGGAGAGGTATAGACAAGGGTTGCTTGCCAAGTTGTACAATTTGAGACAAGAAGACAAGAGTGTTGAAGGATACTATGATGAATTCCAAAATCTACTCTTGAAGCTTGAATACAACGAGGATGAAGAGCACACCAAGATCCGATTCAAAGTGGGGTTGAATCAAGAGATTGCCTCTAGATTGTCAATACATAAGTTTGCCCGGATGGATGATCTCTTAGAAGCGGCTATTGATGTTGAACAAGATATTAAGTTGGAGAAAACCATCCACCCCAAGGCGGGAAATCAAGTGTCATCAACATGGACTCAAGGTTCCAAGTTCAAGAGATCATTTGACAAGAAGGCCTTTGAGAAGAATGCTCCAAGATATCCCCGTAGAGAAGGAGGTAATCCTAACCTTAAGGATACTCAATGCTTTAAGTGTCAAGGATGGGGTCACCGAATGAGTGAGTGTCCTACCCGGAGAGTCATCATACTTCGGGAAGGTAATCCTTACTACAAAGATGAAGTAGAGCAAGAAGAGAAATTCATAGAAGGGGTTAACAATGTTGATGAAAATGTGGAGGGTGAAGAAGATCCATGTGATAGGGATATCACCGTCCCAAATATGCTTGCCAACAAAGTGCCCATTGAAGAGGTTTGGCCTCAAGAAGGAGAGATTAGCATTCCACTTTTCTTGGCTAAGCGAGTTGAGAACTCGTCCGATTTCAAAGACTTTCTTGGGGATCTTGAGCTTGAAAATGATGTTTTCTCGGATTTGAGGACAAATCCTCTTCAAGAAGGAGAGGATGATACACCCCGAATTGGCCAAAGGATCTTCAATCAAGGCAATCGGCGCCTTTTTAGAGATGAGAAAGAGTATTGTGACCCACCATGATGATGTTGGGTGTTGAAGGATAAGTATTTGGCACTTGGGTCACTTTTGGGCTCACTTGACATTTAGGGTCACTTTTGGGCCCATTATGTAATAAGGCCCATGGCTATAAATAGTTAGCTTTCTTTTCATTTTAGGTTAGATGATTTTGAATGAAGAATACACTTGAGAGTGTTTTTATGTTAGCTTGTTGGGAGCTTTCTTGATTGTAAGAACGTTGGTTGTTTGTGGTCCAATTCCTCTTTCGGTCTTCGTAAGAGATTGGTGCTTTGAAGTAATCGAAAGGAAGGTTTGAGGGTTTAATATACTCTCTTGTTGTCCTCTGTTTTATTCATTGTGTCTATCTATCTATCCTTTACTTTATTGTGTTTGTTTTCGTGTTTGTTTCGTCTTTCGTATTCGTGTTTCCTTGTGTTCGTAGTTTCTTCGTCTTTTCATATTTTGGTTCATATCAGATCTAAATTGAAAGGCATATAAAATAAACCTCGATAGAGTCCATACTTACAAACATAAACGGACGATTTGTTATTCATGATCAATAAACCCAATGTAATAGAAAAGGAAATCTGAAACCTAAAAACCACAAAGTCACGTTGGAGATTCAATAACAAAAGTTACTTACAAACATAAAAGGATATTTTGTTATTCTTGATCAATAAAACCAACGCAATAGAAAAGGAAATCTGAAATTGAAAATATAACCCAAAAAAAAAAAGTTAGAGACTCAAGAACAAAAGGTATATAAAAACTTAATAGGATGATTTGTTATTTATCATCAATAAAACTAACGTAATAGATATTGGTTATGCAAGAAATTGAGGGAATCAACCCATAAAAACTCACAATCAAAAAAATTGGTGCCATCATAATATGAAACTCCAGCTACAGTCCCAAACGAAGCTTCATGAAGGCGTCCCAACTGCCACAAATTTCTGTTTTATGAAACTTCAACACAATGAAACAGTGAGTTTAATCTTGATCACTTCTCATCCTTCAAAGTAGCCCCACAAACAGCAAATAGAACCTGTGCAGTTGCAAATATGATGAGAAAAAAATGACATGAAAAAATCATGTAAGTATTCTCAATTTTTTGGTAACTAACGTGTATTATTATTTACCAAGTAAGCTATACAAGACAAAACTGTCCACAAATTGAGCATCTAGCCTACAATCTGTCTCAGGCCATCAACCACTTCCTGTCTATACAATTACATCAATAAGGATAGAAATTTATAGTCTCTAGTTTCATAGCTATCTTCCTCATCATGGACCCACGTATGACCACCACTTGGATAATATGCTGCACCATGGCTCGTTCCTCTCTTTGACGCTGTTGGAACACTCGTGCATTTCTTTCTAACCATACATGATAGATTGTTCATGCTAGGCATAGACAATAGATTACAGCTTGTACAGTTCTACCATTAGCATATATCACCGCCCACTCTTGTTCCTCTTGCCAAATCTAAGCGGTGCGTTGAAGTCCTTTCCATTGTAGCATCTTGTTCCAGATCCTTCATAAGTAGACGCAGAAAAGATGAGCATGGCTTTCTTCATGTTGAGCACAAAATGGACATGTAACATATGTAATGGCACCCCACATTATTAGTCTATCTCTTGTGAGAAGCCTCTCCATTAGCGCAAGCTGTAGGATAAATGTCCACTTTGGACAGCCTTGATTGTTGCACAATACCAACACGTGTTTCACCAGTGAGCGTACTTTCTAAGAATCTTTCCACCTGCAGACCTTGGTATACAAGCCTTGAAGTAAACTTTTCTAATCTTTTTATATGGTGCAACTTGTTATAAAGAAAATGAAGCGATTAGAAACGGAGACAACTACATACTGAGAATCTCGTGATCTTGAAAAATCATATAGCAGTAGGGAGACGTATGACTTGCTGCCAGATGAAGCAAGGGAATAAGACAAAGAAACTCAAAAAAACCCGACAATGAAGCTGACTAATACCTGCTTAGAAACAAAGTCGATTACATCTGTTTGGGAAAGTGTACACCAGTCTCTCTTGACGACAAATGCAACTGGGATTTCTCCAGCTTCCTCATCTCTGGCTCTGAAAATCAAAAAACAACAAAGTGGATGAGATCTAGCAACCTGACCATGCTAAAAGTGGCAGAAACAAAGGATATTACACAATCATTCAAAGATCAGCATGGAAGATTTGGTGATAAAGAACCAAGGTCAGTAAAGGAAAAGCTCCTTATGGTATGGTTGGACAATTTCCATAATTCAATATCTTTCATCATTGTATAAACTAGTGACAATTCTCACTATAGGTACAAAGCGATGAGAGCATAACTTCCTACATTAGTCTAGACACCAAAAAGATATGTAGTACTACCAGATACCGAGCCAAATTGATATTAGCAGCAGGAAATCAAAATATCTTCTGTAACTTAAGCAAGAGCATCTATCGCGAACCAACGAATCTATACTCCAGAATGTTCCTCCAACTACTTAATTCTATAACTACCCTTTCTAAAATATTTTGAGACTTTATTCTCTACAATACTCATTCTAGAGCTTTTTCTTCGTTTCTTTACAGCTCTTGAACATTGTAGATGCATTTTTTGAAATATTTTAAATATTAACTAAGACGTGAACTCTTAACATATAAGGCACTAACGCATAAAAATCATACAGATAAATATACTCATCACACTGTCAAACGAAGAACCTTAGCAAAAAATGCATCAACATGTATTATAAAAATCAAAAATAGATTAATTAAGCTAAGTTAATTGCTTATTCAAGAAAGTAATAGTTGATGCCACAAATCTACCATTATCTCCAGACATAACAGAAATCAGGCCATAAACTAATGACACCAAAAGCTATCGACATCCTATTGACATTGTATATTTTCACGATTATAGCTAATTTCTATACTTACCCAATTTGATGTTTGTTCCATATCCGGTATCAATTTGATTTCACACTTACATGAAAACTAAGGTGAATAATTATTTTCTATTACATCCAGGCTTATGCTACATCAATTCTTTTCATATGTTCTATTAGTACGAAAAATGTATAAAGCAAACATGGTACTACCTGGTGGATATAGTTACCTGATATCTGTTGTAAGTGCCGTGTAATTAGTCGAGGTATGTTAAAGTTGGTTTATCCAAAAAAAGAAAAAAAAACATGTTACCACTTGGTACCATAGGAGATGAACGTTCCATATAGAACCCAACTCAGGCCATTCCTAGAGAAAACACAACTACTCCCTGACTTGAAAAAGTCAGACAAGCCATGAAACTCAGACAAATAGAAAAAGTAATTTAACATAATATCTCAACTACATGAAAACTGTTAATACCCTGTAATGAGGGAGAAACAGGTAAGGGCACCAAACCACACAAAAGAAGAAGTCATAGAAACTGCACGTTTAAATTTATTCGGAATGATCGAGCTTGGTTGTAAAACCATGACCATATGTTAACAATTCAGCTCCGGGAGGTTAATTTGCTTTAAGATGCTCATCACACTTTTTCATTGTCTTCTCCTCAATTAGGGCAGTACAATCTCCATGTGAGTTAAGGATCATCTTCATAAGAGATGGTACAATTACCAGCAGCAGATGCAAATCAAGATAATAATCACTTGAGCACCCAATAAAACCAACAAGCTTAACCACCTATCGACATTTGTGACAGAGTGTAGTTGCTTCTTGTGAATCACGATCAGCTCTGTGCGACTCTTCAGTTGCTGCCTCATCTAGGGGGAAGAATAATACCAGGGCATGCCAATTTTAGACCCCAAAAGGTAAGGAAATCCAGGTTACCTGCTCAATTATGTTAGGTTAAGCTCGGGTTTTTCCTGGATGATCGTCACATTTATAAAAAATTATGTAGAATAGACTATAGGAATGAATTATGTGTAATATCAATTAACGTTGAGGAAATAATGCATTAATTCAATATTTTAAATTTAAATTTAGATGTTCGGAAATTATACTTAAAATAATACAAGCTAAGTTTTAATTCTTCTCGTATTAACATGACAAAAGAATGCATCTTAAAATGTTGGTTAAAATTCATACAGTTTGTCTCACGAGCAGTAAAGTGAACAGATGGAGTACGTAACATTTGACTTGAAGATAAATTGATACACTGGCACCCAAAGACCAAAATATATCCAAGAAGAGCTCCTGCTCCAATCCAATACCATCTTGCTTATGTGCCGCATGATTTTAAGAATTACACTCCTAATGTATCTGTGCCAGTGGAGTTAGGAGGAACATGTAAAACAAAATTCAAGAAAAAGACTCTCAAATGCTACTTTAACAACATGTCCTTCCAAAACAATAGAAGCTTTAGCTTACATGGGCCCAACTCTTCCCTAGAAATTTGTTCACAGCTATAGCATTCTGTGCATACATCATAGGGGAAATCCAGTAATCTGACTGTCTAATTAAATTGACAATCTGATAGGTTATTGAACTATCTAAACCAATTGATATCTCATCCATAAAAAGTGCGCTTGTTGGTCCAACCATCATCTCCCTAGTATTTCAAGTTGTCAGCGAGTTAAGCATGAGATTTTTTTTGAAACTCTTTGTATATGCTTATGATTTTTACAATATCTAGCATTCAAAGTTTCTGTTTAACCTAACCTGTTGTTAGTCTCTTTCTCTTCCCCCCAGAAGTTCCTCGGATTATTTCGCCTCCGACGAGGGTATCAACACAACTTTTAAGTCCCAATATCTGAAACAACAAAGAGAATAGTGAATTGTTGCGTCATTATCCAATTTTTGGATTGGGTTCTGTAATATATAGCCTCTACCTTAAGAGTATAATCTGTTACTCCTATAACATTGGCCTCCTGTCCTTCATTTCACGCTGACTGTTAAAAGATACCAATTTCTTATCATATTTCATAGAAAGAAAAGACAACATTGATGCTGAATTTTTCTGTTTACTATGTCTTCACCTTTATAAAGATATCAACATCAGGATCTGGCTTAATATTTGCTTCCTTCTCTCTCCTAGACATCTCTAATATGAAGATCATTTTGGCTTATATAAGCACATGTTCTTTGTGGTACAAACTCATCCATCTCATGCCTATTATATGTAACTCTCCCTGGAAACTGAAAACGAACAGTCCACATGAGTGATTTTTCAGGTGAACTGATTCGATTTTTATTTGAAAAAGAAGCACTATGAGCAAAGGCACGCCAATATCACTGACAATAGTTAAACAACCATAACATACTTGCAAATTGATTTACTATTACCTTAACAAAAACAAAATAAAAATAATTCAGATTACAGAACATTGAATGAAGAAACAAATAGTATAACATTCTTTTTGTCTTACTCCCTGTGCATCTTATGAAAGCAATAAAATTTCACAAAACATACAAGGCTATGATTATAAGGAGCTCCCTGGTGACTGCTTAAATAGTTCTATATCAAAATAATTGAGTTATAATTGAAAAATAACATACGCAAAATTAATTAGTAAAGAAATTGTAAAACAAAAGTGGTATTAAATACTGAGAACCTGCTGAGGCCCGTCGGCCGTCACCACCCTAAAAAATGGTTGCACTTTCATTTTTTATTGTTGAGATGAACTTCAAGACCTTCTTTTACTGTCCACGACTAATGACATGTCCAAGCTTGCAGTCTTATTCGAAGGGATCTAAGATTTTGATGTTTTTTGTTCACTCAAGAAGCCTCTCCAAAAATTGTGGAGCAATTGTTACCTGTAATATAAGACGTGATGTTGCACTCCAATAGCAGCCAAAAGAGTCCACTCAACGGTTGTATCAAGGTCATTAATGTCATCAAACACTCCCACCAAGCTCAAGAGTCACTGGTTTAGCAAGTTGAGCTGCAACAGTCATGATCTTGAACCCTATTGGCCCACTTCCTATAAATGTAATTTTATCGAAACCAGCTTCATGTCCCAATCCCGTTAGTATGTTAAGGGCACCAAGAGGAAGACCACATCTCTACAAATTTCACCCAACTCCAAAGAGGTAATTTGTGACAGAGTGTAGTTGCTTCTCGTGAATCACGATCAGCTCTGCGCGACTCTTCAGTTGCTGCCTCATCTAGGGGGAAGAATAATACCAGGGCATGCCAATTTTAGACCCAAAAAGGTAAGGAAATCTAGGTTACCTGCTCAATTATGTTGGGTTGAGCTCGAATTTTTCCTGGATGATCGTCACATTTCACAATTATTTAATTCTGATCTCAAACGATTCTGTCATTCAAGTAAGTCAATCTTAATAGGTCTAACAAAAAAGATGACATCAAAGAAAGACTGAGGATAACAATATTTTTAACGACACAATCTATAAAAAAATAGCTACAAGAGATTTAACTTACAAATCTCTCCATGCCCGTAAGGAACATAACTGCCACAAGAAAAAAAGGCATATTAGTCGGGGTGCGCTGGTTTATCCCCAAAAAAAAAAGAAAAAAAACATGTTACCACTTGGTAATATAGCAGAAGAACGTTCTACATAGAACCCAACTCAGGTCATTCCTGGAGAAAACACAACTGCTCCCTGACTTGAAAAAATCCGATAAGCCATGAAACTCAAACAATCTTTGTGTTTTGGAATTTTGAATGAAAAATAGAGATTAAATCTTCTGGAAAAAAAAGTGCAGATAATGAAGAAAAAAAATGGCGAAGCCCACCTCACCAAATTTTTTTTTGGCGATGGTGGTATTTTTCTATCCATATATATTTAGAGAGAGTCCTAAATAAAAAATAATTAATACACAATATTAGTTGGTTTCAAACTAAACTACCTATAACTCAAATAAGGAAAACTAATACTCTTATTTTTGGGTTAAAAGTCGACGTGTTTTGGCGTACAACTATAATAATAGCCGACCCAAATTTTGTTTTCCCTTTTTTTGGGTTGAAATCCTTTTTTTCCCTTGTTAAACATGCGTGGTTTTTCTCCTATTTTAATTAGAAAGTTTTTTTGGCCCCCAAATAATATAGCCAATATTTATTTAATATTAAAAAAGTGAAAAGACGATTTTATCTAAAGCAGAGACTTTTAATGAAGGGCAAAAAGTTCAAACAACATTTATAAGGACTTTCACACTTTTAATATATATATATATATATATGCATCCTCACCCTGTTGCTTCCCATGATGTTGGTTAATGGTAACTGATTAAGCCTGTTATTGCGTAATTGTGAGTCTTCTTCATTAATGACTTCCTTGTGTTGAGATAAATAAATAGTGTTGACTCACCTTGGATTAGCATGCTTACCCCGTCTCTGATGTTGTGTGGACCATTGTGTGGGGTTTACCTTGATAGGCTTGAGTATTGTGATCTTGGCGAGTTATATAAGATCGGGAAAACCTTGGGGTAGTTGGAGCGGTGGTTCTCGCCATCGCTTTGGATTAGGGTCGGTTTTCGATGATGCTTGCTGAGTACACGTGGTTTCGTACTCACTCTTGCTTCCTTTTTCTTTTTCTTGTTTTTCTGCACCCTGTGCAGGTATTGGGTCGAGTAGCAGTTGTAGATTGTCTTCTTCCAGTATTAGCATTACGGAGATTGAGGTAGTAGCTGAGGGACTTCAGGACTTCTCAGATCTCTCTATTTATGTCTTATGCTTTATTCGCATCTAAGATATTCTAGAAGATTATTATTCCTAATCTATATTAGAGGCTTGTACTAGTGACAACCAGACCTGGGATATATCTTAAATAATTACTTCTTCTTTATATATATTTGGGGTTTATTCTTTTTCTTCCGCTTCTGATTTACTTGATTATTGAGTTTGGGTTAAGATAGGCTTACTTGTCTGGTAGGTGTGACAAGTGCCATCACATACTTATTTTGGGTCATGACATTGAATCACCTGTTGAAGATAATGATGAAGATATAGATGTTGGTGGTGGACAAAGTAGGTTAGCTCAAGAGGATAGGGAAGGGAAAAGGTATTCTGTGGAATTTTTTGATCGTGTGTTGAGGATTGAGGGGAGTTTGAGCTCTCTTAAGAAGCGTGTGTCGAGGATGGAACGAAATTTGACTGGTGTTGTGGATTATGTGACTGAGGAGAAAAAAAGAAAGAGTGAGGAGTGTTGACATCTAATTTTTGCCCTCCCCGATTAAATTTAATCCTGAGTTTCTTCGGTTTTAAATAAAGTTGAAATATTTGTTTTATCCGGATAAATACTTTTTAAAATATTTATTTGAGTTAAATTCGTCATTTGAGTGATAAATTATACATTTCCGCATTCTTGTATACGAAATCATATAATTTTAGTCGCTTAAATAATTATTTCATCAAAAGCTAGATTTTTATCAGGAGGCGTCTTGAAAATTAATTCAAATGGTTGAATGTTCATTTAAACCTGTAAGTTGTTCCTAAAATAATTTATTTGGGAAATATTTATTTGATTTTATTTAAACCAAGAAGCTCGGGATTAAATCGGTTATTAATTTGTTTTGAATTTTGATCCAATTTGCCCGATTCACTTTCAATTTGGTTAAAATTTAAAAGGAATTGACTAGGTATCAATCAATTGGCTATTGGATAAATAGCCAAATTCCTACCCTTTTTAATTCCCCTCAGCCGACCCATTTCCCCCTTTTAACTTAACCCAAGCCCAACACCATTAACCCACTAAAACAGCCGAATCGACCCTGACCCGCTTCAGGCCCAATCCCCAATCCATATCCCTTCTTCCCCATTTAACAACAGCAACCACAACAAATAATATCTACAACAACACCGTCAATCAACAACTCCAAAATGATGCCCTTAATCAGTGCTAAACGATCCTCAATTCCGTCAAATTCTTAAACCCCGTTAGTGTACTCACCTTGACGAGTGTTCTAGAAATTCGTACACCTCAACCAACGTTCAAATCCGGGGATGAATCCTCGAATTCGTACTATCATAGTACAACGTTGTGTGATTTCTATTGGTGGATGAGAGAATTTAGTTTCCCCCCAATTTTCCTTCGAATTTGGCCCTCTTTTGGTCCAAATTCAGTCCATATACAAGCTGAAAAATCCCATTTCTTATCCACAAATTTTGAATTTCAAAACTTTCAATTCCTATCCCCAAATTACCCCTACGTTTTCCCCCCATTTTCACCCCCAATTCCCCTATAAATAGATAATATGGGTTGAGGGTAGAGGAGTGTGGATTTTTTGGGGAAAAATTTGGGGATTCGGGAGGCGCATGCTTCTAATCCCACGTAACCAAAAATCCGAGAAGAAGAAACACACTTGAAAATCGAATTCCAACGGAAGATCAAAATCCTAAAGCTCGTTTGAATTTCGGCGAACTAGGACTGAGTTTTAGCAGTGGTGGAAAATCCGTTGATTGAAACTCGTTGTCCTATTTCGCTGCTCTGAAACAAGTGAATAACCCGTCTCTTGCATTTTCTTTCCTGTTTCGTGTGTGAATGTGACTGTGTGAAATTTTGGTGATGTTTTGATTTTTGGTTATTGTTGTGATACTGGTTTAGTAATGGAATCTGTGTAAAGGCCTTGCCTTTCGCATCTATTTTCTGAGAATGTGATGTGTTATTGTGAGAGTGGGATTGATCTTGTATGTTAAGTATTGTTCAATGTTAGTGAGATTCCTAGGTTTGGAAGTTGTGTTCTGATTTGGTGATGATCGGTGTATTTCTTGAAAAGGCTTTGAGCTTTAATGCATTTGTATGACTGTTTTATATTTGAGCATTGTCTCATATCTATAAAATGCCTTAAAAAATGGAATTTTCAAAGTGTCCCGAAGTTTTTTTTTTTTTTTTGACAAATTTTCGTTTAAAATTGGCTCGCACTTCTATTTTGATTTCATGTTTGAAGTGAGAGATATATGAAGCCCCCCCATTAATGTGCTTTAGCACTGATTCTTTCCTATTTTTTAGAAACGTTGAGTATTGTTTGTTTATGAATTTCCATTCTTTGAAGTCGGGACTAGAGATTGAACACATCCTTACTGTGATATGTTTTAATCTATGGAAGTTCTTGGTTTAGGGACCCCAAATGAATGTGGTTTCCTCATTTCTTTATGTTTTGTTAAGTATAAAGGTTTGATCTTTGCAAGCGTTGACTGTCCTTTCAGTGTATATAGCTAAAAGGACATGTCAAAATTTGTTCAACACATCTAGAGGCCCTTACTGATTTCCTTATATCAGTACATGGCTTCAAAAGGTTGAATCAGCCTCCTTTTGGCTTTATGTTGATTTCTCTGTGATATGAAAAAGTAGAAGATGCAATAATATTCCACTACAGCTTATCCCCATTTTTAGCTCATGCAGCGTGAATAATAATACCATGGCAGCCTGCTCTGGCTTATCTTATGGTATTGTTGAATCACTGCTAAGGCATTATTAACATCTTTCCTTTAGTATTATGTTTGGTCTTTTCTCTTCCGTTATGAGTTCTTTCTTTCTATCCCGTTGTGTTGTTTTTGTTGCGACATCAAGAATGTCGTGCATCTTGGTCAAGGGTCGGCATATCACACGTAGTCCTTTCTTTCCAACGACACGTTTGAGTTATCTCGAAGTCTCGATCTTGGCTTAAACCAACAAAGTCCCCTTTGCTATTTTTTTTATCAATAGTTTATTGGAAAATAGAGGTTCTCTTTGTGAATATATGGTTTCTTGTTAAAAATTGCTAATCTGGGAATTTCTTTTCTCCCATCTTGCAACAATATGTTTAGTATGAATTTGATTTTGTTCGATCTAGACAAGAATTGTGTTTCATTGTGAACAAAGGATGTACTAGTTGCTTTTTCCAGTTAATTCTCATTCGTATTACTTATTTGTGTGGATACTAATCTTTATCTTATTCTCGTTTCTTTTATGCATGAACCTTCCCCTCGATGAGTCTGAATGGACTCCCTTGCATTTCCTCGGGACTAGGATCCCCGAAATATCGAATCGAGATCCTTGGCAAGTCCCAAAATAGGCTGAACATGCTGATATACAGCAGGCACAAGAGAATATACATGGTATACAGGTGTTGTACAAGAAAGAGTGAGGAAAGGGAAGCTAATATACACGTTGAAAACCAGAATACACGTAGATGTGGCTGATATACAATTATATACACAAAATACGCATAAAACGTGAAGATGAAGAAGCTGTGATATACGTCTGGTATACCAAAGCAGAAATGGACCAAAGTCCATGAAATCAGCCCAAAGGCTGGCCAGATTTGAAATGGGCCAAATAAGGAGCTCAAATCCTAACTTTTCTCCTTTTATTGATTTATTTATTTGTGAATCCATGTTTGATTATTTGTTTGTAATTAACTCTTAAATTTGGTTAAATTGAAATAAATTTCCCTTCGAATTGGCATTTTGCTTTATCTTTTTATTTTTATTTTTCGTCATTTATTACATAGTTTAATATCTTGGAAATAGTACTCTTTATGAATAAACCTTTTTAAAATAAAGATGACATTTATTTTTGCTCATATGTTGAATTGATTTATCTAAACGAAAGAGAATTCTCTCTAACATAAGAAATTATTCTTCTTGTTAAAATCAAAATCTTTCATAATTAATCAAGAATCTCTTAACCTGTTCGAAATTGATGTTTTCTTTAAAAAATTTCATTATTCAAAAATTGATAATTCTAGTAAAATCACCTTCTTTCCTTTTATGAAAATAATTAGTTTACTCTTAAGTTGACAAAAAAATGAATTTAGTTTAACTTTACTTTTTGAGAATTTTCCTTTAAACTAAATAAATCATTTTTTCACTTGAATGAATTAAATGTCATGTTTGCAATTCGATCAAGATTTTACAAAATTAGTCATGTTTTCAAATTTGGTCATTTTCACAAATCAGTCAAATTATCTTTTGGTCAACCGCTTTCGCGGACGCTTCTTGAGTGCCTTAAAAACCTTCTCAAGGCGTTACCAGAATCCTTACCCATTTTTTCTAATTTTAAAGATTTATTTCTGTTTTCGAGTCTTTAAAATTCTTTAAGTTTTTCTTGATGTTTTCTATAAAAAATCAAGTGGCGACTCTGTATTTTCTTAAATTATTTCAAAATTTTCTTTAAAGTTTTGAAATAGTTTGAAAAGTCAAAACCAATGTTTTTGCAACCCTTCGAGCCTAAAAAGGGGTTAAAACAAGGAGAATAAGAAGGAAGAAGTGAAATGGGAATAAATTTGACTTTTTAAATTTTAATTGATTTATGAATTGTGCAATTTTACTAATCGCGTCCAAAAATTATAGGAAATGCATATTTTGATGATGAAGGGACCCTAAGAGATGCTGACGGAGTCTTTGAAGCAGCAATTGCATGCCTTTGAAAGGCCAAATCAGCAGATCCCCACTTAAGTATTTACTCAAAATGCTATGGAAGTTGATGGGGTCTATGATGAGGATGTTGTTAATAAAGATGACGCGCTGACCAAGTGTAACACCCCGTACCTTCCCGACCCTACTTGATAACCTTGAGCCATGTTTACCCTAGGTTCGAGAGCAATAAGTACGTATTTTGCATTGTTATCGAGGGAACGTTTGATATTGTGCCAGTAAATGTGATTAGACCTTTGTAGTAGGTGGTGTTTGTGACTTTGTGGAGCATTTGTGGGGTGAAATTTGAGGTTTAAGGGACATCCAAGCAAAGGATCTTAAAGATAAGAGGTAAGCAAAAGGTTGGGGCTTGAAAGATCCAACCAAATCAGCAAAGAAAAG
The DNA here is from genome assembly GCA_031232105.1 of Capsicum rhomboideum. Taxonomy (NCBI): domain Eukaryota; kingdom Viridiplantae; phylum Streptophyta; class Magnoliopsida; order Solanales; family Solanaceae; genus Capsicum; species Capsicum rhomboideum. The sequence goes on along the minus strand of CP124709.1, from coordinate 134,156,944 downwards.
GCGAAATCAAAAATTTGGCATGGGGCGCTGCAGGTGGCGTGCCAGGCCGCTTTGGCCTAAATTTTTGTTGGCACAGGTAGAAAGGGGGCGCGCCCAAGGGCGTGCCAGCCCGCCCCTGCCCACCTTTCTTTTGCTAAAATTTTCTGTAAGTGTCTAGGGCGCCCGGGGGCGTGCCGGGGTGCTTTTGGCCTGATTTCTTCTACGATTATTAGTCTATAAAGAGGACTCTTGGGTTATGGTATCATTATTCCATCATAGTAGGACTAATCTTGAGAAAGTTTAGCATCCGAGTTGGGATTAATTCTTCGTCATAAGCAATTTATCAAATTATATTCAATTAAGCCATGAGTGGCCAAAATTGTTGATTCTTGAGATTAAAACTACGAGCATGAATCGCGTGAGTTGAATATTATCGCAACATTTATGAAATTATTTAAACATGAGATATATGATGGATTAAACATTGAATTTGGTGGCTAAGATGACATGTGTTGTTGGGCTCAATTTAAAGCCTAAAATAAAGTCAAAATACATGGGCCCAAAGGGAAAAATGACCCATTCTTGCCATTGACCAAGTAAACATGTTATTATTGGACCAAGTGTGGCTAAGTATGACTTGAGGTCTATATAAAGGCCCCAAAAATCAGATTTTAATCACTCAAACACACATGCCATATTCTAGATTTTTCAAGAAAACATTCTTATCTTCTCTTAAACCCTAAGCACTAAGCAACCATTTGTTGGACAAGATCATCATCTCTCAAGCTTGAGTAAGTGTTTATTCTTGTGATTTAATATATTATATGCTAAAGATGGTGTATATATCATGATGGTTATGCTGGCAAGATGTTGAATAGTGCACTTTTGGGTTTTGCTAAAAGATGTGATATCCTTGTGATTTAAAATGGAAAGGAGACTTGAGGTTTGAATGAAAGTGAATGGTAAGGGTGAGATATCAACATGTATGGTGTGATTGTGTTCTTTAACTTGTTATTTTTCTATGAGTATAAATTATGGGATTGTTGTCGATATGTTGTTATGAAGGGTATTGAGATGACTTGATAGAGTAATTGTGATGTTGTGTTGATGGAGAAGTGGAAAGTATGAACTTGGTGTGACATGCTATTGGTTTATGATGTATTGGTCAATGTATGGAATGTTGCGGTATTGTTGGTATGATGATTTCATAAATGGTATTGTCAAGGGGGAAATGACATTTTAAGGCCATCATGTAACTCATTCTCGTCTTATGCACTTGTAAGGTAGTTGGTTGTTAACATAAGATTCGTTATGTACTTGTGTTGTAGAGTGAAACGTAAGGAAGGAGCTGGACTATTGTGTTCACATATAGGATTGTATATTCATATTGGGAAGATAAGGTATGTAAGGTTACTCTTTCCGTATCCTTCTGCAGCACCTATTGTTCACATTGACACTGTACTTGTTCTATTCCGAAATGTTCAAAGCTATCCCATTTCCGGTTATTAATTATTGTTACTCACAAGTTCCTTATGCATTCATCAATTGTGATTCGCATGACTCATGTTCTTTGGTTAATGTTCCAAGTTCCAATAATGTTACAATCACCAATGTATCAATCTTGCAAAAGTAAAGAAATGAAGTAATGCATATATCGTTTATTGTTTGAGAACCGAGACGGCTCAAAAGGGCACATAAGCCTAGCTCGAACTGATCTTATGTTATATTATTAACCCACCGATAGAGTGGATGAATGTTATATTATTAACCCACCGATAGAGTGGATGAATGTTACATTATTAACCCACCGATAGAGTGGATGAATGTTATATTATTAACCCACCGATAGAGTGGATGAATGTTATATTATTAACCCACTGATAGAGTGGATGAACGTTATATTATTAACCCACCGATAGAGTGGATGAATGTTATATTACGACCTACCAACCAAGTAGATGAATGATAATGATGATGGGCGTAAAAGCAAAGAAAGTATATTAATTAAATGAAAGTATTTATGAATGTTGGTATAGGAATGATATCGAGTAATCAAATAAGCGAGAGCAACAAAAATAATGAACATGGTTCCTCAAATAGATCAGTGGTGTATCCACATTGATTATTCTATATTTTGTTTCCCTTGAAGTACTTATGTAACATACAGTTTCGTATAGCCTTACATACTCAGTACATTCTTCGTACTGACCCCCTTAGGGGACTTACTTTATTTGCTGCAGGCGCAGGTGCTAGTAGACCTCCTGAGTAGATTGCAGGTTATTTACAGATCATTGGTGAGCTCCAGTTGGTTCGGGGATTTTCGAGTCACATGTGTACATTGGTTTTGGTTTTGGCATTGTATATATGTTGTATAAAGCGGGGACTTGTCCCAACTGTAGGTTGGTTATGTATGTGTATCTGTAGAGGCTTTGTAGACGTATATGGGAATGTGAATGTAAGGGATGTATGATCATTTTGACTTGATGGCCCTAACGGCCAAGTTTCATAAATAACATGTTTTCCATGACTTCCGCATAGTTGCATGAGACATAATGATGTTCATACGAGGATATGCATATGAATGTACATGAGCAAAGATTGGTTCTCTCGGGCCATATCGACTTCGGGTGCCAGTCAGTTCCGAATGAGATTTGGGGTGTGACACCAAGGCCAAGGAGGTTGATGGGGCCTTTGATGAAGCTGCTGCTAAAGAAGAGGAGAAGCTGACCAAGGAGAAGGCATGTGATGGTGTCTCTGATGAAGCTGCTACTGAAGAAGAGGAGGAGTTGACCAAGGAAAAGGCATGTGATGTTGACTCTAATGAAGTTGTTAAAGAAGAGGAGGAGCAAACCAAGAAAAATATAGATGGTGAGGGTTTATGATATAGCAATTGAGCAAGAGAAGGAGCTCACCAAGACCAAGCCAACTGATGGGGACTCTGATGCAGCAGCTGAATAGGAGGAGGAGCTCACCAAGGCCTAGGCATTTGATGGGGACTCTGATGAAGGTGATGGGGTCGATGAAACAAAAGATTTAATACTAACAGGTTTTGAAGTGGTTCCTTTTCAAGAAGTCATTGAAGATGAGACATTACAAGTGGTTGGTAGTGATTTTCCAGCTAATGCGATGTCCATTGTTGAAGATATCAACAATGGAGAAGACAAATGATTCACGTTTGGATGTGGGGTTTTAAGACAATTAAGTTTTATGGTTTCGGTGCTTGTTTAAGACAATTTTTTTATTGTTTAGATGTGGAGTTTTAAGACAATTCATTTTTATGGTTTCGGTGCGCGATTAAGACAATTTTATTTATGGTTTGAATGTGGGATTTTAGACAATTAAGTTTTATGGTTTCGGTGCTTGGTTAAGACAAAATCAATTTTATGGTTTTAGATAATTAATTTTGGCTTTCTATCCTTGGTTTGAATGTTTGTATGGTTTGAATGTTTTTTTAATATATCTTTATATTTGACATGAAATTAGTTTTCATTGTAGTATATCTCTCATTATATTTACATGAAATCACTTTTCATATGTTGACATGTAATATGTTTTTACAATTGATTTTGAAACGATGATTATTTCTAAAAAAACAAATACTACTAATATACCAAAATAGACGACATTGTTCAAAATAAAAATAAATACAATACCCCTACTGTCCTATTACATATTTCCAAACATCAAATACTAGTAATATACCATACATCACCATCCTTAGTTTGTTTCCTTCTTCTTCAGCTACAATCAACCTCTGTTTTAGTTGATCCTTCTCTATTTCTGTGTCTCTCAATAAAACTTTCAAGTGATTCCTTGTGTCTTCAGATTCCCTAAACAATTTCATAAGCAAGTCCTTACTTTCTTGAGATTCTCTGAGCCTTTGAAGCATTTGAAACTTGACTACACCTTGAAATGTTGACGTCTCCGTTCCTGAATGCAATGTGGAAGGGCTGTTTCTAGGGCCTGGACTCGATACTGATTTATTTTCAACATTTCCTCTTGCCGTGTGGCGTGGCTCAATCCACCTAAAATAATCGCATCAACCATTTTCCTATACAGAAATATATTAGTCATTTTTAATAGTGAAACCACAATACACAACTAATTAAAAACTCACCTCTCCAACTGTGTAATTATAGAACCTACGACCCCGATTCTTTTCGGTATGCGATATCTTCAAGACGGTTGACTTACCACAAAAACAAATGTCAGATGATTCAACTTTGGATGTTTCAGATGACTGAGACATTATTGGAGTTCAAAATGGAAAAGAAAAGAAAATAAATAGAAAAGTTGAGCAAGAAAGGAGAATGTAGAAGTTCAAAACATGGAGAACAAATATGGCTCTTTAAAACACAAAAATTCTATTGTTACCATTGGAATTTGCAAAATTTCTAATGTTACCGTTGGAAAAGGAAAAAAGTTCAAATGTTACCGTTGGAAATATTTAAAATATTAATAATAGACACTCGGGTTGAAGATATACCTATCCTTGAATCGGTATATCATAGATTATAATCGATAATTAAGGTATATGGTTAAAAAGGGGAATAATTAAATAAATTTAAAAATATGAATGGGTAAAAATTACATCAAACACTTTAATGCAACTTATTACAATATAATATAGTCCAAATAAATTGGTTAGCGTGCTTTTGGATGAGCAATGGTGGTCTAAGCCTCGTAAAATGGCTAAAAAGAGGAATAATTAAATAAATAAAAAAATGAATGGGTGAAAATCACTTCAAACACTTTAGTACAACTTATTACAACATATTATAGTCCACATAAATTGGTTAGGGTGATCAAAGGTTCTTTTGGATGAGCAATGGCATTACTAACCATAACATTGATATAATGATGTTCTCAATGAATAACATTATTATAAGGAAGTGGTAAGTATTGTCATTGCTCATCCAAAAACACCTTTGATCATTCTAACCAATTTATGTGGACTATAATATGTTGTATTAAAGTGTTTGAAGTGATTTTTATCCTTTCATTTTTTATTTATTTAATTATTCCCCTTTTTAGCAATATTACGAGGCTTAGACCACCATTGCTCATCCAAAAGCACATTTGATCACCGTAACCAATTTATGTGAACTATAATATGTTGTAATAAGTTGTATTAAAGTGTTTGATTTGATTTTTACCCATTCATCTTTTTTAATTTATTTAATTATTTTCCTTTTTAACCATATACCTTAATTATCGATTGTAGTCTATGTTCGATTGAGGTCTATGATATAATGAATCATGAACAAGGTTAATTAAATGTCTAATTTTTATTATTTATTTATAAGTATTGCCTATTTTTTTTAACCCTTTTAGTTGTAATTGTTCATTAAATGTCTAATTATTTACTTATTTATTTATAAGTAATTTTCCCCTTTTTTACCCTTTTAGTTGTAATTGTTCATTAAATGTATAATTGTTTATTTATTTATAAGTATCTTTTCATCTTGTACCCTTGTATTTGTAATTGTTCATTAAATAGCTAATTATTTATATATTTATTTAAAGTATCTTTTCACCTTTTTACACTTTTATTTGTAATTATTCATTAAATGTTTAATTATTTATGTATTTATTTATAAGTATTTTTTCACCTTTTTACCCTTTTATTTGTTATTATTCATTAAATGTCTAATTTAGCATTTCACTTGTTATTCTCAATATACCATCATGATTTATTAATTAATAGTACCAGACGGGTTGATTGAAAATTGGAAGGGTTTAAGGGTCTAAGAATCTTCATTGTTCAAAAAAAAAATTAACTAAAATTAACAAAGGAAATTGAAAGATAAACTGCAACGAGGAAACAAACATATAAACAGAAATTGCATATATTCAAAAGTTCATTGTCATTACGATTATAAACCCACCAAAAGAGGTAGGCAATGAACTAAACCCCACCAAAAACAAAAAAAAACTAAAAAGAAAAGACTACATAACTACGGGGATGGTGGGCGGGTGATGATTCCATCAGTCTCAATCTCTAGGCTAATCAATATTGCCCGTAAACAATGGGCAATTCTCCTCATATCTTGTTCCATTCTCTCTCGATCTTCTGCAAGACCACAGAAGAGACGGCTGAAATCATTTCTCAGAACCAGTAGATCATAGTTGTCAGTGCGGCATTGGCGGCAGTTGCGGTTGCGGTAGACAACACTGTTCACACTTCTTGTCATTTTTATTTGAAGAGTAAAAGAAGAAGATGGAGTGTAGTTAGAGTGAAGAGTAAGATGAAATAGATGGTACAACTTACTTGATTTTATAGACTTAGTTGTGTGATTTGAAATGCCACCAATAGGCAATCGACGTGTGGCTGGTGGATTGCATTTCTTGGAAACTGGAGCACTGTTACTGAGTAATAATAATCACTTTGGTACAAAGAATAGACTACTTTACAGCTTATTACCACTTGAATTAATTAAGCCCTTTCATACTTGTAAATCAATCGTGGATGATAAACCACATAGACTAATATATTGTCATAGACATGTATAGTTTATTTTACTTGTTTTTAATTTCCTACTGGCAATAAAGTAAGTAGCATTAATTTACTAAAACGTAATTTTATACTAGCGTAATTTAATTATATTATACTAGCAAAATTTAATTACCATCATTCTTTGAGAGATTTCAAATTGCTTTGAACTTAAAACACAGAGACAAGCAAAAACTAGTAGTAATGTGCAAAATTTAATTACATTTCCTTTTAGAAATTACAAGGTACTTTGAAATGAAAAATCAAAAACATTAACTTCTATTCAAGCTGTAAATTGTTCTTTTGTGGCTACTTCTCTTGCATATTGAACACTTGTTCTTTTTCCTTGGCCTCCTAGCCGGTTCCAAGATACCAAGAGTATGTTTGACTTTCCTCCTTTTGGGCTTTGACATGTAATAGAGTGACAACAACTTCATCTCTTTTAAATGCTCGGGAATAATCCATCCCGACTCTGGAGGTACTACATAGAGAGTGACACTATATGCACTGATATAACGTTTAACAAGATAGACAGGGGAAGAAAATTTATAAATGTTTTTTTTCATATTGATCTCCGAACTTCAACCTCAAGGTTGCCATAACATGAGCACGTGGGATTTTCACCAAGTCAAACTTTCTACAAGAATATATTCTTTCTAGTAGATTGACCTTGACAATAACTCCACTTTCGATTACGCAATACTCGTACGCATCCCCGTTTATGTTACTTACATATAACTCATCCCCGACGTCCATATTTTCCCTTATGATCTTTTCAGCCTTAGGAACAAATTTATTGGTGGATTTTAGGATCTCTGCATGCCTCTCCTTGAATTTTGCAGAAAACTTCTTAGCTATAGAATTGAATATGGAAGCCACGAAAAACTCCCTTTTATCTATCAACACTGCATTGAGTGACTCCGCAATGTTTGTGGTCATCACATCAAATCTATTTTCGGAACAGTATGCCCTACTCTACTTTTGAAAACCAATATCAACCTCAAGGCACTCGGCTTCTTCTGGGTATTTTCTCTTGAACTCCAAAAAATGTTCGGCAAACTCGCTATAGCTAAATGCCTTTTCCGCATTGTAGTACAAATATAGATAATTCGTGCATTGAAAATTCTTTCGGAGGTTTTGCCCAAGATGCCTCATGCATAGTCCATGATGAGCATGACTATAAACCTTGGAAAAGCCACTGAATATGCTTGCGTGCCTATCGGATATAATACACAACTCTGGTTCATCAACCACAATAGACTTCAGCTTCTAAAAAAAAGAAGGTCCAAGAATCATCGCATTCTTTGTCGACCACGCAAAAAGCAACTAGATAAAGATGCTTCTCTGTATCCTAAGCAACAACACTCAACAACACACCCTTATAATTACCATACAAATGTGTGCCATCAATAGCAATTACCTTTCGCATGTGGTAATATCCCCGAATACAAGATTCAAAAGCGATGAAGTAGTACATGAACCTACCATCATCGGTATTTTACCTAATGGTGTTTATGGTACCCGAATTTAGTTCCTGTACCATGTGGAAAAATCCTGATAAGCAAGAATATTCGTTCTCTAGAGTACCCCTAGCCATGTTTTTGGCCAATACACCTCCATACCACAACACCTATAATAGTTTTCTTTGCTTTGGAATTCTCTGAAGACAGTCCTCTCTATTTCCTTTGGGGTTGGACCTTTGTTGTCAATATACTCATTCATCAAGAGTGAGGTAATTAGAGTCGATGAGATATTTTTATGCATGCCCGTGATGTTTTCAACACCACAAGTGTGATGACCTATGTATTTGTTGATGCAAAACCTATCTGCACTATCTTACTTTCTAGCATGCAACATCTATCCATAGTTATGACTCCTACATCTCAATTTGTAGAATATTGAACAACTTTTAATCGTTTTAAAATAGGACTTGTTCACCAAAGCTTGAGCGACAAGTAATTTCAACTGTGCCTTGTTATCAAATGTTTGATGCAACACAAAATCCAGTTCCATCAGGAAAGGAGTGGATGGGTCTCAATACCATCACCTTCACCCTCTTCTTCCGAACTTCCAAAATCATCTTAATCTGATGCTTGATCAATGAGCCAGTCACCGACCCCGCCATCTCCTAATGAATCATCATGGATTCGAGATTGAGGTAGAGGTGGGGGTGGTGTGGCTAATGTCGAAGCTTCTCCTTCACACCTCTTCTTAACATTTATCCTTAGAAAAGGCCTAGAACCATCAACGCTGTAACACCCCGTACCTCCCCAACCCTATGTGATGACGTTGAACAATGGTTACTTAGGTGTCGAGATGCCATGAGTATGTAGTCGTAATGTTAGTGATGGGAAAATTGAAATTTGGACTTGTACATGTGATTAAACTTGCGTAGGAGGTGTTTTGCGATTTTCATGGAGCATCTGTGGGGTTCAAAATGAGGCTAAGAGGACCTCCAAACAAAGGATATTAAGGGCAAGAAGTAAGTTAAAGAATAGGACTTGAAGTATCTAACCAAACCCGCGAAGAAAAGTCGAAAAATGGAATTTTCAAAAAAATAGGTGTGGGGCGCGTTAGGGACCGTGCCAGGACGCTCTGGGCCAAAATTTTGTGCCCATATAAAGCAAGCTGGCGTGCCCCAGGGCGTGCCAGGGTGGTTTTTCCACTTTTTCGAAAGTTGGAAATTTTCTAAGTTCCAAGGGTTCCCGGGGACGTATCGAGCCAATTTTTGCTAAGTTTCTTTTACAACCATGAGTATATACATGAAATGAGTAAGGTATTATGTTAGTATGATAAAATTACTCGAGAACAAATTTGGCATCAAAATGACGATTTTACCCCTGTAGACAAAATAAGCCATACGTGGCTAGAATTGCTTGTTTTTGGAATTAAGGCTACGAGTATTAATTGCATGAGTGGGAATATTGTAGTAACGCGTATGAAATGAATCAAACATGAGAAATTATTAGCTTTATTGGGTTAAGTGAATTGGGCTCAAAAAGGGCCCAAAATAAGAAAAAGACATGGGCCAAAAAATGGGTCAAAAGACCCATTCTTCCATTGACTAGTAAACACACATGTGAGACTAGATAAGCATGGACACAAGGCTTATATAAATGTCACACCTCGAATCCCAATGAGGCGTGATTGGCACCTGAAGCCGACAAGGCCCGAGAGAACCAATCTTTGCTTCTATTCCTTCGTATGCATGTCATAGGAAACACTACTATCACATCGAAACATGAGAGGATAAAATCGGAAAGCATAGAACATGTGACGTCTATATATGCGAGAAACTTAGCCGTTGAGGCCATCAAGTCTAGATTTCATCTATCATCTTATACACATACACCTACATACGTCTACAAAAGCCTCTAACAGATGCATTGACCAAACCAACTGAAAGTCGGGACAAGTCCCCGCTTTATACACAATGTAAGCATATGAACCACTGCGACTCGGAGAAGCCCCAAACTAACTGGAGCTCACCAATGAACCGCAAACAGCTGGCAACCTACTATGGCGGCCTACTAGTACCTGCGCCTGCAACAAGTAAGGTAAATTCCCAGAGAGGGGCCAGTACGAAATAAGTACTGAGTATACAAGGCTCAGATGAAACTGTACAATACATGAATATTTCAATGAACTCAAATACAAATGACTAATCAATGTGAATAAGTCACCATTTTGCATTTTGGAAACCATGTGGATTTCTTTCATTACTTTCTTTACAATCAATGCTCACTTGTCAATACATGTGTCTCAATGTACCCGGGCCCCTACTGATCAGTGGGTCTTTCTATGACTTATCGTCATGTTGGGATCGGGTCGAGCTAGGCTTATGCCCCTAAGACCTGCCACCCATAAATCAATGCCTCGGGATCGGGTCGAGCTAGGCTTATGCCCCTAAGACCTGCCACCCATAAATCACTAGATCGGGATCGAGTCGAGCTAGGCTTATGCCCCTAGACTTGCCACCCATACTTGATCATTGACCACATTTGCATTACTTTGTTCTTTACTTTGAGATTGATACTTGGATAGTCATAACATCACTTTGAACTTTGGAACATAACATTATTGGAAGCTTTGAATCATTAACCAATGAGTGAGAGACACGTGAATAAACATCATGAGAAATATAACATTACTAGCACCATGACACCATTGGACAATAATCCATGAACAAGGAACATGAGTATAATCACTATTGGAACATGGGAATATAACCCTATTTGAGCTTTTGGAACATTAACCATGAAAATGAGACATGAGATTTACCAATGATCAACGAGTAGGAAATATATGGCAATGACCATGGATAACCGGATATCGAATACCTTAGCACATTTTGGCATAGGACAAGCGTAGAGGCAATATAAATACTATTTGCCGCAGAATGATTCGGACAGAGTAACCTTACATACCTTGGATTCTCAATACGAATATACAACCTTATATGCATATACAATAGTCCCGCTCCTTCTTTATATGTCACTCTACAACATAAATATATAACGGAATTCACATTAACCATCAACTACTCTTCAAATGCATGTAACATCAATGACTCACATAGTTGCCCTTACAGATGCCATTTCCCCTTGATAAAACCATTGATAACATTACTATTCCAAAAATTCCATAATATTCCCAACATTGACCAATACATGATACTTGATACATTTCACCACAAAACTTCTCCTTTACACTTTCTTATCCATAACACATCACAAATAACCCATCAAATGACCTTAATACAACTCATAAAACATATCGGCCAAAATCCCACAATTTCCACTTATAGACAAGAACAAGTTTAATACCAAAAATAACACCATACATGTTCATAGTTTGTCCATACCATGCTTTTTCATCAAAGGCACAAGGCCTAATTCAAGTTCAAATTACCAAGATAGCACATCCTTCACCAAAAGCAAAAATATACTATTCATCACCTTGCCAACACAACTAGCATAATATACATAATCTCCCATGCATATAATATGTAAAATCATAATAATAAACACTTACCAAGTCTTGTAATAGGATGATCTTCACCAAAAGTTGACCTAGGGTTTTGAGAGCAAAAGAGGATTTCTTGGAAATGTCTAGAAAAAAAGATAGAAAACATGTGTGTTTGTAATGAATAACAAATCAGATTTTTGGCCCTTTATATAAGCCACCAAGTCCATCCTTAGCCACTCCTTTGCATTTAATACAATGCTTATTTGGTCAACCTTGGAAGAATGGGTTATTTCCTCTTTGGGCCCATGTATTTTGGTTCATTTTTGGGCCTCAAATTGGCCCATTAACACAACTTAACTTAGCCCACAGATTTTCATGTATGACCCATAATATATCTAATGCTTAATTAATTCCATAATGTCACGACAATATTCTCTTACGAGATTCTCATTCGTCGTCTCAATCGCAAAAAAATAGGAATTCTAGTCGTCCTTGGCTTCATTAGACATTTTGGATCACTATTCATGTTTCATGATTTGATCATGTAAGAGTATGTAGGAATGTATTGAAGTGTTTGAAGCTTTAAAAATGCTCAAAGAAATCCAAAGAACCAAAAGAAACCATCTAAGAATCGACGTAGCATTGCGTTGCAAAACGGGCGCGGAATAGCCATACTAATTGTGCCTTGCGCCACTGCTGCAAAGCAAGGCAGTGGCGCAAGAATGGGAAGCCCTCTGAATCAGGGGCTTGCGCCACACCCCCTGAAACAGGGAGTGGCGCAAGTCTTGGTACTTTGCTGAATTTTCGGCCACTTTTTCCAACACTTGCGTATCATCCAATACATTATCAAACCACTACAAAATACTTACTTAGTGATCTTAATCATCAATTAAACATGACTCCAAGTCACCAAATGAGGTTAGAATGTGTACGGTGTATTACACAAATGCTCCACGAGATCACAAAACCCTTCCTATGAAAGTCTAATTGCATGTACGTGGCCAAATTTCAATTTTTCCCGTCGTTAGCATTACCAAATACATACTTATATCTCTTGACACCTAAGAAAACATTATTCAACATCATCAAATAGGGTTGGGAAGGTATGGGGTGTTACATTCTTCCCCCCATAGAAACATTCGTCCTCGAATGTTAGTAGCATCGTCTCATGTACAACCCATGCATCTATATATTCACAGATAAATACATATACACATACTACTTCCCGATACTTTCTTGTTATTGCTCAATTTACCAATTCCTATGCCGTACCTTTCCTAATCTTTTCACTTACCCCTCTAGCATAGCAAAATATACCTCTTAATAAGTAAAATTCTCCATAATTTGCACATTTTCAAATAAAGCAATGGATCTCGGCATATGACTTTTATTAGCTTGTAGCTACTATTGTACCACCTTAATCTCCTCTCTAGCCTAGTGAACAAAATCTAACCCCCAAGTACGGTAGTTCCACTTGCTTTAAACTTTCACCCATATAAACCTTTGTAAGGTACCATTTTTGGATACATGAATTTTATCTTTCCGTTCAAGGACGGTCTTTTGTGGAATAAAAATAGAAATATACTTTCTTAGCTTGGCAATCTTCGTAACATACGAGAATCCAACCACTTCATACTCATTGTGACATTTAAATCCCTCATTCCCGTCTCAATAAAGTTAGTCAATATAAAATGATCACAATTATGTACTATACCCTTCCGATATACTCTAGATTCACCAACTAGTGTATAGACTTCACATGGCATACATAGTAATGCTGGCATTCTTTCAAATTTGTTCCACACTCAATGGTGTAACATATCATAAGGGAGGATATGGGTCAATCAATGCATAAACTTTATGTAAAAATATGCATACTATACCTGTGCTCTTCTATGGACACTCTCTCATTTTGTGCCCCTCTCTACCACACCAAAAACAAAGATTTGTCCCCAACCGACATTCCCCCAAATGATACCTTCTACAGCGCTGACACGGCTGACGGGGAGGTTCCGGTTGGCTCATACTTCCCTGTGCTTGGTACCCCACTGTTCGTGAATCCTGAATCTCACTTCTTTGCCCACACTGGTTGCCTATCTCCCCTTGGGATCGAGGCAGAGTATTTACTGTAAAATGAGGAGACAATGGTCTAGGCGGTCTGTTAAAAATCTAAGGCCCAAATCCTCTTCGGGACATCATGGACTGTCCCCTCAATCTAGTCCTCTTAAACGGCCTTCGTTCCTTTGCTTGTGCAATTCCCCTTTGCATTTGATTACCCCTCTTTTGTACAAAGGCTGGACCAACTTGTCCTTGACTTTGTACAACGACTATCTGAGTTAGCAAATGCACCGCATTCCTTATATCCTGATCAGTCGCATTCATAGGTAGTTCTGCAGGTACTTCTCTACCGACTGGCTCTTCCGGAGCTGGAAAGGTAGAAGAAGACCGCGATGCAATTTCAACGTCAGCTCCACCTTGACCAGCTTGATCAGGTGGTGGTCTACTCATTCCTTCATCGGCAGGCATATCCACCTGCTTACCTTTGTGTTTACCTTTTTTTGTCATCAGCAGTTTACTATACCAAAGAAAAACAATTCCCATGGTCAAATACAATTGCACTTACAACACTGGCTCTATTGTACGATCTGGAAGTGAAGAAAAAGAAACAACATCCTAAATGTCCCGTAGCCTCCTACTTATAAATGTGGTGCACAACACATCGATAAGTAAGACTCTACTCAGACACGGCATTGTAGACACCCGTAAACCGACTTTCTCTGATACCACTTTTGTCTCGCCCCGAATCCCAACGAGGCGTGATTGGCACCCGAAGCCGACAAGGCCCGAGGGAACAAATATTTGCTTCTATTCCTTCGTATGCATGTCATAGGAAACACTAATATCACATCGAAACATGAGAGGCTAAAATCGAAAAGCATAGAACATGTGACGTCTATATATATGAGAAACTTGGCCGTTGAGGCCATCAAGTCAAGATTTCATCTATCATATTATACACATACACCCACATACGTCTACAAAAGCCTCTAACAGATGCATTGACCAAACCAACTGAAAGTCGGGACAAGTCCCCGCTTTATACACAATGTAAGCATATGAACCACTACGACTCGGAGAAGCCCCGAACTAACTGGAGCTCCCCAATGAACCGCAAGCAGCTGGCAACCTACTATGGCGGCCTACTAGTACCTGCGCCTGCAACAAGTAAGGTAAATTCCCCGAGAGGGGTCAGCACGAAATAAGTACTGAGTATGCAAGGCTCAGATGAAATTGTACAATACATGAATATTTCAATGAACTCAAATACAAATGACTAATCAATGTGAATAAGTCACCATTTTGCATTTTGGAAACCATGTGGATTTCTTTCATTATTTTCATTACTTTCTTTACATTCAATGCTCACTTGTCAATACATGTGTCTCAATGTACCCGGGCCCCTACTGATCAGTGGGTCTTTCCATGACTTATCGTCATGTTGGGATCGGGTCGAGCTAGGCTTATGCCCCTAAGACCTGCCACCCATAAATAAATGGCTCGGGATCGGGTCGAGCTAGGCTTATGCCCCTAAGACCTGCCACCCATAAATCAATGCCTCGGGATCGGGTCGAGCTAGGCTTATGCCCCTAAGACCTGCCACCCATAAATCACTAGATCGGGATCGAGTCGAGCTAGGCTTATGCCCCTAGACTTGCCACCCATACTTGATCATTGACCACATTTGCATTACTTTGTTCTTTACTTTGAGATTGATACTTGGATAGTCATAACATCACTTTGAACTTTGGAACATAACATTATTGGAAGCTTTGAATCATTAACCAATGAGTGAGAGACACGTGAATAAACATCATGAGAAATATAACATTACTAGCACCATGACACCATTGGACAATAATCCATGAACAAGGAACATGAGTATAATCACTATTGGAACATGGGAATATAACCCTATTTGAGCTTTTGGAACATTAACCATGAAAATGAGACATGAGATTTACCAATGATCAACGAGTAGGAAATATATGACAATGACCATGGATAACCGGATATCGAATACCTTAGTACATTTCGGCATAGGACAAGCGTAGAGGCAATATAAATACTATTTGCCGCAGAATGATTCGGACAGAGTAACCTTACATACCTTGGATTCTCAATACGAATATACAACCTTAGATGCGTATACAATAGTCCCGCTCCTTCTTTATATGTCACTCTACAACATAAATATATAACGGAATTCACATTAACCATCAACTACTCTTCAAATGCATGTAACATCAATGACTCACATAGTTGCCCTTACAGATGCCATTTCCCCTTGATAAAATCATTGATAACATTACTATTCCAAAAATTCCATAATATTCCCAACATTGACCAATACATGATACTTGATACATTTCACCACAAAACTTCTCCTTTACACTTTCTTATCCATAACACATCACAAATAACCCATCAAATGACCTTAATACAACTCATAACACATATCGGCCAAAATCCAACAATTTCCACTTATAGAAAAGAACAAGTTTAATACCAAAAATAACACCATACATGTTCATATTTTGTCCATACCATGCTTTTTCATCAAAGTCACAAGGCCTAATTCAAGTTCAAATTACCAAGATAGCACATCCTTCACCAAAAGCAAAAATACACTATTCATCACCTTGCCAACACAACTAGCATAATATACATAATCTCCCATGCATATAATATGTAAAACCATAATAATAATAAACACTTACCAAGTCTTGTAATAGGATGATCTTCACCAAAAGTTGACCTAGGGTTTTGAGAGCAAAAGAGGATTTCTTGGAAATGTCTAGAAAAAAAGATAGAAAACATGTGTGTTTGTAATGAATAACAAATCAGATTTTTGGCCCTTTATATAAGCCCCCAAGTCCATCCTTAGCCACTCCTTTGCATTTAATACAATTCTTATTTGGTCAACCTTGGAAGAATGGGTTATTTCCTCTTTGGGCCCATGTATTTTGGTTCATTTTTGGGCCTCAAATTGGCCCATTAACACAACTTAACTTAGCCCACTAATTTTCATGTATGACCCATAATATATCTAATTCTTAATTAATTCCATAATGTCACGACAATATTCTCTTACGAGATTCTCATTCGTCGTCTCAATCGCAAAAAAATAGGAATTCTAGTCGTCCTTGGCTTCATTAGACATTTTGGATCACTATTCATGTTTCATGATTTGATCATGTAAGAGTATGTAGGAATGTATTGAAGTGTTTGAAGCTTTAACAATGCTCAAAGAAATCCAAAGAACCAAAAGAAACCATCTAAGAATCGACGTAGCATTGCGTTGCAAAACGGGCGCGGAATAGCCATACTAATTGTGCCTTGCGCCACTGCTGCAAAGCAAGGCAGTGGCGCAAGAATGGGAAGCCCTCTGAATCAGGGGCTTGCGCCACACCCCCTGAAATAGGGAGTGGCGCAAGTCTTGGTACTTTGCTAAATTTTCGGCCACTTTTTCCAACACTTGCGTATCATCCAATACATTATCAAACCACTACAAAATACTTACTTAGTGATCTTAATCATCAATTAAACATGACTCCAAGTCACCAAATGAGGTTAGAATGTGTACAGGGTATTACACAAATGCTCCACGAGATCACAAAACCCTTCCTATGAAAGTCTAATTGCATGTACGTGGCCAAATTTTAATTTTTCCCGTCGTTAGCATTACCAAATACATACTTATATCTCTTGACACCTAAGAAAACATTATTCAACATCATCAAATAGGGTTGGGAAGGTACGGGGTGTTACAATAAAGGGGGAAAAATCAAATTTTTATTTCATTAGACATACACATCACTTTCTTTCATTTTCTAGAGTTTTCAAGCTAACTCTTTTGGTGCTCTTCAAACCCTAAGGCATTTTTGGACAAGATCATCCTCTTCCAAGCTTGGGTAAGTGATTATTCTTGTAATTTAACATATTATAAGCATGAGATATTATGTATATCATGTTGGTTATGGTTGGAAGTGTTGGACATGGCACTTTTGGGTTTTTGTGAAAAAGATGTGTTATCCATGGGATTGTAACTTGGATTATGACTTGTGGTTTTGATGAAAAAGCATGGTATGGATAAAATATCAACATGTATGGGGTGATTATGGTCTTAAACTTGTTATTTTTCTATAAGTGTATATTATGGGATTTTGGCCGATATGTGATATGAGGTGTGTTAAGGTGACTTTATGGATTAATTGGGATATGGTGCTCATGAGAAAGTGTAAAGGAGAAACTTTGTTGTGAAATGCTATTGGTATGTGATGTTGTGGTCAATGTAGAGAATGTTATGGTATTGTGGGCATGGAAAGGCTATGAATGGTAGTCTTATACACTTGAAATGTAGCTTGTGGTTAATGTATGGCATGAATGGGGTATTGTTGGTATGACAATTCCGTAAATGGTATTGTAGAGAAGGAAATGACATTTTAAAGATAAACATGTAACTCATTGTTCTCATATGCATTTGTAAGGTAGTTGGTGGTTAATATTGGTTCCGTTATGTATTTGTGATGTAGAGTGAAACGTAAGGAAGGAGCGGAATTGTTGTGCTCACACATTGGATTGTGTATTTACATTGGAAAGCTAAGGTATGTAAGGTTACTCTGTCCATATCCTTCTGCAGCACATAATGTTCATAATGACATTATACTTGTCCTATTTCGAAATATGCTAAGGTATCTCATTCAGATTTGATATATATTATTACCCACACGTTTCTTATTCATTGACCGATTGGCATTCATATGTCTCTTATCCATGGACTGAAATTCCTAAAGCTCTCATAAGGTTGTTGGAACTACTAAAAGAAATTGTTTCAAAGAAAGTGACGACGTAAGAAGAATCTATTCATTCCTAGGTCACGTATCTCTCATTCATTAGTTGTTGTTGTTCATGAGTTACCTAAGTACAGACATGGTTCCAATAGTGTTATGTTTCTAATAACGTTATGTTTCTCACAATGTTTATTCCCATGTCTCTCACCCATTGGTTAATGATCCAAAGCTTCAAGGAAAGTTGTCATAACGTTGAAATCTCTAAAGGAACTATTTCAAGAGAATAATAACATAAGAGAATCTATTTAATATTGGATGGCATTTTCCAATCATGCCAGGTTCCAAAGTCCTATAGTATGATGATTAGCCTTGTACCAATCTTTCGCAAGTAAAAGTACCAATTTCATAAGAGTAATAAGAGAGGCGATGTGCAAGTTAGTATAATTATTCCTCATAAGTGAAGATGTGAATCTCATGAAGTGAAGTGAAATGAGATGTGCATATAAGTGTGAGCTTTAATGTCATGATCTCTAATGTATTACTCTCATAGCTATGTCAAGGAAATAAGATTGTGAAGAGGTAATGCACAAATGGTTACTTTATGTTATGTGTCATTGAGAATGGGTAACAATCTAAAGGGTATAAGTTCAAGATGGAATAATCCCAATATCATGCTATGTTAGTTATGATAGCCCACCAAAGGTGGATGCCCGGTATATATTTATATATGATAGCCCACCAAAGGTGGATGCCCGGTATATATTTATATATGATAGCCCACCAAAGGTGGATGCCCGGTATATATTTATATATGATAGCCCACCAAAGGTGGATGTCCGGTATATTATTATATATTATAGCCCACCAAAGGTGGATGCCCGGTATATATTTATATATTATAGCCCATCAAAGGTGGAGGCCCGGTACTATATATATCCCACCAAGATGGAGGCCCGGTACTATATACATATACATTATATCCCACCAAAGGTGGAGGCCCGGTATTATATACTTACTTATAAGGTGATGATCCATAAGGTATTGTGAATCACGAACTAGTTGAGTGAATAATAATAAAGATAGTTGTAAAAGAGATGAGATTATATCCCTTGCATGAGTATATAAATATGGAGGTTCTGATAAGAATGATGATGATGCGACTGAATTGATGTGAATGAGTGACCAAGTAATGAGATAATAGACGTAATGAACATGGTTCCACGTATTCAGGACGGAGGTATATCCATATTGATTATTTCTCGTACGTTTAATTTCTTGGAAGTACTTATGTATTATTATAGTTTCATATGGCCTTACATACTCAGTACTTTCTTCGTAATGACCCCTCTTGGGGGACTTACCTTACATGCTGCAGGCCCAGGTGTTAGTAGATCTCCGCAGTTTGTTGGTGAGCTCCAGTTGCTTCTGGGCCTCCAAAGTCACATGTGTACATTAGGTTTTGGCATTTTGTAAATATTGTATAGACATGGTCATGTATCTATTAGAGGCTTTGTAGACATATGTGGGGAGATGGAAGTTGAATGTAAGATGTGTACGTTCATTTTGACGAAATGGCCCTAACGGCCAAGTTTCATATATTGCATATGTTGTCATGACTTCCGCTATTGATATTTAATTACATGAGATAAAATGATATTCATACGCGAACATGCATTCGAGAGTACATGAGCAAAGATTGGTTCTCTCGGGCCTTATCGGCTCTGGGTGCCAGTCCGGCCCGAATGGGATTTGGGTCGTGACAAACGCCAACATTGAGCATATACATTGACACTTGTCTGTCATTCTTTATGAACGTTGGATATATTTTTTCCCTTCTATTCATCAAATAACTAATGACAATGTTCGTAGGATCGCAAGTTAATTCCGGGTATTCAATTACACTATCAATCATATCGTCGTATGAACTATTGCGACATAGGGCAATGGATACGGTCTGCTTGGACCAAGTGGAGTCTCCTCCCATTCACCCATGAAATCACCACCAACCGCAATATACTCTGCTATTGACATAATGAAAACACTGGTCGATTCCTAGGTATATGAGGGTCGATGACAGTACAAAAATAAAGACAAAATTATAGCTTACCAAAAGCGAGCTCAGCTGCAACAATAGAGCCTCAAGTATAAATGGACTAGTTTAGCAGCTGTAGGATTATACCTATTGGTGAAGAAACGGGAAAAGGTGAAGGTTTTGCAATAATGGTGAACACAAAATTTTGGGGTAAAACAAGCTCTATTGCCAGAAATCTTGAAAGCTTGGGGTGACAATGACTTCCAAAGACCAGATTTGACGAAGAAAGGCGGAAATTGGCTGGAAAATTGAACTTTTGATCTGGATTTTTTGGCGGGAAGAGCTTGTTGGAGAGCTTTTGATCCGATATTTTGCTTTTGATTTTGGTTTATTTTATAAAATAAAAAAGGGTATTAAATGTAGGGTATTGAATGGCTGAGGATTGGGGGAAGGGGGGCTTGTTTGTATTTTTGATAACTTTGAGATGAAATATGGATAAAGAATGGATAATGTCATATTATTGGTGGGTATATCCCCAATATTTTCAAACTTGTGGCTATATGCCAAATTAAGTTTTGAAAGTGGCTCTTTAGCCAACTGACTCTCACGAAGTTATGTGATTTCGCCTTTGTGACCATGGCATCTAAAAGCTTAATCAGATAACATTTTCATTTACTCGGTTATGTATTCAACAGCTGAAGAAGAAATATGGGAGGGTGAAAATGTAAGGAGATATTTGAATGTGGACTTTTCATTCCTACAGTAAAACACTCAACAATACAATACAATACAAAGCATACAATACAATACAAAACACACAATACAATACAATACAATACAATACAAATGTCATCTGAAACCCCTATTGTTTGTTGATCCAAATGATTTGTTGCCCACAAAGTGTTTGACGTTTTGTTTCAATGAATTTATGCAAATTGTTTGTGTTTTCACTATGACTCAGGTGTTCAATATATGTTATTCTAAAGTGTGTGCGCACGAGTGATTCCGGGAGGTTATATTTTTCATCTCCATATAATGCATGATTCTGATTGTTGGTTTAAAATGGAGGATTCTCTTGTTGTGTCACAATTATATTTTTCTCTGCGGTTTTCCAAATGGCATAAAAGTTTGGAAAGAAAAGTTTTTTATTTACCTTTGTCGATTAAATAGGTGCTTAGTCTACTTTGAGACGGCATAAGAAAAATATACTCATCCTTAGATTATTTTAATGGGGTGTACGGGAATAATAGAGCCCAACTTATTATATATGGATAGGATATTCCTTGTCATTTTAATCTTGATATAGTACCAACATGCCTATTCTTTGACTCTCCTATAGTGTTTAGTATATTATTTCATACTAGGATATATATTCTAACAACAAAACTCCCTAGCTTAGCTAGATGCCAGCTCTACACCGAAAAGGGCATTCAATCTCTATTTTATATTTCTTGCCTATTTATTTGTATTCATATTGTTAATTTAACGAAAAATCATTCTGCTTCAAGATGATTAATTGGGTTTTAGTTATTCAATTTATATTTACACTTTCCTCATTAAAGGCTACATCTGTAGAACTCTAAATTTGATTTTAATATTATTTCTAGTATTTTTTGGATAAAATTTCTAATTGTAAGGATTTAACTAAAAAATTATTAAGAGAAATAGTAAAGATCTATTGCAACCAACTAGCACTTCTGAAAACATAATCATGCACAGCTCAAGTGCTAAATCATAAAAGAAATCTTTACATGAATCCAATTATTTAACAAACATTTGCAGCAAACAAGACATTTGGCACAACATATTCCAAGAGCATGCTTAGCAAGCGAGAAGTTGAATCTTGAACTTTTAGAGCATCCCTACAACATCTTTCATGATTGAAGAAACCTAATTCTACTCTAACATATATTCTTAGTAGAAGTACATTAGTTACAGCAGTAGTTCCCACATGTGGTATTAGACAAAAGACGAGACTGTGAAAATGCAAGGAAGCAAACTCATAGAACAGAAAAGGTCTTATTGGTTCTAACTGAATAAGTCTTGCTTCAGAGATTTTGCGATGAACTCAGCTTAAAGTTTTATCTGTTAAATAAAACACACTTAATTTACTTCATTATGTATTCAATAGGTGCAGAAGAAAGACGGGATGATTAAAATGCAAGGAAGCAAAGAACTAGCAATTGATGAAGATATATTTTTCCATTCCAGGTATGAAATCCATCCTTAAAGTTGAACATTTTAATAAGCTAGATGCCTTTTAAGGTTTCTAAATTTTTCTACTGATATGAATCCCAAAAGTTTCGGGGAGAATGCAGTCGAAAGCTGTTAGTTTGTAGGATCTACTGAGGTTGAGCTAAGAAGGTAGAAGAAGAATGTAATGGAAGACAACAACTTAACCTTGTGCCATTGAAAACTGTAACTGTAAAATATACAAAAACTATGGAGAATGAGCTACTCTTCTCCTTTCTCAGTCCAAAAATGGATCACCTCAGGAAATTGACCTCCAATTTTCACTTCCACCAACAATTTACAAAGTTTAACCCCGCTTTATTCTCCGTATTCTTATCCACCATAAGAGGCATCCCTACTAGACTGCCAGTTTTACTCATTCCTTTCACACTCCAGTACTTGAAGTCAAGCCCTAGGAGTTTAATCCAAATAGGAACTGTGGCTAGTTCCTCTTTAGAGAATTCCATATCCAGTTTCCAAGTTTTTACAATCAAGTGTTTACTATAAAAATTATAGATACCCCCTTGCAGAACTTCCTCCTTCCCTTCTGCTGAATTAAATCGCACTAGCATGATGCCAATTTTAAGCATAACCGCTTTGTTGATACCTAGTTTTCTCCATTGCCGCTGAATGAATCCATTTAGCACCAGCACCACAAATGGAGGTCATGCACCCAACACATAGCACAGCACAACATGTTTCCAATACTCTACTTCCGAGCTGATATCATCAACCTCTATCTCCACTATAACTTGTTCCCCTATGCTTACTGAGTTAACAAAATCTACCATTTGTTAGACAGCGAGGGTACATATGTACCACTTTATTAACGACGGGTATATCTACTCTAAATTCCAAAGTTGAGGGGTATTTTTGCCCCTTTCCCTTTTAAAAATATTAAATTTCATAAGTGGGGTCTAGGGAGGGTCAAGTGTATATAGACCTTACCTCTACCTCATGTAGATAGAGAGACTATTTTTGAAGGACCGTCTGCTCAAGTGCAGCAGATCAAATCAGTTATGGAAAAGGAAAATTGCAGAGCAGAAAACATGACAACTAATAAGGAAAGTAGTACAGAGCATTCAAAAAAGGAATAATAGCAACTACAAAAATAGTGCGATAATTAAAACATAATATAATCATCTTTAGCTTTACTCCTAAAATATAATAAAGCTATACATCTACATAATCATTTTTTAATAATTTTTTTGAAAATACAATTGATATACTCCTCCAGCAAAATAGATAAATGCCCTTCCCACACATATAAAAATAATTGACATTCTCATCCCAATTTTTCAGAAGGGAACTCTTTGTTATGTTTACATTCTGCAGTTATCAATTTTTAAAGTTAAATTCTGCAGATATCAAATTTTATCTTGGTTAGGTACTGTATATTTGTCAATTTATCATTACTTCTGTCGTTTTCTCAAATATCTCTTGAAGTGATATTGAAGCTGTATGATCTTCCATTGAAAGGTTAGTTTCCCTTAATTACTCTCTCTGTGCTTGACAGAAGTTCAAAGAGGAAATATTTTTATCTTGAACGACATTGTGTTTAAAAATTCAGATGCAAAAAAAAGCTTAAAGCTCAAAATTCAGAATTCAGCCCCTTAAGCGCTGGACTGGTGATGACATGTGTGATTTCCTCCATGGTCTTTACAGGGCCCTTCTTACTCCAGCACATCAAGATGATAAAAACAACAATCTCTTGAAACGAACTCGTCTATTCTCTTTTCTGGTCTTTTTTGTTCATCTTATATTCACAAATTAAAATTTATTGTCACGATCCAAGACTGGGTCCTGGATGTAACAGGCACCTAGAACCAACTAAGGCGTGTGAGAGCCTCTTAGCAATCATTACGAGCATGTAAGAAATTGTTTGTGGAAGAATAACCCAATAAAGAAATCCTTTTAAAACATATTGAAAGGTATCCCAAGTATTTTGAAATAAAACAGTTAAACAACATCTACATAGTCTACGAAGCCTCTAACATAAGAATAAAAATCTAAGCCGAGACATGGCTCCGACAATACCATAAAACTAGAAATCAAAGTTCAACATAACGATTAAACTACCTTCCAGAAGATGGAGGGCTCACCACTTGTTGAAGCTGTTCCGAACAAACTTAATGTTGCACAAAACCACGAGAATGTGCCTCCGGACCAACATCATGAAATGATGTAGTGTGCAGAAATGGTCAGTAGTACTAGTACGCACCCCAAGGAAAGGGACAAAATATTTATAAAGCAAGTCATATAACTTAAACATAAGTCATGGGAAGGGAACATAATTAGAGACTCAAAAATAAGACATAAGCATTTCCTAAATTTAGTTCTAAACTAGGTAGTATTCACCGACATCATGTAAACCACAGGCTATATGATTTCGGTCTGTACCCAACCAGCGGGACCTCAATCCATGTTTGCCGCATGGACTGAGATATACATCATTTAGGCCATCATATCATCCTCATAAAGGGAAATCATACGGTCGTCCAATTAAGGAGCGTACCATCCCTATGCCGGCAAAACATAGGTTTCAGGCATTGGATTACGAGGACATACACCTTCTTGGTAAACTACCTAACTCTTTTTAAGATGATTTATTACATTTTCATAAATGTGTAACCATTAGCCATAAGTTAAGTCTTTTATAGAGGCTATCATTTAATCGGTATCGTCATACCAAGACTTGTAAGCCATACATATCATGCCATAATATTTTCATATGACTTATTATCCCATTAGTCCCACCATTGTGAAGATTTATAATAAATACATGTCACGCCCCGAATTCCAACGAGACGGACTGACACCCGAAGCCGATATGGCCCGAGAGAACCAATCTTTGCTCATGTACATTCGTAGGCATATCCTCGTATGAATCTTATTATTCCTCATACAACTACGCGGAAGTCATGGACATGGAAATATATGTCATATCTATATATATATGAAACTTGGCTGTTAGGGCCATCAAGTCACAATGGACATTCATCTCTTACATTCGCATACCCACATAAGTCTACAAAAGCCTCTAACAGATGCATTTACAAGACCAACTACAAGTCGGGACAAGTCCCCGCTTTATCTTTACAACATCAAAAACAAATGTACAACTGTGACAAGTCCCGAAGCAACTGGGGCTCACCAAAGATCCGCAAATAACTGTTAACCTACTGTGATGGTCTACTAGTGCCTGCACCTGCAACATGTAAGGTAAATCCCCCGAGGGGGTCAGTACGAAGAATGTACTGAGTATGTAAGGCTCATAAGAAACCACATCATACATGAGAATGTCAACAGAATAGAATATGAGAGAATATGCAATGTGGATAAACCATCATTTTAAATGTGGAAACATGTATGTTGCTTCTGTTATTGTTATTTTAGATCACTCATTTATATCCTTATTATTCATATAATATCTTTCAAACACATCTTCATTTAAGAGAATTTTCCTTCACTCAAGAGACTTGCCTCCAAGAGATTCCTCTATTCAAGAAATTCTTCTACTCAAGAGATTCTAGAGATTCTTCTATTCAAGAGATCCTTTCTATTCAAGAGATTCTTTCTTCAAGACATTTGGGTTAATAATATAACGTACATCCACTCTATTGGTGGGTTAATAACATACATCTACTCCATGGGTGGGTTAATAACATACATACACTCTATTGGTGAGTTTACATACATCCACTCCATGGGTAGGTTAACATACATCCACTCTATTGGTGGTTAATAATATAACTTTCATCCACCTTATAAGTGGGTCATAATAATACATATAAATGTATATATCTTTACTTCCTTCTCTTTTGCTTGGGAAAGTAATACATTGGGGATCATGACATCATTGATACACATCTTCTTGTGATACATTACCTCATTCCTTCATTATTCTTTATTCATTCTAAGAGTGATACATTGGTGATTGTACATCAATTCCTTCTTTACTTTTGTGAGATTGACTCATTGGTGGTCATATCATTGTTAGAACTTGGAACACATACACACATTACTTCACCCATTTCATTACATGAGATTGATACATTCACTTATGAGAGATTGATACATTCACTTGCACATTACTTCCTTCATTACTCTTATGACATTGGTACTTTTGCTTGTGAGAGATTGATACATTTGCATAACATTTGTGGAAGTTTTGGAACCATAACCAATGATAAGAGACATATGGATAAACATTATGGGAACCTTGGAACATTAATCAATGAATAAGAGATGAGTGAATCATAATTCTTCTAAGAATAGGACCCATGTGAATAACAATATATCTCAACCTGAACTGGAATACTTTAGAACACTTCGGACATGAGTAAGTACCTTAACAAGGTGAATACTCTATGCTGCAGAAAGATACGGAAAGAGTAACCTTACATACCTTATGATATCAATATGAATATACCGTCCTAGATGTGAATACAATAATCCAGTTCCTTTCTTACGTGTCACTCTACAATACAAGTACATACCGGAGCTTACATTAGCAACTAGTTACTATACAAGTGCATACGACGATAATGAGTTATGTGACTGTCGTACAATGTTATTCCATCCTATTACAATACCATTTACTGCATTATCACACCAAAAACACCATAACATTCCATACATTGACCAAGATATCATACATCAATAGCATTTCACACTACACTTACCCTTTATGCTTCCTTATCATCATTCCGTCACAATTACCTTATCAACTTGCCTCATAACAACTTATGAACAACAATACATACTTAAAATAGTCCAACATGCTTCCATACGATCCTTTAAAGTCATTAAAACGACATCACAAGTTGATAATTACATCCAAAAAGGGTATAGGGGCCTTCGGGGGTCAACTAGATGCGAAAACATACAAAACCGAACCTGGGGATGACCTGAGTTGCCACCTTCACCTGCAGATGGCTGAGGTACGCGCGCAGGTGACCTTTGGCAGCAGCCAGAGGCACCTGTATTGGCATCTGCGCCCGCAGATGCCCTCGTCTATGGGGCGAATGCCCGTTTTGGTCCAAATTGATCTCTTTAGGGTCTTTTTATGCAATGAATGGTTAATGATCATAACTAAACTTCATTTAACATATTTTAGATCATCTTAAATGCCAACAATCAGCCATGGTCTCACAACACACATAACCATCACCAAAACCTCACTTTCTTTTCAATCCGTCACCAAATCCATAACCAAATTTATAACAACAATTCCAAACATTATACACAAGGATAAAACAAGGTAAGACTATAATAACATCTCACATGTCAATATTGAATCCATCAAGTTCACTTCCTTCAATACCACAAGTCCTTGTTCAAGTTTTCAAGGCAAAACCATCCTCCGATTTAGCAAACACAAATTATTTTACACATAGTGAACTTCTCACACTTCACCAACATAACCAACATGATATAAACCATATTACATGCATAAAATATATTAAACCATAATAATAAACACTTACCAAGTCTTGTACAAAGGTGATCTTTTCCACAAAGATGAGAGCTTAGGGTTTGTGTGATATAAGAATTGTTGAGAAAATTCTAGAAAAGGCATGGGTGTCACAATGACATAAAATCTGATTTTTCCTCATATATATGGGCCCCTTTAAGTCTCTCTTATCCAATCCTTGTCATTAATTGCATGGTTGATTAGTCAAAAGGGAAGATTGGATCAATTTTGCCCCATTGGGCCTAGTCTTTTGCTCTTGTTTTGGGCATCATTTGGGCCAATGGCTTAAGCCCACAAATTTTAATGTATAATTCAATCAATCTCTTATGTATACTAATTCCATAAATGTACACGTAGTCGTTTAGGTTCGACAACATACGGGGTGTTACATTCTCCCCCCCCTTAGGAACATTCGTCCTCGAATGTTAACAACATCGCCTCATGTGCAACAAATGCATCTCTATATTAGCATCTCTATCCATATACTCATATAGATACTTACTTAGTCTTTCTCCACTTTCGTACCTTTGAACCTTTTCCTTCTAGGTGGAACAAATATGGGTACCTTGGTCTCATCATTTGTTTTTCAGCTTCTCAGGTTATCTACTCGACTTGTTGATTTCTCCAAAGAACTTTTACAAAAGTTACATCTTTATTTACGAACCTTTGCACTTGTCGGTCTAGAATATCCATAGGTATCTCTTCCTAGTGGGATCCTCCATAACTTGTACATTTTCAATAAAAGCAATGGATCTCGGCGTATGACTTGTGTTAGCTTGTAGCTACTATTGTACCACCTTAACCTTCTTTATAGCTTAGTGAACAAAATCTAGCCCCAAGTAAGGCAGTTCCACTCGCTCTAAATCATCCAATTGATGATTTAAACTTTCTTCTATATAAACCTTTGTAAGATACCATTTTGATACTTGAATAATAGCTATTATTATAAGCACATTCAATAAGGGGTAGATGATCGTCCCAACTACCTGTGTAATACAATGTGTAAGCTGGCAACATAATTTCAAGTGTCTGGATGATACATTCTGCTTGTCCACCTGTTTAAGGATGAAAAACTGTACCCAAATTCACTTATATGCCCAAACTTTCTGTATTTTTAACTGTTACCTCATCCAATTGCCAATAATCAATACACATTCTCAATGTGCCATTTCTCTTTTGTGCAAACAACACTGGTGCATCGTGCAGGGACATACTAAGTCTTACTAGCTGACATATGTATACCTTGGACATCGCTTTCCTTACCTCAGGATAGGAAACAAATTTACCTTTCCACTCAAGGACGGCCTTTTGTGGAAGAAAAGGGAAATATACTTTCTTAGCTTGGCGATCTTCGTGACATAACAAGAAGCCAACCACTTCATACTCATTACAAAATTAAAAATCTTTCATTTCCATCTCCATAAGATCAACCATTGTAACATGATCACAAAAATTCACTATACCATTACGATCTATTTTTTTTTTAACTATAATAAATTCACCAACTAGCGTAGATACTTCAATTGGCTTAGCTAATAATTCTGGTGTTCTTTCAAACTTCTCAGCAAGCAATAGAATAACATATGATAAGGTACAGCCTGAATTAATCAATGCATATACATTCTGTGAAAAAAAATAGATATTATACCTGTACCCACATCAGGAGAAGCCTCCGAATTCTGACAGTCTACTGGAGCATTAGTACAATTCGGGGCTCCGCTAGAGCTAGATGCTCCTCTAGAACCTCTGCCATGTCCCATAGACTGTACAACTAACGAGGAGGATGTCACGGCTATCCCCGTAGGTTGTGCCGTACTACTCGTGCCCTTCTGTGGACACACTTTCATTTTGTGCCCGGCTGTACCACACCAAAAGCAAAGATTTGTCCCCAACCGACATTCATCCAAATGATACCTTCTGCAGCACTGACACGGCTGACGGGGAGATTTCAATTGGCTCATACTTCCTTGTGCTTGATACCTCACTGTTCGTGAATCCTGAATCTCACTTCTTTGCCCAAACTGGTTGCCTCTAAACCCTTGGGATTGAGGTAGAGCATTTACTATAGAATGAGGGAATAATGGTCTAGGCGGTCTGTTAAAAATCTGAGGTCCAAATCCTCCTCGGGACGCCATGGACTGTCCCTTAGATCTAGCCCTCTTAGACGTCCCTCTTTCAATTGCTTGTGCCGTTCTCCTTTGCCTTTGATTACCCCTCTTTTGTGCAAAGGCTGGACTAACTGGTCCTTGATTTTGTGCAATGACTATCTGGGTCAACAAGTGCACCACATTTCTTAGTTCTTGCACGGTATCATTAACAAGTGATTCAACAGGTTCTTCTTTCCTTCTCGGCTCTTCTGGAGATGGAGACGTAGAAGAAGCCCGCGATGCAAATTCAGTCTCAGCCCTACCCTGACTAGCTTGGTCAGGTGGTGATTTACTCATACCTCCTTTGGCAGGCATATCTACTTGTTTACCTTTGTCCATACCTTGTCTTGTAATCGACACTTTACTATACCAAAGGAAAATCAATCAGCATGGTCAGATACGATTTCACTTACAACATTGGCTCTATTGCACGATCTAGAATTGAAGAAAAGAAACAACATCCTAAATTCCCCGTAGCCTCCTACTTATAAATGTGGTGCACAACACATCGATAAGTAAGAATCTACTCAGACACGGCTTTGTAGACACCACCCTTAGAACGACCTGCTCTGATACCACTTTTGTCACGCCCCAAATTCCAATGAGACGGACTGGCACCCGAAGCTGATATGGCCCGAGAGAACCAATCTTTGCTCATGTACATTCGTAGGCATATCCTCGTATGAATCTTATTATTCCTCATGCAACTACGCGGAAGTCATGGACATGGAAATATATGTCATATCTATATATATATATGAAACTTGGACGTTAGGGCCATCAAGTCACAACGGACATTCATCTCTTACATTCGCATACCCACATACGTCTACTAAAGCCTCTAACAGATGCATTTACAAGACCAACTACAAGTCAGGACAAGTCCCCGCTTTATCTTTACAACATCAAAAACAAATGTATAACTGTGACAAGTCCCTAAGCAACTGGGGCTCACCAAAGATCCGCAAATAACTGTTAACCTACTGTGGTGGTCTACTAGTGCCTGCACCTGCAACATGTAAGGTAAATCCCCCGAGGGGATCAGTACGAAGAATGTACTGAGTATGTAAGGCTCATAAGAAACCACATCATACATGAGAATGTCAATAGAATAGAATATGAGAGAATATTCAATGTGGATAAACCATCATTTTAAATATGGAAACATGTATGTTGCTTCTGTTATTGTTATTTTAGATCACTCATTTATATCCTTATTATTCATATAATATCTTTCAAACACATCTTCATTTAAGAGAATTTTCCTTCACTTAAGAGACTTGCCTCCAAGAGATTCCTCTATTCAAGAAATTCTTCTACTCGAGAGATTCTTCTATTCAAGAGATCCTTTCTATTCAAGAGATTCTTTCTTCAAGACATTTGGGTTAATAATATAATGTACATCCACTCTATTGGTGAGTTAATAACATACATATACTCCATGGGTGGGTTAACATACATCCACTCTATTGGTGGGTTTACATACATCCACTCCATGGGTAGGTTAATAACATACATCCACTCTATTGGTGGGTTTACATACATCTACTCCATGGGTAGGTTAACATACATCCACTCTATTGGTGGGTAATAGTATAACTTTCATCCACCTTATAGGTGGGTCATAATAATACATATAAATGTATATATCGTTACTTCCTTCTCTTTTGCTTGGGAAAGTAATACATTGGGGATCATGACATCATTGATACACATCTTCTTGTGATACATTACCTCATTCCTTCATTATTCTTTATTCATTCTAAGATCGATACATTGGTGATTGTACATCAATTCCTTTTTTACTTTTGTGAGGTTGACTCATTGGTAGTCATATCATTGTTAGAACTTGGAACACATACACACATTACTTCACCCATTTCATTACATGAGATTGATATATTCACTTATGAGAGATTGATACATTCACTTGCACATTACTTCCTTCATTACTCTTATGACATTGGTACTTTTGCTTGTGAGAGATTGATACATTTGCATAACATTTGTGGAAGCTTTGGAACCATAACCAATGATAAGAGACATGTGGATAAACATTTTGGGAACCTTGGAACATTAATCAATGAATAAGAGATGAGTGAATCATAATTCTTCTAAGAATAGGACCCATGTGAATAACAATATATCTCAACCTGAACTGGAATACTTTAGAACACTTCGGACATGAGTAAGTACCTTAACAAGGTGAATACTCTATGCTGCAGAAAGATACGGAAATAGTAACCTTATATACCTTATGATATCAATATGAATATACCGCCCATAGAATACAACAATCCAGTTTCTTTCTTACGTGTCACTCTATAATACAAGTACATACCTGAGCTTACATTAGCAACTAGTTACTATACAAGTGCATACGACGACAATGAGTTATGTGACTGTCGTACAATATTATTCCATCCTCTTACAATACCATTTACTGCATTATCACACCAACAACACCATAATATTCCACACATTGACAAAGATATCATACATCAATAGCATTTCACACTACACTTACCATTTATGCTTCCTTATCATCATTCCGTCACAATTACCTTATCAACTTGCCTCATAACAACTTATGAACAACAATACATACTTAACATAGTCCAACATGCTTCCATACGACCCTTTAAAGTCATTAAAACGACATCACAAGTTGATAATTACATCCAAAAAGGGTATAGGGGTCTTCGGGGGTCAACAAGATGCAAAAACATACAAAACCAAACCTGGGGATGACCTGCGTTGCCACCTACGCCCGCAGGTGGCTGAGGTACACGTACAGGTGACCTTTGGCAGCAGCCAGAGGCACCTGCGTTGGCATCTGCGCCCGCAGATGCCCTCGTCTGCGGGGCGGATGCCCGCTTTGGTCCAAATTGGTCTCTTTAGGGTATTTTTATGCAATGAATGGTCCATGATCATAACTAAACTTCCTTTAACATATTTTAGATCATATTAGATACCAACAATCAGCCATGGTCTCACAACACACATAACCATCACCAAAACCTTACTTTCTTTTCAATCCATAACCAAATTTACAACAACAATTCCAAACATTATACACAAGGATAAAACAAGGTAAGACTATAATAACATCTCACATGTCAATATTGAATCCATCAAGTTCACTTCCTTCAATACCACAAGTCCATGTTCAAGTTTTCAAGGAAAAACCATTCTCCGATTTAGCAAACACAAATTATTTTACACATAGTGAACTTCTCACACTTCACCAACATAACCAACATGATATAAACCATATTCCATGCATAAAATATACTAAACCATAATAATAAACACTTACCAAGTCTTGTACAAAGGTGATCTTTTCCACAAAGATGAGAGCTTAGGGTTTGTGTGATATAAGAATTGTTGAGAAAATTCTAGAAAAGGCATGGGTGTCACAATGACATAAAATCTGATTTTTCCTCATATATATAGGCCCCTTTAAGTCTCTCTTATCCAATACTTGGCATTAATTGCATGGTTGATTATTCAAAAGGGAAGATTGGATCAATTTTGCCCCATTGGGCCTAGTCTTTTGCTCTTGTTTTGGGCCTCATTTGGCCTAATGGCTTAAGCCCACAAATTTTAATGTATAATTCAATCAATCTCTCATGTATACTAATTCCATAAATGTACACGTAGTCGTATAGGTTCGACAACATACGGGGTGTTACAATACATTTGAAATCTATTAAGGTTTTTAAAAGTCACTATAAGTTCATCATGTTTGCAAAAGACCAAGGGATTGGGGTAAATTTCCTTTTTCTCACCAAAAAGGTTTAGAGTATTCGAAATGATTTATCAAAAGCATGGTTCATTGACTCACAATACATCATAATTCAAGATTTATAAATAGAGAAACTCAATTTGTCCAAACGACATGCTCAAATTCCATTTTAAGTAGAAACTAGAATAATCTTATGGAAAAGTGTTCGAAAGTTTTAATCTTTTCATCTTTTGTGAAAGCTATTCTTAACCCTAGTTAATAAATCATATACGAGCATATGTAATACAAAATAATATATTTATACTTTATCTTGAAAGGGGTTTATTCAACATACTTATTAACGGGGAATTCAGAAGAGAGACCTTGATGATTGACCTTAGACTTAGTTTTTGGAACCTTGAGTTTTCTTGAACTTTGAGAGAATAAGAGGGAGCATTTAATCTGGGATTAGGGAAAATAATACCAGTTGGGAGGTTTTAAGTATGAAAAGGGACGACTTTTTATAAGTAGGAATGACTGAAATGCCCCTTAGAAATAAGCAAAAGCTGAAATTTTTTGTCTGTAGAAGGGGTTGTGTTGCACGTGGCCCATCGCACACCACCTCACTGTTCCCTGTACGGCCTATAGCACAGAAAAAATAGTGAGCTCATCTCTGAGGCTCCGTAGTGTGGATCCCAATTCATAGTCCCTCCGATACGATGCATGGGTCATTTATTATGTCCAAAACTCTCCTTTAAGTTCTCAAACTCAACCCAAAAAATTTACAATCCATATTAAGGTCTACCAAACCCATTTTTGGGAGTTTAATAGGCAAATAAAGGCTATTCTAACACTCAAGAAATTTTTGAGTGTTACAATATCTCCCACATGGGATCATTCGTCCTCAAATAAAGGATAAAGACTTATTGAATCCCTCACAAGCATGAAATAAGGATAGAAACTTTACATTAAGACCTTAGTCCTAAATCAAATACATCAAGAGAGTTTCATGACAACCTTAAGCGATTGGATAAGCATGAATCATGTTTACTACGAGTTCAACAAAAACATTAGTTAAATCATGAGTTATAAGGAACATGATCATATCAACATAATACATGAATTCCTGGTAACCATAAGCATGCATTGAGATGGGTGCATAACATGGAATATAGTTTCGCTGAACATAGGAATAGAAGTATTTCCACCTTACATAATATGACTAATAGCCCCTAAGGTTACTAACACTTCTCAACTATGCTTTCTCCACTGAATACCACACTTTATCATTTCCATCTTAATATTCTCATGCGAACACATAACTACCAGAGCTTGAGTCTAACTGCATATTTTTTCTATTTTCAAGCCTAATTGGGAGTCACAAGGTACTACATATAGTGCAATCATGCTGGTCTATGTTACGAAAAATTCTTTTACACCCTATATCTCTTTCGAAACTTTTTCCCCAAGAATACTACTCCATCTTATCACTCTAATCAACTAACCTCAAACTCTAATCAAGGTGTAGTTGCCACATAAAATAATGGCCTGCATATCTATCACTTACAACATTCAAGCCTATCATTACTACACCCCTTTTATGTATTTCCACACCTTAAACCAGCATCTCCAATCATTTTCACAAGGATTTCCACTATCTATCCCCTTTCTAACCATTTTTCATAACAAAAGCTCATCTCACACTTCCCTTTTAACCTATAACCTTAGATAGAGTAGTCACACTAAAATTTACACAATAAGGAACCTCTACTCTCTCATCTAAACCATTACTCCACCGCTATCAACACAACTATTATATCATAATAAATATCACTGAAGGTCAGAGTATGAGAATATGAAATAAGAGGGATATGGTGCAATCATGACCTATACTTATCGTAACCTTGACTCTTAACTGGAGTCTGGGAAATGAGGCACAGATCAATAGGCACAGAATGTTTCATATATCAATAACATAAGGCACAATTAGAGATTTATTCTAGATTTATAAATTACATAATACAAGTTGGTATATAATACAGAGTATAATTTCTTAGTAAAAAGCATAACGTGAGACATGGGTTCATGGATCATGACATTCATTACATAGAATCCTATTTGGATCCCTAGAATCTTAGAGAAAAATTTAGATCACTGAGAGACACCATTGCTTCCACTTCAAGGGACGGAGCAGGAACATGGGTTTACATAGAGAGTGTGGACCTTAGACACTGGAATGACATAAATATGACATGAGTTCGAAACATATTATAGTGTATGAGTTCTTAAACAAATGGGCATACCAAGAAACATAAGTTCATAGATCATGAGTTTGATGACATAAAGTCTTGATTCATAGTATAATAGGATAAATCTGAAATTACTGTATGAAGCATTTATGAAGAATTTTTTTCTTTGCTCGAGAAGAGAGAATGGACATGAATTTGCATAAAGTGTTCAGACCTTAAACATATGCATGACATGACTACATAATACATGGGCAGAGTGTCATCTTGGCATAAGTACTATAATTATACTAGAATGAGTATGGATCGCTGTGGAACGCATCATAACTCTTTTCTAAGAATCATTACCATTGGAATCTCCAGACATTCCTTGATTCAACACCTCATCATCTCCCCTTGATATTAAAGGTCACTATCCCAGGTCTGAGGACCTATTCTCTAAATAGAGATATATACACAACAATTGGCATGGTGGGGGTATCACTATACCTAATTATGCCAAACTCTCCCTGATGAACTATATTCGGAGATACTTCTTTTAACTTTCTCTAGCCTCCAAAGTCATCATCGTATAACTTACATTTTCATGGGCATACACATCCACTTTTTCTAACACTCAACAATCTGATATCCTCTCCTTAGTCTACTAACATCACACCTCTAATTTCATATCCATCAAATTTAATAGAATTTAAATCTACACCAAGAAGCTCAACATCGTCTATTTAGATCTATAGTTCTCTGAATTCACATCCAATGAACACCAAATAATAACTACCAATCCTTCTCCATATGAAGCAACACAAAGATACACATAACACCAATAAACTTAAAATCTCATCTAATAGCATACTACCTTGGGTATAATTTATTCTTATAAACGTAAGGCTCTTATTCATCTAATGACTTAGCCACAATTCACTGCTTCAACACTAGTCCTGATATATATATATATCACACTTATACATTCAAACCTTCCATAAGGTATCAACTTAAACTGTTCCACACACCAAATCCAGCCTGCTAGATCCATTTTTCACAAAGCCTACATTACAATTCCCAAGCTATAATTCTTTTCACCATAGTCAACATCTAAATTTCATGCTTAGTTTTTATTACCTAAGATGGATTGCCAAGAAAATATCTCACTTGCTAGACTAGCTTATAGCTTCCAGATAAAATCATGGAGCACTAATCCACCAAAATTTTGACAGAGCGGTCGATCTTAATTTTTTCATCGACATAATTGTGACTTACAAGCACAATCTTCTTCAGAACATTACTACTGCAACTTAATATTTCTTACACATCTTCCCTACTGCAACATAATATTTCTTACACATCTTCCTACATACTATGTTGTCTTACAACTACTAGAAAACAAATTAAGAATCACCGGCCCACTAATCCTCATGATAAAAAAATAGTGGAACTTATCCTACACTTTATCTAATTACAATTTGTTAGCACATTCTCTTTTCACACATCACAACTACTTATCCATACATATATTTAAA
The DNA here is from genome assembly GCA_031232105.1 of Capsicum rhomboideum. Taxonomy (NCBI): domain Eukaryota; kingdom Viridiplantae; phylum Streptophyta; class Magnoliopsida; order Solanales; family Solanaceae; genus Capsicum; species Capsicum rhomboideum. The sequence continues at coordinate 134,119,276 of CP124709.1, read as the reverse complement.
CTACCTTTAAAGTTCTATAAATATCACTAAGTCTCCCTCTCCATGATCCCCAAGTTGAAGTCTAAATTTATAAAATATAAACCACTCTATCCTTCCATTCACAATATAGAATTGATCTATACTACTATCATTATTAAAAAGACAACTTGTTATGGGTATGGATTACAGAGATTTTTGAAAATATGATCTTGAATTAGTATGGGACGACACGACAAAAAAAATTTAGAATTTAAAATTTTGGGTTGGACTAACATCATCCCACTACAGTGAGAATTTTCCCCTATATTGATCAGTAGGCCTCTATAGCGGGATGACAAGACCAGGAACTCTGGTGTAATTTTAATATTTCCTTTTTCTCTTCTTCAGTTTTTAAAGGATGAGGTTTGCTCTAACAAACCTTCTAGGGTTATCTTATGGCCTTGGAGTAATAAAAGGGAGGAATTTCACTCGAATGGGGTAAAAACCCAAGGTTTTCTCAAATATTCCATGCCAGAATTCACTTGCACAGAGTCAAAAGCTCACGATCATGCCTCTGTAGCAGATGCTTGGCATACAGGTTGGCTATCTTTAATTGAGTAGTTTGGATCTTGGTTAGAAAGCATAATCATGGTGTTGATTGATTGGAGATTTCATGCTTAGGCCTTCAGGCACGGTGTTGGGGTGTATAAAATGAATAAAACTTGGTTAATGGGGTGGGAATTCACTGTTATTTATGGTATTGAAATTGTCCATTATTTAATGTGTTTAACTTGTTGCTGTTTATCCTTGCATGATTTAAAATGGTGTTGTACCCGGAAATTAGTTTAAACCTATTAAATGACTAAATTAGAGGTGGTTAGTGTTGGTGGATTCTGAAGAATCTATGGTGGTAACCAATAGAATGGGAAGTTGGTAAGGTATCAATGTTAGGGTGAATGGTTGGGGTGTATTATGGAACAATTCATATGTACAAACTATAGGGGATGGTGTTACATAGTTAAAATCCAACTTGAGTTATATATGTGTGCTAGATATTCTTCGTATTACTTGATGGAATGCATGTTTAAAAGAAGTAAATTGATTGATATCCTAATTGTTAATCACTGCGATGAGTTGTTATATAATCTTTATGGTTGTATAAGTGTAATTGTTGAATACTCGTTGTTGTTGTGATTATGGTGGTATCTTGATTATTTGTGGGGTGCAACGATAATTGGGCATCTTCAAGGGCTTATCTATTTATATTATGGGATGCACCGATATTTGGATATCTTCATGGGATTAGTTGTTATAGGGTTGGCAGATACTAGATGTTTTGAATTTGATACATGGACAAGAGCTCGTCTCCTGTAGGTCATGGCTAGTGGGCGACCATAAGATTCTTAGCATGTGTGTACAGGCATTGATGAGAGTGACAGTTCTTTGAGTGAACCAAGTTATTTGTTTACTTGTTATATATATGAATATATATATATATATATATATATATATATATATATTATGATATATTGGTTCCTTGAGTGAACCGGAGATTATGTGTTACATGCTATATTGGTTCCTTGAGTGAACCGGGGATTAAGTGTTGGCTTGTTATATAGGTTCCTTGAGTGAACCGGGGATTACGTGTTACTTGCTATATTGGTTCGTTGAGTGAACCATGGATTAAGTGTTGGCTTGTTATATGGGTTCCTTGAGTGAACCGGGCTTATGTGTTGACTGGCTATATGTGGTTTCTTGATATAAATTGGGATGCATGATTATTGCCATTATTATTATTAGAATAGATCCTTGAGTAGTCCAGGCTTAGTTGCAAGTTTTGGTGTAACTCTATAATGCCTTCATACTTGTGTAATTGAGACATGGATGATATAATTGTGTGAGTCATGGTTTGTTGACTTGGAGTCTTGTTGGTAGTTATGGTCTTGACTTGACTTGTTGTCTCGGTTGACTTATATTGACTGAATCCTTTGGTACTGCTGAATAAGGTTAAGTGTCATAAACTTGAACTAAGGCCACCTAGTAGGTGTCCATGGTTGTAATTGTGGTATGGGTATGGTCGAGGGTCTATTGGTTATTGCAGTTGATACCGGAAAGGTGGGTGTAACTGTCTTGCTATTTAACTCGCATAAATTTTAATGAATCTAAAGATACTAGGGTGTTGATGCATAACCGAATTAGTGGAACAAGGTTAGGTATTACATAAGGGTCTTAATCGGCAAGTTGTTATGGGTAAGAACCACTAGGGGTTAAGTATTGTAGGACTCACAGCTAATTACGAAATGCGGACTGACTTGATGGTATAATGGATAGATGGGGATTAGGGTTGAACATGATAGGGAAATATTGTTCTCAATGATATGGCAAGTAAAAGCCTCGGGTGTTAAGGATTATTATAACGAAAGATATCTAACTGAAAAACCCCACTCAAGTTGCATGTTTCTTTCTAGATATTTATGTGGTACTTATGTGATTTAATTTAGGTCGGCATATGATTCTTACTAGTACGTGTTGTTTGTACCGATATTACTCTTGTTATACCCTTTTGGGGGTATAGTCTGGTTGCAGGATCAATAGGTATTTCATGCTTGACACGGTAAAGATCTCCAACAACTTCTGTTATTGTTCCTATGGTAGAAGCTGGGTCATGTATACATTTTGTATTTTCTCTCAGTAGCTCTTCTACCTGTTTAGACGAGTTCCTGAGGAAACATTTTCAGTTGTAATTAAAGCTTTATAAATGGATTGTAATAAATGAGGTATTTTTCTTTTTCTTAATTGACTTCCACAAGTATTTTGAAATGGATGGTAAGGGGTTCTCCTATCTAGTTGGATTAGAGTAGAAGCCCGCATAATCTGGGTAGTTGGGTTGTGAAAGTTGGTATCAAAGCCTAGGTTACTGGTCTTCCAATACAAAAGCTAATGTCAAGTAGAGTCCTATGGATTGATGTGTTGACGTACACATCTAATCTTTGATGAGCTATGAGACATTTTAGAAAATTATTTCACTCTTTTCTCTTCTTTGGTGTGGTCTGTGTGCTTGCTTGTATGAGTTGAGTCTAATTGGTATCTCCGAATTGCAATTGACATCTCAATGGGGTAAATTGATGTCGTTTGATTCCAGTTGGAATGACACAAGCAGTGGGATTTGGAACTGAGAAGGTTCCAATGGATATCTGGCCATAAAGGCTATGTAAACGCATGGATAATCGACTAACGGTTATCCATGAGACGAATAAAGGATAATAAAAAGGGATTGTTTAATGATGAAACTTGATATTGATGCTTATGTGTAGTGGTATTGTTTGAATTTATGTGAATATGTGAAATGTGATTGTTTGAATTACTATGGAATTCGTGGTTGGTGAGAAGTAATAATTTGTGAATATGTTGATAGCTAAGGGGATTACTTGCTATTTTGTTTAAATGGAAATTGTATGCTAAGATGGTAAGGGGAAAATGGTTTATGATTGTGGAAACTCTTATTTCGAATAGTCGGTTTTTGGTTAAGGACTATGGAAAAAGGACTATTGTTGCATATTAGCGGGATTTGTTGCACTGAAAAGTTTCTTGTTTGATTCATAATTGATTTAAAGTAATATGATGCTAAATTGTTGATTCATGCATTGTTGGGTTCGGTCATGGGATTATACTGAAGGCCATAGTGCGATTTCATACTTTATTGTTGAAAACAGGGAAGGAAAATGAGGAAAATTGTAGAAAATATATAAAAAATTAGGCTGCTGTTGTTGGGGCCGCCATAGCGGCACTGACTCTCTACAGTTAGCCCACTATAGTAGGAAATTTTTTGCTATAGCAACATCACAATAGTATCGTGTAAGTCTCTATAATGGGATAAGCCGGGACAGAAATCCTTGCCCTGTTTTCCCCTATTTTTAAAAATTTTGGCATGTATTATTTGTTAATTTAAGCTACGAGCTACCACATGAATTATAGAAATCGCATAAAGAAAGAAAAAGAATGCATTCAATATAAAGGTTGTTAAAAAGTAGCATCCATGTGCTAAAAAATAAAAAGGGAATATGAAGGGAGAAATATTATTTGTTACATACCCCAAAAGGGGGCAACCCAAATCAATAACATGTATCAAAAAAAGGGAAGGGGGGAAGACTGAACTAGCATACACCAAGGGGCCTAGCTGGATTCCCTATCACCATCACAGGCTGCTGGGGAGGGGCTTACTCTCTATGCATCACTCAAGAAAGAGAACTCCTAAATATCCTCTAGCTCCAGCTGGGGGAGCTCTTAGTCAGGGACTGCACACCTAAACATGACCTTCATGGTCTTCCACATCTATGCAAGCATGCGGTCCTGGGAGCACCTCCTTCTTTTCTCCTCATTGAGCTCTTATGGAGCATTGCATAGTCCTGGGCAGTGGGAAGTGAGGCTACAGATCTGGAAGGGGTGTGATCCATATATCTCCAAAGCACAGCCAATTCTGCCTCTAGGCGTATTCTGTAAAATCTAGGGCTGGGAGGGAGGGGCAATATCACCATCATCATCATCGTCCTTCTCTCAGACCAAGATGCTCTCGTCCTCACCCATTCTCTGGCCCGGATGCTCTAGGCATCACCCACCTTTCTCTTCTTCTTCCCCTTGGATGAGACCACCTTCACCTTAGAGGGTGAAAGAGGATGCCCATCTCCACCTCGGTGTCAGCATCCTCCTCGGGCACACCGATGCACCTACACAACATAGATACAAGACCTAAGAGGTAGGTGTCCTTCTTACTGCCCCGGTAGAAGTCCTTCTACTCTATCACTATTTGAGTCCCCATATTCAGCGATATGCCCTATATAGAATAGGCCACCACTAGGTCTCGAGGGTAGGTCATGTCAGAAGACTTGTTCGATGGACGAATCCTCAAGGACACCAGGTTCATCCACCTCCTAGCATCAGTTGTGAAGTATGTACTTCTAATTTCCTTAGTAGTGGGCCAGTAGATTTGGTCCCTCTCCTCCTCCACAATCAGAATGTACGGCAGCCACTTTATATCTATCTCTCGGACCTTATCCAGGTACCAGGCATTGGATATATTTAGTACCCCGAACACCTCATTAAAAGTACCAATATCCACGGGGACATCCACTCCCCTAATGTGGATGGTGGGGTTGGGGTCGTCCTAAAGTATGATAGGGTGTATGGCATAGAACTCCCTAACCCAGCTTGAGATTCCTGACAGAGGAGCCTCCACCAGTGGCATCTAGCCAAACTCCTAGAGCCGATTGTAGAATTCAAGTGCCTTAGTCGCCACCCCCTTCATCATGAAACCCCACTCGTAGCAGAAACCCATCCTCTCGTACTCCAAAAATCTCTCTTGACAGTTTTCATCAAGAAATCTCTCGAATGCTGGGGAATTCTTTTGGTTTTCAGCCATTGCAGTATTAAATTTGCAAAATCATTGTAAGAAAATAAGTTGAAACTCATAAAAGTGTCAAGCAAAATCAAATTACAGAAAAAGGACCAGCTTGGGCTTGACCGGAAGGCTACTACCTATAGCCTCCCGCTATAGTGGGTTGCACCCTGCTATGGCAATGCGACTATTGTAGCAATTTTTCCACTATAGTGAGGTCACCATAGCAGCACAAAACTGCTATAGCGTCCTTCATCATCCCCAACTCCAAGAGGAGTATCAATGGCGCCCCTTGGTGAAAAGTCTCATTTTTGGCATTCTAACCATATATCAGTATTCATAAAGTACCTAAAACTAGTTCATGCAAAAATAAGGGCATGATAATTCCTAAAGCATGCCTAAATTGTCAAAACCAAATCGAGAGCAACCCTTCACATTCCATATTATTTCGGGGCTAATTTGGCCATGAAATCCATAATTCTTATGCCCACAATGCTATAGAAGCGTTGTAACCATAAGGAAGTATCCATGCTTCAAAATTTTAGCCAAAACAATCCCAATTTTAATGTTTACAAAACAACCCCAACACCTACTCTATTTCTACGAATTCAAGCATAAACAGACATAAATTTGAGTAGTGAAGTAAAGAGACAAAGTATAGTGACAATTACCTTGTGTCCAATGACGGGAGCAAAGTGATCAGGAAGGGGAGGGAATTTGTTTGAGTGAAAGAGGGAGAAATGAGCAAGAAGCCCATTTCTCACCCCTTTTATACGGTTAGCCCCACTATAGAGCCTCTCTTCTGCTACAACAATACCGCTATGGTGATAATATTCTCGCTATAGTGGGATCCAGTCTCTTGGAGTGTGAAAAAATATTTGTCCGTTTTGTTTTGAACTCTTTTCATTTTGACATATTGAAGAGGCCCTGGATACCTTGGGCGCTTGGGAAATGTTTTCTTCAATTAGTCTCATGTGATTCATGAAAAAGAAAGGTTCCTTGACAGAGTGGAAGATTAATAAAATACGACTTGAAATTTTAGTGCACCGGGGAAAACAAAAATTCAGTAATTCACTTAAGTATGTAAATACGTTATTGTGGTAAGGGCGTTAAGATTCAATTTGGACATATACCATTCTTTCTTAATGTGATTGTTAGGGGATGAATAATAGGTAAAATGGTATCTGTTGTAACGACCTGTTCCATCATTATTAAAAAGACACCTTGTTATAGGTACGGGTTATGGGGATTTTTGATAATACAATCTCGAATTAATATGGGAAGACATGGCAAAAAAAAAATTGAAATTTGAAATTTTGGGTCGAGTTGCCGTCATTCCGCTATAGTGAGAATTTTCCGCTATAGTATCGTCGCTATAGCAGCCGGTAGGTCACTATAGCAGGATGATAGGACCAGAAACTCCGGTACGATTTTAATATTTTCCTTTTCTCCTCTTCAGTTGTAAAAAGGATGAGGTTTTCTCTAAAAACCCTTGTACAGTTACATCATGGCCTTGGAGCAATGGAGAGGAGGAATTTTTCTTGAATAGGGTAAAAACCTATGGCTTTCTCGCAAATTCCATGCCAGAATTCACTGGCACGGTGTCAGAAGCTTGCGTTCATGCCTCCATAGCAGCAGCTTGGCATCCAGGTAGGCTAGGTTTAGTTGAGTAGTTTAGTCATGGGTAAAAAATCATAAGCATGACATAGATTAATGGGAGATTTCATGCTTAGGCCTTTGGGATTGATAAAATGGTTGAAAACTCGGTTAATAGGGTGAGGATTTGTTGTTATTTTATAGCATTGAAATTGTCCATTATTCAATGCATTTACCTTGTTATTGTTCATCCTTGCATGATTAAAAATGGTGTTGTACCCAGAAATTGGGCTAACCCTATTAAATGCCTAAATTAGAGGTGGTTAGTGTTGGTGGATTCCGAAGAATGTATGGTGGTAACTAGAGGAATGGGAAGTTGGTAAGGTATCAATGTAGGGTGAACAGTTGGGGTGTATTATGGCACGGCTCATATGTGCAAACTTTTGGTGATGATTTTACATAGTTAAAATCCAACTTGAGTTGTATATGTATGCTAATTGTTCTTTGTATTACTTGATGAAATGCATGTTTAAAAGAAGTAAAGGCTTGATTGATATCCTGATTATTAATCACTATGATGGGTTGTTATGAAATGTTGGTGGTTGTACAAGTATAATTGTTGAATACTCATTATTGTTGTGATTATGGTGATATCTTGATTATTTATGGGACGCACTGACATTTGGGCATTTTTACGGGCTTATCTATTTATATCATCGGATATGCTGGCATTTAGGCATCTTCATGGGATTGGTTGTTATTAGGTTGGCAGACACTAGATGTTTGGGATATGGTGCATGGACAAGCGCTCATCCCCTGTAGGTCATGTCTAGCGGGCGATCATAAGACCCTTAGCATGTGTGTACAGGTATTGGTGAGAGTGACGGTTTCTTGAATTAACCGAGTTATTTTTTTACTTGTTATATATATATATATTGTGTTATATTGGTTCCTTGTGTGAACAGGGTATTATGTGTTACTTGCTATATCAATTCCTTGAGTGAACCGGGGATTAAGTGTTAGCTTGTTTTATGAGTTTCTTAAGTGAACTAGGGATGATGTATTACTTGCTATATTGGTTCATTGAGTGAACCAGAGATTAAGTGTTGGCTTGTTATATGGGTTCCTTGAGTGAACTGGGGTTATGTGTTTACTGGCTATATTTGGTTTCTTGATATAAACCGGGAGGCATGATTATTGTCTTTATTGTTGTTGGAATAGATCCTTGAGTGGTCCGGGCTTAATTACAAGTTTTGGTGTAGCTGTATAATGTCTTCATACATGTGTAATTGAGACAGGGGTGATATAATAGTTTGAGTCATAGTTTGTTGACTTGGAGTCTTGTTGGTAGTCATGGTCTTGATTTGACTTGTTGTCTCGGTTGACTTATATGACTGAATCCTTTGGTACTGTTGAATAAAGTTAAGTGTCATAAACTTGAAGTAAGGCTATGTGCTAGGTGTCTATGGTTGTAATTTTGGTATGTGTATGGTTGGAGGTCTATTGGTTATTGCAGTTGAGAACGGAAAGGTGGGGTGTTACTGTCATTAATTTAATGCACATAGATTTTAATGAATCTAAATATACTAGGGTGTTGATGCATAACCGGTATCACAACCCGAGACTACCCCCTTGTCGTAACACGGTGCTTAGAGCCACAAGTGACCCCAAGCTAACCCATGGCCTGGCATGACATTATAAATACTGAAATAATATGGAAATCACTTATGCAGAAGTTAGTAATCTAAATAATAAGTTTGGCAATACGCCCAAGTGACAATATCTGAATAAAACTCATAAAGATGAAATCATAATCTAATTGACTGTCTAAAAGCCTCTAAATCATATGAGTTGTTAGGACAAGCCCCCAACTAACTCTCTGAAACTGAAATAAGTAGAATGAACTACTGATAAATAGTCCTTGAATAATGAGGACTCACCAAACACTGCTACTGATATGGTGCGGAATCGTACTAACCGCGATCGGGATGCTGAACGTCAGAGCCTATATTATAAGACAATATAGCGCAAAACAAAGTATGCAATCAATACTTTGAATGTACTGGATATATGAGATTGGAAAATACTAACATAGGCTGAACATGATGCATGTGACATGGAAAACTGATGTAAGACCAAGTAATAACATGTACTGTATGATAAGCTGAACAACTGAATATAAGGTCATGCAAGTATCTGAATTTGAAATATGAATTGTGGACTGTGGGAGCTACCGTTAACCAACATACCCCAATCTGAGCTAACCGGGGTTCAACCTGTAACCCCAACTGGAAGGGTGTTCAGTGCCTTGCCAAGGGTACGAACACTGATAGACGTGGATCCACTAACTGATGTCTAAAAGGACTAATGTGTCAAGTCTGGTCTGACGGGTGTCCCTTTAGAACCTACGGTGGCTCCATAGTTTTAGACTTAGGGACTTCTACCAAATGTCTCAGCCTAACTGACGGGTGAGCCTTCATCCTTGCGTCCACTCGGTGCTAAGTACTACTCCCAACTAAATGACACTGATAACTGAAAAGCTCAATAATAATAATATTCTGAAAACTGAAAACAAATGCATTATCTGAGATCATTCAAACATGCAAGCTGGAGGATTCAATACTCATAAATATATGCACGAAATCCTAGGTCAACGGGTGTTCATAACCCGCCATCTCTGAAGAATGCAACTATCATGATAATTCTATAAATTGAGTGAATTAAGGAATTTAATAACTAAAATTCAATAAAAAAATCATGGTTTCCATGATATAATTAGGGTTTGTAATATTGAACATGTAATGATAATGAAATTCATGTTAAAACATGAGTTTATAACTCATTGAGATCAGGGAACTGGAATATCAAGAAATTCAAAACATTCATAAACCCTAAGCTCTAAGAAAGGAATTAAATTGAAGAATTGAGTTAACATTGGGACTCAATGGGTGAAAGGAAATCGAAAGATGAAATCCTACATATCTGGAGATGAAAAACTTGGGGAAATCCTTGAAATTGGAAGCTTGAAGTTGAAAACCCTAACTCTGTCTTGGAGAAAGAAAAATCGCCTCTTTCTTGTTTTAAAGCTAAGCGTCGATTATTTTTCTGAGTAATGAGGGATTAGAGTAATATTATTCTTAATAATCAACCTTCAAATAGATTAAAAGATATTGTTTTGATGTTAAAAGAGAGGAGAAAGACTGATGTACCCTTTTAAAATCGTAATTGAAAAGCTGCAGGAAGGGACGTACGGGACCCTCCCACGATTGGTGGTCCCACCAATGATCGTGGGTTGTGTTCGTAGTTGGGTGGATGATTTGGGGACTCCCTGACCATGATAATATGAGCCATGGTATGATCATGGGACCCACTCACGGTCATTCCTTGGTCTGCAGGTTGTAGGTTCCAACCGAATCAACTTTAAGAGTCAAGATTGTACCTATGATCGCTATTTCTAACCACGGTCGTGGTACCCCTTCGTGGTTGAAAGGTATACATATAAACTTGCAGGTTTTTGGGGCTGTTTCGATCAGACGAGTGCATGGTACGATCGTACAATGTAACCACAATCATTCCTACGCTCGTAGGTTCTCACTGCTGGACAGTGCTTCACTAAAATGGCCATAACTCTTAGCTCCGACATTGGATTAAGGTGAATCTGGATGTGTTGGAAATATAATCCAAATATATATCATTTGGTGGGTATTGAGATCAAAAATACCTCATAATATAGTAGTTATTCTCTTTTGAAGTAGACTATAGCAAGATCCTTCACAAGAAATCAATCAGTAAAGGATGTTTTGACTTGGCCATGAGCTAGGAGTTACTTGTCACCTTAACGCATGTGTAAATCACTTTTAATGCAGCGGAAATATGAAGTTTAAATTCACATGTACTTGAAGCATATTTCTAATCTTAGCTTGGATTTTTGGGGTGTTACAATATCTCCCTCTTGGGGTCATTCGTCCATGAATGAAAACTAACTAAGCTGAAAAGTTAGGGAAGGAGCTACAATACCAACACTGAAACTCTAAGATCTGAATACTAACATGATACTGAGTCTATAACTGATACATGGGCTGACTTGAACTCGTGAATGCATGATATGACAATAGAATAACTAGGTGACATGGAATAGAAAGAATTAATTAGGGGGAAACTATTACCTTGTGGAGTAGGGTTCGAAGAGAAAAGGTGGGGGTACTTAGTCATCATATCTATCTTTGCTTCCCAAGCAGCTCCCTCAATAAAATGATTTTACCAAAGAACCTTTACTAAAGCGACCTCCTTATTCCTCAACCTATGAACCTGACGGTCAGGGATCTTAATTGGGACTTCCTCATAAGAAAGGCTATCCTTCACAACCACACTGTCTAAAGGAACAACCAATGCTAGATCATCAATGCTCTTTTTCAACTGAGACACATGAAACACTGGATGCACTGATGCTAAGTCTACCGGTAAATCCAACTCATATACTACATTGCCAAAATGACCTACTATCTTATAAGGACCAACATAGCGGGGACTGAATTTCCCTTTCTTGCAAAATCTCTTCACCCCTTTCATGGGCGAAAGTTTCAAGTAAACCAAATCACCAATAGAAAACTCAAGTTCCCTTCTCCTTACATCTGCATAAGACTTTTGACGACTCTGAGCTATTTTTAGTCTTTCTCTTATCAACTGAACTTTCTTTATTGCCTCATGGACTGAATCTGGCCCTATCAAGGTAGCTTCACCAACTTCAAACCAACCAATAGGAGACCTACACCTCTGACCATAAAGTGCTTCGAACGGGGCCATCTGAATACTAGAATGATGACTATTATTATAAGCAAACTCAATCAAATACAAATGATCATCCCAACTACCTTTGAAATTGATCACACATGCCCTCAGCATATCCTCTAACATCTGAATGGTCCATTTTTCCTGATCATCTGTCTGTGGGTGAAAAGTTGTACTAAGGTGAACTTGGGTACCAAGACCCTTCTGGAATGTCTTCCAAAACTGAGAGGTAAACTGAGTACCCTATCTGAGATGATAGTCAAAGGTACTCCATGCAACTTCACCAACTCCTTAAGATAGAGTCTAGAATAATCCTTGGCTTAATCTGAAGTGTTAACTGGCAGTAAATGGGTTGACTTAGTCATTCGGTCTACAATGAGCCAAATAGAATCATGCTGTCAGCGAGTACGAGGAAACCCAGTAATGAAGTCCATATTCACCACTTCCAACTTCCAAGTAGGAATACTGATATCCTGAAGTATACCACCAGGTCTCTGGTGCTCAACCTTAACCTATTGGCAATTCAGACACTTAGCCATAAATTCTGCAATATCTTTCTTCATGTCATTCCACCAATAGACTTCCCGTAGATCACGGTACATCTTCGTGGCTCCTGGGTGAATAGAATACCGAGAACTGTGAGCTTCTGCTAGCATCCACTATCTCAAGTCATCTACATCTAGAACATACAATCTGGCCTGACAACGAAGAACACCATCTCCCACTTGGGAGAAAACCTTAACCTTTTGACTCTGGACCATTTCTTTCAACTTAAGAGAAATAGGATCACTATCTTGATTTTCTTTTACCACAGCTATTAAGGAAGATTCTGAACCATTCTGAATCAAAGTATTTCCTTCTGCTGAATCAACCAATCAAACTTCCAATCTAGCAAGCTGGTGAACCTCACGAACTAACTCTTTCTTCTCGTCGTCAATATGAACAACACTTCCCATAGACAATCTACTAAGAGCGTCAGCCACAACATTGGCTTTACCCGGATGGTACAAGACACACATATCATAATCCTTCAATAACTCAAGGCCACCTTCTCTGAGGAAGATTTAGACCCTTCTGGCTGAATACATACTGAAGGTTCTTATGATTTATGAACACATCAACATGAACCCCATAAATATAGTGCTTTCAAATCTTTAAGGAAAAAACAACTGCTTTCAACTTAAGATCATGAGTCAAGTAATTCTTCTCATGAGGCTTGAGTTGTCTAGAGGCATATGTTATAACCATTCCATGCTACATCAACACACAACCAAGGTCAACTCTAGATGTATCATAATAAACCACAAACTCATCTGAACCCTCTGGCAGAGTCAAAACTGAAGCGAAGGTGAGTCGAGTATTCAACTCCTGAAAACTCTTCTCGCAAGAATTGGACCACTCAAATTTGACTTTTTTCTGAGTCAATCTAGACATGGGGAAGCAATAGAGGAAAATCCCTCAACAAACCATCTGTAGTAACCTGCTAAACCTAAGAAACTCCTAATAGCTGATGGAGAGATGGGTCTAGGCCAATTCCTCACTACTTTGGTCTTTTGAGGATCAACCCTAATGCCTTCATCGAAAATAATATGACCAAGTTATGCTACTGATTTAAACTAGAATTTACACTTACTAAAATTCATGAATAACTGGCAATCTTTAAGAGTATGCAAGATAATCCTCAAATAGTTTGCATGTTCATCCTCACTCCGAGAATAAACGAGGATGTCATCAATAAAGACAATGATGAATATGTCCAAGTACTTCTTGAACACCCTGTTCACTAAGTCCATGAAAGTTACAAGAGCATTCGTTAGTCCAAAAAATATAATAACAAATTTGAAGTGACCATACCGAGTTCTGAAGGCTGTCTTCGGAATGTCACATTCTCTGACTCTGAGCTGATGATAGTCAGATCTGAGTTCTATCTTGGATAAATAATTGACACCCTAAAGTTGGTCGAACAAGTCATCAATCCTGGGGATGGTCTACTTATTCATGATTGTGACTTTGTTTAACTAACGATAGACGATGCACATTCTAAAAGAACCATCTTTCTTTCGCATGAAAAGAACTAGAGCACCCTATGGAGAGATGTTGGGCCTAATGAAACCCTTGTCTAGATGATCTTTTAACTGCTCTTTTAATTCTTTAAGTTTAACTGGAGGGCCTGATGAAACCCTTGTCTAGATGATTTTTTAACTGCTATATTAATTCTTTAAGTTTAGCTGGAGCCATTCTATAGGGTGGAATTAAGATCGACTGGGTATTTGGAAGGAGATCTATTCCAAAGTCAATTTCCCGCTAGGGAGGAACTCCGGGTAGATTGTCTGGAAACACTTTTGGAAACTCATTTACCACCAGAACTAACTCAAGAGTTGGGGTTTCAGACTTTGAATCCTTAACCCAAACAAGATGATTGATGCACCCTTTGGAAATTATTTTTCTAGCCTTAAGGTAAGAGACAAACTGACCTATAGGCACTAAGGAGTTACCCTTCAACTCTATGGCTGGTTCATTTGGAAACTGAAACTAGACTACTCTATTTCTACAATCAATAGAGGCATAGCAAGAGTGGAGCCAATCCATGCCAAGAATAACATCAAAATCTTGCATGTCTAGCTCTACAAGATCAACTGAGGTGACTTTCTGAGAAATGGTGACTGGGCAATTTTTGTATACTCATCTAGCTATGACTGAATTACTAACTGGAGTAGAGACTGAGAAGGGTTCTGAAAGGATTTCAGAACTAACACTGAAGTCTACAGCTATGTAAGGAGTCACGAAAGAAAGTATGGCTCCGGGATCTAATGATACATAGATATGAATATGAAAGACCTGTAATGTACCAGTGACTACATCATGAGAATCTTCCTGATCCTGTCGGGTCTAAAGGGTATAAAACTTATTTTGAAACTGCCCACTAGCTGTACTAGATGAGGCACCCTGTTGAGTCGGGCGACCTACTAGAGCTGCTGCAGAGTTATACTGATTCTGTTGACGAGTATCTCTACCTCTCTGCGAACCCACTAGACACTCCCTCAATCTGTGGCCTGGCTTACCACACCCAAAATAAGCATCACTGCTAGCCATGCACTCACCCTTGTGGTTATTACCACACTTCTTACAAAAAGTATTAGTACGACCACTAGTAACACTACCTTAGGACTTAGAGCCTGGTGCCCTATCCCAATTATCCTACCTGAACTTGGGCACTAGAGAACAAGCGGATGATGGAGCTGGAGCTGAAGATTTCTGGTGGAACTGAGAACGATTACTACCATCTGACCACTGCTGAGAGAAATTAAAATTACCTGTTCTAGCCCTCTTGTTCTCCCTTTACTTCTCCTTAATCTTTTCTTCCTCAATCTGTTGAGCATGGACCACTAACTTGGAGATGTCCATCTCCTTAACCAATATAGAAGTCCTGCACACTTTGACCACATCTTCAGAAACATCGGATACAAACTTACTTATACAGGCCCTAAAGTCAGCAACCATGGCTGGAGCGTACTTCGCAAGTTGAGTAAAATTAAGAGAATACTCCTTCACACTCATGTTACCCTGCTTTTGATTAATGAACTCTTGGACCTTGGCTTCCCTCAACTCAAGTGGGAAAAATCTATCCATGAATGCAATAACAAACTCATCCCACTCCATCGATTCTATATGTACATATTTATCCTCTTTCCACTGCATACACTAAGTGTGAGCCACTCCTTGCAACTAATTAGAAGCCAAGTTATCCCTTTCAGTTGGACACCCATGATCTCAGTAACTTTTTGAATACTATCCAAGAACTCTTGAGGATCCTCTTCAGACTTAGACCCAAAGAATACCAGAGGATTCATTCGAGTGAAGTCTCGGACTCTGGTTGCTGTCGTATTCACTGTCGGGTTGGCTGGTGCCATAGCTTGCCAATTATTTTGGGTAGTCATGGACTAGTCTAAGGTTGTAAAGGCAGCCCTAAATTCAGCATGGGAGACATTTTTATTTAGAGGGTTTGCTGGCGCTGGTAGAGCTTGCTGATTTATATTCCCGTTGCCATTACCATTGCCATTTCGTGTTTCGTTAGTTCTCTTGGGGGTAATTTCTGTAAATGTGTAGAACATGAGTTAGAAGAAAGTATTTAAATAAAGTTTACACTCTATCGCACGATATGAGCATGAAAGAAGTGAAACTTTTCCTAAAACATTCCATAGCCTCTCACTCATAAGAGTGGTGTATTTCACACCCATGAACAAGACTCTACTTAAAGCGGCTTTCAAACACCCTAGGACACTTTAAACCTTGTGCTATGATACCAAGTTTGTCACGATCCGAGACTACCCCTAGTTGTAACACGGTGCTTAGAGCCACAAGTGACCCCAAGCTAACCCATGGCCTAGCATGACACTATAACTACTGAAATAATCTGGAAATCACTTATACAGAAGTTAGTAATCAGAAAAATAATTTTGGCAATATGCCCAAGTAACAATATCTGAATAAAACTCATAAAGTTGAAATCATAATCTAACTGACTGTCTAAAAGCCTCTAAATCATATGAGTTGTTGGGACAAGACGCTAACTAACTCTAACTATCTGAACTAAAATAAGTAAAATGAAATACTGATAAATAGTCCTCGAATGATGAGGACTCACCAAACACTATTGTGTATATGGTGCGGAATTGTACTAACCGCGATCGGGATGCTGAACATCAGAACCTATAGTATAAGACAATATAGTGCAAAAGAAAGTATGCGATCAATACTTTGAATGTACTGAGTATATGAGATTGGAAAATACTAACATAGGATGAACATGATGCATGTGACATGGAAAACTGATGCAAGACCAAGTAATAACATGTACTGTATGATAAGTTAAACAACTGAATATAAGGTCATGCAAGTATCTGAATTTGAAATATGAACTGTGGACTGTGGAAGCTACCGTTAACCAACATACCCCAATCTGAGCTAACCGGGGTTCAACCTGTAACCCCAGCTGGAAGGGTGTTCAGTGCCTTGCCAAGGGTACGAACACTGATAGACGTGGATCCACTAACTGATGTCTAAAAGGACTAATGTGTCAAGTCTGGTCTGACGGGTGTCCCTTTAGAACCTACGGTGGCTCCATAGTTTTAGACTTAGGGACTTCTACCAAATGTCTCAGCCTAACTGACGGGTGAGCCTTCATCCTTGCGTCCACTCGGTGCTAAGTACTACTCCCAACTAAATGACACTGATAACTGAAAAGCTCAATAATAATAATATTCTGAAAACTGAAAACAAATGCATTATCTGAGATCATTCAAACATGTAAGCTGGAGGATTCAATACTCATAAATATATGCACGAAATCCTAGGTCAACGGGTGTTCATAACCCGCCATCTCTGAAGAATGCAACTATCATGATAATTCTATAAATTGAGTGAATTAAGGAATTTAATAACTAAAATTCAATAAAAAAATCATGGTTTCCATAATATAATTAGGATTTGTAATATTGAACATGTAATGATAATGAAATTCATGTTAAAACATGAGTTTATAACTCATTGAGATCAGGGAACTGGAATATCAAGAAATTCAAAACATTCATAAACCCTAAGCTCTAAGAAAGGAATTAAATTGAAGAATTGAGTTAACATTGGGACTCAATGGGTGAAAGGAAATCGAAAGATGAAATCCTACATATCTGGAGATGAAAAACTTGGGGGAATCCTTGAAATTGGAAGCTTGAAGTTGAAAACCCTAACTTTGTCTTGGAGAAAGAAAAATCGCCTCTTTCTTGTTTTAAAGCTAAGTGTCGATTATTTTTCTGAGTAATGAGGGATTAGAGTAACATTAATCTTAATAATCAACCTTGAAATAGCTTAAACAATGTAGTTTTGATGTTAAAAGAGTGGAAAAAGACTGATGTGCCCTTTTAAAACCGTAACTGAAAAGCTGCAGGAAGGGACGTACGGAACCCTCCCACAATCGTGGGTCCCACCTATGATCATGGGTTTTGTTCTTGATTGGGTTGATGATTTTGGGACTCTCCTAACATGATCATATGAGCCATGGTATTGTTGTGAGACCTACTCATGATCTTGCCTTGGTTCATAGGTTGTAGGTTCCTACCGGATCAACTTTAGAAGTCAAGATCGTACCTACGATCGTGGTTTCTAACCAGCGTTTCGTGGTTGGAAGGTATACATATCAACTTGCAGGTTTGCAGGACTTTTTTTTATCATACTATAGCATCGTACGATCGTACAATGTAACCACAATAGTACCTAAGCTCGTAGGTTCTCACTGTTGAATAGTACTTCACTAAAATGGTCGTAACTCTTAGCTCCGACATCGGATTAAGGCGAATCTGGATGCGTTGGAAAGATATAGGAGTTATGATCTTTTGAAGTAGACTATATCAAGATCCTTCACAAGAAATCAATTGGTAAAGGATGTTTTGACTTGTCCATGAGCTAGGAGTTACTTGTGGCCTTAACGCATGTCTAAATCACTTCTAATGCAGCTGAAATATGAAGTTTAAATTCACATGTACTTGAAGCATGGTTCTAATCTTAGCTTGGATTTTTGGGGTATTACAACTGGGTTAGTGGAACAAGGTTAGGTATTACATAAGGGTCTTACGCGGCAAGTTGTTAAGGGTAAGAATCCATTGGGGGTTGAGTATCATAGGACTCGCGGATAATTACGCAATGAGGTATGACTTGATGGCATAATACATAGATGATGATTAGGGTTGAACATGATAAGGGAATGTTGTTCTCAATGATAAGGCTAGTAAAAGCCTAGAGTGATAAGGAATTATTATAACGGAAGATCTCTGGCTAAAAAAAAACTCTCAAGTTTCATGTTTCTTTCTAGATATTTATGTGATGTTTATGTGATTTAATTTGGGTTGATCGATGATGCTTACCAGTACATATTTTTTGTACTAATACTACTATTGTTATACCTTTTTGGGGGGTATAGTTTGGTTAAAGGATCAGTACGTGTTCATGCTTGACACGGTAAAGATCTCTTGCAACTTATGTTATTGTTCCTATGGTAGAAACTGGGTCATGTATGCAGTTTGTATTTTCTCTTAGTAGCTCTTGTACCTATTTAGACTAGTTCCTGGGGAAAAATTTTCAATTGTAATTAAGTTTTATGCATTGATTATAATAAATGAGGTATTATTTTGTTTCTTAATTGACTTCTACATGTATTTTGATAGGAGTGGTAAGGGTTCTCCTATCTAGGTGGATTAGAATAGGTGCCCGCATGATCTGGGTAGTTTGGTCATGATAATAACAAGCCATTATGAGCTCTTTCCCTATTTCAAATAAATTCAAAAACATCTCAACTAACCACTCTTTTCTCATCGACTACCACAAAATTTGCAAATGTTGCTACACCTTAACCAACACTATAAGAAAGAACCACCTCCATCACTCTCTTAATGGATACAAAACTCTAGCTACCTTTTTTCGATCAGTCAGTACCTTCATACTCAAAATTCTAAGCTTATGTCTCCATATCTCTGGCTTTGGGATTATCTTACTGCTCATAGCTTATAACACTCTCATTATAACTATCTCATTGGGTGGCAAGATCAACCCAACAATCATCTACCTACCTTCCCCCTTAAGCGTGACATATGCAATAAAGCTTTTGAAAGGTTCGAAATACATATCTTACTTTGACTCATCACATGATTCATGTAGATAGGGTTATACGCTTTAAATCACTAGACTTGAACACACTAATTAATGGACTTCTCTCAAGTCCCTGTGGAATTTGCGACTTTTTGATGACTCTACCAAAGGATTACATCATTAGAAATATGAGCTTTTGTACTTTGATAGCCTTAAAATTGAGGCATAGCCAGCGGAATTATTGTCAGGTAGGAAATTTGGATAACTTTCTTAAGGATAAAACTATTGCACGATCTAGAATAAGAAAAAAATGAGAAACATTTCCAAATGCCTTTGCCAGACACGGCTTCATAAACACCCTAGGACAATTGAACTCTGTGCTCTGATACCAAGAGTGGCATGACCTAACACTAGGCCTGGATGTAACAGGCACACAGAACCAATTAAGAGCCGAGAGAACCTCATAGCATTCATTATGAGCATGTAATAATTCATTTGCAGAAGCGTAACCCATTAAAGAAATCCATTAAAAACATATTAAATGGTATCCCAAGTATTTTGAAATAAAACATTTAAACATCTACATAGTCTACAAAGCCTCTAAAATAAAAATAAAAACCTAACCCGAGACATGGCTCCGACAAGACCATAAAATTAGAAATCAAAGTTCAACATAAGGATTAAACTGCCTTCCAGAAGATGGAGGGCTCACCACTTGTTGAAGCTATCCCAAACAAACTTAATATTGCATAGAACCACGAGAATGTGCCTCCGAATGATGTAGTGTCCGGAGATGGTCAGTACGACGAGTACTGGTACGCAACCCAAGGAAAGGGACAAAATATTTATAAAGAAAGTCATATAACTTAAACATAAGTCATCGGAAGGGAACATAATTAGAGACTCAAAAATAAGACATAAGCATTTCTTAAATTTAGTTCTGAACTAGGTAGTATTCACCGACATCATGTAAACCACAGGCTATATGATTCCGTTCCGTACCCAACAAGTGGGGCCTCAATCTACATTTGCCGCATGGACTGAGATATACATCCTTTAGGCCATCATATAATACTCATAAAAGGAAATCATAAGGTCGTCCAATTAAGGAGCAAACCATCCCTATGCCGGTAAAATATAGGTTTCAGGCATTGAGGCATGCTCCATGTATCTCCTAACCACAACCAAGTCTGCCTCCAGGCATCTTCTAGAAATCTAGGGCTGGGGCTGGGGCTGGGAGGGAGGGACAGTATCACTATCATCATCATTGTATTCCTCTGCAGCCCGACTGTTATCGTCCTCACCCACCTTTCTTTTTTTCTTCCCCTTGGATGAGACCACCTTCACCTTGAGAAGGTGAAAGGGGATGTTCATCTCCACCTCGGTGTCAGCATCCTCCGCGGGCACCCCGATGCACCTACACAGTATAGAGATCAGACCTATAAGGCAGGGACCCTTCCTACAGCCCAGATAGAAGTCCTTCTACTCGATAAAAAATTAAGTCCCCACATTCAGTGGTATTCCCCATATAGTACAGACCACCACCAGGTCTAGTAGGTAGGTCATATCGGAAGTCTTGCCCGACGGAAGAATCCTTAAGGACACCTGGTTCAGCCAGCTCCTAGCATCGGCTGCAAAGTACATGCTTCTGATCCCCTTAGTAGTGGGCCAGTAGATTTGGTTCCTTTCCTCCCCCATAATAAGAATATCCCACAGCCATTTCATATCTATCTCTCGGACCTTAGCCAGGTACTAGGCATTGGAGATGTGCGATACCTTGAGCACCTCATTAATAGTACTAATGTCCACGGGGACATCCACTCCCCTAATGTTGATGGTGGGGTTGGGGTCGTCCCAAAGCACGATAAGGTGTATGGCATAGAACTCCCTAGACCAGCCTGAGACCCCAGATGGAGGAGCCTGTATCAGTGGCATCCAACCAAACTCCTAGAGCTGGTTGTAGAATTCAGGCACCTTAATCATCACCCCCTTAATCATGAAACCCCGGTCGTAGCAGAATTCCGTCCTCTAGTACTCCAAAAATCTCTCTTGACAGTTTTCGTTAGGAAATCTCTCAAATGCTGGGGAATTCTCTTGGTTTTCAACCATTGAGGTATTAAATCTACAAAATCAGTGTAAGAAAACAAGTCAAGGAAATCAAATATCAAAAAAAGGACCAACTTGGGCCTGACTGGGTGGCTACTGCGTGTAGCCTCCCGCTATAGCGAGTTGCACCCCGCTATGGCGATGCCACTATAGCGGAAATTTTTTCACTATATCAAGGTCACCATAGAGAGACAAGACAGCTATAGCGACCTTTATCATCCAGAGCTCCAAGGGGTGCGTCAATGGCGCTCCTTAGAGAAAAGTCTCATTTTTGGTTTCAAACACCAGATCAATATTCATAAAGTACCCTAACACTAGTTCATGCAAAAATTTGGGCATGAGAACTCCTAAAACATTCCCAAATCATCAAAACCAAATTGAGAGAAACCCTTCACATTCCATACTATTTCGGGGCTAATTTGGGCATGAACTCCATAATTCTTACGCCCGCAATGCTATAGAAGCGTTGTAAATGTAACGAAAGTATCCATGCTTCAAATTTTTGTCCAAAACAATCCCAATTTCAATGTTAACAAAACAACCCCAACACCTACTCTATTTCTACGATTCAAGCATAAAATGGACATAAATTCGAGTAGTGAAGTAAAGAGACGAAGTATAGCAACAATTACCTTATCTCCGATGATGGGAGCGAAGTGATCAGGGAGGGGAGGGAATTTTTTTGAGTGAAATCAAGAGAAATGGGCGAGAAACCCATTTCTCACCCTTTTTATACCGTTAACCCCGCTATAGCGGCCCTCTCCTGCTACAGTGATGCCCTATGGTGAGAATATTCCCGCTATAGCGGGATCCAGTCTCTCGGAGTGCGAAAAAAATTTAGTTCATTATGTTTTGAACTCTTTTCGTATTGATATATTGAAGAGGTCTCGGATACCTTGAGCGCTCAGAAAATGTTTGCTCCAATTAGTCTCGTCTGATTTGTAAGAAAGGAAGATTCCTTGATGGAGCGGAGTAGTAATAAAATATGGGTTGAAATTTTAGTGCACGGGTGAAAATGAAAATTCGGTGATTCACTTAAGTCTGTAAATATGTTTTCGTGGTAAGGGTGTTAAGATTCAATTTGGACATATACCATTCTTCCACATCGTGATCGTTTAGGGATGAATGATGGATAAATTGGTATCGATTGTAATGACCTATTCCATTATTATTAAAAAGACACCTCATTATGGGTACGGGTTATGGGGATATTTGAAAATACAGTCTCGAATTAGTGTGGGAAGACACGACAAAAAAATTAGAATTTGAAATTTTGGGTCGGGCTATCGTCGTCCCGCTGTAGTGGGAATTTTCTGCTATAGTTTCATCGCTATAGAAACCGGTAGGTCACTATAGCGGGATGACGGGACCAGAAACTCTGGTGAGATTTTAATATTCCCTTTTCTCCTCTTCAGTTGTAAAAAGGATGAGGTCAACTAACATTTTCCTCAAAACTGTAATTTGATGTGAACAAAATTGGAAAAGCTTAAAATATAAATGCATTAACACTATGCAAAAAGCAGATATTATGGGATAGTGATGCGTAAAATGCAATTCATCTTCACCTTCTTTTCTTTTAGTACAATTATGTCTCTAACACAAAATATACCTTATATCAATATGATTCGTCTTTCAATGGTACTTGAGTATTCTGTGTAAGATATTGGTACTTGACTACCACACTTGACTGTCACTAATTCAATAGCACTATCAAAATATACTCAAATAAAGACGTTTGAACCAAACAACTTCTAGCACAATTATTCAAAATGCTACAAATTCAGCTCTTATTCTGAATATAAGGCTAATGATTATTTCTTGATACTCAACAATATGTACTATACTATTGTTTAGCAAGAAGAACATATCCAAATTTAGATTTTCTCTACTAATCTAAATCTCCATTTGAATCATTATACATATAGTCTTTGAATCACATATTCTTTCCTTGACTATATAAAGAATAATTGATTGTGCTTTTTGACACCTTTGTATCATTTTAATTGCCTTTTAGTATTATTGTCTCAATGCACTGACATAAGAAAACTTTTTCATATGTTCCTTCTCCTGTGGAGCCTGAAGAAAACATCCTTTGACTTAAAGGTGCTACTCTAGAAACAGGAGTGTTTATGGTATA
Source organism: Capsicum rhomboideum (assembly GCA_031232105.1). Classification (NCBI taxonomy): domain Eukaryota; kingdom Viridiplantae; phylum Streptophyta; class Magnoliopsida; order Solanales; family Solanaceae; genus Capsicum; species Capsicum rhomboideum. The sequence continues at coordinate 134,095,661 of CP124709.1, read as the reverse complement.
TTCTCAATAGCTTTACAACCCAAAGCAAATTAATCAACTCCCACTTGGTTTAATTTCACTAACTCCAACTCTAACTTTCATTGCATTAACTATTTACCCTTAATAGGGTATCGAAAAGCCTTATTCAAATCTTGACTCTTTTATTATATGGGATAATTATAAATGCTTCCTCTTCAGTCTCAAATTGACTAGGGGGAATGTAAGTGACGACTCATTCGTCGAGATTGAGATTGACAAACTAATTATCAGTTCATTAGTTACTCCCACTGGGACCAATAATATTAATATTCTTTGGATGGTTAAGTTAGCGTGATTGAAATAAATTCATTATCACCAACTGATTCCACCCAAATCCATTTGAGTTTCTATAGCGGAAGCAAATTTGGTCCACAGTTTCATGAAGAGACAAGTCTTTACTTAGCTCACTCTACATAGAAAAATAATCCGTTACGTGATTCAAATTCAGTTACGGTGTTGTAGATACTCACTTATGAACATACTACATTTTGATTTTTGATGAGTATCATGAATAAATACAATTCATTCCCCTTGGAACTAATATTCCTTGGTTATCACTTATCCATAACCTATATGGAGTAAAAGTAACTCACTTTGAAGGAATGATCACATATATTTTAAACTAGATTAATCGCAATGTTCTTAGTTAGGAGGAGTCATAGTAATATCTAGAGCCTCAAGAATCTCTTGCTCTTCTAGGACATACTTGATTTTCATGACTAAATATCATGATTATCAAAATTGATCTTTTCATCTTTGTTAAGCTCAGCGAAAATTCTTTGCAGCAGTTGACATATTGATAATACCAATTAGTATAAAGTATTCTGAGACATCCATGTACATTACTTGAGCCTAAAATTCATATACATAATAATTCTTAAAATAATCAACTATATCAATATTCATTTCACATCAGGTTCAGAATCGAAAGTTCACTAAGTTTCTAATCATCATCCGAATTCTAATATGTTGTAAATTTAGCATAATTAATCATCTAAGAAACACTTATTTTAAATCACACAAATTCAAGATTAAACAAGTATAAGTTTTATGACAAACATAGAAATATACAATAACAATTATAACCTAAAGAATTAAATTATAATCCATACAAGTCATATGCAAATAATATGTCACGTTGACCGTCACATTGACTATCACATAGATTAAGTGCATTAGGATAAGGTTTTTATCATAACACATGTATAAAAAAAACTTAATGAGTTAGTTTCTTTTCTCCAAAGACACACTTTGGATTTATTGCCTTGGAAATTAACCCCACTGAATTATAAAGAATAATCCAAACAAATAAGATCTCAACTTAATCAAACATGGCTTGGAGACTTATGGTGCAGAGACAAAATCTCAACATCAAGTTTTACCGCTAAACACTTCCTCCAAATCTCAAAGTTGGTTATCAGTGACCCTTTTTAAGAAAATAATTACGTAATGCCATAGCATCTCTTTCAAGTAGGTATTAAAAAGAAATTGTCATATATATGGGTCATGAGGATTTCCTTTTCCAGCATTCGAAGATTGAAAAAAAAAAAACATGACACATTGAAAACTTTTCAGTAACAAAAACATTAATAAACAAGAAATAAACCCTTGTGGAAAAAATGACAAAACACTACATTGTCATGTTGGCCACTGAAGCCTTTGATGCTCTTAAAATCTATTTCTTGTTATGACTTGTATATAGGGTGGCAATTTGAGCCCATATTAGTGAAAGAAGTCTATTTTATCCACATTCAATTAATTGGGTCACTCATAATTGAAATGGATAAATATGGGCTTCAACCTAATTTAAAAACGGGAAAAAAACCTAAATATACATCCTTAGAATGTTTATTGCAAGTAATAGCAACATTTTTTAGATTGTAAGTAATAACAACTTTTTAAAAATAAATAAATTTAAAAAACCGATTTGCTCTTTATAAAAAGAAAAAAAACATCCTACGAAAAAGGAAAAAAGATTGCAGACCCATTAAAAAAGATGTCAGTTAAGATCAGGCTATCAATCACCCCCAATTTTCTCTCTGAAACGATTTTTCTTTTTCCTTTATCATACTAAATATTGTCTTCTCCTTCGTCAGTTTCACTCTTCTTCATATTTCTTGACAAAGATCAAGAAACATATATAGTTTGAAGCAAAAAAATTTCCAAATAGTTTTAGTGTTTAAGTTGAGAAGATCTAATAAAATACTTATTTAAGTATTTTATTTGAAACTGAAATTAATCAAAAAAGAACAGTTATTATCAAATTTTCTGAAATATGGATGGTGATAGTGTACATTCAATCATGATACAGTATGGAGGAAGATGGGATGTCACAGGTAATTTATAGTATTATAGATACATAATTTTGTATTAATTTACACTCATAATAATTGAAATCTTTTTTATACATTAATTTGAGATGCTGATGTTATTTCTGTTTTGTGATGGATATGTGTATAATAGATAACAGAACAATTATTTTTTTTTGGACTATGCTGGTGTATGTTTTTAGGTTTTTTAAGTGTGTTGTGATTTTCAAATTACATATCTTCAACTATTCTGGAATTAATAACTCCAAATTTCTGTATTATTTGAACAGGTAGACCTAAAGATTTTGGTGTGGATGGGATTATGTATGATGCGAATACCAAGTATAAAGGGTTGGTAGATGCAATAGCAACTCAAGATAAACAATAATAAAAATTACAAGGATGCATATGCAATACCAGTTGAACCTCTTCCTTGTGAGAGTACATGGGAAACACCACGTAAAGTGTCGGATGAAATAGTTTTGCCTCCTGATTCTAGAAGGCCACCAGGAAGGCCATGCACTGAAAGATAAAAATCACCGGGCGAAGAAAAATGTAAAAGATCCAAGGTGACATGTAGTAGCTGTCATCGAGAGGGACACAACAGGAAAACATGTCACAGACATACACCTCTAGTTTAATCAATAATTGTTATTTTTAATTTGATTTATTGTTAAAACTTTGTTATGTTTCTGAAATATGTTTTCTATTTGTGGATGATGTTTTATAAATAACATTATTGAATCTTTATATTCAATAACTTCGTTTGTGTTTTTAAAAATTGTTAACTTTTTTAATCAATTTTTTAAACTATGATAATATAATATGTAAAACAGATCTAATATTTAACTACATAAAAAATAAGCATGTATAAAAACACACCAAAGTGATCTGCTAACACCATACGACATAAAAAGGTTGAAAAAGGTATATATAATGTGCTACCTAACATTATCAAGTGTATGTACACTTTCATAAAAGGCAAATTGAAGTACTTAAGTGAGACAGAATAATCCAATTATGTTAACATATAACATATAAAGATAATACAATATATTGAATGTACCAAATAAATATATTTAGTCGAATAACATACACATCTGTGATGTGTATTCTATTGACAATTTTAAAGAAATGATAACAAGCATTAAAATATCATTAAAATTTATTTATAATACATAGCATAAAAAACAAATCAACAAATCAAAAACTTGATATCAACTTTAATACCAAAAAAATATTTGAAAAAATGTATTAACGTTGACACCAAAATAAATTTATAAAAGAGGAAAGACATAGTTCGTAGGACATAATAAGTTTGACCAATAAATAATTAAATAAAACATCCATGTCTAGATTAAATTAACATATAAGTACCAATAGACAACTACAATCTACTTTCAAGGCTATATCTTTCTATTTTTTTGATTGACACGCTGTAGTTTCTGAACATCCGGAACAACTTCTCTAGAAATTTTTGAACCACCAAATCTGCTAGTAACAGTTTCAGTCACCTCACTTTCACTAATTGCTCCATCATTTTGTTTTCTTCTAGCATAGTCCCAAAGTAATGCACCATATCTAAGACGATGGTTGGAAGCATTGAAGTTTGTACTTGAAATATCAAACACACCATGGCTAACAAATTCAGCAAAGGCATATGCAAACATGCCACAATCACTGTAACAAAATAACCAAAAAATTCTAAGTACATATACATAGAATAATAGAGAAAAATAATAAAACTGTGAAAATAGCATACTTAGAATGTGGAGCCTGCTGAGGAGCATTCTTCACAATTACATACTCGAGTGGATCAGTCATAGATTTATCAATATATGCGGGTTCCCGATGCCAATCAATATCCGCTCGCTTACCATAAAATTCAGTAGCCACCAAAAACAAAGTTATCATGATAGCAAGTGATTGAACATGCTCATGATGTGTTCACAGCCCCTCCAATTAAGGAATCGTAAACATATAGACACCGATGTCTAATGCGGAAAAGAACCATAATCCAATGAAATGATTCACTAACATTTACAGGAATGATAATGTTATCCATGGAATTCCCGGCATTTTAAAACCTTTAATGTACTGGCCAACGCAGTGTTCAGGAGATATATATCTCATGTCCTTGTTCGCACTTGACCACTGCTTCTCAATTGAATAAACCCATCTAATAAATCACACATCTGTTGTGGTGTATGTAATCAGCTTCATCACAAAATATTTTGCTTTTTTCCGTAAATAATACATAAGCACATCAACAGGCTGATTTAAAAGAACAAGAATTAGAAACAATGTCCAAATGGGGATTTTGCAAACATCTGAAAATGCTCTTGCTTCCATCTTTTTTTAAGATCATCAAACACATTAACCTTAATATAAGAAGACCAGTGGCTATACGTTTTTCTCTCCTGAAAAATCATTAAAAAGATGTCTTGAATATAAAATGCGATAAATCAATGAAACTATAAAGATAAATTTTGAACAGAACACAAATTAGAACATAAAAATTATATTTATGAAAATTGAAATAACTACAAATTAATAAATTTAAAGTAGATACTAACAAAATAAAAAAAAGCAAAAGTTGAGAAAACTAATTATCATGCATTTCAGAGTGCAAAATTTTGTAAAATAGAAATATCATATCGTTTTAAGACACAAAAAAAATAGTTCAACAAACAAAATTAAATATAATTACCTTGTAAACTTTTTTGGATTTCTTGTTGCTAACCTTTTTAACAACATTCTTCTGAATTGTTGCATTAGACCTTGACCTTGTAACTCGAGAAGGACCATCTATTCCACTCTTTAAAATTTTGCTTTGTGCTCTTGTATTTTCTCTTAACTTGTGGAATAACATTTTTGTTCGGAATAATCTCACTTTGCATGTTGACAATCGGCTTCTCAGACGGTGCTGCTATTTGAGGAAATTCAATTTTGTTCGAAAAAATCTCTTTTTGATTGTTATACTCACTTTCAACTAACTTCTTCTTACTCTTATTGATAGGAGATAGAGTGAAACAACCGAGATCAAATGATGGTCTAGAAAGAACAATGGGGCTACTCTCTTGTGATAATCTAGGGCTTTTTCGTATGGGAGTAGCATCGAATTTGGGTTTAGAAGACATGATTCATACCAAATTGAAAACAAAACATAAATCTAACAAATAATGCACTTGAATCAAAATTGCTCCTATATTGATGCGATTTTCAAACCCACAAAAGCAAAATGTCGTTTAAGAAAAACCCAAAGATGGAACACAATAAACCCCAAACCAGAGAACTCATATAAAGCTGATTAAAAAAAAATTAAGAAATTTGCGTATATTTATGGTAAAAGAAGTCTTTTACCAATAAAGAGACATATAGGGAAACATGTATAACTAGGGAATGTAAGAAATTATAACTTTTTTCTGAAAAAAGGTAGAAAAAATGAATAAATAAAGATAATTAATTGACTAAATTTTACTCCTACCATAATTATCAAAACGGTTAATGAGGAGAGAAGGAGTAGTAAACACGAAAAATCAGGAGGGGTCCTAATTAATATATTTGTATTAAATAAACTTAAAAAATAAATAAAATCAATTAATTTTTAAAAATCTGCTATAACTTACAATTAAAACCTTAATTAAATAATTATAAAAAAATTTCGCTACAACTTGCAATAAACAATCTAAAATGTATATATAAGATAATTTTCTCTTTAAAAACTCATATAAATATGGACAAAATGGGTAAAATATGGGTATCCATATAAACCCATAGATCACCCATTTATGCTCAAAATCACTAATTTCACTAAAAAAAATTATTTAAAAAAAAAATTGTTGGGGGTGGGGTGGGGTGGGGGATGCTTGGGGGGGGGGGGGTAGGGGGTGTTGATATGCATATAGTTCAAAAGTTTTTTGGTTTTAAGAGTTAAAGTGGGTGGAAACCATTTTTACTCAATCTATATTTGATCAAATCCATATTTACCCATATAATATATGGGTGGATTGCAATTCAATCCATTTAAGCTCAATCAATATTCAATCCATCCAAATCCAATCTAATCCACCCATTTATCACCCCTACTTGTTTATTATAAACAATCTAGTCACAAGCGTAGGAAGAATAGGACGAGGTTGGAATTCTTATTTCCCTTTTTTCTTCTTTAAACAACTTATTAGAAAGAAAAAAAAAAACTCTTTGTCGCGTTTAATTCATATTGGGAAAAGGCAGAACACGCAATAAAATTCACAAACAACACAGAATACAAAATTCATGTAATTAGAATTTTCCCGAAAGAAAAATTAGACTAGGAAAACAAACAACTCAGGCTCTGATGTCAATGAAGGAAAATAATCAACCCAGAACATGAAGTTTCTGCCAAGATCCATTCTGTTTGTTTCACTAGTCGACATGTAATCACATGTAATAAACACAAACCACACAGTAAAGATTCATAATCTAAGTCGTACCTGTTACAGAAGATTGTTCCAAACGTTGGTGGAGATTACTTTGATCTTCACAGGAATCTACCATGTAGTTCTTCACGAAGAAGAAGAGAGTTTGTTTTTCTTTGCGTTATGGAAGAGAGAATAGAATTTTAGCTCTTTTTTTTTCTAGTTAAGAGTTCCTAACAAATAAGACTCTTTATATTTCTTAATTGACACAACCCTTCAGAAGATAGATGTTTTTTCTCTCTCCTTTTGTTATTTATATTATAATAAATATATAATACATATATATTTATCTACTATGGACATGGATCCTGATTTGACCCACGGGTGATCCAATTCCAATTTCCAACACGTTATACTTTGGATCTACTATTTCTAGTTAGCATATACTTTGTCGTCGTACACAAGATACATACATCATTTGATAGTGCAAAACACCAAATTGCCATAAAAAAAATTGTGTGATATCAGAAGGCGACAAAAAGAGTGGAACAAAATCAAATCTTACAGGAGAAAGGCATCTAAAATACTACTTTCTCTAAATCAAATTTCCCTTTCTTTGAAGCACTAACCTTGAATGATATCATATATATACTTACAATTAAGACAGATCAAGTGTCACACAAAATATGAATGTGGTATTTGTGGATTTATACAGCAACTCGAGGCCATAGTTAGAGTGCAATGGGATATTAAATTTGCAATACTTTAGAAGCTAGACCTACATAGCATTGACGACCTGTGGACAACGTCACATACGGAAATGAGGATAACTGCACTTGTTAATTTAATGATGAGCCAGTGGCGGATCCAGGATTTAGGGGTCTTGGGTGCTCGTGAGGTTTCGAACACACATATTAATGCTCAAAGCTTTAAGGTTTCGCCTGAAAACCAAAACACCCAGTTATCTTCTTGGTTTCCTGGGTGCTTTTTTAAAGCTTATACCAAATTTTATACTTTTTTTATATAATTATACTAGTCTGCGTTGGGTTTAATGGGTACCGGAGCACCAAAAAAATGCATATAGGTCCACCCCTGTGATGAGCTATTCAACTAAATAGTCTTATCTTACTCTCCTGAACAATTTCTTGAAGGAATCACATATTATCCTTCTTTAAAATGGAAATGTTAGTCAGAGAAGTTCGCTTGCAATCATATAAGTCTTTTAAGCCAATGACTAATTAAAAAACGTTTTTATTACAAACTTTCAACTACGTATAATTAATTTATAATGATTCACTAGTCAACAATAATATTAACTAGCTATTATTTAATACAATCATTTTAGATGATATAGAAAATCTCTTCAGGCTGAGCATGAGCTTTATTTATTTTTTTATTTTTATTTTTTCGCAAAATCTAGAATGATTTTTTCATAAAATATTAAAAGGGAAGCTTACGGAGAATAGCCTAACTTTCAGCAAATCCAGCCGCTATAATCTAAGTTTAGAATATTACCATCTCTGGCCAATGTATCAATTGTATGCAATTGACTGTATTTGATATAAATATAAATACAGTGACTAATTGCATGCACCAAAAGCATATTATTTGTATTGTTAGTTGGGCGGCTCTGTATCACTGTATTTGTATCAACGAATACAAACCTCTCTTTCTCTTCTTTTTTTTTTTTGTATTTTGTATTTTCACTCCTCTTTTTTTTTCTTTCTTTGTATTTTGTATTTTCACTTCTCTCTGTCTCTCTTTCTCAAATGTATCACACTTATTATTTGTATTTACATATTAAAACTTATATGTATCATTTATATTTGGATGGTTCAATTTGTATCAACAAATACAATTTATATCAAACCGCATAAAAAAATTATACATGTTGAAACAGAATACAAAATACCAAATGATATTTGATTAGATTCATTTAAACCAAAAAACAAAAACCTGACAAACTCTTCCTCACAAAAATGCCATTTCCACCACACTAATTATAAGGTAATATAGAGCACCTTTTTACTCCTGAGGCAGAGATGATCGATAAGCAGCTGAAAGTAAGCAAGGGGTTTAGTAGGTTCTCTGTTTTACGATACAAAAGACCTCTACGAATACAATAACAACATGCTCAGTGAAATCCCACAAGTGAGGTTCCTACCTCGTGAAGGTAGAGAGGCTGTTTCCGAAACCTCTACGAATAAATACAAAAACTTAGGAAAATGTGCAACCATATATTAGTAACTGCACATTTGTCTGAGAAAGGATTAGAAGTCCAATAATGATCACAATTTAGCCAATGTGAGTACAGATAAGCTTTTCCTGTATCGAAGGAAGCAATCTTCATCCCTCTGTATAGTAAGTTGGGCGGGCAGAAACTGTATTCTGATAAAAGTATAGATGCACGATGATTGATTTATGGGTGAATGCAAAATACCTACTCCCTTCGTTTAAAAAAAAAAGACTTATTTTCCTTTTTAATCTGTTTAAAAAAAAATGATTCTTTCCTTTTTTGGTAATACTTTTATTCTAACTTTCCACGACATGTTTAAGGCCAAAATTAAAGGACATTTTGATACATTTGACACAACTTTAACTTATGACCACAAGATTCTTTTTGAAACGGAGGAAGTAATATATATTTGATTAAATACATTGAAACAAAAAGATAAGAAAAAGAGAAGAGAGAGGTAAGGGGCAGCACGAGAGCGAGAGGGGGAGGGAGAGAGGCAGCGAGAGAGAGGGAGAGGGAGGAGGGAGGCAAGAGAGATTGGGAGAGAGAGAGAGAGGAGAGCGGTGGAAGAGGGATAGGAGAAGAGATGTTATGGATTGTATTTAATTAGAGAAAGAGACTATGAATTATAATTAATTGAAACTATGAATTATAATTAATTGAAACTTAAGCTATGAATGATAATTAGGGGTTTAAGTGTAGAAGAGTTTTACGCCCACGTGTTAGCAGCAATTGCCTTAGCTCAAAATCAGAAAATCAAAATGGAAGGACCGAAAGAGGTCAAAGGGAGTCAGCACAAGCTTTTCTCCAGATCAGTTAAACTAAGAAGGGAGAAAGAACTCACCAATACAATAAGAAAATCAAACCATATAAAGAACTCAAAATTAAAAACTATGAAAGAACACATATATAAATAGTTGCAATAAAGGTGGTGCAATTTCTAGAGATTATTAAGGACGAATTTTAAATCTGACAAAACTCAGAGTAATTCAATTGGAATGTATAATATACTCTATATTTGCATGTGAATCTTCCGGAATTTTTGTCCTTCTTTGTTACCCAGTTTGAGTTGCATGTGAGTGCTATATCGCGTTTGCTCTCCCCTAGAAATTAGAATATATACACATCACTCTGTATTTGATTGTGTGTGAAAGTAAAAAAACAGTGTAAGATCTTGGACATAAACAAAAGGATATATATTTGTCTGAGTTTAAGATACCATAAATTGAAGAGAGCTCTGATGGGTGTGTAGAGAATAGCAGAAGAAATGTAATATCGAGGAAATCTTCTGTCAGCCCAAGATCGTTAACTAAGATCAGAAGATTCAACTAAAGAAGAGGAAGCTAGAAATAAGAACTTTGTTATGGAAGTAAACACTTGAATTGGATTGTTTTTTAGTTGGTTACAAATGCCTAATGTCATCCCCTATTTATACTAGTCTATGGATGGTTCTAGAAATTCTTCTAGATACATCTACAAGAATATTCTAGCAAACTTTATCCTCTACAATACTCTAGAATATCTAGATAATTCTTCAAGATAATTATCTAAGTATCTATACTAGGACATTCTAGAAAAATCTATGCTATTCCAAAAAATCATCTTTAGCTTTTTTCACACTCCCCCTTAAAGTGATTTTTTGGAAACTACCCCAAGCTTGTCGCAGAAGAACTCAAACGAAGCTTTGAACCATGCCTTGGTGGAAATCCTTGCAATTTTTTTTCGACTCCTCTTGCTTCTTCAAATAATGAAGTTTTTCTATCATCAATTGGTCCTGCAAAGATATGTGTATATGTACCGATAAAAGTTTTATCTCTGTAAAGTATCGGCTTCACAATATTTTCTTTTGGCCTTTGCGAACCAAGTGAGTCATCTCCTTGTCGAGTTTCATGTTGTTGAATTCCCGAGCTCCCCCTTTCTCTAAACTCCTCAACAACTATATTATTTGGAGAAGCATTTGTGATGGGATATTTTGAAACTTCAAGCTTCAATAATTTAGAACTCTCTCCTTCTGATGCAACTCCAAAATACAGGGAAACTTCTTCAGTATCAACCTCTTCATCATTTGTCTCTCCATCTACTTCCAATATTTGCTCTGACTCAGTGATTGACCTTGATATGTCAGATGATTGACAACAGACGACTTCAACTTCCACTGTATCTCTTTCAATGCTTCCTCTGAAAAGTTCATCACTGGCATATAGAGTTTCAGACACTATCTGCTCAGAATCTACTTCAATATCCTCCACGTCCAGACTTTTATTGTCATTTTCAGGATCTGCTTTTTTGATTTCTTTGATAGCAGCTACCGTGTCATCTATCTGAATGTCTTCAAAATTTTCTTGCTTCTCATTAGTTCCTTCCTTTTCCACATGATGGATTGTATTATATCTGATCCAATCTCTTTCAAAATTTATGGAAGCCAAGGCATCTATTGCTCGACTCTTAGCTGCTAAGCATCTTCCCCAGCCTTCTTCTTCTTCTTCTTCCACAACTTTTTTAGTTTGAGCCATGTTACTCTCCGTGGCTCGACAATATCTTTTTATGTGTCCTACTTTACCACACCGATAACATATGAGAGGCTTCTTACCATAATTGTTTGAAGACTCTTCCTTCTTTCCTGGCGAGCTTGAACGACCACCTGTGAATCGAGAGTGAGGCATATCTCTTGTTTTTCCTTTAAAGTTCCTCTCGTCGGCTACAAGAGCATTTCCTTCTCCTTCTTTGATAAATACACCAGCCAACTGTTTATCTAATAGCTCCTGTGACGATAACAAATTCTCAAATTCCTCCAAGGATGGTTGTTGAGCCCATCCTTGAATCGATGTCACAAAGGGAATATATTCAGATTTTAAACCACGAATGATAATTCTTCTCATTCGTGCTTCAGAGATAGCCTCATCCGGATTCAATAAGGAAACCTCAGAACATAAGTTCTTAATCTTTAAAAAATACTCGGCGATAGAGAGATTACCTTGAATGGTGTTAGCCAATTCATTCTCCAATATCTGTAGCCGAGCTTCATTCTTCTTATTGAACAACTGATCGAGGGTCTTCCATATTTCATGAGCTGATTTACACCTTATGATATGGTCAAATAAACTAGAGGAGATGCTCTTCTTCAGTATGAACTCCGCCTTTGCATTGGTCTGCTTCCACTTCTTGTATGCACTACTATTCTCCGGTCCGTCATCAGGAGGACTTGTGTTACTCCCATTAACAACATCCCACAAATCCTCGCCCACAAGGTATGATTCCATACATGTCTTCCATACCTTGTAATTGGACTGATTTAACAACTCCATTCCCAGTCCATTACCACGACCGCTGAAATCCATAGAGAGACACCAGTTGAATCTATCACCAACCCGATCTTTAAATAGAACCTAGAAGCCAACGTTTGGCTATGGCTCTGATACCATGTAGAGAATAGCAGAAGAAATGTAATATCGAGGAAATCTTCTGCCAGCCCAAGATCGTTAACTAAGATCAGAAGATTCAACTAAAGAAGAGGAAGCTAGAAATAAGAACTTTGTTATGGAAGAAAACACTTGAATTGGATTGTTTTTTAGTTGGTTACAAATGCCTAATGTCATCCCCTATTTATACTAGTCTATGGATGGTTCTAGAAATTCTTCTAGATACATCTACAAGAATATTCTAGCAAACTTTATCCTCTACAATACTCTAGAATATCTAGATAATTCTTCAAGATAATTATCTAAGTATCTATACTAGGACATTCTAGAAAAATCTATGCTATTCCAAAAAATCATCTTTAGCTTTTTTCACAGGGTGTGGCTCTCTTAACTCTTCCTGTCCATGTTATTATCAAGATATCTTTCGTAAACACATGGACTAACATTCAACATCGAAATGGAATAACAACGGAAACTCCTGATTGGACTTGCAAAGTTCAAATCGTCGACATGAGTCGAGAGCGAGAAAGCCCGGAGAAGAAAATCAGATTCCAAATCTGATTTAGAAGACAAAGAGGCACTTTTACTTATAGTAGTATTAACATCTAATTTTATTTGCATAATTATATTATTTAACACCAAATTAGGACAGTTGTGTATACCGATGATATGGACATTATGCATACAAGCTTATACTTTTGGACACACATCAGATCTCCGCTGCAGGAGTAAACATGGGCGGAGCCACCTATACCAAAGGGTGGTCAGATGCACACCCTTCGTCAAAAAATTATGTTGTGTATATAGGCTAAATGTTACCTATTATGAGTGTGTATTTAATTTTGCAAACACTTAACGTAACTGAAAAGAAAATTTGCACACTCTTCGTCAAATTCCTGGCTCCGCCACTGGGAGTAAAAGTACTTTCACCAACTTCGTATGGAATGTCAATACATAAATTTTATTGGGTACTTAACAGAGAAACTATAGTTGAACTTGTCAAATCAACTGATGCGTTTGAGAAACCAGTACTGCTGCCGCCAACCAAGCTCAATATCACAACTTTTGACTGTATCGCTCATACAACTCTTACTCCTACTACAGAAATTGGTATATCGCTCCTACCAACTATTAGCCTGCTGAATTAATCCGTCTATACATATACACATCGATTATATTTCCTTATTTCTTACTACCAGATATATGCTAGGCGTGGTTCTCCATTGTGACTGTCCAAAATATGCAGGTTGCACTCATTTTTAAGTGTCGAGAGATTACCGTTGTTGACGAGCAGTAAGTAGAATATTCCACATTATATACTCTTATACGCATCACAGAAATTAGGAATTGAGAATCTATATTCTTTTCCTGGAAAAGGCAGTTTCTACTTACTTTAATTTGGTGAAGTTGAAGGAAGTGAACTGCAAGATAAAATGGAGAAGGATGAAGAGTTTCCTGTGATCCTTGGAACATAGGAATATCTCCTCAGAGGCGTATCCAGAATTTCGAGAAGATGGATGCACTATTACGAAAATGCATAATAACCATTTAAAAATGTGCTACCTAATTTTAGAAAGAAAAACAAAACAAGATAGATAGAAGTTATATAAGATTTAAACTTTTATCCTCACTTAAAGAGGTGCACCCAATTATTATCGCATTATAAGATATTTGAAGCGTGGGTTCACACGTCTATATTGAAGTATTTTTTAAAAAATATAACATTATTATATATGGTCTAGAGAGGGGAGCATGAGTTTGATGGGGATAAACCCCACCACAGAAATAATATATGTGGTAATAACAGCGAAATAATAATGTATCACTGTGACACGGTAATCAACAAAAAGGAATAACAAGGACACAAAGATTTTAACGTGGAAAACCCTTCTAAATAAGGAAAAAAACCATGGGCCTGAGAGGAGCAAAATAATCCACTATAATGAAGAATTTTACACTTTGTAGGTCCTAGTAAATACTCCAGGAATTACTACACACAAAAGAAATAACCCTCTTTTGAGTTTTTTACCTCACTATAATAGCGCTCACACTCTCTATTTTTCATCACAGATTAATTTCCTATCTATGAAACTCTCTCACTCTCCGCAACTACTATTGTGTTGATATTCATGTTGGTGTGACAAATGAGGAGCGGAGGCTCTCTTTTTATAGGAGAAAGCACCTTCTTTTCAGCCAATCAGAATGGAGAATGGTAGCAATTTACAAATGAAAATTGGCTGCAACTTGCTGCCTATAATTTGTAAGTAGCCAACCTTTTCAAAGACCAATAGAATTTTTCTATTTTATTTTTATTTTTATTTTTATTTTTGCATATGGGTATGGACCCCATAAATTTCCCCTCCATACCCATTAACCGGAAGGAGATAGCACTGGGCTTCTAATTTGACTGCATGTCGACAAGTTTCTTGCATAACTCAAACTTGTCTCTTGATACCACCTTAGTAAGCATATCCGAAGGATTCTGACTTGTAGGGACCTTCTTGACCTGCATAGATCCATCCTCTATCCTTTCTCAAATCCATTGATATCTTACGTCAATATGTTTCATCCTTGCATGATACATGGTGTTTTTGCTCAAGCCTATTGCACTTTGATTGTCACAATAGATGACATACTCCTTTTGATGCAAGTCAAGCTCTTGAAGGAACCGTTTCAGCCTTACCATTTCCTTGCCAGCTTCAGTAGCTGCAATACATTCTGCTTCAGTTGTAGATAATGCAACATATTTCTGCAGCCTCGACTGCCATGATATAGCTCCCCCTGAAAATACAAACAAATATCCAGTAGTAGATTCTCGGTTATTATGGTCACCTGTCATATCAGCATCAGTATAGCCCTTCAAGATTGGTTCAGATCTTCCAAAACACAAACAGTCTCCATAGGTACCTCTCAAGTACCTGAGTATCCACTTGACTGCTTCCCAGTGTTATTTTCAAGGATTTTCAAGGAACTTGTTAACAACACCAACTGTATGAGTAATATCCAGTCTGGTACACACCATTGCATACATCAAAATCCCGACCGCCTAAGAATAAGGAACTTTGGCCATGCTCTATTTCTCCTCCTTTGTTGCAGGACACATCTTCTTGCTTAACTTCAGATGACCAGCAAGAGCCTTGCTAAAGGGTTTAGCATACTTCATGTTGAAGCGTTCAAGTACACGTTCAATGTACTTCTCCTGAGATAGCCACAACTTTTTGCTTATTCACTCTCGAACAATCTCCATCCCCATAATTTGTTGTGCTGGACCAAGTCTTTCATATCAAATGACTTGGACAAATCTCCCTTCAACTTGACAATCATCTCATTGTCCTATCCTACAATTAACATGTCATCCACACACAACAACAGTAAAATAAAGTTGTTGTCAAAAAATCTTTTGAAGTATACACATGGATCAGAATAGATCTTTGTGTAAGTGTCACTTTGCATGAATGAGTCAAACTTCTTGTACCACTGCCTTGGTTCCTGCTTCAACCCATAAAGACTCTTATACAGTATGCACACCATTTGTTTCTTTCCTGATACTTCAAATCCTTCTTACTGCTCCATATAAATATTCTCTTCCAAATCTCCATGAAAAAATGTAGTTTTCACATCCAACTGCTCTACTTCAAGATCTAGGCTAGTTGCTAAGCTCAAAATGGTTCGAATAGAAGTAATTTTGACAACAGATGAGAAAATTGTCAAAATTAATGCCTTTCTTCTATTCGAAACCTTTTACTACCAATCGAGTTTTATATCTAACCAGTTTGCCATTTCCATTGTTGAGTTTAAAGACCTACTTGCACTTAAGCGGTCTTTTACCTCTTAGAAGTTCAATCAGATTGTACGTGTTATTTTTCTATAGAGATTCCATCTCTTCTTACATGACTTTCATCCACTGCCTCTTTTCCTAATGGGACAACACCTCCTTAAGATTTTCAGGCTCCCCCTCATCATTGACGAGGACATACTCTGAGAAAGGGTACTTGAATGACTCTACCCTTTTTCTTTCTGATCTCCTCAAAGATTGAGATTGTTCTTCTTCCTGTGTAGGGTACTCCACTTGCTTGGTATAATCACCAAGTTGCTCCCCCTGTTCGACAATCTCATCAGGTTGCTCCTCCTGCTCGGCAACCTCATCGGTTGTACTTTCTGTTCTTCTGGGATGATTAGAAGTAGAAGGAATGTTTCACGCCCCGAATTCCATTTGGGATTGACTGGCACCCGAAGCCGATAAGGCCCGAGAGAACCAATCTTTACTCACGTCCAATCATATGCATACCATAAGAACATCACCACCACGTAAGTATATAAAATGCTAATAGAGGAAATCATGGAGCATGATATATATACATATAAGAAACTTGGCCGTTAGGGCCATCAAGTCAAGAAGGACATACACCTCTTACATTCATATACCCACATATGTCTACAAAAGCCTCTAACAGAAGTACATACATGACCAACCCAAATTCGGGACAAGTCCCCGCTTTACATAACATTTACAATACCAAAACCAATGTACAACTTAACACGGAAAGCCCCGAACCAACTAGAGCTTACCAAAGATCAGTGGATATCCTGCAGCTTACTGGGGAGGTCTACTAGTACCTGCGCCTGTAGCAAGTAAGGTAAATTTCCCAAGAGGGGTCAGTACGAAGAATGTACTGAGTATGTAAGGCAAATAGTAACTGTGTAAGATATAAGAACTTTCAAGAGTTCAAGTACAAGTGAATAATTAATGTAAAATAAACCATGATTCTATGTACATTTGGAAATATGTATCTTGCTTTCTTTGCATTTGCATTCATTTGTCATTAACCATTATCACGTGATACCCGGGCCCCAACTGATCAGTGGGTTATAACATATCATTGGGATCGTTCCAGCCAGGCTTACGCCCCTTAGAGTGCCACCCATAAATGATATATCAATAGGATCGTTCCAGCCAGGCTTATGCCCCTTAGAGTGCGATCCATGAATAATAATAGTGGGAGCGTTCCAGCCGGACTTATGTCCCTTAGATTGCACTCCCCAATTGAACAATTATGCATTACTTCTTTACTTTTGAGAAATCGATACATTGGTTACTATTGCATTATTGGAACATTTGGAACAATATTGGAATATTTGGAATAATATTGGAACATCTATGTAACACATGAATAATAAGTGATCAACATATGAGGAACATGTGAGTAACAAGATAACTACTTGAGTTGGACTACTTTTGGACATTTCGAAATAATACAAGGACATTGCCAATGTAATCAATATGAGCTGCAGAAGGATACGGACAGAGTAACCTTACATACCTCGTCTCTTCAATATGAATATACAATCCTATATGTGTACACAATATTCCAGCTCCTCCCTTTCGTTTCCCTCTACAATACAAACACATACCGGAGCTTATATTAACAACTAGTTACCATACAAGTGTATAAGACGACAATGAGCTATATGACGGCCATATAACGTCATTTCCCCCTTTTTCAATACCATCTACGGCATTGGCATATCAACAATACCACAACATGCCCAACATTGACCAAAATATCTCAACCCAATAGCATTTCATACCAAGTTCATTCTTTACATTTCTTCATTAACACAACGTCACAATTACTTCATCAAATCACCTTAATACACCTCATATCACATATCGGCCAAAATTCCATAACTTACACTTATATGAAAAATAACAAATTTAATAACATAATCACACCATACATGTTGGTATTTCATCCATACCATGCTCTTTCATCAAACCCACAAGTCGTATTTCAAGTTACAATTCCATGGATAACACATCTTTTAGCAAAAACACAAAGTGTCATGTTTAACACTTCCAAACATGACCAACATGATCTACATACTCTCCCATGCATATAATTTATTAATCCATAAGAATAATCACTTACCTAAGTTTGAAAAATAATGATCTTGCTCCCAAAAGTTGGCTTAGGGTTCTTTACGAGTTGAGAGAAATTTTGGGAAACTTCTAGAAATGTGTTGTGTATTCCTTTGAATAAAAAATCAGATTTTCCTTTCATTACGTCATCAATTCCGTACACTTTTTCCATAACAACAATTTCCAAAAATGAAACATAAAGAGAAATCAACTTAGGGCATAACCATATCATACATGTTGATGTTCAAACCATCAATCTCACTTCTTTCAAGACCACAAGGCCACTTCCAAGTTCAAATCACCAAAATAACACAACTTGTGTCATATAAACAAAAGTGCCCCAATCAACCCTTTTAGACATAACCATCAAAATCCATACCATCTCTTATGCACATAATATATTAAAACACAAGAATAGGCACTTACCAACACTTACAAAGTGATGATCTTGGCAAAATAAGTGTAGTTGCCTTAGACTTGAAAAGGGTTTCTTTTGGTTTCTTGGAATTCTCTCGAAAATATAAGAAATGGCAAGGTGTGTTGAATGATAAAAATCTGATTTTTTTGAGCTTATATATATCATCCTTAGCCAATATTTAGTCAAGGATGAGGTGTCCAAGTGGGTCAAGGAAGAATGGGTCATTTTTCCTTGTTTTGGGCCATGTCTTCATGTAAATTTTTTTGGGCCAAATTTGAGCCCAATAGCCAATATGCATTAAATCCCACACTTGCATGTATTATATACCCTTTATTACACATTCACTTAATTTCATCACGTAGTCGCATACATTCGGAAAATTTCGGGATGTTACAGAATGGAAATAACGTTAGGGACTACACCATTCTATTTCTTGACCTTCTCTGACGGAGCATCAGTGATTCCGACTTCACTTTCTCGAAAGACTACATCTCTGCTTCTGATGACCTTTTTCTTTATGAGATCCCACAGTCTGTACCCAAATTCTTCATTTCCATATCCGATGAATATGCAGGGAACCGATTTATCATCTAACTTTGTTCTCTGCTCCTTCGGTACATATGCAAAAGTTCTACAATCAAACTCCTTTAAATGTGAGTAGGACACCTCTTTATTAGTCAAAACTCTCTCTGGAATGTCAATGTCATGACCCAAAAGTTGAGATCATGATGGCACTTACCTCGGTACTAGCCTTGGTAGGTAAGCTAAATCCTACACAAGAAAAAGACAAGCGAAATATGAAGAAAACCCATAAAGGCGAGACTTCTAGATGGAAGTCAAGCTATAATGTATAGCATAGCGGAAATCTGAACAAATACATAAATCTCCAAAAATGGTGTAATAAGTAGAAAGAGCATCTAGTATATAGTCTGAAAATTAAAAATACAAAGTTTATCTCTGAAGACTAATAAAGACAAGATAAAGATAGATGGAGGCTGGAACAAGGCTCCCAACGAGGAGCTCACCAGGTACTCTGGAAATTCGCTATCACCGCATAATCAATTGTCGCGAGTCATACTCGAACTAGGATCTTCACTGAAAGGGCACAATAAGAGTGAATATGGTCCACTTGTACTCAGCAAGTATCATAGGTCGACTGAGCAAAGTAAAAATAAAACAAGTAAAATATATTATGAGCATGTCACCTGCAAACAGAAAAGTTCTCAAACGATAGCTCACAGCGTCTCTTCTAACAGTTCTAAGATAGGAAGACAGAAAGGAAACTAACTACACAACAAGAACACATAAAGTAAAACACAACAATGTAAAGCAATGCAATGCAATGCATTGATGATGTGATGATGATGAATGTAAGACATCGCATGGCTTTTAGTATACACCTTCCGAGCCTCAACGCTTCAAGACAGGACCTATGGGGGGTTCTCAACCAGTATACTTTCTCATATCTCAATCTTATATATCAATCCACCTCTCCGGCTAATGGTTACAGATCAAGGGTTTTATAAAGTGTCTCATTCACCTCTCCAACTATTGTTCACAGATTAAGGTTTTTACAAAAAGTTTCTTAGTGGTATCAATATCTCATGAAGTGTATTTATGAAATGAGGATGGAATGCTCACAACCAATTAGGATGAAGATAATGATCAATTCAATACGGTATAAGTAAGCCCAAAAATCAACTCAACATTTCAATGATTCATGGTAGAAGCCCCCACTAGGCACCACCATGATAAATAGTCATATAAGACATCAAAATATTATTTTAAAAACTCCTTTCTTGGGTATTACTATCATGATAGAGACAAGTAAGGTTCAAAAAGGCCTATAAAACTATTCAAGCCCCCACACGGGCAACACAACAATAATCATGGCATTTAATGCAAAAATAAGGCCTACAAATGACAAATAAAGCCCCCATACGGGCATCACATCAATTATAATCTCTCAAGTCAATAACAATATATATATCAGCCCCCACATGGCACACGTTAATAATAATAATAATTCTGAATTACTACTCTCATGACTAAATTCTGTAACCCATAGCATGCTTTACATGATTGTTAACTACCCAATCCAGTATGAAGGAAGTTAAGTCAAAACCTACCTCAAAAAGCCAAAAATCCAAGCTTAAGCCTTCAATGTAGAGCTTTTCCTTCACGTACATTCTTTTCACGAGCTATAACTATCAAAAATACAATCTGCGCATCAAAAGGAAGCTAAAGATACCCATATTAGCTATATTTGAATCAGGTCTAAAATTAGTTCAAAAAATAATTTCAAAAACGAATGGGATAAAATTGAAAATTTTATTTTAGAAACATATTTTCCAAGTCAAAAGGAGTCTACAGATGAAAATCCACGTGAAAATGGATTGAAATTGGTATTCAAAATGATGAAAAACTATTTCAAAAGTTTATCGAAAAAATCCCCTAATTCTAGCTTAAAAACAAGATGTAAAGGTTTTTTTGAAGATATAATCATAAGGAATTAATGGCATAAGAGTTTGGGGCTTACCCAAGCACAAATGGTGATGAAAACCCTAGAAATTGCCCCTTCCCAAAGCTCCAAGGTACAAAATGGTGAAAATTATGAAAATGGAGTATTTATGCTATTCTGTAAACAGTACCTCGCAATTGCGTACCCAACTTTGTGATCACGAGGGTCAACATTGACTGGCAATTAAGCTGATCATTATGATTGCGAGAGGAGGCCCTCGCGACCGTGATGGTCAACATGACCCGATCCACTGATTAATCCATCGCAATCGTAGTACCACCATCACACAATCACGATGCAGACTATCATCAAGGCTCGCAATGATGACACATGTCTATGCAATCGCGATGAAGGGCCTGATGCACTAGATATTAGTTGTTGCACCAGCTGAAACTACAACTCTAAAGTCTTTGAAAGGACCCTCGAGATTTGTTCGGGACCCCACAAAACTAAACCATATAAGCTACTAGGCTATTTTTTATGTTCAGGACTCAATGGCAACATCTGATTTTTCAAAAGAGATCGTTTGCAATAAATTAGCCCCCAGGACCCTTAAAAGCTTATTTTAAGTAGTTTTCAAAATAAGGGTCGAAATATAAAATAAAGGCTCAGGACCTGAACCAACCCAGCTACCAATCTAAAATTGATATTTTAGATCCAATGAAACTATCCAAATTACCATCCGGCACTCGAAACATGAAATGTTGACCAAAGTCAAACTCGTGGCTTTTAAAACCTCTAAGAGTCTCAAACTTTCCCAAATTACTCCCGAATAAATCGAGGACCATGTCAACCATCTCCACATCTCATAAATAGCATTCAACAACTACGAAGAAGGGAAAAATGGTCAAAATACATAAAATAGAAGAATCATAATTATGGTTGTTACAATCAAACTCCAATGGAACTGATGTACTATGATTGATCAGGTAACAGGCTATCTAAACTGCTTCACCCCAAAATGACTTAGGCAGTCTAGCCATTCTAAGCATGCTTCTCACCTTCTCAACAATGGTGTGATTCATCCGCTCAGCTACACCATTGTGTTGTGGGGTTCCAGAAATTGTCTTCTCATGTCTTATCACATGACTTGAACAGTACTTTTCAAATTTCCTTAAAGTGTACTCACCTCCATTATCAGTGAGGAGACGTTTTTACTTTCAACCCGTCTCTCTTTCCACTAGAGCATGAAACTTTTGGAATACTTGAAACACCAGATCTTTGATTTTCAAGATATAAACCCATAATTTTTGTGAAGCATTATCAATAAAAGTAACAAAATATTTGCTACTGCCTATCGATTCTACCTCCATTAGACCACAAACATCATAATATACCAGATCAAGTATATTCAATTTTCTTTCAGAAGATGCCTGAAATAAGATCCTATGCTGCTTACCAAACAAGCAGTAGTCACATGATTTTGCCGTCATACCTTTGGCAAAAGAGAGAAGTGATTTCTTAGCGAGAATCTGCAATCCTTTCTCACTTATATGACCCATTCTTTTGTGCAACAAATTTGTAAAAATCTTTTCTTGAGCCGCATTCAATTCACCTCGCCATATTTCTACATTTGTCCTGTACAACATGCCATGAGTAACTCCTTTTGAAATCACCAATGCTTCTTTAGTGAGCTTCCATTTTTGATTTGAAAAATAGTTCTAGTATCCAACTCGATCCAAAGCAATTCTCGAGATTAAGTTCAACCGCAAATCAGGTACATGACACACGTTTTTAAGAGCCAATGTGCATCCGACATTAGTCTGGATACTAGTGTATCTGATCCCCATAATCTTTGAGTAAGTTGTGTTACCCATTTTCACAACGCTGAAATCACCTGCTACATATTTGCAGAAAAGATCCCTTACCAATGTAGCATGGTAAGATGTTGTTGTATCAGCCATTCCGACTCTGGACCTGATAAGTGCATGCACTCATCTACTTCATTTATGAAGAGAACAACATTATCATTATTTTGCACCATGACAGTTGTGTTGTCGTTATTCTTTTGGACACTACTTTCACCTTTGCCCCTTTTGAGATTGGGGAAATCTTTCTTGAAGTGACCTAGTTTATCATAATTGTAGCAATTTCTGGCTCTTGATTAAGATCGGACCTTGGACTTTCCACGACCTCCAGATCTGCCATAGTTACTTGAACTCCTTTGGTGACTCCTGTTGACACCTAATTTTGGCTCTCCGTGCTTAAAATTAACGTCTTCAGGCTTCCTGATCGTTAAAGAGCACAAAATACATTTTTACACATTTTTACACAATTTATTGATAACTCTCCTTCTTTTAGGATTTTTATCAATTTATTGTCATTTTAATTTATTTATTTTTTTGCAGTCATCTGCATACGTACACAACATAACACAACAATTCTTTGTAGTACACTACATTTTTTAACTATTTACATAATAATACATTTTTTCAAGATAATTGTATTTTGTTATTGTTTACATTTTTTGTAATTATATTTGGATGCCCATATTTTTATACGTTAGTTACAATCCGCAAACGATAAATCGGATCAATTACTTTGATACACGGAGCAATAATCTGATCAAGTCGAGGTCTTGTCATCTTTATTAAAGGTGACTTGTCATGTCACCTTTATTAAAGATGACTTGTCACGTCACCTTTATTAAAGGTGACTTGTCGCGTCACCTTTATTAAAGGTGATGTGTGACATGACTACACATGACATTTATCCTTTGGATAATAACATTTTATTTTGGTTAAAAAAATAAAAAATCCGTTAGATAATAACTAATAAACTAAAGTAGTATTTAATGGATAAGAAAAAATTCTTTTATTTTTTGGATAAAAGAGGGGGTTGATTTATTATAAATAGAGGGGGAGGGGGTGAATTGTTTTTGGGGGAAGACCCACAATAAAAATAAACACACACACACAATACACATATACAATACACACTACACACACACAGACACCGCACACAAAAAAACACACACAGGCATACACTCTCTCTCTCAACCCGATTTTCTCTCTCCCCTTATCTCCGATAAGCCGCCGCCCACTGTGACCGCACCACCGCCGACCTTCCATGGCCGGCGAAGCGAACTCTACCACACCACCCATCAGCAGCCCCCTCTCTCTATACCACATCTCTCTCTCTCAACCCCCATTCTTCATCTTCGCCGCACCACCACCACTGGTGGGACGGCAGCGGCGATGCCGCCGTGTCCTTTTTCCCCACCTTCCTCTCTCTCCGGCAAACCACGCCGCCGGCCAGACCCCATCGCCACCACATCTTCCTTCTCCTCACACCTCAACCTCTCGTCGCACCTCCCTCGCCGGCGAGATCCACCGCCGGTGAACCCATGTACTCCGATCTCATCCCTCTCCTATCGCTATTGTTTGAACAAGAAAGAGCCAGATCTGGCCGCGCTCCCCTATTTTCGGTGTTGCTCCGGCGATGCCATTGAAGCAACACCGGTATCCCATCCCCTCTTCGTCTCGATTTTTAGTGAATTTCAGGTCTGGTCGGAAACCATGGCCATGAATCGGAAAAGACAAATTCCGGCGAGTCTCCATTGAAATCAGCGACCCTTTTGCTCTTTTGTAAATATTTTGTATGTGTTTGTGCACGTTTTTACTGGTCTTATATGTTTGTTCCTAATTTGTCGGACTGATTTTAGCGAACTATGTTATTACTCCGTGCATTCTTGGATTATTCTTTCCTAAATTGTGCTGTTGTCAATTTTGCGGTTCTTCACCATTACATTGCTTGTTGATTTGGAACCATTGTTGTACTGATTTTTGCACCATTTCGCTTTAATACTGTTTGGCTGATTTTGGACTGTTTTGGGGCACTTTGTCTTTCCATTGCTTTGTCACTTATTACACTGATAATGACATGATACTACACTAACATTGGCCAATGAAAAAATATCCGTCGATTTTTGAGGCCTCCACAAATAAAAAGACGGGATATTACGTATACAAATACGTAATAATAAACAAATAAATTTGGGCGATGACGAAATCTTTCTATTATCACGACAACACAAAAGTTTTATGATTCGTATCTTGGCAAGACGATTTAGGACGGCCGATAAATTCGAGCAACCACTTCGTAGCCATGGCGTATCTAAAACTTCATCTGAGCCCACTATATAAATATTTTTTTTATATACATTTACATGCATATATGCATACATGTTCTTATAATTATT
This sequence comes from Capsicum rhomboideum, assembly GCA_031232105.1. Classification (NCBI taxonomy): domain Eukaryota; kingdom Viridiplantae; phylum Streptophyta; class Magnoliopsida; order Solanales; family Solanaceae; genus Capsicum; species Capsicum rhomboideum. The sequence goes on along the minus strand of CP124709.1, from coordinate 134,070,219 downwards.
TGTTCGTTACTAATATTTCTAACAAGTGTTTACACAGGTTCACGAGGATACTTCTCGGAAAAGGACATTAGAAAAAGGAGTTCAAATTTTATGTTTATATTTTATATTCTTACCATTGTACAAATATTAATCATAGTGAAAACTTTACTTTTGGGGCGTCGGGTGGGATTATCCTTTACTTACATATTCATTACAAGCGCTTAGGCAAAACTTAGGCCGTTAATATTCATATAAAGAATCAAATTAATTTGGATATTTAATCAATTAATTCACACTTTTTCCATTATAAAATATTGTGCAATCTTTTCTATCAAAATAAACATTCACTTTCTTTAATCTTTTCTCCCATTAATTTTTGTCAAATACAAAAATATTATTTGAACACTTTTTCTTTAGTATAAATTACTTTTATTTTTATACATTACACACAAAAATAATTTCCTTTCATAAAAGAATATTTTTTCACATATACATTTTTACGCATATTTCATACAATATATTTTTGCTTATTTCTATAAATGTATATTACAAAAAATAAAGTCTATATATGTATTTGACATATCATGTTTTATACATACATTTTTATATTATTGCATATTTTAATTATTCATACTTTATTTCAAAAAATGATTTTTCCTCCTTCCTCTTTGATAAATTTAGTCTAGTCGGGTACCACATATGTGGATTCTGAAGGGTGTCTAACACCTTCCCTTCGAAATAATTTGAACCCTTACCTAGAATCTAAACTGGTTATCGCAGATTAAAACACAAGTCATACATGTCAGTAATTAAATAGGTTTCCTTATTTTCCTTAAAAATTAGGTGGCGACTCTGAACAAAGTCAATTCTTTTAGAGTCCATAAGTCGTGCTTGTTTTGACCTTGGTGAAAAATAGGGCATGACAACTCCTGCCTCTACTTTCTGAAATTAGAGCCTGACCATGATTTTTAGGCTTCTTTTTTATCTTCTCGTTAAGTAGAAGAGCTGATATGACATCCTTCAGCTCAATAGAGTCCTTACCATGCAAAATGGTTGTTGCCAAGCTATCGTAAGAAGATGGCAATGAGTTTAAGAGCACAATGACTTCCTCATCGATCTTTACTCCGAGGTTAGCCAGCTGCGTGATTAGTCTATTAAGCATATTTAAATATGACAAAAAATTTATACCTTCACCCATATGTAGGGTGTACAACTGCTTTTTTAGGTATAATTTATTTGTCAGCATTTTGGACATATATAGATTTTCTAACTTTGTCCAAATGCCACATACATTATCTTCATCGATGATGTTATTGACCACATCATCTGTTAAGTGCAATCTGATTGCACTAGCGGACTTTTCATCCATTTCTTCCCAATCCTCCATTTTCATGGATTCGAGCTTTTTGGAGTTGCCACTTAGTGCCTTATGTAATTCTTGTTGGATGAGAAAATCCCTCACCCTTCTCTTTCATGTTGAGAAACCGTTATCACTGTTACATTTTGCTACCTTATACTTTACTCTGAACATTTTTTATTTCACTGAGTATGGTACAACCTACCGTAAAAAATATTTTCATGAATAAGCAGAACTTGTGCTCTGATACCAGTTGTTGGGGATAAACTCTGCCATAAAATTAATATTTGCAGTAATAACAATGGAATAATAATGTAGGATTGTGATACGGTAATCAACAAAAAGGAATAACAAGGACACAAAGATTTTAACGTGAAAAATCTTCTAAATAAGGGAAAAGAACGCGGTCCTGAGAGGAGAAAAATAATCCACTATAATGAGGAATTTTACACTTTGTAGGTCCGAATAAATAATCCAGGAACTACTGAACACAAAATAAATAACTCTCTTTTGATTTTTCACCTCACTATAATACCGCTTATACTTTCTATTTTTCCTTACAAATTAATTCCCTATCTGTAAAACTCTCTCACTCTCCGCAACTACTACTGAGTTGCTATTTATATTGGTGTGACAAATAAGGAGTGGAGGCTCTCCTTTTATTGGAGAAAGCACCTCATTTTCAGCATATCAGAATGGAGAATGGTAGCAATTTGCAAATGCAAATTGGCTGCAGCTTGCCTCCTACAATTTGTAAGTAGCCAACCTTTTTAATGACTAATAGAATTTCTCTATTTTCTTTTTATTTTTGTTTTCTTTCTTTGCATATGGGTGTGGACCCCACAAGGTTCACGTGAACCCGGTGATCCCAACCTAGATATATCAGGGTATGTAACTATTTGGAGTATCTTTTTCATTTTTATTGGGTGAAAGGTAAGCTTAAATTAATTAATACCCAGTCTTCTTTGTTGAATAAGTGCAATTACTTTGTGTTCATTTTTTCCTTCTCTAAGTTAGAGTTTCAACTCAACATACAGATAACTCAAAAAAGATAAGATTATCAATTGTATTGAATTCTTTCATGTCCATTTTATCACTCCTAAAAAGATCCTGAAAATAGAAAAAATGATTGTGTAAAATAGCAATTACTGGCCACTTAGGGAATAATAGCAGTGCCATTCGGGAAATTTTGGTACCCACTTTGTTTTAAGCTAAATTGAATTTACCTTCTCATGATATATCAGAAACAAAATCTGTAATTTTACTTACAATACAAACTGATTTGAGTTGCCTAAGCTACAATGGTGTACAGATATCAAGAGTAACCACTTATTTAATACATACATAATACACAAATATGCCCTTTACCTTGGCCTTAGTAATTTGTATCTATGCCTCCAATTTTGGGTGTGCATAAGTAGACACTTAAACTTGTATAAAGTTGGACAAGTAGACACATGTAAAAGTCAAGAGAGAGGTGGGTGGGGTGGTGAATTGACCTCTTTTAAAATATTCAACCAAGTTGACTGAGTGTATGACTTGGTCAACTGGCTTCCTGCACAAAAAGTTAGTAGAGAAAATAGAACAATGATGAAAAGATAATTAAGCTTAAAGTAAATAAGACACAAGACGTTTATACTGGTTCGAAATACCAGTGTGGCGCCTACTTCCAATTTCCTTGGGTTAGAAGGGTTCCCTTTAGAGCTTCAATAGTGATTCAAGTACAGATCTTGTTTCATCGTATATCAGGTATACAACCTCTACTCATTTAGCTCTCTATTTTTCTCTCTTTCTTTTGTTCTCACAAGCAATCAAGCCATTACAGTGAATGTAAGAGTAAAGATGAAATACAAGAGCTCGGGTAAAGTGTAAGAATAAAAATGAAATACAAGAGCTCGGGTAAAGTTATACAATTAATCCTATGGATGAGCTTCTCTTTATATAGGCAATATTCAAGCGAGCCGTGAAGGTATCTTTAATGTTGATTGAGCCATTGGAGAGATATGATTGGACATCAACGATTTTGGGAATTGGAATTTTCTTTCTTCCAATTCAGCTCTTCTAAGGTAACCCAAGGGATATAGTCAATCTTGAGAGTTATGAAAGTACTCAAGATTGAATGCATAAGTATGTATCAGATACGTCTGTATATTCTTCTTTCCTTCTTCGTCTTGATTCTCTGATTTCAGTACTCTTCTTTTCCTTTTGCTATGGCATTTGAATATTACCAAATATCTTCTTTCCCTGATTTTGTCCTTGATTGATGGGATGGTTATGGAAATACTTCAATTAGATTCCTTTCTTGATTGGTTGATTCCCTTTTATTTCTTTTCTTGCTTAGGCCTTCAATCTTCCGTTTCTTTTATTTCTTTCCTTGTTTGGTTTTTAATCCTTCATCGGTCCACCTCCTTATTTGCGACTTCCTTTTATGTACCTATTTATTGTCATCATTAAAACATGTTAGTGCTATCAATACCCCCCCTTTTTTAGGATGACAAAAAATTATAGTACAAGTTTGGATACTTCCCTGTTATAGTAATGTGAGCTCACCCTGTTTGTGAGCTCCTCCTATTTGTATGCTTGTACTATCCTGTTTCTCCCCCTTTTTGACATTATCAAAAAGAAGTAGAACCACGCAAATTAAATAGTCAAACGATATGTACACATACAACAGAATACACACAATATGATGCAGATAAAACATAGTAGTAATATAGTGTAGGTGCATGACAGGGAGGGAGAGAAAAGGAGTTAGCAGTGATTATTCCCTGTTACAGACCAAAATAAAAGGTTTTAGAGATACCATATTATTTTAAGTAGTGGCAAAAAAGAAGATTATAAAAGATTGTCTTTAGATGGAATAAGGGAAAATGATTACAGATCCTTCAGATAGTACTTCAAAGTGTTGATGACATTTTGACAAAAGGCAGAATAGGAGCGCTCCATATTCCTGGAAAAGGTCTGGTATGAGGTCTGTAGTGTGATGGCTAACTGATTGGGAAAGGAGTCCGCTTCCGTGCTAGTGAAGTCGACCTTCTTCAGTATCTTGTTGATAGTGTTGACTCCTTCCTGCTTGAGATGATCCAGAGTCAGCCTTAGCTTACCTACATCAGTTCTAGTATCCTTGGCGTGATGCAGAACCTTATCAAGAGTGGAAGAGATAATGAGAACTTGTCTTCCAGATATGAGAGTCGTGTCTTGCTTCTTGAATGAGAATAGTGGTCGGATCAGCAGATATTCTGGTGGGCTTAGGTGGTTCTTCCTTAGCTGTAGCAAAGCTCTTCTTAACCCATTTACCATCCTACAAGACATATCCCATACTCCCAAAAGTTCTTTTGTCATAAGTGGAGGAAATTTTCACGAATTTGTATGGATATAGATCAATTATTGAATCCAACAAGATACGAGATATGAGCAACCCATAAGGAAGACTAGAGGTAGAATCAGATTCCTCAACAATCATATAGCAACAAAACCATTCAGCCCAATTAATCTTATACTTCTTTAATAAACAATAAAGAACAAATGTGTCTCTAGTAGTGATGGAATTTAGAGATCCCATTCTGGGAAGAAGGGTGGTTTTGTTGACTTCACATTTTCTTATGAGTTGGCTTTATGTGATTCGGTATTGAGATTTGATACTATTATTATCTTTTTCGTGTAATTACCTTGTGTGTTATTACATATTGTTGGGTTGGCTTACCTATCATGTGTATGATAGGTGTCATCACGACTAGAGTTTTGGGTCGTTACGGCCATAATGATAAATGATTTATAACTTATGAACCTAATATAATAAGTTGCTAATGTGGTAGTCTATGGAAGGGGATATATAGTGCAAAATTATGTACAATCGTCATAACTCGCATGAGTAGTTTGTCATATTATGGATTGTACGATGGACATTATAGAAGAGATTTATTTTAAACACAACTAATGAATATGTCACTGAATACAGTGTTGTGGGGTCATTGGGCCAAGCGGAAGAATTTTAGACTTCTCATTTTTTTTATGAGTGAATCAGTTAATGTAAAGCCCATGACTAATATTTAATGAATAACAAATCCCGCCCGTTAGATCAGTTACTTAATGGACGTATCAGATTAAGTCTCAACACATATAAATTGGTCTTTCCTTCACCCATTAGGGTTATCACATATTCTCTGCACATTTTTTCCTTTGACGGCGCCTGTGGTACAATAAAGCTAGGGCTAGGATGGAGGAATCAATTTTCAGTTAACGCTTCCACTTCTCTACGTGAGGTAATATCTTCCGATTTAGGTATGTTCACTATAACATCTTCTAGTCAAATTACCATGTTCAAGATCATGGTATGCATTAAATTTATGTGATCATATAAACGTCTGTGCTTAAAGCTTATGTTTACATGTATTCCTTTAGTTCATTCTGTTGATGACAATCGTTCTGTTGTCATCGCCTTTGACCATGTTTATGATATTCTTAGGTTATTTTGGAGTTGTTTAATGTGGCTCTGATACCATGCTAAATCTATAGAAACGCGCGGTCAAAGTGTGGAAGAAGTTCTGACATTTTCTCATTGTCAATTAGTCTATTTATATATCGCACCAAAAAAAAAGAAAGTTATAATAAAATCCTCACTTGTTCATCAAATTATAGATAGGAAGCAAACACATAATACAAAAGATATTTACTAATTTTACATTTAATACACACTTTTTATGTCTGGAAAAAAAAATTGTTGTGAAAATATAATATATGATATTAGGGATAATATATATTTCCCTCCTTGATTTGTTCCTTTTTTAATAGAACACACTTGGACTTTACGGGATCCTATGACCCCTACCCCATCCTCCCTCCATATTTGTATGCAATGATTCAGAAGAAAAAATAGGTACTTAGTAAAATAGAAGCTCTTTTGAGTTAGTTACTTAAAAGTAGTGGTAAACATCAATTTGGGAAAAACATGTTAGGTGCTCATTTGATTTTATAAATAAATAGTTGCATTGGACAAATGTATTAAAACCAATTTTTAGTGTATTTGATTAAAATAATATTAATAAACATATGTTCTATTAAAAATGTTTAAACGTCCTTAAAGTTATATACAATTTTTTTTCTTTATAATATTTATAAATAAAAGGATATTTATAAATAAAAGGATGAATGCTGAAAATAGGTTATATAATATATTAAAAGTTATATTTTAGGAAAAAACTTTGAGAAATTGCAAAATATATTAGGGGTAATATTATAGACGTTCAACAAAATTATTTATAAATTATAAAATTATAAGTTAGAGGATTTGGACTAATTTTGGCTTATGAACGATTGATTTATACCTAATTTTATTTTTACCAAACCTTTAGATAAGCAAAAAAAAATAGAATACTTATTATAGTTTTACAAACTTACAAACTTAATCAGACACCTTGCAAGTTCAATGCACTAACGACATAAAAAAAATCAAATAAAGATAATCATTAGATAAATTTCATGACAAACCATAGTTGGTAATCTAGTTACTCATTTTCTTAATTCATAGAAATAAAATCTCTATGCCTTATTTTTAAATTAAATAAATTTATTACCTTATAGTTAAAACACTTTTTCAAAATAAAAAACACTTGAAAAAAAAAAATAGTAATCTAGTTAATCATTTTCTTAATTCATAGATATAAAATCTACATACCTTATTTCTAAATTAAATAAATTTATTAACTTATAGTTAAAACACATTTTCTCAATCCATAGAGATAAAATCTACATACCTTATTTATAAATTAAATAAATTTATTACCCTTATAATTAAAATTCATTTTCAAAAAAAAGAAAATCTTGAAAACCAAAAAAAATTGGTAATCTAGTTAATCATTTTCTTAATCCATAGAGATAACTACATACCTTATTTGTAAATTAAATAAATTTATTACCTTATAGTTAAAACACATTTTTGTTTAAAAAAAAGTACTTGAAAACAAAAAAGATTGGCAATCTAGTTACTCATTTTCTTAATTCACAGAGATAAAACCTATATACCTTATTTGTAAATAAAATAAATTTATTACCTAATAGTTAAATCACATTTTCTCAAAAATAAAATAAAATGGTAATCTAGTTACTCATTTTCTTAATTCATATTTTTTTTTTGGTAAATTAAATAAATTTATTACCTTATAGTTAGAAAACAAATATGATTGTGAAATGAGCTTGTTTGGCATGAAAATTTTTCACTTTTTGAAAAATATTTTTGACCATAAAATTCTGAAAAATTCTATTTTTACTTTTTTTTTGAAAATGTTCAAAATTTCATAATCAATAAAAAAGATTGTAAAACGAACAAGGACACGTTTGGTCATAATTTTTTTTCACTTTTTCAAAAAAATTCAGAAATTCTCAAAACAATTAAAAAAGTTATTTTCACTCCAAAATACTCACAAAAATCCTAAAACAACTCTAATTTGTATCCACAACCAAACACAAACTTCAATTTACAAACATCATTTTTCACTTTAAAATCAAAAACTATTTTTTTTCTATTTTCACAATGAAATATGGCCAAACGCCTGCCAAGTCTTTTGCAGACAATTTCGGACAAAATTTAAAATTCAAATCTCAAAATCTCATATAGTATTACCCAAATTCAATTTTGTTACCAAATTTCACAAAGAGTAAAACATTTTCCTTTTTTGCACTTAAAAAAAATTACTATATAAAGCCCCCCAAAAAATTAAAAAAATTGTATAGTGGAGCAAGAAAAATGAGTTAACTCGTTTTGTATGTACAATGATAAGAGTGAACCATAGGTGTAGTTGTCGAATTAGGCTAGAACAACTACTACAACAACAACAACAAGGAGAAGGAGAAGAACAACAAGAAGGAGGAGAAATGGCGAGATTTTCAGTTGGAAGAGAAGAAGAAGAAGAAGATGATGGTAATGAAGATGGAGGTTCAGAGGGTCCTACAAGAAGAGGAGGAGGAGGAGGAGGAGGACCTGTTCCTAAAAGACGGCGAACTTTTGGGGGAACATTTTCTTGCTCCGCCGTTCGCCGTCAACAGGAACACGAACAGGAACGAGAACGGGAACGGGAACGGGTTGTTGAGGAAGAGGTGGAGGAAGAGGAAGAGGAAGAGGAAGAAATTGAAGAAGAGGAAGAGGAGGAAGAGGAAGAGGAGGCAGAGGAATGGGAATCGGAATCGGAGGAGGAGGAAGAGGGGAGATTGGGAGGTGTTGGTGATGTGGAGGGTTCAAGAGGGAGCGGCTCAATTTCAAGGGGGAATGGGTCAATTGCAAGAGGGAACGGGACAATTGCTGTGGAGGAAGCGGATGATGATTTGGAGGGTTTAAGAGGAAATGGGTCGATTTCGGTTACGCTAGCGGATCCGGATGTGTTGGATTGTCCAATCTGTCTTGAACATCTTTGTGTTCCTGTCTTTCAGGTTTCTTTTTTAACTCTCCTACATTTATTTCTGTTTTATCTGTGCATATTTGTTGGAATTAATTAGGTTGATTGTGTGTGATAACTAGATGATTCTTGATTTGCCTTTGAAGTTTTTGAGTGAAATGGTCGTGAATAGAAGGGAATTCATTACTATTTGGCGTTTAATAATTTATCTTTGTATATATGTTGGAATTTAATTAGGTTAATTGGGTTAGGGATATCTTTGTATATTTGTTGGAATTAATTAGGTTAATTGTGTGTGATATAGAGAATTCTTGATTTGCTTTAGAAGTTTTTGAATGAAATGGACTAGAATGATTTATCTTTGTATATATGTTGGAATTGATTAGGTTGATTGTGTAGGGATAACTAGAGAGTTCTTGATTTGCCTTAATTGATTTGTGATTGAAGCCACAAAATGGTTTGTTTCTCTATAGAAGGTGTAAAAGTTGCCTTTTTTCATAACTCAATTTAGAAATTAACATAGTATTGCACTGAAACAACATACCTAGTGGTATCCCATAGGTGGGGTCTGGGGAGGGTAGAATGTATTTAGATCTTACCCCTGCCTTGGCCTGATTTGGCTTCATTTTCTTATCAGGATAGCCATTTAGCTTGCTTTCTTGGAACTAGCCTTGAATACTAGCCATTTCTCATCGCATCAAGAGGGATATAGGTATACCACTTACGAGAAAGAGCCATAAGTCAGTGAAGTTAGTGTTTATCCGATCTCATGTGATACTTGGGGTTCCAACTTTGAAGTTACTATAACATTTAGTTCAAATTGGAGAATAAGTGGCTAGTGTAGGTCTTTGGATCTTCTGGTGAAGTCGTGGTCTTAAGGGTGTAATATTCAGGTTAGAGGAAGCACTGGTATATGATGGGAGTATAAGAAGACACTTGAAAGTGGGTAGATGGCTACCTCTAGGCAGGTCCAGTCAAGTGAATCCCATTCCAATTAGAGAATACAAATGTAGTATCATTGAAAATGGGGTTCTTCTTTTCGCATCTCCATTTAACTATGAATTCACCAGTGCGTCCTTAAAACACTCAGGCACCCCCCTGGCTCACAGGGACCAAAAAACGTCTTCCGTTTTCCATCCTTCATCGGCTCTTGCTGCCTTTTGTAAGTGCCTTTAGTTTTCCACCCTTTCCTCGGTCGTTGCCGCCTTCCTTAAGAAGCCCTCTAGCCCAGACATGCAGAGCGATACCATGCACTCCAATTCATCCTCATTATCCAAGTTTGGTTCCATCTGGGAGGTTTCCGTTTGTTGCAACCACCACTCGAGCACAGTCTTACTGCCTTTCCGGAACATACTTCTACCTTTTGTGTTCTGCCTCAGCTTTTGATAGAAATTCAAACAGATATAAACCAAGTTGCCTCCCATTGCCTTCAAACAACTTCTGAATCACTTTGGGATATGAGAAATGTACCAAAGTGGTCGCTGAAAAAAATCCACTGTATTCACATCCACCATAATAGGATTGTATTTACTCTCAGTTCCATTGAGAACTCAGATCTCCTTCTCCAGCTGTTTTTGAACAGCTGCCTGTGCGAAGGTTTTATAGGGGGCATTTGTGCTGCGTGATTCACTTTTCACAGTAGATTTTTGCAATAGTCTCATGATTTTACTAGCTTAATCCATCCAACCCACATTGTTTTGATTTCCGGAATGATCACATCTGGTCTGTTCTCAAGTCAACCAAGACTCAATTCCGACATATCTATGAATCTATGTTAAAGTTATTATCGTATCTATCTACACTTTTCTATCCTATTTTCCGCCCAGGCTCTCCTGTCCTACTGATGCTTGAAACCATTACGAATCCATCTCAGATAGTCTTTAACTACCTTGATTTTGCTAATGGACCTCCGTCCTCTTTCGACTAGCATGTCTCTGTTCAAGCAGTCATCACTATTGTCAGCTAGCACAAAAGTTGCTTACTCATACTTGGAAATATGTTTGTCTTTCCAGTACCTCTTGCTAGACAAGCCCAATTACATTTCTCGTTGCTGTAAGTCTGGGCTTAAGTTACTTTGTAATTAGGCTCTCTTCTTGCAAATGATCCGGCGATATAGTTTCTTCCCTTGAGGTACCAATTGACAAAACAATTCCAGCCAAAGCAGGTTACACGTGCAGTATTTCAATGCAGCAAAAAAGGATTAAGGACCTGGTTTGTGTTAACGTCTAGAGATTATGTGAATCTATTGGTGCTTGAAAACAAATACAAAAGGCAGCTAAATTTAGAGACTCATAGAGCAAAGAAGCTGTTTATTATTCTTTTGTTGGAGATCTATCGCGATAGAAGTTATTTAACTTTTTACTAGTCCTTTATTTGAAATCTTTATGTACCTAGGCCTCTTTTTAGAACTCTTTTCTTTAGCTCACAGTAACTTCAGATTTAATCTAGCAACTGCATTTAAAGACATGCAAAAAACTGAGATTCAGATTCTAAGATCTACATCCTTCTCCTTGCCAGGGTGGCTAATTTTTGTCTTTTTTTTCATCTAAGTTCTGTGGAAGAGAAACTATGGTTTTTTACTCTAAGGTAGAATATTGCTTCTGGTGATCAACTTCTTGTTAATGCAATAGAATATGATATTTAATGCATGAGCATGTTTAAATGAAATTATTGAGCGTTTTGAACTAAGCAAGAAATGAAGACATGACTCAAGGATAGTAGTGAAGTGAAAGTTCATGTATAGAGCCTGTTGAACCAAGAAATTAAGGCATATGACTCTAGGTTTATAGCAAATGCCTATACAAAGGGCTAAATATTGAATTTTAAGTGCCATCTTTGTACGCTTTCTCTCTTCCCCTGTAACACGTTTTTCCTTTTCCCTACTTCTTAATCTGTGTATTTCGAGAAACCTTGAAATTTAAAAGTACGCAGAGTGGGGTAAGCTGTCATCTGCAAACTTTCATACTGCTTACTATAACATATTTTCTGACATTCTTTTACCTTTCTGGACAAAATATAGTGTGAGAATGGGCACATAGCATGTGCCTCTTGCTGCATCAAGATTGCTAATAAGTGTCCATCGTGTTGCTGGCCAATTGGATACAACCGTTGCCGAGCTATTGAGAAGGTTCTAGAATCTGTGAAAGTCTCATGCATGAACAAAAGGTATGGTTGCAAGGAGGTTCTGAGTTATAGTAAGAAAACTGACCATGAAAATGCATGCATCTATGTGCCTTGTTCTTGTCCTTTCCGTGGCTGTGACTTTGTGGGTGCTGCAACAAAGGTATATGCACATTTTAGTGACAAGCATGCTTCTTCGGCAGTCCACATTTTTTTCAACGCTGTCCATCCAATTTATATAGAAAAACATCAACGTTACCAAATTATTCAAACGAGGACAAAAGATATACTTTTTATCATCAATCATGCTAGTGACCGTGTTGGAAGTTCTGTCAACATTATCTGTGTTGGACCAGCTATGCAGAAGAGAAGGTTCTTGTACAAGATTGTAGCAACAGATGGGGAGAGCACTTTTAAACTAGAATCCGTCGCAGAGAGCGTCCCAAACTGGTCAGAAAATGTTCCTTTGAAAAAATTCCTTCTGGTCCCAAGAGATGTCGTTAACTCTGGTGCTCGGCTGAAGTTGGATGTTTTCATAGAAGAGCGGGAATGCATCGGTAGTGGTAGCACTACTTAGAAGTAGTTGCAGATGTTAATGTATCATATTTTCATGATGTTGTCTTATTTTATTATGTCTTGGCCTATTACTGTTACATTGCCTTGGTAAACTTCTTCAGAGATTTTATGCCAAAAGTTATTTGGGGATTCACATTTGTGCTGTTGACTTTACGTTGTCCCTTCTTTTGAAATTATTTTTCACATTATGTTTGATATTGTTATGCTAGAGTATGTTGAATATGTTTCAACTCTGGAGAAAGGTGCAGGAAGCTGAGTTCAATAATATTTGTCCCCGGTATGAAATTGTTAATGACTGTATTTTCCAGTCAGGTTGGGCATGCCCTCAACTATTCTTCTGGATACTTACTATCACCAAAACAGGTACTAAATATCGTTATTCACCAATGGCTTAGAGCCTTAGACATGTTTGAAAAGTCACTTGGTGTTTTTTATTGTTGCTGAAACAATCTTTCTACCTCCACGAGGTAGGGTAAGGTTTGCAAACACTCTACCCACCCCATTTGACTGGGTATGTTGTTTTCCATGCTCCCCTATTAGCATCTTCTGCTTCTGTGCATTGTTTTGCATTGTTCTGCATCGCCTTGTTCTTATTATGATGTAAATTGTATTGAGCAGTTGGAACTTTTTTCATGTGAAAAAAACGTATAACTAAAAGACAGACCGTTAGAAAGGTTATCAAGATTCTCAATCACTTTTTAGTGGAGAGGATTACTGCAGACTTGGTATCGTTAAAAATGATTACATCTGATCATGCTTGATTAATAAGATTCTATAATCAATTGCTCTAATATATTATTCTTCTATGTCCGCTTTTCCCATGACATTCGCAATCAGCCTTTGCAAGAGTGTCTTAGCTGACTGCCTCCCCACTTTGTTTTTTTGTTGAAAAAAAATTCAACACAGAAAAGAACAGCCAAAACCACAAGATGCAATTCTTTTCCTTGTTTCATTCTTCTTTGCTCGGCAAGTTTTTATCACTATAGAATTTTATATCTTATCTTAAAAAGTAATGGTGTACCCGTGCTTTTGAAATTCTGAATTCGCCTATGCTTATACTGGACCAGAGGAAGTACTTTCTCTCATTTGTTTGGTGTTCAATGGCAACTCAAATGGTGGAATCGGAGAGAGATGTTGGCTCCCATAAACACCCAAAACATAGCAAACCCACTAGCCCTTCAACTTCAATGCCTGAAGAACTCATTACTGAAATACTTTTAAGGCTTCCGGTTAATTCCCTCTTGAAATTCAAGTCTGTCTTGAAATCATGGCTTGCTTTAATCTCTAGCCCGAAATTTGTCAGGGCACATCTTACTATTTCTCTGATAACAAAGAATACACCCACCACCATAGGCTTATGTTCAGTTTTGATAACCATCTACTCATTTTCAATCTGTAAGGATTGTTCCATTGCCTCTCTATTTGATGGGTCTGATATGGAAGGTATCAGAGTCATATTATCCTGGGAAAAACCAACCCGGGTTTTACTGGGCTGCAATAGGTTCTGTCAATGGATTGGATATTTAAAAGAAAGTGATTCTATGGAATCCATCAATTAGGAAGTACAAGAAATTGCCTGATTTCGGAACTAACTTGGGTAGTGCTTGCGGACTTAATTTTGGATACGATGAGCTCCATGATGATTATAAGGTGGTGGGCATTTTTGAATCTTCTTCTTTTTTTCCTGGTGTTGCGACTCATTTTGAGGTCAAAATATATAGTCTAAAGGAGGAATCTTGGAGAAGCACCCATTAACCTCCTCCATATGGGGTGTGATTCCTTGGTAAGGGTAAGTTTGTGAACGGAAAGCTTCATTGGGCTACTTATAATTGGTGTAACATCACTTCTATTGATTTGGTTGATGAGAAATGGAAAAAGGTTGACCAGCCATCCTGTGTAGAAAAAGAAGATGGTTTAGCGCTAGGAGTGTTGGGAAATAATCTTTGTGCGATACTTAGGAGTCGTTTTTTCAGCTCTCCCTTAGATGTGTGGGTTATGAAGGAGTATGAGGTTAAGGAATCTTGGACAAAGATGTTTACCATCAAGGATCCTATCCCTGTGTCGTTGTCACCCTTTTATATTTCAAATAAAGATGAAATTTTGCTTAAATTTGGACAAGATGATTTCTTGTTGTACAATTTGAAGGATAAATCAATCAGATATCCAAAGTTCACTAAGCTTAAATCTGGTTCTGTAAGTTTAATTTACCTTGAAAGCCTAGTTTCTCCCCTTTTACAAAACGAACCAAGGACACAACATGAGGGTGCGGAAGCTCAGATGGATACAATTGTGTAAGTAATGACTGTAAGAGTTCCACTTTACACATATTTTTTTTGCATGAGGGCTGTTCAATTTTTTTTCTTTTGTCAAATATGGGAAAAAGACACTGGGGGACACCCTTACACCACATCTGTTTAGAGATCTTGTTTGTCCTTTTACTTTTTGCATATTTCCATGAATAGCAACTTATACGAGAACAATTATTGGTTCTAGTGTTTGGTGTTTGTTCAACACTCTGAAGTTGATGGCATTGGAGTAGATGGCATTGGACAGTTATCTCTCAAAACTCTTGTTTTGAGGGACTTCTGACGTTGGTTCTAGTGTTTGGCGTGTGTTGTTAACTATAAATAACATATTTCCTCGATTCAATAGGTTATAGTAAAGATTCCCCGAAATAACAAAAAACAGAAAAAGTAGAATGTTTTAAAGAAACCTCATTATACAATGTAAAAGAGTCTCAAAAGAGGAGTTTGGCTAGGTAGCAGGCATCTCTATTTCTTTTCCTCACTTTTTGGAGTTTGGTTGAATGCTAAGTTACACAGATTCTTCACTTTTGATGCCGCACTCGTGTCAGATTCTTCAAAAACAGTACTTTTCATATAGGTTTGAATCTTGAAGTTTTAATTTTATAGTTTTTTGCTGCTTTATAAGTCACCCCATCTTTACTTTATAAAACTTAATTATCTGAACAATTAGTGTATTATAAGAACATTGTTTTTTCCAATATCAAGGAGAAGTCTAAAGGAAAATTGAAAACAGATTAAGACATAAGCTGATAGAACCATATTTTGTGTTTAGTGTCGGTGGCTGCCTCAAGTATGGCACTAAAAGCAGCTATATACTTTGTTTCCATGCTTTAAACGATGTATATAACAAGTAATTTCCCCTATTTATTATACAACTTGTATGGAATCAAGTTGCTGATGTGCTTTAGTGACGGACGTGCAAGTACTCAGATAAAACGAATTTTGTATTTATGTGAAGAATATAGGATCAATGGGCCAGTAGATCCACAGCAAATAGGCGTTGACTTAGTTGTTTTTGCAGTTTATTTTAATCCCGATGCTGATCGAAGAGGATAGAATGATGTGATGATACATCATTTCCAGATTTCCCTCATACAAATAACACAACAAGCTTAGAATCTGTTAATGATTGTTTATGTCAATGCATTTTACTTTTCTTCACTTCTGTTTCACAGAACAAATTCAACAAAAGCTCAATATATTCTGATCAATACATGAAGTAGCCAAATAAGATGCAACTATCTTGTTGTTTTGAACTTTGTTTTTATATGGCCCAGAGGTAGGGTAAGGTCTGCGAACATCCTATCCTCTCCAGACCCCACTTGTGAGATTACACCGGTTATGTTATTGTTTTTACATGACCCAACGCCCCATCCGAAATCCCCTTTCAAGTAGTCAACGGTGACCCCTTATTTATTTATTAACTTGAACTCCTAATATCTTGATTGGAAGTGGCATACTCTTGCCACTGATGCATTATTCAAATTACGTCTTCCTGCTTGTGTCCGGTTCTTTACAAGTTTGCCTTTTATTTCTGGTGGTTTCCATACGCAGGTAACTACAACAGCCATTGCCCATCTTGATGCGACTCATTTCTCTGCTATGCACCCGTGGTACGTGCTCAACACTATCGTTAACGCTCCAAAAAGAGGATAGCATCCTTCCTTTGCCTCGTCTTGTGCCTGTGCTTTCCCTCCTCTTTCTGTTCTTGCAGCAATTTCATTTATGGGTAGTAGACAAACATGTGCATGAACCATTGAGCTATATATACATCGAAAATATTTTATATTATACATTTCTGGAACTTCAATTTCACATGATTTTGCAGAGACCAGTCAGCTTCGGTTAAAGATAACAGTTTCTTCATGTCAAATGGTGTCACTTTCACCACTTTGTGACGTATAGACAATTTTTGTTTCCTAAGCACTTTCAACATTGATTTGCTTGGCATATTTCTGCTTTAATCACATGCATTTCTCGAATCAGTGCTTAACAACAGTGTACTTTAGGGGTCTTGAATGCAACTTATAAAACACAGTTGTTGAGTGCCACTTGTAACACGTGGTAGTGGAATGTGATTTATAAAACACAGTTATTCAATCTGGTTTCTAAATAGTCGTTACAACATTTTCATTCTACTCTACTAGTAAACGCCTTTATTTGTGTGTTGTGCTTGGCGAGAAAGTTTCATAATTTAGATAGATAGAAGAGGGAATACCGTTTTAAAAAAAATGGCCAGAAAATTTCATAATTCAGATAGATAGAAGGGAAAATACCGCTTTAAGAAAAATACGTTAAGACACCCATTGCACAGGAAGGCTATGTTATTCTCGGACTATTGCTAATGTGATGTATAAAGTGCTGGCTCCCAATACCAACTTAGCATACCAGCGAAACGTTACCATGTCATAATGTGATGTGCTTTCAATGCCAATTTTTTTTACAAAGTCAGTGATTTTTAAAATTTATAGTCTAAAATAAGATAATAGTTCATAGATATTTGTGCGGCTACAAGTTATTCCATTAAGAATAAAATGAGAAGTTTAAAGTCAAATTGTACTACAAATTAAAAGGTGCATTTTTTTTTTGGATCGTCTAAAAAAGAAAGAGTGGATGACATAAATCTTTACATCAATATCCAATATACATATTTAAGATCACAATAGTTAAAGGAAAATTTTGATACATTAACATACACATTTATAGTTTAAGACCACACGGTTTAAAAGTTTTCTTATTTTCTTAAATTCCGTATCAAGTTAATGAGTAGGGAGAAAATGCTTTTGATTTTTCCATATTCAATTGGTCAAAATTTTCGAAAAGCATTTTTTTCTAGGTAAAGAAATTTCTTAAAAATGAGGAAAATGAATTCTCGAGTAAAAGTAGAAAAAACAAGTACAACAAGTGGACATTTCATATTGATGAATGTGTCTATCAATCAACACACTCCATCTTTACCCTATCAAATATAGCCCCATTCCCACCCCCTTCTCCCATAAATTATACACAAATAATTTTAGGATAATATTTTTTCACTTACGTAGCAAACAAAGAAAAGTAAGATATAAGTACTTTCTTCATGGTAACAATCATTAAATTAAGACAAACAAATTGAAATGAAAAAATTACTAAAAATGAAACATTACCACGTGGCATGAAGAAAGTAATACTCCTATGGTACAATTGTCAATGCAGGCACGTACAACAAAGGAAACAGGCTAAACCGGTGCCCAAATTGTAGTACCCTTCCTCTCTTACCGAGTACTAAATTAAACAAACCACCAAAAGGTACAACCCTAATCAGCACAGAATCAAAAAATGCTTAACGCCTGAATTCGCCGAACGCCGACCAACCCCCCGCCGCCGCCGATTAACTTCCACCGCCGTTCGTTGAACTGAATAGCTGCGGGAAAAAAATTATCTGCCGGAACCCTAGCAGACGCCGTACAGAATGGTCGAGGTTGAGGCTTCTCCACCGCCTGATCTCAACGATAAAGCTTCTTCTCCTCCTCCTCCTCATCACACAATGCCAATGGTTCCAATTCTCAATTTCCTTCAATTTTATTACTTTCATGATCATTTGGGTTTCTTTAAGTTTTTTCCTTCCACCTTCTGTGTGTGTGTTTTATGTGTATTTTTTTTTTTGTGTGTGTGTGTGTTTATGTGTATTTTTTTGTGCGTGTGTGTTTCTATGTGTATTTCAGTGTGTGCGTGTGTGTGAAATAGCTGTTTAGCTCAGACAATGCCAACGGTTCCAATTCTCAATTTCCCTTCAATTTTGCTTTCATGATCATTTTGGATTTCTTTCAGTTTTTCACTTCCACCTTCTGTGTGTGTTTTATGTGTATTTTTGTGTGCATGAAATCTAGTACTCCCTCCGTTCCAATTTATGTGACAGCCCTTTCCTTTTTAGTCTTTCTGGAAAAATTATCACCTTTCTCTAATTAGAAAAATAGGTCCAAGGCTTGTTGTAGACCACAAATTTCAAAAGTATTTATTTCCTTCTGTGTGTGTTTCTATGTGTGTGTGTGTGTTTTTCTATGTGTATTTTTTTTTTGTGTGTGTTTCTATGTGTATTTTTTTTTGTGTGTGTGTGTGTTTCTATGTGTATTTTTTTTTTTGGTGTGTGTGAAATAGCTGTTTAGCTTTAGCCATGCAGTAGAAAAATCAAAATGGAATACTTTGTGTTGAGAACTAGATGGAGAAGCATAAGGTGTATTCACTTGAAATGTTCAATATTCTCTGATATAACTTCAATGTACTAGAATTAGACATGAAAATCTAGTACTCCCTCCGTCCCAATGTATGTGACAGACTTTCCTTTTTAGCTTGTCTGTAAAAGAATGTCACATTTCTATAATTATAAATAACTTAGAACTTTAAAATTCTCTTTTTACCTTTAATTGACATGGTCGAGGTTGAGGATTCTCCACCTAATCTCAAGATAAAGCCTCTCCTCCTCACCACACAATGCCAATGGTTCCAATTCTCAATTTCCCTTCAATTTCATAGCTTTCATGATCATTTGGCTTTCTTTCAGTTTTCGTTTCCACCTTGTCTGTGTGTTTCTCTGTGTATTTTTTTTTTGAGTGTGTGTGTGTGTGTGTTGGTGTTAAATAGTTGTTTATCTTTAGCCATGATTAGTACTCCCTCTGTTCCAATTTATGTGATAACCTTTCCTTTTTAGTCTTTCTAATTATGTGACAACCTTTCCTTTTTAGTCTATTCTAAAAAAATGTCACCTTTCTATAATTAGAAAATAAGTCCAAGACTTGTTTTAGACCACAAATTTCAAAAGTCTTCATTTCCTTCCGTGTGTGTTTTTGTGTGTGTTTCTATATGTATTTTTTTTGTGTGTGTTTCTATATGTATTTTTTTTGTGTGTGTTTTTCTATATGTATTTTTTTTTTTTTGTGTGTGTGTGTTTCTATGTGTATTTTTCTGTGTGTGTGTGCGTTTCTGTGTGTGTTTTTGTGTTAAATAGTTGTTTAGCTTTGGTATGCAGTAGAAAAATCAAAATGGAATACTTTGTTTTGAGATCTATATGAAGAAGCATAAGGTGTATTCACTTGAAATGTCCCATATTCTCTGACATAACTTTTTTTTTTTATGACCATGGTGTTTGAGCCAGCTTTCGCGCAGGTGGAATAATTCCACGGGATACCTACCACCTTCCAACAACAACAGTGATCAGGTAACTCTGTCCACCAGGGCTAGAACTGATTGGAAGAATCACCATTTTTGTCTCCACTAGGATTTGAACTTGAGACCATATGGTTCTTAACTCACTTCACTGACCACTAGGCCACACCCTTGGGCCTAATATAACTTCAATGTACTAGAATTAGACATGAAAATCTAATGCTTCCTCCATCCCAATTTATGTGACAACCTTTCTTTTTTAGTTTGTCTGGAAAAAAATGTCACATTTCTAAAATTAGAAATAACTTAAAACTTTAAAATTCTCTTTTTACCTTTAATGAAATGATTTACAGCCACACAAATGTCTAGACTTGTTTTAAGCTTTGTGTCAAGTCAAACGGTGCCACATAAATTGGGACTGAGGGAGTCGGCAACTGCTAAATTGTTTGGATGAAGTAAAACAAAGTTGCTTAAAAATGTTACTGCACCAATTGGTACTTTTTATAAGGTAGTGAACATAGCACAACAACAACCACAGTGTAATCCCTACAAGTGGGGTCTGGGGAGGGTAAGATGTACGCGATCTTACCCCTACCTTTATGGGTTAGAGAGGTTGTTTCCGATGAACCTTCGGCAACCTTCCTCCTTTATCTGGGTGCTTGGGACCAGCAATGTGAGCAAGCTCACATAGGCGGAGTTGTAGTGAACAGAGCACATGATGTTTATATCACATTTAAAAGATGATGTAGGAAAATGGAACAATCTAATCTGGGTACTGTATATTTTGCCATTTGTGCTTGAAAGTATGATAGTCCATGTTTTCTGTTCGTGGAGTTATTGAAGAGACTGAGGATATCTACCATGTAAAAATGATAACTTTTTTTTTTTTTGAGAAAAGGTAATTAGTATTCTTCAGCATTAAGGAGATGCTGGCCACATTCAAAAGGAGATTACAGTCCTATCCAAAAACCAGACTACAAGCATCCTATAAGCTCTATAATTTGATCTACATCCTCTATACACAACTGTTTACACCAAAAAAGTAAAGTAACTAAACAACTCCATTTGACTGTCTTTAAAGGAAGGACATTATACTATCATAGTGCAGGTATCAGCTCCCTTGGCTTTTTTGTATTAGACTATCAACATATTTCACTCCATTACATGGTTTAATAGCATGTCTTTTACAAACAAATGCACTGTTTATTAATGAAACTGGCAGTATGAAGAAACTGACATTGAGTAGTAGTTGAATCTTTACGAAACTAGCAGTATGAAGAAGCCTGAAATTTAGGAGTTGCTGAATCTGTATGCATAATACTGCAGCGGCCTGCAGACATGTTTTCAGCAGATGTTGTAGTTGGGTGCATCATAGCATATACGGCTTACATCTTCTAAGTGTGGTGAATTTGTTCATTTTCTGTACAGTCCAAAGAGTTCATTTTTATGATTCTATGTGCTTTGGTATCATCTTCGTGATTTGACTCGTTTGTAACATTGTTTGACTTGTGGAGTTTTAGCATACATGTTTTCATGTTCTTTTTTTAAGGTGGATGGGTAATTTTTTTTTTTTTTTTTTAATAACCGTGGTGTCCGGGCAAGCTTTCGCACACCTCGACTAATTCCACGGGATACCTGCCACCTCCCACCAGCAACAGGTACCAGGTAGATGGGTATTATAGGTAACTGAATTTCTACACTCTTTAATTTTAAGATGCCAAGTGAAGGAGAATATGCAATGGGAAAGAGGAAGGATCAAGGTGTTGGTGTACTTGATGGGAGTAGAAAAAAGAAGAAAAAGCAAGCAGGCACTCCTCGGCCTGCTTGCTCTTGGGTGCACTTCAGGTGACATGTTTATTTGAGAAAATACCTTATCTTTCTAACTTGTTTATCTATTTCTACTGCTTTTGTACTACATGTTCTGCTAACACTGAAATATATTTTCAGCCGCGACTTTATTAAAGAGTATAGTGCTACACATCCTGAATCTTCAGGCCTGAAAGCTGTAAGAATCTGTTTCTATGTAGTGAGATGCATTAGCATTCATCTGTTTGTTACACACAAGCATGTTAGTAAGAGCACATCACTTTTCAGGCCACAAAGGCAGCTTCAGATGCATGGAAGCTGATGGGTCCTGAGGAGAAGGCAAAGTACACTACTCGTGCCCGTGAAGTGTGGGATAAGTATCTGAGCTCAACACCTGCCCGGGCTCCCAAGCCAAGAAGACAGGTTAAACTCCCCCTCCCCCCCGAAGGTTTTCTTTGTTTGATGATGGAACTGGTAATGCGAATGTTTAAAACTTTGACTTCTTATGTTCAACTTTATTGATGGATTACTTATGCAGACCAAATTAGTCACAAGGTGCTCCCCTGGTCGTCTACTAAATGTCTTACAACGGCTAACACCTGACCAGAAAGAGGCTGTAAAGAGTATGGGGTTTGGTAGCATCCTTGGCCTCAGATGTCGAACTCTTCGGAGAAGTTTGTGTCTTTGGCTATTGGAGAGGTTCAATACTGTAAGACGCAGTTTGGAAATCTGTGGTGAGAGGATACCTTTAACTCCAAGGGATGTGGAACTTGTAATGGGCTTGCCTGCCAGTGGGAAAGATGTGGTGAACTCAGGGTCTGATGAATTGATTTTAGAATTACGTAAAAGATACAATGCCACCAATCGTGGGATTTCTGTCCGTCTTCTGGAGGAACGACTTGCTGCTCCAGAAGCTGGGGAGGATTTCAAAAGGTCATTCGTGCTTTATGTAATGGGCACTCTTTTGTGCCCAACTGCAAGGCTTGACGTAAGCCCTTCTTTCCTCCATTTTTTGACAAATATGGATGTACTCCATCAATATAATTGGGGCAAGTTCTTGCTTGACCGGCTAGTGCGGGAGATATCTCGTTTTCGTCAAGGGAAGCAACTCGCGGTTGGAGGCTGTCTTTTGTTTCTCCAGGTGACTGTGAATGATGTGAGATACCCATCTTTGTTTTATCTAATTAGTTCTTACTTGAATCTTTCACTGTTTGCAGCTCTTTTACTATGAGAGTGTTGCTGTTGGAGCAGCATATGAATCAGCTCCTGTAGCTTTTCCTTGCCTATTCTCATGGGGTGAGGAGGAGATTAGTGAGAGAGAAAAGCAAGAGAAGGAACTTGGTGGTTATGGTTCAGGGGAGGTACATTCCAATTGCCTGATTTATTAAACCAACATGTTCTCATATTCTTCTAATTTTATTCTCTCATGCAGGTAGTCTGCATGGAGAGAGGACTTGGGATGGGGTCATTGGGATACAAAGCCCAAACTGATAGTATGCCGCTGAGAGCAGTGGAACCAATGCCAGAGCATTCTCAGGCACAGGTATAGGAGAGATGTGGTTTGGTAATTTGTTGCTCTCATGTTAAGTAACCCATTAAGTCTTATAGTCGTAACTTGTAAGTAGCAATTAAGGCCTGGTATATAATCTTATTCCTGGTAAACACATCTATATGGGCATTTAGTTTTGATCAAGTACAATGCTTTAATTTGTTTCAATCAATAGTAGGCTGTCAGCTGCCTATGTTTGGCAGCCTTATTTCTCATCGACTGTTGGCCTAGTCACATACCAGTTTATTGATGAAAATAAAAGGTAAATACTAGGTCTTTCATCTTGTTGATAAATCAAATTAAGAATACAAGGTATTTCATCTTCTTAATAAATCAAATTAAGAACCCTGGACAAGATGGGGTTGCTCAGATGATTAACACTTCCCGCCTCTACCCGAAGGTTTTGGGTTCGAGTCACCAAGGGTGCAAAAAAGTGGGAGCTCGAGGTGTTAAAAAAACAAATTAAGAACCCTGCAGAAATCTGTGTTAGAAGAAAAGGAAGTATGTTGTGAATAAGATCAACATAGAACTGATAAAACAGAGAGAAAGTTATCAAAAGATAGCGAGGTGTATGCTTTCCTCAGCAGTCCTACAAATTACAATAGTTTCTTTTCCTTTGTTTCTTTATTGGGGGTAGTTGGATGAGGGGTAGGGTGAGGAATACCTTGGGCCTCAACTCTAGTTTGCCATATCTGTGCTTTTGTTTTCCTAATATTATATTATAGATATCTTGGTGACTTTCATCTACTTGGCAGGATATGGAAGATCAAGAGTATGAGGATATCCTCACAGAACAGGTGATCTGCCATCTTATTCTTGCTTTCTACTAATTAAAATATTTTACCCTGAACTGATACCCAGAAGAGCACATTGCTATTATCATTTTGACACGTGACTTGCTTCTATGAGCCAGAAGCAAATGATATTGAGACGCTGTTAGATTGTTTGGTTGATGCCTTAAATAATAGATGCCTCAATAGCATGACTAATGAGGTTAAATGATGAATAAAATATCACAAACTAAAAAGTAGTTATCCTAAACCCAAATTTACTTTATTGATGTTGAGTACCTTGTGGAAGTGTGGAAATGATCTCCCTATGCCACTACATTTCATGGCTGATTAAGATGCTTTGATGTTGTAATCTTTCTTTGTTGAGTACTTCAATGTTGTAATATCACGTTGCAAATATCATACTCTTACTACTTACTAGAACTATATATACATAGTTCTCTGAGCCTGATAACTAATCACAACGTTATGTATGTTTTTATATTCGGGAACCTGAAATTGAATCAGGGTTAATTTACTTTTAAGGATCTCAGAACCTGAGAGGCTTCCCCAATCGTCTTTTTTCTTTTCATTTTTATTAAATTATCATTTATGGTACAAGTTATTTGAAGTATTGTCTTGGAATTGTTGAACAAAATGATTTTTGCTGGCACCCCCCTTCAGGAACATGAACACACAGATAGCATTGAGGGGAATGTAGTTTGTGCAGAGATTGAAGTAGCTGAAGGTTCAGGACAAGTACCTTGTGGAAACATCAATTATGGATGCACAGAAATTGTTGATTACTCAAAGAAAAGAGATCACGAAGAGGCCTGTCTCTATGCACCATGCCCATGTCCTCTCCAGAACTGTAATGTTGTTGATTCCTCCAAAGAACTCTCATCGCATTTCAGCAGTAAGCACTGGGATTCTGGGAGGCGTTTCCAGTATGGTTGCCCATTGCGTGTCTCGTTGAGCAAGAAGGAAACTTTCCTTGTTTTACAATCTGAAAAAGATGGGATCCTCTTTCTTCTTGCCAAGGGAACACAAAGTATAGGGCATACCGTTGTGATTACTTGTATCGGTCCAAGCTCATCAAAGGAATGCTTCTTGTATGATGTTGCATCAGAAAAAGGAAGCAGCTCACTGAGATTAAAATCATCTGTTCATAGTTTTCCAGGTAGAATTCAAGGCTTACCCCCAGTGGATTTTCTTCTGGTTCCCTTCGCTCATCTAGGCTCACCCGGGCAGCTAGATTTAGAGATTTGTATATGGAGCCCGACGGAGCCTGGATCAGAGTGAGCTCGGTCCATGTAACATCACACCTTTTATTTGTATAATTGTATTTGTTAGAATGTAGGAATATGTGATTAATCAGCATGTCTGGAATACAGCTTCCAACAGCCTTGCTGTTCAGGGCAAGCGCGGGTTTATTTATAAATGGAAGAAAGGATAAGCTGCAGGAAAAGTATTGATCATATTTTTGTCCATAGAACATTACAAATTTGCTATTGGGGAGGGGACAACCTTTGTTATTATACTGCCCGTAGGCTGCAAAAAAAATTGTATCTTTACCGGTATATCATTGATTAGCGTTTTTGCGCAAAATCATGAGAATCTTTGCCGTGAGTAGGATTTATTCCGTTAAGTTCGCGATGAAGCAAGCTTATCCATGCCCCGGCAGTTGCTAGGTTTTCCCAAATCTACTAAGCTTTTCGTGATCTTTGGCTTGAATTGTACAAGGCAAAAACTTGTTTCAACTATAGTTTGACTTATGATGGTGAGCCTCAACTAGGGATGGCAACGGTATGGGCAGTGCGGTTGAGGCAAAAATCCAAATAAATCCCGCATAGCAAAGCGTTTTTTTGTTTTTAAACCCATCCGGCTCCACATAATTTTTTCAACTGAATTCATCGAAATTTCATTCGTGCATTTTTCTTATTTTAAAATGGACCTAACTCCGAGTTGAAAAATGGACCATACACAAGAATGGTGTTAAGAGATGGTAGATTGTTGCAACATACAATCTCTAAGCCATTTAATGGCTTGCTGAAGTTCGCAAGGACTGTTGTTACTGCAAAGATAAGAATGACATTTAGACAGGTTGTGGAGTGGTTTGAGTAGATCAGAATATTCAAAGACTGATGTCTAAAAGGGCAACATGAATGTTTAATCCATCCAAATTATTTGAGCATCATAGGAGATAGTCAAAGCGTCGCACTATTAAGCAATATGACCAGACAAATCATATATTTGAAGTCAACACAAGTGCATCAAGGTCGTGGAGTGGTTTGTGACCAGATCAGAGTACGTGAAGACTGATGGCAGAAAGGGCAACATGAATGCTTAATCCATCCAAATTATTTGAGCATCTAGGAAAAAAATCAAAGCATCACACTATTAAGCAGTATGATCAGACAAATCATATATTTGAAGTCAAGACATAAAATGTGTATTAAGGTCGTGGAGGTAATGTTCACCTAATTAATGAGAGAGAAATCGTATCAATATGGTAAAGTGACAATCATATCACATTTCTTGTTCTCATGCTATTAACTGTTTCGAATATGTTGGGATTACTGAATGGGACTATGTCACATTCAGAGGCGGATTTAGGTTTTGGAGATTTCAGGTGCCAATAGTTCTAGTTGGATAAACGGGTCGGGTTGTCTGATTTTGTGCTTCGATTCGGAATATTTATCTTTTCGATTTACATATACAAATCGATTGAATATGCAGACTTGTTTAGCAATTTCTTTTATGTGCAGTTTATTTTATTTTTATAGGAATAAGAAGCCTTATTCTCTAAAATTTTGAGAAAGAAAATACCATATTAAAATCTGAACTGTATAAACTATCTAATATTGCTACCTCAATATATTCATATTTCATTTTCTTTGTGTGTTGTTTAGGATGTATAATTGAAAATGAATCAAGAATTATAGTTTCAATCAATCATTTTCACTTAACGCGAACGTTGGTGAAAATTCAAAATAAACTTTAAATTTTAAAATTCATCGTTTTTAAATGCATAAACCTTCTTTTTTTAATTTATAATTTACTAATTCAAATGTACTTTTATTAATACTTATGTGACGTTTTAAAATTTAATACTCATTGGTATGTAATACGCAAGTAAAATGCATATCAAGAGATTTTTTTTATAAAAAGAAACGACCATAATTAATTAAAGCAAAAAAAAAAAAAGAATCAATATGAAGTAATAAAGAATAGGATGTAAAGAATAATTAAAGAAAAAGATAAAAATAAAATGAAAAGGAACAGGAACCATGCGTGTGAAAGTAGTAAAAGAACAAAAACAAGGAAAAATAAAGTGCTGCATTGAGCTTTGAACTCCGATCGCTTGAGGGGAAAACGGGGACCTTGGCCAATGGCACCATTCCTATGGGTGCCAAGCTTAATATATATCAGAAATTTAATACGTATACACATATATATATATACATAATTTCAACTGAGACTTGCGGGTGACGTGGCACCCCAACCCTTCTTAATAGATCCACCCGTGGTCACATCGAAACATAGTGTGATAAAA
Organism: Capsicum rhomboideum; assembly: GCA_031232105.1. Taxonomy (NCBI): domain Eukaryota; kingdom Viridiplantae; phylum Streptophyta; class Magnoliopsida; order Solanales; family Solanaceae; genus Capsicum; species Capsicum rhomboideum. The sequence continues at coordinate 134,042,670 of CP124709.1, read as the reverse complement.
TACGGAAGAACGTACACTGGGTGGTTCTACCACTTGGTGATGAGTCATATTGGTCACCACAACCAGTTTTTATGATTGCTTATCGAAAAGTATTTGCATAGAATACACTTGCGAGCAAACACACATCTTTCCAATTAATTTCTAGACAGGACATACTCTCACGCATTGTGCAATAATATGGCCATGATAACCATACGTGTTATAACCAACGAGATCATGGTGACAATACCCCTCGTAGTGGCAGTACCTCTTGTGGTGGCAGTAACTTAAGGCGTTGATTATTGTTCTATTCATTATTAAGTGTTGCTAATGTATGAATGTATTTTATCCATTTTGAATTTATCAATATATTTTGTCATTTTGTCTAGTTGTATTTGTCTTTCAAAATGATTAGTCTTATAAAATGATAAAGTATTACTCTGTTAGTACTAATTTATATGACTCACTTTCTTTTGTAGTCAGTAAAAAAAAATTGATTTTTTTCTATATTTAGGAACAATTTAACTTTCAAATATTCATTTTACCCTTAATGTAATGATTTATAGCCCACAAACATCTATGACTTGTTTTAGACCACAAGTTTCAAAAGTCTTTCTTTCTTAAACTTTGTGTCAAGTCAAATTACATCACATAAATTGAGACGGAAGGTGTTGTGAACTCGGCTATCTCAGATAGTTATGGGCTAGATAATTGGACAAAGGCTGGCCAAGCTATTGGGCCAGGGTCTAAACCGCAAAGAGGCCAAAGAATTAGCCAGCCCAACAAGAGATGTATTTGGGATCCAGGTTGATATATATAGTGTCTTTGTAGGAGCAATAGGTTTAGTAGAAACAACATAAATCTCACCCCCCTTTGGAGCTAATTACTCCCTATCCCAACTCTTTTTAATATTACTAAAAATTTCTGATTTAGTCCACACGGATACATCATTTAATTTTACACGAATACATCACATTCTACAGGATACATCATTTAATTTTACACTGATACATCATATTCTACACGGATACATCACTTAATTTTAGGATATATCACATTCTTCCGGATACATCACATTCTTCCAGATACATCACTTAATTTTACACGAATACATCTTCATTCTTTTGTGATGTGTCCATGAGTTTTAGAGAGAGAAAGGAAAATATGGGATGAGATGTAATTAAATAAAAGAGTAGGAATTTTAAGTAAATATGGTAAGTTAAGTAGTGTTATTATGTAATTTTTTCATAGGTTTATGCGTATTATGATCATGCTTAGGCAAAGTCTGTGTTTCTCATCTCGCTTTCTCTAAGTCTAGTTCTTCATCTCCTTCTTCAATCTATTCTAGTTTTTGCTTTCAATATATCTGCATTTTCATTTAAGCTTTTGCCTTCTATTTTGTTGCATTTAATTTTGGGAAAAGTACTCAAAATAGACCTAAAAACTAAAATATTTACACCCCAATATCTCCTTTCATACTAATTCCTCAAATACTCAGTCGGCTAAAAAAATTTACACGGAATACCCCATACTTGTGTCGCCAAAATCGGCGCCGCAAAAGCCTTCGTACCTTTTTTACATTTCATTCTTAAACCTCCTATTTTATTCTTTTCTCTCTCTCTTTATATTTTTGTACTTTTTCTATTTTTGTGTTATTTATTTAACTTTTATTTAAATATAAAAAAAAGTATAATATCCAACTAACTTTTGACTAACAAAAATATTTTAAAAAAATTAGACTACAATAATAAATAATTGAAATATATTAAATTAGCTGATTTATTTAATAAATTTAAATTAATATAAATACATTTTTATTTTTAATTAGATTATCTTATTTTTATTGTTTCTTTTTTAATATAAAATAAAATATAAAAATAAAGATATTATCTAGCTATTTTTAAACTAATAAAAATATAAAAAAATAATAAATAAATCATAATAAGAAATAATTAAGAAAATGACTGTCTCATTGAAGGATCGGAACAATCCTCTTTGATACCATCACATTATATGAATATATTGTGATAGTATCATTAATTAGTTAAGAAGACCTCAATGATACCATGGCAGTATATGAATATACTGTGATGGTATCATGGAGACTGAAGGATTGAAGCAAACATCAATGATACCATTACAGTATATAGATATATTGTTATGGTATCATCACGGACTGAGGCAAACCCAATCATACTATGTCAGTATATATATACTGTGATGGTATCATGAAGGTCCGACTGAAAGTTTTAAGTAAATATCAATGATACCATGACAATATATAAATATACTGTGATGGTATCATGGAGACCTCACTGAAGGATTGAAGCAGACATCAATGATACCATGACAGTAAATAAATATACTATTATGGTATCATCACAGACTGAAGCAAACCTCAATGATACCATGTTAGTATATATATATATATATACTGTGATGGAACCATGGAGGTCTGACTGATGGATTGAAGCAAATATCAATGATACCATGACAATATATAGTTATATTGTGATGGTATCATGGAGATCTCATTGAAGGATTGAAGCAGACATCAGTGATATCATGACAGTATATAGATATACTGTTATGGTATCATCACAGACTGAAGCAAACCTCAATGATACCATGTCAGTATATATATATTGTGATGGTATCATGGAGGTATGACTGAAGGATTGAAGCAGACATTAATGATACTATGACGGTATATAGATATACTATGATGGTATCATTGATTTTCCACTAAGGATTGAAGCACATCTCAATGATATCATGTCAGTATATAGATATATTTTGATGGTATCATGGAGGTCTCACTGAAGGATTGAAGCAGACATTAATGATACCACGACAGTCTATAGATATACTGTGATGATATCATTACGAACTGAAGCAAACCCAATGATACCATGTCAGTATATATATACCGTGATGGTATCATGGAGGTCTGACAGAAGGATTGAAGCAGACATCAATGATACTATGACAACATATAGATATATTGTGATGGTATCATCACGGACTGAAGCAAATAAAAGAAAAGAAAAGAAAAGAGAATTAAATAAAATTACAAAAGATATACTGTGATGGTATCATATAGGTCTCACTGAATGATGAAGCATACATCAATGATACCAGGACGGTATATAGATATACTGTGATGTTATCATTACGAACTGAAGTAAACTCAATAATACCATGTCAGTATATATATACTGTGATAGTATCATGGAGGTATGACAAAAGGATTGAAGCAGACATCAATGATAAAATGACAGCATATAGATATACTGTGATGGTATCATTACGGACTGAAGCAAATGAAAAAAAAAAAAGAGAAGAGAATTAAATAAAATTACAAAAGAAAAAAAAATAAAATAAAAAATAAAAATAAAAAAGGACTAAAAATATGAAATTAACCAGTGGTGAAAAAAATAAAAAATATTATGATTTGAGAAAAAATTAAATAATAAAGAAATAAAAAAATTGAAAAACAAAGAGAAAATAAAAAATAAAAAACACAAAAATAAAAGAAAAAATAAAAGCAGAAAAAAAAGAAGTAGGGAAAAAAAATTAAAGAATAAAGAAATAAATGAAAAAGGGGGAAAGAAATGAAAAGGAACAATAAATAAAGAAATTTAAAAATTAAAAATAAATAAAAAATAAAAAAAGCAAAAACAAAAGGAATCAATAAAGGAAAAAGAGAGAAAAATAAAAGCAGAAAAAAAGAAGTAGAGAAAAAATAAATGAATAAAGAAATAAATGAGAAAAAAGAACAAAAAAAGAAGAAAAAGAGTATATAAAATAAAAATTGAGTGTGAATTAGATTATAGTATAAAAAGAAAAATAAAGAATAAAATAATTTCACTAAAAAAATAAATGAACAAAGAAGCATAAAAAGAAAAAGAAAAAAGAAAAATGGAAATGTGAAAAAAGTAAAAAAACAAAAAAGTAGAGAAATAGAAATAAAAAGAAAAAAAAATTAAAATGGAGATAAATAATTAAAGCTACTAGGGAAGGGGACATTTTATGTAATTAGCTAGGAGGACATTTTATGTAAGGGGACATTTAGTTGTAAATAGTTTGCTCCTATTGGGCATAGATGTACTTTCCCCTTTAATTTTTAGAATTGTAATTCAACTTTAATCTTATTAATATAGTGAAGAAATTGATTACTATTTGAGTTCATTACGGAAGGAGTATTAAATAACAAGAAAAAATACAATCTTATAAAACACAATAATTAAGATGTACTCTAACAATTAAGTAACAAAAAATAATCATCTTTGTTAGTTTATAGTACCAAATCGTCATCATCATCATTTTTATCTCCATCTACTTCATCTTCTTTATTGCCTTTCTCATTTTCTTCTCCAACTTCATAGTAATCTAGATCCCTATCTTATCTCATGTATACCATCTTTCTCAGGTACTAAAGTAGTATATATTAAACGAAAAGGAATTGATATAAAATTTGAAAAGATGAGGATTCCTGGACAATTTGTATACAATGGGAATCCCCTCCCCCATTTCCCTTTCCATACCCCTAATTTTTTTTAAAAATTAAAAAATGGGCATGCATGCACTTTTTCTAAAATACATCCTACGTGTAGGAAGTTGTCACGACCCAATTACTGAGTCATGATGACACCTACTTTAACCTGAGTCATGATGACACCTATTTTAACCTGCCAGTAGGTAAGCTAAACTGTATCCCAGAACGACAAGTAATAGGCTAATTGGCGGAAGGTAACATAAATACCAGAAACCAAGCATACAGTAAGGTTGTAAGCAAGAGAAAATAATGTAATGGTACTAGATGTCAAATAAGAGAAAGAGAACAAAAGAATATCCCACGATGTAGTAAGGTCGGTACAAGAGCCACTAATTACAAAAGAGAGTACTGAATAATATCAAGATACAGAAGGTCTCTGTAACTAAAGACTGTCCAAAAGTAAAGGAAGGAGAGGGGATCAGCTCCAGCTCTGAAAGCTTACCCTATCTCCGAATCCTGAGAGCAGGCTGGATAGAATGTCAACGGCGGCAGCTAGTACTCGGATCTGCATCAGAAAAGATGTAAAAGTTTATTATGAGTACCATAACAATGGGTACTCAGTAGACATCATCGACCGACTGAGCAAAATCATAATAAAAGCATAATAAGATGCGAGAATGTAAACTAAAGTCAGGAATAAAGGGGAAATCCTGAATAATGCTCCAGCTGACAGATAATAAATGACAAGGTAAATAATATTGAAAGTAAGACAACTAACTACAACCTAACTGGACCCCCATAAGACCAGTAGGCACATACAAGAGAAAATCAACCCAAATGAGCCCCCATAATCCCGATGGATGCAATCAGGAGAAGACCCAATAACAAAAATGAATATAAAATAACCGACCACCAAAGCCATATCTGAGAACCCCGTATTACCAGAAAATACCGAACTCGAACTGGATTCCCAATATCATAAGTGAACCATAAAGTGTCGAACTCATATCGGGTTCTTAACATCACAACCATATCATAAATGCCAGACTCGAACCGATAATATAGTATCATAAGTGAATAGTAAATATCGGACTCAAATTGGTCTTTAAAGTAAATACACGATATCAAATCTAACCACAGACTAAAAGGATGTCCAAATCAACCTAAGGCTCAAGAATATAAGTAAGGTTTACGAAAGGAGTCCTACTAGGTCTACAAGGAGCTAATTAGGATATTTGACATAATAGAGGATCGATGGGGCCCACTTCTAACCCCAAAAGTCCATACTAAGATAATTTCTACCCAAAACTAGACTAAGGATTTAAGGTTCCTATACAAGATGTTAATTATATCAAAATAAACCCTGTGCCAATAATTTAATTTGAGAAGACGATGAATGGGTCAATTACTACCTAAAAATGGCTCTCTAATCGGCTAATTATTCCAAATTCCACTAAACATGTGACCAAGCCGTAAATTCCTATCCAAATCTAGCATAATACTATACTAATATCATAATAAATCTCAATCTATGAAGAAGGTAAGCCTAGCCTACCTGGACGCCGGCGAATGCCCGAGAAAGTCCACTAAACAGGAGCTTTATCCTTTCGAGAAACCTCCGCAAGATGACACGCTATCAAAATAATAATCTACACTTTAATGCGAGAATAATAATACCCATATTGCATATAAATGCTACAGGTCCAAAATTGAGCTAAAAATCCCATGTGGAGCCCGCTTATGGATTCACAACTTTGAAACTGTCTAAACGTCCCTTTAGGCTCAAGGATCATTTACCCTAAAAATGAGTGAAATTCGAGCACAGATACGCCCTCAAATTAGTATGCAAAGAATCTAGGCATTTAAGTTTAAACCAGAGAATTAACTAAGAAATTAAATGAAGCTTACAGCATAAACGACAGGGGATTGACTACAACGAGGTCTCCAACTCACTCCCGACACCCAATGATCAAGCTCCACTAGTTTCTAAGTCTCCTACGGTTTAATGGACTTGGGACTTGTAAAAATGAGAAAGAAAATCGGGTTTCCCCCATTAATAGCAGTGGTAGCCGCACCGCTAAAGCGGCAAAGTACCGCTAAAGCGGTCCACCCACGACTGTACCCTACTGCTAAAGCGTTCAAACGTTGCTTAAGCGACGACCGCTAAAGAGGTAATCGGGTCGTTTTAGCAACACTGGGGGACACCTGGGCTTCCGCTAAAGCGGTCCATTAGCCGCTTTAACTACCTCCACTTTAGAACCCAAATGGCCGCTTAAGCGGTCACACTAGTTGATGTCTGCACCAGCACTGAGCAAAATTTGCTAAGTCCCTATCCAGCCCTCGGGATCCGTTCGGATTCCCGCGAACGCAAATGAACTATGCTACCCTACCAAGTTTGATATTTTGAAATCAACGGCGCTATCAAAAATTTTAACTTAGGTCGTTTCGATCAAATGTGGGTCCCAAACCCAACGGTCATTTTAACTAAAATCCACCCAATAGCCCAAAATGAGTCTGAAAGCCTCGGGACTAGAACCAAAGGTCCCCCTAGCCTAAAGCCAACGTTTCAAATCTAACTAAACTATCAGAATATACATGGCCGTTTACCTGAAGTTTAGGCCCAATACCCAATTTATAACATTAAGAACTTTAAAATAGGGAATTGACTCTAAAAACCAAATGAACTTCCCGATAATCGAACTGTCGGCTCTAGCAAGTCATAATTGACTTGGGGCAGCTATAGGAAAGCTCTAAACATTAAAATAGTGCAAAAATATAGAAAATGACCTGGAGGGTCATCACAATATCCACCACTAAAAGGACTTTCGTCCGCGAAAGTAAAGGGTCTAGATGTACCTGAGGACTCGAACAGGTGGGGATACTGGGACGCATCTCACTCTCGATCTCCCAAGTAGCCTCCTCGACTAGGCATTGCCTTCACTGGACTTTAACTATGGGGATCTCCCTAGAGCGCAACTGCCTGACATCCCTGGTTAATATGAGGACTGGCTCATCCACGAAGGTCAACCTCTCATCCAACTGAACTGAGTCCCATCGAAGCATGTGAGATTCATTCGGGATATAACACTGCAACCTAGAAACATGGAAAACAGGATGAACAACTACAAAGTCGCGGGGCAAAGCCAACTCATAAGCTACCTCTCCAACCGTTCGTAGTATCTCAAATAGCCCGACATACCTGGGGCTGAACTTGCCCCTTTTCTCGAACCTCATCATACCCTTCATGGGAGATACTCGAAGGAAAACTTGGTCACCAAATCCAAACTTCAAGTCACAAAGTGTACGATCAACATAACTCTTCTGCCTACTCTGAGCTGCCTTCAACCTATTCTGAATCACCCGGACCCTGTCCGATGACTCACGAAGCAAGTCAGTACCATGGGACCTAACCTCGGAGGTCTCAGACCATCCTATCGAAGATCGACAATGCCTACCATGTAAATCCTCAAATGATGCCATCTCAATACTTAAATAGTAGTTATTATTATAAGCGAACTCTGCTAAGGCTAAATGCTGCTCCCACTGACCTCCAAAGTCCATAACACATGCGGGGAACATATCCTCCAAAACCTGAATAGTCCGCTCCGACTGACCGATAGTCTGGGGATGGAATGCGGTGCTAAGATAAACCTGAGTACCCATTTCCTCCTAAAAAGTCCTCCAGAAGCTAGAAATGAACACTGAACCCCTATATAATAGATCTACTATGACCCAAATACTATCGGAACCACGAGAGGTACGAGGAAAACCACTCACGAAATCTATAGTAATCTGCCCACTTCTACTCAGGAATGGGTAGCCTTTGAAGTAATCCACCTAGTCTCTGATTCTCGGCCTTTACCTGCTGACAACATAGGCAACAAGCTACAAAGTCCACTATATATCTCTTCATACCGCTCCACCAGTAATGTTGCCTCAAATTTCTAGACATCTTAGTTGTCCCAGGGTGAATAGAATATCTGAGGCTATGAACCTCCCACAATATCAACTGAATCAGGTCTCCAACCTTCGAAACATAAACATGGCCATCAAATCTCAAAATACCCTTTGAATCTAAGGTAGCCCGACTGGACTCACCTCTCAACACCTGATCGCGAATGCCATTAAGTCTACTATCCTTAAACTGGCGACTCTGAATCTGCTCAAATAAGGTAGATCTAGCCTCAACACGAGCAAAGATCCTCCTGGAGTCTAAAATATCAAAACGAACCATCAGGTTGGATAAGAACTAAATGCCCAAAGCCAACGGCCACTTTGAAGCTGAAACAAAAGCCAAGCTACCCATACTCACCGCCTTTCGGCTCAAGGCATCCATTACCACATTCGCCTTGCCCGAGTGGTATAGAATAGAGATATCATAGTCCTTCAGCAACTCAATTCTTCTGCGCTGCCTCGAATTAAGTTCCCTCTGCATCATAATGTATTGAAGACTACGGTGATTAGTATAGATCTCACAGCGAACACCATACAAGTAATGCCTCCAAATTTTAAGCACAAAAACTACCGCCCGCTAACTCCAAATGATGGGTGGAGTACTTGCGCTCATGAACCTTTAGTTGCCTCAATGCATAAGCAGTGACTCAGCCTTGCTGCATTAGAACACAACCCAAACCAATACCAGAAGCATCACAATATACGATAAACCCCTCGCCCTCCACAGGAAGAGTAAAAATAAGAGCGAAAATAAGCTAGTCCTTGATCTTCCTAAAGCTCGACTCGCACTCAACGAACCACTAAAATGTAACCTCCTTCCTGGTTAATCTAGTTATAGGCACTGTAATAGTAGCAAAACCCTCAATAAACCATTTGTAGTAACCAGCCAAACCAATAAAACTATGAACTTCGGTCGGAGATGTAGGTCTGGCCCAATTAAGAATAGCCTCAATCTTCACTGGATCTACCATAATCCCATCCTTAGACACCACATGCCCTAGAAGCACAATAGAATCGAGCCAAAACTCACACTTTGAGAACTTGGCAAAAAGCCTATGATCGCTCAAAGTCTGGAGCACAATCCTCAAATGCTGCTCCTACTCCTTCCTACTTCTTGAATACACCAGGATGTCATCAATGAAGACAATCACAAAGGAGTCCAAATAAGTCCTGAAAACGCGGTTCATCAAATCCATGAATGCTGCTGATAGGTTGGTCAACCCAAAAGACATCACCAGGAACTCATAATTGCCATAGTCCTAAAGGTTGTCTTACGGATGTCCACAGCCCGAATCCTCAATTGATGGCAACCGAATCTCAAGTCAATCTTAGAAAACACTGCTGCTCTTTGAAGCTGGTCGAACAAATTATTAATACGAGGCATAGGATACTTATTCTTTACTGTCACCTTATTCAACTCCCTATAATCAATACACATATGCATATAACCATTTTTTTATTCACAAATATGATAGGAGCACCCTAAAGAAATACACTCGGCCTAATGAAACCCTTCCCCAAAAGATACTAAAGCTGAGAATTCAGCTCCTTAAACTCTGTAGGAGCCATACGGTAAGGCTCCATAGAGATAGGTCGAGTGCCCAGCTCAAGATCAGTAGCAAACTCAATATAGCGCTTAAGTGGAAGGCCAGGTAGATTGGCAGGGAAAACATCAGAAAAGTCTCAGAATATAGAAACAAAATCAAGCAAAGGACTCTCTGTGCTAATGTCACAAATATTATAAAGATAAGACTCATAACCTCTTGATATCAGTTTTCTAGCCCGAACATAAGAAATAATTTCTATCAGCGCGCGACCAATATAACCCTACAATACAATCGAGGGAATGCCAGGCATGGCTAAGGTAACGATCTTAGAAAAACAATCTAAAACTGTATGATAAGGGGATAACCAGTCCATATCTAGAAACACATCAAAATCCACCATGACTAACACAATGAGATCAACCTGAGTATCAAACTCTCAAATGGGCACAATATAAGATCTATGAACCCAATCCATTACTAAAGAATCACCCATGAGAGTAGATACACACAATGGCACGAATAAAAGCTCCCAAGACAACTCTAACCGTGGTGCATAATAAATAGACACATAAGAATAAGTGGATCTCGGATCAAATAAAGTCATAGATAGATTATGACATACTAAAATGATACCTGTAATAACAGCATTCAAAGACTCTACCTCCGATCTACCAGGTATTGTATACAAATGACCCCGTCGCCCCTAGACTGGGTACCTGACCGACCACCTGTCCTAACTGACTGAGGACCTCCTCAAGAACCCTGGGGACCATCCTTGCGAACCTGAGCACCACCTCTAGCTGGAGGTGGCACTGATCTGATTGGTTGAATACTCTTGCAGGCACAACCATCCTACGTTAAGGACACTATCTGGAGTAATGACCAACAACCCCATAATCATAGCAAGCCCTGGGCATTCCACCCTGTCCAGAAGATTTGGGTGATCTTGAATAACCACTATGACTAAAAGATCCATAATGTGCACCCCTCGAAGGCTGGTCACTGCTCAGGCCATGGTAATCACTGTAGCTGGGCGGAACCCCATCACTAGCCTGAAGTGCTGCCTGGACAGGTCTACTAGGCTAACCCTAGTACAGATAAAACTGACGCAGAGGGTACGTACCCTGTGAACCTTTACCTTTGAACCGTGAGCCGCTTTGTCTCCTACTAAAACTACCTTGCTGACATGGCCTCTTATCGCTGCCCCCTTGGGACTCACGATACATCTCTTCCATAGTCTGGACATGATAAAAAACATCAACAAAATACCTTCCAGCAAAAACCAAACTCTGAGTAGCGATACAAAGATGAAGTATCATTCCCCTAACAAAGCACTAAATCTGCTCATACTCGGTAGGTAAGATCGCAGTAGCATGTCTGGTGAACTCATGGAATCTCTTCTCATACTCAACAATCGACATAGAACTCTGTTGCAAACTGGTGAACTGATCTCTCAGGTGCTCACAAAGACTACGAGGCTTATACTTCTCCAAGAAAGCCTCGAAGAACTGAGTCCACATCATAGGGGGAGATCCAGCTGGTCTAGAATCAATATAACCTCTCTACCAATGTCTGGCTGCCAAGTCCAACTTAAAAGTAGTGTAGTCTACCCCATGTGCCTCAACCAGGCCTAAATTACGGAGTCTATCCTCGCATGCCGTCAAGAACTCTAATGCATCATCGCCTGGAGTCTCAGAAAACCTAGGTGGAGTTTATCTCAGGAATCTACCCTATATTTTTTTCTCCTCAACAGACATAGCTGGCTGGACGGCTGTCGGCCGAACAACTATCGGTGCTGGAGGGATCTAAACTCTGGAAGCCATAACTACAGGCTGCGTTGTACCACTTTAGTCTACAGACTGTTCACCATCAGATGGTGTACCACCAACTAATCCCAATAACTATACCAAGTCATCTCTGAGCAATGACGAAGAAATAAACCTCGGCGGAGCCTGGGCTGCCCCCTGGCCCACCAATGGTTGGGGTGGCAAAATCTCTTGCTTAGAAGAAATAACAGGATCTTGAGAAGGCTTTCTTTCCTGAACCCTAATTGGGGAAGCAGCTCTAGACGGGCATCGACCTCTGGGTCGGCCACGGCCTCTGGCGGGTGCCCTAGCCACAGACTTAAGATCCTCGTCACTGGTCATAGTAGCGCGCGTCCTGACCATCTACGAAAGAATGAAACAGTGAGAACTTTTAGAAACCAACATAGACTCGATGCACGAAAGTGAATAAAGAAAGTTATATTTTCCTAAGAATTTCCTATAGCCAACTGAAGATAAGATACGGATGTCATCGCTCTGATCCGTGGGACTCTACTAGAAACTTGTTCTTATACCAACATTACCAGTGAACCTAGGCGCTCTGATATCAATTTATCATGACTAAATTTCTGAGTCATGAGGGCACCTACTTTAACCCGCCAGTAGGTAAACCAAACCGTAGCCCAAAACGAGAAGTAATAGGCTAATTGGTGGAAGGTAATATAAATACCATAAATCAAGCATACAATAAGGTTTTAAGCAAGAGAAAATAATGTAATGGTACTAGATGTCAAATAATAGAGAGAGAATAAAATAATATCCCACAACGTAGTAAGGCCGGTACAAGAGCCTCTAATTACAAAAGAGAGTGCTAAATAGTATCAATATACAGAAGGTCTCGGTAACTAAAGACTGCCCAAAAGTAAAGAAAGGAGAGGGGATCAGCTTCGGCTCTAAAAGCTTACCTTATCTCTGAATCCTGAGAGCAGGCTGGATAGATTGTCAACGGCGGAAGCTATTACTTAGATATGCATCAAAAAAGATGCAAAAGTGCAGTATGAGTACCATGACAATAGGTACTCAATAGACATCATCGGCCAACTGAGCGAAATCATAAGAAAAGCATAATAAGATGCGATAATGTAAACTAAAGTCAGGACTAATGGGGCAAACCTGAATAATGCTCTAGCTGACAGATAATAAATGAAAAGGTAAATAATATTGAAAGTAAGACAACTAACTACAACCTAACTGAACCCCCATAAGACCAGTAGGCACATACAAGAGAAAATCAACCCAAATGAGACCCCATAAGCCCGATGGATGCAATCATAAGAAGAACCAATGACAAAAATGAATATAAAATAATCGACCACCGAAGCATATCCGAGAACCCCGTATTACTAGAAAATACCGGACTCAAACCGGGTCCCCAATATCATATGTGAACTAGAAAGTGTCGGACTCTAACCGGTAATATAGTATCATAAGTGAATAGTAAATGTTGTACTCGAATCGGTCTTTAAAGTAAATACACGATATCTAATCTAACCACGGTCTAGAAGGATGTCCAAATCAACCTAAGGCTCAAGAATATAAGTAAGGTTTATGAAAGGAGTCATACTTGGTCTACAAGAAGCTAATTAGGATATTTGACCTAATAGAGGATCGAGAAGCCTCCGCACGATGCCACACTATCAAACTAATAATCTACACAGTAATACGAGAATAACAATACCCATTTTGTATATAGATGCTCCGGGTCCAAAATCAAGCTAAAAATCCCATGTAGGGTCCACTTACGGATTCACAAATTTGAAACCGTAAAAACGTCCCTCTAGGCTCAACGATCATTTATCCTAAAAAATGAGTGAAATCCAAGCACAAATAAAAATGAGTGAAATCCAAGCACAAATACATCCTCAAATCAGTCCGCAAAGAATCTAGTCATTTAAGTTTAAACTGGAGAATTAACTAAGAAACTAAAGAAAGCTTACGAAATAAACGATAGGGGATTGACTACAATGAGGTCTCCAACTCACTCCCGACACCCAATGATTAAGCTCCACTAGTTTCTAAGTCTCCTAGGGTATAATGGACTTGAGACTTGTAAAAATGAGATAGAAAATTGGGTTTCCCCCATTAATAGTAGCGGTAGCTGCTTTAGAGGTCAAATGACTGCTTAAGCGGTCACTGCTAAAGCGGCAAATTATCGCTAAAGTGATCCACCCACGACTGGACCCTACCGCTACAGCGGTCAAATGTCGCTTAAGCGACAACCGTTAAAGCGGTATCGGGTCACTTTAGCAATATTGGGGGACACCTAGGCTTCCGCTAAAGTGGTCCATTGGTCGCTTTAGCGACCAAATGTCCACTTAATCGGTCACACCAGCTGATGCCTGCACCAGCACTTAGCAAAATTTGCTAAGTCCCTATCCGGCTTTCGGGATCCATTTGGATCCTCGCAAATGCAAACGAACTATGCTACCCTACCAAATTCGACATTTCAAATTCAACAGCACTATCAAATTTTTATCCAAGGTCATTTCAATCAAATGTGGGTCCCACACCCAACAACCATTTTAACTAAAATCCCCCAATAGCCCCAAACGATTCTGGAAGCTTCGAGTCCCAAACCAAGGGTTCCCCTAGCCTAAAGTCGACTTTTCAGATATAACGAAACTATCAGAATTGGAATATAAGGCTACTTTCTCAAAGTTTAGGCCCGATACCCAATCCTTAACAGCGAGAACTTTAAAATAGGGAATTGACTCTAAAAACTAAACGAACTACCTGATAACTGAACTGTTGACTTCAGCAAGTCATAATTGACTTGGGGAAGCTATAGAAAAGCTCTAAAAATCAAAATAGTGCAAAAATATAGAAAATGACCTGAAGGGTTATTACTGAAGTCAAAATTATAAACTAAATTATCCATATATATATAGCGTTATAACAACATAATTGATGCCAAGAAATGGGAGCCAACCCTCAAATGTCTAGAAAGAACATGCATGATGGTGTTTGATTCTAAAAGCAGAATTCCCATGATATAAAAATAATAAATTCAGAAAGCACATTCAAGATTTGAAGAAGTAGATATAAGAGAAATCAAGAAAATTCAAAAAGAATAAGTACATAATTAAGTAACCTTTTGGGTGAAAATATTGACAACCGAATGACCACATAAAATCAGAAGACATAATGTAGCCAAAAAGGCATATGTATTCATTGTAATCTATATATACATTTATTATACACTTCAAAATGCATATAAAAGTGTGAGTATATATTGTAAACTATATGTGCACTTGTATATCACATATAGACTATTAATAAATATTCACTACTTATACAGTTTGTATACACTATATATATGAAGTGCATAATGAATATATAATCAACATATATATAACACACACTAATTATACATATATTACACAGTTATTATACAATATTTACATTATGTATAAATGAATGAGCATCGAAGAACTGGCAAGTTTGATTGAAAAAGTATCTTCTCCGATAGTGACTTTTCGATCGCCCATCACAGTTAAGACCATTAGAGATTATGAAGGAGCACATAGGGAATTTAAGATAGAACACCAAATCGTAAAGATGGGTAATACACAATAATAACATATATGGGAAAGACTGACTAGAGGAGAAAACAAGAAAACCCCAAAACTCTTCATTATTTCCATCATTACCCTTTCACTCGATCAAATAGGGGCAGCAGAGTTGGTGGCTTGTCACCACCAAAAGTGGGTGAAAGAGAAATAGGAGAGAATATATAACGACCCAAATTGTCGTTATGATGAAAGAGGGGGTAAAATTTGCACTTAGACTTTCCTTAGTCAAGTTTTGAGAAATTCAGGGCTAGTTTAGGATTGGACGAATTTAGAGGGTGTGTTAATCAAATAAAATATAGTAATAATGTGATTTTTGGTAGTGATATTTTATGTAATATCTAGATGGACAACGAGTTTAGAAAGCCGTAGCAATTTTTGGCACCTGAAGCGGAGTTGTAGAACTTCGGTTATAGAGTTTACCGAGGATGGGTTAGTTTGCGATGTTATAATTTGTGGTGTGTGTTGTAAAAAGAGCAAAACTAAGGAGAGTTACCAAGTTTCTACCTCGGACCACTGTAGCGGAAAAAGTAACCATTGCAGTAGTAATAGGTATTGCAGCAGTGAACCTTCATTTAAAGGTGCGAACCACTGCAGTGAAACTTTAACCATTGCAGCAATATTGCTGCAGCAGTAAGTAACCACTGCAGTGGTAACACACATAATTTGATAGTTTTTTTAAAAACCAGAAAATATTTTCATCCCCTACTTTTCAAAAAATGCAAGGAAGCTTTGGGGAAGGTGATTTTCAGAGAGTTTTTGAGGTTTTTCATCTTTGCAGGTAAGTTATTACATTTTAGACTTGAAATTATTTCTTATAACCTTAGAAAATCATTAAAAAGAAATTCATGGGAGAAAATTAGGGTTTAGCCCTAGTTCATATAAATTGATGAAAAGTGGCGGGAATGTGTATAAATTCAGTAAAGAATGATCCTAGGGTGTAAGAAAACATTAATGGGAGTGAAATTATGGTTGTTCATGCTAATTCAATTAGAATCCATGTGGTTTCAGAAATAGAAAATCCTAAGATGATGAAATAGGGTGAGTTTATGACTAAAATCAGTGGTTTTTGATCCCTAGTAGTTAAAAAAGAGGAAGAAGTATTGAAATTTGTATATGTTCTTCTTGTTATAGATCAAGAAGGAGTTGAACGAGAACGAAAGGGGAAAAGTATGGCTTAAAGGTGACTTGAGAAAGGAATTGAGGTAGGTTATAGTTTTGTTGTAGCACTTAGACTTTCTTGGCTTTGTACTTGTTTGTAAACCAAAAATCTATGATTACCTTCTAGCATGACTTGTGATTTATTGACTGCATTCCATTTCATATGTATTGTGATGATATTGGGTGATGGAGGATCGGGTACCATGTCGGTACGGATATTCGGGTACCATGTCGGTACGGATATGATATATTGTGATAGAGGATTGGGTACCACGCCGGTATGATATGATGTTGTTGATGATGATGAAAAGAGTAAGATATGATGCTCACATCTTGCATACATTTACTTATTCATATGCATTGGGTGTCTTTATGATGATTATATGTGGTGATAAGTTGTTGATGAAAGTGACTAAGTATAAAAGCTTGTGAAAGTAAACTTGTGAATTATATCTATATAATGCATTTAGTTGTTGATGTCTTTGATTATGAGTTTCTGTTATGATCGGTTTTATACTTGTCTGACTTGCTTACTTGTACATTATTGCATTAGTTGGCGTATGACGCTTTCCAATACTTGTTGATGTATTGATGCTACTTGTACTCTTTTTTTGTTGAGTGTAGAACATCTTTCAGTGGCAGACATGAGACCTTGGCTCTAGTTAGAGGTTCAGGCTTAATTTTGAGGGTGAGCATCATGACCGAGCAACCTTTGGATCTCCCTATTGATGTTAAGGTCCCTTATTTCGGGACTAAGATGATTCCTTATTACTTATTTTTTTGGATATTTTTAGTTGTTTCAGACTTAGTTTATTCTTAGACGTTCTTGTACGGTGACTTCAGGTCCCGGGGATGTAATAAATAGAGGTTTCCATATTCTATTGGTTTTGGATATTGATGTTGGTTTGACGGGTGGTTTAAATTATTGAATAAACTTCCTTTTTCACTTGCTTAAAACTAAGAACTAATATAAAGTGAATATAAAAGTAACACTTGAGTTATTAAGGGTGAGATTAGTTTGGTTCTCCCGCCATAGTTCAGGGAAGGTGCCAATTATGACCGATTAAGTTGTGATAGAGATGGTATCAGTGCACTGGGTTTGTAGATCTCATCATACAAGAACAGGTCTAGTAGAGTCCTGCAGAATAGTTTGGAGACATCAGTACTTGTTTTTGGGAGGCTATAGGACTTTAGGAATGAATTCCTTTCTTTCTTTTTTTTGTTTTATGACTTGATTTCAATTGGTATCTAGCAATCCAAATTAGTATCGAATCTATTCACTATTTTTCATAGATGGTGGATACTCATTCTACCAGAGCAGCAGCAGCCGTACCCACAGCAGCACCAGCACTAGCGCCCGCACCGACCGTTGGAGCCGCATTTTGAAGTATACCTCGAGTTAGGGGTAGATCTAGACGGGAAAGATGAAGGGCAGCAACTGTTAGGGGCAGAGCCCAGGAAGTCGGAGGACCTGCTATATAGAGATCACCACCCCCCACAACAGAATTCTACAGATCTTAATAAGCACGAAGAGGTGGTAGTTAAGAAAGAGAAGATGGTAGCTCTAGAGAATATGGTGCCAACACCGAATGGTACAACCCCGGTACCTTTGTCTGTGGAAGTGATTCAGCAAGTGTTGGGATTCTTGAGTATTGTCTAGCATTGTCCATACTCCAGTCATTCCAACCTTCCCTCCCTCAGTCTTTCCACATGCCGCTGCTGTAGCACCAAGAATAGATGAAGGCTTCGAAACAGGGTTGTATCCCTTATTTCGGGACTAAGACGATTCCTTATTACTTATTTTTTTGGATATTTTTAGTTGTTTCAGACTTAGTTTATTCTTAGACGTTCTTGTACGGTGACTTCAGGTCCCGGGGATGTAATAAATAGAGGTTTCCATATTCTATTGATTTTGGATATTGATGTTGGTTTGACGGGTGGTTTAAATTATTGAATAAACTTCCTTTTTCACTTGCTTAAAACTAAGAACTAATATAAAGTGAATATAAAAGTAACACTTGAGTTATTAAGGGTGAGATTAGTTTGGTTCTCCCGCCATAGTTCAGGAAAGGTGCCAATTATGACCGATTAAGTTGTGATAGAGATGGTATCAGTTCACTGGGTTTGTAGATCTCATCATACAAGAACAGGTCTAGTAGAGTCCTGCAGAATAGTTTGGAGACATCAGTACTTGTTTTTGGGAGGCTATAGGACTTTAGGAATGAATTCCTTTCTTTCTTTTTTTTGTTTTATGACTTGATTTCAATTGGTATCTAGCAATCCAAATTAGTATCGAATCTATTCACTATTTTTCATAGATGGTGGATACTCATTCTACCAGAGCAGCAGCAGCCGTACCCACAGCAGCACCAGCACTAGCGCCCGCACCGACCGTTGGAGTCGCATTTTGAAGTATACCTCGAGTTAGGGGTAGATCTAGATGGGAAAGATGAAGGGCAGCAACTGTTAGGGGCAGATCCCAGGAAGTCGGAGGACCTGCTAGATAGAGATCACCACCCCCCACAACAGAATTCTACAGATCTTAATAAGCACGAAGAGGTGGTAGTTAAGGAAGAGAAGATGGTAGCTCTAGAGAATATGGTGCCAACACCGAATGGTACAACCCCGGTACCTTTGTCTGTGGAAGTGATTCAGCAAGTGTTGGGATTCTTGAGTATTGTCTAGCATTGTCCATACTCCAGTCATTCCAACCTTCCCTCCCTCAGTCTTTCCACATGCCGCTGCTGTAGCACCAAGAATAGATGAAGGCTTCGAAACAGGGTTGTATCCCTTATTTCGGGACTAAGACGATTCCTTATTACTTATTTTTTTGGATATTTTTAGTTGTTTCAGACTTAGTTTATTCTGAGACGTTCTTGTACGGTGACTTCAGGTCCCGGGGATGTAATAAATAGAGGTTTCCATATTCTATTGGTTTTGGATATTGATGTTGGTTTGACGGGTGGTTTAAATTATTGAATAAACTTCCTTTTTCACTTGCTTAAAACTAAGAACTAATATAAAGTGAATATAAAAGTAACACTTGAGTTATTAAGGGTGAGATTAGTTTGGTTCTCCCGCCATAGTTCAGGGAAGGTGCCAATTATGACCGATTAAGTTGTGATAGAGATGGTATCAGTGCACTGGATTTGTAGATCTCATCATACAAGAACAGGTCTAGTAGAGTCCTGCAGAATAGTTTGGAGACATCAGTACTTGTTTTTGGGAGGCTATAGGACTTTAGGAATGAATTCCTTTCTTTCTTTTTTTTGTTTTATGACTTGATTTCAATTGGTATCTAGCAATCCAAATTAGTATCGAATCTATTCACTATTTTTCATAGATGGTGGATACTCATTCTACCAGAGCAGCAGCAGCCGTACCCACAGCAGCACCAGCACTAGCGCCCGCACCGACCATTAGAGCCGCATTTTGAAGTATACCTCGAGTTAGGGGTAGATCTAGATGGGAAAGATGAAGGGCAGCAACTGTTAGGGGCAGAGCCCAGGAAGTCGGAGGACCTGCTAGATAGAGATCACCACCCCCCACAACAGAATTCTACAGATCTTAATAAGCACGAAGAGGTGGTAGTTAAGGAAGAGAAGATGGTAGCTCTAGAGAATATGGTGCCAACACCGAATGGTACAACCCCGGTGCCTTTGTCTGTGGAAGTGATTCAGCAAGTGTTGGGATTCTTGAGTATTGTCTAGCATTGTCCATACTCCAGTCATTCCAACCTTCCCTCCCTCAGTCTTTCCACATGCCGCTGCTGTAGCACCAAGAATAGATGAAGGCTTCGAAACAGGGTTGTATCCCCAACAATTACTTGGGCCAGTAATGACTGATGATGAACATGGACTATTCTGTAAGTTCATGAAGATGAATTCCCCGATATTTCAAGGTACAGAGTCTGAGGATGCATTTTTGTTCTTGATAGACTATCATGAACGCCTGCACAAGATGGGTATCGTAAAAAAATATGGTGTGGAGTTTGTTTCGTTTCAATTGCAGGCCGAAGCTATGAAATAGTGGAGGTCATTTGTAGAGTGCAGGGCTGCCTTACCTCCACTTAGTTGGGTTCAATTTTAGAATGTATTCCTTGAGAAATATGTTCCCCGCACTAATCGTGATCAGAAGAAGGACGAGTTTTTAAGATTGGAGCAGGGTAACATATTTGTGGGGGACTATGAGGCCAAGTTTTATGACTTGTCTTGTTATGCACTGTAACTATTCACCTTAGAGAAGGAGCGGATTAGATAATTTATGAACGGTCTAAAATCTGGGATTCAGTTGGCTACCCTATCCGTGGCTGTGTCTGGGACGTTCTTTTAGGAGGTAGTCAAATTTTCCAAGAAGGCTGAAGCACTCGAGAAATAGGGGGAGGTAAAGGCAGAAGATAAGAAGTTCCAGACCTCAGGCCAGTTCAATGGTACTTTCTCGAAGGGGCGTGGTTCTTCTAAACCTTCCCATTCAGCTATGCTAGTATCTGCAAGGAGCATCCAAGGTAAATTATTAGCCTTCCCAGACCGACAACTATACACCTTCATCCTCTTTAGTTTAGAGGCCTGGTTTGGCCATTAGGTGCCATGAGTGAGGAGGTTTGGGTCACATCATGATGTATTGTCCTAATTTCTTATCTGTAGGTCAGTTGACTCAGCAACTAGATTCTACTACTCTAGTTTTGATAAGTCGTGGTGGTAGAGAAAATGGTAGTGGTTGTCCACAGGGTAGGTGTGGTGGCCAAGCTAGGATAGAAACTAAGCCAACCAAGTTAGAGGATAGGTTGGTAGGAATGGTGCTCAGGCTGGCAAAGGTGGCGGTCAAGGTGGTGATAAGGCTCATCTTTATGCTATTCTGGCTCGTCCTAAAGTAGAAGCTTCTGATGCTGTGATCACAGGTACTATTCTTATTTGTGATTGTATGGCTTATGTATTGTTTTATCCTGGTTCCACTTTATCTTATGTGTCTGTGAAATTTACGATGGGTTGGGACTTAGATTGTGAATATCTTAACCTATGTATGTGTCCACCCCAGTTAGGGTGTTTGTATGTGTTGATCAGGTGTATCTTGTGTGTCCTGTGATGTTTATGGGGTTTAAGACCCTGGAAGAAACAGTTATTCTATATATAGAGGAGTTTGATATTATATTGGGAATGAGTTGGTTGTCACCTTATCTTTCCATTCTTGGTTCTTAAGCTAAAATCGTTATTGTAGCGATGCCCAAAATGGATAATTTAGAGTGGGAGGGTACTTTTAATCCTAATCCTATGAGGATTGTGTTATCAATTCATGCCCAAAAGTTAGTAAAAAAGGGGTGTAGGGCATTTTTGGCCCATCTTTGAGAAGATAAATCGGTAGTTTCTCCTATAGTATTAGTTTCAGTGGTATGTGAATTCTTAGAAGTGTATTCGATGATCTCCCAAGTATGCCTCCATGAGAAGAAGTTGATTTTTGTATAGATTTAGAGTCAGGGACTCATTTCTATCCCTCCTTATCATATGGTTCCAGCAGAGTTGAGAGAGTTGAAGTCTCAGTTACAGGAGTTATTAGAATAAGCTTTTATTTGCCTGAGTGTTTCTCTTTGGGGTGTGCTAGTTTTGTTTGTAAAAAAGAAGATAGTAGCATGAGAATGTGCATAGACTACTGCTAGTTGAATAAGGTAACCAGTCACAATAAATATCCCTTGCTTAGTATAGATAGCCTATTTGATCAATTTTAAGGGGTTGTTGTATTCTCAAAAATTGACTTGAGGTTGGGTTATCATCAGCTTAAGATTAGGGTGGAGGATATCCCAAAAACTATTTTTTGGACTCGTTATGGGCACTATGAGTTCCTAGTTATCTCCTTCGATTTGACCAATGCCCCAACTACTTTCATGAGCCTGATGAATGGAGTTTTTAAGTTATTCCTAGATTTATTTGTTGTTGTTTTTATTGATGACATATTGGTTTACTCAAAAAGTGAAGAAGAGCATGAAGCTTATTTGCATATGGTGTTGGGGTTGCTCAAGGAGAAGCAACTATATGCTAAATTTTATAAGTATGAATTCTGGCTTTCTTCAGTGTCCTTCTTAGGGTACATGGTTTCTAAGAAAGGAATTATGTTAGACCCATAGAAGGTCAAAGCCATTCAGAATTAGGCTAGATAGATGAATGCGACATAAATTCGTAGCTTTATCGGGTTGACAAGTTACTATCGTAGGTTTGTTAAGGGTTTCACTGCCATTGCTTCGCATATGACCCGCCTTACTTAGAAGGAAGTTCCATTTGTGTGGGATTACAAGTGTGAAGAGAGCTTCTAAAATCTTAAAACCTTGTTGACTTTGGCCCCAATACTAACCTTGCCTATTGAGGGTAAGGATTTCATTGTTTATTGTGATGCCTCACGGTTGGGTTTAGGTGTTATTTTGATGCAGGACCAAAACATGATTGCCTACGCTTCGATACAACTGAAGCCTTATGAGAAAAACTATCCCACACATGATTTAGAACTGGCAGATGTGGTGGTTGCTTTGAAAATTTAGAGACACTATGTATACAGGGTGAAGTGTGAAGTGTTTACAGACCACTGTAGCCTATAATACTTTTTCACCCAGAGAAATCTGAATCTAAGATAGAGGATATGGATGGAGTTGATTCGAGACTATGACATCTCAACACTATATCACCTAGGTAAAGCCAATGTGGTGGCGGATGCACTAAGCCAGAAACCAATGAGCATAGAAAGTTTAGCATGGCTAGAGGTGTCCATGCATTTATTGGTAAGAGAGGTACATTCTTTGGATAATGATTTTCTAAGATTGCAGGAAACCATCGAAAAAAGGATATTTGCACATGTAGAGGTCAGGTCCATGTTTTATGACCAAATCAAAAGTAGGCAATTCAAGGACAATAAGTTAAGCAACCTCAGAAAAAAGGTGTTACAAGGTGAAGCAAGAGAGGCCAGTCTTGATAATGAGGGAGCATTGAGGACTCGAGGGCGATTGTAAGTAGGCAATTTGATCTTGACTATTCTGGCAGAGGCTCATAATTCTAAGTACTCTATACATTCGGGTGCCAACAAGATGTATAGGGACTTGAGAAAACATTATTGGTGGTGAAGAATGAAGCGGGATATTGTGGATTTTGTAACCAAGTGTCAAAACTTCCAACAAGTTAAGTACGAACACCGAAAGCATGGTGGTACATTTCAGAGAATGCCCATCTAAGAGTGGAAGTGGGAAAGGATAACAACGGATTTTGTAGTTGGCCTTCCAAAAACATTGAGAAAGTGTGACTCTATATGGGTCATTGTAAATCAGTTGACTAATTCGGCTCATTTCATTTCGGTAAGAGTAGACTATAATGTGGCTAAGTTGTCCAAGATTTATGTGAAAGAGATTGTAAAGTTACATGGGGTACCAGTTTTGATTGTTTCAAATAGAGGTACTCAATTTACCTCTAATTTTTGGGAGAGATTCCAGTCAGGGGGTCTAGATTTGACCTAAGTACAGCTTTCCATCCATAAAACAATGGTTAATCGAAGCAAAATATTCAAGTTCTCGAGGACATGCTTCAAGCTTGTGTTATAGACTTCATGGGTTAGTGGGACCAATATTTGTCATTGTGTGAATTTTCCTACAATAATAACTACCACTCTAGTATTGATATGGCCCCTTTTGAGGCCTTATATGGTAGGAGGTGTAGGTCTCAAAGTGGGTAGTTTGATAAATTTGAGGTGAGGCCTTGGGGTACTGGCATGCTCAAGGATTCGATGGAAAAAGTGAGGTTCATTCAGGGAAAGCTCATAGCAGCCCAGAGTCGACAGAAAGAGTATGTAGACAATAAAGTGAGAGATGTAAAGTTTGTAGAAGGAGACAAAGTACTCCTGAAGGTGTAACCCATCAAGGGTGTAATGTGATTTGGTAAGAAGGTCAAGTTGAGCTCAAGATACATTAGACCTTTTGAGGTTTTAAAAAGAGTAGGGTCGATAGCATATGAACTGGCCTTACCACCTAGTTTGTCCGGGGTCACCCAGTATTCCATGTGTCTATGCTAAAGAAGTACCATGGAGATGGTGATTACATCATTCGTTGTGACCCTGAATTATTTATAAGGAGTTGTCCTACGAAGAGGAACCAATTACTATATTAGCTAGAAGGATGTGAGAAAGTTAAGGACCTGAGTCATTCCTTATGTGAAGATTCAATAGAGGAACCGTAATATTGAAGAGGCTACTTGAGAGACGGAGGTGGACATGCACAAGCAATATCCACAATTATTCATTGATCCAAATACTTTTCCTTTGCCTTACTATGTCTTTTAGGGCTAATTTTCATTTGGAGATGAACGAGTGGTAAATTGATATCTAATATAACGACCCAAATTATCGTAACAATAAAAGAGGAGGTAAAATTTGCACTTATACTTCCCTTAGCCCATTTTTGAGAAATTCAGGGTCAGTCTAGGATTAGATAATTTTAGAGGGTGTGTTAATCAAATTGAATTTGGTAATAACATGATTGTTGGTAGTGATGTTTGATGTAATAGCTAGATGGACAACGAGTTTAAGAAGCCATAGCACTTTTTGGCACCTGAAGCGGAGTTGAAGAACTCTGATTATATAGTTTATCGTGGAGGGGTTTGCAATATTATAATTTATTTTGTGTGTTGTAAAATGAGAAAAACTGAGGAGAGGTCCCGAGTTTCTACCTCGAACCGCTACAGTTGTAATAGGTATCGCAACAACGGACCTCCATTTAAAAGTGAGAACCTCTGCAGCGGAACTTTAACCACTACCGCGATAACACACAGAATTTGACAGTATTTTTTAAAACCAAAAGATATTTTCATTTCTCACCTTTTCAAAAAACGAAAGGGAGCTTTGGGGAAGGCAATTTTCAAAGAGTTTTTGAGGTTTTTCATCTTTGGAGGTAAGTTATTACATTCTAGACTTGAAATTACTTCTTACAACCTTAGAAAATCATTAGAAATAAATTCATGGTAGAAAATTGGGGTTTGGCCCTAGTTCATAAAAATTGATGAAAAGTGGTGGGAATGTGTATAAATTCAGTATAGTATGATCCTAGGGTGTTAGAAAACATTAATGGGAGTGAAATTACTATTGTTCATGCTAAGTCAGGTAGAATCCATATGGTTTAAGAGATAAAATACCCTAAGAAGATGAAACAGGGTGAGTTTATGACTAAAATCAGTGGTTTTTGATCCCTATAGTTAAAAAGGGGATGAATTTTTGAAATGGGTATATGTTCTTGTTGTTATAGAGCAAGAACGAGTTGAACGAGAACGAAAAGGCAAAAGTATGGCTTAAAGGTGACTTGAGCAAGGAATTGAAGTAGGCTATAGTTTTGTTGTAGCACTTAAACTTTCTTGGCTTTGTGCTTGTTTGTAAAAAAACATTTATGATTGCCTTCTAGCATGACTTGTGATTTATTGACTGTATTCCATTTCATATGCATTGTGATGATATTGGGTGATGGAGGATCGGGTACCACGCCGGTACAGATATTATATGTTGTGATAGAGGATCGGGTACCACGTCAGTATGATATGATGTTGTTGATGATGATGAGAAGAGTAAGAGATGATGCGCATACCTTGCATACATGCACTCATTCACATGAATTGGGTGTGATGATTATATATGGTGATGAGTTGTTTCTGAAAATGACTAAGTATAAAAGCTTGTGAAAGTAAACTTGTGAATTATATCTATATGATGTATTTAGTTGATGTCTTTGATTATGAGTTCTGTTATGATCTCTTTTATACTTGTCTGGCTGGCTTACTTGTACATTATTGAGTTAGTCGGTCTATGATGCTTATCAATACTTGTTGATATACTGATGCTATCTGTACTCTTCTTTTATTGAGTGCAGAACATATTCCAGCGGCTGACACGTGACCTCTGCTCTAGTTAGTGGTTCAAACTTAATTTTGAAGGTGAGCACCATGACCGAAAAACCTTCAGAACTTCCTATTGATGTTGACATCCCTTATTTCGGGATTAAGACGATTCCTTATTACTTTTGTTTTTGGATTTCTTTATTTTTTCCAGACTTAGTTTATTCTTAGACGTTCTTGTACGGTGACTTCAGGTCCCAGGGATATAATAAATAGAGGTTTCCGCACTCTATTAGTTTTGGATGTTGATGTTGGTTTGACGGGTGGTTTAAATTATTGAATAAACTTCCTTATGCACTTATTTAAAACTGAGAATTAATATAAGGTGAATATAAAAGTAACATTTGAGTTAGTAAGGGTGTGATTAGTATGGTTCTCCCGCCATAGGTTAGGGTGGGTACCAATCATGACCGATTGGGTCATAACAGAAGAAAGGAGAGAGTTGGCTGTAAGAAGAGTGAGAAGAAAGTGAGTATGGGAGGGGGGGGGGGGGATTTAACAATAATTTATCTTTACTTTGAGTCAAAGTTTATTTGGGGTCATATAGTCCAAAGTTAAGTTACTTAAATTGGTGGCAGGCATATCATATATATATATTTTCAATTTTAAAAAAGAAAGTTGGATTTAACAACCTTACGCTCCCTAGCTCCATCCATGATCTTTGGCATTTTAAACTCTTTTAGGGTGCTGGTAGTTCAACTTTCCGATAAGGAAGTGCTCCATCTATCTCAATTATATGACACGCATTTTTTTTTAGTCAGTCCCAATAAGAATGACACATCATCTTATTTGACAAATATCTAATGACACTATCAACATTTTACCAGTGGCGAACAGAGGATTTAAGGTTCACACACACATATTGACACCCAAAGCTTTAAGGTTCCGTCTGAAAATTAAATCACCTAGCTATCTTCTTGGTTTCACAAGTGCTTTTTTCCATCTTATACTATCTTTTATACATTTCTTATATAATTATACCAATTCTACATTGGGTTTAATGGGTGTCGGAGCACCACAATTTTGAACCTAGGTCCTCCTTGCATTTTACGGATGTTGGGTCTCACTTATTTGGCAAAAAGTCCACAAAGATATACTCTTCTATTTAAATATTCATTTATTTTAAGGGTAGTTTTGGAACATTGCAAAGTCTTTTCATTTTTTTTAAATTTAGTGTACAGTCAAACTACATCACATAAGTTGAGATGTAGGAAATACTAAATAAGGGGTCCTTTAATTTACTTACTAATATAACTTAGATGGGAAACAAATGCAGAGATTAATGTTTATGTAATGATTAATAATGAAAGGATTGCTATATATACTGTGATCAATAATAAATTAAATAGATTGTTATACCTGAATTATACACTTTAAAAGAGAATTATGCATTTACATCGTTTAATCTTTGTATTGCTAATCATGCATTCTTATTATTTATTTTATATATACAGATAACTTAATGCAATACTGTCAATCAAACACTACATTAGTTATACGACTACTTTTTTTTTTCTTATGTAACCAATTAAATACTCATAATCTTATGTTATATTTAATGTTGGGATTAACAATCCAAATAATTAATTACCATAAAAGAGAAAATCTCATCAAAGTAAAATATTTATTTTAATTTAAGAAAAATTAGTAAGACAATTTACAATTAATTTCTCTTTTTCTTGAGTATTGTTTTAAAAAAGAAAATAAATTCTCTTTTTCTTTTCTCGCTATGTGTAAACGCATTATTTTGATCAATCTTTCATGTAATTATTTTATATTGATTTGTATCAAATCAATTAAGAAATTTTTTTCAATGTAAGTTGAATGACAGGTAGGTGAGTATCAGATAATACCAACAAATTTAAACAAGAATTAGATTTTAAAATATTTGAAAATAACATAAAGTTTTTACTAAATATGATTTTATCCAAAATTAGATAAAATAATAATGTGTTTCTATCAGCGCTGCAATAACTATAATTATATACATATATAACCATTTATTATCTAATAAATATTTGTATTTTATAAGACAACCATTGAATTGATTGTTTTTTACGCTTATTTAAATATGTTGTTGTCACGACCCAATTTTTTTCGAGTCATGATGGTGCCTACCGTAACCCACCAATAGGCAAGCCAAACCCTAGCCCGGAGCGACAAGCGACAGGCTAACGGGCGGAATCTCAAAAAACAGAGACAAAGGGGAAGTAACCATACTAATATAAAAACAAAATCAAAATATATATTCATACCAAGACTGAGAAGGAAGAAGACAATATATAAAGTCGAGAACCCCTCCCAAGACCTGGTGAAGTAAGTACAAGAGCCACTACTAGACATGTCCCAAAATATAAGACAGAAACCAAATATATACAACAAGTACTACAGTCTCGAGAGCAAAAGACTATACAGTAGAGATGGAGTGGGATCTGCCACGGACGTCAGTAAGCTCACCCTGCTCCGGAGTCAGTGCTGAGAAGAGCGTCACGTTAAAACCGTCGACTAGTGCCCGGATCTGCATTGAGGAAAAAGATGCAGAAGTGCAGTATGAGTACCGGGGCAACAGGTACTCAGTAGGCATCATCGGCCGACTGAGCTCAATATAATATAAGCAAGCTAAAATGCGAGGGTGCATGCTAGGTCCGGGTATAAATAATAAGTACATAAGTAACTGCCGAGGCGTATAGATATGCTCAGGAGAAAATAAGTGCGATACAAAACAACGAGTAAATAAATGCCTAAGTAAACACACAAGTCAAACATAACCTATCTGGGCCCCCATAAACCCGATAGGCACATGGAAGAAAACAATAACCCAGCCTGGCCCCCATAAATCGGCGGGACACACAAGAATAGTAAATGTATAGTCACCAGTGTCTCGAAGCTGTATCAGTATCCAGTAACCACGGTACCCAGTACCAAAACTCTCCAATCATATCATAACCAGATGCCGGACTCGAACCGAAACTCATAATAATTAGATGCCGGACTCGAAACGGAACTCATAATAATCAAATGCCGGACTCGAACCGGAACTCATAATAATCAGTGGCCGGACTCAAACCGGAACTCATAATAATCAGTGGCCGGACTCAAACCGGAACTCATAATAATCAGTAACCATCATATCTGAATCAGTGGCCGGACTCGAACCGAAACTCATAAGAATTAGTATCCAAGTGACAGAGTAGTGCCAAAATCCACACAAACACAACTAAACAGGGACATACCTGCCCCAGAACGAACCCGAAACATAAATAAGGAGCTAACCCACCACATACTACAAGTCAATCTCGGGATTCTTCCAGGTCAACTATCTACCATAAACAGTATATATATACAAGTCTGGGTATACATTCTAAGTCATGGCAAGGCGGGTCCGCATTTTAAATCAAACTAGCCGACCCCGGTCAAATACGGTGCTATTAGGGACTAACAAGGCTAAACAGGTCAAAAGGGCATAACTAGGGTAATTTAATACAAATTGTATCCTAAAAGATCATCTCGGGGCTTAGCTAAGCCTAATAATGTTTAAAGCTAACTACACCGACTGTGAAGAGTAGCGGGGCCCACTACGGGGTCCCGGAACCAAGTCTGGGCTAAGGTTCCCCAAACCCCTACTAACAGCGGTACAACATTAAACAACCCTATAAAAGTAATATCTGGCACACCACGAGGATAACAGGCCCGAAACACATCCGAACAAGGCCCTAACCGGCCCAAAAGGCCTAATCATAGCAAGCCAATGCCAATCCACAACTACCAGCCCAAACACTAGCATAATAATATGAAAATAATATAAACAAACTCAGTCTAGGTATATGGTAAGCCTAGCCTACCTGGACGCCGTCGAACGCCTGCCAAAGCTTGCTAAATAGGAGTCTTCCCCTTCCGTGAGACCTCATATTTCTGCCACGCTAGCAAAATAATAAACTACATGTCAAAACATGAATTTTGATACCCATATTGCATTAGTTCGAAAAAAATATTCGAACGGTCCTTGTGGGGCCCACTTACAGAATCGCAAAATCGAAACCGTCACAGTGTCCCAAATCACCCCGTGACCAATAGTCACAACTAACACCGCTCAATTCGAGCTCAACATCTAGCTCAAATATCAACACCAATTCCAACAACCACCGTAACTAAAACTACCGTAAAAATAAGATAACGTACCGTAGAAACGACGAGAACGAGTCCACGAACCCAAATATACCAACCCCTAACCTTGAATCTCTCTAGAAATGCCTAAAGTTGAGCTTAAAGTGCTTAAAAAAAATGGTGGAATATATGTATTATGTAGTTTTAATAAAGAACACAAAATGAGGAAAAAGTAAATAAAACCATAGTATATATATACACACTACACGTATAAGACCAACAAAAAAAGTAAGTCTTTTAGTCAAATACCAATTAATGTTGCATGCACATGGCCTTATCCATTATTTTGCTCTCCATATATATATATTCGGATACTGCATAGGCTCCTGGTAAAATAAATATAATATTTTAAATATACCATCATGAATAGAAAATTATTGTGAACAAAACCTCTATAAAATAAAAATATTAGTTTAACATATTTAGATTTAGTATCTCCGTTTAAAATATAAATAAATTATAGAACTTTTATAAAGTAGTATAGATATATCATCACTAAAGAATTTTATAAATATCATAAATATTTTTGAAAGGTAATTAACTATGTCATTTTACCAAATTCTAATTTAATTTAACATTTTACAACGTGCTCGGTCTAAATAATATTCTCAAACGAACTGCCCGAAAATCGAACTGTCAGTCCCAGCAAGTCATAAATAACTTGGGGCAGTTATAGAAAAGCTCTAAACATCGAGAACGCACGAAAATGAGGAAAATGACCGGTAAGGTCATTACAGTTGTCGAAATTGATATTTTAATATTCTTAGTCAACATTTAAAATATTCGCTTGTTTCAATCTCAAATTTTGTACATTCAAAAATAAAAACTTTGCAAAATTTTATAACTTTTTTTATGAAACAAAATTGTTATTACTTTAAGACAATCTTTTGTGGCTACTACTTATTTTGATTTAAATCAATCAAATTATTCTCCTAATAAGAAAAGTTTAACTCAAAAAGATAAGTCAGCACAAGATTGCTGCCATAAACTGAATATATTTCAAGATGATACCATCTAACTTGGTATCTTATCCACCCTCATTTAATTTCATGCTTAAATAGTCACGGATGATAATTAAGAATTTTCTAATTCACACAATTCAAAAATTTATAGAATAAATTTTTTCCCTACAAATAGGAGTCAATTCTAGTAAAAAGAAACACACCACAACAATAACAAAGTCATTTGATTGCTCATATCCACAAACACAATTCTCCTCATCTTCCTCCTTTTTAATTAGCCATGCCTCTAAATAAAGTGAAACTTGCTTTTATTAAAAACAACTCTAAAAGGAAAGACTCATACAAGAAAAGACAAAAAGAGTTCATGAAAAAGGTTCATGAACTCAATACCATTTGTGATGTAGAGGTGACTACAGTCATTTATAGTCCCTACCATAATGAACCTCAGGCGTTTCCAAATTGTGATGCCGCCACCAACATATTTACAAAATTTAGTGAGTTGCCAGAGTTGGAGTAGTAAAAAAATATGTTGACACAAGAAAAGCTCACTAAACAAAGAATCGAGAAAGTAAATGAACAATTGCAGAAGGTAAGGAAGGAAAACAGGTTCAAGGAGTTCACAAACAAGATGTATGAAATGTTGAATGGAAAAGATACTTTTTGTCACGACCTAAAAACTAGGTCATGATGACACTTACCGCGGCTTAGCCTCGACAAGTAAGCCGATCACCCAAACTGATAAAGTAAAACTGAAATTAACAATAACATAGCGAAGGCAAGACTTCTAGAACGAAGTCAGACCAATACAGGTACAATAATAGAGAAAGTCTGAAATAAAAGTCATAATATCCCCAAGAAGCGGTGTCATAAATCAAGAGCATCTAATACAACCCAGAAATACTGAAATACATCTCTGTCTCTGAAAATAAGTAAAGACATAAATGAAACAAGATGAGGTCCGACAATCAACTCTGAACTCTGGAATATATCAGTACATCCAAGATCCACCCAATCATGCATGAACTCAACCTCCATGTATCGTACTCGGACCTGGATCTGCACATAAAGGGCACTGTAGAGGTTAGTATGGTCCCATATACTCAGTAGGAATCATAGGCCGAATGAGCAAAGTGAATAGTAATATAAGTAAGAAAACTATAAGTGCGTCAGTGCAAACAGAAAAGTTCCCAAATGGTAGCTCACACCGTCTCCACTAACAGTTCTAATATAATATAGAATTTAAACAACACAGATATGCACGAAAAGTATATAAAAACTAAACACGAGTCAAAGAGAAACTAAAGGAATCACAAAAGATGCATATGCAATGCAATGCAATGATGATGATGGGGTGGAACAATAAAAGCTATCGCATGATATTCTATATACACCTACCGAGCTCGCAGCTCTGCAATAGAACCCATGGGGGGTTCACAACTCATATACTATAACTCAAATCTCAATCTCAACCCACCTCTCCGGCTCGTGTTCATGGAGAGGGTTTTGTAAAAAATATCTCTGTTTTCTTTCAAAACAATGTTCCTCAATGGTACCAGCATATCATGAATGTATATATGGAATGAGGATGTAATGCTCACAACCAAAGAAGTATGAAGATATCCAATCAATTCAATACGTGTATATAAGTAAGCCCAGAATCAACTCAATATGTCCACAATTCATGATTGTCAATTCTAATTAGGTACCATTGGATTAAATATGTATGTAAGACATCATTAATATCATATCAATCCGTAACTCATGTTTTTCTATTATGATAAAGGCAATCAATGCTCAATAAGGTCTATAATAACAATTTAAGCCCTGCACGGGCATCATACTCAAAATAATGCATATAAATGCATAAATAAGGCCAATGATGTCAAATAAGGCCCTCACTCGGGTAACATGCAATATCAGATATCACAAATCAACAACCACCGAATATAAGCCCCTACACGGGCATACAAAAGTAATAATAATCTTGAAATTCTCTCCAACCCATAGCATGCATTACTTATTTATTAGCTACCCAGCTCTATCTAAAAAAAGTTAATCCATAACCTACCTCGAAACGTGAAATCCGGGCCTAAAGTCCTTCAACACGGAACTTTCCCCTTTAGAATAGCCTAAAAATAAACTAAAACATACAAACATAGCATCTACGCGTTAAAAGAAAGCCAAAAATATCCATCATGCCCATATTTAAACCGAGTCCAAAACGAACTTGAAAAACAAGTTCAAAAATGAAACTAGTAAAATGAAAATTTTTCTTTAAAAATACATTTCCCAAGGTTAAAGGAGTTTACAGTTGAAAAACCACGCAAAAACAAGTTAAAAATGAGGTCTAATTCGAAAAAAACCCCTTTTTAAGCCTTACCAGTAGAAATCCTAAATTTCCATTTGAAATCATGATTTAAAAGGTGTTTTTGATAATATAATCAATATAAAGTTATGGGAATAAGGTTTTAGAGCTTACCCAAGGTCGAATGGTGAAGAAATCCTCAAGAATCGCCTAAACCAGAAGCTTAAAGGTCCAAAAATAGAGGGAAAATGTGAAAATGAGTTATATATACCGACCCAGCTTTGGCCGCTTAATCAGTCAAAATACCGCTTAAGCGATGGGTCCCCGCTAAAGCGGTCTCCTTCCACTAAAGCGGCTAAGTGCCCACTTTAGTGGTAGGCGACTGGTCAAATATGACTGCTAAAGCAATGCTTTGCCACTAAAGCGGTCTTTTGGCCGTTAAAGCGGCTGCACCAGCTTCAACTGCATCAACAAATTTGCTAAGTTGGAAAGTTATCGATCGACCCCTCAGGATTCATTCGAAATCCCGCGAATACAAACGAACTATGCTACTAGGCTATTTTCAACATTCTAGACTCAATGGTAACGTGACTTTTTGAAAAAAGGATTGTTTTCAATAAATTAGCCCTCGAGAACCCTTTTTTACTATTTTCCAAATAAAGGATCGAAATGCAATATAAAGGTCCCAAACTCGAACCAACCTCGGTACTAATCCATATTTGACATTTCGAATCTGCTGGCGCAATCCAAATTGTCATCTGAGACTCGAAACATGAAATGTTGACCGGAGTTAACTATTGGCTCATAAAGTCTCAAAACAACCTTAAACTCGCTCAAATCACCCCCGATTGCATCGAGAACGGTGCCAACCATATCCACACCCCAAAATTAATATATAACAACTACAGGAAGGGTAAAATGGTGAAAATATGAAAAAGACAAGTTTTTATAAAACTTGACTTTACAATATCCACCACTAAGACTCTAGGGGTAACTACTCAATAGAACGGTGTCTCCATTGAACCTTAACTATAGGAATATCTCTATAACTCAACCGTCTAACAACCCTGGCTAAAATGGAGACTGGATCCTCAACAAAGGTCAATCTCTCATCCAACTGGACCGAATCCCGATAAAACACATGTGACTCATCCGGAATATAGCATCGGAGCATAGATACATAAAAATATAGATGAACGGTTGAGAAATCTGGTGGTATAGCCAACTCATAAGCAACCTCCCCAACTGTCCGAAGATATCTTAAAAGGTCCGATGTACCTTGGGCGAAGCTACCCCTCTTCTCGAACGTCAACACGCCCTTCATGGGTGACACACAAAGGAAAACCCGATCTTTAATACCAAACTTTAAGGTACAAAGTCTGCGGTCGATATAACTCTTTTGCCTACTCTGAGCTGCCCGAATCCTATCCGGAATCATACGAACTCTATCCAAAGACTCGCAAAGCAAGTCGGTACAATGGGGTCTAGACTCAAAAGTCCCAAACCAACCAATCAGAGATCTACAATGTCTACCATACAATGCCTCAAAAGGTGCTATCTCAATACTTAAATGATAGCTTATAGGCGAACTCCGCCAAGGCTAAATATTGCTCCAAGGGACCTCCAAAGTCCATAACACACATGTGGAGCATATCCTCCAAAACCTGAATAGTCCGCTCCAACTGACCATATGTCTGGGGGTGAAAGGATGTGCTAAGGTCAACCTGCATACCCAACTCCTCCTGAAATATCCTCTAAAAGCTAGAAAGCTAGAAGTGAACATTGAACCTATGTCTGAGATAATAGACACGAGCATTCCATAAAGACAAACTACCTCTCAAACATAGATACAGGCCAACCTTTCTGTACTAGATGAAATCTGAATAGGGATGAAATGGGCTGATTTGGTCAATCGATCCACGATGACCCAAATATTGTCTGAACCACGAGAAGTACGAGGAAATCCGCTCATAAAATCCATAGTTATCCACTCCCACTTCCACTCTGGAATGGGTAATCTCTGAAGCAAACCACACGGTCTCCAATGCTCGACCTTCACCTGCTGACAACAC
Organism: Capsicum rhomboideum; assembly: GCA_031232105.1. Classification (NCBI taxonomy): domain Eukaryota; kingdom Viridiplantae; phylum Streptophyta; class Magnoliopsida; order Solanales; family Solanaceae; genus Capsicum; species Capsicum rhomboideum. Next base: position 134,006,734 of record CP124709.1, on the reverse strand, counting down.
AAGCAACAAGCTATAAAATTGGCTATATTCTTTTTCATATTATACCACCGGTAAAGCTACCTCAAATCACGATGCATTTTCGTCATTCCAGGATAAATGGAATATCTGGAATAATGTGCCTCCTCCAAAATTAGTCTCACCCATCCACCAACTCTCAGCACACAAACACAACCACCAATCCTTAAAACACCATCTAGATCAAGTGAAGCCTCCTTGGCCTGGCCACTCAACACCTTATCCAGAATCACTCTCAAAACTTCACCATCAAACTGGTGAGCTCAAATCTGCTCCATCAAGGAAGATCTAGCATCAATAAAGATTAAAACAAGACCAGGTGCCAAAATATGAATCCTAACCATCTGGTTAGATTAAGACTGAACCTCTAAGGCTAAAGGTTTCTCCTGATTCAAGAGATGAGCTAAACTCCCCATACTAGTCGACTTTCGACTTAAGGCATCCGCAACCCAGTTAGCCTTATTCGGATTATAAGGAATAGTGATTTCATAATCCGTAAGCAACTCAAGCCAATGTCGATGACTCATATTAAGCTCTCGCTGGGTAAAGAAGTACTAAAGACTATGATGATCCGAGAAAATCTCAAAATGAACTCCATACAAATAGTGCCTCTATAACTTCAACATAAACACTACTGTGGCTAACTCCAAATTATAGGTAGGGTAATTCTTCTCATGAGGCTTCAACTGACGAGAAGCATAAGCAATCACCTTCCTTTCCTGCATCAACACTGCACCCAAACCAACACCAAAAGCATCACAAAACACGGTAAAACCCACGCCCACCTTGGGCAAGGTCAAGATAGGAACCGAAGTCAACAACTTTTGAGCTTTTGGAATCTTTTCTCACATGCTTTCGACCACTGAAAGGTAATCTTCTTCTAAGTCAACTTGGTCAAAGGATCCATAATAGAAGAGAAACCCTCAAAAAAATGTCGATAATAACCCTCCAAAACCAACAAAACTCCGAATCTCTATAGGACTAGTGGGCCTAGCCCAATCATAAATTGCCATAATCTTGGTCGGATCGACCATTATACCATTTTTGGTCACCACATGACCTAAGAAAGAGATAGAATCCAACCAAAACTCACACTTGGAGAACTTAGAATACAACTTCTCATCACACAATCTTTGAAGTACAGTCCTCAAGTGTCTTAAATGATCGGCCTCATTCTTGGAATAAACCAAGATGTCATCTATAAATACAATCACAAAGGAGTTCAGATACGGTTGAAACACCCAGTTCATTAACTCCATAAACACTGCTGGGGCATTGGTCAACCCAAATAACATGACCAAGAACTCATAATGATCGTATCGAGTCCAAAAAGTTGTCTTCAGAACATCTGAAGCTCTAATCGTCAACTGGTGATACCCGGACCTCAAATCAATCATAGAAAATATGGTAGCCCCCTGAAGCTGGTCAAACAAATCATCAATGCAAGGAAGGGGATACTTTTTTATAACTATCACCTTGTTCAACTGCCAATAATCCATACACATGCGCATAGAACCATCCTTCCTCTTCACAAACAAGACAGGCGCACCCCAAGGAGATACACAAGGTCTAATGAAAAGTTTACTCAACAAATCTTGCTATTGTTCCTTTAATTCCTTCAACTCCGCTGGGGCCATCCTATAAGGAGAAATAGAAATGGGCTTGGTGCCCAGCTCCACATTAATAGCAAAATCAATATCACAATCCAGAGGTATAATAGGAAAATTCGTAGGAAACACATCCATGAACTCGCGAACAACCCAAATAAAATCCAAAGAAAGTGGTGAGGCAACACTAGTATCACGAACATGAGCCAAATAAGATAAACAACCCTTTTCTACCATGCGATGAGCACGTAGAAAGGATATAACTCCCTTTGAACCCGAATTAAGCGTACCCTTCCAAGCTATCCTCGGCACACCTAGCATAGCTAAGGTCACAATCTTGGCATAACAGTCCAAAATAGCATGATAGGGAGCTAACCAATCCATACCCAAATAATATCAAAGTCAACCATATCTAGGAGGAACAAGTCTACCCCGAGTCTTACGCCCTGCAAAGGTAACCACATAAGATCGGTACACCCAATCCACCACTAAAGAATCTCCTAGGGGGGTAGATATATGAAGAGGCATTGTAAGAGGCTCACAAACAGCATCAAAATCAGAAGCAAAATATGTAGACATACAGGAGAATGTAAATCCAGGGCCAATTAACACGAAAGCAGATCTGTAGTAAATTAGGATGATACCTATAATGACTGTATCAGAGGCCTCCACCTCAGGTCTCTCAGGTATAGCATAACACTTTTCACATTTGCTTTCGGACTGAGTAACCCCAAGACTACTACTACGAGCTCTCCTACCTCTACCACTCTGTGAACTACCTCTGACTACAGAAATAGGAGTAGGGCAAAGCTGAAGCTGAGATCCCTACTGAAGAGGTCCAAACACACATCGAGGGTAATCTTTGGCCATATGGACAAACTCATCACATACAAAACATCCTCTATGGCCTGAGTTAATATGAGGAAGTGCGGATAAACCAGAACGACTACCATGGCCTGAAGATTCAAACCTAAAACCTCACTGGCATGACCTGATACTTGGCTTCCAAAAGTCGTAGAACTTAAAGGTCTACCACCTGATCCCTGCAATGCGGCCTGATCTGGCCTACCATGATAACCATGGGAACCTCGAGTAGAGAAGTCTCTAACTCGGGATGCATATCCATTAAACTCACCCTGTCGATGCAATTTCTTGGTCCTTTCCTGAGTAGACTGGATAAAAAAACTCGGTCATCTTGGCATACTCAATAATACTCTTGAAAGAAGCCCCTGAAACTATCATTTGGGTTGTAGCCAACTCATATGAATCATCTAACTCCTTCACAAACTTCTGAATCCTCTCAAACTCAGTGGAGATGCTAGCGATTGAATATCTTGATAAAGTATGGAAACTTGCCTCATACTCAGCAATAGACATGGATCCTTAATTCAAATGATCAAACTTATCCCTCATCTAATCTCTTAAGCTATAAGGCACAAACCTTTTCAAGAATGCCTTAGAAAACTGAGTCCAAGTCATATTAGGCTAATCCAAAGGGCTAAAACTATCAAGTGACTTCCACCAATCTCTATCCACATCTGTCAACTGATAGGTAGTATAAGCAACTCTGTGAGACTCAATGGATCCAAGATTATGTAACTTCTCATAGCAGTCAGTCAGAAACTCATAAGCATCCTCGCAAATAGCACCGCTGAACTTGAACGGACCCAAGCGAAAAAACCTCTCAAACCTTTTTTGATCATCAAAAGATATCACTGAACCCGAAGCCATTGGAGGAATAGTAAGTCTGGTAGGCAAAGAGTTCATATGTGGGGTGTACCATAGATGATGGTTGTACCCCACAAGTAAGAATACCATAAATAAATACCGGTATAGATGGCGGAACACCACTCGAAGTCTGAGGAACACCCGATACACTCAGAGAAACATCATCCAATCGACTCAAAAGGCAAATCAACAAATCTTGAAGCACTGGGGTGTCAACTGAACCCTGTGGGACCTGAGCTAACTCCATACCCCCTGTCTGATAATCATCTCTACCATACTCAACATCGAGCTCGGGAGAGGCCTCCCTAATATGTCCTCTGACTGGGGCTGCTCCTCAAGCCCGTCCTCTACCTCTGGGCCATCCACGACCCCTGCCTCAACCTCTAATCGGTTCTCCCAAATAGGGTGCCGGTTCAGCATCCCTAGCATTTTTGGACTTAGTCCTTACCATCTGTGCAGAAAGAATGTAATACACGTTTAAAATATTGGGTATGAACAATCTGCATGATAAGGAATCAAATTAGAGAAGTTTTTCCTAAAGACATCTTATAGCCTCTCAAAGATAGATACGGATGTCTATGTACCAATCCGCGGGACTCTACTAGATATCCTGCTCTTACACTTATGAGACCGGTGAACCTAATGCTTTGATACCAATTTATCACGACCCAAAAATAAGGTCATAATGGCACTTGTCACTGCTTAGCCTTGACAAGTAAGTCGATCACCCAAACTGATAATGTAAAATCGAAATCAATAATATCATAACTAAGGCGAGACTTCTAGAATGAATTCAGATCAATAAAAGTATAATAATAGCGGAAGTTTGAAGTAAACGTCATAATATCCCCCAAAAAGTAGTATCATAAGTCAAGAGCATCTAATACAACCCAAAAATACTTAAATACATTTCTATCTCTGAAAAATTAGTAAAGACATAAATGAAACAAGATGAGATCCGATAATTAAACCCAAACTCTGGAGTATAGCAGTACCTCAAAGATCCACCCATCACGCACAAACTCAACCGTCGTTTATCATATTCAAACCTGAATCTACACCGAAGGGGCACAATAGAGGTGGGTACGATCCCATGTACTCAGTAGGAATCATAGGTTGACTGAACAAAGTGGACAATAATATAGGTAAAGAAAACTATAAGTGCATCACTTGCAAATAGAAAAGTTTCAAATGGTAGCTCACACCGTCTCCACTAATAGTTTTAATATAATATAGAATTTAAACAACACAAATATACACGAAAAGTATATGTAAACTAAACACAAGTCAAGGAGAAACTAAATGAATCACAAAAATTGCACATGCAATGCAATGCAATGATGATGATAGGGTGGAACAGTGAAAGTCATCGTATGACTTTCTGTATACACCTACCGGGCTTGCAGCTCCACAATAGGACCCATGTGGTGTTCGCAACCCTTTTAATACTACTCATATCTTAATCTCAACCCACCTCTTTTGTTCACGGAGAGGGTTTTGTAAAAAATATATCATTTTTCTTTAAAAATAATGTTCCTCAATGGTACCAGCATCTCATGAATAGATATATGGAATGATGATGTAATGCTCACAACCAAATCAGTATAAAGATATCCAATCAATTCAATATATGTTTATAAGTGAGCCCAGAATCAAATCAATATATCCACGATTCATGATTGTCAACTCTAATTAGGCACCATCGGAATAAATATGCATGTAAGACTTCATTAATATCATATCAATGCACAAATAAGGTCAATGATGTCAAATAAGGCCCCCACTCTGGAACACATAATATCAGATATTACAAATCAACAACTACCGAATATAAGCCCCCACACGGGCATACAATAGTAATAATAATCTTGAAATATAAAACCCATAGTTATTCTCTCTAACCCATAGCATGTTTTATTTATTTATTAACTACCCATCTCAATCTAAAAAAAGTTAAGCCATAACCTACCTCAAAACGACAAAATCAGGGCCTAAAGTCCTTCAACACGGAGCTTTCCCCTTTAGAACAGCCTGAAAATAAACTAAAACATACAAACATAGCATCTACGCGTTAAAAGAAAGCCAAAAATATTCATCATGTCCATATTTAAACTGAGTCCAAAACGAACTTGAAAAAAAAGTTCAAAAATGAAACTGGTAAAACGAAAATTTTTCTTTAAAAATATATTTTTCAAGGTTAAAGGAGTCTACAGTTGAAAACCCACGTGAAAACGAGTTAAAAATAAGGTCTAAATTGAAGAAAAACCCTTTTTAAGCCCTACCAGTAGAAATCCCAAATTTCCATTTGAAATCATGATTTAAAAGGTGTTTTTGATGATATAACCGATATAAAGTAATGGGAATAAGGTTTTAGAGCTTACCCAAGCTCAAATGGTGAAGAAATCCTCAAGAATCGCCCAAACCTGAAGCTCAAAGGTCCAAAAATGGAGGGAAAATGTAAAAATGTGTTATATATACCGACCCAGTTTTGGTCGCATCGCTTAAGCAATGGGTCACCGTTAATGCGGTCCCCTTTCTCTAAAGCAACACCCGCTAAAATGGTCAAGTGCCCGCTTTAGCGGTAGGCGACTAGTCAAATATGATCGCTAAAGCGGTGTTTTATCGCTAAAACGGATACCACTAAAGCGGTATTTTGGCCGTTAAAGCGGTTGCACCAGCTTCAGCTGCATCAGCAACTTTGCTAAGCTACAAAGTTGTCGATCGACCCTTCGGGATTCATTTGGAATCCTTCAAATACAAACAAACTATGCTACTAGGCTATTTTCGACGTTTCGAACTCAATGGTGACGTTGAATTTTTGAAAAAAATATTGGTTTCAATAAATTAACCCTCGAGACCCTTTTTTTACTATTTTCCAAATGAAGGATCGAAATACAATAAAAGGTCCCAAACTCAAATCAACCTCGCTTCTAACTCAAATTCAACATTTTGAATTTGTTGGCACAGTCCAAATCATCATTCGAGACTCGAAACATGAAATGTTGATCGGAGTCAACTATTGGCTCATAAAGCCTCAAACTCGCTCAAATCACCCCCTATTGCATCGGGAATTGTACCAACCATCCCCACACTCCAAAACCAACATGTAGCAACTATGAGAAAGGGAAAAATGGTCAAAACATGAAAAAGACAAGTTTTCATAAAACATGTCTTCACAATATCCACCACTATGACTCTAGTTCGTCCTCTAACTAAAAAAAAAAAAGCAAGGAAATACTTGAATTGGTGAAAAGCTGGGGGAAACTACTATGCATATTAAACTCGACCTCCCAAGTAGCCTCCTCAATGGAACGGTGTCTACACTGAATCTTAACTACAGGAATATCTCTAGAACGCAACCGTCTAATATCCCTGGCTAAAATAAAGACTGCCTCCTCAACAAAGGTCAACCTCTCATCCAACTGGACAGAATCCTAATGAAGCATATGTGACTCATCCTAAATATAGCATCGGAGCATAGATACATGAAAAACTAGATGAACGACTGAGAAGTCTGGAGGTAGAGCCAACTCATAAGCAACCTCCCCTGTCATAGAAATTTGGGCCTAAATTCCTTCAATACGGAGCTTTCCCCTTTCGAATGGCCTTGAAATCAACTAAAACATACAAACATAGTATCTACGCTTTAAAAGAAAGTCAAAAATACCCATACTACCTATATTTAAACTGGGTCCAAAATAGACTTGAAAAATGATTTCAAAAAATGAGAGGGAAAAATCAGAATTTTTATTTAGAAATACATTACCCAAGGTTAAAGGAGTCTACAGTTAAAAACTCACGCGAAAATGAGTTACAAATGAGGTCCAAATTGAAGAAAAATCCTTTTTAAGCCTTACCGATAGAAACCCCAAATTTTCATTTGAAATCATGATTTAAAAGGTGTTTTTGATGATATAATTGTTATAAAGTAATGGGAATAAGGTTTTAGAGCTTACCCAAGCTCAAATGGTGAATAAATCCTCAAGAATCGCCTAAACCCAAATCTCAAAGGTCCAAAAATGGAGAAAAACGTGAAATTGAGTTATATATACCGACCCAGCTTTGGCCTCTTCAGCGGTCAAATGACCTCTTAAGCAGTCAAATGACCTCTCAAACGGTCATCTCTTAAGCGATGGGTGACAGTTAAAGTGGTCTACCCTACGTGTTTAGGCCTGCTAAAGCGGTCCCCTTCCGCTAAAGCGACACCCACTAAAATGGTCAACTGCCCACTTTAGCGGTAGGCGACTGGTCAAATATTACCACTAAAGTGGTCTTTTGACCGCTAAAGTGGCCATACCAGCTTAGCTGCATCAGCAACTTTGCTAATTTGCAAAGTTGTTGATCTACCCCTCGGGATTCGTTTGGAATCCCATAAATACAAATGAACTATGCTACTCGGGTATTTTTAATATTTTGGACTCAATGGCAATGTCGGATTTTCGAAAAAAAAGATTGTTTTCAATAAATTAACCCTCGGAACCCCTTTTTTACTAATTTCCAAACAAAGGGTCGAAATGCAATATAAAGGTCCCAAACCCTAACCAACTTCGCTACTAACCCAAATTTGACATTTCAGATCTGTTGGGGCAGTCCAAATCTTCATCCAAGACTCAAAATATGAAATGTTGACCAAAGTCAATTATTGGCTCATAAAGCCTCAAAACAACCTCAAACTAGCTCAAATCACCCCCGATCGCATTGGAAACCATGTCAACCATCCCCACACCCCAAAACCAAGATGTAGAAACTACGGGGAAAGAAAATGGTCAAAATATGAAAAAGGCAAGTTTTCATAAAACAAGCCTTTACATTGTCGCTGGCATGCACCCTTACGATCTTAATGATATGAGTTACGTGATCAACCAAAAACTCCAACAGGTATGTGAAGGTATTAAACTAAAGGATGACATAGATGGTTCTACATCGTATGCCCCTCAATCCATTATTAGACCAATGGTACCTGGTAGAACCAGCTTTGAGGGGCTATTTGATCCTGATGGTGCTCCAGTATTAGCGATTTCTCTAGTGAATCCATCGACAATTTGTAAAGGGACCATCTTCTATAGGCCAAAGGTTTCTATGTTGGCCCCTGATGTGGCTCCAATTTTAATAATTCCTCCAACGGCTCACTCAATCGTTCCTTCAATATCTCCTAGTCAAGTGTCCCAGCCAATCTCTTATCTAGTGGCTCCTTTAAGGAATCCTCCTCAAATGGCTCCTCCTGTGAATCCTTTGTGGGTTTTTCCTTCTTTGTTTTTTTCACAAATATTTCCTCCAATACTTCAACAAATGGCTCTTATAAATTCTCATGAAATGTTACCTCCAATACCTTCAACAATAATGGCTTCTCCAATGACTTTTCCAATGATTACTCTTACAATGTCTGCTACAATATCTCCTCCAATGAGGCATAAAATGAACCCTTCAATGAATATCCCCCCAATAAATGCATCAATGCCCATGAATAACTATCAAAACTACTCCACTGGCTTTTCACAGAGTTTTGAGTTGTTTGAGATACTGAACTGGAATAATGATTATGCAATGACTTTACTTGATGATTCATATTTTAATGAAATTAATGTTCAAAAACTAAACCACAACAACAATTTTAAGGACATAAGATTAGTATATGTCTCTTTTAATTGATATTATTTTGTATGGCTATGTCGTCCCATGAATTGTCTGTGACCTCTATCATATCATGTCTTTAAGTTGTTGTCATAAGATTCTCAGCATCTCTTTTTCTATGTCCTCATTTAAAGTGTCTATCTATCGTACTTTCTAATTTATTGTTTCATTCACTTATTTATGATCATTTTTATTTTAATTCTTATCAGATGCTCTTATATTTATTTGTGCCTTTATTTTCGTTGTTATTGTTATTGTTGTTGACACCTAATTTTTGACCTCCGCGACTAGGTTTAATCTTGAGTTACTTCAGTTTTAAATAAAATCAAAATATTTATTTTATCTGGATAAAAGTTTTTCAAAATATGTATCTGAGTTAATTTTATCATTTTAAGTAGCGATTATACATTCCTATATTCGTATATACAAGATTGTATAATTTTTATTGCTTAAATAATTATTTTATTGAAAATCAGATTTTAATCAAGACTCATCCTGAAAATTTGGTCAAACGGGTAAACCTTGATCTTAATATACTTTTCTCTTAAAAAAATAATTATTTGGAAAATATTTATTTGAATTTATGAAACCAAGAAACTCTGTATTTAATTCGTGTCAAATTGTGATTCAATTTAACCAACTCATTAAATTTGACCTTAATTGAAATCTAACTGGCCACGATTGTAATGCAATTGGCCAATTAATTTTTAATTTGATCGAAATTTAAATGAATTTGGCCTTAATTGAAATCTAATTGGCCATTTCCTAAATCTATCCTCTCCCAATTTAATCCCTAATACTACCTAATAATCCCAAACCGACCCGGCCCAATACCTCTTTAAATCCACCCAACATCAACACAGCCCACTCCTAATTAGCTGACCCTGCCCACGTCCCATTATAACCCTTCTTCCTCTTTTATCCAACATCAACAAACAACATCAGCATCGACAAAACAACAGCTCAACCCGACCTTTTCTCCCAAAAAACCCTAGAACCCCAAATCGATTTCCCTTCAATCTCTCGCTTGTCCCTTCGTCCCAGTGCAATCCTCACGTGCCCAGCACGAGGATTGTACCTCGTAGCTTCTAGAATCTGTGACGTGGTGTTCTTCAATTGCTTCGCCATTTTTCTCTTTCAAAATTTGGTATGAGTTAGTACCAATTTCTACAGCTCAGCCTTATCCTCAAAGAGGATTCAGAATCATGCCACAGAAAATACCAAAAATAGCCCTGAAATTCCCGATTCCCACATCGAAATTTTCATCCCCAAAGCCCTAATTTCGTTCCTATAAATACCCTACTATTTCTACATTAGAGGTCGGGAGGGGAGAAGAAGGAATTAGCGGAGAACCCCAATTGAGAAAGGGATTTCGCTGAATTCAAAGTTTCTAAGCTAGAATCCATAGAAGACGAGTTTGAGCTTTGGATTCCGGCTCAGAAACAAGTTGGTTTTTTCAGGTGGTGGAAAGCATTCCGATGAAAGTTTGTAGTCCCGTTTGCTGCCCGAAAAAAGGTAAATTAATCCCCTTTAACGTGTTTTTTTTTAATTTTAGTGCTTGAATGGTCGGAATTTGTTGTCTGTTTAGCTAGGAATTCCCTTTTGTTCATGTCTAAAATTCTGCTTGTCGTTTCTATTTTTCCTAAACATATATAGGAAATCATATGGTTATGAAATCGGCTATTTAGTAGTTCTTTTATTGTCTACTTACCTTAAAGAGACAATGATCATGTGGTGTTCGAGTGTTTTCTTTTTGGAGTAAATATTTTTTTAAAGCAAATGAAGCATGAGTTCTTGTTTTAGCTTATGGATTGGAATTAGTTCCAAAAATGCCTTCCCGACTTTGATGTTCAGATATGCTTGCGTATAATATAGTTTCCCCCTTTGGTTAATGTAAAATGAGGCACATCGAGGTTGTCCTATATTTTCTGAATTATATTTGAACTTGTTTGACTTATCGATTCTGTTTGGTTCCAAGTTGGAACAAATTGATTGTTGTTTCGTCCTCATAGCATACAGGATTGTTAACTATCGCCTTTAAGAATCATATTGGTTGTTGCTTGTAAGGTGTTTACAGTTTTTCTTCAGTTAGTGCTTTCAATATATCTTATGTTCTAACTAAGTCATATGCATCAAGTTTATGTATGATTTTAAAGGTTTTTGTTTTCATATTTTGACCGCCGTATTTTGGGATTACACATTTTGTTTCTCCAAAACTATTGTATATCAAGTTGTAACGTCTTCTACTAGAGTTCTTGGTTCTTGATGATATACCTAGTTATACAAGTTAAAATCGAAGTCTGGCTTGTGGTTTAATTGTGTTTATGATCAAGTTTCAGTTAACTAATTCTCTTTTTTCAATCCCATTTGTCTATGCTCTTTTAAAATACTCGTTTTGTTTTCTCTGTACAACAGACCAACGCCTTCCCCTATCCATCTTTAAATATATTTTAGATCTTCTTGTTGGATTTTTCTTGTTTAAAGAGCTTCGCAACTTAAAAATCTTTGCATGTGTTTCAAGAACTTATTAGCATGAGCATCAATATTTTATTTTATTTTTAATTATTATTATTATTATTATTATTATTATATTATTATTATTATTATTATTATTATTATCTACTTATTTATTTTTTCATTTTGAGATGTTATGGTCATATTTGTCCCTAATCCTTCTCACTTTTCACTACCTTGTATGCTACAACTTGAATGAGTGTACTATGGTTTAATTTCAATAGCGTTTGATGTCAAAAAGAATGAATCTGCTTTGGTGTAACTTTGGTATAGTTGATGTTCATGTTTGGTCCTTTCTTTATCATATTTTGATTCACACGTCTGGATAAGTTCATGTTAAATTAGTTTTCCTTATTTTCTCTTACCTGCATTTACGTGTTTTAGATTATCATTTTATGAGAATGCTTTGGTTTAAATTTCCTCTCATATTCTGCTTCACATTTCATATGATGCCTTTAACAGTAAACTATCACATGGTATATGGCCATATGTCCAACCTTAGTTATAGAAATTGTGTTCTTCAATTAAATTGTCTTATTATTTGAATCTACTTGGAATTGAATTTGTCCCTAATCCTTCCCTTTTATTTCTTATGTATGAACTCTCGAGACGAGCCCATTAGGACTCCCCGTCCCCTGCATTTTCCAGTGGGCCTAATAGGCCCAAATCTCGAGTCCAAGCCTCTCATTAAGTTCAATCGGGACTGATTTACAGTGATATACAATGGATATACAGTATCAAACAGGTGATATACATCAAAATGAGGAATGGAAGCAAGTATACAGATTTTGGAATTAATATACAGGTTTTCATGCTAGTATACAGCGTATACAGCCAAAAACGTGGAGAAAAAGACGCCAATATACAGTCAGTATATGTCTGATATACACAGTAGGAAAATGGACAAAAGTCCATAAATTTCGGCCCAAATTTCAACTTTTCTTCCTTTGTTTCCTTGTACTCCATTGATTTGATTATTTGCTTATAATTTAATTTAATTAATCTAGATGAATCCTCGAGAGCAAGTTTATTATTTTATTTTGGTCATTTAATATTCTCTTTTAATTCACTATATTTAGGCAAACTTAAGCTTATAGAATAACTTGACGATTTGTTTATATCCTTTCATAGTTATTAATAGCTTGAAATCCACGATAAAGATCTTGGGTTAACTATTTAAATCAAAAGCTTAATCCGGATAAAGATTACTAAGTTAAAATTATTTCGAAACCTTGATATTTTGTTTCTTTCGCAATTCGGAATAAGTAAATGGACAAGTATTTAACTATTTCTATTCGTTTACACCTATGAATTTTTTTACAAACTCAAAGAATTTTTAAAATTAGCCAAATAAGTTTAATCTGTCGGAAACCACACTTTGTGGATTTTCGAAAGTGTCTAACACCTTCTTTCGAATTTACTTGAACTCTTACCTAGACTCTGATTTTTTTTATTAATAAAGGTTTTCTTTAAAAATTACCTTTTTAAATGGAATTTTCCTAAAATTAAGTGGCGACTCTAAATTATTTTTTAAATAATTAAATAGACTTTTTTACCATGAAGTTATGAAGTTTTTGACTCTTCGAAAACGATCGTAACAATTGTTGTTAGTGAAATGTCGTTGTTGTTTGTCCGATTTTCAAATACGATCTCTTACTCTTCAAAATCTAACAAATCAATATACATATCGAGTAAATTTTCATTCTGAAACATTTTTGGTGTAAACAAATAATGCATCTAAAACTAAGAATGAATTAAAATAGTGAAGGACATTATCAAGATGATCTATTTAATATACATCGACTGAAAAGAAGATGATAGTATAAAATCCATTGTTTTTTTAAGTTTATATGTTAGAAAATGCAAGTATTCTTTCTTAACTTATTTTCTAGCATTAGTTTTCCGTCTTCCAAAAATATACTAGTTTATATATTCGCGCGATGCGCGGATAATATTAAAACATTATTTCTAATCATTTTATATTAGAATGTCTCGTTCGAGCATGTTAAATCATATTACCTTAAAAAAAGGTTTAACTATCATATAATTCTCAATGAAATGCGGAAAAAAATAAATTCTACCCCACAACCCTCAATTTTTTAACTCTACCCTCTCCCCCTCCCTCCCCCCCCCCCCCCGCCTCCACACCCACCGACCCCTCCCCAACCCAATACCCTCATCTCTAATCAAATTTATACAAAAAAAAAAATAATCATGTAATTGTAAAAAAAAAATTATGCTTCATATTTTTCTTTATTATATTATTCACAATTTAAAGATAATAGATTGTTAATGCCTCTTCCCTCCCCCCCTCCTCTCCTACCTCTAACGAAATTTATATGAGTAAAAACAATCATGCAATTGCAAAATAGTTTTTATATTTCATGTTTTTCTTTGTTATATTGTTTACAATTTAAAGCTTTCTGATTGTCAAAAACGATTTAAATTTTTATCCTACTGTCCCCCTATCTCTTCCATTTAAAATTTATAAATAGTAATATGTGTATTGTCTAATTACTTCATTATATTCTAAAAGGTAGTTCAAATTCGCCCCACCCACCCAAATCCTCAGTGTGCATATTTTTTTCTATTATATTTTAGTTATTTTACTTTTCTCTAATTTGAATTTGAATTAAAAAAAAAAAATTAATACACGCATAAGCAGTTGAGTTTTCTTCCCTCTTATCTCAAAATATAGAAATTAGAATAGATAAGTTTTGTTATTCATAACAAAATAAATGAAATATAAATTAGAAGAAGACTCCAAAATAATTTAATCTATTAAAAGTAATTATAATTTAAAATTCAAGTTAAACACTTCCACACCCATCGAAATATAATCTTATCTCACATTCTATGATTTCTTTCTTTCTTTATATTACGAAACTAAATGTCGCCCAAAATCACTAAAAAAGTTTATACATAAATGGAAATTTGCATTAAAAATTTAAAAAATAATAAATAAATTAAATTATTGAAATGCCTATATATCTATTTTATAATCCTCCTAAAAAAGTAAGTATATGATTGTGATATTAAATACAAAAATCAGACAATTGTGAATTGCATACAATTGAATTAAAAAAAAAAAATATTAAATAAAACAACATTAAAAAAATGAACATTTTTCCTAAGTTATTAAAAAATTAATAAATTTGTAAAATATTACAAATAATCATTATGTTCTTTAAAAATATAAATAGAGATATTGTTTGAGTATTTATTTTAAATTATAATTTCATATTATTATAAAATAGAAACAGAAATATTGGTTGACTATTTTATCTATTTATATTTTATAATTAATACATTTTGTATCATGTAAAATTAGAATCATAAGTTTTGTTATGTGTAATAGAAATGATAAAATGAAATATATAGTAGATTCTACCAAAAAGAAATATAGAGTAGAAGAAGACTCAAATATAATCTAATTTAATTTGTTGGGAGTACTTATTGTTTAAAATTCAATTTCAACACTTATTTAAGCTAAACACTTTCACTTCTATTGGAGATAATTTTATTTCATATTCAATTTTTTAATTAAAGTTTAAAAAAACTATTAACTTTGTCCTTATGATTAAAGAATTCAATAATGCATGGAATTACGTAAGAAAAAATGCAAAAATATCACTTTTTATATAATAGTAATAACGCGCAAAATCAATAGCAAAAATTTATTCATAAATGTAAATTTATAAGTAAAACCATAAAAAGAATAAATCAACAATATCTAAATGCCTATAAATTTATTTTATAATCTCCTAGAAGAAAGTAGCTAGATTTGTAAATTTTTCTACATTCATTCTTTACACAAATAATCTGCTAAATCTCCTCTATATATTTCGAGTCTCAATTGTACTTGTCGATTTCTCAAATATTCATTTCGCATTTTTGAACAATTTACGTACATCATATTCGTGGAAACTTCAACTTCTTTATATATATCTGTGACAAAAGATAAATATAATGTTAACCATAAATAATAATAATGATAATAAAATAACTAAAAAATTAAATTAAACATGAAAAATATACCTTGGTAGTTATTCTAAAAAATTCGAGGATGAGCATTACCTATAATTTTTTTTATCCATGTTAGTTATATTTGTGATTTATGATAAGTATAATATTAATCATAAATAATAATAAAAATTTTAAAAAGCTAAATTAAGCATGAACAATATACCTTGATAGCTACTCAGAGAAATCTGATGAATATTACCTATAATCTCTTTATCCGTGGTAGAAATACTCTAATATAAGTGATTATTGTAAAGAAAGGATAGCCAATTCTTAATTAAATAGAAGACATTCAACATACATACTAACAGAAATCAATAACTATAGCAATTACGTCAGAGATTTATTCTATACCGTGTTTTTGAGTGTATCTCCATTGAAGATATAAACACATTACAATGTATCAAATATTAATGCTCATTAAAAAAATTCTGACATCTGCATTAACTATACATTCTTAACTTCTTTATTATATTTTTTCTAAAGGAAACTTATAACAATATTACAAATAAATATAGGATAATCGAAGAAGCCTCCATCTCCATAAACTCACGAATTAAGAAAAATATTATATGAGCAGAACCAATCAGAATTTCTTCCAACTAAATTGAGCATTAATTTATATCAACTATCAAGTGATCGAAGGTAAGCCAAATATCATAAGTATTTAAATCTTATTGTGGGACACAATTTCTACCAAAGAACACAATGAAAAATAAATAACCAATAATAGTTGCACATAAAATACCTTTAATAGTTGTTGCTAATTACCTCAAAGTAAATCGACCTCATAATGACAAAAAATATATATATATAAGTATATAACATTGTAGATGAACAAAATCAAATGCTGCAACAAATAAATGTGTATGTCTAATAGATAAGAGATAAGAGCTAACTACCTACCTATAATATGTCTACTCACTTGGAAAAAAAGAAGAAGATATGAATGAATAGTAATAGGAAAAGATTTGTGTGGAATGATGATGTTAATGGCTTTATATAGATAACATACTTAATTTGAAATTTCAAAAATAAAATGATTTAACTTGTTGATAAACTGAAATTCAAAATTAAGATAAAACTGTAATTATCCTATTAGATGGAATGTGAATGTAAATTATATATAATATTGTATTCATAATTATCTCCTAATCGTATATTGTGGTAAAAATTCAACCGTGATAGACAAAACGTACTTAGCTATAAAAGGAAGTTATCATTAACTTTAAATTCAAAAATTGATTAGGATATTAATTGGATAAATACAAATTTTAAATTTTAACAATAAAATAAAAAAGAGAGAATTTTTTTTTGTATTAGTTGCTAGAAAGTAGGATCACGTGTTAGCTATTATTATTTAAACAAAATATTCTATCAAATAGAAGACCCAAACGTGTTTATTATTATTTATTCTATCAAATAGAAGACCCAAACGTGTTTATTATTATTATTATTATTATTATTGTTGTTGTTGTTATTGTTGTTGTTGTTGTTGTTGTTATTGTTATTATTGTTATTATTATTGTTATTATTGTTATTATTGTTATTATTATTCTTCTTATTATTATTATTAATAATAATATTTTCAGGTATTTTATTTATAATTTTTATTATATCTTCTAAATAAATTTTAATCCCTACCCCCAAACTCGCCCTCCCGGCTCTCCCAACAGATAAAAATTATTTTATTTTATTTTATTTTATTTCAAAAAAAACTTTTTTCTTTACACCACCCACCCCACCACGAAATCCCCCTCCCCTCAAAAAATTTTATTTTTATTTTTAGAAAAAAAATTTTCTAACACAATTTTTTTTTAAACTCTTTAATTTATATTTTTTAAGAATCTTTTTTCCTACCACCACCCCAACTCCCGCCTATATTCACCACCACCCCTACCACCACCCACCTATCCCACCCCCTTATCCAGCCCCCACCTAACCTATCCCACCCCATCCCGGTCATATTCATCACTCTACCCCTATTCGTTTTTATTGCTTAGTATTAATAATAAACAAATGCTTTTGTGAAAATATTTTTTATTTGCGTAGCAAACATAAAAAAATAAGTAAGAAACAGTTTGTTTTCTTAAGAAATATTTTTCATGAAAATTATATTCCTCCATACTGAACACACCCATAAAATCACTGAAAAAATCCAGTGATAAAAGATAAGAATGATGGTACACAAAATCTTGAACTTTTTTTTTTGGGTAAATAGGAAATATTATATATAAATGATAGTACTTTTATAGCAATAATATTTATCAAACAAAAATAAAATCTCAACAGTACTATTTTGTAAAATCAAAAATATGTTTGTTTTATAACTTAAAATGATCAAGATCCGTGAATCTAGAATGTATAAATAGATGAAAAGTACTACATACAACTATTATTCAAAATAATATATATTTGTGATAGAACCATGAATATTCACATGTTTTAATTTTCAGATAGCTTAGTACACAACAAAGCATGTAATGTATGCATATACATTGTTCAAAACAACAAAAGGTTGACTTTTACCAATTTAAAAAAAAAACGATTGATTAAATTGGTGGACCTTGAACATTAATGGAGGAAGATGAAGATGAAGATGAAAATGGCATATTCTTCCTGCATATAAAAAAGAAAAATGTTAAATCAAAAAAAAAATTTAAAAGATGAAGAATTAAAGAATGCAGTAAATAAATTCATGAATAAAGCTAATGATGTAGGAGTATATATAAGAGAGCCTAGAAAACTAGAATCCTATTCCAATGCAAATTCCATTTAAATTCATATTCAAATACTATCCTATTAATTTGTTAAAAGAAGATTAGTTTATTATTTTTCCTTATCCCTACTTTTCTCAGATGTAATATATATTTATCTTATCTATATATTTGAATTGAGATAAATATTTGAAATCAATGGGATAATAATAATAATTTTTAAATTATTATTATTATCTGTTTAATATATAAATATATTTTATAATATTTAAAAAGGATAAATTTTCGAATATTTAAAATTTATTTTCTACTCTCCAATCATGATTTTCTAGTTTTAAGCTAATAAAAAAATATTTTTTTCTCTTCTAAAACCCTAATATTTTCACATTCAAATAGTTTTTTAAAAATTATTATCATAATAATAATACGGAGTAATATTTTCTCTTCATAACCTATTATTATTACTAGTAGTAGTACTACTACTACTAACGCAACCTTTTTTTTTCTAAATTAAGAAAGTACTACAACTACGTGACTTCTACTACTACTACTACAATTATTATTGTTTATTATTATTATTATTAATATTATTATTTTTATTTAATATTTAAATATATTTTATAATATTGAGAGGGATAAGTTTATGATAATGTGTTTACTATTCAGATTAAAAAAATGACTTTTTTTGTTAAATATACCATCCTAAACCTAATATTATGACTTCTACTATTATTTATTAATATATTATTATTATTATGAAATAGTTAGAGTTTATTTAGGACTCTTCAATTATGGTTCCTAGGTTTAAGTTAATGAATTTTTTTTTTCTTCTAAAGCATTATTATTTCTAATTCAAATATTTAATATCCTTTAATTCAAAAATTTTATTACAACCCTATTAAGCTTTGTCCTAAAATTGTCACGTGGCTTCTCAATAACTTGCCACTTGGCTTCTTCTGGTACTTCTACTTTTGCTTTTATATATATATATATATATATTATTATTATTATGAAATAGTTAGAGTTTATTTAGGACTCTTCAATTATGGTTCCTAGGTTTAAGTTAATGAAATTTTTTTTTTCTTCTAAAGCATTATTATTTCTAATTCAAATATTTAATATCCTTTAATTCAAAATTTTTATTACAACCCTATTAAGCTTTGTCCTAAAATTGTCACGTGGCTTCTCAATAACTTGTTACTTGGCTTCTTCTGGTACTTCTACTTTTGCTTTTATATATATATAGATATAGATTACTGTATCAATGCAATTTATGTTATACTTTTATTTTTTATTTTTGTTCTCCCTCCTCAAAGTTGAGAATTTTATTTTAACTACGAGGCCTATTGGACGAAATTAATGTACCCTCTGAATCAGAAATACGCTTATACTATTTACTTAGCATTTAAAAGGCACATTACTATATATAATAAGAGGGAATGTTTGAGGAGCTTAGGGTCAAGTTTTTAAAATGACAATTAAGCTCTTCAAAGTCCCACTTATTATTATTTGAGGAGTTTTTAAAATAATAACTAAGTTCCTCAAAGTCCCACTTATTACTATTTGAGGAATTTCAAAAATGATAACTAAGCTCCTTAAAGTCCCACTTATTACTATTTGCGGACTTCTTCAGAATTACTTATATTTATTTAAAATTCAAGTTAAAAAATTACTATAAATTACAATAATTAATTTTAAAATATTTAAAAGGCAAAATAAAAAATGATTGATTCTTGAAATTCTATCGGTGCCGCACAAATTGGGACAATTATTTGAAAATGATATGAAAAGTACTATAAATCATAATAATTAACAACTTAAAATATTTTACTATATATAATAAGAGGGAATGTTTGAGGAGCTTAGGGTCAAGTTTTTAAAATGACAATTAAGCTCTTCAAAGTCCCACTTATTATTATTTGAGGAGTTTTTAAAATAATAACTAAGTTCCTCAAAGTCCCACTTATTACTATTTGAGGAATTTCAAAAATGATAACTAAGCTCCTTAAAGTCCCACTTATTACTATTTGCGGACTTCTTCAGAATTACTTATATTTATTTAAAATTCAAGTTAAAAAATTACTATAAATTACAATAATTAATTTTAAAATATTTAAAGGGCAAAATAAAAAATGATTGATTCTTGAAATTCTATCGGTGCCGCACAAATTGGGACAATTATTTGAAAATGATATGAAAAGTACTATAAATCATAATAATTAACAACTTAAAATATTTAAAAGACATAAAAAATGGGAATGAGAGGAGCTTAGGGTCAGCTTAAGAAATTACAAATAAGCTCCTCAAAGTGATATAAATTATAATAACTAACAATTTAAAATATTTAAAAGATATAAAATGTTTGGTTGGCTCTCGAAATTCTATCATAGTTACATAAATTGGGACATAAGAAGTAACATATATTATTTAAAAATTACGTAAAAAGTACTATAAATCACAATAATTAATAACATAAAATATTGAGAACATAAAGTAGCATAGGATCGAAAAGCAAATTGACTCATTCGCCCTTCTTTTTTTATTTTGTGGCTATATATAAAGTAGTAAGTATTAGTGAAATCCAATTCATGTAATTTGACCAACGAAACCGATAATTTTTCTCTTCTCGAAATTCTATCAGTGCCGTATAAATTGGGACAATTATTTTAAAGTGTTATAAATTACAATAATTAACAAGTTAAAATATTTAAAAGACATAAAATATTCAGTTGACTCTCAAAATTCTATCATAGTTACATAAATTGGGACATAAGAAGTAACATATGTATTATTGCATATAATTATCTATCTATCTATCTATCTATCTATCTATATATATATATATATATATATATATATATATATATATATATATATATATATATCATATTTATCTCTTTATTATTGGAAATTGAGCTCAATTTTCTCTATTTGTATTTAATACTCTTTCCGTTTATCTAAAAATTATAAAAAATAATAATATAAATCACAATAATTAACTTAAAATATTTTTAAACAAGTAACATGTATTGGACTTAGGGTCAAGTTTTAAAAATGACAATTAAGCACCTCAAAGTCTCACTTATTGCTATCTGATATGTTTCAAAAATAACAATTAAGCTCCTCAAAGTCCCTCTTACTACTATTTGGGGACGTCTCCAGAATTGCTTATATTTATTTAAAATTTACGTAAAAAAAGCTACAAATTACAATAATGCATAGTTAAAAAAATGATTGATTCTCGAAATTCTGTCGGTGTCACATAAATTGAGACAATTATTTGAAAATGATATAAAAAGTACTATAAATCATAATGATTAACAACTTAAAATATTTAAAAGACATAAAAAATGGGAATGAGACGAGCTTAGGGTCAACTTTCAAAAATTACAAATAAGCTCCTCAAAGTACCACTTGTTATTATTTGAGGAGCTTAGGGTCAATCTGCGAAATGACCATTTTGTCCATCTACTTCCTCGGAATTACTTATATTTATTTGAAATTTACGTAAAAAAAAAAACTATGAATCACAATAATAAATTTTAAAAATATTAAAAATGCATAATAATAAAAAATTGAATGATTCCCGAAATTCTATCGGTGCCGCATAAATTCGGACAATTATTTGAAAGCGGTATAAAAAGTGCTATAAATTACAATAATTTACAATTTAAAATATTTAAAAGACATAAAGACGCTCGAAATTTTATCATAGTTGCATAAATTGGGACATAAGAAGTAACATATATTATTTGAAAATTACGTAAAAAGTACTATAAATCACAATAATTAACACCATAAATATTTAATACGTGAGAACATTAAGTAGCTTTGGGTCGAAAAATAAATTGACTGGTGCACTCTTCTATTTTTATATTGTGGCTATATATAAAGTAGTAAATATTAGTGATCCAATTCATGTAATTTGACCAAAGAAATCGATAATTTTTCTCTTTATTATTAGTTACGCCTACTTTTTGAGATTTGTCTCTTACAATAAATCATAATACTAATTAACAACTTAAATTATTTAAAATCATACAAAAAATTAATTGACCGTCCAAATTTCATGTTGCATAAATTGAGACAAATAAAACAGCATATGTTGGGCCCGTGCTGGCACGGGCTTCCCGTATCTAGTATATTTAGAAAGGGAAATCAAAACAAAGGGGTGGAGTGAAGATGCTAAACTACAAGAAAGAAGGCATTTCCCAACAATTTTTTTTGTTGCCATATATCTTATGTTGTTGCCAAAAGTACTTTTGGCAACAATAAAAAAGTTATTGCATGTCGTTGCAATAAACCCCAATGGAAAAAGTTTTTGCAACAACAAAATATGTTGTTTGCCAAAAATGACTTACCGCAACCAAAAAAATTGTTGCCTTACATTCGTATAGTTGTTGCTTATAAAAATTTTCACAATAAAATTTAATGTTGCTATAAATTAATTGTTTTACCAACAATATTAGTTGTTGCAAAAACATGACAAAAAGTTAATTAGTAGTCTGTTAAGAAGGTTTTTAGCAACAATAATTTTTATTGCAATAACACAAATATTTTCTGTACACCTTTAGCAACAATTTGTGAGTAGTTGCTACATACACAATACATATTTCTTTTAATAATTTTACACAAATATTGAAATAATTAAAAATCATATAAATTTGCAAAGGTCAATACATAAGTTTGATGCACTAGATATTTTCTACTTTCAAAAAACTAAATATTTCTACATGTCTTTACTTGTAAAAAAAATAAAATATAAGAAAGGTCATCATATTCTAATCCTACTAGTAATTCAAAAAAAAAAAATCTTTCTCCCAATAGCACTTGTATTGCTATATGATTTCTTCTCTAATCGTTTGATTTTTTTCTCAAGTGATGTTTTTTCACTCAAAATCCTCCTCTTTGTTTCTTCTGTTGTACGCAACATAGTACGAGCTTTCAGCTCTTCTTGAATCTTTTGTAATACCTGCAAGTGAAAGTCACATGAATTTGTATTTTTTGGGTTATTGAACAAATTTGGACAAAGAACAAAGGTACGTAAAACACAAATCCATAGCTCTACCTAATTATTTTCAACCAACTCGTTCGGAATATTTTTCTTCAAACCTTGAGAACTTATCAACTTCAAAAATGGCATTCCTAAGTTTCACTTCTCCGTTAGTTCAGCCTGTAAAGAATGGAATAACAAAATGAGATGATTGACGCCTTAATAAATAAAATCTACTCACATTTAACAAATACCTGAAGCTCTACATCTTTTTCATTGCATAAAGATCTTAATTTATCACAATCATAAGCAGCTACTTCTAAATTTTGCTTCTCAAAATTCAAGTTATCTTTTAAGTTGTCCAATTCTGTTTGCATCTCTGATTTTTGTTTTTGCTTTCCTTGTAAATCCTCCATCAACTGCTCATCAATACAAAGAACATAAGTCTGAAGCAAATATGTACCTAAAATACATTTCATTGTATTTATCTATTGTAATTTAAAAAGATAGATGAATGCATAGAGCAAACATGTGTTGTACATTTTATCAGGGAGACTGTTTATGGAAGGAAATGAAAACTCAAAATGTAAAAAAAGTGGCGCAATAAATAGTACCACAGGAGGTATTGAAAATGTAAAAGAAATGGCGCAGGAAGCACAATTAAATCAGTAGCTCATACTATCCAAAAACTCAAAAAGATAGAGCTGATTCATCTACCCAACTATTCTCACACCACAAGTATAAAAATGACCTTGGAAAAAACACAGTTACTCACTTAAACATGTGCATATGAACTGCTAAGTTGCGCCCTCTCATGCATAACTAGTCCAGTGATGACATAAATTTGAATAACTCCTAGCACCTTCTAAGTTAAATACATTTAACCTTTCAAGCAATCAGTAACAACAACTAGAAGAGCAAAATAACTATGAAGACGTTGTTATCTTTCTGCAAATTCAATCAGACCTATTCTCATGTTTCCATTACTTGCCCCTAAAATATGCTCTCAGGTATAGATACCTAACTTTTTCTTTTGGCAGAAAACATTTCGTATTACTCATATAGCTATACTTTTGATACGCTGGAGCTCACAGTAGTATTCCAAGCACCAGCACAGAAACCTCTATAAACCCGACATCATTGACTGGCTCTCACTAGGTTTACTTGTCTTCACACTCAATGACCGCGTTTAATCCTTTTGTATAAATGGATTTAACTCATTTTCACACATTCTGCAGTTCTCTGGCATAAGTCGAAGTTGCGGTTTAGAATTCCTGTTTCAAGAATAAAAAGGGCAGCCCTGTGCACTAAGATGCATCCCTGAAGATGTGATGCTCCAATGAGCTGACAACTTATCATGTGTAATCAATTAGCAGCACACAACACTAGCACTAGTTCACTATATAATAATAATAATATCTACCAGATGTACTCAATAAAAAACATTCCGGACTACCTTATTTACGCAGGTTAAACTAAATACTCACCCAAATAAAGTTGCACCAATACCTGCAAAATACTCCTGGTAGAGAACTTTACTAAAAAGAGAATTAATTTATGAAGTTTACTTACCCGATTGTCATTCATAAGACTTGCATGACTTTTCTCATTTGAACTAGTTGAATTTGTAACCATATTGAAAATTGTAGCAGGAATGTCATTCTGTAAAATATAGTACAAATAAATAACTTAGTCTGCCGTATAAAGGAAGAATAAAACGAGAAAGAGGTAGAGATGCACAATGGGAGTGGAAAAAATTGAAGTAGTAATGCAGCATTTACTAGTTTAGAGGCGTATACTAAATAAATACCTTGGAATTTTGTATATGAGATACTAGTGTCATTACGCTCTCTTTTAACATTTTTTGGTCATGCACTAAATGAACTCGCAGATCATCTCATTTTTAAAACACATATACATAGATTAACCTTCAACATCCCAGGAATTCCCCAGCATGTTATCTGGACTATAAGCATCACAAACAAGTCAGTCAAACAATTTTAAAAATTAAACTTTGCAGTAACTTCTATGTTTCCTAGGATGCAGAAATTTAACACATGAGAATAATTTATATCCTATTTCAAGCTTTCAAGACAAGAAATCTTAAGGTCTACATAATGCTATACAAGATTCACCTATGGTGGTGGCTCAAAAAAAATAAATAGAGAGAGCTCATAAAACTCACCATAGGAAGAGCAGCCATTCAACAAAAATTACAGAGGCTGCTTCATGATTTAATACAAGTTAACAAGAATCAATTGAACTTTTAAGTTTGTTTAAGTAGTTTAAACATCCTACAAAATCAGATCATCTGTTTAATTCAGTATCCTGGTTGTTGCTATCCTCATAATAGTCTGAATATGATTTACACTAAAGAGTTATACAAGGACATAGTGGTTTGCTTGACCAAAATCAATTCTTCCAACACTGGTTCAATACAAGCATTTGTCCAATTAAACCAACTGATTTAGAAGGTTATAACTCCACATCAAAGAAAACACATGATACATGAATTTGCCACCTGACCACATCCAATAAATAGGTAAATTTTTGCCCAAATAAGCCAGTTAAAGCCTCATAAGAAGAGGCATCAAACAGAGCTTTGGTGCTCCTCGGGAACATGCAGCTTCAATTCCTCATAAACATCCATTATCCATATGACTTGCATTAGGAAATAAGTATAAACCACATTCCACAGATTTGCTTAACTCAAAGGTAGGAAGAACTTACTACAACAACAATAATAACAACAAACCTGTGTATTCCCACAAAAATGAGGTCTAGGGAGGTAGAGTGTACACCTCAAAACTTACTATTTTATTATAAGATGAATATGGATACAACAACATACCCAGTATATTCCCACCACGTGGGGTCTGGGGGGGTAAGTGTACGCAATCCATACCACTACCTCAAAGGTGAGATAAGATGAATATGGATAATGGACATAATTTTAGATATATTAACAACTAACATATCCTCTATTCCTCCACGTGAATAGACTATTAATAGATTAAACTTAAGAGTTTTATCTCATAAAAGAAAAACAGCAAAAATGTGGATAGATAAAAATACCTCTTATCCTATCGTAGTGTGAAAGATCCACAACCTAAAGCAAAATGACTGATACCGTCAGGTCCTTTGCAAGACTAAGTTGAGCAGTATAGTACAAGTTCCCTTACAAGACTCTTGTCTTCTCAAACTCTTGATTCATATCTACCTGCTGCCTTGTTAATTGTCTTTTACCTAGTAAATAGTCTACATTTAGACGAGGGTGATCACTCGAACACACTTCATCGAACAATTATATTGTGCATATAGAAAATAATATTATGTATATAGGTCAAAAATAACTTTTTAGGGATATATACTTGTAGACACGTGATTTTTGACCCTCCCTGAGCTTTAACCTATTTTTTGCATTAAATATTTATTTTACGTCTAATTATTATTTTAGCTTTTATCTCAATTTTTATAGGTTCTATTTGTAAAAAAGGGGTTTCAATAAATGAGTCACATTTTAGGATAAATTTTGTTTCTTTTAATTTTCAAAAGAAAAGAAATTTTCATCTAATATGTTTTCTTTTAGTTTAGTTTTAATAAATAATCTAGTAATACTAATATTTTCTTAATTATATTTTAGGACTAGCTATTTATATTTTCTATATTTTTATTAGTTCAAAACAATAACTAATATTTTTATTATTATATTTTTGTTTTTATCTTTAATCTAAAAAAAAAAAAAAAAAAAAAAAGAAATCCTAAACTACCCAACCACCTGCACGCCCCCCCACTTTTCCCTTTTCCCCCCACTACTACTACACTATCCAATACCACACACACATCCCTCCCCTACACGTCCTACACTACACACACATGCACTATACTCTACTACTACACAACACACACACCATTCCCATATAAAAAAAAAAAAACGCACACACATGCACAAAGGGATATACAAACACAGACACACATGCACAAAAAAAAAAAAAAAAAAGAAGTTGAAAAAAGATAGAAACACAGAGGAAAACAACAAGGAAAACGGTAAAGAAAACGAGAAAAACAAAAACACTAGAGAGAAAAAAGGATAGAAATGGAGGGATAGTCGGATAGAGAGTAGTAACAAAGAAAAAAAAAGCAAGAAGGAAAACGAGAGTAAAGGGAAAAGAAAGAAGTGGCGAGTTGAGTTCGGGTTCCGTTGAGGTTTCCGGTGACGGCGTTCTTGCTTCTACTTGGTTTAGTTCGTCATACAGGTTCTTATTCGATCTTACACTACTTATTTTTATTGTAAACAAAAGCATGAACAAAGTTGTTTAAATAGTTTCCTGTATTATTCGATCGGTAAAGTTTTATTATTTAGGCGAACTTCATGCTTTATATTTTATTCGTAGGTTGTCTATTATATTAAATCAATGTTAATTAAATTAGACCATTCTCAAATATTAAGAGGAGATAACTTTTAAGTTGATTTAGTTTGGGGGAAAAATAGAGTCCAAAGTCACGTCATTTTATTGACTGTGCAATTAACTAGAATTGTGCTATCAATCACAAAAATAAAATTACATTATATTGAAGATAGGAAGGTGAGGACTATGAAAAAGTACCATAGTCAGAATTCAAACAAAGGGGAAAAAGCAAAAATATATAATATAGAATGACTATCACAGATATGAAGGAAATAAAAAAAAAAATTTTTTTTTTGTTGATTATATAAATAGACATTAATTATCACCGTGTACAGGAAAATACATAAACCAATATGAAAGAATAATTTGTCATGGGTGTGGAGGATCGACTTACTTGAGTTGTTATTACCTATAAAATTTTCTTTCTTGGCCAAAAAATGGAAAATCTAATAAAAGGAAGAGTACGATGTCTCCTAATCAATTACCGACATATTGCATTACATTTATCCTTAAGTAACACTATTCTTTGTACTATATCTCGTGGTTAAATTTTATGGAAGCAACTAAAGGAAAATGAAATATTATACCATACAGAAAGAGCAAACACAGTAAAATCAAAAGAAAAAAAAATTATTCCTCTCCCTAATCTGTATAACAGATTCGCATCCCTTCACTTCCTGTTTGTATCTGAAAATTAAATCCCGTTTCTTTGTCAGTTTTCATTTTTACGTTTTTTGCTATTTGGAGTCTAAACTTTTTTCATAAGATGTAAATTATAATAGAAGATTTTGGGTGACCACTTAGCAGATACAAATTTTTTTTTTTTAAACATATTTGAATGGGAAAATGATAGAAACGTTTGGATCTTTGGATGGGAGTAACATAGGTTATTTACCTTAAGTTGTGTTTATATGGCAACCTAAAGGAAACGTTGTGACTGTTATAACGTTAAAAAGTCTGGGTTGCCGAAGCGGTACGTAGGTTGCCAACTTTCGTGTGCATATAGACTCTTTATTTTTGCCTAGGAAAATGCCAAAAATTGTAGAAAGAGACAAATACAATCCCTGCATTTGTGTCGCGCCACATCATTAGGGCTATGACCTTCTTTTATATATATATATAGATAGATTAATTTTATTTTCGAATTAAGTTAGAATGTATAAAGTTTTATATTTAATAATGTTTATGGACGAAGTGGAATTGTAAAAGGAAATGGAAGCAAAAAGGGTAAACATATAATGTTTCAAAAGGAAGTGCTAAATAAGCAAATTATGTTTATTCTAATTTTTGATGAACATTTTTTTACGCTGATATGGGGTAGTATTGTACCAATTCAGTATAGGAAAATTAGGTCGGGTAATTGTGGCCCAAGTCAGTTCGAGGCTTTTTAAATTGATTAGTATATAGAGGTTGATCATGTGTGTGGTTACGCTCCTTGATCAATTTCTGTAACTACAAGGCTTCGTGCGTGGTTACACTCCTCAGCCGAAAACATAAGTCACAACTTTGTACGTTTTTCTTAGGTAAATTAAGCGACTAATCAAACCTAGTTTATCCAATAATTAATTTAAGCCAAATAAAAGTCCATAAAGCGACCGTGCTAGAACCACGGGACTCGAGGGATGCCTAACACCTTCCCCTCGGTCAACAGAATTCCTTATCCGGATTACTAGTTTGCAGACCGATAATAAAGAGTCAACTTCCTTTTGATTAGGGATTAGAAAAGGTGACTTGGAACACCATAACTCAATTTCAAGTGGCGACTCTGTAAATAAAATAATCCCTATTCAATATCGTCACTTTAATTGGACAAACCCTTCGACCCACGAGCGAAAAAGGGGTGTGACAATACTAATAGCAAAACTCCTAGCTTCACCACCACAACTGGCACATAAACATCTAATAAAAAAAGAATAAACACGTTCTACTATTGTAGTGGATTTATTCATGAGATTTCCTTTTCTTCAAATTCTTCAATCTAAATATCACAATTTCTATCACAATCTGCCAAAATACAATACTATAAGTTATCAAAGCTTGAAAGTAGAATTTGTTAAGACAAAAATGAAATGTTACACTGCACCTAGAATGACATGATTCTATTACTGTTTGACATTTAAGGAAATCAAATAGTAATAAAGAAATATCAAAAAGAAAATTAGGAAACTATAACAAAGAAGATTGATTTTTTTTAATTTACCCACTACCCACATAAATTCGGAGCAAATTTTTTTTTTTTTTGAAACAAGTAAAAACACTCAAATCATCTAAACTTCTGCAAGAAATTGACTACCAAGCTTGAATCTTGGGATGATTACAATCTCCTGCACGACAATATCCAAACAAGAAAAGGAACAAGAAACCCTAATAGATAAAGATTTATGCGATTAGCGGAATTTCCATAGTTTTGTTCCCAAATTTAATATCAATGAAGGAGAAATCTAACCAAGAAGACAAAAAGGGAGACCGCACCTAACCAAGAAAGACATAGCACACCAGGGGCTTAGTTCAGCCTTCTAAGTTCTAATTGAAAGATAAATGAAAAAAATAGCCAAATTGAAACTAAAAGGGAAAAATTTAAGAGTCAAAAGTGAAATTAAAAGCGGGAAGGTCTGCCGCTTTTTCTTTTGGCGAAAATTGAAACGGAGTGAAATAATCTTTCGCCACAAACTAAACAAGTCGTTGAGAAATTAAGTACTGTAGTATTTTCCCTATAACAAAATTATTTTTGCAAAAATAATTTTTGTATCTCAAAGTTATTATTTTATTCACAAAATATGGCAACAAAATTAAAATATTTGCCAACAAGAAAAAGTGATGGTAAAAAGTTTTATTATATGACAACAATTAAATTAAGTTGTTGCCAATTATTGAAATTAGGCAACAATATTAGAGTTGTTGCTAAAAAGTTATTGCCAATTGTATACTTTATAATATATTAGTAAGTGAAATTTGAACGTTGCAATTAATAATAGCTTAATTTGGTGAAAAATCACAGATTTACAGATACTCTAAAATTACATAGGCATGTCGATTAAGGCTATAAGATCGTTGAATACATCCATATAGTGTGTGAATAACAACCCTTATGGTGATTTTTTGTTTTTTCTGTATTTTGACCATTTTGCCCTCTTACTGCGGGATCCCGATCGAATCTCGAGGATTCAATCGGGACCATTTTGAATTTAAATTCTGTTGTGGCTTAGTTGTTCTGGTGCGGCCGCATAAGCGGTGATCGCTTAAGCGGATAAAGGACCTCTTAAGCGGCTCTGGATCAGCTGGGCTAGTACAGCTTAAGCGGTGATTTTGCCGTTTAAGCGACCAACTACTTGGCAAGTGATTGCCACTAAAGCGGTAGTCTGTCCAACCAGATGACCGCTTACGCAGTGATCGCTGATTATAAATGTGGGTTTCCTTCTTTTATTCTGTTTTCACCATTTTCAAGCTTGGGGAACACGAATTTAGGAAATTTCAAGAGGATTTTTCATCAAACTTGATTTGGGTAAGCTTCTAAACCTATTTTTAATCATTACTATTGATTATATTGTAAAAACATCTTCAAAACTTAGATTTTAAACTTGAATTTTTGGATTCTATCTGATAAAGTGAAAAATAAGTAATTCGATGATTTGTAGTCCGATTTTAACTCGATTTATTTATGGGATTTCAGTTTTAGAACCCTTAAAGTATGGGTAATATGATTTATTAAAATTTCAGTTTACCCTTTTATTTTTGCGATTGATTTTCGAAGTGATTTATGATTTTGGATTCGAAACCAAAGTATTCCAATATGGGTATCAATAGAATCCTACTTACGTGTAGAAACCATTTTTGATAGATCGAGAGCATTTAGAAGCCGCTCAAAAGGAAAAGCTTTTTATTATGGGGTTTAGGCTCGTGTTTTGGCTTTCAAAGTAGGTTATGATTTAACTTTCTTCAGACCGGGCTGGGTAGATAACCATTCATGTAAAGTATGCTATGGGTGAGGGATTTTATCTTTGTTTTCATCTTTTGAAATCATTACTAATATCTTGTTGCTCGTATGGGGGCTTGTGTGAAAACTTATTATTGATTTGGGAGATTATTATCATTAAGATGCCCATGCGGGGTCTGCTGTTGGTTTTATTTGAGCATTAATTATTCTTTATTCTTATTGTGATGCTCGTGTGGAGGCTTGGAATAATATCATTGATGTTTTATATGATTCTTTACTATTGTGTTGCCATGAGAGGATTTATATCATGACTCAAGTATTGAGTTTTGGGTGATTTGAGTGCATTCATACCATTGTTGAGCTAATTATTGTATGTTGTTGATTTTGATATGATTATGCATGCTCATTCATCACCCATTTTAATGGAACTGATCTTATTATGGAACTTGAATTTTCTTTGTGAAATAAACGTACTATTTTATAAAATGCCTTAGCCGAGGTAAGTGTCATCAAAATTAATTGATGAGATTGTGATTAATATATGGATTGTGACCCCCCCCCCCCCCCTTGGGTCCTTCTTGGAAACTTAGGCTTAAAGGGTATTTACGAAGTGAAAATTTGAGCATTGCATACAATACCATATTATTTTGTTGCACTACTTTTCATCTCTTTTATGTGAATGATACTGTGAATTGGACTTCGTTATATGTGGTGTTCATATTCTTATTCTGTTGTTGAGATTGAACTATTATATTGTTAGGAGCTGTATGACTTGAGCCGTTGGGACTTTTCTGTTTGCAGGGCGAATGCGTTACTTGTAGTTTACTTTACTTGTTTAGTTTATTTTGCTTGGTCTGCCTATGATGCCTAGTGAGTACAAGTGGACCGTACTCACTCCTACTTTTTTGTAACCTTTTGGTGCAGATCCTAGTTTGAATGCTACGCAGGTGTCGCGATTTCATGCAGCTTTGGGATTTCGAAGTCTCCCCGTCCGAAGCCTGTTTCCCGACTTCATCTAGTTCTTTTATATATTTACTTTACTTCAAAGATAGATATTATGTATTTCGTACTTTATATCGGTTTTAGAGTTATTCTTATTCATGACACTAGATTTTTGAGATTTGGAATTATATTATTCAGATATTTGCCTTGTTATCCTATTTGCTTGACTTTATTCTAAAGTCTCGTGTTTTGCTTATTATTTATCTTTTTTTCGTTATTTATTCTCTTTGAAGTTGGGCTTACCTACCAAGATAGAGTTGGGATAGGTGCCATTAGGTCCTCAGATTCTGGGCCGTGACAGTGTGTGTGTGTGTCCTAGAACATAAATAAGGGCATCACATACATGTTATTACCTCAAACTTTTGCGGCCTAAAAAGTTGTAGTCCCTCTATATGTACCTCATTGTAACTTTGAAAAGAGAAACATATTTAACATTACTCTTTTACAATTTTAAAAGAAGAAATGAACTTTCAAAATTTTCTTGTGTTTAAATTTCAGATTTTTTACATGTAAAATACATCTTCTCTCCAATTTCTTATACTCTATACTCCACCTCCATCATGGATAAAGAAAACCAAGAAAATTTTGCCAAAAAATAATTGGTTGTTTCTAATTTTTCATTCTGATACAAGATAATATATACTTGTTAAAAAGTAGTAATCAATATCCCAAAATAGATCTAGTTCGAAAAAATGCTTATAATTATTATAATCAACTCTACATCCACCCTTAACTTCCCTTAATGAAAATCCTACATACCTTTGAATTGAACACGCCCAACCCCGCCCAGGCATTAATCCACCCTTCACATCCCGTTGCCATCCCTAAATTGAGAAGTATTAGAATATGCTATGTACAAGCCAGGATGGATGTATTGGAATTGGATAATTTTTTTCAACTTATGGAAGAGAAGGTGTTATGAATGGGCCTAGACCCGTATTGGTAAAATAGCCCAATATCATATTAAGTAGTTTTCACCCCTTAACTTTGCTTTAAAAATCAATTTTTTTCCTAAATTTTGAACAATAATCAACCTCCCCCCTTTATTCTGTGCAATGTCCATTTTACCCTTGTTATATCAAATATATTTATGTAATACCTCTTTATATTAAATAATTTATTTTTTTAACCTAGGTATTTATAAAATTTTATTTAAGTTCATTAACATTATAAGTAGAATAAGACTTTTATGAATTTGTCCCAAAATTTAATGTTATTTTTATGACCGTTATTTCAATATTATATGCATTAACGGGGTGTGCATGGATGTACATGCATGAGCGTATATTTTTGTCTTTCCCACTCTCTTACTCCATGCATTTCATATTATTTGGCCCTTCCTGATATGACACACCCCTTAAAATAATTTTAATTACAAATATATTTTACTAAAATAACCTTATTAATAATGATTTTAAACTTAAAATTTGACTACTACTACTTTGTGCAGTTATTTAATAATAAGGGTAGAAATAAAAAATATTAAAAAACCCTCTTGATTTCATAAATTGGACAAGTAAATTAAAACAACTATTTTTAGTATGAGGGTCAAGTAATATGAAAAGGCGGGGTATTCTCTATTGTCTATATAAATAAACAAGTTTTGATTGTCATTAATGGAGTATTACATAAATTATAGTTTAAAACAATTTAAAATCTAAATAAATACAATCTTTAAAAATTTGACCTTAATTTAATCAATTATTTTGTATTTCCTACATCAAAATATATTTGTACATTTATTATTACCTACTATTTTCACTTACATAAATAAATATTAGAGTTTTGATTATTGTTAATAAAATTAATTTTCTCATTATGCTAATTTACTTCATTATAGATCATCATTAGCTTATATACTTAATTAGTATTTCTCACTTTTTTCGCCCAGAAGATAATGTTTATGTTTTTATGAAAAAGATTTTTAAAGCAAAGTTGAGGGGTGAAAACGATTTTCACCTTATTAAGTGGCTGTGTTTGGGATCCGGGTTGACAAATAACACTTGTGGGGGGCAAAATGGGTTATGAAAATTGTGATTATGCTTAGGCAAAAAACTGTGCTTTCCATCCCCAATTCTCCTCAAGTCCTCTCATCCCCTTCTACTACTATTCCTGTTCTTCAATTCATATTGCA
The DNA here is from genome assembly GCA_031232105.1 of Capsicum rhomboideum. Lineage (NCBI taxonomy): Eukaryota > Viridiplantae > Streptophyta > Magnoliopsida > Solanales > Solanaceae > Capsicum > Capsicum rhomboideum. The sequence goes on along the minus strand of CP124709.1, from coordinate 133,972,027 downwards.
ATTTCTCCTTTTCGTATTAATCAAAATTTGTTAATTTCATTCCCTCTGTTTATTAATTGTTGAGTTGAAAATTCCGGTTCGTTACAGAAGGCATCATTTCAGCCTTTGCCGGCTGTGGAGAAAAAATGCCAAAATAGAGAAGACCATGATAGTACGCATGCAAAAGAATTTCAAAAGCAAAAAAAAAGTTAAATGGCAGAGTCAAATTCGAGTATCCGTGCACTTTGCCCAATCTCTCGGAAGTTTGGCATAAAGCATTTGGGTTATGGTTTCTGATTTTTAAGTTCTTAGCAGATGGTGATAAGATTTGTCGTACTCGCCTGGTCCAGATGGTAGCATGTTTGGCTAAACCATCCGCTACTTGGTTAGCTTTTCTATCAATCGATTTATTTGTACCTCCTGCTTGGCCCAATATCTTTTCATTACGAGGTAATTTCATAAAAAAATTTTCAATCCGACTTAGGGATAGATCCAATACTACGATCCTGGATTAAATTCAAATTCAATATTTTTGACATCATTGATTGTAAAAGTTAATATGAAAATTCACAAAAAAAATAATAAATAGTAAACTCAAATTGATAATTTTTAAAGTACAACCGGTTTGTGGAAAGAATCTAAAGAGCCGAATTCATATGTTAATATCCTAAATTAGTCAATCTGAGTTAGCTTTTAAGTTCGAGCAAAGCAGGCACAACATCTTTTCCATTGATGGATGAGGCTTACTGGCCACTGCCAACTATGCATTTTTTATTACTATTATTATTTGCTTACTGTGTCTATCTACCTCATCTATACGATCTCTCTCAGGTTCTAAAGTAGTAAGATCAGTATATTAATGAAAAAGAATTGATATAAAAATTGGAAAGATGAGGATTCCTGGACAATTTGTATATAGTGGGTATGCATGCATTTTTTCTGCAATACATACTTGAGGTTCATATTCATCCTACGTGTATAGATAATCAAATTTATAAACTATATCCATATATATATATATATATATCGGAACAAAATAATTGATGCCAAGAAATGGGAGCCAACCATCAAATGTCTTGAGAGCACAAGATGGTGTTTGATTCTAAACACAGAGTTCATTTTTTTTAAAAAAAAGCAGTCCGGTGTATTAAAGCTCTCTCTATGCGCAGGGTTCTGGGAAGGGCCGATCGATCACAAGGATCTATTATACACAGTCTTATCTTGCATTTCTTCCAAATACGGTTTCAACAGCTTGAACCCGTGACCTCTTGATCTACTGATCACATACACCAACTATACCAGTTTCTCATAAACGCAGAGTCCATATGATATAAAAATAATAAATTCTTATTGAATAAGGTCTGTACTATAACTTTCCATTTATACCTTTATCTCTTTTCAGGGATAATTTAATCAAACCACTGAATTAGGTGATCAATAATATTCCCAGCCTGCAGGGGAATGATGGTAATTCTAAAACTGCTTTGAAATTGAAATTAACCAACCAAAGAGGTTCTTTCTATTTTCCTCTTTTTGTTGACTGACACATGGAATGTTCATATTTCAGCTTTTGGCTGGCTAGCTATCATAAGTAGATATGCCATGCTAATAGACCTTATGATTCGTGATGAATATCATGTTTATCTCATTATTAAAAAATTACAGTCTTTTTTCGAGTTACAAAACCGACAGAAGTCCGTTGATAAAGAAGAATTGTCGATACAAAATTGATAGATAGTTGTTTATAGGAAGTGTTTATCGTATTTTTAGTACAGTTAAATTTGTTCGTGAGTCAAGAGCACACCTTTCGGTCTTAGCTTCGGATTAATAGTGAATGTATGCAAAAAGGTAAATAAATCAAACAAGGCAAAAATTTAGGAATAAATCTGTAAGGATGAGCAAAAACCAGATCTCTTACAATGGGGGGAGAGGGTGCCTATTTCTAGGGTACAATTATTGCCCTACGACCAATGGGGTAACATTATTCTCTGAGCCCATAGTACCGTGTCCAATGATCGTCAGCCACTTGTCTTCGAGCTGTTAGGGAATGCCAGCCCAGTATACCGTATCAGACGCAGTTTAGCCGGGAGTCGCCTGTACTCCTGAATCATCTGACATACCGTCCTCTTGTCGGTCCTTTGCATGCAGTCGTTATCGTTGGTTCTCTCAATTTACTTCTATTATTGTCCGAGCGGCCATTCATTGTGTCAGTCTTGCTCTCAAGATAACGTCATCATGGGCCAGCCCTTGTTAAACTCGACCCGACTCCGCCAAGTCTCTTTCTAAGCTTCTTTACCCTATACAGGAAGATATCATTTTGGAACCAAAAATCGATGGATAGTTGTCTATTGGAAGATACCATCTCATAGAAAAAAACTGATGGACTCTTGAAATTTTCCAATAGCATTTGTCAATTCATTAAATTTTAAAAAGTTGGTATTTTCTAATACCCTGGGAAAAAAAAAACAAAAATCGACGGAGACTCACAATCTTACAATGAAAAAAATTCTACCACTAACACCGATGCTCATTGATCTTAGGCTTCATCACGATCCAAAAACGAGGTCATGATGACACTTATTGCGGCTCTGCTTTGATAAGTAAGTCAATCACCAAAAAGGAAAGAAAATCTCAACAAGTAGCAATAATAATAAGACGAGACTTCTAGAATGAAGTCAGGCCAACACAAAACATAAATAAAGTGAAAGTCTGAAGAAATAACATAAAACCAAACATCTGGTATCATAAATGTAGAGCATCTAAACAACCATCCGAATACTGAATAATACATAATCTGTCTTTGAGTCATAAGTAAAAACAAATAAAGATAGATGAGGTCTGAATCAGCCCCGAACTCTGGAGCGCATAAGTATCTCGAAAACCCAAAAATCTCTGCACAAAGATCAGTCGTCACGCGGGGTACTTGAACTGGGATCTGCACCGAAAGGGCATAGTAGGAATGAGTATATGGTCCACTTATACTCAGTAGATATCATAGGTCAACTGAGAAAAGTAAAAAATAATACAAGTAAAATAATACTATGAGCATGTCACCTGCAAGCAGAAAAGTTCCCAAATGGTAGCTCACACTGTCTCCACTAACAGTTCTAATAAATATACTAAAACAAAGCAGCACAGATATGCAAGAAAAGTATACGGAAATTAAATACACGTCAAGACAAGAAAAAGAACCATAAAAGATGCATATGCAATTCAATGCAATGATGATGGAATGAATAATGAAAGTCATAGCATGACTTTCTGTATACACCTACTGCGCTCGCAGCTCCCAAGATAGGACCCATGGAGGGTTGGCAACCCATATACTATATCTCAAATCTCAAATCTCAACCCATCTTTCCAGCTCGTGTCCACGAAGAAGATATTTATAAAATGTTTCAAATTTTTTAAAAAAATAGTGTTCCTCAATGGTATCGATATCTCATGAGTGTATATGTATGAAATGAGGATGTAATGCTCACAATCAAATCAGTATGAAGATATCCAATCCATTCAATACGTATATAAGTGAACCCAGAAATCAACTCAATATGTCCAACAATTCATGATATCAACTCTAGTTAGGCACCATCGGAATAATTATGCATGTAAGACATCATTAATATCATATCAACCCCTAACTCGGTTGTTTCTATCATGATTAAGGCAACCAATGCTTAATAAGGCCTATAATAACAATTTGATCCCATGAACGGGTATCATATCTAGAATAAAGGCATTTTAATGCACAAAGAATGCCAATAATGTCAAATAAAGCCCCCACTCGGGCAACACACAATGTACAATATCACCAATTAATCAACATTAAGAATATAAGCCCCCACACGGGCATCACACAATATATATCTAACTCAAAAACAATACCCATAGTTATTTTTTCCTAACCCATAGCATACTTTACTTATTTATTTACTACCCAGCCCAGTCTGAAGAAAGTTAAGTCATAACCTACCTCGAAACGACAAAATTCGAGCCTAAAGTCCTTCAATACGGAGCCTTCCCTTTTCAAACGACCTCGGAATCAACTACAACAATCAAATATAGCATCTACGCATTTAAATAAAGCTAATTATATCCATATTGCCCATATTTAAGCCAGATCCAAAATGGGTTCAAAAAGTGAGTTCAAAAATAAAAGGGGTAAAACTAGAATTTTATTTAGAAATACATTCCCCAAGGTTATAGGAGTCTACAGTTGAAAACTCATGCAAAAACGAGTTAAAAACAAGGTCCAAATCGAAGAAAAACCATTTTAAGCTTTGTCGGTAAAAACTCGAAGATCTCATGTTAAAACCAAGATTAAAGGGTGTTTTTGATGTTATAATCAATGGGAAATAATGGGAATAAGAGTTTAGAGGTTACCCATACGAAAAACGATGAAAGAACCCTCGAAAATCGCCTTTCCTAAAGCTTGGAGGTCTAAAAATGGAGAAAAATTGCGAAATTGAAGTATTTATACTATTTTGTGAACAGTACCTCGCGATCGCAGATCCCACCTCCCGATCGCAAGATTTAACGTTGACTGACCATTGAGTTGGTCATTGCGGTCGCGTAACTGGGCCCGCGATTGTGATGAGTCAACCCGATCCGATCCATCGATTCACCCATTGGGATCGCAGTACCACTACCACCCGAGGCCCGCAATCGACACGTGTCCACGCGATCGCGATGAAGGGCCTGATGCACCAGGAAATGCTGCACTAGCAGATTTTCCAAGTGATGAAATGTCTCTGAATAGTCCCTCAAGATTCGTTTGGCACCCCACTGGAACAAACCATAAATGCTACTAGGCTATTTTTGATGTTCTGGACTCAATGGCGATGTCGAATTTTCGAAAAGAGATTATTTTCAATAAATTAACTCCTGGGACCCCTTTTTGGTAATTTTTCAAATGAAGGGTCAAAATGCAAAATAAAGGTCCCAAACCTGATCCAACCCTGTTACTAACCCAAATTTGATGTTCCAGATCTAATGGAACTGTCCAAATCACCAACCGCCACTCAGAACATCGAATGTTGACCAAAGTTAACTATAGAATTTTCAAAGCCTCTAAAAACTACAAACTCATTCCCGATCAAATCAGAAATCGTGCCAACCATTCCAATGCCCTAAAAACAACATGTAGCAACTATGGGGAAGGACAAAATGGTCAAAACATATGAAAAGCAAGATTTCACAAATCAGGTCCTTACATTATCCACCACTAAGACTCTCGTTCGTCCTCAAACTAAAAGGCAAGGAAATACCTGAATCAGTGAAAAACTAGGGGTAACTACTACGCATATCAGACTCGACCTTCCAAGTAGCCTCCTCAACAGAATGGTGTCTCCACTGAAACTTAACTACATGAATATATCTAGAACGCAACAGTCTAACATCCCTGGCTAAAATAAAAACTGGCTCCTCAACAAAGGTCAACCTCTCATCCAACTGAATCGAATCCTAATGAAACTCATGAGACTTATCCGGAATATAACATCAAAGCATGGATACATGAAAAACTGGATGAACGACTGAAAAATCTAGAGGTAAGGACAACTCATAAGCAACCTCCCTAACTGTCTGAAGAATCTCAAAAGGTCCAATGTACCTCGGGCTAAGCTTACCTCTCTTTCTAAACCCCATCATGCCCTTTATGGGTGAAACACGAAGAAAGATCTTATCACCAATCCTGAACTTCAAGGCACGAAGTTTACGGTTGGCATAACTCTTTTGCCTACTCTAGGCTGCCCGAAGTCTTTCCTTTAGCACTCGAACTCTATCCAAAAACTCGCAAAGCAAGTCAGTACCACAGGGTCTATCCTCGAAAGTCTCAAACCAACCAATCTGAGAGCGACAATGCTTACTATATAATGGCTCAAAAAGTGTTATCTCAATACTCGAATGGTAGCTATTATTACAAGCAAACTCTACCAAGGCAAAATGCTTCTCCCATTGATTTTCGAAGTCCATAACACATGCGTGGAGCATATCCTCTAAAACTTGAATGGTCCGCTTTGACTGTCCGTCGATCAGGGGGTGGAAAGTAGTGCTAAGGTCAACCTGAGTACCCAACTCCTCTTGAAACATCCTTTAGAAGCTAGAAGTGAACACTAAGCCTCTATCTGAAATAATGGATACGGGTACCCCATGAAGATGAACTATCTCACAAATATAGATACGAGCCAACCTCTCAACACTGAAGAAAATCTGAATAGAGATGAAATGAGTCGATTTGGTCAATCGATCCATGATGACCCAAATGCTGTCATAACCACGAGAAGTATGAGGTAACCCACTCATGAAGTCCATAGTGATCCGCTCCCACTTTCATTCAGGAATGGTTAATCTCTGAAGTAAACCACTCGGTCTCAAATGCCCCGGCTTCCCCTACTAACAACAAAAGCAACGAGCTACAAAGTCCGCTATATTCTTTTTCATACCACCCCACCAGTAAAGCTGATTCAAATCATGGAACATCTTAGTCACTCCAGGATGAATGGAATATCTCGAATATTGCGCCTCCTCCAAAATCAATCTCACTCATCCACCAACTTTTGGCACATAAACTTGGCCACCAATCCTTAAAACATCATCAAAATCAAGAGATGCCTCCTTGGCCTCGCCACTCAACACCTTATCCCGAATCACTCTCAAACTATCATCATCAAACTGGTGAGCTCGAATCTGCTCCATCAAAGAAGATCTAGTATCAACAAAGGCTAAAATATGTCCAGGCGTCGAAATGTCAAGCCTAACCATCTAGTTAGCTAAAGATTGAACCTCTAAGGCTAAAGGTCTCTCCTGAAAGCGGTGAGCTAAACTTCTCATACTAGTCAACTTCCGACTCAAGGCATCCACCACCACATTAGCCTTACCCGAATGATAGAGAATAGTGAGATCATAATCCTTAAGCAACTCAAGCTAACGTCGCTGTCTCATATTAAGATCTCGCTGGGTGAAGAAGTACTGAAGGCTGTGATGATCTAAGAAAATCTCACAACGGACTCCATACAAGTAATGCCTTCACAACTTTAACACAAACACAACCGCGGCCAACTCCAAATCATGGGTAGATAATTCTTCTCATGAGGCTTCAACTGATAAGAAGCATAAGCAATCACCTTACCCTCCTGCATCAACACTGTACATAAACCCATACTAGAGGCATAACAAAACGCGATGAAACCCATGCCATCCTTGGCAAAGTCAAGATAGGAGCCGAAGACAATAATTTCTTGAGCTTTTGAAAGCTCGGCTCACAAGCATCTGACCACTGAAATACAATATATTTCTGAGTCAACTTGGTCAAAAGAGCCGCAATAGATGAGAAACCCTTTACAAAATGCCAAAAATAACCCGCCAAACCAATAAAACTCAGAATCTCGATAGGGGAAGTAGGGCCCAATTACAAATTATTGCTATCTTTGCCGGATCAACCATAATACCATCCTTAGTCACCACATGGCCTAAGAAGGAGATAGAATCCAACCAAAACTCACACTTGGAGAACTTAGCATACAACTTCTGATCATGCAATCTCTGAAGTACAGTCCTCAAGTGTCTCACATAACCTCATTCTTAGAATAGACCAAGATATCATCTATAAATACAATCACAAAAGAGTCGAGATATGGTCAAAATACCCAATTCATCAAATCCATGAACGCTGCTAGGGCATTGGTCAACCCAAAAAACATGATCAAAAACTCATAATAACTGTATCGAGTTCGAAAAGCCATCTTCGGAACACCCGAAGCTCTAATCTTCAACTGGTGATACTTAGATCTCAAATCAACCTTAAAAAACACCAAAACACCCTGAAGCTGAACAAACAAATCATCAATGTAAGGAAGAGGATACTTGTTCTTAACCGTCACCTTGTTCAACCGCCAGTAATTAATACATATGTACATAGAACCATCCTTCTTCTTCACAAATAAGACAGGCATACCCCAAGGAGATACACTGGGTCTAATGAACCCCTTACTCAACAAATCTTGCAATTGCTCTTTCAATTCCTTCAACTCAGCCCGACCATCCTATAAGGGGAAATAGAAATGGACTCGGTGCCCGGCTCCACATCAATAGCAAAATCAATATCACGATCTGGAGGCATACTAGGTAAATCCGTAGGAAACACATACATGAACATGCGAACAACCCAAATAGAATCTATAAGAGGTGGTAAGGCAACACTAGTATCATGTACATAAGCCAAATAAGACAAACACCCCCTTTCTACCATGAGACGAGCACATAGAAAATATATAATTTCCTTTGGACCTGAATTAGGTGTACCCTTCTAAGCTATTCTCGACACACATGGTAAAACTAAGGTCACGATCTTTGTATAACAATCCAAAATAGCATAATAGAGAGCTAACTAATCCATACCCAAAATAACATCAAAGTCTACCATATCTAGAAGAATCACGTCTACCCAAGTCTCATGCCCCGTAAAGGTAATCACACAAGATTAGTATACATGATCCACCACTAAAGAATCTCCTACGGGGGTAGATACATGTAGAGGCATAGTAAGGGGCTCACCTGAAACATCAAGACCAGAAGCATATCTATAGCAAACTAGGATGATATCTATAATAACTGCATCAGAGGCCTCCGTCTCTGGTCTCCCAGGTATAGTATATCACTATACCCATCTACTTTCGAATTGAGCAACACCGCAACCACTACCACGAGCTCCCCCACCTCTACCTCAAGCACCTGCAGCACTATCCTTACCATTCTATAAACCACCTCTGACTGCAGAAATAGGAGTAGGGCAAAGCTAAAGCTGGGATCCTAGTTGAGTAGGTACAAATAAACTAGAATAACCACCCTGGCCCGAAGAACTGAACCTGGAACCTCTACTCGCATGACCTGATACCTAGCTACTAGAAGTCGTTGTACCTGAAGGTCTAGCACTTGATCCCTGCAAAGCGGCCTGAACTGGCCTACCATGATAACCACTGGAACCCCTACTAAAGAAGTCTCTACCTCGAGATGCGTGTCTACTAAACTCACATTGACGGCACACCTTCTTGCTCAATAATACTCTGCAAAAAATCCCTAGAAACTACTATCTGAGCTGTAGCCAACTTATATAAACCATTTAACCCCTTCACAAACTTCCAAATCCTCTCAGACTCGGTGAAGATGCTAGCGGCTGAATATCTGGATAGAGCATGAAAACGTGCCTCATACTCGATAATAGACATAAAGCCCTGCTCCAAATGGTTAAATTCATCCCTCATCTGGTCCCTTAAGCTATAAGGTACAAATCTCTCCCAGAAGGCCTCAGAAAATTTAGTCCAAGTTATAGTAGGCGAACCCAAAGGCCTATAACTGGCAAGCGACCTCCACCAATCCCTGGCCACGTCCGTCAACTGATAGGTAGTATAGGCAACTCCATGAGACTCAAGGGATTTAAGATTATGTAACTTCTCCTGGCAATTAGTCAGTAACTCATAGGCATCCTTGCCAATAGTACCACTGAACTTAGGCGGACCCAAGCGAATAAACCTCTCGAACATCTTCTTTTCATCAGAAAACATTACTATACCTAAAGCAATTGGAAAAATAGTAAGTCTGGTAGGCAAAAAGTCCATACGTGGGGGTAACATAGATGATGGTTGTACCCCAGAAGTAGAAATAACATAAGCAAATGCCGGTACAGATGATGAAACACCACTCGAAGTCTGAGGAATACCAGGTACACTCAAAGGAACAACATCCAAGTGACCCAAAAGGCAAACTAATAAATCCTGAAGCAATGAAGTGTCAACTAAACTCTGTGGGACATGAGCTGGCCCCACACCCCCTATCTAATAATTATCTTCAGCATACTCGACCTCAGACTCAAGAAAGTCCTCCCTAGCACGTCTTCTGACTGGGAAAGTTCCTCGTGTCCATTCTCTACCTCTGGGTAGTCCATAAACCCTGCCTCATTCTAGAATTGGGGATCTCATATCGGGTGCAGGCTCAGCATCCCTAGCATTCCTGGACCTAGTCCTCACCATCTGCGTAGAAAAGAATGTAATACAAGTTTAGGATATTGGGTGTGAACAACCCGCATGATAAGGAATCAACCCATGGAAGGTTCGCAACCTACATACTATATCTCAAATCTCAAATCTCAACCCACCTTTTCGGCTCATGTCCATGGTGAAGGTTTTTATAAAATATCTCATTTTTTTTTCAAAAGCAGTGTTCTTCAATAGTATCGATATCTCATGAATGTATATGTATGGAATGAGGATCTAATGCCCACAATTAAATCAGTATGAAGATATCCACCCCATTCAATACGTACATAAGTGAGCCTAGAAATCAACTTTATATGTCCACAATTCATGATATCAACTCTAGTTAGGCACAATCAAAATAATTATACAGGTAAGACATCATTAATATCGTATTGACCCCTAAATCGATCGTTTCTATCATGATAAAGGCAACCAATGGTTAATAAGGCCTATAATAACAATTCAAAATCCCGCACGGGCATCATATCTAGAATAAAGGCATTTAAATGCACAAAGAAGGTCATTGATGTCAAATAAAGCCCCTACTCGGGAAAACGCAATATACAATATCACCAATTAATCAACAAAAAGAATGTAAGCCCACACATGGGCATCACACATTATATATCTTACTCGAAAACAATACCCATAGTTATTTTCCCCAACCCATAGCATGCTTTACTTATTTACTTACTACCCAGTCCAGTCTGAAAAAAATTAAGCCATAACCTACCTCAAAATGATGAAATCTGAGCCTAAAGTCCTTCAACAGGGAGCCTTTCCTTTTTAAACGACCTCAAAATCAACTACAATAATCAAATATAACATCTACGCGTTTAAAGACAGCTAATGATACCCATATTGCCCATATTTAAGCCAGGTCCAAAATGGGTTCAAAAAATAAGTTTCAAAATGAAAGGGGTAAAATTAGAATTTTTCCTTAGAAACACATTCCCCAAGGTTATAGGAGTCTACAGTTGAAAACTTATACAAAAACGAGTTGAAAATGAGGTTCAAATTGAAGAAAAATTATTTTCAAGCTTTACTGGTAAAAAATCCAAAATCCTATGTTAAACCAAGATTAAAGGGTGTTTTTGATGTTATAATTAATGGAAAATAATGGGAATAAGAGTTTAGAGGTTACCCACATGAAAAACTATGAAGAAACCATCGAAAATCGCCTTGCCCGAAGCTTGGAGGTCCCAAAATAGAGAAAAATTGAGAAATTAAAGTATTTATAATGTTCTGTGAACAAAACCTTACGATCACGGACCCCACCTCACGATAACGAGAGTCAACATTGACCGTTCATTAAGTTGGTCATCGCAATCGTGTAACTGGGCCTCGCGATCATGATGAGTCAACCCGACACGATCCACCAATTCACCTATCGCAATCGCGGTACCACCACCATGCGATCGCGATGAAGACTATCATCGAGGATCGCGATCTCTATGAAGGGCTTGATGCACCAGGAAATGTTGCACTAGCAAATTTTCCAAGTAATGAAATGTCTCCGAACGGGCCCTCTGGAATCGTTTGGGACCCTACTGGAATAAACCATATATGCTACTAGGCTATTTTCGACGTTTTAGACTCAATAACAATGTCGAATTTTCAAAAAGAGATTCTTTTCAATAAATTAACCTTCGGAACCCCTTTCTGGCAACTTTTCAAATGAATGGTCGAAAAACAAAATAAAGGTCCCAAACCTGAACCAACCCTACTACTAACCCAAATTCGATGTTTCGGATCTAACGGAACTGTCCAAATGACCAACTGACACTCAGAACATCGAATGTTGATCGAAGTCAACTATAAAGTTTCCAAAGCCTCTAAAAAACCCAAACTCATCCAAACCATTCCTGATCGCATAAATGGTCAAAACACGTGAAAAACAAGATTTCACAAATCAGGTCCTTACATACTTTCACTTGTTTTGTATGCACTCTTCAACAGTATATTTGCACAAAATTAACCGACAAACGATCATTAGTTTTAGTAAAACTAAAAAAAATAATAGACATAACTTTGGTCAATTTGTTATTTGATTTTTTGAATACAATGTCTGAGGTTCAGTCATTTTTACCTAAAGTTCTAACAAAAATGATTAAACTTCTATCATATGTACCTGAAATTATATTCAACCAAAAACTACTTAACTTAATCCATATATACTTGACCCTCAATTGTATAAATTTCAAACAAAATGTTTGAAGTTGTTTGTCAAGAAAAAATTTAGACAACATATATCTAAAGTCATCTTTTGATGAAAAAAGCCAATGAAGTGCTTCACAACTAGGCAATCTCATAAAATTCTTTCAATCTAGACTTAGGGTCAGATCCAACGCTACGTACGACACTGGATTACATTTGAATTTAGTATTTTTGACATAGATAAATATTTTTATATTACATGCAAACGCACAAAATTTTTAGTAAATATTAAATTGAAATTTATGATTTTTAAAAGTATAACGAGTTATGTGTGAAAAATCTAAAAAGTCAAATTCATAAGTTAAAATTCTAAATTCACCTACCTGATCTAGCTTTTAGGTTCAAGCAACGGCCAAGACATTTTATTTCCGTTGATGGACGGGCCTACTACCATCATTTTATTTCTTTTTATTTTCTTGCTGTGCTAATTATCTATGTCATCTATACAATCTTTCTCTGGTTCTAAAGTAGTACTATATACTAAAATGAAAAAGAGTTGATATAAAAATTGAAAAGATGAGGATTCTTGGACAATTCGTATACAATGGGCATGCATGCACTTTTTCTTTTTCCGAAATACGTACTTGAGGTTCATATTCACTTCATCCTATGTTTACTTGTTTTCTCTAATTTAAAATATATGATACTTTATTGCTTATTGACGAAGCAAAATCTCTAAGTGGAATGAAGGAGGTAAGATAATGAAAAATTGTGGGGTTTTTGGTATTGACGGAATCTGAATTTTCAGAAAGCCCATTCAAAATTTGAAGAAGTAAATATAAGAAGAAGTTAAGAATAAAAAAGAATAAGTACATAATTAAGTAGCTATTTAAGTGAAAATATTGACAGCCGAATGACCACATAAAATCAGAAGATATATTGTAACCAAAAAGACATATGTATTCATTATACTCTCTCTATATATTTGTTATACACTTCAAAATGTATATAAAAATGTGAGTGTGTGTGTGTTTGTTTGTATATATATATATATATACTATAAATTGTATTTACATTTGTATATAACACATATATACTATTAATAAACATTCAGTGCTCATACAGTTTGTATAATATATATGAATTGTATAATCAACATATAATATAGACACACTAATTATACATGTATTATACATTATTTACATAGTATATAAAATGAAGGAGCACCAAAGAACTGACAAGTTTGATCAGAAAAAATATCTTCTCCGATAGTTACTTTTCGATCCCCATTATAGTTAAGACTATTAAAGAGCATATATGAAGGAGAACATATGGAAAGACTCAAATAGAGGAGAAACAAAACAACCCCAAAACTCTCTATTATTTTCATCATTATGTTGCAGAACAGAAAAATAGGAATGCAATGGAACAGTGTTCCAATGGAACAGTAGCTAAAATATGCAGAAATGGAAATTAAGCTAAGTTAAGAACTAAATTACGGCTAAAGATATTTTTTATAGACAATAGCAATTGAGAGTGAGATCATTAAAATTTATAGTGTACCCAACCCTAGCTGACTCACACCTTTTTCCTTAAGGGATAAGATTGAAATAGTACTCTCTCTGCAGAAACAGCTGTAGGACTAGAAAGGGGCCCTTTCCTAATCTTGGGATTGAAATTAGCAAATAAACTAACTTAGGGACTGAACTAAAAGGGACTAAACTCTGAGAAGAAGACTACAACTAAATAACCATATTAACGGCTAGGTACTACTGCTTAAGCTAGAGGTACAATTCCTTTTAGCCACTTTTCTTCTGTTCTGCAGATGCTGATAATTCAATCTGAATCATTTCCCCCTCCTTAGAAGCTTCCTTGTCCTCAAGGAAGAATGTTGGAAATCTAATTTTCATCACTTGATAGTCCTCCCATGTAGCATGTTCTTTAGGCATGGACTTCCACTGGATCAAAAGTTGAGGGATGGCCTTGTTTCCTCTCTTTATCATCCTCCTCTCAAGTATTCCATCAGGTTCTTCACAGTAGGGGCTAGCTGGATCAACAACTGGAGGATGAGTGAATTGGCTAGGGACCTCATGACAAGGTTTCAACTGGGAGACATGGAAGGTTGAGTGGATGGATACATGAGGAGGTAGTAATAATTTATAGGCAATTGCTCCCACCCTTTGTGTGATCTGATAAGGGCCATAGAATTTGGCTGATAGTTTAGTGAAAGACTGGTTAGAGAGGGTAGCTTGCCTGTAAGGTTGTATCTTGAGATATACCCAGTCTCCAACTTGCAGCTGCCTATCACTTCGTCCCTTGTTGGCTAGGGACTGCATCCTCTGTTGTGCTCTCTGCAGATGATATTGAAGCATCTGAGATTTAAATTCCCTAGCTATTAGGCTCCTGTCTACCTCTTCATCAATAGATTTACCTGCAATGTAGGGAAGATGGAGTGGTGGTGGTTGACCATACAAAGCCTCATATGGTGTAGTTTGGATTGCTAAATGGAATGTGGTGTTGTACCACCACTCTGCCATAGGAAAGTAAAGAGACCAGGCTGTTTGACTGTTAGAACAAAAACATCTTAAATAAGTCTCAAGAGTCCTGTTTAGTACTTCTGTTTGCCCATCTGTTTGGGGGTGATAGGCAGTTGAAGTACTCAATGTCACCCCATGTGCTGAAAATAACTCCTGCCAAAACCTACTAAGAAAGATGGGATCCCTGTCACTCACTATGTTTTCTGGCATACCATGCAGCTTAAAAACATGATCAAGGAAGGCTTGAGCCACACTCACAGCTGTATAGGGATGACTTAAAGCTATGAAATGACCACTTTTGGTTAACCTATCTACCACTACCATAATAGTGGTTTTACCTTTAGATTTTGGAAGACCATCTATGAAATCCATGCTGATGTTGGACCAAGCAGAAGTAGGAATTGCCAGAGGTTGCAGCAGACCAGGTGATGCTGCAACATCATATTTACTTCTTTGGCATATGGAACAACTCCTAACATAATTGTTAACATTCTCCCTTAACTTCTTCCAGTAGAACATATGAGACAACCTCCTATAAGTACTTTCCATCCCAAAATGCCCACCACTAGGAGTGTCATGCCAAAGTTGTATAATGTCTTTCCTGAGCTGATCATCCCTTCCTATCACTAGCCTTCCATACCTCCTGAGCTGCTGGTTATAATAGGTAAAACCCTTCTGATCTTCATCCTGATCCATCAATCTTTGGATCAATTCTTTTAGCTCAACATCCTCATCCCAGCTAGTCTTGATCCTCTAAAAAAGATTGGTCCCAACAGGAATTACAGATAATAAGAACAAGTGTACAGCTGGTACCCTTGAAAGAGAGTCAGCAGCTGTATTCTCTTTCCCCTTTTTGTATTCAATCATAAAGTCAAACTGCATGAGTTTGGCTATCCATTTCATCTGAGTACCTGTATGTAGCTTTTGATCAAGTAAAAACTTGAGAGCCTTCTGGTCTGTCCTTACCACAAACTGCCTTCCCAAGAGGTATTGTGACCACTTAGTCACTGCTAAGACTAGAGCCAAGAGCTCCTTGTCATAAACTGATAGGATCTGGTGCCTCGGGGATAGTCCTTTGTTCATGTATGCTAAGGGATGCCCTTCCTGCATCAAGACTGCTCCTACCCCTATATCACAAGCATCTATTTCTACCACAAACTGCAGTGTGCTGCTAGGCAAGCTCAGTACAGGTGCATGAGTGAGAGCTTCCTTGAGTCGATTGAATGCCTGTGTTGCCTTATCACTCTAAATGAACCCTTACTTTTTTAGAAGATCAGTGAGAGGTTTACTAACCCATCCATCCCTTCTTATGAACCTCCGGTAATACCCATCTAACCCCAAGAACCCTCTTAGTTCCCTCACATACTTAGGAATTGGCCACTTTTGTACAGCTGCAATCTTTCTGGGGTCAGTGGCTACACCCTCCGCAGAGATGAAGTGTCCCAGATATTCCACCTTAGAAGCTCCAAAAGAACACTTGCTCTTCCTCACCAAAAGCTGGTGTTTGATCAACAAGTTGAAAACAATCCTTAAATGCTGCAGATGTTCTTCCATGTTCTTGTTATAAACAAGAATGTCATCAAAGAAAACTAGGACGAATTTCCTAAGGTATTCTTTGAAGACATGGTTCATGAGGCCTTGGAAGCTGGATGGGGCATTTGTTAGGCCAAAAGGCATCAATAAATACTCATAATGCCCTGAGTGTGTCCTGAAAGCAGTCTTCTGCACATCCTCTTGAGCCATTCTTATTTGATGATAGCCTGACCTCAAATCAAGCTTAGTATATACCTTGGACCCTCCCAATTCATCCAACAGCTCCTCAATGATTGGAATTGGGAACTTGTCTTTAATTGTGATCTTATTCAAGGCTCTATAGTCCACACATAGCCTCCAAGATCCATCCTTCTTGCCTACCAACACAACAGGCGAGGCATAAGGACTGCAACTTGGTTGAACTATGCCTTGATCTAACATCTCTTGCACCAGCTCTTCAATTATGTCCTTCTGCCTTGATGAGTACCTGTAGGGTCTAGCATTTACAGGATTGCTATCTTTTTATAGTGGAATCCTGTGATCAAAAGTGGCTCTGGATGGAGTAAGTTGTCGTGGATCTCCAAACAACATGTGGAATTCCTCAGTCAAGGTTACAATGTCAGGGTGGATTTCTGATGATTCTTCTTCAGTGAAAGACTCTACTGGTAAAACTCTAATCATGAACAAGTGACCACTATTGTGAGTCATCTTGTCCAACCCCCTTGCATCAACTATCTTAGTGCTTTCCCTAACCCCTTGTAATTGTACTTTCTGGTCTTGATAAATAAAGGACAGTGTAAGCTTCTGAAAGTTGAGATGTAGATCACCCAAGGGTAACAACCACTGCACTCCCAAGATCATATCACAAGACCTCAAGGGAAGGAGCAGGAAGCTATCTACAAAAGTAGTTCCTTGCATCATCCATGTGAACCCTCTACACACCTCATTGGTTTGCCTGTTCCCTCCATCAGCAACATTTATAGACTGAGGTCTTACTGGTAACACTTCCAACCCCAACTGCCTAGCAACTTCATCATCTATAAAATTGTGAGTACTCCCTGGGTCAACTAAGATATTGAGAGGCCTTTTCTCACAGTACCCCTTCACTCTTAGTGTGTGAAAACCAGAAAGTCCATTCAAGGCATGAATGGAAATTTCACATTTCTCCTCTACTCCTTCTATCTCTATTTCAGTCACTTCTGGTTCTTCAGGCTGTGTTTCTTCTTCTTGTTCTTCATCATCATTCATCTCCAACAGATAAAGTTGCTTAGATGTGTTACACTTGTGCCCAGGGACAAACTTTTCATCACAGAAGAAACAAAGTCCCTTCTGCCTCTTCTCACTCATCTCAGCTAGAGTAAGCCTCTTAGTATTGCCCCTATTGAGACTCACAATATTATCTCTTTTTGGGGGTTGATAATCCCTCCTATTGGCTCCACCCCTGTGACTAGTCCCAAAAGATGATCCTCTACTCTGACTAGTACCCCCACTATACATAGTGGATCTTGTTAACTTGAGTTGTGCATTAATCTGCAACTCTGTGTTCCTGGCTAGTTGATAAGCTTGAGGTAGAGAATGGGGTCTGTGGTTCTTGACAGCAAACCCAATCTCTGGTTTCAATCCAGTAATAAAGGCACTAATAGCATACTCAGGAGGTAAAACCAACCTAGTCATGATCCTGTCAAACTCCTTCTGGTAATCCTCTACTGATCCAGTTTGCTTTACCAATTTCAACTCAGCCATGGGGTCTGAGTACTCAGCCCCAAATCCATCCATCAAAGCATAAACATATTCTTCCCATGAAGGAGGAGGTAGATGAGTCCTACTCCTCACATAAGCTAGATGCCACTCAATTGCTATGTCATCAAAATGGATAGATGCAGCTTTAACTCTTAAGTTATAATCTACCTCATCAAGAGAAAAGAATTGCTCTACCTTGCAAAGCCAAGTTCTCAGCTGAGTGCCATTGAATCTAGGAAACTCCAGCTTGGTTATTCTTGACATTGTTGGGCCTCCTACATGATGCTGAGCTTGAGCTGGTGGTCCATTGTTCCTCTCTACTCCTGGTGTTCCTCCTGATGTCTGCCCAGCTTGAGTATGTGGTGGAACTTGACCCATGGTTGCAGCATATTGAGGCATTGACCCCATTCCCATGTGAGCTTTAGCAGGAGAATAAGGGGGTATAAGAGGCCTTCCAGCAGAAGGAGGCAACCAAGCCATGGGATTTCCTGAAGGGGTATAAATCTCTCCACCTCCATCCTGTCCTTCAATACTCTTACCCCTATCGAACCTCCTAGTTTCCTCTATAGATTCCTTCAACTCAACAAAAGCCTTCTCATGTTGAGCTTCCAACTGGTTTTGTCTAACATTAAAGTTAGCAATTTCTACAGTCATCCTCTCAAACATAGACTTAATTTCATCCATGTCCACAACCATAATCACCCCACAGAGCTCAAGAACGTGCTCTGATACCAAATGTTGCAGAACAGAAAAACAGGAATGCAATGGAACAGTGTTCCAATGGAACAGTAGCTTAAATATGCAGAAATGGAAATTAAGCTAAGTTAAGAACTAAATTACGGCTAAAGATATTTTTTATAGATGATAGCAATTGAGAGTGAGATCATTAAAATTTATAGCGTACCCAACCCTAGCTGACTCACACCTTTTCCCTTAAGGGATAAGATTGAAATAGTAGTATCTCTGCAGAAACAACTGTAGGACTAGAAAGGGGCCCTTTCCTAATCTTGGGATTGAAATTAGCAAATAAACTAACTTAGGGACTGAACTAAAAAGGACTAAACTCTGAGAAGAAGACTACAGCTAAATAACCATATTAACGGCTAAGTACTACTGCTCAAGCTAGAGGTACAATTCCTTTTAGCCACTTTTCTTCTATTCTGCAGATGCTGATAATTCAATATGCATCACATTACCCCTTCACTCGATCGAATAGGGGCAGCTGGGCTGGTGGATTTTTGCTGCCAAAAGTGAGCGAAAGAGAAATAGGAGAGAAGAAAGGAGAGAGTTCGATGTAAGAAGAGTGAGAAGAAGGGGGGGGGAGGGGGGGGGGGTAATTTTAGGATTTAACAAGTCAAAATTTATTTGGAGTCATATAGTCCAAAGTTGAGTCACTTAAATTGTTTGCAGCCACATTATATTTTTTTTCAATTTCAAAAAGAAAGTTGGGTTGAACAACCATATGCTCCCTAGCTCTATCCATAATTGTAACACCCTAAAAATTTTAAGTTAAGATCCGAACCATTTTTTAAATACTTATAGAACCAAATTCAATAATTTATAGTTGTACATAGGTGTTAAGACCAATATCTTTTCTGGAAAGAAAATATAATTCTCTTCCATATTTGGCTAACCTCTTTCTTGAAGGAAAAGTTCAATGCTTTATAAATTGAAGATCCCTTTTCTCAAACCACAACACAATAGCATCCACAATGTAGTTCTTAAAGAGTCTTGTTTAGGGGGAGATTTTTTTCCAATAGGTTTTATGTTTTTTATTTAATTTTTAATATTAGGCCAATTGGCCAAACCATATCGATAATATTATGTTTTAGTATATTTTTATTTGTCATCTGATTTATGGCCTCCATGGTTTGCAACTATTAGCTTCCGCATGTCGCCCCATCAATTTCGAACCCAACAAGTGTCTTCTGATTTATCATATAATAATATTAAGCTTTCTAGTATTGTTTTATGTGTCTCCTGATTTATCATCCAAATAGTTTGCAAGCAATAGCTTCCGCATGACGCCTCACCAATTTCGAACCCAACAAGTAGTATCAGAGCCTACGGTTCAAAGGTCAAATGATTTGGTGGAACGAGACTAAAGACAGGTTCAAAGAGGTTTCAAATCAAGATGCAACCAATTTGATGCTAATGAAGTTTATTGTCCAACTACGTATGGAGAAGAAGTTTCAATCATATTTTCAATATTCCTGCTACTGCATCTTTAAAAATAAAAATAAAATATTAATTTTTAACCATGATATTTTAAACCATGATAAGCAGCAGTGATGAAACTTATGTGAAGAACAAAGATCATGCCCACGTGAAGAATAAGGATCGAATTATGTCAAGAAAATCAAGCCAAAAAAGGAAGATTTGTTAGGATTTTTGCCCTGATTTTGTTACCAAATTTGAGTTTCAATTTTCTATTGAAGGAAAGTCAAAGTAATACCATAATTGTTTTTACTTTTCTGAAAGAAAAATATAATTCTCTTTCATATTTGGCTAACCTCTTTCTTGGAGGAAAAATTCAATGCTCTATAAATTGAAGATCCCTCTTCTCAAACCACAACACAATAGCATGCACAATGTAGTTCTTAAAGAGTCTTGTTTAGGGGGAGATTTTTCCCCAATAGGTTTTATGTTTTTGATTTAGTTTTTAATATTAGACCAATTGGTCAAACCATATCAATAATATTATATTTTAGTATATTTTTATTTGTCATTTGATTTATGGCCTCCATGGTTTGCAATTATTAGCTTCCGCATGTCGCCCCATCAATTTCGAACCCAACAAGTGTCTTCTGATTTATCATATAATAATATTAAGCTTTCTAGTATTGTTTTATGTGTCTCCTGATTTATCATCCAAATAGTTTGCAATCAATAGCTTCCGCATTAGGCCTCACAAATTTCGAACCCAACACCCATTGAGGCATGTTCTAGAAAAATCACACTCAAAGAATAGGTGCTCTCTTGTCTCAGGGTGATTTTCGATCCACAGAGCAGACATGTCTCCTACTGGCTTATCCCCAACTTCATGAGTCTATCCCTCGTCAACAATCTATTATGCATCATGATCTAACATGTAGAGCTATACTTTGGCACATTTGCTCTATTCCATACTCCTCTCCAGTTAGGCTATCGTTCCCCATCTCCTCGTCTCCATATGTATCCATTGTGAATGGAGTATTTCCCTGTTGTAGCTAGCCAATTATTTTGTATGTATCCAGCCGCAAACACTTCTTTCAAGCCACAAATTTTCTTCCAGTAGCATATACTCACTTTAGACATGCGGTATTTGAAGTTAAGGTCGAAGCTGTAACACCCCATACATGTTTACCTTAGTTAAAAAAAAAAAAAAAAAAAAAAAAAAATAATTTGGGTGGGGCGCGTCCAGGGGCGTGCCACGCTGCTCTGGGCTGAAATTTTCAGTCCAGAGGCAGTAAAGGGGCGCGCCAGGCAGCGTGCCGCGCCGCCCCTGCGCACCTTTCAAAAGTTGAAATTTTTCTTAAGTCCCAAGGGTATCCGGAGACGTATTGAGCCGATTTTTGCCACGTTTCTTCTTCAACCATGAGTATATACAGAAAATGCATGGCATATTATATTGGTATGATAAAATATCTCGAGGACGAATTTGGCGTCAAAATGACAATTTTACCCTTTGGGTCAAAATGGGTCATACGTGGCTAGAATTGCTTGCTTTTGGAATTGAGGCTATGAATACGAATTGTGTGAGTGGTAATATTGTCGTAACGTGTATGAAATGAATTAAACATGAGAAATTATTGATTTTATTGGTTTAAGTGAATTGGGCTCAAAAAGGGGCCCAAAATAAGAAAGAAAGCATGGGCCAAGACCCATTCTTCAATTGACCAAGCATTAGATGCCAAGAGTGGATAAAGATGGACTTGAGGACCTATAAAAAGGGACCAAAATCTGATTTTTATTATGAAAACCACACATGCTTTTCTCTTATTTTTCTAGAAGTCTCAAGAACACCCTTTTGGGCTCTCAAACCCTAAGCTTTCTCTTGGAGCAAGATCACCCTATTCCACGCCTTGGTAAGTATTTATTCTCATGTATTAATATATTATATGCATGAAAGAGTATGTAGATCATGTTGATTATGGTTGGAAGTGTTGGACATGACACTTTTGGTTTTGTGAAAAAGATGTGAAATCCATGGGGTTGTGACTTGAATTATCACTTGTAGTTTTGATGAAAAAGCATGGAATGGATAGAATATCAACATGTATGGTGTTATTATGGTCCTAAACTTGTTATTTTCTACATGCGTAAATTATGGGATTTTGGCCGATTTGTGTTATGAAGTGTATTAAGGTGACTTGATGGATTATTTGTGCTATGGTGGGAATAAGAAAGTGTAAAGGAGAAGTGTTGTGGTGACATGTATTGATTTGCATGTGTTGGTCAATGTTGGGAATATTATGGGATTTTTGGAATAATAATATCTTCCATGGTTTTGCCAAGGGGAAGTAGCATGTTTAAAGGCAAACACGTAACTCATTGATGTTATATACATTTGTAAAGTAGTTGGTGGTTAATGTTGGCTCCGTTATGTATTTGTGATGTAGAGTGAAACGTGAGGAAGGAGCGGAATTGTTGTGCTCACATATTGGATTGTGTATTTACATTGGAAAGATAAGGTATGCAAGGTTACTTTGTCCGTATCTTTCTACGGCCAATAGTGTTCACATTGACATTTCTTTAGTTCTATTCCGAAATGTACCAAGGTATCCCATACACACTTATCTATGATTATTGTCATATATTTCCTACTCATTGATCAATTGTGAATCTCATTTCTCATATTCATGGTTAATGTTCCGAAAGTTCAAAGAAGGCTATGTCCCAATATTCCAATAGTGCCTATACTTGTGTCTCTTATTCATGGATTATTGTCCAATGGTTCCAATGGTATCATGGTGCTAGTTATGTTATATTTCTCATGATGTTTATTCACATTTCTTGGTTAATGATCCGAAGCTTCAAGGAAAAGTTGTCATAACGTTGAAATCTCTAAGGACCTATCTCAAGAGAATAATAACATAAAAGAATCTATTCAATCGTGGATAGCATTTTCCAAACAATGTCATGTTCCAAAATCCAAGAATATGATTATCTTTGTACCAATCTTTTATAAGTAAAAGTACCAATCTCATGAGGAGTGAAGAATGAGGTAAAGTGTTTGTGTTTTCAAAAGTATACGATCCTCAATGTATCAATCTCTCAAATGAAATAAATTAGGTTATATATGTTGTTGGTTGCAAGAATGAAGGAAGATAATAGGGGGTGGACACAATTCCAAAGTTCCAATAATATTATGACTCCAAATTCCGATGATGTATGTTCCAAGTTCTACTAATGTCACGACTATCTTTGTACCAATCTCATAGGTTTCATACGAGAGGTGTGTTTCTCGTAAGTAGATGTGTTAATCTCTCATAAGTTGAAGTATCAATCTCATGAACTCTAATGTGTCACTCTTATAAGTATGGAAAGAAAAAGGGTATTGGAAAGAAGTAATGTGCATATGGTTCCTTTATGTTTCATTAAGTATGAATCACAAACTAAAGGGTATAAGTTAAGATGGAACAATCTCAATACTATATATATATATTATTCTCCCATCAAAGGTGGATGCCCGGTACTATATATCCCACCAAGATGGATGCCCGGTACTATCTATCTATATATATATTATATCCCATCTATGGTGGATGCCCGGTACTATATAGCCCACCAAGATGGAGGCCCGGTACTATATACTTATATATATTATATCCCATTTATGGTGGAGGCCCGGTACTATATATCCCACCAAGATGGAGGTCCGGTACTGTATATATAAACTTATTTATTATATCCCACTAAAAGTGGAGGCCCGGTATTATATATTTATAAGTAAGTTGACGACCCATAAGGTGTTATGAATCACTAACTAGTTGAGTGAACAATAATAAAGAGAGTGTAAAAGAGATGAGACTGTATCCCTTGCATGAATAAGAATGATGAGGAAGATGATGCGAATGAATGATCAAGTAATGAAATAATAAAAGTAAGGAACATGGTTCCACACATTCAGGTTGGAGGTCTATTCACATTAAGTATTCTCCTATGCTTACTTTCTTGGAAGTACTTATGTATTACCATAGTTTCATCTGGCCTTACATACTCAGTACTTTATCCGTACTGACCCCTTTTGGGGACTTACCTTACATGCTGTAGGCCCAGGTGTTGGTAGATCTCCACAGTAGGTGACAAGGTATCCACGGATTGTTGGTGAGCTCCAGTTGCTTCGGGCTTCCCAAGTCGCATGTGTTCATTAGGTTTTGTCATTTGTAAATATTGTATAGACATAGTCATGTATCTATTAGAGGCTTTGCAGACATATGTGGGGTAGCATGAAAGTAACAGATGTATGTTTATTTTGACGAAATGGCCCTAACGGCTAAGTTGCATATATTGCTTATGTGGCCATGCATTTTCGCTATTGATATTTAATTACATGAGATAAGATAATATTCATACGCGAGCATACTTATGAGAATATATGAGTAAAGATTGGTTCTCTCGGGCCTTATCGGCTTTGGGTGCTAATCACGTCCCGATGGGATTCGGGGCGTGACAAAAGTGGTATCAGAGCAGTTCGTTCTCAGGGTGTCTACAAAGCCGTGTCTGAGTAGAGTCTTGCTTATCGATGTGTTGCGCGCCACATTTATAAGTAGGAGGCTACGGGACATTTAGGAGTTGTTTCATTTCTTCATTCTAGATCGTGCAATAGAGCCATTGTCATAGGTGAGATTATATCTGACCATTGTAATTGGTTCTCTTTGATATAGTAAAATGTCGAATACAAGACAAGGTATGGGCAAGGATAAGCAGGCAAATATGCAAGCGGGAGAAGGAACTAGTAAATCACCACCTAACCCAGATAGTCATTATGGGGTTGAAATGGAGTTTACAACACGGGCACCTTCTCCTCCCATTTCTCCAGGAAGACCACAAAGGAGGGAAGTATCCCCAGATTCATCTGTTCATGTTACTAGGCAGGAGTTACAGGACTTGAAAAATGCGGTGCAAATGTTGACTCAGATAGTTGTTGCCCAGAGTCAAGGACGAGTGGGCCCAGTGACACGTGCTGATGGTGCCGCTAGGATAGCTAGTCGGAGAACACAAGATTTCTTGAAACTGGATCCTCCCACATTTACCGGGTCCGATCTTAATGAAGATCCGCAAGACTTTATAGATCAAATTCAAAGGGCTCTCGATGTTATGCATGTAACTGGTATAGAAACAGTAGAGCTTGCAGCATATAGACTAAAAAGAGAGGCTATATTATGGTACGAAGATTGGAAACGATCCAGAGGTATCGGTGCAAATCCAGCTAGTTGGGAGGAATTCAAGGTGGCATTCCTTGATCATTATCTTCCATACGAGGTCCGCGAGGCTCGAGCGGATCAGTTTTTACATCTTCGTCAAGGAAATATGAGCGTCAGGGAGTACAGTCTTCGGTTTAATTCGTTGGCTAGATATGCTCCTAATATGGTAGCGACTATGGCCGATAGAGTTCATCGGTATGTGGACAGATTGGAGCCCTATTTGGTAAGAGACTGTACTATTGCTGCATTAAATAAAGACATGGATATAGCCAGAATACAAGCCTTCGCGCAAAAGATGGAGGATCAAAGGCAAAGGGGAAGGGTACAAGAATCTGAGACAGGACCGTCAAAGCGGGCTCGACCCATGGGACAGTTCATGCCATCCCAAGGAGGAGTTAGGCCTCGGGTTTCCCTAAGACCCTCTCGACCATCATTTTCTCACCCTACAGCGGGTACTCCACCTCCATTTCGAGGATCTAGAGATAGTCAGGTTGGGCAGAGTAGTGGAATACGGGGTTCACAGACAGTGGGATCTGTTCGTCAATTGTGCCAGCGCTGCGGAAAGTTTCATTCAGGTGAATGCTGGTATGAGATGGATGTTTGCTTTCGGTGTAAAAAGCCAGGACACGTGAAGAGAGACTGCCCACAGAGGGCCACAAGTAGTATGACACGACCTACGGGGTCAGCAGAATTCGGCTCTCCTTGATATGGTGACAGGTATGTTATCTATAGTTTTACCTAATGAATATGCATCAATCAATTTAGGTTCTACCCTATCATATGTTACTCTATTGACTGTGGGACAATTCGAAGGAACACTAGAGTTAATAGTCAAGTTAATTGGGGTGTCCACACCATTTGGTGACGTCATTATAGCTAAAAGAGTATGTCGCAAGTGTATAGTAAATGTTGTGATCACGTTACAGTGGTTAAGTTTACTGAGATGGATATGATAGATCTTAATGTTACCATGAGTACATTTTTCACTTTCCACAAAGAAATTTCTTGACTGGAAAGGTACATATGTCGTTAGTTAGAGTGAAGGATACCAAAGTTAAAGCTACTAATGTTCAAGACACTAGTCTACACCCGTAGGGTGTCCCAGTGTAAATTGTATCGACAAGGGATGACACGTATCGGATATATATATGAGCTGAGCTAAAGAAATGCATTAGGGTAACGCACACCATTCACGATATGCTATTTGGTAGGGAGTAATCAATATGTACCATGATTTGGAAGCGACTTATCGATGAGATTAAA
Organism: Capsicum rhomboideum; assembly: GCA_031232105.1. Lineage (NCBI taxonomy): Eukaryota > Viridiplantae > Streptophyta > Magnoliopsida > Solanales > Solanaceae > Capsicum > Capsicum rhomboideum. The sequence continues at coordinate 133,945,378 of CP124709.1, read as the reverse complement.
TGAAAAGTACATTGCAAAAAAAAAAAAAAAAAAAAAAAATTTTTTACTTCAGTTATCGAAGTGATAACAAGTAAAGTGTGTGGAATCGGAGGGGTATAGATTATGTAACTAAATAGATGTGATGCCACATGGGTAATAATTGATGGGCTTATCAAGTTAACACAGTTGTAGAAATGTGGAACCCAAGTGAATGCAGGCAGGGTTTTCGTCTTGACAGAGGAATAAACAAACCGTACTGTTTAAGCATGAGAAGTTAGTTCTATATAGCGTACCTTATAAGGTGGCTCGAGGATGTGGTCAAGTTGTATATGACGTTGAGGTATCCCAAGAACTCTTTACAGTGCATGCAGTATCTTATATGCGATGCTTTAAAAGTATGTAGGAGATTATCCCATGTTGTTCCCAGTGGGAAATCCACTAGTTATGGAAAAAAAATCAATCTCATATGTGAGGAAGTACGGCTTACTATTCTAGCTTGCAAAGCGAAAGTAATAAGAAGTAAAGAAGGAGTTTCTGTAAAAGCACAATAGGAGAAACGAACACACGGAAGAAGTCACAAGGGAGACCAGAGAAATAATGAAATCTAAAGTAATCGTAAGTCTTGGACACGAAAGCAAAGTACAGGGTATGGAATGAGAGTCATAATAAGTAAGTCTTTACAAGTATGCTATGTGTATATGGTAATTGAAGGATTCATTTTGGCTTAAGTGGTACAATGAGACAGTGTTACTAACATTCGAGGACGAATGTTCCTAAGGGGGGAAGAATGTAACACCCCATACATGTTTACCTTAGTTAAAAAAAAAAAAAAAAAAAAAAAATAATAATAATTTGGGTGGGGCGCGTCCAGGGGCGTGCCACGCTGCTCTGGGCAGAAATTTTCAGTCCAGAGGCAGTAAAGGGGCGCGCCAGGCAGCGTGCCGCGCCGCCCCTGCGCACCTTTCAAAAGTTGAAATTTTTCTTAAGTCCCAAGGGTATCCGGAGACGTATTGAGCCGATTTTTGCCACGTTTCTTCTTCAACCATGAGTATATACAGAAAATGCATGGCATATTATATTGGTATGATAAAATATCTCGAGGACGAATTTGGCGTCAAAATGACAATTTTACCCTTTGGGTCAAAATGGGTCATACGTGGCTAGAATTGCTTGCTTTTGGAATTGAGGCTATGAATACGAATTGTGTGAGTGGTAATATTGTCGTAACGTGTATGAAATGAATTAAACATGAGAAATTATTGATTTTATTGGTTTAAGTGAATTGGGCTCAAAAAGGGGCCCAAAATAAGAAAGAAAGCATGGGCCAAGACCCATTCTTCAATTGACCAAGCATTAGATGCCAAGAGTGGATAAAGATGGACTTGAGGACCTATAAAAAGGGACCAAAATCTGATTTTTATTATGAAAACCACACATGCTTTTCTCTTATTTTTCTAGAAGTCTCAAGAACACCCTTTTGGGCTCTCAAACCCTAAGCTTTCTCTTGGAGCAAGATCACCCTATTCCACGCCTTGGTAAGTATTTATTCTCATGTATTAATATATTATATGCATGAAAGAGTATGTAGATCATGTTGATTATGGTTGGAAGTGTTGGACATGACACTTTTGGTTTTGTGAAAAAGATGTGAAATCCATGGGGTTGTGACTTGAATTATCACTTGTAGTTTTGATGAAAAAGCATGGCATGGATAGAATATCAACATGTATGGTGTTATTATGGTCCTAAACTTGTTATTTTCTACATGCGTAAATTATGGGATTTTGGCCGATTTGTGTTATGAAGTGTATTAAGGTGACTTGATGGATTATTTGTGCTATGGTGGGAATAAGAAAGTGTAAAGGAGAAGTGTTGTGGTGACATGTATTGATTTGCATGTGTTGGTCAATGTTGGGAATATTATGGGATTTTTGGAATAATAATATCTTCCATGGTTTTGCCAAGGGGAAGTAGCATGTTTAAAGGCAAACACGTAACTCATTGATGTTATATACATTTGTAAAGTAGTTGGTGGTTAATGTTGGCTCCGTTATGTATTTGTGATGTAGAGTGAAACGTGAGGAAGGAGCGGAATTGTTGTGCTCACATATTGGATTGTGTATTTACATTGGAAAGATAAGGTATGCAAGGTTACTTTGTCCGTATCTTTCTACGGCCAATAGTGTTCACATTGACATTTCTTTAGTTCTATTCCGAAATGTACCAAGGTATCCCATACACACTTATCTATGATTATTGTCATATATTTCCTACTCATTGATCAATTGTGAATCTCATTTCTCATATTCATGGTTAATGTTCCGAAAGTTCAAAGAAGGCTATGTCCCAATATTCCAATAGTGCCTATACTTGTGTCTCTTATTCATGGATTATTGTCCAATGGTTCCAATGGTATCATGGTGCTAGTTATGTTATATTTCTCATGATGTTTATTCACATTTCTTGGTTAATGATCCGAAGCTTCAAGGAAAAGTTGTCATAACGTTGAAATCTCTAAGGACCTATCTCAAGAGAATAATAACATAAAAGAATCTATTCAATCGTGGATAGCATTTTCCAAACAATGTCATGTTCCAAAATCCAAGAATATGATTATCTTTGTACCAATCTTTTATAAGTAAAAGTACCAATCTCATGAGGAGTGAAGAATGAGGTAAAGTGTTTGTGTTTTCAAAAGTATACGATCCTCAATGTATCAATCTCTCAAATGAAATAAATTAGGTTATATATGTTGTTGGTTGCAAGAATGAAGGAAGATAATAGGGGGTGGACACAATTCCAAAGTTCCAATAATATTATGACTCCAAATTCCGATGATGTATGTTCCAAGTTCTACTAATGTCACGACTATCTTTGTACCAATCTCATAGGTTTCATACGAGAGGTGTGTTTCTCGTAAGTAGATGTGTTAATCTCTCATAAGTTGAAGTATCAATCTCATGAACTCTAATGTGTCACTCTTATAAGTATGGAAAGAAAAAGGGTATTGGAAAGAAGTAATGTGCATATGGTTCCTTTATGTTTCATTAAGTATGAATCACAAACTAAAGGGTATAAGTTAAGATGGAACAATCTCAATACTATATATATATATTATTCTCCCATCAAAGGTGGATGCCCGGTACTATATATCCCACCAAGATGGATGCCCGGTACTATCTATCTATATATATATTATATCCCATCTATGGTGGATGCCCGGTACTATATAGCCCACCAAGATGGAGGCCCGGTACTATATACTTATATATATTATATCCCATTTATGGTGGAGGCCCGGTACTATATATCCCACCAAGATGGAGGTCCGGTACTGTATATATAAACTTATTTATTATATCCCACTAAAAGTGGAGGCCCGGTATTATATATTTATAAGTAAGTTGACGACCCATAAGGTGTTATGAATCACTAACTAGTTGAGTGAACAATAATAAAGAGAGTGTAAAAGAGATGAGACTGTATCCCTTGCATGAATAAGAATGATGAGGAAGATGATGCGAATGAATGATCAAGTAATGAAATAATAAAAGTAAGGAACATGGTTCCACACATTCAGGTTGGAGGTCTATTCACATTAAGTATTCTCCTATGCTTACTTTCTTGGAAGTACTTATGTATTACCATAGTTTCATCTGGCCTTACATACTCAGTACTTTATCCGTACTGACCCCTTTTGGGGACTTACCTTACATGCTGTAGGCCCAGGTGTTGGTAGATCTCCACAGTAGGTGACAAGGTATCCACGGATTGTTGGTGAGCTCCAGTTGCTTCGGGCTTCCCAAGTCGCATGTGTTCATTAGGTTTTGTCATTTGTAAATATTGTATAGACATAGTCATGTATCTATTAGAGGCTTTGCAGACATATGTGGGGTAGCATGAAAGTAACAGATGTATGTTTATTTTGACGAAATGGCCCTAACGGCTAAGTTGCATATATTGCTTATGTGGCCATGCATTTCCGCTATTGATATTTAATTACATGAGATAAGATAATATTCATACGCGAGCATACTTATGAGAATATATGAGTAAAGATTGGTTCTCTCGGGCCTTATCGGCTTCGGGTGCCAATCACGTCCCGATGGGATTCGGGGCGTGACAGAAGCAATCAAACTTCAAATTCAATGTCTGAAGTTCAGACAAAATGACTAAACTTTAGCTATATGTATTTGAAATTCAGGAAAAAAAGACTACATTTCAGCAGTGTGTACTTGATATTCAACAAAAGTACTTCAACCATACGTACTACTTGAACTTTAGTTTTATAAAATTTCAAACATAATATTTGAAGTTAGATTTTGTCAAAATTAACTTAAAACAACATATATCTAAAATTATTCCCAAATAGTACGTATGCAAAAGATTTTCAAAAGCAGAAACAAGTTAAATGGCAGAGCAAAATTCGAGTATTCGTGCAATTTGCCCAATCTCTCGGAGTTAGTTTGGCATAAAGCACTTGGGTGATGGTCTTTGATTTCTAATTTCTGATTTCTTAGGAAGATGGTGATAAGATTTGTAGTACCTGCATGTTTGGCTAAACCATACGCCACTTGATTAGCTTTTCTATAACAATAATTTATGTATACCTCTGCTTGGCCCAATATCTTTTCATAACGAGGCAATCTTATAAAATTCTTTCAATCCGACTCAGGGGCAGATCTAATACTACGACACTGGGTTACATTCGAATTCGGTATTTTTAACATTATTGATATAAAAGTTAACATGAAAATTCACAAAGAATTTAATAATTATTAAATTCGAATTGATAATTGTCAAGGTATTACCGATTTTGTGAAGAATCTAAAAAGTTAAATTCATAAGTTAATATCCTAAAGGAAAAAATACATAGACTAACAAACTTAAGTCCATAATTAAACTAAATAGCAACACTTTAAAAAAATTAAGAGGGATATCAAAATAACAATATTTTAGTGGCTCTTTATCCTCCCTTATTTTTCTCTCTTTCTCTCTCTTAAATCTCTAACCTTTTTTTCTCTTTCTTTTTTTTTTTCTTCATTTTTTCATCTTTTTTTTTTCTTTTTCGTTTTTTTCTTTTCTCTTTTTTCCTCTCTCTTCTATTTTTCTTTCTTTTTTATTTTCCTTTTTCATTTTTTTTCTTTATTGGTTTTTTTCTTTTTCATTTTATTTTTCATTTTTTTCCTTTGTCTTTTCCTATTTTTTTTTCTATTTTTTTTTGTTTCTTTCTTTTCGCTTTTTTTTTACTCTTCTATCTCTAACTCCTATTTATCTTTCTTCTTCTTCTTTTTTTAATCCTTTTTAGGTTTTTTTCTTTTTTCTTTTTGTTTTTTTTTTCTTTCTCATTTTTTTCTTTTTAGTTTTTTTTTCTTTTTCTCTTTCTCTTTCCGTTTTTTTTCCTATTTTTATTTTATTTTGTTTCTTTCTTTTCACTTTTTTTTTACTCTTCTATCTCTAGCTTCTATTTTTCTTTTTTCTTCTTTTTTTCCTACTTCGTTTTTTTTTCTTTTTCTTTTCCTATTTTCATTTTTTTCCATTTTTTTTCTTTTTTCTCTCTCTCTCTCTTTTTTTTTTTTTTTTTTTTTAAAAAATTCTTCTATCTCTAGCTTCTATTTCTCTTTCATTTTTTTTTTTGTATTTTTTTTCTTTCTCATTTTCTTGGGTTCTATTTTATATTTTTTTTTGTATTTTCGAAAAATATACATCCAGCAAAAGCCATGGATGATAATGAAAATATCATAAACGTTTATTGTATTTATATTCACATCATTATTTATATTTTTGTATTCATTGATACAATTGTATTTGTATTTTATAGTCACACTTGTATTTGTATGTATTTTATAGTTCACACTTGTATTTGTATGTATTTTATAGTTCGCACTTGTATTTGTATTTATTTTAAGTTCGCACTTGTATTTGTATTTTATAGTTCGTACCATCATTTATATTTTATACAATTTGCACTTGTATTTTAAAAAATTATTTTGTATTTGTATTTTATTGTTGACTTCATATTGTATTTTTATTTTGTGATTTTATTTTGTTTGTATTTGTATTTGTATTTGTATTCTATTTTCATCGATACACTTGTATTTTTAAGAACTATTTTGTATTTATATTTTTAAGTTGACTTCACATTGTATTTGTATTTGTAATTTCATTTATACGTATTTGAGTTTATAGTTGACTGCATCATTTGTATTTTCAAACACGTGCAAAAAAATTATTCTTTTTCTTTCTATGAACACTTGTGTTTATATTCATTGATATGATTTGTATTTTGTTGATACAAGTTGAACAATGCAAATACAAATATTACATTTGTATCAAATGATACATATTTATACAGCTTGAACCATACATATATCAATGATACATGTTTATATACAAATTCAAATGATAAATATGACATACAAATACAAATGATACATTTGTGTTAAATGATACATTGTATATTTATATACTTGTTTGTATACAAATACAAATGATAAATTGTAAATATTTACAACTAAAATATTCAAATAAAAATAATAAATTTATTTAAAATATATAGCTTGATACAAATAAATATAAAATATAAAAAACATATAAATATAAAATACAAAAACAAAAAAAAAAATAACGAGGAAAAAAATAGAAACGAAAAAAAAAGAAAAAAAATGAAAAATGAAAAAATGAAACAATAAATAAAAGAAAAAAATACAAAAAAAAAGTGCAAAAAAATACAAAAGAAAAAAAAAAGAAACAGTAAAAACTGAAAAAGAAATAAAGAAAATACAAAAAAAGTGCAAAGAAAAAAATAAATAATAAAAAATGAAAAAAGAATTTTTTTTAAAAAAAACGAAGGAAAAAACTGAAAAAGAAAAAAAAGAAGAGAGAGAAAAATAGAAAAAGATATTTTTTTAATCATTCAAACCTATTTTGAATTTTGAAATTCATTAAAAAAAAGCTTTCTATTTTTAGAAATACAATCTTCATTTAATCTTTAATTAATTGGGTGAGCATGATTTAAAGAAGCTGATTTTTTTTTGACTTTTTAAACTCAAGTTGTTACTTAAAAATAAGGTAATTATATTTGTATATGTATTTAATATTGTCGTTTGCATCAAATACATAAACATGTTGCTATTTAGGATAATTAACAAAAAAAATATTATATGTTTTCTAATTAATGGGCCTAATTTGCTATTTCTGAACTTCTATCCTAAATTCGCCAATCTGGGCTAGCTTTTAAGTGCAAGTAAATCACCCACGTACGACATCTTTTGCATTTATATGGACAAGCCTACTGTCACCATGCATTTTTTTTTCTTCAAATTATTACTTGCTTTGCACGGATTGAAATAGGAGCCGGTTCGACGATAGATCTTTCTCAGGTACTAAAGTATTACTTCCTTCGAATCTAAATAAATGGTATTTTAGTTTTTTTATTTTGTTCCAAAATAAGTGATATTTTAGGATATCAAGAAGAAATTGGTCGTATTCTTTCAAAATTAGCCTTATTTTAATACATGAGTTTTACACCATTAAAGAATAGCTTCTTTCTTAAAGGGTGTATTGTCCAAATAAAAAACACCACTTACTTAAAAACGGATGGAGTATATATTAAATGAAAGCGAAATGATATAAAAATTGCAAAGATAAGAATTCTTGGACAATTCGTATATACTGGGCATGTATGTACTTTCTTTTTCTGAAATACGTACCTAAGGTTCATATTCATCCTACGTGTATAAATAATCAAAATTATAAACTATATCCACATATATATAGCGTAACAAAATAATTGATGCCAAGAAATGGGATCCAACCATCAAATGTCTTGAGATTGAGCACATGATGGTGTTTGATTCTAAATGCAGAGTTCATATGATATAATAATAATACTCGCTACGTCTCATTTAATGTGATACTCTTTTTTTTTTAGTTCGTCCCTAAAAAATGTCATCTTACGACAATTAAAAATAATTTAATTTTGAGATTCCCTTTTTATACTTAATGAAGTGACAAAAATATTTTTTTTTTCCCTCCTAAATACCGTGCCAAATTAAACCGTGCAATATTTAAGGAGAAAGTAAATTCTTATTGAATAAGGTCTGTACTATAACTTTCCATATGTACCAGTACCTTTATCTCTTTTCAGGGACAAATTACTCAGACCACTGAATAAGGTGTCAATCAAGTAATATTCTCAGCCTGTAGAGAATGATGACAATTCTCAAACTGCGTTGAAATTGAAAAATCTGTGCTGACTTATCATTAGTATGTACTGGTGCTAATAGACCTTATGATTTGTGGTGAATCATGCTTAATTTATCTCACTATTAAAAATAGGAAAAAAGCTCAAATATGCCATCGAACTATTGGAAATGGCTCATTTATGTCATCCATTAAAAGTTTGGCTCATTTATGCCATCGCCGTTACAAAAAAGGCTCATTCATTCATTTTTTTTTAACGGTGGTTTTTTAAAAAGGGAAAAGATTCAAATATGCCATCGAACTATTGAAAATGACTCATTTATGCCATCCATTAAAAGTTTGGCTCATTTATGCCATCGCCGTTACAAAAAAAGCTCATTCATGCTATTTTTTAACAGTCCGGTTTGATGGTTTTTTGCAAAACCATTTTGTACACGTGACCAACAATAATTTGTCCACATCATTAATTAAAGGAAAAAGACTCAAATATGCCATCGAACTTTGAAAAAAGGCTCATCTATGTCATCCGTTAAAAGTTTGGCTCATTCATGTCATTTTTTTTAACAGCCCAATTTGAATTTTTTTTTTTGCAAAACCATTTTGTACACGTGGCTAACAATAATTCTTCCACATCATTAATTAAATCAACCTAAGAAATTTTAAAATTCCTAATAAGAAAATATCGATTTCTCCGGTCAAAATATTTCTATGCATTTTGTAACTCCTTTATAGGCATTGTAAAGAGTTCATCCATTTTCAATTTCTTAGGAATCGCCGAACACAATTCTGCAAATCTCAAGACCAATTCAAGCCCGAAACAGACATCAACTATTTCAAACAACGAATCAATTAGTTACAGAAACACAATTTTTTAAATTCTTAAAAAATTGTACTTGAAGTAAAAATCAGAAAAATTCTATAATCGGTGAATTTTTTGTAACGGTGATGACATAAATGAGCCAAACTTTTAACGGATGGCATAAATGAGCCATTTCCAATAGTTCGATGGCATATTTGAGTCTTTTTCCTTTCTAAAAAATCACCGTTAAAAAAAATGGCATGAATGAGCCTTTTTTGTAACGGCGATGGCATAAATGAGCCAAACTTTTAATGGATGACATAAATGAGCCATTTTTAATAGTTCGATGGCATATTTGACCCTTTTCCCTTAAAAATATTAACACTATTAAAAATACGCCTCTTTTTTTGAGGACAAAATAGGCAGAAGTTCATCGGTAAAAGGGTTAGTTATCTGTCAGAAAATATTATCTCGGAACAAAAAATCGATAGCAGTTATTTGGGTTTTAACTTCTTTCTCTTTTGCTATTTTCTTTATGTGCTTTACCTTCCAGGAAAATAGGTCATAGTCGACGACAAAAATGACTGCGTGTAAGGTAACCCTCTCTAACAGACGCTAGGGACTGAGCAGAAGAACCCATCGGGTTTGGGAGAGAGGACTACCCTTGATGGTGAGGAAACACCTTTCTTCGTGAACATGATGAATGTGAACATTCAAAAAAAGGCGAAAAGACCCTGTAGACCCTAATGGAGATGAGCTGGAGGTATGCGACTTGCAAGATTTTCAAGGACTCTTGAAGGGTTTTGCTACATCTCACAGGGAGCTGATGGCTCGAATGCAAGCATAAGACAGAATGATGGATAAACTACAAGGTGGCGCAGTCCAGGTGACCACAGACGCCTCAAGGAGGAATGAACAGGAGGACCTGGGTGATCATAAGCATGATGATAAGATGGAATGAGTAATGATGGCGGACGACGAGGCCAGACTCAGACCCAACCCCATCATTAGCCATGCTAGAGTTGCTAAGGAAAGAGATGAAGGCACAATATTCTGAGCTTCAATCTCGGATGAATCACATATAGGGAACCCTGGCGGTAGTAAAGGGACCTGAATCCAAGAGTTACGCTAAGGTGCCTTATACAACCATCGAGATCACAGACCATTGAATAAGGTGAAATCAAATAATATTCCTAGCCTGCAGGGAATAATGGTGATTCTAAAACTGAGTTGGAATTAAAATCAAGTAATCAAAGAGGTTCTTTCTACTTTTTTCTTTTTGTTTTCTAATAACATATAGAATGTCCATATTTCAGCTTTTTCCTGGCTATCATTAGTAGATATGCCAATGCTACTAGACCTTGTGATTCGTGATGAATATCAAGTTTATCTTCGAATCTCTCTCTTTTCGCAATTTTACCTAATTCACTTATTTTAATGACTGAAATGTATCAAATAACAATGAAATAAATGTTTCCAATAGTTAGACCTTTCTTTGATATATATTCTCTATTCCTAATTGCTATTTTTGGAAAATATTGGAAAGAGTGGATAAAGAATTCAAATATCCCTGCCAATGTATTTTGACATCCCATAGCTTTGGCAGATCGCTTAGCCCCATTCATCTTTGGTGCAAGAACACTTAATTAGTGAGCTATTACACACTCTTTTAAAGGAGGATGCTTCTAGGCAAACCTCCTGGCTGTCTCTGCACCCCTATGTCATGACCCGAGACTACAACCTAGTCGTAACACGGTGCTTAGAGCTACAAGTGACCCCAAACTAACCCATGGCTTGGTATGAAACTAGGAGTGCTGAAAATAAATAGAAATAAGGTACTAAATGTGGAAGCTGTCAAATAAATAACAAATACTAATCAAGTTTATTTACAACAACTAAAATCTGAAAAGAACTGCAACTAAATAAAACAACTCTGACTGACTATCTTTGAAGCCTCTACTAATACTGATAATAGGTAGCTAAGACATGGCCCCAAGCTGTCCACAATCAATACATATGAATAGAAATAAAATACTCGGACTACAAACTGACTTGAGTTTTTGAATAAAGAGAACTCATCCCCTGCTGGCTGGAAGCTATGATCTGCCTGACTATGATCCTGGTAGTAAGCACCTGAATCTAGATCATATGAAAAATATAGACAGAAGAGGTATGCGATCAATACTTTTGAATGTACTAAATATGTGAGATATGCACTATGAATAACTAAATATAAAACTGATATGAGCTACAATGTAATGATTCACTTAAATGATAAGTATGAGTGTGGGAACACCAAGATATTCTAAAATTATATTGTGATATACAAACTGGACATGCTAATAATAAAGTATTTAAATCAAGAGTAATGCCGATGTATACTGAGATGCAAGGACCCATCTTGATTACCAATAATACTAAATGCATGAATATTCTAAGATAATTGAAATACTGTGAACTAGACTAAACTGAGGGTCATCCAAATACTGAAGTCTGAAATTATGGGAGATACTATTAACCGACATATAACTATGTGATCTAGACATGGAGTTTGATGTACAATTCCCATCGAAAAGGACCCAATATACCTAGCCAGGGTATAAAAATTGATCTAATCTGATATAGTACCAATAAATTGAGACAACATGATCCTATGGTGGCACGTAGTTTTGGGACTTAGGTACGCTAACCCTAGTCCAACTCGGTGCTAAGTACTACTCCCAACTGAATATAATTTATAGCTTGATGAGATGACATATCTGGATGTCAACCTGATATGACATATATGGATGTCAACTTGTCCATAATCATGGATGCCATATCCAACTAACATACTACTAGTGAACCTTATTTTTATAAGAAAACTAATCCACGATCATTGATGGAATTTTGGATACCATACTCATTGGGAAACTTACTTTTGGGAAGAAGTGTTCAAGAGCATTGATGGCATATCTGGATGTCATGCATGTCATGTATCTTAATAATATGAGCCAAAGCTCTTGATTATGATATGAGTACATATATATATATATATATATATATCATGTATTTCTGAATCATGAGACATGTAAATTTATGGGAGACATGAGATGGATGAAGTATATGCATAAAGGAAAACATATGGGGATTGAGACTTGGAAGGACTTTATAAAGCTGAAACTGAACCCTAAATCCTGATTCATGAAAGTGCTAAGCTGAGCATGGAACTAAAGAATGTAAGCTGATGCAATGACCAAGTAAATAAACATGTAACTGATCAATACTGTACTTAGTAAACTGAATACGAGGTTATGCAATAACCGATAATACTAAATAACTTAATAATACTGATGTTCTAAGACTGAAAGATAAGTGCTTTGTCTGAAAGCATTTTAAATCATGTGAACCTGAAGGATTGAATGTTCAACTAAAAATGCATGAGATCCTAAGTCAGCGGGTATTCATAACCCGCCATCTCTAAAGAATGCAACTACTTATGACAATTGCTATGATATGAATATGACATGAAATTTCATAAATACAAATCCCAAAATCAAGAATTTGATATATATAATGAGGGTTTACAATAATAACTCCATAATAACTCTAAAATTTCAAGGGAGACATGTATTCATGGATTATTTATGATGAGAAGTTGAGGTTCAACAAAACCCATATTTTCCATGAAACCCTAACTCTGAAGAATGAATTATATTAAGTAATTGAGTTCACTTAGGGACTCAATGGGTGAAAGGAACCCATTGATGAAGGCCCACATACCCGAATTGGAGAAATTTAGAGAAATCTTGATTCATGGAGCCTTGGCAATTGGGAATTGAAAATCCCTTTTCTTGTGTTCTTGGACTTTGGGAGAGAGGAGGGTGTATGTTTTGATGTGATTGTGAGTGAAATGGGGCATTTTTGGGTGATTAAAGATGGGTTGGGGGATTCATATGAGATGAAAGGGCAATTTTACCCTTTACTTTTATAACAAAATTACAAAAAAATTGCAGACGCAGAGGTGTCAGGCATACCGCGTACCCCAATGCATAAGAAGAGGATGTGCGCCGCACCTCCTAATACGCAGGGGTGGCTTGTGCGCCGCGCCACCACCCATCGTATAGGCCAAACAGTGGCCATTTTCAATTTGCTCTGTGGTGTGGGGCCCAAAGCTGAGGTCCCCATGCGAGATGCTCTGCCTTCCAGTCCATGACTTTTTTTTCGACCCCAAACTTGACCCAAACATTTTCCCACCTCTATTAGGGTCAAATGACCTCATTTTGTGACCCTAAACACATCAAAAATCCTCAACGAACGTGCATAAACTCAGAGGGTGTTACAAAGCATGGTTCTAATCTTCGATTGGATTTTTGGGGTGTTACAATATCTCTCCATTGGGATCATTCATCCTCGAATGAAGATTAAATAAGATTAAAGGATAGGGAGTTCTGAGATCTAAACATTGACATGATAACTGAATGTCTAACTGAAACGTGGAAAGAAATGAACTCATGAATGCATACTATGACATGTGAGCAATGGAGTGACATGAGGCTGAGAGAAGTACTAAGGAAGGAACTGTTACTTTGAATTGTTCTCTAAACTAAATTACTGGCTATATAGACTGACTCATACTGAAAGTTTTGAACTTAATTACTGGCTATATAGACTGACTCATACTGAGAGTTTTGAACTTGACCGAAGCATTCTTAGCACAGACACATATGTTAAACTGCATAGTGATAGCTAATGACATGAAATTTTTGATAGTCACAGAGAAAGGAATATTTGTTACCTTCAATGTGCTTTGTAAGAGGTTCTAATAACATTAGGGGGGATGACACGAAGGCATGATCTGAGTAAGATATTGGAATAAGGATTGTAATATGGTTTGAGCATTCTATTCTGCTGATCTAAACTCATAGAATAGGAACGACTTAGAGTTGAATGTGAGACACCTTTGGTCTGAAACTACCTATCATGAAACAAGAGTATCTTAGACCTAAAGTAAGGATAAGATTAATATACTTTAAGCAATGTGACTGATAACCTTCTAACTTTGCAACATTTCTCAACCATGCTTCCTTTTAAGAGAATACTACACTTAACTAGCAAAAACTTCTAACTTTCTTATGGATACACTACATATGTATGCCAAAGGCTAAGTCTAGTTGCATGCTCTTACTCTGTTCAAGCCTAACTCAGAGATATAAAGCACCATTACTAGAATGACTACACTGGTCTCAACTATGGGAATCTACATTCTATTTCCACTTGGAGCTATCACCCTCTAAATATGCTTCTTCTTACCTCCTTAAACAATAAACCTTAAGTTCTAATCAAAGAGTCACCAACCGCCGTAAGTCATTATCCATATGTATATCAATAAATCATTCAAGCCTATCACTCAACTACCATCAACATCACTATCAAAGCATGAGAAAGGTCACTGAAGAACTAGAATATGGGGATCTGGAATAAGAGGGATACTATGGTATCTTGACTTAAGAATTTTCATAATTTTGACCCTCAACTTGGGCCTGAGGAGTAAAGTTTAATATGAATGAACTTGTTCAAGAGATTTGATCTGGGAGCATACATGATGTAGTATGATCCTACTAGTCATTAAGGATGTTCCATGAGTACTTGGAAATAAGCATACCATAAAACATGAGTGCATGAGTCATAGTTATATGACATAGGAATGGATTTCATAAATTCATGAAGTATGATTCGGACTATTGAGTGAACTGTTACTCCTCATACTAGGAACTGAAAATGTACATATGTTCGTATGAAGTGTATGAATAAGAGTTATGATCATGGCGTTGACATGCAAGGCATAAGTAGAGGGTCATAATGACTGAAGTATAAGAGATATACTGAGATAAGAATGGGTTGGGTATCTACCTCCCTGGTTTTACTTTAGAACTTACTAGCATCACTACTAGAATCTGAAAACCTAAGTTAGTTCTTTATCCTATCATCTCCCCCTTAGATTTAAGCCATCATTCTAAGTCCGTGGACCTATTCAATAAACCCTAAATTAAACTGTAACCACTTTACTCTAGTGGTTAGGGTATGAATATACTCATAACTACTAAACTCCTATTGAAAGACTATATTTGAAAGCATAAACCCAATGCTAGTTTCTTGACTTCCTCTAGCGTCTATAATTATCATACTATAACTTAAATGCTTACTAACTTCAAGTCTTCTAAAGTATCACAATACCCTGAGTACACACTTTTTCATTTTAGAATTCAAAATTTTTCTATCTATTTGCTTGATCATCCACAATCCTAACTTGGGGTCTAGCACTTAGCATAGATAGCCACGCAATTCCTCATACACTATACTAACTTACTAATACTGGAGAGAAGTTAGGGAACGCTACTCTACCCCAAAATTTTATGAACATACTTAACTTTAACAACTCCTCTATCCTTCCTGTTCACTGCCTAGGCTTGATCCTTGCTAAAGCATTGACATATTCAAAGTCCTTTTAATCGATAAATCTGTCTCAAAGTGCTATCATAAAGTCTACACAACACCTTGCTGGCTTAATGGATACATAACTCCATCTACTAAATCCAGATAAACACTATCCCCACTCTATTGCTACTACACTTCTAGTCTCATGCTTCTAACTCTGAGTAATTCTACCATAGGATTCTGAGGAGGGATTTGAGAGCACATCTGAACTTGGCTCACCGCATGATTTTTATAAACAAGAGTGAACTCTTTCAAAATTCCAAATTAAAAGTAGCTGATGAGATCCTCTCAAGCCTGTGTGCAATCTCATAACTGTCTGTAGGGTCTGTCTGAGAAAACTCCATCAGTAGAAATTTGAGCTTTATTGTTTCTATTACCTCTAAAATAAGTCATAGTCAGCGAAAATAGAGCAATGCTCGAATCTGTATAAATTTATAAGAGAACATCCCTGCTACACGATCTTGAGATATGAAAAAAAGAAAACATTTCCTAAATGCCCTGTAGCCTCTTGAAGAAAAGTACAGACGTATCCGTACCGTTCTGCAAGACTCTACTAGACAAGACTTCATATACACCCTAGGACACTTGAACACTGTGCTCTAATAGCAAGTTTATCACGACCTGAGACTATACCCTAGTCTTAACATGGTGCTTAGAGAGACAAGTGACCCCAAGCTAACCCATGACCAGACATGAAACTAGGTGTACTAAAAATAAATGGAAGTAAGGTACTGAATACGAAAGATGTTGAATAAATAACATATACTGATCAAGTTTATTTACAACAACTGAAATCTAAAAAGAACTGGAACTAAATAAAATAACTCTGACTGACTATCTATGAAGTCTGTACTAATACTGATTATAGGTAGCCAGGACATGACCCCCAACTATCCACAATCAATACATATAAATATAAATAAAATACTGGGACACCAAACTTACTTGAGTCTTCAAATAAAGAGAACTTACCTCCTGCTGGCTGGAAGCTGTGATTTGCCTGACTATGATTCTGATAGTAAGCACCCGAATCTACATCACATGAAAAATATAGGCAGAAGAGGTATGCGATCAGTAATTTTGAATGAACTGAGTATGCGAGATATGTACTATGAATAACTAAATATAAAACTAATATAAGCTATAATGTTATGATTCACTAAATGATAAGTATGAGTGTGGGTATACCAGGATATTTTGAAATTATGTTGTGATATACAATCTGGGCATGCTGATAGTAAAGTATAAGGACCCATCTTGATAAGCAATAATACTAAATGCATGAATATTATGAGATAACTGAAAAACTAGATTAAATTGAGGGTCATGCAAATACTGAAGTCTGAAATTGTGGGAGATACTATTAACCGACATATAACCATGTGAGCTAAACATGAAGTTTAATGTATAATCCCCATCGAAAAGGGCCCAATATATCTTGCCAGGGTATAAAAGATGATCTGATCTAATGTGGTACCAATAAACTGAGAGAACATGATCCTACGGTGGTACGTAGTTCTGGGACATGGGTATGCTGACCCTCATCCAACTCGGTGCTAAGTACTACTCTCAACTAAATATAATTGATAGCTCGATGAGATGACATATCTGGATGTCAACCTGTTCATAATCATGGATGCCATATCAGATTGCCATACTACTAGTGAACCTTGTTTTTATAAGAAAACCGATCCACGATTATTGATGGCATTCTGGATACCATATTCATCGAGAAACTTACTTTTGGGAAGAAGTGTTCAAGAGCATTGATGGCATACCTGGATGTCATGCATGTAATGTATTTTACTGGTATGAGTCGAAGCTCCTGATTATGATATGAGTACACACATATATATATATCATGTATTTCTAAATCATGAGACTTATGAATTTATGGGAGACATAAGATGGCTGGAATAAATGCATAAAGGGAAAAATATGAGGGCTGAGATTTAGAAGAAATTTCTAAAGCAGTACCTGAACCCTTAATTCTGATTCATGGAGATGCTAAACCAAGCATGGAACTGAGGAATGTAAGCTGATGCAATGACCAAGTAAATAAACATGCAACTGATCAATACTGTACCTAGTAAACTGAATACGAGGTAATGCATTAACTGATAATAATGAATAACTCAATAATACTGATTTTCTGAGTTTGAAAGATAAGTGCTTTGTCTGAAAGCATTCTAAATTATTTGAACCTAAAGGACTGAGTGTTCAACTAACAATGCATAAGATTCTAAGTCATCGGGTGTTCATAACCCTTCATCTCTAAAGAATGCAACTACTCATGACAATTGTTATGATATTAATAAGACATGAACTTCATAAATACAAATCCCATAATCAAGAATTTGATATATATAATGAGGGTTTACAATAATAACTCCATAACAACTCTGAAATTTCAAGAGAGACATGTATTCATGGATTATTCATGATGAGATACTAAAGTACAACAAAACCAATATTTTTCATGAAACCGTAACTCTAAATGATGAATTAAATTGATTAATTGAGTTCACATAGGGACTCAATGGGTGAAATAAACCCATTGATAAAATCCCACATACCTGAATTAGAGAAATCTTGGAGAAAGCTTGATTCTTGGAGCCTTGGTGCTTGGGAATTGAAAAATCCCTTTACCTGTGTTCTTGGGCTTTAGGAGAGAGGAGGGTTTATGTTTTGATATGATTTTAAGTGAAATGGGACATTTTTAGGTGATTAAAGACGGGTTAGGGGAGTAATATGGGGTGAAAGGATGATTTTACCCTCAATTTTTAAAAGAAAAACACAGAAAAATTATAGATGTAGAGGTGTCGGGTGCCTCGGACACCCCAACTAGTAGGAAAACGCAGTTCGCCGTGTCTCCCAAAGTATAGGTGTGGCCTGTTCGCCGCACCACCCCTCGCATAGGATAAACAGTGGCAATTTTCAATTTGCTCTATGGTATGGGGCCCAAATTTGAGGTCCCCGTGCATGATGCTCGACCTTCTATTTTAGTCCATGATATCCTTTTTCGATCCCAAACTCGACCCAAATGTTTTCCCACCTCCATAAGGGTCAAATGACCTTATTTTGTCACCCAAACACATAGAAAACCCTCAACAAACATGCATAATTTCTGAGGGCGTTACAAAGCATGGTTCTAATCTTTGCTCAAATTTTTGAGGTGTTATGCCCTACCCCAAGATAGGACCAAACCTTAACACCCAACCCCAACACTCAAATCGATACCTTATACTAAACTTAGGACTCAACCTCGACTCCCAACCCGAGACCTGACCCGAGACCTAACCCTAATGCCCAACTTGAGACCGAATACCCGACACCCGAATTAAGATCCAACCCCGAATCTTGACCCAATACCCAACCTAAACACCCAATATGATACACGACCTAGAACCCTACCTCGAGAACCTTCTCTGGATCTGAGTCTTGAGATCGATTCTTGATCCAAAACCCAACCCCAATGCCTAACCTAAAATTTGGCCTTTACACCCAACCTAAGACTTGAAACAATAATCAAGACCTGACCCCGACTCTTGATTTGGGATGCAACCCTGACACTTAAAATTAGACCTGACCCCTACACCCGACCCTAGAACTAACACCCGATTTGAGACCCGACCCTGACTCTCACCTGGGACCCAACACCGCTACCAAACCTGAGATTGGATACCCAATCTGAGTCAAAAGTTGGGTCCCGAGTTGAGCATTTGGAGTCGGTGTTCGATGTTGGATCCCGAGCTAATGTCGGGAATCGATACCCGAGACTTGGGTTAGGGTGAAAGTTGAGGTGCGAGGTTGAAAGAGAGTTTTGAAAAATATTTTTCTTACTTTATGAAGGGAAGTCATTTTTCTTAAATTTGAGAAATATAAGTTCTTTTGTAAAATATTTTCCAAAATATTTAAGCCAACCAAACAAGAGAAAATTGGAAAACATTTTTCCAAAAAATGTTTTCCTTCATACCAAACACACTCTATATGTTTACTTGTTTTCCTTTAATTTAAAATATATAAAACTTAATTGCTTATTGATGAAACAAAATCTAACAGAGGATTGGGGGTGGTAAGGTAACAAAATTTTGTAGAGTTTTTATTAGTGACAAAATCCAAATTTTCAGAATGTGCATTCAAAATTTGAAGAAGTAAACATACGAAGAAGTCAAGAAAATTCAGAAAAGAACAAGTACATGTCACGACCCGAATCCCATTCGGGCCGGACTGGCACCCAAAGCCGATATAGCCCGAGAGAACCAATCTTTACTCATGAACATTCATATGCATAACCTCGTATGAATCTCATTATACCTCATGCAACTATGCGGAAGTCATGGAGATGGAACATATGCTATATATATATATTTATTTATAAAACTTGGCCGTTGGGGCCATCATGTCAAACTGAACGTATATATCTTACATTCACATATCCACATATGTCTACAAAGCCTCTACAGATACATAAATATGATAAACCTAGAGTCGGGACAACACCCCGCTCTATACGCAAATACAATATCAAACCAATATGCATAATGACTCGGAAAAGTCCCGAACCAACTGGAGCTCACCAACAATCTGCGGATATCTCGTAGCCTACTGAGGAGGTCTACTAGCACCTGTGCCTGTAGCAAGTAAGGTAAGTCCCCCAAGAGGGGTCAGTACGAAGAAAGTACTGAGTATTTAAAATCATATGAAACTGCATAATGCATAAGTACTTCCAAGAAATTAAGCATAAGAGAATAATCAGCTTAAGAGAATAATCAATATGGATAGACCTCCGTTCTGAATATGTGGAACCATGTTCATTACTTCCATGAATTTCATTACTTGATTATTCATTCTTATCATCATCAGTCTTATACTAACCTTTAGTTCTAAATTCATGCAAGGGATATACTCTAATTTCTTTTACAACTATCTTCATTATGTGGATCTTCATATAATACCGATCATCACCTTCTAGGTGGGTTATAATATATAATACCGATCATCACCTTATAAGTGGATAGTAATATAGTACCGCTCATCACCTTATAGGTGGATAATAATATAATACCGCTTATCACCTTATAGGTGGATAATAATATAATACCGCTCATCACCTTATAGGTGGATAATAATATAATACCGTAATAATACCATAGCATAATATTGGGATTATACCATCTCGAACTTATATCCTTTAGATTGTGATACCTACTCAATGAAACATAAAGTAACCATATGTGCATTACTTCTTTACAATCTTATTTCCTTTACATAGTTATGAGAGTGATACATTAATGATCATGACATTAATTGAAGCACACACTTATATGTATATTACTTCACTCCTTTACCTCATAAGATTGATACTTTAACTTGGGTGAGATTGATACATTGAGGATCATGATAATATTGGAAATACACATCTATGCCTTACTTCACTTCCTTACTTTCAAGAGAGTGATACGCTCACTTGTGAGGAATAGGTATATTAGCTCGCACTTTACCTCTTTCACTACTCTTATTAGATTGTACAAAGATATTCATAATAATATTGGACTTTGGAACATGACATGATTGGAGAATGCTTTTTAAGAATAAATAGATTCTCTTTACATCTTACCCTCTTTGAGATAGTTCTTTTAGAATTACAACGTTATAACAGTCTTTGGAACTTCAGTCAATGAATAGTCAATGAATAAGAGATAAAGGAATCATCATTCATCTAAGAGTAGGACACATATGAAGAACAATATATGTCAACCTGAATTGATATACATCAAAACCTCTCGGAATCGAAAAAGCCCAATGTCAATGTGAACAACATGTTGTAGAAGAATACGGAAAGAGTAACCTTACATACCTTATCTTCCCAATGTAAATACACAATCCAATATGTGAGCACAACAATTCTTCTCCTTCCTTACGTTTCACTCTACATCACAAGTACATAACGGAACCAACATTAACCACCAATTACCTTACAAATGCATATGACAACAATGAGTTACATGTTTATTTTTAAAATGTAATTTCCTTCTCTACAGTACCATTTACGGCATTGTCATACCAACAATACCCCATTCATGCCCTACATTGACCACAAGCTACATTCCAAGTGTATAAGACGACCATGAGTTACATGAGTCCCCTATAACATTATTTCACCCTTTAAAATACCATTCATGGCCTTTTCATGCCAACAATACCATAACATTCTATACATTGACCACAACATCACATACCAATAGCGTTTCACCACAAAGTTTCTCCTTTACACTTTCTCATGAACACCATATCACAATTAATCCATCAAGTCACCTTAATACACCTCATGTCACATATCGGCCAAAATCCCATAATTTACACTTAAAGAAAATAACAAGTTTAATAACACAATCACACCATACATGTTGATATTTCATCCATACCATGCTCTTTCATCAAAACCACAAGTCATATTTCAAGTTACAATCTCATGGATAACACATCTTTTTAACAAAAACCAAAAGTGCCATGTCCAACACTTTCAAGCATAACCAACATGATCTACATAATATCTCATGCTCATAATATGTTAAAGTACAATAATAATCACTTACCCAAGCTTGGAAGATGATGATCTTGTCCAAAGAGTGTCTTAGGGTTTGAAGAGCCAAGAGGAGCTTTCTTGAGAATTCTAGAAAAAATGAGAAAATGTGATGTGTGTCTAATGAAATAAAAATCTGATTTTTTCCCCACCTTTTAAAACTTCTTAAAGTCATCCTTAGCCATTTAGTTCACCCTTTGACAAGTCAAGGCAAGAATGGGTCATTTGACCCATTGGGCCTTTCATATTTTGCTCATTTTGGGTCTCAAATTAGGCCCAATAACCCATATCATCTTAACCCACTAACATCAATGTGTAATCCATCATATATCTCATGTTTAATTATTTCCATAATCGTCACGACAATATTCACTTACGAGATTCCCGCTCGTAGCCTCAATCGCAAAAAATAAAAATTCTAGTCGCTCATGGCTTATTTGAACATAATTTGTTAAAACTACTTGTGATGAAGCATTAACCCCATCTCGGATGCTAAACGAGCTTAATAATAGTCCTACTATGATGGGGTAATGATACCATGACTTATAGGTCTTATACGCATCATAATAGTGGAAGAAAAATTTTGGCGAAAACCACCCCGGCATGCCGCTTGGAGCGCCCCAGTGCTGGATCTGGGCTGAAAATTTCAGCTCAGAGCGGCCTGGCACGCCCCACTGCCATTTTTTTTTAATTTTTCATTTCTTCGACTTTTCTTTGCGGATTCGGCTAGATACTTCAAGTTCTATTCTTTAACTTACTTCTTACCTTTAATATCCTTTGTTTGGAGGTCTTTCAAGCCTCATTTTTAACCCCACAAATGTTCCAGAAAGTTTCAAACTCCTCCTACAAGAGTCTAGTCACATTGACTAGTACGATATCAATTGTTCTATCCAAAACCAATGCAACACACGTACTTAGTGCTTGCGTAGCTAAGGTTTATAATTATATCCTAGGTCACCAATCAATCAAATTAGGGTGGGGAATGTACGGGGTGTTACATCATAAGTAGCCGTTGGGTGAAAATATTGACAACCGAATGACCATATAATATTAGAAGACATATTGTAGCCAAAAAGATGTATGAATTCATTATATTCTATGTATACCTTTATTATACATTTCAAAATGTATATAAAAGTGTGTGTGTGTGTGTCTATACATACCCCTCCCCCCCACACTATTAATAAACATTCAGTACTCATACAATTTTATACACTATATCTATGAAGTGTATAGTAAATGTATAATCAACATATAATATACACACACTAATTATACAATATTTTCATAATGTGTATAATGAAGGAGAACCGAGAACTGGTAGTTTGACCAGAAAAATATCTTATCCGATAATGACTTTTCGGCCGCACATCACAGTTAAAAACTTTAGAGAGCATGAAAGAGCACATAAGGAATTTGGGATAGAACACCATATAGACAAGATGAGCAATACACAATAAAAACATATATCGGAAAAACTTCAATAAAGGAGACACCAAACAATCCCAAAACTCTCCATTTCCATTATTACCCTTCACTCAATCGACTAGGAGCCGACGAGGCTGATGGCTTATCACTGCTGAAGTGGGCAAAAGACACATAGGAGAGAAGAAAGGAGAGAATTGGCTGCAAGGAGAGTGAGGAAAAAATTGGGGGGGGGGGTAATTTTAGGATTTAATAATAACTTATCTTTATGTAACACTTCAAATTTTTTTTCATGACCATAGGATTTTTTAGACTAATTTTGAGCTCAAAAATAAAGTCTTGAGACCCATAAATTAATTAAAAATCATTTAGGTTGCTTTTCGGTACTTGGAAGTAGTTTTTAGATGTAGAAATAGCCTGTGCGTCGCACTGATCGGAAGATCCCTGAGATGGGACCTCACTGGTTAGCCTGTGCCTTGGCCAGTGGGGTGCACAACCAAGAGGGACATGTTGGGGGACACACCTTAGACCCACTGCTGACTGTAATTCTTAGTTGTATTTAATAACTCAGGGGCGTTTCAGTATTTTTCTTTTTAGAAACCGTCCCTCTTATACTAATAATGCCTCCAGCCATTAGAATCCTAACTTTAACGATTAAAAACCCTTTCCTCCTTTCCCCAATCTCATAATCTCATGTTTCAAGAATAATCAAGGACTAGAGGCTCTTGAATTAAATATCATGGTTAAAGTTTATAAACCCAATTTCAAATTCTCTTTTCATTTAGGAAATTAGATGATTTTTATTGAAGTCTTTACTAAATATTATTGATTTATTATGTCTTGAATTTACTTATCTACTTAGCAAGGTTTCCTTGTTGCCCTTTTGATTTTGATATGATCTTATGCATTGTTCTTGAAGTTTATTTTTAAAACATGATTTAAGAGTCTTTAATCTATTATGAAATTTTCAAGAAAATTGTACGAACCCGTTGAAGGGTGAGTTTGAACATAGTTTTGAAAGATGAATTTAGTAAAGATCTATACTTTACTTTCATAT
The DNA here is from genome assembly GCA_031232105.1 of Capsicum rhomboideum. NCBI lineage: Eukaryota > Viridiplantae > Streptophyta > Magnoliopsida > Solanales > Solanaceae > Capsicum > Capsicum rhomboideum. The sequence goes on along the minus strand of CP124709.1, from coordinate 133,920,850 downwards.
AGATAGAAAATTTTACAGTTATAAGCATATGATTATACATATATTTTTAAAAGATTATTTAGAACCGACAGGATACGGGTTTAGAAAATCCAAATTTCATAACTACTACCATCATAGGATTTCTGATAGTACCGTAAGTCAGTTAATCTCTTTAGACTAAAAGGCTCACTTAGTGGATCTACATATATATGGATAGGTTCTATACCCTGGCAAGGTATAGGGCATCCCTCCCAACTAGGATTATACGTTGAGCATCATGAGTTTACATAGTGTATGTCGATTGTAAGAAACTCCCACTTAAAGAACTTTATATTTTACTTTTTAAATTGAGTTGGTCATTAATGGAAACATAAATATGATGATTCTCTTTCAAATATGTAGTTTCAGATACGATTCAGTTTCTTTTTAAAGATATCATTTTATGGCACATATTTTGAAAGACTCCTCTTTGAGGAATTGTAATGACTCATTCCATCTTTATAAAGGTTTTCCGAGGATTAGAGTTGTTAAAATCTCAAGCTAGGGTGATTTCAAATGGGAATCAAGTATTGTGTGGTTTAGAGATTGTCTATGTCTCGGGGTGTAGCATTTAATAATTTTGAGGTAATTTTATGATAGATAAGAGATATAGTGGTCCATAGAAACTTTCAAAATGAGAAATGAGTTTGTAGAACTCCTATTATGGTATTTACCATGATAGGATAAATCTTGATTGTCATATTTGCAAGTGTGTGTTCTAAAATGGGGGAAAGCTGGAAGTTTCCCTAATTTTCTGCCAATTGTCACTGCAGTAGTCCCTTCACCACCGTAGAAAAACCGTTGTAGCGGTCGATGAGATGTTGCTCAGGATTATCATAGTAGGCTACCTCTTTCCACAGTGGGACCGCTGTATCAGCCAAGTGCCTACTGCAGTGGTCATCGACAGTTAATATGCCTATTTTCCTAAATTTTGACCTTATTTCTTCCAAACACCCAAATTTTTGACCTAAGGCTTGAGAGAGGTGATTTCTTATCAACTTGGGGAATATATAGCATTTATGTGAGATTATTACACCTTTTTAACATAAAATTAATCTGTTTAATCTATAGAATCATTAGGACAAGGGTTTATAGTAAATTTCTTGGGTTTAGGCCCTAAGTTGATGAATTGGTGGAATTTACTTATGGTTAGTCCTAAAATCACTTGATAATGGTTCTAAGTTGTTAGATTATACTTCCTAGCATAGAATTCCTGGCTTTTAATGTGGATTATGGGGTTTTGGGGTAACTGAATGGGTGAAAAACCTCAAATTGATGGTTTATGCTATGAACTAGGATAAAATCAGTGGGTTTTAGTCTCTAATACCTAGAAGAGAAGAGTTAGTTATTGATTACTCATTATTTTTTATTTTTAGACCGAGAATGATCTGAAGCTGCAAAAAAGGGAAAGACTCTTTCGGATTAGTTGCATTCGGGCTTATGTTTGAGGTATGTTATGTTTCCATTGTAGTTGTACACTTGATTTAGACTTCATGCTTACTCCTAAATTAAAAGTTTGTGAGTTAGCTTTTGAGCATGCTTGTAATTGCGAGTTGGTAGTTATTGCTTGAATGCATGTGTTAAATGACAGTGAAATTGATTAAGTCTTTTGTGATGGTAACTTGTGTACTTGAGATTATTGGTGCACTGTGATACATCCTAAATAATAGTGATTGCATCTCATTATATTATGATATTCAGAAGGTCGGGTACCGTACTGGTCTGGATTACTTACTTGGTGATATTTCAGATGGTCGATACTACACTGGTACTGTACATAAACGAAGCTGGTCCCCTACAAATCATAACTATTAATCAAACATGTCCCCTTAGCGTGTGTGTATAGAATTGATCTGATAATTAATATGCATTGTTTACATACATTGACCTACTTGCTTATTCATATAGCATGCATAATGAGTTGTAATGATCAAGGTAGCATTTAAACTATTGTAGTGAGACTGTTAGCTGCATTGATGATTAGGTGTTGATATTACACTTGCATATTCATAGTGGACATAGGTTCCCTTTATTATGAACATTGTACTTGTGGTTGTGAAATAGTTGATAGAGTGAATGTTTGTTCTAGTTAGGGATATTGATTGGTCTTACATGCTCTAGTTGTGGTGATTGTTGGTTGAGTTGAGATTACTTGTTATGTGCTGAATGCTAGTTTGGTTGTATTTAATTTATGTCTATTTGTGAGTCTGAATTAAGTTGGTTGATGATATCTACTAGTACATAGGATTTTGTACTTATACTACATATGCTCTGGTTTTGTTGAGTGCAGGCTGTGTTCTAGAGACTCTTACGAAACCTCACCTCTAGCATGTGACAACATTTTTGATTCAAGAGTGAGCACTTATCTTTAGGCTGCTGTGGATCATCTCAGGAGATCATGTCCATTCATTTAGAAAATGATACTCTGATATTTTACTAGTTTTGGATATTTATCTTAGATATTATTTTGTTAGAAGTTTTGTTATTTTGTTAGAAGTTCTTGTACGATGACTTTCGGGTCCTAAGGGATTGTATTAGGTAGTTTGTTTGATTTTCCATATTATTAGTGATTAGTTTGTGATTTATTACTATTAATCTAGTTTTTATGATAACCTCATCTTAATTTTTACTAAATGATTGGGTAATGGTTGGGTTAGATGTTTCTCCCATTGAATGGTTAGTGTGGGTGCCACTCACAACCATTTGGGTCATGAAAAAGTTGGTATCTAGGTTCGTTGATCTTGTCGTACAAGAGTGTATTTAGTAGAGTCTTACAGAATGGTATGAAGACGTTTGTACTTTTCTTTGAGAGGCTACAGGACATTAGAAACTTTAATTTTTTCTTTCTTTTGTTCTATTACTTGATTCCAATTAGTGTGTGGTGATCCAAATTGGTATCTAATTCTGTCATTCTTATTCTCGCAGATGGTGATAACATGAGCTAATGGATATAGAGTGGAGGCACACAAACTAGACGTTGGGGCTGCAATTTATGGCAGAGGATAAGCGAGGGAGGTACAAGGTAGATAAAGGAGAGCAATGCCCTTCAGGGGCAGGCCTCAGGCCTCGGACCGGCCGATAAAGGTCATCATCTCCTCCCCCATATGAGGATATTCCAAAGATAGTAGAAGGTGGTACGATATCAGTGCAGGATAAGGAAATATCGGCTCATGATGAGGCAACAACTATTCAGGAAGGTGCAACTTTGATTCAGATGTGTTCCGACATAATTCAGCTGGTTTTGAGAATTTTGAGTGGATTATGAGGAAATAGGAGGACTATTTTGATAGTTCCCACAATTCATTATCTAGGAGTGCAACATATTGCTATCATGGCTCTTAGAATGGATGAGGCATCAGATACGGGTGTCTTTCCATGATAGGTAGTGGGTCTGGTGATGACCGGAGATGAGCATGATATGTTTTGCAAGTTTATCAAGATGAAGACTCTAGTTTTCATTTCACTGAGTCTGAAGATGCCTATGAGTTTATAATTGATTGCCATGAGAGACTTCACAAGATGGGGGTAGTGGAGAGGTATAGGGTGGAATTCGTGACTCTTTCCAGTTTCAAAAAGATGCTAAGATGTGATGGAGGGCATACGTAGAGTGTAGGGCAACAGGTTTTCCTCCGCTGACATGGACTCAATTTTACTCTATTTTTCTGTAGAAGTATATGCCTTGCACCTTGAGGGATAGGAAAAAGGATGATTTCACTTCTCTGGAGTAAGGGAGTATGTTGGTTGCGACCTATGAGACCAAATTTTATTACTTGTCTCAATATTTTTAAACAGTTGTTGAATACAGAGGAGGAGAGGATCCTCCACTTTGTGAAAGGGTTGAAAACTAGTCTTCAAATTTTTGCACTTCAGATGATATCTTCTGGTAATTCCTTCCAATAGATGGTTGCTTTTATTAAAAAGGTAGAGGGTGTGGGGCAAGATGGTTATGCCAAGTTGGAAGGAAAAAAGGCCCAAAAAATGGGCAATTATAGTGGTTCTTATTCTTGGGGTCAAGGTTCACAAGGATCCCTGCCCACCCCATTCAGTCAGCAATATAGGTTTTTACTGGGGGTCAGTCAGGGTCCAGCCATCCGTCTTTAGATTTTTGTGGTTATTTAGCTTCTTCTTCATCAGTTCAATAACCTACCCTGGACCATACATTTTATGAGTGTGGTGGAGTTAGTCATATTCAAAGATATTTTCCTAATTATAGGCCATCTGGTCAGTTGGGCCAGCAGTAACCTCCTTGAGTCCTAGTTTCAGTAGGTAAGGGAGGGGGAGATAATGGTAGAGGTTGTCCATAGGGTGGGCGTGGTGGTCACTAGGCAGATAGGGGTGGCAACTAGGCCAACTGAGGTGGTGGAAATACAAATCGAGGTGGTCATCAACTGGGCAGGGGCAACACATAGACGAGCAACATAGCCTAATATTTTGCTTTTTTAGGCAGGCTGAGGCGGAGGTAGCTGATGCGGTTATCACAGGTACAATTCTTGTATGTAACCGGATGGCCATTATTTTATTTGATCATAGTTCTATATTCTCATAGTTTCTAATAGATTTGTGGTGGGGTTGGATATGGTTTGTGATATGCTTGATACTCTTGTAGACATATCCACTCCAGTTGCAGATTTTGTTGTTATTGATCAGGTATATCATGCTTGTTCTATATTGTTCTTGGGGTACCAAACTTGGGAAAATTTGGTAATTTTAGACACGGTGGACTTTGAAATCTTTCTTGGTGTGAGATGGTTATCTCCATATAATGTAATTCTTAATTGTCATTCCAAGATAGAAATAGTAGCTATGCTAGGGATAGATAGACTAGAGTGGGAGGGTGACTATAATCCTGCTCCTATGAGACTAACTCTTTTAGTCATGCTAAGAGGTTGATTGGGAAGGGCTATCAGGCGTTTTTAGCTTATTTTTGGGATACTAGTGTAGAGGTCTCTTCTGTTGAGTCAGTTCCAGTAGTGTGTGACTTCCTAGAGGTTTTTTCTGATGACTAGCCCAGTATGCCCCCAAATCGTGACATTGATTTCTGTATAGATTTAGATCCGGATACTCATCCCATCTCTATCCCCCTATTAGATGGCACCCACTAAGATAAGAAAGTCAAAGGCCCAGTTGCAAATATTTCTAAATTATGGATTCATCCGTCCTAGTACTTCTCTGTAGGGTGCTCCTGTGTTGTTCATTAAGAAGAAGGATGGTAGCCTATGTATGTGCATAAACTACCAACAAATGAATAAAATTACAATTCACAACAAGTACCATTTACCCAGGATAAATGATTTGTTTGATCAGTTATAGGGTGCTTCAACATTTTCCAAGATTGATCTGAGGTCCGGTTATTATCAGTTAAAAATTTGAGCCAAAGACATTCCTTAGACTATATTCCAAACCCGTTATGGGCACTATGAGTTCTTGGTGATGTCCTTTGGGTTGCTAATGCCCCCACTGCTTTCATAGGGTTAATGAATGAGGTGTTTAAGCCATACTTAGATTCCTTCATGATTGTCTTCATTGATGGTATTCTTTTGTACTCTAAGAATAGGGAGGAGCATGAAAATCACTTATGTATTATGTTGGATTTGCTTAAGAAGAAACAAATGTATGCCAAATATTCTAAGTGTGAGTTCTAGTTATCTTTGGTGTACTTTTTGGGGTACGTGGTTTTGAAAGAAGGAGTTATGGTATACGTACTTAAGATTAAAGCAATTAATAATTACACAAGGCCTACCTCTGTGACTAAGGTTTGTAGTTTTATTGGGTTGGCCAGTTATTACCACATGTTTGTGAATGGGTTTGCTTCTATTGCATTGTATCTGACTCGTCTGACTCAGAAAGAGGTACCTTTTGTTTGGTTCGATGAATGTGAGAAGAGCTTTCAAAAGCTCAAGAATTTGCTGATCACCGCTCTTAATTTTGCTTTATTGGTGGAGGATAAGTATTTTATTATATATTATGACGGCTCACGATATGGTTTAAGTGTTGTTTAAATACAGGAACGGATTGTGATTGCTTATTTTTCATGATAGTTGAAGGTACATGAGAAGAATTATCCTACTCATGACCTAGAGTTGGCTATTGTGGTGTTTGCACTTAAAATTCAGAGACACTATTTGTATGTGGTACGATGTGAAGTGTTCAATGACCATCGTAGCTTTCAACACATCTTCACTTTGAAGGAATTGAATTTGAAACAACATAGGTGGATGGAGCTAGTCAAGTATTATGATGTGACTATTTAGTATCACTCGGGTAAGGCTAATATGGTAGCCAATGCATTGAGTAAAAATATAGAAAGCATGGGTAGCTTGGCTTTCTTAAAGGTTTCTAGACGTTCGTTAGATAGGGAGGTTCAGTCTCTAGCTAACATCTTCATACAACTTGAGGTGCTGATAAAGGTGGGACCCTAGCCAGTGTAGAGGCGAGGTAATCCTTTCTTAATCAAATCACGGGTAGGTAATTTAAGGATGAAAAATTGAGTAAGATCCATGACAAGGTTTTGCAAGGTGAGGCCAAGGAGGCCATTCTTGATGATAAGGGTGTTTTGAGGATTAGGGCGAGTTTGTGTGCCCCATGTTGATGATTTGATTTTGACCATACTTCTTGAAGTACATAGTTCAAAGTATTCCATGTATCCTGGTGCAACCATGATGTACCATGATTTGATGAAGCACTATTGTTGGGGTCAAATAAAGTGAGATATGGTTGATTTTATGGGTGTATGTCAGAATTGCCAACATATGAAGTATGAACATCAGAAACTTTTCAGAGGATGCCCATTCCTGAATGGAAATGGGAGTGAATATCTATGGATTTTGTTGTTGGTCTTCCCAAAACTTTAGGAAAATGGGACTCAATATGGGTCATTATGGATAGGCTTGACTAAGTCTGCACATTTTATTCTAGTCCAGATTACGTATAATGCAGCTAAGTTCTCTAAGATTTACATCAAGAAGACTGTTTGATCGCATCAGATCCTATTTCTTTTGTTTTTGATAGTGTTACACAGTTTGTCTCAAATTTTTTAACTGAAAATACATGAAGAGTTGGGTACTAGATTAGACTTGAGTACAACTTTTCACCCTCAGATCGATGGGTAGTTTGAGTGTACCATCAAAGTGTTGGAAGACATGCTTCATGCATGCGTGATGTATTTTGGAGGTTATTGGGATAAGTTCCCACCATTATGCGAGTTTCCATACAACAGTAGCTACCATTCTAGCATTGACATGGCTACTTTTGAGTCTTTGTATAGGAGGAGGTGCATTTATCCTATTGGGTGGTTTGATGCCTTTGAGATAAAACCTTGGGGGTACAAATCTTTTGTAAGATTCAATGAAGAAGGTAAGATTTATACCAGAGAAGCTTGTGGAGGCTCAAAGCCGATAAAAAGAGCATGCTTATAGAAAGGTAATGGATATTCATTATATGGAAGGAGAGTAAGTGTTGCTCAAGGTTTCACCCTTGAAGGGTGTTATGCAATTTGGAAATCGGGGTAAACTTAGTCCAAGGTATATTAGACCGTTTGAGATTCTGAATGGTGTGGGGCCGGTGGCTTATAGGTTGGCATTTCCTCCGAGTCTATGGGGAGTTTATCCTGTGTTCTATGTCTCGATGCTTAAGAAGTATCATGGGTATGGTAACTATATTATCCATTAGGATTCAATCATGCTAGATGAGAACCTATTTTATGAAGAGGAACCTATTCCACTCTTTACAAAGATGTCTGAAAGTTGAGGAATAAGGAAATTCAATCCATAAAGGTCCAGTAGAAGAACCATCCTATTGAGGAGGCCACTTGGGAGACCAAAGTAGACATGCTTAGAAGATATCCACAGTTGTTCACTGATTCAGGTGAGTTCTTGGTTGTTTTCCCTTTTTCTTTCTGGTTGTCGTTCGGGGAAGAATGATTGTTTAATTGCTATCTGATATAACAACCCATTCCATCAAATGATTGTTCAATTGCTATCTGATATAAAACCCATTCAATCATTTTAGCACTATCAGAATGTAAGTGTAACGAACCGAGTCTACACCCTAGCCGAGACACGGTACTTAGAACCATAAGTGATCCTAAGCTAACCCTTGGCATAGCATAACTAAGCATATCATAAGGAACTGAAGCAGTAATAAGAATCATAAAATACAAGTTCTATAAATGTAAACAAATTATGAATGTATAAGATATGGAGAGCCTGAAGGACTAACATGAACCATAAAACTAATGTTTGAAAGACTTTAAAGTTGAATAGCATAATCTGTTGGCCCCCAGCTACCCATAAAAGAAAGCCTCTAAAACTAAATACCATAAAACACTCTCCAAACTGAAAGAAAGAGCGACTAAACTAAGTCCATGAATAAGAAGGGCTCACCAAGTCTACTACTGAAGATGAGATCTAAACTATCCACGAGCGTGAGAATGAGCGTCTGATTCTACACCACATCAAAAAATATAGGTAGAAAAGGTATGTGATCAGTATGTCTAAATGTATTGAGTGTACGAGATATGCATGTCATAAATAAGGGTATAAATCATGATGTAAAACTGAAGTTGGACAAACCATGTATAAAATAAAGTAAATGACCCATAAGTTTTATGATTTAAGACTGGTAAAATGTAGCTGTTAAATAATATAATGTAAATAATATATAAATTGATAACTAGTGGATCACATACACTTATTAAAGCTTAATCTGTCTTTCTGAGGGAGTTTCTTGTAATCGACATACACCATGTGTGCAAACATCGAGTCCAACATCTGACTCAAGATGAAGAGGGTTGTTTTGTATCTTGTCATCAGTACAAAATTATAAAATAAGATGGATCCACTAAGTTGAGCCTCAAAGGGCTAAACATGACCTATTCTGGCACGTAGTTTCAGACTTTGGTTATTTGAAACCAGTATCTTGCTAAATACTACTCCCAAAAATTATATTTACTATTTGCTCATAAAAAGGACTTGTCTAAAAATAAGCGTAATCTAGTTGAAATAAATTATTTTTTATTGAAATTCTAAGATACTAGAACTAGTCAGACTCACTTTTATTGAATTCTAGGGTCATGTATTCATAACATGCCAAGCTATACTAAAATAAGTTGAAATTTCTCAATCCATGCTAAATCATTGCCCGATTCTTGGGAATACGAAACACTTGTAAAAATTCATCCATAATTACTTTAACAAGAATAAAATTGAATAATAACATAAAGAAATTGAATTTCACAAACATACGCATAATTTGATATAAACCCCAAAGTTACAAAATCATAAAGAAATATTAATTTAAAGATTAGGTATTGGGCATAAGGTTAAAAGAAAACCCTTATTGAATAGCCATATACCTGAAATTTGAAGAGTTTTTGGAGAAGATTTTGAACTTGGGAGCTTTAGAATTATGAGATTTTAGAAACCCCTCTTACGTGTTCTTAAGTTTTGGGGAGAAGGAAAGGGGTTTAGGAGAGAACTTGTTAATTTTTTTCTGAAAAAATAAACTCTATTGGGTGATTAATGTAGTAGGGAGAGGTCTTGGAGGTAAGGAAAGGACAAAACTACCCCTTAAAAAACTCTTTAAAAGTGCAGGAAAAACTCGTTTGACGATTCAAGTGACAAATTGTGGGTCCCATGATGGATCATAGTTCAAACAGTCTAGTTTTTGGCCATATTTTTTGTTCACTGGGTTTGAACGATGAATTACAGTGACAGACCATCATCCAAGTGACGGTTCGTCACTCCGTCCATCATTCGCTGGTAGATGGACACTCTCTGGTAAAATGATCATAATGTTTAACTTTGGTATTGGATTAACAAACGGTCAGTAGAGTTGGAAAAGACTCGAAGACCTTTAATTTTGTGGGGCTTGAGATACAAAACTTTTCATATTTTAGGATTAATGCTCATTTAAAGTTGAGTCTAGTAAAATCTTAAACGGAAACTCAATTGGTAAAGAAGCTTTCAAATCAACATTATGCTAGAGGTTCCTTATGACCTCAATTCATATCGAAAGCTCTTCTCACTAAGGAATTGGTCTTAACACTTAGGGATAATTTAATTTGAAATCATCATATTTGAGTCGATGCACACTTGAAGAATGGTTCAGACCTTCATTTAAAAGTTTGAGGTGTTACAATATCACCCCCTTGGGATCATTCATCCACGAATGAAGACTAAGGCTAGAAAAGATGAATGAAACTACTCTCACTTTATTTATCAAAGCTTTGCCTTAATGACATAAATTGAACTGGTTCATACCATGACTTGGTGCTAGACTAGAGAATAATTGTCATGAATATAAGCATCGAACTATAAAATAATAATCTTAGACATGAAAATTTCTATGAATTTCTATAGGTAATAGTTTATTACCTGAAATGTTATCATCAAGAAGAGTGAATAGATGTAGATACTTATAGCCTCCTCAACTTCTTGATTTCTCCACAACACTTTAACTAATGATACCTATTTCGTTCTCAATTTGTGAACCTGACAATCAAAAATTTCAACGAGAATTTCTTCATATGAAAGTCTATCCTTAATCCTAAACTTCTCTAAAGTAATGAAAAGTGACGGATCCCCAGTATACTTTTAAGCATGGATACGTGAAACACAGGATGTACTGCTACTAATTCTGTAGGCAACTCCAACTCATAAGCTACCTTCTCTATCTTACATAAAATTGGTAGGTACCTACATAACGAGAACTAATCTTCCCTTTCTTATCGAATCGTATCACCCTTTTCATAGGTGAAACTTTCAAATAGACCCAATCGTCAACCTAAAATTCTAAGTCTCTATGCCTTAGGTTAGAATACGACTTCTGCTGCTTTGAGCAATTTTCAACCGCTCTCAGATAAACATAACCTTTTCCATGGTCTGCTAGACTAAATCCATCCCTATCAAAGTAGCCTCATCTACTTTGAACCAACCAATAGAAGACCTATATATCCGCCCATTAAATGCTTCAAATGGAGTCATCTGAATTCTAGAATGATAGCTATTATTGTAAGCAAATTCAATAAGAGGAAAATGATCATCCCAATTACCTTTGAAGTCAATAACGCATGCCCTCAACATATCCTCTAGAGTCTGAATGGTGCATTCTGCCTATCCATTGGTCTATAGATGGAAAGCTATATTGAGGTATACTCTGGTGCCTAAGCCTTTCTGAATAACTTCCAAAATTAAGATGTAAACTGAGTAACCCTATATGAAATAATAGACAAGGGAACTCCATGAATCTTGACCAACTCTCAAATATACAACTTGACATAATCCTCTGCTAAATCTGTAGTCTTAACAGGCAAGAAGTGAGCTGACCTAGGTATCCTATCGACTACCACCCAAATCAAATCATGCTGGAGAGTGTATGAGGTAAAACAATGATGAAATACATTTTATCATCTCCCATTTCCATGTAGGATACTAATATCTTGGGCCTTACCACTAGGTCTTTGATATTCTTCCTTCACTTCCTAATAATTAGGACATTTTGCTACAAAGTCTGCAGTGTCCTTTTTCATTCCACTCTACCAAAAGACTTCTTTCAAGTCACGATACATCTTAGTAGAGATTGGATGAGTAAAATATCTAGAACTTTTGGCCTCAAACAAAATACGCACCCTCAACCCATCCATATTAGGTACACACAACTTACTCTAGTACCGAATAATACCACCTTCTCCACAAGAGAAGTCTTTAACTTTCTGTTTATGGATTATATCTTTTAACCAAAGGAATACGAGATCACTATCTTATTTTTCTTTCACTTTAATAACTAACAAGGACTCAAAACCATTTTGTACTATCATACCACTGTCATATGAATCCACAAGATGGACTCCTAAATGTGTGAGTCTATGCATCTCTCTTGCAAGTTCTTTCTTACCCTCTTCTACGTATGCCACACTCCACATAGACAACCTGCTAAGAGCATCAACAACCATGTTAGCCTTAATCGGATGGTATATCAAACTTATGTCATAATCCTTAAGGAGCTCAAACTATCTCCTCTATCGAAGATTCAAATCCTTCTGGGTGAAGACATACTATAGCTCTTATGATCTATAAAAACATCAACATGCACATTATAGAGATAATGCCACCAGATTTTCAAAGTAAATACCATAGCCGCTAACTCAAGATCATGAGTTAGATTGTTCTTCTCATGAACTTTGACGTGTCTAGAAGCATATGCAATCACCTTACGATTCTTCATCAAAACACAACTAAGACCAACTATAGATGCATTACAATACACCACGAAACCATCCTTACCATCTGGCAAGGTCAACACTGGAGCAAAAGTAAGTCGATCCTTCAAATCATGAAAGCTCTTCTCACATAGACCACTGAAATTGTACCTTCTTTTTAGTCAGCCTAGTTAATAGGGCTGAAAATGGATGAAAACCCCCTCTACAAATCTCCTATAGTAACCAGCTAAACCTAAGAAACTCATGATATCTGACGGAGTTGTTGGTCTAGGCCAACTTTTGGCAGCCTAAATATTATGAGAGTTGAATTGCATTCCCTCACAAACATGGAAAGAAACTAACCTCAACTACAATTCACACTTATAAAACTTTGTGGATAATTTTCTATCTCTGAGGGTCTGAAAAACAATTCTAAGATGGTCAGCATGCTCATCCTTTCCATGGGAGTAAATAAGGATGTCATCTATTAACACAATAATGAACATGTCGAGATACTACCTAAACATTCTATTCATGAGGTCCATAAAAGCTATAGGAGCATTGGTTTGTCAAAATGACATAACAAGAAACTCATAGTGATCATACTGAGTTCGGAAAGATGTCTTTGGAATGTCAAATTCTATAACTTTCAACTGATGGTAACCTGACCTGAGATCAATCTTAGAGAAATAAGTGGCACCCTAAAGTTGGTCTACAAGTCATCAATCCTTGGAATGGATACTTATTTTTTATTGTGACCTTGTTCAACTGGCGATAGTCAATGCACATTCTAAGGGAATCATCTTTCTTATGCATAAAGAGGACTGAGTACCCCATAAGGAAACACTAAGCCTGATAAAACCCTTATCTAAAAGATCTTTTTACTTATCCTTTAAATCTTTTTACTCAGCTAGGAGATAGGCTACATATTAGGAAAAATGTCTATCCTAAAGTCTATTTCCCTGTTGAGAGGAAATTTGGGAATAACTTTTGAAAATTCATTAATGATAGAAATCACTGAAGAGTTGTGGTTTCAGAAGTAGAATCCTTAACCCTCACTAGATGATTAAAATGGACCTTAGAGATAATTTTTCTAGCTTTTATATATGACATGAAATGACCATTAGGTACTGTAGGACTACCCTTCCATTCTAAGACTGGCTTGTTGGGAAGCTAGAATTTGACGACTTTGGTTCTACAATCGACTGAGGCATAACATGAATACAACCAATCCATACCTAGAATAATATCAAAGTATATCATATCTAACTCTGCTAAATTAGTTGTTGTGTCCTTATGATGGATAGAAATGTGACAACTTCGATAAATCCTTCTAGCTATAATAGATTCTCCAACTAGAGTGGAAACAGAGAAGGGATTTAGGAGTCATTCAGGAGTGACTTTAACATTGATAGCAACATAAGGAGTGATGAAGAACAGAGTAGCTCCAGGATCTATCAAGGAGTAAATTTCAAGAGAGAAGACTTTTAACATACTACTATCGACATCGGGGGAAGTATCCTGATCCTGATGGGAAGACAAAGCATAGAAACGGTTCTGACTACTGCTTGCACCTGAAGTAGTGCCAGCTTTCTGACCATTTTAGCCTTATGGAGCTGATGATGAAGTGGTTTGGGGTTTTGGTACCCTCATTTCCCTACCTAGAAAAGGGGAAATACTTAAGCCTGTGATCTGTTTGACCATAACCAAAACAACTATCCTTTCCAATCAAGCACTCCCCTTGGTGGTTCCTACCACACTTAGTATAAGTAGGGTAAGTACAACACATGCAACACTCCCTTGAGAATGAGAGCCTGATGCTATACCCTTTTAATCATGACGAGGTCTGGGTGCTGGAGATATAACACTAGCTAATGAAGGTGCTGGTACTGAAGACCACTGTGGAAAGGAAGACTGATTCCCACCACTGGACCTCAGTTGGCTGTACCCATTACCTGATGTCCTACCTTCTTATTATGAAACTTCTCCTTATCTTTGAACTTGTCGTCCTCAACTTGTTGAACATGGATAATAATCCTGGAGATATCCATATCCCCAATCAACACATCCATTTTTCCCTCCTTAGATGAAATGCTGGAACATCCATGAATGAACAAACTCACTTTGTTCCTTATATCAATAACCATCTCCGGAGCATAATGAGACAATTAAGTGAATTTGAGGCTTTACTCTGTCACACTCATAGAACCTTACTCCAAAGTCACGAACTCTCGGGTCTTTGCCTCTCTCAACTCTCAGACAAATAACCACCCCAAGAAAGCCTTATCAAACATAGCCTAATTTGGAGGAGCAACACCCTAACCTTTAACTTTCTTCCACTGATCAATCAAGTGCTAGCAACATCCTTAAGTTGGTAAGCAGCAAGATCAACACGTTCAAATTTATTCACACACATCAGATGAACATCCCTCCAAGATGTGATGCTTAGAACCACAAGTGATCCTAAGCTAACCCTTCTCATAGCATAACTAAGCATATTATATGGAACTGAAGCAGTAATAAGAATCATAAATGGATGTTTTAGAAACGTAAATTGAATTTTGAATGTATAAGATATGGAAAGACTAAAGGACTAAGATGAACCACAAAGATAATGTCTGAAAGCCTCTAAAACTGAATAGCATAATCTGCTGGGACAAGGTCCCCAGTTACCAATAAAAACTCTATTTAAACTAAAAGAAAGAGTTGCTAAACTAAGTGACCAAATGAGGAGGGCTCATCAAGTCTACTACTGAAGTTGAGATCCAAATTATCCCCAAGTGTGAGAATAAGTTCCATATTCTACATCACATAAAAAATATAGGTAGAAAAGTTATACGATTAGTACGTTTGAATGTACTGAGAATGTGAGATATGCATGCCATAAATAAGTGTATAAATCAGATGTAAAATTGATGTAGAACAAACCATGTATAAAATGAAGTACAATGACCCACATGTTTTATGATTTAAGATTGAAAAACTTTATCCTTTAAATAATATAATATAAATTACATCTGATTTGAAAGTTAGTGGATCACATACACTTATTATTCTTAATTTATCTTTATGAGGGAGTTTCTTCTAACCTCCATAAATCATATATGCAAACATGGAGTAGAACATCTGACCTATGATGAAGAGGACTGTTCTGTACTTTGCCATCTGTACAAAACCATGAGCTAAGGTAAATCCACTAAACTGAGCCTTAAAGGGCTAAACATGACCTTCCCTGGTGCGTAGTTCAAGACTTGGGTTATATAAAATTCATATCCGCTCCGTGCTAAGTACTACTCCTAAATATCATATTTACTATTTTCTCATAATAAGGACTTGTCTAAAAATAAGCATAAACTAGTTCAAATCAACTGTTTTACTGAAATTCTTAAATACAAGAATTAGTCATGCTAACTTTTACTGAATTCTAGGGTCATGTGTTTATAACATGCCAAGTTGTACTAAAATAAGTTAAAATTTCTCAACCCATGATAAATTATGGTCCAATTCTTAGGAATATGAAACACTTGTAAATATTCATGCATAATTTCTTCAACAAGAACTAAAATTGAATAATAACATAAAGAAATTGAATTTCATGAAAATAGGCATAATTTGGTATAAACCCCAAGTTACAAAATCATAAAGAAATCTTAATTTAAAAACTATGTTATGGGTGTAAGGGCAAAAGAAAACCCTTATTGAATATCCACATACCTAAAATTTGAAGAGTTTTTAGAGAGGATCTTGAATGTGGGAGATTTGGAGTTATGGGGTTTGAGAAAACCCTCTTATATATTCTTGAGTTTCTGGGAGAAGGGAAGGGATTTGGGAGAGAAATTATCAATATTTTTATGAGAAATAACCCTTATTGGATGAATAAAGTCGTGGGGAGAAGTCTTGGGATAAGAAAAGGACCAAACTACCTCTTAGAAAGCTCTTTAAAAGTATAAGAAAAACTCATCGGATGGTTCAAGTGATGAATCGTAGGTCCCATTATGTACCATGGTCAAAACCAGTGAGTTCTATGCCATTTATTTGTTTACTGGATAAGAACGATGACTTAAAGTGATGGAACATTGTCCAAGTGAAGGTTTATCACTTCGTCTGTCATTTGCTTGCAGACAAACACTTTTTGGTAAAATGATCATAACCGTTTACTCTAATATTGGATTGACGAGTGGTTATTGGCGTTGAAAAGAAAACTCAAAGAACTTTAATTTGTTGGGGCTTGAGCTACAAAACTCTTCATATTATCAGAGAAATGCTCATTTGAAGTTGGCCCTAATAAAATCTTATACAGAAATTCAATCGGTAAAGAGGCTTTCAACTCAACTTTGTGTTAGAGGTTCCTTATGACCTTAATTCATATCCAAAGCTCTGATCATACTAAGAAATTGGTCTTCACACCTATGTATAATTATAAATCATCAGATTGAAGTCTATAAATGTTTGAAGAATGATTCAGATTTTAGTTTAGAAGTTTAGGGTGTTACATTAAGTGCCCGGATAGAGCTTTCCCTAGGATGAGAGTTGTTAAAATCTCAGGCTAGGGTGGTTTCAAATGGGAATTGAGTGTTGTGTGGTTTAGAGATTATCCATGTCTCAAGGTGTAGCATTTGATGATTTTATGATAGATGAGAGATATAATGGTATATAGAAACTTTTAGAATGATAAATGGGTTTGTAGAACTCCACATAATAGGATAAATCTGGGTTGTCATATTTCCAAGCGTGTGTGATAAAATAGGGAAAATATGGAAGTTCCTACGAGTTTATATCAAGTGTCATGACAGCGGTCCCCTCACCACTATAGCATGACCACTATAGCGATCAGCCAACCATCATAGCAGTTGGTGAGAAGTTGCTTGAGACTGCCATAGTGGGTTACCACTTGCCACAGTAGGACCGTTTAGCGGCTAGGTGCCCGTTGCAGTTATTATTGACAATTAATATGCCTATTTTCTTGAATTTTGACCTTGCTTCTCCCAAACATCTAAATTTTTGACCTAAGGCTTGAGAGAGGTGATTTTTAGCAATGAGGTAACATTATTATACCTTTCTAACATAAGATTAATCCATTTAATCTGTAGAATCATTAGGATCCCTATAGAATCTCAACCAAGAAAAAGCAAAAATTCAATAATAAGCCACCATCATACAAGAGTCAAACAAATGAGCCTAAGTGTTTCACAATAGTCATTCAATTCACTACACATGCTTCAATATTCAAAACGCACTTGCTTTATGCAATCATGCGTAGCATCCAACTAGAGAATCTAAAAAATTTTAAAATTACTCCTAAAAATCAAAAAGGATATTGGGTTCAAAGGTCTTCCCCTTGAAAAAGAATCGAAAAGAAAAATCGAGGGATGGATGAAGTGTGCTCCTAAATAAAACAGAAAATTACTAAAAGAAATCTTTTTCTATTTTTCAAATTTTTAGCAACATAAGCAAAAAGCAAATAATCAAATAACCAAAAGACTCCTATAACACACTCCACCCTAACCAAATCAGAAGATTCCCCACCCCACACTTTAAATCACACGTTATTCCCAAAGTATAAATTAAAAGTAAGGATAGAAACACTTCCTGAGGCCTCTAGGCCTAGCCAGTAGCATCATATTCATCAAGGAGGTCCGGGGGATCCCACACTTAGTTTTTGCCATGCTCTTTAGATAAGATCTCAGGTACTCAGACTTTCTCTCAACCTGTCAACTCGAAAAAAAACAAAAAACAAAAAAACAACAACAAAGGTGATACTAAAGAAAACTAAAAAACTAAAATACTTACCTTAACTTGAGTTGCCTCCCAAGCAGCTCCTAATTTATTATCGCGGTACAACTCACATCACAACTTCATCGTCCATGTTCTCTCATCCTCTTTCTCCTACTTGGAGCCTATCTTTTCCTTCTCTTCTAACCTCTTAAGTTCTCACGAGTGTGGTATGCAACTTTTCTTACACCTACCATTTCTGGATTCCATTCAAGTTTTGTGATTTCAAGCTTATTTGTCAGCATGGGCAAATCCATGAGAGAGTCCAAAGAGGTAATTGGTAGTTTGCACACTTCCACCCCATACTCATCCATTTCTATAGCTGTGATCATGCATAGATCTATATAGTATGAGGGTGTGTTGAGTGTTTTGTACACCCTGAAGACCACCAATGCATCATTCAATATCATCTTGAGAGTGCCCTCTCTCACATCTATCCATACTCCACCAGTCTCCAAAAATGGATGCCCTAATATGATTGGTACCCTGTCATCTGCATCATAATCAAGAATGATAAAGTTAACAAAAATAGTGAACTTACCAACCTTAATAAGAACATCTTCTATGATTCTTTTGGGGACCACTCTCTTTTTGTCCACCATTTCTAACACGACTGAGGAGGGCCTCGGCTTTCCCAAACCAAGAGTATTAAAAATTGAAAGGGCTATCAAGTTGATGCTTGCCCTCAAATCACTCAAGGAATGGATAATGTCACTTTCACCAATTTGTATGGGGAGGGTGAAACTCCCAGGGTCCCTGAGCTTTTCGGGCATCTTACTCATGACTACAGAACTGCTCTCTTCCGTAAGTGCCACAATATCAACATCACAAAGCCTATTTATGTTGGTCACCACATCCTTTAAGTACTTAGAATACTTTGGCATTCCCTGTAAAACATCTACAATAGGAAGGTTAATGTGAAGTTCTCTAAATGTGTCAAAGAACTTCTTAAAATAAGCATCTTCTCTTGCTTTATTAAACCTTTGAGGAAAAGGTGGAGGTAGTCTATTTAGATGAACCTGTGGATCCTCATGTGATAAGCCTGTAAACTGGCCGCTTATATGCAACAACTGCACCATGTTCTATTTTAGATCAAATCTACCCCATGAATTCGACTTTTGAACATAGAAGGACACATTAGTTACGAGTGGTATTGCCACATAGTGCACTATCCTGCGAGGTGGTTGTTCATTAACCATTACTACAGGAATAGTCTCGTCCTCTTGAACTTAAGGGATTTGATAGAAAAGTGCTGCTTCTCTCCTCAATTGGTACAAGCATCGCTCAGGTTCGGGATATGGTTCAACCAATTCCCTCTCCCTTGCCAATTTACTTAATATTCAAACCTCTATCTGTAAATTTAGTAGCTAAGACCAAGTTGTTCACACTTAACGAACAAACTAGTAAAACTGAAAATTAGAAGGTTGCTAATTTTCAAGTCCTCGACAATGGCGCCAAAAACCTATCGCTCCCAAGCACACACGCAAGTGTACATGATCGTGCAGGTAATATAGTGGCCCTTTTGAGCCGAATATCGATTCCACAGGGACTTGGTGATTTGTAGACGATCCAATTATAGTGTTACTATTAAAGCTAAACAAATGCGTGTTGTAACCAACAAAAGTTTTGAGTTTTAGAAACTAAATACTATAAATAACGACGATATGAAATTCGGATTGTAAATAATAAATGGAGAGTTCCACGATTGAGGAAATTACTTTACATTCATGCATACCTATGGTTTCAAGTCTGTGTTGATGCTTATCACTATTGTTAATCTATGGGGTTGATACTCAACTTGGGAATTGTCATCCTCTAAGTCATCTACCCAAATTAATCTCACAACTATATCGTTGAGTGGGGATGTGAGTCATTAATTTGAGTGCATTAAACTATCTTCCCGTTTCATTAACCAAGTAGGGCGTTTAGGTATATCGCTATCCAAACTGCAAATCATCCTTTAATAATTAATATCTAACCATTAAGACATGATGCACACTTTGTATGTTCTTCATTCCATCTCTCCACTCCCATGGTCAATTCGTTTTGAGACTAAGGTTTATCCTAAAGTACATGACGTTTTAGAATAGTAAAACAAGAACTCAAGAACAATCACATGACATGATAAACAACTATACCAACTATAAAACCATAATTAAGCAATCATGTTGTTGCCTAAACACTATAAATAGGGTGTTCATCCACTCATATTCATACAAACAATATCCATAAAAGAGTTCATAACTTCAAAGTACAAGAATGAAAAGTAAAAGAAGAAAGAACCCTAGTTTGAGCTCCTTGATGTCTCTTTTGCTCTCCAATTCATGTGTTTTCCAAGAGATTTCAAGAGATGTGAATAAATGTGGCTAATTATTCCTTTTATAGTGCTTTAGTTCGTCCATGAGGTGCCCCAAATGAATCCCATACATTTACAACTTTGCCCCCCACGTAAAAACAAGTTAAAAACCAACTTTGGGTCGGATTTAGGAGTAGTACGCCGCGTGGATCATCATACACCCAAACCAGTAGCATGGTACGCTACATGGTGCGGTGTAAACCCTCCCATATTCCTTGGTATGTGGCCCCCTCCCATGCTTTGGGAGGTGTGACGCATGGCCCCCTCCTATGCTTTCGTTACTTATTCCCGTTCATATTGTGGCTTGTTTGTAGGCTTGATTTAGCTTCCATAGCTCCTCCATTGGTATCCTACAATTTCTCACATTACCCATAAGTCCATATAACACAATAGAACAAATCAAAGTACACTAGAACAAGCATAGCTCAAGCTGGCGACACTAGTTTCCTCATCTAAGTTCTATTTGATCTTTTTGACTCTAGACTTGTTTCGAATGCACCTTAAACACTATGAACTTTTACTTTAACACACAAATACACGTATAAACACTTAAAAACTCAATAATCACATCAATTTATTCTCAAAACTAAGCTAAAAAGCTCATAGATAATGACACTTAGGAGTACAAATATACCTAAGATCACCACCCCACACTTAAAGCCTTGTTCATCCTCGAACAACTCTTTAAATTAATCACCATCAAGGAAGACTCTAAAAACATTACTACAACTAAGACACTTAAGCTAAAACTATAAAGACCACATGAATAGCAAGTTCTTCATTCGACATGTCATATTACAACTTTGAAACACATAAATACTACTTCAAAACCTCCTAGCCTCAAGACTTGACTCTACCAAGTTGGCAAACTCATGCATATTACTCAACGAAGAGTTCATATAAGTCACCTATCAATCATCAAAAATTTACCCTCACATAAGAGAGTCACCCACCTTCACTCACAAATATATAATTTATCACAAGAATGGGTGTACGAATTAAATTCTGCTCACTCTCACAAAGAATTCACATGTGGCATAAGATGAACCATAAGCTTTCCCTTAGTGTAGTACTCCACTAATATAAGAATGTCAAAGCTCAATATCAAGTAGGACTTTACGGGTTGTAATGTAGGCTAAGGGACAGGTAGAAACTATTTGGTCAAGAATAGTGACTATCTTCCCTAAGTGCTTTAACACATCACAATTTCCACTAAGCTCATCTCCAACCAACCTATTTTACATCACTATAATCTTTCCAAATCTCTTTTGTTTTGCCCTATCTCTTTAAACTAGCTTACATATCTCTAGCATGGAGCATTTGCTATCAACACATGATTCATTTCTTTGGATCAATTTTTCTTTTTATTACATTACTCCCAACCAAAAATACATAAACTTTTTCAATACACCAATATCTATTAATTTGGGGCTTCAATTTCATTTTTTCCTTCTTTAATTTTACAGTCCCTAACGTCTTAATTTTTCAACTAAAGAGATTAGGAATTTTGGATCAAATTACGGTCAATTGAAAGAAAAGGAATATGATACATATAAGGCTACCAAAGAATAGGCTAAAGGCTCAATGGGATTAACTAAGATCATGAAAAAAAGGGTAGATAAGGTGGGTATAAAGCATGACTACCAAAAAATGTCTATATCATCTCCTAAACTCAACATTCTTTATTTCTCTTTGAAAATACACCAGGCAAGTTCTAGACATCATTATGCAACATGGAATATAACAAAATCTCACTCACACATGGCACATGTTTAAGTCAAGAAGGATCCCTATAGACTTTGACCAAGCAATAGCAAGAATTCAATAATAAGCCACCATCATACAAAAGTCATATAAATGAGCCTAAGTATTTCACGGTAGTTATTCAATTCACTTCACATGCTTCAACATTCAAAACCCACTTGCATAATGCAATCATGCATAGCATATAACTAGATCATCTCAAATTTATTAAAATTACTCCAAAAAATCAAGAAAGATACTGGGTTCAATGGGCTTCCCCTCGGAAAAGAACCAAAAAGAAAAATCGAGGGGTGGATTAAGTGTGCCCCTAAATAAAACTAAAATTACTGAAAGAAAATCTTTTTTTATTTTTTAAATTTTCAACAACATAAGCAAAAACCAAATAACCAAATAACCAAATGACTCCTATAGAACACTCCATTCAAACCAAATCGGAAGATTCCCCACCCCACACTTAAAATCACACTTTGTTCCCAAAGTATAAATTAAAAGTAAGGATAGAAATACTCCCTGAGGCCTCTAGGCCTAGCCAGTAGCATCATATTCATCAAGGAGGTCTGGGGGACCCAACACTCAGTTTTTTCCATGCTCTTTAGAAGTTCTTGGGTATTCAGACTTTCCCTCAACCTGTCAACTCAAAACAAAAAAATAAAACCAAAGGTGATACTAAAGAAAACTAAAAAACTAAAATACTTACCTTAATTTGGGTTTCCTCTTAAGAAGCACCAAATTTATTGTTCGTGGCATGACTCACATCACAACTTCATCATCCATGTTCTCTCATCCTCTTTCTCCTACTTGTAGCCCATCTTTTTGTTCTCTTCTAACCTCTAGAGTTCTCATGAGTGAGGTACAAAACTTTTCTTACACCTGCCTTTTCAGGATTCCATTCAAGCTTTGTAGGTTCAGGCTTATTTGTTAACTTGGGAAACTCTATAAGAGAGTTCGAAGAGGCAATTGGTAGTTTACACACTTCCACCCCACACTCCATTTCCATAACTGTAATCATGCATAGATCTCTATAGTGTGAGGGTGTGTTGAGTGTTTTGTACACCCTAAAGACCACCTCTTCATCATTCAATCTCATCTTGAGAGTGCCCTCTCTCACATCTATCAATGCTCCACCTGTTGCCAAAAATGGATGCCCCAATATGATTGGTATCCTATCATCTACATCATACTCAAGAATGATAAAGTCAACAGGAATAATAAACACACCAACCTTAATGAGAACATCCTCAATGATTTCTTCGGGGACCACTCTCGTTCTGTCTACCATTTGCAACATAACTGGAGAGGGCCTCGGCTTTCCCAAACTAAGAGTATTAAAAACTAAAAAGGGAATCAAGTTGATGCTTGCCCCCAAATCACTCAAAGCATGGATAATGTAACTTTCACCAATTTTTATGGGGAGGGTGAAACTCCCAGGGTCCCTGAGCTTTTCTGGCATCTTGCTCATGACTACAAAACTACACTCTTCCATAAGTACAACAGTCTTAACATCACTAAGCCTCTTTTTGTGGGTTTCCACGTCCTCTAAGTACTTATCATACTTTGGCAATCCCTGCAAAATATCTACAAGAGAAAGGTTAATGTGAAGTACTCTGAATTTGTCAAAGAACTTCTTAAAACAAGCATCTTCTATTGCTTTATTGAACCTTTGAAGGAAAGGTGGAGGTAGTCTATTTTGAGGTTTCTCAAATGGATTTTCATTAGGGTCCTCATACTTCCCCTTTTGTCATCTTCTTTGGGATGAGTTTGCTTCTCTGTTTGCTCCAGTGTGGTTAATTCTGTTTGCACCTTATGATTTTTCTTTGGAGGTACATCAATCAAATCTCTACCATTTCTTAATATGATTTCCATAACTTGCTTAGAAACTTGCTCTGTATCACCAGGTAGACCTTCTTGAGGACTTGAGTTCTGTGCCTGAGCTAACTGACCCGTTTGTATCTCCAAACTCTTTTGGGTAAGTTGCTGATTTTTTATTTCTGCAGCCATTTGTTCTTGGTTGGCCAGTATTTTTTTCAAAGTATCTTCAATATTGCTGTCCTGAATGTTATTCTGGGCAACTTGCTGCAGCTAAAACTGCTGGGATTAAGCCTGATTATTGTCCCATGAGTAATTGGACTGACTGTGCTAGTTGCGGTTGTAAGCATTACCATAACTTTGATTACCTCTTTTCTCATTGACCATAAAATTGATAGACTCTGGATTTGCTGCACATAAGTATCACGCCCCATATCCCAACAGGGTGGACTGACAACCGAAGTCGATAAGGCCCGAGAGAACCAATCTTTACTCATGCCCAATCATATGCATACCATAAGAATCATCACCACCTCGTAAAGACATAAAATGCTAAGTGCGTAGATCATGGAGCATTATATATATATATATTAAAGAAACTTGGCCATTGGGGCCATTAAGTCAAAAGGACATACATCTCTTTCTTTCACATTCATACACATACCCACTTATGTCTACAAAAGCCTCTAGCAAAAATACATACACGACCAACCTAATTTAGGGGAAAGTCCCCCGCTTTACATAACATCTACAATACCAAAATCAATGTACAACTCAGACACGAAAAGCCTCGAACCAACTGGAGCTCACCCAAGATCAACAGATGTCCTGCAGCCTACTAGGGAGGTCTACTAGTACCTGTACCTGCAACAAGTAAGGTAAATCCCCCAAGAGGGGTCCGTACGAAGAAAGTACTGAGTATGTAAGGCCATAAGAAACTATATAATACATCAAAACTTTAATGGAATCAAATATAAGTAAAGAACCAATATGGATAAGTCATCACTCTATATGTATGGAAGTATGTACATTCGATGGATTTCTTCTTTTACTTTTATGCTCATTCGATCCCTTCATCACTCACTTCTCATCCTTCTATTCTTACCAAGCCCGGGCCCTAAGCTGATTAGTGGGTATTCAATAGTTTTCGGGATCGACCCATGCTAGGCTTTTCTTTTTCCCCTGGGGTACCACCCGTAGTAGCACGATTGACCCATGCTAGGTGTTCCTTGCACCCCTGGGATACCACCCGAGATATTGGGATCGAACCATGTTAGGTATTTAACCCCTGGGATACCACCCAAGAACACATCACCTCTCTTTACAACATTATTTCTTAAATCTTGGAAATAGTCCATTCGGTGAGTATATCGTTATTGGAAACACATAGGTGCTTACTTTATGCCTTTACGTTCATGAGATTGATACTTTTATAGTTGTAACATTATTGGAAGCTTTGGAACATAACATTACTGGAACTTGGAACCATGTCCATAACTATGTAATACATGAGTGACAATAGATCAAGAATAAGGTATATATGATTAACAATAGATGATAACATGAAATGAGGTACCTTAGGACATTTCAGAAATGAGTAAGTACAACACAAGGGTATACACTATATGCCGCAGAAGGATACGAAAAGAGTAACCTTATATACCTTCACTTCCAAGTATAAATATACAATCTTAAATGTGCATACAATAGTCCCGCTCCTTCCTTATATTTCACTCTACAACACAAATACATAACGGAGTTTACATTAACCATCAACTACCTTACAAATACATATGATGTCAATGAGTTATATGCTTGCCTTAGAAATGTCATTTCCTTCTCTACAATACCATTTACGGCATTTCCATACCAACAATACCCAAACCATGCCATACATTGACCACAACATCATATACCAATAGCATTTCACAACAAAGCTTCTCCTTTACACTTTCTCATTCACACCATATCACAATTGATCCATCAAGTCACCTTAATACACCTCATAGAACATATCGGGCAAAATCCCATAATTTACACTTACAGAAAAATAACAAGTTTAATAACATAATCACACCATACATGTTGATATTTCATCCATACCATGCTCTTTCATCAAACCCACAAGTCATATTTCAAGTTACAATTCCATGGATAACACATCTTTTAGCAAAAAGCATGAATGCATTATTTACACTTCTAGGTATAAAAACTATGATCTATATACTCTCCCATGCATATAATTTATTAATCCATAAGAATAATCACTTATCCAAGCTTGAAAAATGATGATCTTGCTCCAAAAGATGGCTTAGGGTTCTTAGGGTTTGAGAGAAATTTTGGGAAATTTCTAGAAATGTGATGTGTGTTTCTTTGAATAAAAATCAGATTTTCCACATATATATAGGCCCTCAAGTCTTCTTGGCATTAAATGCCATGTTTAAGTGGTCAATGGTAGAAGAATGGGTCATTTAGCCTATTTGGGCCATGTCTTTTCCTTATTTTGGTCCTTTTATTGAGCCCAATTTATTTAACCCAATAAAATCAATAATTTCTCATGTTTAAATCATTTCATACATGTTACGACAATATTCCCACTCACGCCATTCATATTCGTAGCCTTAATCCCAAAAATAAGTGATTCTAGCCACGCATGGCTTATTTTGACCGAAAGGGTAAAAACATCATTTGGATGTTAAATTCGTCCATGAATAATATTATCAAAATGAATGCCAATATAATACTTCAATTATCCCATGTATATGCTCGTGGTTGTAGAAGAAATGTGGCAAAAAGCGGCCCGGTACGTCCCTGGGCACCTTTGGGACTTAGAAAAATTTCCAACTTTTGAAAGGTGCGCACAAGCAGCCTGGCACACCCAGTGTGACAGCTTGCTGCCTGTGCCCAAAAAATTTGGGCAATTAGAGGCCTGGCACACCCTCTGGCGCGCCTGGCCCTAATTTTTTTGAAAATTTTTGTTCTTCGACTTTTCTTTGCGGATTTGGTTAGATACTTCAATTTCTATTCTTTAACTTACTTCTTACCTTTAATATCCTTTGTTTGGAGGTCCTCCAAGCCTCGTTTTCAACCCTACAAATGCTCCACGAAATCAACAAACACCTCCTACGAAAGCCTAGTCACATGTACGAGGCCCAATATCAATTTTCTCCTCACTAACATTACAAAATACATACTTATGGCTCTCGACACCTAAGTAACCATTGTTCAATGTCGTCAAGTAGGGTTGGGAAGGTACGGGGTGTTACATTCTTCCCCCCTTAAAAACATTCATCCTTGAATGTTAACAATATCGCTTTAATTACAATAAATGCACCTCTATATTTGAATACATAGACATAATCACTTAAGGCTCATGGATACTTACTTTTTATTGCTCCACTTTCGTACTTTGAACTGTTTCGTCCATTTGAAATCGATAGGGATACTTGGATTTCATCATTTCGTCAGCTTCCCATGTGATCTCTTCTACTTGTTGATTTCTCCAAAGGACTTTTACGGAAGCTATTTCTTTATTCCTCAACCTCTTTACTTGTCGATCTAGAATGGCAATGGATACCTCCTCATAAGTAAGATCCTCTGTAACATGGACATCCTCAACGGGAACAATACGAGATGGATCTCCTATGCACTTTCAAAGCATCGAAACATGAAACACCGGATGGACTAAGGAGAGTTCTTGAGGTAGTGCTAATTCATACGCAACTTGCCCAAATCTTCTAATAATTTCATATGGGCCAACGTAACGTGGACTCAATTTTCCTTTCTTTCAGAATCGCACTACCCCTTTCATTGGTGACACCTTCAAAAATACCCAATCACCTATGGCGAATTCAAGCCCTCTTCTTCTAACATCCGCATATGACTTTTGTCGGCTTTCGGCCATTTGTAACCGCTGTTAGATCACTTTAACTTTCTCCATGGCTTGGTGAACAAGATCTGGCCCAAGTAAAGCAGTCTCACCCGCTTCAAACCATCCAATTGGTGATCTACATTTCCTCCCGTACAAAGCTTCATAAGGTGCCATTTTAATACTTGAATGATAGCTATTGTTGTAAGCAAATTCAATAAGAGGCAAATGGTCATCCCAACTCCCTTGAAAATCTAACGTGCAAGCTCGTAGCATATCTTCAAGTGTTTGAATAGTACGTTCTGCCTGTCCATCTGTCTGAGGATGGAAAGCCGTACTCAAGTTCACCTGTGTACCCAAACTCTGCTGAAAAGATCTCCAAAAATGTGCAGTGAACTGAGCTCCCCTGTTTGATATAATGGAGATCGAAATCCCATGTAACTGCTCTATTTCTTTAACATACAATCTTGCATAATCCTCAGCTGTATAGGTGGTCTTGACTGATAGAAAATGCGCTGACTTGGTAAGCCTGTCCACTATAACCCATATAGAATCAAATTTTCATAATGTACGAGGCAAACCTGTGATGAAATCCATATTGATCATATCCTATTTCCAGACTGGAAGATTGATACATTGTATGTAACCTCCTGGTTTCTGATGCTGTACTTTCACTTGTTGACAATTCGGGCATTGAGCGACAAATTCTGCAATGTTCTTCTTCATATTTTCCCACCAATACACTTCTTTTAAATCATGGTACATTTTAGTAGCACCCGAATGAATAGAATAGCGCTAATGATGCGCCTCTGTCATAATTCGTTTCCTCATCTCATCTACATCTGGTACACATAATCTTCCTTGGCATTGAAGTACCCCTTCTTGTGTAAGATCGAAGGCCACAGTTCGACCCTATTGAACATTCTCTTTCAACTGCAATAACATAGAATCCACAAACTGCTTTTCTTTTACTTCAGTTATTAAGGAGGATTCCGCTGCATTTTGCACAATAACCCCTTAATCTGGAGATTCAATAAGTCGAACTCCCAAGCTAGCTAGTTGATGTAGGTCTTTGATTATCTCTTGCTTTTTAGTCAACTGGCCACTAGTGCTTTCTACTTCCTTGCGGCTCAATGCATCAGCTACCACATTTGCTTTGCCTGGATGGTAGAGAATATCAATATCATAGTCTTTTAAGAGCTCTAACCACCTTCTTTGCCTCAAATTGAGTTCCTTCTGCTTAAATATATATTGCAAATTCTTGTGATCAGTATAGATATCAACATGAACTCCATACAAATATTGACGCCATATCTTTAAAGCAAAACCCACTGCTGCTAATTCAAGGTCATGTGTGGGATAATTTTTCTCATGTGGCTGCAACTGTCGTGAGGCATATGCTATGAAATTACCGTGCTGCATCAATACACATTCGAGGCCAACCCCAAAAGCATCACAATACACTACATAACCTTCGGTACCTTTGGGAAGTACTAAAACTGGTGTGGAGGTTAATTTATCTTTCAACTCTTGGAAGCTTTTCTCACACGTATCATTCCACTGAAATTTAACTGCCTTGTGTGTAAGCTTTGTTAAAGGTGCAGCAATGGAAGAAAAACCTTCCACAAATCTTCGGTAATAACCTGCCAGTCTAAGAAAACTACGAATCTCTGTGGGTGTCGTAGGTCTTGGCCAATTTTTCACTACTTCAATCTTCTGTGTATCAACCTGTATCCCTTCATCTGACATAATGTGACCCAAGAATCCGATGGATTTTAACCAAAACTCACAGTTAGAGAACTTTGCATACAACTTACGCTCACGGAGAATCTGTAACACCTGCAGTAAGTGATTAGCATGGTCCTCTGGTGATCTTGAATAAACCAGGATGTCATCATCTATAAATACCATCACGAACACGTCTAGAAATGGCATAAACATCCTATTCATCAAATCCACGAACACAGCTGGTGCGTTTGTTAGTCCAAATGACATAAATAAAAATTCATAATGGCCATACCGTGTTTGAAAAGCTGTCTTGGGTACATCTTCTTCTCTAACTCTGACTTGATGGTAACCCGACCTCAAGTCAATCTTTGAAAAACACTTGAAACCCTGTAACTGATCAAACAAATCATCAATTCGAGGGAGGGGATATTTGTTCTTGATCGTTACCTTATTCAATTGCCGATAGTCGATGCACATTCTCAACGTGCCATCTTTATTCCTTATAAATAATACCGGTGCACCCCATGGGGACATACTAGGCCTGATATAGCCCTTGTCCAGTAAATCTTTCAACTGCTCCTTCAATTCACACAATTCTGCTGGAACCATTCTATATGGAGGAATAGAGATAGGCTGAGTGCCTGGAATCAAATCAATGCCAAACTCTACTTCCCGTTCTGGGGTAAGCCTGGAAGATCCTCGGGAAATACATCAAGAAATTCATTGACCACTGGAACTGACTGTGGAGTTAGTGGTTCCACATCATTATCTTTCACTCGTACTAAGTGACATATGTACCCCTTGGCAATCATTTTCCTTGCTTTCATATAGGAAATAAATTTTCCTCTTGGTGAACCCACATTACCCTGCCATTCAAGAACATTTTCCTGCAGGAAACAAAAATGTACCTTCTTGGCCCGGCAATCCACCATGGCATAATAAGAGGCCAACCAATCCATTCCTATTATCACCTCAAAATCCACCTTGTCTAGTTCAATGAGATCGGCCAATGTATCATGACCACACACAGTTACCACACAATTACGATATACTCTTTTTGCAACAATATATTCACCAACTGGTGTAGACACTTCAATTGACTTAATTAATAATTCTGGTGCCTTTACAAATTTTGCAGCAACCAACGGAGTAACATAGGAAAATGTAGAACCCGGGTTAATCAATACATATACATTATATGAGAATATGGATAATGTACCTGTGACTACGTCAGGAGATGCCTCTGAATTCTGCCGGTCTACTAGAGCATAAGTACGGTTCTGAGTTCCGCTAGAACTGGCTACTCCTCTGGCACCTCTACCACGACCCACCGGCTGTACACCTCTGCCTAGGGAAGGAACTAATGATGCTGCTGCAACGGTTGATCCCAAAGGTCATGACACATTACCCAAGCCTCTTCGTGGGTAGTATCGCATCATATGCCCCATCATACCGCACCAAAAATAAATATTTGACCCACGCCGGTATTTACCTAAGTGAAACTGTCCACATTGCTGACATGGCTGACGAGAAAATTCCGTAGTCTGCGAACCTCGAATCCCACTACTCTGTCCAACATTACTACCTCTAAACCCTCAAAATTGAGCTTGAGTGCCTTTTGCGGAATAAGAGAATGACGGTCTCGGCGGTCTAGGAAACATTCGAGGTCTAGATTCTCCTTGGGACACCATAGACTGTCCCATAGGTCTAGCTCTTTTAGACTGTCCTCGTTCAGATTCATGTACCCTTCTTCTCTGTCTTTGGTCCTCCATTTTCTGGGCGAAGGCCTGAATTCTTGCTATATCCATATCCTTGTTTAAGGCAGCAATAGTGCAATCTCGTACCAAATATGGCTCCAATCTGTCCACATATCGATGGACTCTATCTGTCATTGTGGCCACTATATTTGGAGCATATCGAGCCAAAAAATTAAATTGAAAACTGTATTCTCTGACACTCAGGTTCCCTTGATGAAGATTCAAGAATTGATCCGCACGAGCATTTCGGATCTCATAAGGAAGATAGTGATCAAGGAAAACAGCTTTAAATTCTTCCCAATTAGTTGGGTTTGCACCGACACCGCGAGATTTCTTCCAATCTTCATACCATAATATTGCCTCTCCTTTCAATCTATATGCAGCAAGTTCAACTGTTTCTACCCCAGTTATATGCATAACATCTAACACCCTTTGAATCTGATCTATAAGGTCTTGCGGATCTTCATTCAGATCTGATACAGTAAATGTAGGTGGATCTAATTTCAAGAAATCCTGCGTCCTTCGACTAGCTGCTCTCAGCGCTACCATCGCCTGTCATTGGACCACCTTGTCCCTGAACCTGTGCAGCAACTATTCGGGTCAACATCTGTACTGCATTCTTTAAGTCCTGGTCAGTAGTATTTACTGGTGGTTCTACAGGTACTTCTCTTCCTCTTGACTCTTCTGAAAATGAAAGAGTAGAAGAAGCCTGTGATGCCATCTTTGGTTCAGCACCGCCTTGATTAACTGGTTCAGGTGGGGCTCTACTAGTTCCTTCTCCAGTAAGTCTGTCTATTCTCTTACTTTTACCTCGACCTCTTCTTGTCATCGACATTTTTCTATAATATACAAGAACAACAATTTGATGGTCAGAAACAATCCCACCTATAACTTTGGCTCTAATGCACAATCTAGAAATGAAGGAATGAAACAACTCCTAAATGTCCCGTAGCCTCCTACTTATAAATGTGGTGCACAACACATCGATAAGTAAGACTCTACTGAAACACGGCTTTGTAGACACCCTTAGAACGACCTGCTCTGATACCACTTTTGTCATGCTCCATATCCCAATAGGGTGGACTAGCACCCGAAGCCGATAAGGCCCGAGAGAACCAATCTTTACTCATGCCCAATCATATGCATACCATAAGAATCATCACCACCTCTTAAATACATAAAATGCTAAGTGCGGAGATCGTGGAGCATTATATATATATATTAAAGAAACTTGGCCGTTGGGGCCATTAAGTCAAAAGGAGATACATCTCTTTCTTTCACATTCATACACATACCCACATATGCCTACAAAAGCCTCTAGCAGAAATACATACACGACCAAACTAATTTCGGGGCAAGTCCCCCGCTTTAGATAATATCTACACTACCAAAATCAATGTACAACTCAGACACGAAAAGCCCCGAACCAACTGGAGCTCACCCAAGATCAACAGATCTCCTGCAGCCTACTAGGGAGGTCTACTAGTACCTGTGCCTGCAGCAAGTAAGGTAAATCCCCCAAGAGGGGTCCGTACAAAGAAAGTACTGAGTATGTAAGGCCATAAGAAACTATATAATACATCAAAACTTTAATGGAATCAAACATAAGTAAGAACCAATATGGATAAGTCATCACTCTATATGTATGGAAGTATGTACATTCGATGGTTTTCTTCTTTTACTTTTATGCTCATTCGATCCCTTCATCACTCACTTCTCATCCTTCTATTCTTACCAAGCCCGGGCCCTAAGCTGATTAGTGGGTATTCAATAGTTTTCGGGATTGACCCATGCTAAGCTTTTCTTTTTCCCCTGGGATACCACCAGTAGTAGCGGGATTGACCCATGCTAGGTGTTCCTTGCACCCCTGGGATACCACCCGAGATATTGGGATCGAACCATGCTAGGTATTTAACCCCTGGGATACCACCTAAGAACACATCACCTCTCTTTACAACATTATTTCTTAAATCTTGGAAATAGTCCATTCGGTGAGTATATCGTTATTGGAAACACATAGGTTCTTACTTTATGCCTTTACGTTCATGAGATTGATACTTTTGTAGTTGTAACATTATTGGAAGCTTTGGAACATAACATTACTAGAACTTGGAACCATGTCCATAACTATGTAATACATAAGTGACAATAGATCAAGAATAAGGTATATATGATTAACAATAGATGATAACATGAAATGAGGTACCTTAGGACATTTTGGAAATGAGTAAGTACAATACCAAGGTATACACTATATGCCACAGAAGGATACGGAAAGAGTAACCTTACATACCTTCACTTCCAAGTATGAATATACAATCTTAAATGTGCATACAATAGTCCCTCTCCTTCCTTATGTTTCACTCTACAACACAAATACATAACGGAGCTTACATTAACCATCAACTACCTTACAAATGCATATGATGTCAATGAGTTACATGTTTGCCTTAGAAATGTCATTTCCTTCTCTACAATACCATTTACGGCATTGCCATACCAAAAATACCCCAACCATGCCATACATTGACCACAACATCATATACCAATAGCATTTCACAACAAAGCTTCTCCTTTACACTTTCTCATTCACACCATATCACAATTAATCCATCAAGTCACCTTAATACACCTCATAGAACATATCGGCCAAAATTCCATAATTTACACTTATTGAAAAATAAAAAGTTTAATAACATAATCACACCATACATGTTGATATTTCATCCACACCATGCTCTTTCATCAAACCCACAAGTCATATTTCAAGTTACAATTCCATGGATAACACATCTTTTAGCAAAAAACATGAATGCATTAT
Source organism: Capsicum rhomboideum (assembly GCA_031232105.1). Taxonomy (NCBI): domain Eukaryota; kingdom Viridiplantae; phylum Streptophyta; class Magnoliopsida; order Solanales; family Solanaceae; genus Capsicum; species Capsicum rhomboideum. The sequence goes on along the minus strand of CP124709.1, from coordinate 133,886,764 downwards.
TTACACTTCTAGGCATAACCACTATGATATACATACTCTCCCATGCATATAATATATTAATCCATAAGAATAATCACTTACCTAAGCTTGAAAAATGATGATCTTGCTCCAAAAGATGGCTTAGGGTTCTTAGGGTTTGAGAGAAATTTTGGGAAATTTCTAGAAATGTGATGTGTGTTTCTTTGAATAAAAATCAGATTTTCCACATATATATAGGCCCTCAAGTCTTCTTGGCATTAAATGCCATGTTTAAGTGGTCAATGGTAGAAGAATGGGTCATTTAGCCTATTTGGGCCATGTCTTTTCCTTATTTTGGGCCTTTTATTGAGCCCAATTCACTTAACCCAATAAAATCAATAATTTCTCATGTTTAAATCATTTCATACGTGTTACGACAATATTCCCACTCACGCCATTCATATTTGTAGCCTTAATCCCAAAAACAAGTGATTCTAGCCACGTATGGCTTATTTTGATCGAAAGGGTAAAAAAGTCATTTGGATGCCAAATTCGTCCACGGATAATATTATCAAAATGAATGCCAATATAATACTACAATTATCCCATGCATATGCTCATGGTTGTAGAACAAATGTGGCAAAAAGCGGCCCGGTACATCCCCGGGCACCCTTGGGACTTAGAAAAATTTCCAACTTTTGAAAGGTGTGGACAAGCAGCCTGGCACGCCCTTGGGCGCGCTAGCTTGCTGCCTGTGCCCAAAAAATTTGGGCAATTAGCGGCCTGGTACGCCCTCTGGCGCGCCTGGCCCTAATTTTTTTGAAACTTTTTGTTCTTCGACTTTTCTTTGCAGATTTGGTTAGATACTTCAATTTCTATTCTTTAACTTACTTCTTACCTTTACTATCTTTTGTTTGGAGGTCCTCCAAGCCTCATTTTCAACCCCACAAATTCTCCATGAAATCACAAAACACCTCCTACGAAAGTCTAGTCACATGTACGAGGCCCAATATCAATTTTCTCCTCACTAACATTATAAAATACATACTTATGGCTCTCGACACCTAAGTAACCATTGTTCAATTTCTTCAAGTAGGGTCGGGAAGGTACGGGGTGTTACAATAAGTCTGAAAAATGACCACTATTACCATAAATTTCACACCAAGTTTGAACTTTGTGAACTGCATTAACCTGTGCCTGCGGTTGAGCCACACTCAACTTTTTGAACTGGATTAATTAATTGTGAAAGCTGGCCAATTGTGCGGATAATGCTGTGACACTATCTACCTCAAATTCTTATGCCGGCTTCTTCACCATGCTTCTAGACATATCACCATTCCAATATGGATTACCTTGTGCAATTCTATTTAGGAGAGTGTACAACTCATCATAGGTTTTCTCCAAAGCCTGACCACCTGTTGTAGAATCTAACAAAATTTTTGTATTATGGTCAAGACCTTTAATAAAACTATGAGCTAATACCTCATTGGTTTGTTGGTGATGTGGACAATCTCTGAGAAGTGACTTGAATCTCTCCCATGCATGCTAGAGATTCTCATCTGGCTTTTGCTTGAAATTCAGAATATCACTCCTTAACCTCGCAGTTTTACTCGAAGGAAATAATCGGATGAGGAACTTTTTTGCCAAATCATCCCAAGTTGTAATTGAGTTTGAAGGTTCTGCCTTCAACCATTTTTCCGCTTCTCCCAAACGTGAGAATGGGAAAAGTGTGAGCCTCACATAGTCTGTGGAGACTCCAGCAGAAATAAAAGTATCACTAATCTCCAAATTTTTTTATAGATGAACCTATGGATCCTTATGTGATAAGCCTGTAAACTACCCGATTGTGTGCCACAACTGCACCATGTTCTGTTTCATCTCAAATCTTCCCCCTGCATCCGACTTTTGAATATAAGAGGTCACATTAGTTATGAGTAGGATTGCCATATCGTGTACTATCCTGCGAGGTGGTTGTTCATTTCTCATTTCTGTATGAATAGTCTTGTCCTTTTAAAATTGTGGGTTTTGAAGAGAAGTGCTGCTTCTTTCCTTAATTAGTGCAAGTGTCGCTCAGGTTCTGGATATGGTTCAACCAATTTTCTCTCCCTTGCCAGCTTACTCAATATTCAGACGTGTACCTACAAATTTTGTAGCTAAGACTAAGTTTTTAGCTCTTATCAAACAAAATAGTAAAACTGAAAATTAGAAGGTTGCTAATTTTAAAGTCCCCGGCAATGGTGCCAAAAACATGTAGCTCCCAAGTGCATGCGCTAGCATACATGGTCATGCAAGTAATATAGTGGCCCTTTCGGGCTGAATATCGATCACACATGGACTTGGTGATTAGCAGACGATCCAATTATAGTGTTACTATTAAAAATAAACAAATGCGTATTATAACCAACAAAATTTTTGAGTTTTAGAATCTAAATACAATAAATAACGACGATATGAAATTTGAAGTGTAAACAAGATATGGAGAGTTCCACGGTTGAGGCAATTACTTTAAATTCATGTATAACTATGGTTTCTAGTCTGTGTTGATGCTTATTACGATTGTTGATCTACGAGGTTGATATTCGACTTGGGAATGGTCTTATTCTAAGTCATCTACCCAAATTAATCTCACAACTACATCATTAAGCGGAGATGTGAGTCTTTAATTTGAGTGTATTAAACTATCTTCCCGTTTCATTAACCAAGTGGGGTGTTTAAGTATATCGCTATTCTAACCGTAAATCATCCTTTAACAATCAATATATAACCATTAAAACATGATCCACACTTCTTATGTGCTTCATTCCGTATCTCCACTCCTATGGTCAATTCGTTTCGAGACTAAAATTTATACTAAAGTTCATAACGCTTTAGAATAGTAAAACAATAATGCAAGAACAATCACATGACTTGATAAACAACTAGACCAACTATAAAACCATAATTAAGCAATCATGTTGTAGCCTCAACCCTAGAAAGAGGGTATTTAGACACTCATATTCATACAAACAATCTCCATAAAAGAGTTCATAACTTCAAAGTACAAGAATGAAAAGTAAAAGAGGGAACCCTAGTTTAAGCTCCTTGATATCTCCTTTGCTCTCCAATTAGTTTGTATTACAAGAGATTTCAAAAGATGTGAATAAATGTGGCTAAGTATTCCTTTTATGGTGCTTTAGGTCATCCATGAGGTGCCCCAAATGAATCCCATGCATTTACAACTTTACCCCTACTTAAAAACAAGTTAAAACCAACTTTGGGTTGGATTTGGGGGTGGTGCACCACGTGGATCATACCACACCCAAATCATTAGCATGGTGCGCTACATGGTGCGGCACACACCCTCCCACACCCCTTGGGAGGTGCGACGCATGGCCCCCTCCCATGCTTTCGTTCCTTGTTTTCGTTTATCTTGTGGCTTGTTTGTAGGCTTGATTTAGCTTTCATAGATCCTCCATTGGTCTCCTACAACATCTCACAAAACCCATAAGTCCATACAACATAATAGAACAAATCAAAGTATACTAGAACAAGCATAGCTCAAGCTAGCGACACTAGTTTCCTCATCTAAGTTCTACTTGATCTTTTTGACTCTAGGCTTATTTCGAATGCAACTTAAACACTATGAACATGTAATTTAACACATAAATACTCATATACATACTTAAAAACTCAATAATCACATTAAGTTATCCTCAAAACTAAGCTAAAAGTGCATAGATAATGACACTTAGGAGTATAAATATGCCTAAGATCACCCTCCCCCCCTAAAAAATATTTTTTTAAAAAAAAATCTTACCCCAACCCTAACATTCCATACCCAACCAACACCCACCTCAACCCCAACCCCACCCAAATTTATTTTCTTGAGTTGGTATTCAAATTGTGGTTACAAGGGGTAAATATCAATATGTTAATATTCTTTAGACTATGCGGGACAAATTGGAAGGGTCAAGACCCAACCTAATTTTTAGACCATTTCAACCCAAAGTAAATTTGGGCGGTTAATGACCCAACCTAATATCTAATTCAACCAATTTAATATCTCTAATTTTAACCCAACCTGCCTATTTGACACCCCTAGTTAGAGGTGCAGATCCCTATAGGATGGTTTGATTTATTTGAGGTGAGTCCTTAGGGCACCAATTTGTTGAGAGACTCAATAGATCAAGTGATACTGATTCAGTAGAGGCTAGTGGCTGCCTAGAGTAGGTAGAAGAGTTATGCCAATCGTCGAGTCCATGATGTTGCATACATGGTTGGAGAGTAAGTTTTGTTGAAGGTTTCACCCATGAAGGGTGTGATGAGGTTTGTAAAGAAAGAGAAGCTTAGTTCGAGGTTTATTTTCCCTTTTGAGATCCTTGAGAAGTACGGATGTGTGGCATGTAGGCTAGCTTTTCCTCCACATCTGTCTATTGTCCATCTAATATTCAATGTCTCCATATTGAAGCGATACCGTACAAATGATGTCCATGTGATCCGATGGGATTCTGTTGTATTAGACCATGATTTATCATTTGAGTAGGAGCCTAATGCTATCCTATACATGCAAACTAGGAAGTTGAGGTCTAAGGATATTGGTTCAGTGAAGGTCCAGCAGAGAAATCACCCAATTAAGGAGGATACGTGGGAAGTGGAGTTCGATATGAGGCGTACATACCCCCAGATTTTTATCACTTTAGGTACTTTATTCGCTTTTTTGTTCGAGGACAACTTGTGCTTTAGTGGTGGATAATGTAACAATCGTAGCTGTAATTTTTTTTAGCTTTTGCTGTGTTTTGACTACTTTGACCTTCCCTGTAAGTTTCTATATGCTATTTATGAGTTGTGGGATTGGATGGCATGGTCCTCGATGCATTCAGGAGTGATTTGAGTGAGTTTGAGACCATTAAAAGCTTTTAAAGTGGTTAGTTTGACTTCGGTCAACATTTTGTGATTCGAGCATCGGATGGTAATTTGGTTAGTTCTAATGGATCCAGAATGTCAATTTTGGGTTGATGGCATAGTTAGTTCGTGCTCCAAACCTTTATATTGCGTTTTGACCTTTTAGACAAACACTAGTAAAATAAGCTTAAAAGGGGGTCCCATGGACTAATTCAGAGTTAACAACCTCTTTTCGTAAATCCAACAGTTCCATTGAGTCTAACACATTGAAATTAGCCTCGTGTAGCATTATTTTTTTATTTCTATGGTCCCCGAATGAATGTCGAGGGTCTGTTCGGAGGGTTTTTGAACCTTACCTTAGCTGGTTTTCTGTCAACTGGTGCAACCCTTGATCCTTAATCGTGGTCATGAGGCTTGGTGTCATGATCCTTAATCGTGGTTCTTCATCGCGGTCACGAGGCGTCCTCCCGCGATCATTATGAATGATTTAGTTCTGATCAACGTTGACTCTATCGATCGTGAGGTGGGTCTGCGATTGTGAGGTACTGTTCACCTAAATAGTATACATTCCTCAATTTCTCGATTTTCACCATTTTTATACTTTGAGACCTCGGGAAAGATGATTTTAAAGTGGAGATTTCATCAATCTTGTTTGGATAAACTCTAAACTCCTATTTTTATCCTCTCCTGTTGATTTTATCTTCAAACAACTTCAAATCTTTGATTTCAAACTTGGATTTTTGGAGGGTTACCCAGTAAATTATAAAATAGATTTTTCATTGATTTAAAGTCTTATGTCAACTCATTTTCAGTTGTATTTTAGATTAGACTCCTCTCGATATGTGGAACATGATTCTTAAATAAATTTCAGATTTACCCTTTCTAATTTCCAGTCAATTTTTGAAATATTTTTGGACCAGGAATAAACTTAGCCAATATGGGTATCGTTGGACTTCTTTTGACGTGTAGATTATATTTTTGATAGGTTTAGTCAGTTTTGATGTCGTTCATGAAAGAAAGGCTCCGCGTCGAAGGGTCTAGGTTGGGATTTTGACTTTTCGAGGTAAGTTATGACTTAACTTTCTTCATATGGGGTTGGATAGTAAACTGTTCATGTAAAACATGTTATGGGTTGGGGACTTAGTCATGAGATCATAGTTTGGGATTGTTATTATTATTGTGTTTCCCGTGTGGGGGCTTATACGCATATTATTGTTGACTTGACAGATTATAGTTGTTGTGATGCCCATATGGGGGCTTGACTTGATATTATGGGCCTTATTTGGACACTTTATTACTCTATCATCATAGTGATGCCTGAGTGAGGGGCTTGGATTGATATTATTGATGTCTTACATGACTATTTATTCCAGTGGTGCCATGCGATAGCTTATATCATGAATTATTGACATATTGAGTTGATTTTGAGCTCATTTATTCCTGTATTAAATTGATTATTATCTTCATACTGAACGGTTGTGAGAATTGCATCTTCATTTCATCCACACATATTCATGAGATTGGTATCACTAAGAAACACTGATTTTTAAAGAAAATGAAAACACTTTACAAAACCCTTGACCAAGGGATGTGCCGGCAAGGTGATTGAGATTGTGAAAGTATATGGGTTGCGAACCCCCCATGGGTCCTGTCCTGAGAGCTTTATCTTAGAAGGTGTATACGAAAGCCATGCGATGGCTTATATCATCATCATTCCACCATCATTTCATATCATTGCATTGTATTGCATTATCTATACTTCCACTTACTTGTTTGTTACCGTGTACTTAGCTCTTCTTACATAATTGTGTGTAGTTATTCATGTATAAATATTATACTTGTAAAACATTTAGGTGATATGGTGTGAGCTACCATTTGGGAACTTTTCTGTATGCAGGTGGAAGCATGCTCATAGTATTCTTTACTTGTTTAGTTTAATACTTTGCTCAGTCGGCCTATGATACCTACTGAGTACAAGTGGACCGTACTCACTCCTACTTATGTACCTTTTCAGTTCAGATCCCAGTACGAGTGCGATCCGCGGTGGATGACTTGTGCTGTGAGAGACTGATCTTCAAGGTACTATTGAGCTCCAATGTTCGGGGCATATTTCGGACCTCATCCTATCTTATCTTGTCTTATTCATTATCAGAGACAGATTCATGTATTTCAGATTTCGATATTGTATTCGATGACCTTCACACTTATGACACCGTTGGGGATTGATTGTATTTCTTTTGAATTTTCCTGTTTTATGAGTATTGCAGCCTGACTTCGTTCTAGAAGTCTCGTATTTATCGTATCTCTTACTTATTTTGGATTTCTATTTTATTGTGAGTTTTTGGCTTACTACCAAGGCTGAATCAGAGTAGGTACCATCAGGACCTCAACTTTTGAGTTGTGACAGTCATATAGTCCAAAGTTGAGTCACTCAAATTGTTGGTAGCCACACCATATATTTTTTTAAATTTCAAAAAGAAAGTTGGGTTGGACCACCTTACGGTCCCTAGCTTCATCCATGATCTTTGGCATTTTAAACTCTTTTAGGGTATTGGTAGTTCAACTTTCTGGCAAGGAAGTGTTTCCTCTATCCCAATTTATATGATACACTTTCCTTTTTTAGTCAGTTCTAATAAGAATGACACATTTTCTTATTCGTCAAATATTTAAAGACACTATCAAATTTTTACCCATGTTGGGTCCCACTTTTTTGGTAAAAAGTCCACAAAGGTATATTTCTTCTATATAAATATTCATTTATTTTAAGAGTAATTTTGAAATATTGCAAAATTTTCCTATATTTTTTAAACTCAGTGTATAATCAAACTAAATATCACATAAATTGTGACGTAAGTACTAATTAAGGGGTCCTTTATTTCACTTACTAGTAGGTATATGGGAAACACAATGCAGCAATTAATCTTTATTGAATGATTAATAATGAAAGGACTGTTATATATACTGTAATTAATAATAAATTAAATAGATTGTTATACTTGAATTATATACTTTAAAAGAGAATTTTGCAGTTATATCGTTTAATCTTTGTATTGCTAATCATCCATTCTTATTATACATTCTATATATACAAATAACTTAATACAATACTATCAATCAAATACTACATTAGTTATGCTACTACTTTTTTTTTCTTGAGTAACCAATTAAATACTATAGTATCTTTTGTTATATTTAATGTTGGCATTAACAATCCCAATAATTAATTACCATAAGAGAAAAAATCTCATCAAAATAAAATATTTATTTTAATTTAAGAAAAAATTAGTAAGACAATCTACAACTAATTCCTCTTTTTTTCTTGAGTGCTTTTCTTAAAATGAAAAGAAATTCCTTTTTTTTTGTTCCCACTATGCGTAAACGCATTATTTTGATCAATCTTTCGTATAATTATTTTATATTGATTTTTCTCAAAATCAATTAAGAAAAATTTTCAATGTGGGTTGAATGACAGGTAGGTGAGTATCAGACAATACTAGAATCAAATTTAAACAGGAATTAGATTTTAAAATATTTGAAAGCAGCATAAAGTTTTTACTAAATACGATTTTGTCCAAAATTAGAGAAAATAATAGTGTGTTTCTATAAGTGTTGCAATAATCATACACATATATCAACATTTACTATTCAATAAATATTTGTATTTTATAAAACAATCATTGATGATTGATTATTTTTTTTATGCATATTTAAATATTGTCGAAATTGATATTTTAAAAATGTAAGTCAATATTTAAAATTGTTATTACTGTATGACCTTTTATAGATACTGATTATTTTAATTTAAACCAACTAAATTATTCTCCTAATAAGAAAAGTTTAACTCAAAAAGATTGGTCAGCACAAGACTGGAGCCATAAAATGCACATATTTGAAGATGATACCATCTAACTTGGAATCTCATCCATCCTCGTTTAATTTCATGCTAAAATAGTCACGAATGACAATTAAGAATTCTCTAATTCAAACTATTCAAAAATTTATGGAATAAATTTTTCCCCTACAAATAGGATTCAATTCTAGTAAAAAAAAATAGACCACAATAATAACAAAGCCATTTGATTGCTAATATCCAAACACACATAATTCTCCTCCTCTTTAATTAGCCATGCCTAGAAATAAAGTGAAACTTGCTTTTATTGAAAATAACTCTGAGAGGAAAGCCTCATACAAGAAAAGACAAAAAGGGTTCTTGAAAAAGGTTCATGAACTCAGTACCATTTGTAATATAGAGATGACTACCATCATTTATAGTCCTTACCATAATGAACCTGAGGTGTTTCCAAATCGTGATGCTGCTATCAACATATTTACAAAGTTTAGTGATTTGCCAGAGTTGGAGCAATCAAAAAACATGGTGACACAAGAAAATTTCACCAAGCAAAGAATCGAGAAAATAAATGAACAATTGTTGAAGGTACGGAAGGAAAACAAGTTCAGGGAGTTCACAAACAAGATGTATGAAATGTTGAATGGAAAAGATATTGTCGCTGGCATGCACCCTTATGATCTCAACGATATGAGTTATGTAATCAACCAAAAACTCCAACAGGTATGTGAATGGATTAAAGTGAAGGCTGACATAGAGGGTTCCACATCATATCCCCATCAATCCAATATTAGACCAATGGTACCTGGTGGTGCCATCTTCGAGGGGCCAAGGGTTCCTCTAGTGGCTCCCGATGGTGCTCCAGTATCTGTGGTTCCTCTAGTGGCTCCATCAACAATTTATGGTGGAACCAACTTCGATGGGACAAAGGTTTCTATGTTGGCCCCTAATATGGCTCCAATATTAATGATTCCTCCAACGGCTCACTCGATGGTTCCTTCAGTATCTCCTAGTCAAGTGTCCCAATTGATGTCTCATCTAGTGGCTCCTTTGAGGACTCCTCCTCAAACGGTTCCTCATGTGGATCCTTCGTGGGTTTCTCCTTCTTCTTTACCTTTTTCACAAATATTTCCTCCAATACCTCAACAAATGGCTCTTATAAATGATCATGGAACGGTACCTCCAATACTTTCAACTATAATGGATCTTCCAATAACTTCACCAATGATGACTCTTCCAATGCCCGCTCCAGTGTCTCCTCCAATGACGCATCAAATGAATCCTTCAATGAATATCCCACCAATAAATGCATCAATGACAATGAATAACTATCAAAACTACTCCGTTGGCTTTTCACAGAGTTTTACATTGTCTGAAATGTTGGACTGGAATAATGATAATGCAATGACTTTACTTGATGATTCATATTTTAGTGACATCAATGTTCAAAAGCTATACCACAACAACAATTTTTAAGGAAATGGGATTAGTATATGTCTATTTTAATTGGTATTGTTTTGTATGTCTATTTTTTCCCATGAATTGTCTGTGACATTTAGCATTTCGCATCTATAAGTTGTTGCCATAGAATTCTCAATATCTCTTTTTCTGTGTTTCCATTTGAATTGTCTGTCTATCATAACCACCACCCAGTTACCTCCTTAATTCCATATTAGCATAAAGCCATCATCGTACCACTCTTTTAGCCTAACTGAATAGGGACTAAGTCATCTACACTAACCTTACTAGCACCTATCCTATTTAACAACAACACACAAGCATAACCAATCCGTTTTTATTCACTAATCAATTTGACAAGCACAAATAATAATAGGGTAGCGTCAATAAGAATAAAACACCTCATTCAAGAATAGCAATCTCAATCACATAGCCCTAAGTCGCTAGTTTTATCCATCCAAACACCTTGCCCACGGGCCTAAGCATGAAATCTCCCATCAATTTATGTTATGCATATGTTTTTTAATAGAAGTCTACTACTCAATTGAACCAAGCCTACCGGCGATAAGAAGCTATTATGGAGGCATAAACTTGAAATTCTTGCTCCGTTCTAATGATTTCTAGTTTGAATACTACAAGAAAACATCAGGCTTTATCCCTTCCAAGCGTACTCCTTCTTTTCCATCATTCCAGAGCCTTGAGGCAACCCTAAGTGTTTTTTAGAATAAAACCTCATTCTGATTTACAACTAAAAGAAAAGGAGGCTTTAAAATTTGGATGGACTATTTTTTGTACCTCGCTGTAGCGACTGATAGGCTGCTACCATGGTACCGCTGTAGCAGGAAATATTTTGGTATAACGGGATGTCATCAGCCTGCTCCCAAAATTTTCCCTACTCCGTATTTATTTAAACAAAGTCATTACGAACCTTTTTAAAGAATTTAAACAAATATCCATCCCTCGTGCCCTTCGAACATAGTGATTTTAGTAACGAAGGAACGTATCGTTACACTACGAGGTCTGTTAGACAAAATTAATATATTTTTTGAATCAAAAGTATGCTTATACTATTTACTTAGTATTAAAAAGGTACAAGTATTTAGAAAAAGAAATCAAAACAAAGGGGTGGGGGAGATGTTAATATAATAGTAAGTGAAATTTTAATGACTGCAATTAATAATAGTTCAAATTTGATGAAAAAACACAGAATTATAGATACTCTAAAATTACACAGGCATGCTGATTAAGGCTATAAGATCGTTGAATGCATCAATATAGTGTGTGCGTGCGACCAGGATTAGAAACAACTAACATTAATAGTAAATAGAAATAAATCATGGCATCAAGTAAGATTCAATTCCCAGTTTATGCAATTATTAACATCACACCTTTAGCATCTCTGTGACCTAACTGTCATTTAATATTTTCGTACATCTTTGTCCTTTGATGATCCATTCTAACTTACATTCTTTAAGCCTACCCTATTTCATTTTTTAGGTTCCTGCAATTCCTAACCCATTTATAGACAAACCTACAGGACTCACTAAATTATGACATCTGAGGGCACCACACGGCTGGACTAAATTCCCTTAGTACTCAACTAGTGTAATGCACTATGGGATTTACAACCACCAAGATTCTTACAACCTTGACAACCTTGCGGGAAGAGACACTATGATATGCATTGCCTATACAACTATATACTTAGGGGATTAAGTATTATACATATTACAGGACATACCTTGCATTCACGCTTCGATTCCATGCATAATCACTACTATCAATAGGGACGATCCACTCAGGGTACTGATACGCCATGGTTACATGGCACTTTCGATGCTTAAAACAAGAAAAATATGCAATAACTTGGGTGTATTTTGTTGGTGTGATATGGTTTCTGTCCTACTTTGCAGAAAAACAGGTTTTAAAGGCAAAATGATCAAAAAAATAAAGAATCAAGCCTAAGAATGAAGTATTGGAAGAAGAAAGAGCAAGAATATGCACCAGAGATGGACTCACGACACCACTCATGTGGCATGCCTGCTACTCACGTCATGTGAGTGGATGGCATGAGTCCACTTCAGAGATCTAAGAGAGAGTTCTAATTTCCACGCATGACTGTCAGTCACGTGATGTGGAAGAGTGGCGTGACTCTACTTCTGAAGATGTCTAATTGAGCCTGATCCTCACGACACCAACCTACGTGGCGTGACTTGGTTCCACGACACCAAGTCACGATACCGTGGAAGTTGCCGACTTTGTTCTCCTATTTTGATTTGGATAGGATTAGCTTTGTATCTATTAATACCCCTGTATAGTCCTATGTGCAAGAGTTAGTCGTTACATTGTTTTGAGAGCTATTTTATATTGTTTTGGAGTTCATAAACATATTCTTGGTTTTGTAGTTACAAACCCTAATTCGAGTTTTATTGATAATTGAGATTTTAGGTTTTCTTCATTGTTGTGAGATCATAATTATGTTTTCATATCTGAACTCTTCTTGTGTTCTTACAATTATGAGTAGCTAAACCCATCAACTAGGGTTGTGTGAACCATGAGGAACTAATGAAACCGATTAAGTGCAAGGCAATTCTGAACCGATGTGAATGCATGTATTGTTGTTTCCTTCGTTGTGATTGCTCTTCTAACGGTTGCAAACGTTAGAAACTCGCCTGTATTCTAGACTTGCTCGAGAGAGAGGTAGAGATTGGGAAAAGGAGATAACAACAGAGATTTGAAGCTATCAACCTTCACCTAATAACCTGAGCCTTAGCGGGAATGGTTATCTGAGATCCAGGACAAGGGTGAGCAGTGCGACACTCGAAGATCGAGAGGAGAAGAGTGAAATTCGTCTAACCAAAGTCGAGAGATGTTTAGACGAACATATCTTGTTAGATTTTGCATGCCACATAGAGGGACGGTTTTGTTAGCATAAGTAATCGGTGGAGTTAAGGAATCATTGGGGATCACAGTCTTAGTGTATCTCTCTTATTGTCTACAAACTCGATACGACCAACACTTGTTACTGTCACTTTTTATTCACACACCCCCCCCCAGTTTTACTTACTTTCCAATTGTTCCATCCGGTATTCTACTCAAACTTAGACCTATTCCTTGTGGGATCGACCCTAACCCAGTTGGATTCTATATTTGACAAGCGACCGCATTATACTTCATAGGAGGCATATTTTGGACGACATCAGGAACCATCAACAACAGATAAATATAAATGTATATTCAAATGCATATGAATGAATGTATGCATACAAGATGTGTGCATTATCTCTTTATTTTCTCAATCTCATCAACATCATTCTCAATCATCATGAATATCATGATCAATATCTATATCACCATCATTATCATCAACTCATCGTCAACAACATCATGAACATCATGATTTCAATATCAATATCACAATGGTCAACTCATCATCATTAACACGTATTAATATACATAAGCAGTCAACAGTCACAGGAGTGCTCGAAAGCGATTACAATTCTTGGGTCCACATATAAGCATAGAGACTTCAATCTTATTTTCGTACATATACGTAAGTATAGACACACATATATATAGCTGGGTACACCCACACCTCCTATGAAATTATGATGGTTCTATCGGGATGACAATGCTAACTCTATATCTGTGGCCCACACTCACTTTTCTAACATCGTTCTCAAGTTCTTTACTATTTCCTCAATCGAGATCCTCATGCTTGGCCTTTATAACCTTTCTCTTGTTATTCTAACCACCCTTACCAATTTACCTACTCTGCCATCCACCTTGCCACTAGGTTGTCTCCCAAGCTTTCCCGTTTATTTGATTTCACCCTTAGGTCAGTTTAAACTTAATTAGTTTGACTATTTACCCCCTACTTCGCACTTATGAGTCATTAACCTTCCTTAACGCAAGTCACAATTTATCTAGATTACTAAGAGCATTTTCAATCAACCCTAGGTTACCTTTTTCTCTCCTTTCTTATAGTACTTATTCCTCACCGTACATATAAGCCATGGTTTTCATTCAACTAGTCATAATTCTCACAAGATTCGACCCATTTCATGCCACGAATATTGTACAAACCGAGTACAACAACAATTTACAACAATATTAAAACCTAACTAAATTTTTATTATTTTCGTCCATCCAAACACTGTGCCTGAAGGTGTAATGCATGAAAACTCCTGACATCACTATCAATATTACCTTAATTTAGACCAAGTCTACTATAATTAACCATAACCTACCTCGTAAATAAATCATGCCGCTATTGAAAGGAGAAAGTTATCCCACAAGTGCTAAGCGTATTCCCATGTCGGGTTCCCGCGGGTGTACCTCAAACTTCTCTCATGAAGCATGGGCTTTGAAATCTCATGACTATGGAGGTGGGGTTTATTCAGGGTGTTTTGGGGGGAAATGGATGACTATTAAAAATCAAAAGGATTTTAAGGGGAGTTTGGGCTGGCCACTATTGGGTACCGCTGTAGTGATAGGCAGTAGGAACGCCCAATTCTTTTTAAATTTTTGGCCCAATTACATTGGGTCTCATATTTATCCATGAATTACATTCCATCAGGTCTAATAGGAGGATTTTAGTTGTCATAAAAAAATTTCATAATATTTTTCAGTATAATAACGTTTTCGATCATTACACATTCTATATTAAGTTGTATGGGGATAAAATATATGTAATTTAAGGGAAAAGAATCAAAGTGGAAAATTTGTACTTTCATCTTGATGAGTTTTAAATTTTAGGATATAAAAGAAGGGCAGTCCGATGTACTAAAGCTCCCTCTATGCGCAGGGTCCTGGGAAAGGGCCGACTACAAGGGTCTATTGTATGAAGCATTACCTAAATTAAATTTTAAGATATAATTTATTAAATTCAGAATAAATTATTTATATATTTTAAGTAGAATTTTTTATATAGATGTAGAATTTGAATCAAAACTATTGAGTTTAAATAATTCATAATTAACTACTATTATAGATCTACCTCTAGTAACAAGTGTAACACCGATGATTGAAGGGCACCTAAAATCATATGTAGAGAATATTGGTGTCACGATCCAACTAACCAGATCGTGTGGGCACCTACTCTAATCCACCTGGATAGGAGAACCCTTACCACCAATTTCAAAATACATGCAGAAGTTATAAGAAATTCCATTAAGGATTTTAAATTCTGAGAAATGATACAATCCTTTACAACAAAATTATAAATGAAACACTTTCTCGGAGGACCTAGCCTAGATAATGCTCAAGAGCTTCTAATATAGTAAAATATAGAGCAAAAGACACAACTCCAACCGTAGGAATGAATGAGTAGAATGTGTTGGAGATCACTAACCATGTCACCTGAGAAATATCAATTGATCTTGCAACAAAACTATACCCCCAAAAGGATATAGTAAGAGTAGTATCCGTACAAACAACACATACTGATAGGTATCATTGACCGACCAACGTTAGATCACATAAATATTATATAGAAATCACAGAAAGAAAGCATGACAACTTATATAACAATTTAATCCACATCACTTTCATCTTTTTATGCTATCTTTATCCCTCGTATTACCTACGAGTATTTCCCTCCTTATTCTCACTGACTTAGTTGTATCCAATTCATTACTAGTATGTACTCTGTACCACTGACATTTCACTTATACTATTCACACTTCATATCCCTAATCATACATCACCCTTCACATCAAATGTCACCATCATAACTCTCGCTTGTCTAGCCCCAATAGATGTTATAAGTCAGTATGTTCCACTTACACCTCAATTAACCACAATAATAAATGAGAACAAATAACCATAACCTTGTAAACAAGTACAACCATGAACACTTAACAATTACTTTTACCTCAATCATAATTCCTTTAGCCTCTTCAACCAACATCAAATAATTCAGTCAAGTGTAATCAATATAGACATTAAATCAAGTCAAGACCATGACTACTAATCATTAACCAAATTAAAAACCATGACCACTAATCATTAACCAAGTCAACAACCATGAATACCAATCATTAACCAATTCAACAACCATGACTCAACAACAATAACATTCACCTTGTATCAAATACACAAGTAAGTAGATAATAACAAAATATTCCATCCTTTTATATCCTTAGCCCGGACCACTAAAAGATCCAATATAATCAACAATAATAACAATAGAATAACAATAATCACAAAACCCGATTCACTCAAGGAACTGTCACATTCACCAATTGTCACGACCCTAAAGTTGAGGTCATACTGATACCTACCTTGAAACAGCCTTGGTAGGTAAGCCGAAGTCCCAAAAAAAAGAAATAAATTTTATATATGAAGAAACACAAGTAAATACAAAACTTCTAGAATGAAGTCAGGCCAACATGTATAAACATAGTAAAAGTCTGAACAAAATACATAAATCCCTAAAAAATAGTGTCATAAGTAGAAAGAGCATCTGATACATAGTCTGGAAACTGAAATACAAGAGTCTGTCTCCGAACATAATTAAAGGAAACATAAAGTAGATAAGGTCCAAAATCAGCCCCTAAATCTTGAGCGAACTAGTACCTCAAAAGAAACCAACTACCGCAGCATGAGATCAGCCACCGTGGGTCGCACTCAAATTAAAATCTGCACCAAAAAGACACAGAAGTAGGAGTGAGTACGATCTACTTACACTCATTAGGTATTGTAGGCTGACTGAACAAAGTAGAAAACTAAATAAGTAAAAGATACTATGAGCATGTCACCTACATACAAAAAATTTCCCAAACAGTAACTCACATCATCTCCACTAACAGTTCTACAATATAATAAGGCAAAAAGAAAAGCTACACATGAAATATAAATACAAAAACTAAGTATATGACAACAAACACATAGGGGAAATACAAAATATGCAAATTCAATGCAATGATGTCGGGACTTTTGTACACACCTTCCAAGCCTCAACGCTTTAGGACAGGACCCATGGGGGGTTCGCAACCAATATACTTTTATAATCTGAATTTCATATCTCAATCAACCTTACCAGAACATCCCTCGGTATAGGTATTTTATAAAGTGTCTCATTTTTTTTTATAAAATCAGTATTTCTATATCAACCTTACCAGCACATCCCTCGGTATAGGTGTTTTATAAGGTGTCTCATTTTCTATTAAACAAATAAGTGTTTCTTAGTGGTACCAATTTCATGAATATGTATAGATGAAATGAAGATATAATTCTCACAACCAATCAGTATGAAGATAATAATCAATTCAATACAGGTATGAATAAGCTCAGAATCAACTCAAAATGATAATATTTCATGATAGAAAGCCATCACATGGCACCACTAGTGTAAATATTCATGTAAGACATCAATAACATCATTTTAAACCCCTCACTTGGGTATATTATAATAATGAAGGTAAATAATGCTCAAGTAAGGCCTATATTAACAAGTCAAGCCCTTGCTTGGGTGACAAAATAATAAATAATGTAATCTAATGCAAAAATAAGGCCTATAACATCATATAAAGCCCCCAATCGGGCATCACAATAATCATTTTCTCACAAGTCAATAATAATTTGCAAATAAGCCCCCACATGGGCACATGGTAATAATAAAGATTCCGAAATACAACTCCCATGAATAAATTTCCTAACCCATAACATAATTTGTATGATCATTAACTACCCAGATCATTCTAAAGGAAGTTAAGCCATAACCTACCTCGAAGAGCCGAAAATCCAATCCTAGACCTTTCAATACAAAATTTTTCCTGCACAAACAGTTGAAAAGTATGGATTTTGCCACTTATTTGTATCTCTTTTCTTATGATTTTTTGTCGTTAATCTATAATATAAGGAAAATTATCCTTCGAATGGTGTTTATTTCAGGTATTTTTGGTTTACATAGAGTTTTAAGGGAAAAAAACTGGAAATGAGAAGAAAAAAAGCTGAAAACAATGAGTAGGAAGAAAGTCACAGAAAATTCTCCCAGGTACCGCTAAATTGGCCTGAGGAGCACTTTAGCGGTCCAGTAAAAGAGCAATCAATGCTGCTTTAGCGGCTATTGTGACCACTTTAGCGGTTCGATCAACCTTCGTCAACGTCGCTTTAGAGGACATTGTGACTGCTTTAGCAGTTTGGTCAAACGTGATCAATGCTACTTTAGCGGCCAATTGATCGCTTTAGCGGAAAGCGATCAATAGGGTACTGTTTAAGGGCAAGGCTAGACTTTCACATTGTTCAATCCCAAAATACATAAAACTCAATCCAAGCTTCCTTGGAACACATCTTTGGTATATTTTTCAACCTTGGAGGCTAGAGTTCTTGACCCAACACCTTTGGATTTGAAGATTGGAAGCTTTGTAGTGATAAATCCTTACTTCTCTCTTTATTTTCTTTTTTTGTATAGAATATTTGGGTGTAGATAAATTCATACTTGGATATTGTTGTTGGACACAATGCAATATTTATGTTTTGAATTTGGGTTATGATTTTATCTCATGTTTTTATATTAGTTGATTACTCTTGATTTATAAATGGGCTTTAGTTGTTTAAATTAATCTTGTGCTTTATCGATTTCTACTATAGTTGACCTTGAAAAAGGAGATTAGAGTAGGAATTGCCCATCTACTTTGATTAATGCTTGAAAGAGCTAATTGAGGTTGGAAAAGATTAATTTAGGGCGATTTGGGATGTATGACCCATCTAACGAATTTTATTTCTGGACATAGTCGAATCCTAGTGTATCTATGTATTGAAACTATTCATGTTGACACTAGGCTAATATTCGACAGAATTTACCCAAGAAATATCTGTCACTCGATCGACAAACGTGGTGGATACTTGAGGTTCCAAGGCTAATTTGCTAATCCATGATTAATTTGTGAATAATTAGTTAGTATAATGGATCATTGATAGAATTGATTTCCTGTTATCATTTCCCTTATTTCCCATAGTTTGTGAAAGCCATCAACTTGTTCATATTATAATTTGTTCTATCCGTGTTACGTTTTTATATTAAAACCCCCCAAAACATTTGTATCCTTTGTTTGGATTATAATAAGTTACTTTTATTTCATACGTTTTTGATCACTACTCACATTATTCCTTGAAGATTCGACCCCAACTCTATTATTGGGTAAAATATATTGCTAACTACCACGTACATTTATTTCTAGGGTATATTTGAGCGTTATCAAAAATGGAGTCGTTGTCGGGGACTAATTTGGCGTATTGAGTTAGTTTGGAATTTTAGCTTACTTGCTTTGATTGGAACTTATGAATATGTGTTTGTAATTTTCTTTTGTTTCTTGTGTTAGCTAGATTTTTGTTATATTGCACTTGTTTCTATGGCATCATGAAATGCAAATAAGTTTGGTGGTTGTAAATCTTATCCTGATGACCCAAGTCTGTATTGTGGAGAACCCCACTTTTGGCAAGATTTTAGAAATGCTCCCGGAAGAGAGGTGTGTGCACCATCTCGATCCTATAGAGAGTATGATTTTTACTTTTATGGTGGTCGAGATAACATTGGAGTGATTGTTTTGATTACTGTTCCCCCTCCCCTAGTTATGCTAACAAAAATGCTAGTTGTTCTTTTATGTTTAATAGGTCTCATGATGTGGCAAAGGAAGAGCAATGTGCCGGACACAAAGGTATTGAAGCAATGCTTCAAACTATCTTAGATTGGGTGACTAACTTGGTTGAGGATATACATCTCTTCCACCAATCCATGGCGGCATTTGGAAAGGAATGTGAAAAAAGAAGAAGACCCTTGTGAAGTTGTCAATCTCTCAAGTGCCATGGATTTACCTAATCCTCAAAATAAAGTGGTCGATGAAGAGATTTCAAGTTATGTGGTTGAGCTAAAATTGTCTGATGACTTAAATGAAAATTGCCAAAGTGAAGAAGTGGCTCAAATTGAAGAAGAAGAACAAAGTTGTGATGAATAAATCTCAGATTCTCCAAAGAAACAAGTTGAGGTGATGTTGTAAAGCACAATAGGTAAGAGTGAAAATATGGGAAATTCTTGGCTAAATGGTAGGACATAGTCCAACATGCTGATGATGAAGTTTTATAAAACATTGATTTTCCATGGGTGGATTTTTGCAAACGGTGATTGAGTCCCAAAATGAGGAAAAACTTGATAAGAAAGAAATTATCAGCCAAGAATGGCTATTGAATAAAGCTCAATAACTTGAAGCATATGAGTGTCAACTTTATAGAATTTTACTAATGATGGATGAATCCCTAAAGGTGCATGTTGAGCGATGTCAAGTGTGGATTCAAATTGAAGTAGCTACCCAAAATTGGAAACCAAATTAAATGCAAAAATTGAGGCATGGGATGTTCAATGCCAAATGGTCATGAGTAATTGTGTTGAGATCGTTTCCAATGAAGATGTGCTCAAGATTGATTTTGAAGACTTCTTGGTAATTTGTCAACCAACCAAGCCAAAAATAATGAAGGATGCCGAAGTTGATGAAATGATACTAGAGTTGCAAGAAAAAGCCAATTAAATCCTTGGTGAAGACTCTAGTTCATTTTGGGGTGAGAATATCAAGAAATATGCAAATTCAAAAATCGAGATGCATAAACCTCATTCCAACTATTTTTCAACATTATGCTTGGTGGATATGATAGAAATTGAAATAATTGGGCAAATGGAGAATTTTGGAATTTGTCATTCCAAGAGGATAAAATGACGTCCCTCACTTGAAGGCCAAGAAGTGCAAAATGTGGTGTCTAATAAGCGGCCAATTGATCTTCTCACCAATGGCCAACCAGCCTAAACGAAACCTTGATGTGAAGTTGGGTAAAAATTTCAAGTCTTCCAAATGGAGAGATAGAGTGGGTATCGTTGCTTCCTTACCTTTGTACCACATGCCTCAATGAGATTTTGATTTACAATTCGGTTGAAGATTCAAATCCTCAAAGTGGAGACAGAAATGGTAAAGTTACTTGCGTCATGCCGCAACGTTAAATCAAGTGCTTGATGGGAGGCACCCCATAGTTCTCAAAAAATTTGATCTACTTTTGAAATTTTAATTTTTAGAGTAGCTTAGGATTTTATTTAAACTAATCCATAAAATTTTAGAGTTCTTGGAAGAGTTTTGAACAGGTTTGGATGCAAAAATTTGAGTGGAATGAAGTTCGGGGTTGTACTACCTTGAAAATGGGACTTGGAACACTTTTTGGGAGTGTTCGGATCGCCAATCGCAGTGGCGCATCACAAAAATCAGTGTGGGCATAACCAAGAATGACAAAATATTTCCAGGTCAGAACAACCTCAGATATCACTAAAGCAGTCAAAAGTTTGCTAAAGCGGATAATAAAAATCAGGGTCAAGGGCGCTAAAGCAACCCATTGACCGCTAAAGTGAAAGTCCTAAATAGGGTCAAGGCTGCTAAAGCATCCCATTGACCACTAAAACATCAAGTCAACAAATAGTCAAGACTGCTAAAGTGGTCAAATAATTACTTTAGAGGCTCCCGACATTCAAAATACCCTTGGGTAAAGGGAAAAGGTTTCCAAAATCAAAGATGGAGAAAAATTATGGATTGATTGATGAAGTAAAGGTTAGAGAGGAGTATGATCAAACTCTCTTCCTCTCTCTTGAGTGTCAGAACACCTACTACTTTGACTTACCTAGAAAGAAGTTGTTCGTCGAGAGGGTTATTTCACTTGATTGGGTCCCCGGGACTCTCTCTAAATTTTATCAAAGGTTGGAGACCTGAAGTTGGGTTATTTCATAGATAAACCTTGCAAAACCAATGAGCATTGTGTGAGAGAATTCTATGCCAATCTTAAAGCCATCAATCTAAACAATCTGGTTACAAGAATCAAAGGAAAGACTATCAATTTTGGGGCTAAAGTGATCAATGAAATCTATGGGCTTGTAACACCTGAGTTGTTATGGTCACATGAAATTATGCAATAACTTGGGTATGAGGCTAAATAAAAGAAAAGGGAAGAAACATGAACTAGAACGGAACATGCGAAGAAGAAAAGAATAAAGTCACAGGAGTGACCCACGTTAGGGACACACATGGCGTGGGTGGCTGCCGTGGATCGACTTTTGCGGTTGGCCAAAAAAACTGATTTCCATGGCAGGGATCCATGTGGCGTGACTCCACTCACGTGACGTGAGTGGGTTCCTTGGATGAACTTCAAAGACTTTGAAATATTGTCTGGTTTCCACGACACATATCCACGTGGCGTGACTTGATCCACAACACCAAGTCACGACACCGTGGAAATTTATTGACTATGTTATCCTATTTTGGTTCAGAAAGGATTAGCTTTGTAATTATAAGTATCCCTGCATTGCCCTGTGTGCAAAACAAAGCTAGTACATCGATTGAGAGACATGGTCTATTATTTTTGAGTTCATAAACATATCCTTGGTTTTGGAATCGAAAACTCGAGATTTGGGTGTATTACCCACTAATGTTGTTGTGCTGATTTAATGTGGGGTTTATGGACTTAATTAAGGCCCAAAATGAAATAAAACTACTTGGGCCCAAAAAGGGAGGTGATCCATTATAAAAGCCCAAGTCAACTTGGATATTTTTGGTCAAAAAGGGTGGCTAAGGCTAAACTTGAGAGGGTATGATTGGAGGGCCTATATAAGGCTGAAAAATTCACTTAATTCAACATAATTCACTTGCCAAAATCAGATTTGTGTCCAAAATATCTTCTCCTCTCTCAAACCCTAATTAACTTGAAGGATTTGTGGACAAATCTTCCACTTGCAAGTCTTGGTAAGTGTTTTCTCCTGTATATTACTATATTATATGCACAAGAGGTTGTTTATATCATGTTGGTGATGATGAAAAGGTGATGGGCAGTCCACTTTGTTTGTTTTGCTTAAATCGGTAAAGATTTGCCTTCTATGTTGGTTTATGGACTGTTTTGGTGTCGTTGGTGTTGTGAGGCCGTAAGTTGGCTTGTGGTAAGATGTAATGAAGGTATATGGTAGTGGGAAGGAAGGGGGACCATGTGTTGAAGATGTGGGATAGTTTAATTATCACTTTATGCACTTATCATGTACTTGGTTTTAATGTGGATTCCATTATGTATTTATATTGTAGACTAGCACTGTAAGGAACGGTGGAATTGTTGTCACATAATTGGAAGGTTAAGATATGTTAGGTTTCTCTTTTCTATATTGTTCACACCTTGACCGAACTTGTTCCCACTCCGAAATGTTGTAACGTATCTCCTTTCAAGTTTGTTAACTATTGTTATTCACATGTCAATTGTTCCTCATGTCTCTTAGCCATTGTTATAACCACCAATGTATCAATCTCATAATGAAAGAACTGAAATAATGCATATATGTGTTCTTTGAGTACGGGTGGTAGCTCGAAGGGGCGAAAGCCTAGCTAGAGACGATCCCAATTGATTATTGGATACAGGGGGTAGCCCAAAGGGGTGAAAACCTATCTAGGGACAAACCTTTTTTATTGATTTATGGGTGGTAGCTCAAAGGGGCGAAAGTCTAGCTAGAGACGATCAAAATGTTATGTTATGTTATGACCTGCTGATTAGTTGGGGCCCGGGCACTATATGATATGATTGATGATGATAATGAACGTAAAAGGAAAGTAATGAATGTAATGTACATGGTCCCACACGTACAGAATGGTGGTTTATCCATATTGCTTACTCACGAGTATTTGATTTCATTTGAGTTCTATATTTCATGAAGTTGCTTATAGCCTTACATACTCAGTACATTCTTTCATACTGAAATCCCTTGGGGGACCTACCTTACTTGTTTCAGGCTCAGGAGCTAGTAGACCTCCGCAGTAGGATTTGGTTCATCTACAGCTTGGGTGAGCTCTAGGTTGATTCGGGGCTTTTCGAGTCGTTGTACATTTGTTTTGGTTCTGTGTATTAGTGATAAAAGGTGGGGACTTGTCCTGAACTTAGTCATGGTTTCATATCTTGTTAGAGGCTTTGTAAAGATGGTACAGTCAAGCATAGAAGTGTCTTTCTTTTTGTGACGTTGTGGCCCCAACGGCCAAGTTTCGTATCTGTTTTTGTACACCTTTACTTGTTCTCCATTGTCTATGTATGATTTTTGCATGTGGTAGCATTCTTATCTACTGTATGACTTGTGTGTGAATGTATGTTGGTTCTCTCGGGCCTTAACGGCTTCGGGTGCCATGTCTGCCCCAATGGGATTTGAGGCGTGACAGGGCTGCCAATCCCGGATCCCTAAGAATTCATGGTGAAATATTGTGCCTCGGGTATTTGGTTGGTTTTGAAGCTTTATCCAAGAAATAATGTATCTTAGGGTGTTACAAAAGCAGGGATCACATCCAAAGAGTTCACGACTGAGTCAAGAAACTAGATATCCATTATTTGTAGCCGAGTTTTTCCATATAGTAATAAGTTCACTATCCCTTTGATGAGGGACCAGATGGTAGCTTGAATTTTGGATAACATTAGGGTAAATATTGGTCACATGTTCCTTCTAGAGCTAAAGGAGTTTAAGGTACAAGATAGCCTGACTCTCATATTTCCTTCGTTGATTACTGAGTTATGTAGACGAGCTGGGGTAGATAAGTACTCGGGAGATAATTAGGTTGAGCCAACAATGATGATTTTCTATTGAAGAAGCATGGTGAAGGTACTGTCACTAAAAACAAAAAGAGAAAGATTGATTTTGAGACGTCGCCTCAGGTGGAGACTGATTCTTATAGGCCATCGATTGCAGGACCATTTGAGATACTAACAGAGAAGTTGAGGATGGTGAGAGACTTAGTGTCTAGAATCCCTATCGATCCAGGTAAGACATCTAAAGGGCCTACCACTTATGTCCAAAAGAAAGATTTTGAGAAGTTCTTAGAAGATTAGAAGAGGAAGAAGGCCCATCTCTCAAGATTGAAGAAGGCCTACACTGATCTATCCAAGTCATATGGAGAGTTAAGAGAGTCCCACACTCAGATGTAGATGAGAGGGAAGAAAATATATAAATTTTTCACACGAATGTGGAAAGGTGTGAAAGGGTTGTGAAAGTCCTAAAGCCTAACGATCCACTTCCCTCTTTGAGGCCAGAGGAGGATGATGATGTTCTCGCACAGTGGTCTGATAATGTTGATACTGAGGTTGTGGATGATGATGAGACTGAGAGTGACGGGAGTGTATGATGCAGCTCAGGGAGCCCACTACCTATTTTTCTTCTTTATATTGCTTGCGTTGGGGATAATGCAATATTTTTTGGTTGGGGGTAGCTTAGTTTTCATTTGGTTCTATACTATTGATATATTTTGATACGTTTATGCCCTTTTTGGGCCTTGCTTTTGTTCATGTTCTATTTTGGTACATTTGCGCCCTTGTTGAGCTTTATTATTTTTTTATGTGCCCTTGTCGGGCATTGTTGGAGATTGTTATGCCCTTGTCGGGCTTTTCTTACTTATATGAATATTTTATGCCCTCGTCGGGCTTGATCTATTTGGTTATGAATTTTGTGTGCCCTTGTCGGGCTTGAGCTTAATTTTGTTTCTGTTGGATTTGTCATTTTTCTTATTTTTATTTTTACATTAGTTTCTTTATCATGTAGCTTTTTGTAGTTTTTTCTTAGAGTTATTTTTGGCGACCTTTTCCCAATAATAGATTGAGTGACAACATTCTTAAGGGAAAATCGTCATTTTTGGGTGTTGGTGTCATGTTGCAGAGAAAGTCTTAGTACCCATAGCATTGTGAATTGGGGTCGTGATTGTTGTTATGGTGAAGTCTGAGTAGCCGTTACATGATTGCCCTTATTGGAGTCAAAACATGGGATTGTGGTTTGTTTGGTACTAATAGAGTTAGTCTTGCATTGTGAAATATTGGAATGAGCATACCCCTTTAAATTTTTTTTGAAAAACAAGTGCATGGAAGTTAATGATGTTTGTGACAACACTTTGACTCTTTTTGTGACTCTTAGCTCATTAGGTGGTGTTAGTTTGGATTATGAAACATAACTCTTTTTGTACTTGTTTAGGAAATGAAATTGATCCATCTTTAATTGTTTGCCTTCCGTGTGTAGTGAGTTGATGTTCAATGATTCTTGTGCTTACTTGTGTCATCTAGAACTTGCTCGGTTGGTCTTTCAAAGCTAATAGTAATCATGTTTGGTTGGAGAAATGATCTTAGGCCTTCTTTGTGATTTTTGGAAACCTCTTTAGCCTTAAAAGCCTACCCGTGCACAAATTCTATCACTAGTTACCCCATTTGAGTCTAGTACCCTTTCATTGCCAACCACATTACAAGCCTTGAACCTTTTAGAAATTTTCCCTCTGTTGACCCTACCCTCCTTGAACTTGAAAATTCAAACTTAAGGCTAAGCACCTAAGTTGGGGATAGTGGAACTTGGAAGAGGTGATCATGCATAGTGGTTTTGTAAGTGAGTGCCTTGTGAACAAATCAATGATTGAATAAGAAAATTGAATAAAGCAAAGCAAAGAAAAGGAAAGTGAGAAAATAAAAGAAAAAGAGAAAGTTGTCAATAAGTGGGTGAACTAGAATTAAAAGGGAAGGCACTTGTGTTGTATGGAAATGAAGAGGTGAATTATCAAAGTTTGAATTGTATTGTGTTTTGTAGAGTTCAAGGAGGGTGTAGTCACTTTTATCCTAAATGTTTATCCTACTCTTCCCCAAGCCTACACTACAAGCTAAAAAAAGTCCTTCGGGATCTCCATCCATTGCTTTTGAGTTAGTGGCGATTGAAAATAAGGGCAAGCCTATGGTATGATACTTGTTTGTTTGTACCTTATATAAGTGTTGTAACTATTGTGAGTTTTGGGGACTTTCTTTCTTGTGAGGGCATGTGAACTAGGATATATTGGTGAAGTTTAAAAATTCCGAAAATAAGTCAAGGGAGCATGTTTAGTTGACTAGTTATTTTGAGTAACTTCTTGAGAATTTGTTGTTGTTACTTGATCATTCTTGAAGCTCCATCATGTTATTAAAAGTGTGTTTGATTTTGAGGGAGTTGCTTAGGTAAGACTCACGTGCTTGTTGACTAATTGTTAGTACCAACCAAAGACATAGTCATGGTGCCTAATTGATAAATGTAAAGTGAAAGTGTCAATGTTGGTTTTTGAGCTTAAATTGATAGCCTCATTGAGTTTTGATTTTGTGTTACTTGAGGAAAAGCAAAGTCTTTACATTGGGGGTGTTGATAAGCGACAATTTTGCCACTTATTTGTATCTCTTTTCTTATGATTATGTGTTGTTAATCTATAATATGAGGCTAATTATCCTTTGAATGGTGTTTATTTCAAGTATTTTGGTTTACAAAGAGCTTACATTGAAAGAAGTGGAAATGAAAAGAAAAGGAGCTGAAAAGAAAGAGCTAGAAGCAAGTCATAGAAAATGCCCCTAGGTACTGCTAAAGCAGCTTAAGGAGCACTTTAGCGGTCCAATCAACCTTCATCAACGCCGCTTTAGCGGCCATTGTGACAGTTTTAGTGGTCTGGTCAAACTTGTTCAATGCCACTTTAGCAGTTAGGTCAAAGTCAACCAAGCCGCTTTAGCGGACAATTGACCGCTTTAGTGGTCATCGGGGTACTGTTCAAGGGCAAGGCTGGAATTTCACATTGTTCGATCCCAAAATGCATAACACTCAATCCAAGCTTCCTTGGAATACATCTTTGGCATATTTCTGAACCTTGGAGTCTTAGGTTCTTGACCCAACACCCTTGAATTTGAAGATTGGAAGCTTTGTAGTGATAAATCCTTACTCCTCTCTTTATTTCCTTACTTTATATAGAATATTTAGGTGTAGATAAATTCATATTTGGATAATGTTGTTGGACACAATACAATGTTTATGTTTTGGATTTGGGTTTTGATTTTATCTCATGCTTTTGTATTATTTGATTACTCTAGATTTATAAATGGGTTTTGCTTGTTTAAATTAATCTCGTGCTTTATCGATTTCTATTCTAGTTGAGCTTGAAAGAGGAGATTAGAGTGGGAATTGCCCATCTACTTCGATTAATGCTTGAAAGAGATAATTGAGGTTGGGAAAGCTTAATTTAGCGTGATTTGGGACGTATGACCCCTCTATTGGATTTTTTTACGAAACTATTCGTGTTGACACTTCACTAATATTCAATATAATTTAGCTAAAAATATTCATCAATCGATCAACAGACGTGGCGGATACTTGCGGTTCCAAGGCTAATTTGCTAATCCTTGATTAATTTGTGAGTAATTAGTTAGTACAATGGATCATTGAAAGAATTGATTCCCCGTTATCATTTCTTTTGTTTTTCATCGTTTGTGAAAGTCATCGATCAACTTGTTCATAGTATAATTTGTTTTATCCTTTTTATGTTTTTATATAAAAAAACCCCAAACATTTGTATCATTTGTTTGGATTATAGTAAGTTGCTTTTATTCCTTACTTTCTCGATCGCTACTCACATTGCTCCTCGTGGATTCGACTCCGACTCTATTTTTGGGTAAAATATATTACTAACGACCACAGACATTCATTTCTAGGGTATATTTGAGCGTTATAATTGAAGTCAAGGTTTTGAAGTTATCTTGAAGATAAAAAATCAATAGGAATTAATGGAAATAAGGGCTTAGACCTTACCCGAATATTTCCTAAGCTCCCAAGTCCAAAAATGGTGAAAATTGTGAGAAATGGAGTATTTATACAGTTCTCTGAACAATACCTCACGATCGCGGTCACCACCTCGCAATTGCGAGAGTCCGCACTGACCGGCATTAAGTTGGTCATCACGATCGCGAGAGGGCGGCCTTGAAGTAAGATAGTAAAACCCAACCCGATCCATCCAATTGCTCATCGCGATTGTGGTACCACCACCGCATGATTGCAATAAAGAATATCATCTAGGCCCGCAGTCGCTATGAGGAAACCTGATGCATAAGAAAAACTACACCAACAGTTTTGGGAATTCGGTGAATTGTCCTGATTGAACCCTCGAGATTCATTTGGGACCCCATATAAATAAACCATATACACTGCTAGGCTATTTTTGACATTCTGGACTCAATGGCACCGTTGGATTTTCGAAAAGAGGTCATTTACAACAAATTAGCCCCCGGGTCTCCTAAAATCTTATCTTGCCTAATTTTTGTCAAAAGGCTCAAAATGCAAAATAAAGGTTCCGAGCCAGAACCAATCCTGCTACTAACCCAAAATTAACATTCTGGATCTAATGGACATATCCAAATCATCATCCGATACTCGAAACATGAAATGTTTACCCAAAGTCAAACTCTTGGCTTTAAAAGCTTCTAAAGCCTCAAATTCACTCAAATCACTTCTAAATGCATCGAAAATCGTACTAACCATGCTCACAACTCAAAATAGCATATAAAAACTATGGAGAAAGGAAAAATGGTCAAAACACATAAAAAAGTAAAGTTCACAACTATGGTTGGTACTTTATGCACCACTAAAACACAAGTTCGTCCTAGAACTAAAATGCAATAAGGTACCTAAAGTGGTAAAATACTGGGGGTATCTATATCGCATATAAAACTCGACCTCCCATGTTGCCTCATCAATAGGGTGATGTCTCAACTGGACCTTTATTGAATCAATATTTTTAGACCTCAACTTCCTAGTCTTTATGTCTATAATACCAATGGGCTCCACCTCAAAGGATAAATCATGGTCTAACACAACAAAATCCCACCAAATCACATGTGCATTATCTGGATGGTATCTCTTCAACATGGAAACGTGGATTACAAAATGAACAATTGAAAGATGTGGAGGCAAAGCTAGCCTATATGCCACATCACCATAACTATATGCAAAGCTAGTCTAATCATGAAGGCAACATCGCGGACTCGACGGTTGGCATAACACTTCTGCCTACTCTGGGAAACCACTAGCCTCTACTGAATCAGCCTTACTCTATCCATCGAGTCTCTCAACAAATCTGTAACCCGAGGCCTCACCTCGAAAGTGTCAAACCATCCCACGGGCAATCTACATTTTCGTCCATACAAACCTCAAAAGGTGTCATCTGAATGTTTGAATGGTAATTATTATTGTAGGCGAACTCTGCTAAGGGTAAGAACTGGTCCCAATGACCACCAAAATCCATAACACATGCTCGAAGCATGTCCTCTAACACCTGAATAGTTCTCTTAGACTTACCATCTGTCTGAGGATGAAAAGTTGTGCTAAAATTGAGCTGAGTACCAAACGTACTCTGCATAGTACTCCAAAAGCTCCAGGTAAACTGAGTACCTTTATTTGATGCAGTAGACACAGGGACACCATTCAATTGAACAATTTCTCTAAAGTACATCTTGGATAACTTCTTCATATTATAATTTCCACTCGCTAGTACAAAATGCGCTGATTTGGTAAATCTATCAACAATCACCCAAATAGAGTTAAACTTCCCCAATGTCGGGGGTAGGCCAACAATAAAGTCCATAGTGATCTACTCCCACTTTTACTCAAGAATGGACATCCTCTACATCGTACCACCCAGTCATTGATACTCATACTTCACCTATTGGCAATTCAAACACTTAGCCACAAACTCTATAATATCCTTCTTCATACCACCCCACCAATAATGTTGCTTTAGGTTATGGTACATTTTAGCTGCTCCTAGGTGAATGGAATATCTAGAACAATGAGCCTCCTCCAAGATCAATCTAACCTATCCACCAACTCTCAGCACACAAACTCGACCTCTAATCCTCAAAACACCATCAGAATCAAGAGATGCCACCTTTGCCTCACCACTCAATACCCAATCATGAATCACCCTCAATCTATTATCATTAAATTGATGAACTCAAATATGTTCCATCTAGGAATACCTAGCCTCAATAAAGTCCAACACATACCCGTGTGATGAAATATCAAGCCTAACCAGCTGGTTAACTAAAGACTGAATCTCTAAAGCCAAAGGTTGCTCTCGGTTCAAGAGATGAGATAAACTCCCCACACTTGCCGCCTTATGGCTCAAGCCGTCCGCTACCACATTGGCCTTGACCGAATGATAAAGAATAGTTACATCATATTCCTTAAGCAATTTAAGCCAACGTTGTTTTCTCATATTAAGATCTTACTGAGTGAAGAAGTACTGAAGGCTATGATGATCGGAGAAAATCTCACAATGTACTACATACAAGTAATGTCGCCATAACTTTAACATTAACACAACTGTGGCCAACTCCAAATCATGGGTAGGGTAATTTTTCTCATGAGGATTCAACTGTTAAGAATCGTAGACAATCACCTTACCTTCCTTCATCAACACACAACCTAAGCCAACTCCAGAAGCATCACAAAACACGGTAAATACCACGCCCACCTTGGGCAAGGTCAAGATAGGAGCCAAAGTCAACAACTCCCTGAGCTTTTGAAAGCTCTCCTCACATGCATCTGACCACTGAACAATGATTTTCTTCTAAGTCAACTTGGTAAAAGGAGCCACAATAAAAGAGAAACTCTCCATAAAATGCCGATAATATCCTGCTAAGCCAAAGAAGATTTGTATCTCGATAGGAGAAGTGGGTCTAGCCCAATCACGAACTGCAGTTATCTTGGCTGGATAGACCATAATATCATCCTTGGTCACTACATGACCTAACAAGGAAATAGAATCCAACCAAAACTCACACTTAGAGAACATAGCATATAACTTCTCATCTCATAATCTCTAAAGTACAGTCCTCAAGTGTATTACATCGTTGGCCTTATTCTTGAAATAAACCAAGATATCATCGATAAATACTATCATGAAGGAATCAAGATAAGGTTAAAATACTCGGTTCATAAACTCCATAAATGTTATTGGGGCATTAGTCAATCGAAAAGACATGACCAAGAACTTATAATGACTATACCGAGTCCAAAAAGCCATCTTTGGAACATTCGAAGCTCTAATCCTCAACTGGTGATAACCGGATCTCAAGTTAATCTTAGAAAACACTGAAGCACCCTAAAGCTAGTTAAATAGATCATCAATGCAAGAAAGAGGATATTTGTTCTTGATTTTCACCTTTTTCAATTGATGATAGTCAATACACATGCACATAGATCCATCATTCTTCTTTACGAACAAGACAGGAGCACCCCAAGAAAACACACTAGGTCTAATGAAACCCTTACCTAAAAAATCTTGCAATTTCTCCTTTATTTCCTTCAACTTAGTTGGGGGCAATCTATAAGGAGAAATGGAAATGGGCTTCGTGCCCGGCTCAACATCAATAGAAAACATATCCTGAAACTCTCTAACAACTCGAACAAAATCAAAAGGAAGGCAGTGAAGCAATACTTGAATTGCAAATATAGTCCAAATAAGAAAGACACCCTTTATTTAGTATGCAACAAACAGATAGAAAAGATACAACTCCCTTCAGACCAGAACTAGGCATACCCTTTCATGCTAACTTAGGGACACCCAGAGTAGCTAAAGTCATGGTCTTGGCAAAATAATCCAAAATCATATGATAGGGAGCTAACCAATATATACCCAAGATAATATCAAAATCAACCATATCTAGGATAATTAAGTTTACCCAGGTCTCACACCCCTCAAGGGTCACTACACAAGATAAGTACACCCAATCCACTATTAAAAAATCTCCTACTGGGGTAGACACACAAATAACCAAAGCAAGAGACTCATATATAGCATCAAAACCAGTAGCAAAGTATGTAGATACATAGGAGAATATCAAACCAAGTTCAAATAACACGAAAACATAATAATGGAAAACCAGGACGATACCTGTGATAACTGCATAAGAGGCCTCTGCCTCAGGTCTCCTAGGTATAGCATAGCACTGACCACGTCTTCTCTTAGATAGTGAAACCCCAAGTCCGCTACCACAAGATCCCCAAACTCCACCAATAGCACCTCTAGTACCACCCCTGCTATTCTGTGAACCACCTCTAACTACAGATATAGGAGTAGAGCAAAGTTGAAGCTGAGAACTCTGCTAAGCAGAAGCTAATACATATCGAGGACAGTCCATCACAATATAACCAAGCTCCTCACATAACAACATCCTCTGATACCCGACTCAGGCTGAGAAGGCCTAGAAGAGCCAAAATGACCTCTCTGCCCTGAAGAACCAAAATTGGAGCCCTTACTAGCATGACCTGAACTCTAGCTGTCTAAAGCTTTGGAAACCATAAACCTACTCAAATCTTGTAAGGCTACCTTAATTGGTCAACCATGATAACCATGAGTACTTCTACTGGAAAAACCCCTACCTCAAAATATATGTCCACTGAACTCACCCTGTCGATGTATCTTCTTAGCACTACTGGGTACTCTGATGAATCGACTCAAACATCTTATCATGATCCATGATGCTTTCGAAGGAACCACCCAAAATTACAAGCTGAGTCTTAACCAACTGATACTCACCTATCAAACCCATAACAAACTTCCTATTCTTCTCAGACATGGTGGAGATACTGGCAGCAAAATATCTGGATAATGCGTAAAAGCATGCCTCATACTCAACAATAGCCATGGAGCCCTACTCCAGGTGATCAAACTTATTTTTCATCTAATCCCTCAAACTATAGGGCAAGAACCTCTCCAGAAAAACCTTAGAAAATTGGGGCCATGTCAGAGCAGGCTAACAACTATCAAGAGGCCTCCACCACTGTATAACCATATCAGTCAACTGTTAAGTCATGTAAGCAACTCTATGGGACTCAAGAGATTTGAGGTTATGCAACCTCTCTTGACAGTCAAGAAAAAACTCGTAGTCATCCACTCCAACGGCACCACTAAACTTGAGAGAAGCCAAGCGAATGAACCTCTCAAACCTCTTCTAATCATCAGAAGACATTACTTGACCCGAAGCAACAGGAGGAACAACAAGTCTAGTAGATAGTGAATCAACACGTGGGGGTACCACAGAAGATGGTTGCACACCTGAAGTTAGAAACCCATAAGTAGGAGCCTATCCTGACTACTGAATACCTCTTGAACTTTGAGAAATACCCAGCACATTTAGTTGAACACCTGCTTGGGGGATACCATCCAAGCGACCCAACAGATGATTCAACAAATCCTGTAAAACTAGAGTAGCAACTGAATTCTGGGGAACCTGAGCTTGCCCCGCATCCATTGTCAAATGGTCCTCATTATCATAATAACTCTTGAGCTCGGGAGAGGCCACCCTAGCCCATTCTCTGGCCGGAGCAGCTCCTCTTGACTACCCTCTACCTCTAGCTAGGCCACGACCCCTGCCTCAACCCCTAACTAAGTATCCAACAGCGGGTGATGGCTCAACATTCTCAATATCTCTAGATCTAGTCCTCACCATCTACACAGAAAATAATGGAATACAAGTTTAAAATGCGGGGTATGAACACCCTGCACGAGAAGGAATCAAATTAGAGAAGTTTTTCCTAAAGATATCTTATAGCCTCTCGAAGATAGATCCGGACGTCAACGTACCTATCCACGAGACTCTACTATACATCCTGCTCTTACACTTATGAAACCGGTGAACTTAACACTCTAATAACAATTTGTCATGATTCTAAAGTTAAAGTCATGCTGGCACCTACCTCGAAATAGTCTTGGTAGGTAAGTTGAAGTCCCAAGTAAAAGAAAAAAATTCAATATATGAAGAAACACAACTAAATACAACACTTTTAGAATAAAGTCAGGTCAATATATATAAACATAGTGAAAGTCTGAACAAAATACATAAATCCCCCCAAAATGGTGTCATAAGTAAAAAAATCATCTAATATATAGTCTGGAAACTTAAATACAAGAGTCTATCTCCGAACATAATTAGAGACAAAATAAAGTAGAGGAGGTCGGGAATTAGGCCCAAACTCTTGAGCGCACCAGTACCTCAAAAGAAACCAACTACCATAGTAAGAGATCAGCCACCATGTGTTGCACTGGAACTAGAATCTGTACTGAAAGGGCATAGAAGTAGGAGTGAGTACGGTTCACTTATACTCAGTAGGTAGCATAGGCCGACTGAGCAAAGTAGAAAACTAAATAAGTAAAAGATACTATGAGCACATCGCCTGTATATAGAAAAGTTCTCAAACGGTAGCTCACACAATCTCTACTAACAATTCTACAATATAATAAGGCAAAAAGAAAAGTTACACACGAAATATATATATATATATAGTCCCACCATCATTGCATTGCATTTGCATCTCTTGCATCTCTTGTTTGTCGTCGTAGGGGAAATACAAGAGATGCAAATGCAATGCAATGATGGTGGGACTTTTATATACACCTTCCAAGCCTCAACTCTTCAGGATAGGACCCATGGGGGTTTGCAACCCATATACTTTAATAATCTCAATCTCATATCTTAACTAACCTTACATCTGGTATAGACATTTTATAAGTGTCTCATTTTCTTACAAAATTAATATTTCTCAATCAATCTTACCGGCACATCCCAAGGTATAGGCATTTTATAAGATGTCTTATTTTCTATCCAAAAAATAAGTATTTCTCTGTGGTACCAATATCATGAATATGCATAAATGAAATGAGGATGTAATGCTCACAAACAATTATGAAGATAATGATCAAATCAATACAAGAATGAATGAGCTCACAATCAACTCAAAATGACAATATTTTATGATAGAAAGCCATCGTATGGCACCATGTAAGACATTAATAACATTATTTTAATCCCATAATTTGGTATACCATATAATAAAGCCAAATAATGCTCAAGTAAGGCCTATATTAACAAGTCAAGTCCCTGCTCAGGCGACACAATAACAAATAAGGCAAGCTAATGCACCAATAAGGCCTATAATATCATATAAAGTCCCCACTCAGGCATCACAATAATCACATTCTATCAAGTCAAAAACAATATACAAATAAGTCCCCCACACAGGCACATGGTAATAATAAAGATTCTGGAATTCCACAATCAATAGCATACTTTACATGATCGTTAACTACCCAGCCCAGTCTAAAGGAAGTTAAGCCATAAACTACCTCAAAAAACCAAAAATCCAAGCCTAGACCCTTCAATGCAAAGCTTTTTCCTTACAAACGGTCTCAAAACTAGCAACACCTATAAAAAAAAATATTTTGCGCGTCAAAAGGAAGCTAATGATACCCATATTAGATATATTTAAATTGGGTCAAAAAATTCTTCAAAAAATAGGTTCCAAATTAAAAGGGGTAAAATCAAAATTTTATTTTAAAAACATGATCTCTACATCAATAGGAGTCTAAATCTGAAAAACCAAGTGAAAACGAGTTAAAATTGATGCTCACATCAAAGAAAAACCAACTTTAGAGTTTATTGGCAAAACCCCCAAAAATCCAATTTGAAATCAAGGTTTTGAAACTATATTGAAGATAAAATCAATAGTAATTAATGGTGATAAGGGTTTAGAGGTTACCCAACCACGAATGATGAAGAAAATCCTAGAAATCGCCTTTTCCCGAAGCTCCCAAATCCAAAAATGGTGAAAATTATGAAAAATAGAGTATTTATATTGTTCTATGAATAGTACCTCACGATCGCGGCTCCCACCTCACGATCATAAGCATGAACACTGACTGGCACTAAGTTGATTATCGAGATCACGAGAGGATAGCCTTACGACCTCGATGGTGAAACCCGACCTGGTCCATCCAATTGCTCATTGCGATCGCGGTACCATAACCATACGATCACGATAAAGAATATTATTGAGGCCCATAATCATAAAAGGCATCCATACGGTTGCGATGAGGAAACCTGATGCACCAGAAAAACTGCTCCAGCAGGTTTGGAAATTTGGTGAATTGTCCCGATTGAACCCTTGGGATTCATTTGGGACCCCACAGAAATAAACCATTTATGATACTAGGCTATTTTTGACATTCTGGACTCAACGGCACCATCAGATTTTTGAAAAGAGGTAATTTACAAAAAAAAAAAAAGCATCCGGGACCCCTAAAAGCTTATTTTGGCTAGTTTTCGTCAAAAGGCTCAAAATGCAAAACAAAGGCTCTGAGCCCAAACCAACCCTACTACTAATCTAAAATTGACATTATGGATCTAATAGATCTGTCCAAATCATCATCCAATGCTCGAAACATAAAATGTTGACCTATGTTAAACTATGTGCTTTAAAAGCATTAAACTCACCCAAATCACTTTTGAACGCATTAGGAATAGCGCTAACTATCCCCACAACTCAAAAATAGCATATAAAAACTATGAGGAAGGTCAAATGGTCAAAACACATAAAAAGGTAAATTTTACAACTATGGTTGTTACACTAATACCTTGTACACATACGCTAAGGGTCTTATGGTTTTCCACTATCCATGACCTACAGGGGAAGAGATCTTATCCATGTAACAAAAAACTCAAACATCTAGTGTATGCCAGCCTTATATCAACCAATCCCGTGAAAATTTTCAAATACTGATACATCCTATAATAATAAATATAAATCCCATGAAGATATCCAAATACCGGTACATCCCATAATAATAAATATAAATCCCGTGAAGATGTCTAAATACCAGTATATCCCATAATAATAAATATAAATCTCATGAAGATGTTCAAGTACCAGTACATCCCACAATAGTAACAGATATCACAACAATTACAACCAAAATGAGAATAAGCAATCATACTTGTACAATCAACAAGCATTTAATATAACCTCATTATATGTGATTAATACTTAGGATATCATTCAACAATTTACTTTCTTGA
Source organism: Capsicum rhomboideum (assembly GCA_031232105.1). NCBI lineage: Eukaryota > Viridiplantae > Streptophyta > Magnoliopsida > Solanales > Solanaceae > Capsicum > Capsicum rhomboideum. The sequence continues at coordinate 133,848,912 of CP124709.1, read as the reverse complement.
ACATGCATTGCAACAAGTAGACAACACCCCAAACACTTGGTCAAACCCAAGTTAATCATTTCATGTAAACAATAATTATTCTTTAACACATGAAATCACAAGTATGCCCGAAGGCCAGTCAATAACATATAATTCAGACATTATCAATTCATATTCATTAATTACAGCATGTCCAAGACCAATCCATGGCTTATTCAAGTAAGAATTATCAATCCATATTCATCAAATTCAATTATTCATATTAGGAGTGCACATTCAACAAAATGAAGTCTAAACTCTAGTTCAACAATCATAAATTCATTTCACTAGTCCAATCCTTGTTTATTTCTGTCGAGGCCTGTGGGTCTGCTATTATCTAGCAACCCTTACATTCAAGTCATCACTAGGTTCAAGACCCTACTCCGTTAGCAAATCATCCAACCATTAAACTCTAGCCTTCAATCTACTCAAAAAAATCTATATTTGGGAATGGCTAGATCAATTTCTAATCCAAAGGATATAATCTATCAATATTAACTCAAATTTAAGGGATTTCAACCAATTAATTCACTCTAAACCAGAAAATTCTATCTAGGTTAACTTTCTACCCCCACTATGATTAATCTAATGTTATTCTAAGGATTTTAGAATCAAAAGAGTGTTAGATTGATGGAAGAACATACCTTGAAGGAGAAAATAGATAGAAAACTGAAGAAAACACCTAATTTTGTGTTCGAGAACTGAAACTCATCAAAAATAAGCTTATAAACTGTTGTCATCATGCTATAGCGGGAAGAAAAGGCAAGGCAACTACAAAATCATGCATTCTATAGCAGCAACTTGACGTCTAGGTAGGTTATCGTTTATGAGTAGTAGACTGTGATTAGAAATCATATTCGTAATATAGATTTGATGGGAGAAATCATGCTTAGGACTGCGAGCATGGAGTTTGGATGGATAAAATATGGATTAATATAATAATGACATAATTGTATGTTATTATGTTAATGTATGAATCATTGATGAGCATTTTGTGTTTGTATGACTCCATGGTGGATTGTAATATGAATTATATGAATATACATGATAATCCATGAAAAGGGTGGAACTAAGTTGGGATATGTCTTGAATGTATGATATTCCTGTTTTAATATTATTAGGAGTATTGTTTCTATGAGGTAAATGTGGTATCATAATCAAGAGCCTAAATTCAAGTTAGGTTAAGGGTTAGGAAGTAAGATGTGTAAAAGTGTATGACTAAAGCTAGATTGTAAGTCGAATAGAGTTTAATGATTGAATGATTAGCTAACGGAGTAGGATCTTGAACCTAGTGATGACTTGAATGCATAATTCTAGGGGTTTCTACCCTTCAACCTATTCAAAAAATCTATATTTGGGAATGGTTAGATCAATTTCTAATCCTAAGGATATAATCTATCAATATTAACTCAAATTTAGGGGATTTCAACCGATTAATTCACTCTAAACCAGAAAATTCCATCTAGGCTAACTTTCTACCCAGACCATAATTAATGTAATGTTATTCTAAGGATTTTAGAATCAAAAGAGTGTTAGATTGATGGAAAAACATACCTTGAAGGAGGAAATAGATAGAAATCTGAAGAAAACACCTCTCTAGGATTGGGGAATGATAATTTTGTGGAAAATTCCCACAATAGCAACCCCTCTTTAGCGTCCTAATCCCGCTACTGCGACCTTAGCTTTTTAGTATGGACAATCTTCGGTAAAATGGTCATAACTTTTTACTCGAGAAGCGGATTAACAAATGGTTAGTGGTATTGGAAATAAGACTCAGAGATCTTTAATTTGGTGGGTATTAGGCCCCATAAATCTTTATATTTTAGGAGGAGTGATCAATTAAAGTTTACCCTAGTTTAAACTTAGCTCAGAACTTAACCGATAAGGACACTTCCAACTTAACTTTGTCATAGGGGTATTGTATAACCTTAATTCATAACTAATGCACTCACATACAAAAAAATTGATCCAAAAACCTATGACAAATAAGATTCTTATACCTTTACCGCTAATATTTTCAGTAACGACAGAACGAATCGTTATAATTGGTTTGCCAAAAGGACATTCGGGGTCTATTTTGAACCAACATTTAATCTATATTTTTATTTTTATTTTTTTAACCATATGATCAAATTATCCATCTTATTATGCTCAAAGCAACAAACTCAATTACAACCAGTATCCCCCCTAAATTCGTAAACTACTTACATGCATCAATATATTTTATCCTCTCTCAATACATTTGCTCTCTGTATTATATGTATTCTATCCTCAATCCATCTTCTATCTTTATGGGTCTTCTTCCTCTTCAATAGGTCCATAATTTATATTTTCCCCTCACCCATTACTTGCTGTATCAGGCACTGTAGATATGGAAATTTAAGATTCCATAGAGCTTCATTCAAAGCCCCCCAAATATGATATATCATTATAGATAACACTGACCATATGAAGGCCCTGCTTACTGCCATTTTCCCTCATTGCTAATCCTTTCACATTCCTTGGACATTCGTTACCTTCACTCTATTTTTCAGCCTTTCTAGGATCCCATTGAGGCACGTTCTAGAAAAATCACACTCATACAATGGGTGCTCTCTTGTCTCAGGGTGATTTCCATAGAGTACACATGTCTCATACTGGCTTATCCCCAACTTCATGAGTACCCTCGTCAACTATCTATTATGCATCATGATCCAACATATGTATCCACTGTGATGGAGTATTTACCTATAGAAGTTATCCAATTATTCTGTATGTATCCAGCCGCAAAGATTTCTCTCAAGACATAAATTTTCTTCCAATGCCATATACTCAGTTTTGATATACGGTCTTTGAAGTTAGTGATGACACAGTCAAACTTCAATAAAGTGTCCGAAGTTCAGACAAAAATAACTAAACTTTAGCTATATGTATCTAAAATTTTGGAAAGAATAACTGAACTTCAGCAGTATGTACCTAAACTCAACAAAAGTGGATGAACTTCAACCATACGTACTAGAACTTCAGTTATATAAAAATTCAAACATAATACCCCAAGTTAAATTTTGTCAAGATTAACTTTAGACATCATATAACAAAAATTATTCCAATTAATAAGTACATATGCTAAAGATTTTCAAAAGTAGATACCAGTTAAATGGCAGAGTAAAATTCGAGTATCTGTGCAATTTGCCCAATCTCTCGGAGTCAGTTTGGCATAAAGCACTTGGGTGATAGTCTCAGATTTCTAATTTCTTAGGCAGATGGTGATAATATTTGTAGTACTGGCATGTTTGGCTAAACCATCCGCGACTTGGTTAGCTGTCCCGTAACAACGATTTATTTGTACCTCTAGGTAATGACACTCCAAGTCATTTTCTTTGTTTCCATGCATTTTTGGCATTTTGTTCCTTTTCATAGCGGCTATAGGTCATTTATGACTTGTTGTAGCTACCGATTTGGTTTTCGGGCAGTTCATTTGGGTATTATGTTTATTTCCCCATTTTAGAGCTTTTAAAGTTGAGAAATTAGTCATGGACCAAAACTTTGAGTAAACATACTCAGATGAGGATTCTGATAGTTCTGTTAGCTCCAAAACATGGAATTTAGGCTAGGGGGACCCTTGTTCCAGGTTTTGAGGCTTCTGAACTCATTTTGGGCTACTGGTTGGAAATTGGTAAAAATGGAACAATGGGTGGGGCCAACTTTTAATCAAAAAAACCTCGGTTGGGAATTTTGATGGTTCCATTGAATCTGGAATGTTAAATTTGGTATGGTAGTATAGTTTGTTTGTGCGCACGTAGTTCCAAATGAATCCCGAGCCCCCGGTTGAAGTCCGTTGGGACTTAAATTTTTGTTGGTTTTCCCAGCATCTAGTGCAGCTAACTTTTGATCTCATTAAGCAACCACCAGTTTGAATTGACCAAGCAAAAATCTCATTCTTTTAGATTTGAACTAAGCCTTCGTAATTCGTAATTTTTTTCGAATCAAATTAAGGGTTTATTCTTTGTTTATTTGAGGTAAATTCAAAATTGTTCGAATTGTGTAATCATCAATTACTGACATTGGTAAGCGACCCAAAGTGATTTGATTATAATTCAATTCGTGAAGATCATAAGTAGTGTTCTTCGCGTTCGCGAGGTTCAGGTTGCCTTTGTGAAGGGTCAATCTCTTGACCTTTGTGGGTGCGGCCCTTCCCTCTCGCATTTGCGATGAAGGGTCGATCCGACCTGATTCCTCCTCTTCGTCGACCAATTGGAGTTGGAAATGTGTAGAGTACATTGAGGTGATCATTTATCATTAATTTCTTCATAAATTTTTACCCTAAATCCTCCATTTGATTCTTGTTTTTCCTCGTCTTTTCATTATCTCTCAGGGCCGATTTAAGCCATGATTTGTGCTCCATTTATGCCAAAATTTTGTGCGCACATTCCTTGTCCTTTGAGGAAACTTGTGATGGATTTAATTTTGGAATTTTATTTGCGGACCCCACGGGCATATTTTAACTCGATTTTAAAATCGGAGTTTTATATTATATCATGGGTCTGGTTTTACTCATATTAACGTGTAGATTATTATTTTTATAGGATGAAATTATTTTTGAGATCTTGGAGAAAAGACGAGTGGTTCATGGACAGTTTGAGACTACAGTTCAGCTTCAAGGTAGGCTCCGGTCTACTTTTCTCTATGAGACTGTGTATTGTATAGATCGCATGCTAGGTAGATATTATAGGATAGGTTTATACCTATAAATATCATGGTTTGACCTATCTAGGGGATTTAGAATAGAAATAAACCCGAACCTTAGTCTATAATACTTGTTATGATTGTAGGATCCTAACACACTTGACTATAGACTTGTTTAGCCATAGATTGACATGAAGGATTCCTTATTATAAAACTTACCTTATTACTTAGTTAATAGGATGGTATTTCCCCGATTAGATCCATCTAATAGCATTATGCCCTTGCTACCGTAGTTTCCTGGGTTATGGTGTTGATATACTGTTAATTTATATGTTTTTGGACCCGAGGCCATGGTTATGATACCAGTTGGACACCAGGTTAGTACTCTATCCTTTGAAAGGACGATTCTAGATTATAGACGCTTAGGTTCTTATGGTTATATTGATTGGATACTGGTGATGGACTGCATACATTTAGGCGCATTTATGCTTAGTTAGTGGTACGATTTCAGTTAAAATCTGGTTTTTACTATTTTTTTCTAAAAAGGAATTTACTCCCACTTTTCTTAACTTTAAAATTGATTCTTTGAAAATGGAAGTCGTACCACCCTTATTATGGAATTATGACATTTTAAAGTAAATATATTACTTTAAAAATTCGACCGAGGCTGATTCCGATCTATTATTGATCCACTCATTTTACTACTACTTATTCACTTCAATCGAGGGAGATTTCGACCATTTCTACATTACTATACTGTTTTAGTCCCGGATTCAATCTCGGGCAATGGATTTACAAATATACACTTATTCAGTTTCGGTTCAAGTCCGGCATTTCTTATTATACTGTATATATATATATATATATATATGGTACTGGACGAAGTAGATTGGTCTTAATGGATTATGGAAGTCCTGGTTTGGGACCAGGTATTGTATACGGATATCCCTTGTCCCTTATGTGAGGCCAAAATTACATTATTTAGTCATTATTTGTCTCACATTTAGTATTTTACGGATATCTCTTATAGTACGTTACTCGTTGTTCCGGTTTATGGATTGGTTTACCTACTGGTAGGATATAGTAGGTGTCATCATGACCTGAGAAATTGTGTCGTGACACTTTGCTTGGCCCAATATCTTTTCATAACGAGGCAATATCATAAAATTTGTTCAATCAGACTCAGGAGCATATTCAATATTATGACACTGAATTACATTTGAATTCGGTATTTTGGACATTATTGATTATAAAAGTTATTATGAAAATTCACACAAAAAAAATTAATAAATATTAAATTTGAATTGATAATTTTTAAAGAATAACCGGTTTGTGCAAAGAACCTAAAAAGTCGAATTCATAAGTAATATGCTAATTCGTCAATCTGTGTTAGCTTTTAAGTTCGAGCAAAGCAGGCACAACATCTTTTTCATTGATGGATGGGGCCTACTAGCTACTGCCAACTATGCATTTTTTTATTACTATTATTATTTGCTTACTGTGTCTATTTGTATGATCTTTCTTCAGGTTATCCTAAAGTAGTAAGATCAGTATATTAATGAAAAAGAATTGATAAAAAAATAGAAAGATGAGGTTCCTGGACAATTTGTATACAATGGGCATGCATGCACTTTTTCTGAAATACATACTTAGGTTCATATTCATCCTACGCATATACATAATCAAAATTATAAACTATATCCACATATATATATATATATAGTAACAAAATAATTGATGCCAAGAAATGGGATCCAACAATCAAATGTCTAAAGATCAAGCACAAGATGATGTTTGATTCTAAACGTTGAGTTCATATGACATAAAAAATAATAAATTCTTAGGATTGTTTGGTAGCTAAGAAAGAAACAATTTATTCATATATTAACTTATGTATAAGTTATATAACATAACGTTAGGTATTTCGTTCGTCCAACAATATGTGTCCACTACAAACTTTACATACACTTTAAGAAATAATAAATAATAGAGGCAATTTTACTATATTATCTTTTGAATATAATAAATTAAATACTTTGAAAAATACATTGGATAATGAACAGTATTTAATACCAAGGGAAAATGAGCACAAATGGGTAAATTTTCCATTAGTTTTTTAAAATGAACAACTATTGTTGGACATCTACTTTTAGAAACATGGATAAGTAAAGATGGATGGAGGGAGTATAAATTATGAGGAAATTGATGTATAAAACAGATTCTATTTTTGGTTTGCAATTTAGAAACCCCATAACTAATAAGTATAAGTTATTGATGTGTCATGACCACATGACACTTTCGATGCTTGAAACTAAGAAAATATGCAATAACTTGGGTATGTTTGGTGAGTATGATGTGTTTTTGTTCTATATTGCAGGCGAATAGGTTTGTGGAAGCAAAATGCTCAAGAAGGAAGAATCAAGCTTGAAAACGGAGTATCTGAAGATGAAAGAACCAGGTTCTGCACCAGAAAGTGACTCACGACACGACTCACGTGTCGTGAGTCTACCCACGTGATGTGGGTGGGTGTCGTGAGTCAACATCAGAGATGTCCAATGTTTCCTGATTTCCACGAAACTAACTTATGTGGCGTGACTTGGTTCTACGACACCAAGTCACGATACCTTGGAAAGTTGCCTACTATGTTTTCCTGTTTTGTTTAGGATAAGATTCATATTGTATCTATAAATACCCTTGTATTGTCTTATGTTCAGGAGTTAGTCAGTACATTATTTTAAGCCATATTTCCAGTATTTTGACGCATTATTGATTTTGTAATCTTGGATTACCAGTTCTAGGATTTCGATTAATATTGATATTTCAGAGTTTTCTTCATTATCGTGAGTTTACAACTATGTTTTCATCTTTGAATTCTTCTTGTGTTCTTGCAATAATGAGCAGCTAAACCCATTAACTAGGGTTGTATGAACCATGAGGAATTAACAAAATAGGTTACGTGTGAAGCAAATTCTGAACCGTTGTGAATGCATGTATTGGTATTACCTTCGTTATAATTGATCTTCTAATTGTTGCAAACATTAGATACTCGCCTATATTCTAGACTTTCTCGAGAGAGAGGTAAAGATTGGGGAAAGGAAATAACAACAGAGTTTTGAAGCTATCAACCTTCATCTAATAACTTGAGCCATAACAGGGATAGTTATCTGAGATCCAGGACAAGGGTTAGTAGTGCGACACTCGGAGACCGAGAGGATAAGAGTGAAATTCATCTAACCAAGGTTGAGAGACATTTAGATGAACATATCTTGTTAGATTTTGCATACAATGCAGTGGGACAGTTTTGTCAAGCACAAATAACCGGTGAAGTTAAGAAATCATTGGGGATCACAGTCATAGTGTATTTCTCATATTGTTTATAAATCAAAAAATCAAAAATTATTATTGTTACCATTCGTTCACAAACCCCCCCCCCCCCTCCCCAGTTTCAAGTATTTGCTAACTACTCAGACAAGCATTCTATATAATTTTGTCCTATTCCCTGTGGGATCGACCCCAACCTTGTTGGGTTCTATATTTGATATAGCGAACACATTATACTTTTCTGAAGGTATATTTTGGGTGACATGAAATTTTAGCGCCGTTGTCGGGGAACTACGATTACGGAGTTGAGTATTTTGCTTGTTGAAGTTGATTGGTTTTATTTCATTAGATAGTTAAGGGCATACGCCGGTGTATGCCCAATACTAGAAGTCATGGCAATCCCCTGATTCCACTTGATCTTGAAATAGAAAGAACTCTGAGAGCTAATCAAAGAATGGGGAATACCGACAGAGTTTGGGATCCTGCAGTCGCGGGAGATATTCATAACTAACCAATTCACCCAGTTGGTCATGAAATAGCGGACCAAACTACTGCTCGATTGACACGGGAAGAGCAAGCTAGACAAGATACTCTTAGGCAAGAAGATAGAGAAAATTTAGCTATGCAAGAAGCAGCACAACGTTTGGCTGATGCTGAAGAAAGACAAAGAAGACTGAGGGCACACGTGCCAGTTTATGATGATACTGAAGAAGAAGATGCGGTTTATTTCGAGCCGATTGAGACTGGTGCTATTATCCCACCAGAGTTACCTCAGGGCACAAAGTTTGACATTACAAGTGCCATGATACACCTGCTTAACTTGAAAGGTGTATTCGTGAGTCTTCCTACAGATGATCCTAATATGCATGTGATGAACTTTGTGGGGGTTTGCACTTCTTATAATTTTCCTGGAGTGGACCAAGAGGCTATTCAGTTAAGATTATTTCCGTTCTCTTTAACAGGAGAAGCGACTTTGTGGCTGGCCAAATTACCTCGAGGTTCCATTACTAATTGGCAAGAGCTGAGAAATCAATTTCTGAAAAGAGTTTTTCCACCCTCCAAGATGCTATAATTGAAGGATGATATTTGTAACTTCAGATAACTACATTCTGAAGTACTTTATGAAACATGGCTAAGGTTCAAGAAGAAGCTTCAGAATATGCCAAATCATAGAATGAGTGGTATAAGTCTACTTGAAATCTTCTACAGGGCTTTGAATGTAAATACTAAGGCTGTAGCAGATACTATCACTGGAGGAGTATTTATGAGTCTGAGATGGGAACGAGCTTCAGAGATCTTGGACCAAATTACTAAGACTAACCAAGGATGGCATACTTGAGAGGTAAAGACACTGGCTAGTACATACACTATTGGAGTATCAGCAGTACAATGGACTTTGGATGAATTTGTAGCTCAAGAGATTGCACAACAGAGAACAGAAATTGGTTTGCTAGATGCTGAAAAGGTACATGCCGTAATTGCACAGGGTAAAGTATCTAAGCATGACGGTTATGAATCTAATGAGAAATCTAAATACTTGGATTGAGAAGTGGTGGGTTTTTGAGCCATGGGCCAAGGGTGTAATCAAGACTCTTGGAACTCAAGGCAAGGAAATCAAGGTCGAAACTATTATGGAGATAATTACAACAGGTCAGGATATAGAGATGGAGAGTGAGATCGTGATGGAGACTGGAGATGAAAAGATGATTACAAGGAGAAGAGCGGTGCTTATGTTCCACTAGGGAACTGTGATACTGACTACGGAAATTCACGAATGGAAACACTTCTTACTAAATTAGTTAAAGGATTAGAAAACCAAGAAAATTGCTTAAAAGAAATTAGGGTAGACATTTCTAGAATAAGTCAGAAAGTTGAATCTCACTCAACCGCGATAAAATAGTTGGAGCAACAGTTCGGGCAGATATCGGTGGCATTGAACCAACGTCAACCAGGCAGTCTTCCAAGCAACACTATTCAAAATCCAAAAAATGACGGTCATTTTTTGGCCATCACTACAAGAAGCAGAAAGAGCACGACCAACCCATCTATTTCTGCGGGTAATGATAAGAAAGATGAGCTAGTGGTGGTCGATGAAGAGGTTGAGATGGAGCCAGAAAATTTAGCAGCGGACAATAATATAAATAAGAAAGTGGAATCTGAAAAGAGGAAGGAGAAGGAGGTTCCATAAATATTAAAAATGATCCAACGACCTCCTCCCTCCTTTCCTCAAAGGTTGAAAAAGAAGGCTGAGAAAGGTAAGTACCAGAAGTTTATTACGATGTTGAAAGACCTATCAGTAAATATCCCCCTTGTTGAGGCTTTGAAGCATATGCCAGGTTACGTAAAGTTCATGAAAGACTTAGTAAAGAAGAAGAGAACTGTCAGTTTTGACCTGGTAGATAACTTGCATCATTGTAGTGTAGTTGTTTCGCGTTCCCTAGTTGCAAAAAAGAAGGATCCAGGGGCTTTCAAAATCCCTTGTACTATCGGGACTTACAACTTTGCAAAGGCACTGTGTGATTTGGGTGCTAGCATTAACTTAATGCCGCTAGCCATGTTTAAGCAGTTAGGGTTAGGAGCACAAAAATCAACCTCTATGAGGCTTCTCATGGCAGATAGAACTGTGAAAAAGTCGATGGGCATTCTGTATGATATTTTGTTGAAAGTTGCAGCTTTCATCTTTCCAGCTGAATTTTTAATTCTAGATTATGAAGTTGACTTTAATGTTCCTATCATCCAGGAGAGACCATTCCTTTCCACTGGTCGTGCTTTGGTTGACATGGAAGTTGGGCAGATGAAATTCAGGTTAAATGATGAACAAGTGACTTTCAATGTTTGTCGTTTCATGAAGCAACCGAAAGATATGCGGGTAATTTCTGTAATTGATACACTTGATGAGAGTGCCATATTCGTTCCAATTGAAGAAAGGCTAGGGGTAGAAGCTCTTGCAGCTGTGGTTACAAATTTTGATACTGATAGTATTAAGGATTCTAATGATATGGTAGGAGTGCTTGCTGGTAAGGGATCCTACACTTATGCTCCGAAGAAACTTGATCTCGATTTTAAGAATAGGGTGACCCCATTGGCTCGCCCTTCTGTTGAGGAGCCTCTAGTATTAGAGCTTAAAGCTCTTTCTTCTCACCTTCGCTATGCATTTTTGGGAACCAATAACACCTTGCCTGTAATTATTTCTGCTGAGTTAGTAGGATGGCATGTAGAAGCAGTGGTTTTAGTATTAAAGAAATTTAAAAGGGCCATTGGTTGGTCCATTGCTGATATTATAGGGATTCCACTCGATATTTACACTCATAAGATCCAGCTTATTCTTGAGTGTACACCAAGCATTGAGCACCAACATCGTCTGAACCCACCTATGTAGGAAGTTGTGAAGAAAGAGATTATTAAGTAGTTAGATGCAAGTGTAGTTTACCCCATTGATGATAGCAAGTGGGTAAGCCCAGTGCAGTGTGTATCAAAGAAGGGAGGAATCACTGTGGTTCCAAATGATAAAAATGAATTGATCCCAATGAGGCTAGTAACCGGATGGAGAGTTTGCATGGATCATCGAAAGCTAAATTCTTAGATCGAGAAGGACCATTTTCCTATGCCCTTCATGGACCAAATATTAGACCGCCTTGCTGGTAGAGGATGGTATTGTTTCCTCTATGGTTATTAGGTTTATAATTAGATTTTCATCTCTCCCGAACACTAAGAGAAGACCACTTTCACTTGTCCATATGGGACATTTGCATTCAAGAGGATTCCTTTTGGATTATGTAATGCACCGATAACTTTTCAACGTTGCATGATGTCCATTTTTTCTGACATAGTAGAAGACACTATTGAGGTATTTATAGATGATTTTTTGGTTGTAGGAGACACTTTTAATGATTTCTTGGCTCACCTTTCTAAGGTATTGCAAAGATGCGAGGAGTGCAACTTGGTTCTAAATTAGGAAAAATGTCACTTTATGGTCAAAGAAGGTATTGTGTTGGGTCATCGAATCTCAAAGAAGGGTATCGAAGTAGACAATCAAAGATTGAGGTGATTGAAAAATTACCCCCACCCATTTCTGTGAAAGGCATTCAAAGTTTTTTAGTCCATGCTGGCTTTTATAGAAGATTCATCAAGGATTTCTCTAAGATTGAACATTCATTATGCAAACTTTTGGAGAAAGAGGTAAAGTTCATGTTTGATGAGGCATGCCTAAAAGCTTTTGAGTGTCTAAAAGGAAAATTGACTTCAGCCCCCATTATTGTCTCACCAGACTGGACGATACTATTTGAAGTTATGTATGATGCTAGTGGAATAGCTTTAGGTGCAATCCTTGGCCAAAGATATGAAAAGATTTTACATCTAATTTACTACGCTAGTAAAGCACTTAATCCAGCTCAAACGAACTACACTGTGACTGAATAAGAGTTGTTGGCAGTGGTCTTCGCTTTCAAGAAATTTTGTTCTTACTTGATTGGTACAAAGGTAATTGTGTATACAGACCATGCAGCACTTCGGTATCTTATGTAGAAGAAGGATGCTAAGCCAAGATTGATTAGGTGGGTGCTTCTACTGCAAGAATTTGATTTTGAAGTCAAGGATCAAAAGGGAATCGAGAATCAGGTTGCAGACCATCTGTCATGCCTTGAGGAGGAGTCCATGCTTAAATTAAGGGATGATCTTGATATTGATGAAACTTTTCAAGATGAGCAAGTGTTGGCAGTATCACAAAACTTAATCCTATGATTTACAGATTTTTCTAACTTTCTAGATAGTGATCTAGTCCCAGAGGATATGTCGTATCAGCAAAGAAAGAGATTCATGCACGAGGTGAGAAAATTCTTCTGGGATGAGCCATATTTATTTAGGGTGTGTGCTGATGGCATAATACGAAGGTGTATTCCAAAAGTCAAAATGATGAGTATTTTGGAAGCATGTCATTCATCTTCAGTTGGGGGTCATCAAGGTGGTACGCGGATTGCGCACAAGATCTTACAATGCGGTTATTATTGGCCTACCATCTATAAAGATGCTCATGACTATACTCAGGCCTGCGTCCAATGTCAAATACAAGGGAATATCTCACGCAGACATGAACTTCTTATGACAACTATCCTTGAGCTCGAATTTTTTGATATATGGGAAATTGATTTTATGGGCCCCTTTGTGAGCTCACATGGTAGCTGTTGACTATGTTTCTAAATGGGTGGAGGTGATTACGCTTCCCAATAATGAAGGAAGAAGTGTCACGGCATTCTTGAAAAAGAAAATATTCTCACGATTTGGTACACCACGAGTAATCATTAGTGATGGAGGATCCCACTTCTGCAATCGGCTGTTCAAGACCTTACTTGAAAAATATATTGTCAAACATAAGGTTGAAACACCCTACCATCCTCAGACGAGAGGGAAATTTCAAGTGTCAAATTGTGAGATTAAGTCTATTTTGGCAAAGACGATGAACGCCAATAGAACTGATTGGGCAAGAAGATTGGATGATGCTTTATGGGCTTATCGAACTACATTGAAGACACCTATTGGTGCATCTCTATATCAGCTGGTGTTTGGTAAATCGATTCATTTGCCTGTTGAACTTGAACATAAAGAATTATGGGCATTGAAGAGATTGAATTTAGAATGGAGTGAAATGGCTAAATTAAGACTAGACCAGATGAATGAGATGGATAAATTTCATCTCCGAGCTTATGAAAGTTCAACGCTGTATAAAGAAAAGATGAAATTATATCATGATTGGAGGATTGAGAAACGAGAGTTTCACCCGGGAGATTTGGTACTACTGTATAACTCCAAGCTTTGTGTCACGACCCGAAATCCCATTCGATTCAGACTGGCACCCGAAGCCGATATGGCCCGAGAGAACCAATTTTTGCTCATGAACCTTCGTATATGTATTTTCGTATGAATCTTATTATACCTCATGCAACTATGCGGAAGACATGAATCATGGAAACATATAACATATATATATAAATAAAACTTGACTGTTGGGGCCATTACGTCGAACTGACCGTAAGTATCTTACATCCGTATACCCACATATGTCTACAAAAGCCTCTAACAGATGCATTTACAAGACCAACTTAAATTCGGTACAAGTCCCCGCATTTATACAATATTTACAATGCCAAAACAAAGATACAACTATGACCCATAAAGCTCCGAATCAAGTGGAACTCACCAAAACTCTGCAAATGATCCCCAGTCTACAGAGGAGGTCTACTAATGCCTGCACCTGCAACATGTAAGGTAAGTCTCCCGAGGGGGTCAGTACGAAGAATGTACTGAGTATGTAAGGCTCATAATAAATAACATCATACATGAGAATGTCAATAGAATAAAATATGAGAGAATAGTCAATGGGGATAAGCCATCATTTTAGATAATATCATTTATAATTACTTTCCTTCAAGGGAAATTACCTTCACTCAAGAAACTTGCCTCCAATAGCTTCTTCTATATACAAGAGATTCTTTCTTGCTTCTAGGTTCATTACCACTAGTGTTCATCTACTTGGTTAGAAAGAATAACACTCATCCACATACATCCACTCTAGTGGTGGGGGTAATAATATAACATACATCTATTCTATTAACGTACATCCACTCTATTGGTGGTTTTAACCTACATCCACTCTATTGGTGGTTTTAACCTACATCCACTCTATTGGTAGGGCAACATACATCCACTCTTATGGTGGGGCAACATACATCCACTCTCATGGTGGGGCGACATACATCCACTCTCATGGTGGGGAGACATACATCCACTCTCATGGTGGGGAACATACATCCACTCTCATGGTGGGGAGTCATACATCCACTCTCATGGTGAGGTAACATACATCCACTCTCATGGTGGGGAGACATACATCCACTCTTATGGTGGGGTAACATACATCCACTCTTATGGTGGGGCAACGTACATCCACTCTCATGGTGGGGTAACATACATGGGAGAGATTGATATATTAACTTATGAGAGATTGGTACATTAAGGATCATGACATTATTTGAAACACACAAATACGCTTTACCTCACTCTTACTCTACATGAGATTAACACCTTAATTTGTGAGGGATAGATATATTAGCTCGCACTTCACCTTCTTCACTAATCCTATGAGATCTTACATAAGTAAGTATATGATACCGGACCTCCACCTTGGGTGGGCTATAATAAATGACATATCACAATATTGGGATTATTCCATATTGAACTTATACTCTCTAGCATGTGATCCATACTCAATGAAACATATAGCAACAATGTGTATTACCTCTTTACAATCTTATACCCTCTACTTAGTTATGAGAATGACACGCTAAAGATCATGGCATTAAAGCACACACTTATATACACATCTCACTTCACTCCTTTACTTCATGAGTTTGACACCCTTACTTATGAGGACTAATTATACTAACTTGCACATCACCTCTCTTATTATTCTTTTGAGATTGGTACTCTTACTTATGAACAATTGGCACAAGGATAATCATCATACTATAGGACTTTGGAACAATACATGATTGGAATAATGCTATTCAAACTAAACAAGCTCTCTTTACCTCATTGCTTTCGTTGAGATAGTTCTCTTAGAATTTACAACGCTAGGACATCTTTGAAACGTCCATCAACAACTAAGACATAAGTGAATCACTGTTCATCTAAGAATAGGACATGTATGAATCACAATATACGTCAACCTGAATTGATATACTTTAAGCCTCTCGGAATTGAAACAAGTCCAATGTCAATGTGAACAACATGTTGCAGAAGGATATGAAAAAAAAAGGAACCTTACATACCTTGTATTCTTAATACGAATACACAATCTTAGACGTGAATACAATAGTCCCGCTCCGTCCTTGTGTTTTGCTCTACAACACAAGTTCATAACGAAAACAACATTAACCACCAATTACCTTACAATGGCATACAATAACAATAAGTTACATGTTTAGCTTTAACATGTCATTTCCCCCTTGACAATACCATTTATGAAATCATTATACCTATAATCCCACAATATTCCATACATTTACCAACACATGATAACCAATAGCATGTCACACCAAGTTCATATTTTACACTTCTCCATCACCACCACATCGCAATTATTCCATCAATTTACGTCAATACACCTCACAACAACAAATTGGCCAAACTCCCATAATTTACACTTATAGAAAAATAACAAGTTTGGGACCATAATAACACCATACATGTTGTTATTTTATCCATACCATGCTTTTTCATCAAGACCACAAGTCATAATTCAAGTTAAAATCCCATGGATAACACATCTTTTTAACAAAAACCAAAAGTGCCATGTCCAACACTTTCAACCATACCCAACATTATATACATAATCTATCATGCTTATAATATGTTAAAGTACAATAATAATCACTTACCCAAGCTTGAAAGATGATGATCTTGCTCCAAAATTTGGCTTTGAGCTTTTAGGGTTTGAGAGAAAAATAGATGAGAAATATCTAGAAAGCATGAGAGTTTCCAATGAATAAAATATGATTTTTTGTCCCTTTTATAATCCTTAATTCCATCCTTAGCCATTAAATGTGGTATTCTAGAAGGTCAAGGCAAGAATGGGTCTTTTGACCCATGTTTTCTTCTCATTTTGGGCCTCTTGTTGGGCCCGAATCTCTTAACCCAATAAAATCAATAATTCCTCATGTTTAATTTATTTCATACACGTTACGATAATATTCACACTCACGCCATTCATACTCGTAGCCTCAATTCCAAAAACAAGCAATTCTAGCCACGTATGGCTTATTTTGGCTACAAGGGTAAAATCGTTATTTTGATGCCAAATTCGTTCTCGAGTAATTCTATCATACCAATATAATACTTTAATCATTTCATGTATATTCTCATGGTTGTAGAAGAAGCGTAGCAAAAATTAGCTCGGTACGTCCCCGGGCACCCTTGGGACTTAAGAAAATTTCCAACTTTGAAAAAGTGGCAAAACCAGCATGGCACGCCCTTGGGCGCACCAGATTGCTGCCTATGGACTAAAAATTATAGCCCAGAGCGGCGTGGAACGCCCTCCAGCGCGCCCCAGACTTAACATTTTCAAAAATTTCATTTTTCGACTTTTCTTTGCGGGTTTGGTTAGATACTTCAAATCCTATTCTTTAACTTACTTCTTAACCTTAATATCCTTTGTTTAGAGGTCCTATTAGACTCATTTTTAACCCCACAAACGCTCCACAAAAATGACAAAACACCTTCTACGAAGGGTTAATCACATGTACGAGACCAAATTTCAATTTTCTCATCATTCACATTACCAAATACATACTCATGGCATCTCGACACCTAAGTAACCATTGTTCAATGTCATCACATAGGGTTGGGAAGGTACGGGGTGTTACACTTTGCTTGTTTGCTAGAAAGTTAAAGTCCAAATGGTCTGGACCATTCACGATAGTTAGGGTATTCCCGCATGGAGCAATTGAGTTAAAAGGTGAAGATAATGTTTTATTCAAAGTCAATGGGCAGCGTGTAAAGCACTATGTGGGAATCACGGAAGATATAAGCACTTGTGAGGAGCTTAGTCTTGATGAAGTCTGAGTATTCAAGCTAGCTAAGTCGTGCCGCGATGTTAAATCAGGAGTTTCATGGGAGGAAAACGATGGGATGGTTGGTGAAGTCTGAGTAACCAACCTAGGAAAGTCGTGCCGCGACGTTAAATCAGGCGCTGCTTAGGAGGCAACCCAAGTTCTGATTTGGTTGTGATCTAATCATTGCAGGTGTTTAATTAGAGGATAAGTTAGCCAGAATTTATGATTGAATTGAATATGTTCAGTACAACCCACGACACTGATTTACATGCCTTAGGACAACCCACATCTCGTGAGTTGGTGTCGTGGATATCAGAGAAAATTTAACATCTACAGGACTTGACTGTAACACCCCGTGTATTTACGAACCTAGTTGATTACCGTAACATTCATGGAATTATTTAAACATGAGATTATTGGGGTATTACACATTAAATTTGTTGGGATGAATTAACATGTACAAATGGGCTCAATCTAAGGCCCAAAATTTAGCAAAGACATGGCCCAAAAAGGAAAAATGATCCATTCTTTCTTTTGACCAAGTAAACACATCAATTATTGACCAAAAGTTGGCTAAGGATGACCATTAAGGGGTTATATAAGGCAACAAAAATCAGATTTTATTCACAAAGGCATACTTGCCAAATTCTAGACTTTTCCAAAGAGATATTTTCTCTTAACTCAAACCCTAAGGCAACCATCTCTTTTGGACAAGATCATCTCTTTGCAAGCTTGGGTAAGTGTTTACTCTTGTGGTGTAATATATTATATGCATGAGAGATTGTGTAGATCATGATGGTTATGTCTAAAAGTGTTGAGTAGTGTACTTTTGCTTCCTTGCTAAAAGATTGGTCATCTATGTGACTTGAACTTGAAAGGAGACTTGAGGTTTTGATGGAAGTGTCTGGTGTGGATGAGATATCAACATGTAAGATTTGGTTATGCCCTTAACTTGCTTTCTCTTTTTATATAACATTTGGAATTGTTGTTGTGAAATGGTGCATGGAATTGGTGATGTATTGAAAGGAAAATGTAGTTTTGTGATGTTCATGTGCGTTGTGAAATCATGATTGTTCTTTGGTATCCAAGATAACCTAAAATATTAAAAGAGGAGCTTAATTATGACCATGGACCATTCATTGCGAAAAAGGATCTGAAAATGACCCCTGGACACGGCCAGATGGGCACCTGTGTCTGCATGTCACCCACCTGCGGGCGCAGGTGACCCCACAGGTCCCTCAAGGACACCGTTTTACATGTTTTTGTCTTTCTTTGATCCTCGAAACCCCTATACCCTTCTTGGATGCAATTATCAACTTATGGTACCTTTTTGAATGACTAAAGAGAAATCCCGGAGGTATTTTGAATGGTATCAATTATGGATTGTTGTTAATGTGTTACTGTGAAAGATATTTAAGTGACTTGATGGAGTAAAGGTAACGTAGTATTGAAAGAGAAGTGTAAAGTATAAACTTGGTGTGAAATGCTATTGGTTTATGATGTCTTGGTTGATGTGTGGCATGTTGTGGTGTTGTTGGTATGGTAATGTAGTTAATGGTGTTGTGAAGGGTGAAATGAAGTTATATGGCAGTCATGTAGCTCATTTTTATTTTATGCACTTGTAATGTAGTTAGTTGTTAACGTGAGTTCCGTTATGTACTTGTGTTGTAGAGTAAAACATAAGAAAGGAGCTGGATTATTGTATTCACATTTAGGACAGTATATTCATAGTGGGAAGATAAGGTATGTAAGGTTACTCTTTCCCATATTATTTGGCAGCACCTATTGCTCTCATTGTTACCGTACTTGTTCCATTTCGAAATGTTCCAAAGTATCTCATTCAGGTTTGATATGTATTGTTATTCACATGTTTCGTATTCATTGACCAATTGTGATTCACATGTCTTTTATTCGTTGACTAATGTTCCAAAGCTCCAATAATGATGCTATAACCACCAATGTATCAATCTCACACAAGTAAAGAAATAAAGTAATGCATATATGTGTTTCTTAGAGGCCGGGTGGTAGCTCAAAGGGGTGAAAGCCCAACTAGAGACGATCCTGATGATTGTTGATATGATATGTTATATTATGTTATGTCCCATCGATAAGATGGATGATTATGTTACGGCCCACCGATAAGGTGGATGATTATGCTATGGCCCACTGATCAGCTGGATGAATGGTAATGATGACGAACATAAAAGCAAAGAAAGTAATGTACATAGTTCCATACATATATAGAATGGTAATTTATCCATATTGACTATTCTCTTATATTTGATTCCATTTAAGATCCTATGTTTCATGTAGTTTCTTATAGCCTTACATACTCAGTACATTCTTCGTACTGATGTCCCTTGGGGGACTTACCTTACTTGCTGCAGGCACAGGTGCTAGTAGACCTCCATAGTAGGCTGTGGGTCATCTACGGAATATTGGTGAGATCCAGTTGGTTCGGGGCTTTCCGAGTCATATGTGTACACTTGTTTTGGTATTATGTAAATGTTGTATAAAGCAGGGACTTGTCCCAACTTTAGGTTGGTTATGTCTATGTATCTGTAGAGGCTTTGTAGATGTTGTGGGACAAATGAAGAAAATGTAAGGAACGTATGCTTTTTACGTGGTGGCCCTAACAGCCAAGTTTCATATATATATATATATATATATATATCATATGTTTTCGATGACTTCTGCCATTAGCATCTTGTATCTATATGTGATAGTGATGTTCATTTAGTGACATGCATATGAGTGTACATGAATGAAGATTGGTTCTCTCGGCCTTAACGGCTTCGGGTGTCAGTCCACCCCGTTGGAATTCTAGGCGTGACATTGACCTACGCCATAGACCCACGTGACATAGGTCAACCCACGTCACGTTGGTTGGTGTCGTGGGAATCAGAGAAATTATCAACCTAAAACCCGATCAAAATCCGACCCTATGCCACTCAAATCCAACCCCAAACATAGATACATGGGATTTTCATCGAGAATTCGCACTAAAAACCCCGAGTTTATGATTAGGTTGCTTGATGAACCTTTTATTGATGATGGTGCACTGGTACCTCATACCACGAGGTTATAAACTAGGGCACAAGTTGTTGTGCGGGCTGTACTTCAGCTTATTCCACAACCTGCCAAGCCAGCTGCTCCTGGTCGATCCTCTGATTTCGTCCCCTAGTTTGAAGAGGGGGAGGATGCTTTGGCAATCGATGATGAACAGGAGGTTGATGTATCCGAATCGGAGGAACATGCTGAAGGACCTGACGATTCTGTGGTTGAGGTAACAATATTTATTTCAGGCACTAGGGGCAAAATTCCACGACTTTCTTCCAGAGAAGGAAAAACATGTGATAGTGCGTTCAGGTTATGAGGGACTTTTATGAGAGGGATTCCGAACTTACTGAGCGGGGCGTACGTAGACGTAGTATTACTGAGGAGCCCCAGTATCGGCTAGAGTAGTTAAAGGTACTACCCGACATTAAGGCAGTGTTCGATCATTATGGATTTGGGTGGATGGCGGAGCCTCTTGGTCACTATAGCCCAGAGTTGGTCCGCGAGTTTTATGCTTTCTATGCTGCGTCTGTTGATTTGATCACACCTATTGAACAGTGGATTCGGTACCAACCACCATTGACTCACACTTTGGTTTGGGAAACCAGAGTATATATATCTGAGCAAACCATCCACAGATTCTTGTTTGGTATTGAACGTCCAATTCCAGCCACGACTGCTGAGTTTGATCACCATCTAAAGACTTTCAGAAATAGGACTAAAATAAGGAATATTAATCAGCGTGTGGAGTTACTATGGTGGATTGCAGGGTATATAGCAGAGGATGGTGTAGATGCTAGTTGGGTAACTGGGAAGCTGGACATCAAGAAGTCCACGCTCCACTTTGTGGGCTATTTTTGGTGGTCGATTGTTAGGCACCGGTTGGGTTCTACTAATGCTGATAACTTACTTACTTGGGACTGGGCTATTTTAGTAGAGAGCATCATCGCCGAATATGACATCCACATTGCTCGTTACATTATTAGGGAGATCTATGAGCGCGCCTTTAGAGATTTTACTAGTATCCCTTTCCTATGTTTGATTCAGGTCTATGTGATAGTGCTGATGTGGTTAAGATGCCTACAGTAGATCATTATATTGAGGTGACCCGCATTGCAGATATTGGGTTGATGTAGGAGCGGGGATCTCACCTAGTGTTTCTGCGGAGGTCTCAACCTTCCGTGTCATCAGGAGCAGCCCTTTTTGAAGGGCCTGGAGATAAAGAGGAGCCTGTTAGTACATCAGAACTGGTGAGTATACCTGAGACTGTGCATGTACCTGCTGAGGGCACAACCTCAGTGATTGAGGATGAAGTCACAGGCACTACAGCACCACCGCCCCCTTTTGGTATGGTTTCAGTTTTGAGGGACTTCCTGCAACAGTTGATTGATATACAGATGCAGATGTTCGAGAGGCAGGCTCACATTGAGGCCCAGATGGCTAAGTTGGTATCCCAGCTTAAGCTATGGGTTAGGACCATGGTAGAGGCTACAGAGGCTAGAGTGGAAACCCGTATGACTGCGGCTATGGATCGATTTATGAGAGAGCTGCATGGGAGGATTGATAGCTTCAAGACACAGATGGCCACCCGAATGAGTTTGGAATAGCTTCCTAATATGGCCAGATTGACACAGGAGGTAGTTGCATTGAGAGAGAAAGTTCGAGCTTTGGTACCGAGCAAAACTTCTATCATTCCACCTATGCCCATTCTAGCCCTAATGAGGTCTACTTTTGAGGTGGATTTGTTTGCTGACGAGGAGCCTCCTATTGATAGAGGCAAGAGACTACGTAGTCCGGAGGCTCAGATTGATAGTGGTGACGAGTCTGAGGGTGATTTCTGGAGAGCGGTTAAGGCCTCTAGAGTAGAGTACCATTCCAGCTAGATTGCTCAGGAGCAGAGGGTATGAGGTGCATCATTTAGTCAGGTACCCCCTGCACCGCACGCACCTAGCAGAGAGTCCAGAGAGCATGTTGATGATACCGCTATAGGTGGGCCTAGATACGGCGCCTAGGGTGCCACAGGTATGTCTTTACTTCTTACACTTATGATATTTCTAGCTGTGCTCTGGGGACAGTGCACCATTATTTAGTTGGGGGTGAGGGTATACCACCACTTGGGGGGGGGGGGGTTGTCGTGTTTCTTTTCCCCCAAGTGAGCTATCATAGTAGAATCGGCATGTTTAGGTGTTTATTTATATTATTAGGTGTATTCGTGTTTAATTAGGAGGAAAATAAGGGAACCGTAGTGCAGTCGAGTTTTGAACATGTTTTGATATTGTTTATGATTGTCTAAAGGATACCTCTCCTGAAAATTTTTCATTTTTAATTATGTGTAGTATGTTAGTTTGTGACAGTTGTTGGATCTTGCTATAGCGTTAGTATTATCGGTAGAATAACTGTAGCTAGAATAGCATGAACCGAATAGGTAGTAGTTGACAATATAACCCTGTGCTATGTCTGTGTGAGGTCATTACCGAGTTTACTCTGTGTGTGTGATTCAGAACTTGCCCAGTTAGTCTTGCCTAGGTTATAGGATAATGGTTAGGAAAGGATCATACGCCATTTTGAATAAGTCCACTTTTAGCCTAAATGCCTGACCAAATGAATTAAGTATCCCTTGATCCCGAGTTTGAGCCTTAATTAACCTATTTCTTTCGTTAGCCTACTCACCTTCCCATTTTGACTGACAATGAACCTGTCTTGGCCCTGGTCCCTCCTTGGACATTATGTACCTCAACTCAGGCAAATGGCCTAAGTTGAGGGTGGCTATTATAGGGGTGTGTAATTTAACTTGGGTATGCAGAAGGGGTTAGAAGAATATAAAGAGAACGAAATTGGGTGTTAAAAAAAAAAGTGTGTTGTGAAATTATGAAGAAAATCACACCCAAAATCTGAAAATAAATGAAGGAGAATAAGGGAGAATAAAATGAGAATGGTTGGAAAGTGGAGCCAAAAATAGTGTAGAGTCAAGTAGGGTTGAGTCACCATATCCATATGTACCATACCCGTCCCCAAGCCTACATTACAAGCCGATGAAATTCCTATAGTGATCCTAGTCCAACTGTCCAAAAAACTAAGGCATAGAAAATAAGGGCAAACCTATGGAATTTCATGCACATTGTTTGAACTTCTTTGTGAGAGAGAGTGTTTAGTCCCAGTACCTGATTTGATATTCATTGGTATACTATGAGTGTATGGGACTTCTTTGTTGTGAGAGTACATGGGTTGCATTGATAGCTGCTATTTGTTCGGATAATGTCATTTGCATATATGCTAAGTTGTTTGTTCAGAATCTGATGTCATCACTTGATCCCTTCTATGTCATGATAATATGTTGTATGTATACACACTGTGGTTTTGATTTGCAAGAAGGAGGGGTCAGAAAAGTTTTGAGGTCAAAAGCAATGAGTCGACTATCGTAGGTCCCTTAGGTTTCTCTTAGTTAAGCATCATCGTTTTCATTTTATTTTGTGCACCTTAGGACATGCAAACATTCTACGTTAAGGGTGCTGATGTGTCATGATCACATGACACTTTCGATGCTTAAAACTAAGAAAATATGCAATAACTTGGGTATGTTTGGTGGGTATGATGTGTTTTTGTTCTATATTGCAGGAGAATAGGTTTGTAGAAGCAAAATGCTCAAGAAGGAAGAATCATGCTTGAAAAAAGAGTATCTGAAGATGAAAGAACCAGGTTCTGCACCAGAGAAGTGACTCACGTACCGTGAGTCCACCCACGTGATGTGGGTGGGTGTCGTAAGTCAACATCAGAGATGTCTAATGTTGCCTGATTTCCACGGAGCTGACTTAAGTGGCGTGACTTGGTTCTACGACACCAAGTCACGATACCGTGGAAAGTTGCCGACTATGTTTTCCTGTTTTGTTTAGGATAGGATTTATCTTGTATCTATAAATACCCTTGTATTGTCCTATGTTCAGGAGTTAGTCAGTATATTATTTTGAGACATATTTCCAGTATTTTGACGCATTATTGATTTTGTAATCTTGGATTACCAGTTCTAGGATTTTGATTAATATTGAGATTTCAGAGTTTTCTTCATTATCGTGAGTTTACAACTATGTTTTCATCTTTGAATTCTTCTTATGTTCTTGCAATAATGAGTAGCTAAATTTATTAACTAGGGTTGTGTGAACCATGAGGAATTAACAAAACAGGTTAAGTGTGAAGCAAATTCTGAACCATTGTGAATGCATGTATTGTTATTACCTTCGTTATAATTGATCTTCTAACGGTTGCAAATGTTAGATACTCGCCTGTATTATAGACTTGCTCGAGAGAGAGGTAAAGATTGGGAAAAGGGAATAACAACAGAGATTTGAAGCTATCAACCTTCATCTAATAACTTGAGCCATAACAGGGATAGTTATCTGAGATCCAGGACAAGGGTTAGTAGTGCGAAACTTGGAGACCGAGAGGAGAAGAGTGAAATTCGTCTAACCAAGATTGAGAGACGTTTAGATGAACATATCTTGTTAGATTTTGCATGCAACGTAGCGAGACAGTTTTGTCAAGCACAAAGAATCGGTGAAGTTAAGGAATCATTGGGGATCACAGTCCTAGTGTATTTCTCATATTGTTTACAAATCCGAAAATCAGAAATTATTATTGTTACCATTTGTTCACAAAAAAACCCCAGTTTCACATATTTGCCAACTACTCAGACTTATATAATTTCGTCCTATTCCCTGTGGGATCGACCCCAACCTAGTTGGATTCTATATTTGATACAACGACCGCATTCTACTTTTCTGAAGGTATATTTTGGGCGACATCAGTTATCGCTCCAAAGGGATGGAAATTCTTTATAGAGAAGACGTACATAATTATATAGTGTATTAATTAAGATGAATCAATTGCTGCAACTCTACATCCACCCTTAGCTTCTCTTAATGAAAATCCTACATACCTTTGAATTGAACACGCCAAGCCCCGCTCAGGCTTTAATCCACCCTTCCCATATTGGAATTGTATAATTTTTTTCAACTTATGGAAGACAAGGCATCATGTCAGCCTTTGCCGCCTGTGGGGAAAACATGCCAAAATGGAGAAGACCATAATAGTATGCATGCAAAAGATTTTCAAAAGCAGAAAAAGTTAAATGTCAGAGGCAAATTTGAGTATCCGTGTACTTTGCCCAATCTCTCGGAGTCAGTTTGACACAAAGAACTTGGGTGATAAAATTTGTAGTACTCGCGTGGTTCAGAGTGGTAGCATGTTTGGCTAAATCATCTGCAACGTGGTTAGCTTTCCTGTAGCAATGATTTTGTACCTCGGCCCAATATCTTTTCATAACGAGACAATCTTCTAAAATTCTTTCAATTCAACTCAGGAGCAGATCCAATACTACGACAATGGATTACATTCAAATTTAGTAGGTTTTATGACATTATTGATTATAAATGTTAATATGCAAATTCACAAAAAATAAAATAAAATAAGGCATAATTCATAAACATGTCCTTTTAACTTGACCTCAGCTCACATCTATGACCTCCAACTTTGGATGCGCACAAGTAGACACTTAAGCTTGTATAAAGTTGAACAAGTAGACACACACGTCCTATGTGGCATAATACACATAGGACGCTATGTAGGACATGAATTGGCCACATAGGACGTCACGTAAGACGCATGTGTCTACTTGTTCAACTTTATACAAGTTTAAGTGTATACTTGTGCACACCCAAAGTTGAAGGACATAGATGAAAGTTGAAGTCAAGTAAGGACACATTTATGTTATTATGCCAAAAAATAATAAATATTAAATCCGAATTGATAATTTTTAAAGTATAACCGGTTTGTGCAAAGAATCTAAAAAGTCGAATTCATAAGTTAATATCTTAAATTAGTCAATCTAAGGACCCGTTTGGCCATGAAACCCAATGTATTCACTTTATTTGGTATTTTTGAAGTTGAAAATAGAGTTGGAATTGTGTTTGGCCATAGAATTTTCAAAAATATTTTAGACTTTGGATGTACTTTTTTATAAAGTTATAGGAAAAATTGATTCCAAAAAAAATGAAAACACCTCTTAAAAAATCAAAAATTATGAAAACGTATTTCGAAGTACGTTTTTTATTTTCATGGCCAAACAAATATCCTGAAATAAAATAAAAACATATTTCAAAATATTGTGAATAATATTTATGGCCAAACTCCTACTAAGTTAGCTTTTAAGTTCGAGCAAGCAGGCACAACATCTTTTTCATTGATGGCCGGGGCCTACTGGCTACTGCCACTATGCATTTTTTATTACTATTATCATTTGCTTACTGTGTCTATCTACCTCATCTATATGATCTTTCTCAGGTTCTAAAGTAGTAGGAGTATATTAAAGGCGAAATGATCTAATGAATTCTTGTATTATCTAAATTTGTATTTTAAACCCTCCTATTCAATATGTTGTCAATTGAACTCTTAAACTCAATAAAACGTAATATTATAAGTCTCTTTGATCATTGACAAGTTTATGTGGCATATATTTGCTAATTCGGATGTAGTGCGTGATATCATCTATTTTTAAAGCGCATTAATGTAATACATTTGATTAAAAATTATTAAATTCATGAAGAAACAAATCAAATAAAAAAAATAAAGTTAAAAAACTTCTCCAACCCCTCCCTCTTCTTCAATATCTTTGCCCTTTACACAATGAACACCCACCCTCCCTCGACAGAAGCCCCCCACCCCCACCCCCTCCTCATTGTTCCTCCCTCCCAGTGTCGCTTCCCCACACCTTCCCATCTTCATAAAGAAAAGTACAATATTTATCACCATTAATGAAGAAGTGGTGTTCTTCCATCTTCATAAATTATATGACTGTAAATTCAAACAAAAAATCAACTGTTAATTTCTTGCCTCCAACACCAAAAGTTCAAAAAGGTGTGGGATGAGTTTAGAATGAGGAGTGATAATGGGTATTGAAAGATTTAAAAACTCCATTAATAAGCTTGAGAAAGCTTGAAAAAGCAACAAATGGGTCATGTAGATTTGTGAAATTGATTCAAAATTTTAATTGGGGTTCATTGAATTTGTGTTTGTAAACTTGTAGTTGAAAATTCAAGTGAAATGGAGAAATGTTTCAGCTATTTGAAATGAATTTCATGCTCAATTTGTAAGCAAATATGGAGAAGATGGTTGTTGAACATTTTTCATATTTTGCAAAAGTGGTATATTTGATTTAATTTATTTTTTAAAATTTAATTTCTGATGTGTCATTTAAAAAATGACGTGGAATTCCACGTGTAGTAGGTGTACTACACGTACCCTAATTGGCTGGAAAAAGTATTTAAAATATTGTTTTTTATTGAGTTAAGAATTTAGTTGGCAAATGATTGAGTAGAAGGGTCCAGAATACAAACTCAGACAAGTACAAGAATCCATTAGATCATTTTGCCTATATTAAAATTAAAAAAAATAGTTAAAAAAATTGAAAAGATGAGGATTCTTGGACAATTTGCTTACAATGGGCATGCATGCACTTAGGGGTGAACAAAACCAAACCGTAAATCACAAATCGAGTCAAATAAAAAAAATCACTAATTATTTGGTTTGACTTGGTTTGGTGTTGAAAACAAAAATTCGACTATAATTGGTTTGGTTTGGTTTTAACTAAAACAAGGTCAAACCAAACCGAACCAACCCAATATTACATTTGTACAATTTTTAAAAATATTTAATACATTAAAATATTTACTATGATGTAATTTATAAATATTTATTAAACTTTTTCATTGTTTTTATCTTTCAACATATTATTTCAAGTTTAAACTTAGAATTTTGATGGTCCAATAAATTTTATAGCCCGTAGATATTAGTAACTCAAATAAAGTCCAAATCAATACTAATACTAATAAAATAATTCAATTAAACACTAAGAATAAAAATAAAGTTGGATATTTATTCTTTAGTTTTGCATAAATACATAACCTAAATTTATTTTTTAAGAAACACCTAAGATAGTTGTATCTTGTTAGGACTAAATAAATATTTGAAATACAAGTTAGTTATATATTTGTATGAACACTTTAGCAAAAAAAAAAACTCGAAAACCCAGAGAAAATTAAAAAAAACCGAAGTTGAAAAACCCAAATTTTATTAATGTGGTTTAGTTTATAGATTTTAAAACCCAACATCAATAATTTGATTTGATAGTTAAAAAACCCAAATCAATCCAGTCATGTACACCCCTGCATGCATTTTTTCTGAAATACACACTTGAGGTTCATATTCATCCTATGTGTATAGATAATCAAAATTATAAATTATATCCGCATATATATAGCGTAACAAAATTATTGATGCCAAGGAATGGGAGCCAACATTCAAATGTCTAAAGATGAAGCACATGATGGGGTTTGATTCTAAACGCAGAGTTCATATGATATAAAAATAATAAATTCTTAGGGATAGTTTGGTAGTTAGGAAAGAAACAATTTGTTCATATATTAACTTATGTATAAGTTATATAACGTAACATTTGGTATTTTCTTCTTCCAATAATAATTGTCCACTTAAATTTTACATATACTTTAAAAAATAATAAATAATTGAGGTAATTTTAGTATATCATCCTTTAAATATAATAAATTAAATACTTTAGGATGCATTAGATAATAAATAGTATTTAATATCAAGGGTAAAATGGATACAAATAGGTAAATTATCCATTGATTTTCTAAACTGGACAAATATTTATTGGACATCTACTTTAGTAGCATGGATAAGTAAAGTTGAACGAAGGGAGTATAAGTTATGAGGAAATTATATTGATGTATAAAATTAATTTTTGGTTTGCAATTTAGAAACCCCATAATTCATACATATAAGTTATAATGCGGAAATTAGTGTATTATCTTATACGGAATACAAGATGGAATAACTAATATCCGCATAACTAATATCTGCATTACCAATACCTGCACTACCAATATCTACATAATTCTAACTAACTTACAAACGACACCTTATTGAATAATGTTTGTACTATAACTTTCCATTTGTACCTTTTATCTTTTTTGAGGGACAATTAATATAGACCACTAAATAATGTGTTCAATCAAGTAATATTCCCATCTTCAGAAAATGATGGTAATTCTAAAACTGCGTTGATTTTAGAAATCAAGTGATTAAGAGTTTCTTTTTGTTTTCTGGCATATCGAATGTTCATACTTCAGCTTTTGCCTGACTATCCTCAGTAGATATTCCAGTGCTAACAGACCTTATAATTCGTGATGAATATTATGATAATCTCATTATCAAATATTACATCTTTTTTCGAGGGACAAAACCGACAGAAATCCGTCAATAAAGAAGGATTGTCGATACAAAATTGAGGGATAGTTGTCTATAGGAAGATAGCATTTTGGAACAAAAAATCAATGGATAGTTGTCTATCGGAAGATATCATCTCTGAACGAAAAATTGATGGACTCTTGAAATTTTCTGATAGCGTTTTTCGATTAACTAAATTAAAAAAGGTTGGTATTTTTTAATAACCGGGGGAAAAAAAAATCACGGAGGCCCACGATAATCTTACAATGAAAAAACTTCTACCACTATCACTAGTGCTCATTGATCTAAGGCTTCCACTTGTTTTGGATATACTCTTCAACTGTATATTTGCACAAAATTTACCGACAAACGTTCTTAGTTTTCGTAAAAATAAAAATAAAAAATAGACAGAACTTTCGTCAATTTTTCTTGTGAAAATTGTTATCTGATTTTTTGAATACAGTGTCTGAAGTTCAATCATTTTTGCCTGAAGTCAGTTTTGATAAAAATGATTAAACTTCAGTAATATGTACCTGAAATTCAAAGCAAAAACGACTTAACTTCATCCATATATATTGGAACTTCAATTATATAAATTTCAAACAAAATTTCTGAAGCTAAACATTGTCAAGACTAATTGTAGACAACATATATGTAAAGCCATCTTTTGATGAAAATGCCAAAGTACATAACAAGTCAATCTCATAAAATTCTTTCAATCTGGACTTAGGTCATAAAATTCATACTTACGACACTAGATTACATTTGAATTCAGTATTTTCGACATAGATGATAAATTTTATATGCAAACTCACAAAATTTTTAATAAATATTAAATTGAAATTTATAATTTTTAAAGTATAACGAATTTTGTGTGAAAAACCTAAAAAATTGAATTCATAAATTAAAATATTAAATTCATTTATCTGAGTTAGCTCTTAGGTTCGAGCAGTGGTCATGACATCTTTTCCATTGATGGATGGACCAACTAACACCATTTTATTTATCATTATTTTCTTGTTGTGTTTATCTACCTCATCTATACGATCTTTCTCCGATACTAAAGTAGTAGTATATATTAAAATGAAAAAGAACTGATATAAAAATTTGAAAAGATGAGGATTCTTGGACAATTCATATATAATGGGCATGCAGGCACTTTTTCTTTTTCTAAAATGCGTACTTGAGGTTCATATGCACCATATGTGTACTTGTTTTCTCTAATTTAAAACACATAAAACTTTATTGGTTATTGACGAAGCAAAATCTAAAAGAGGAATGTGGGACCAGGTAACAAAAATTTGTAGGTTGGTAGTGACATATTTCGAATTTTTATAAAGCGCATACAATATTTGAAGAGTAAACATATGAGAGGTCAAGAAAATTAAAAAATGAATAAGTACATAATTACATAACTATTTGGGTGAAAATATTGACAATCGAATAACCACATAAAATCAAAAGACATGTTATAGTCAAAAAGACATATGTATTCATTATAATCTATATATACATTTATTATACACTTCAAAATGTATATAAAAGTGTGAGTATATATATATATATATATATACGTACGTATGTATGTATGTAAACTGTATCTACACTTGTATATAACACATATACACTATTAATGAACATTCAGTGCTCATATATTTTGTATACACTATATATATAAAGTATATAATAAATGACTAATCAACATATAATTTACACACTATGATTATACATATTATACAGTATTTACATAATGTATAAAATGAAGAAGCACTAAAAACTGACAAGTTTGATTGGAAAAAATATCTTCTCCGATAGACTTTGATTGGAAAAAATATCTTCTCCGATAGACGTTTTGATCGCCCATCACAGTTAAGACCTTTAGAGAGCATAAAGGAGCACATAGTGAATTTGAGATAGAACACCAGATAGGCAAGACGAGTAATACACAATAAAAACATATATTAGAATTACTCGAATAGAGCAGAAACCAAACAAGCCAAAAACTCTCAATTGTCTCCATCATTACCCCTTCACTCGATCGAATAGGGGCGGCGGGGCTGGTGGCTTGTCGCCACCAAAAGTGGGCTAAAGAGAAATAGGAGAGAAGAAATTGTAAGAAGAGTGAGAAGAAAGTGTGTATATGTTGGGCGGTGGGGGTGGGGGTAATTTTAGTATTAAACAATAATGTATCTTTACTTTGAATCAGAATTTATTTGGCGTCATATAATTCAAAGTTGAGTCACTTTAAATTGTTGGCAGTCACGTCATTTTTTTTTCAATTTCAAAAAGAAAGTTGGGTTGAACAACCTTATGCTCCCTAGCTCCATGCATGATCTTTGACATTTTAAACTCTTTTAGTAGTTCAACTTTTCAATAAGGAAGTGCTCTCTTAGTCTTAATTTATGTGACACATTATCTTATTTGACAAGTATTAATTGGCACTATCAACATTTTACTGATGTTTGTTCTCACTTATTTGGCAAAAAGTCCACAAAGGTATGCTCTTCTAGTTAAACATTTTAAGGATAGTTTTGAAATATTGCAAAGTCTTTCCATATTTTTAAAATTCAGTGTACAGTCAAACTACATAACATAAATTGGGACGTAGGGAGTACTAATTAAGGGGTCCTTTAATTCACTTACTGATATAACTTTTATGGGAAACACAATGCAGAGATTAATTTTTATGTAATTACTAATAATGACAGGATTGTTATATATACTGTGATCAATAATAAGTTAAGTAGATTGTTATACATGAATTATATACTTAAAAAGAGAATTTTGCATTTATATCGTTTAATTTTTTATTGCTAATCATGCATTCTTATTATATATTTTATATGTAGATAACTTAATACAACACTGTCAATCAAACACTCTATTAGTTATGCGATTACTTTTTTTCTTATGTAACCAATTAAATACTATATGATCTTATCTTATAATTGATGTTGGGATTAACAATCTCAACATTAGTAATTTAAGAAAATTTTTATCTTATAAAAGAAAAATATTTATTTTAATTTAAGAAAAAATTTAGTAAAACAATCTACAACTAATTCTCTTTTTCTTGAGTACTTTTTTTAAAAGGAAAAGAAATTCTCTTTTTTTCACACTATGTGTAAACGCATTATTTTGATCAATATTTCATGTAATTATTTTATATTGATTTGTATCAAAATCAATCAACAAAATTTTTCAATGTGAGTTGAATGACAGGTGTGTGAGTATCTGATAATATCAGAATCAAATTTAAACAAGAACTAAATTTTAAATTTTTTGAAAGTAGCATAAAGTTTTTAATAAATATGATTTCGTCCAAAATTAGAGTCAAATATACTTTACATTTAAATAGCCAAAAATATATTTTACACTTCATAGCCCAAATCTGATTTGGCCATTCACTATAAACTAACTTTTCTTTCTAGTTATATAGGGAACAACACTTCTCATACCAAATTCTCAACTTATTCTTCACGATCTTCACTTCAATTCTTTCTCAATTTTCTCCCCAAAAACTTCAAATAAATTGGTGAAAAATCCAGCATTGTTTCGAGTTTTTTTCTATAATTCGAGGTTTCAATGTTTTCGTAAATAAGCTATTTTTCGAGTGGGTATAGTTATAAAAGATCGGTTATGTATTGAGGATCCCAAATCTGAATTTTTAGATGATTTGGTATAGTTTTGAGGTGTTTTTGAATGAATTTGATGCTTGACTTCGAGGAAGAAGACAAGTCTATTTTCTTGGTACAACAGTGTATATATATGTATACTGTATTGTATATTCTATTGTATATAGTTGTTTATACAATACAATCTTTTTGTTTCAGTGATTTTCTTCTTCCTCTCCATTTTATACGCACTTATACAATGTAGATACATTGTTTAAACATTATATATATATATATATATATATATATATATATTTGTATAATTGTGTATGTTATTGTATAATTGTATATATACATCTAATATACAAAATTATGCAAAATTATATATAACAGGTGTATAGGATACTCATCTACATTATTATACAAAAAAAAATTGACTTTGTCTTCTTCCTTTATTCAAAAGAAATTTAACCTTACCAAGCTCCCTCATCTTTGACTACTCATACTTAAGATGGTGACTGGAAGCGTTGAGAGTGGTGACATATATTTATTTATGTTTCACTTTTGAAAGTTGTTGGATGTTGACTTTTTTTGTTGCTCTTTATATCATGCTTGAAATTTGACAGCTTTATTAGACGACGATATCGCACTGCGCCTACTGGTAAACATAAAATAAAATAAACCTTACCAATAAGTATAATTAAGTAAAATTCAAAATTTAATTTGATGGTTCAACCAATTCAGTAGAAGAGTTTTTCAGGCATTATTTATCTGCCTTAATATTACGTACATCAATGACTATTTGGTCATGAAGAAAACTTTTGGGCAGCTAGTTGAATATTATGAGTCAATTATTTTTCTGTTCAATATACTCCAATAAAATTTGGGAGTAGGTAAAGTATTTTGTTGCATGCATGAAATGGTTGAAATTTATATACTCAAAATTAATCCAAATTATATGGAGTAGTATATTTCAAGGATAATAACTAATATAATTCTCAAATGCTTAGAGTTGTATTTGTTTGAACTATACATTATATTGTCAGTGATTAGGTCTCTACTATAGGCTACTTTCAGTTCTTTTGTTTCTGTTAATTGGTTACATGAGTATTTTAATCTTCTCAAAAATATCATCGAAATTGTCATTTTTAGTCAGTGTCCTTGGAGACATCACAAATTGAAACGTAACAAAACTCAGAAACAAAGCAAAGCAGAGGCACAAATTATAAACAGTTCAAATCTATAAACTATAACGCGCTTGATATCTTCATGATGTAAAAGAGAGAGAGTAACAATTTGGCTAAGGATGTAAAGTAACTTTCATATTTGGTAATATAACATAAAGTGAGCTATATTTTGTAATTTGACATTACTAGTTGCATTTTTTAAAATAATAATGTGTTTCTATAAATGCTGCAATAACTATAATTCAATAAACATTTGTATCTTATAAGACAACTATTGAATTGATCATTGTTTTTTACGCTTATTTAAATATATTGTTGAAATTGATATTTCAAAATTCTTAGTCAATATTTAAAATATTTACTTGTTTCAATCTTTAATTTTGTACATTCGAAAAAATAATGCTATACAAATATTTTAAACTTTTTTGATGAAACAAAATTGTTATTACTCTATGACCATATTTTGTGGATGATACTTATTTTGATTTAAACCAATTAAATTTTTCTTCTAATAAGAAAAATTTAACTCAAAAGGATTAGTCAGCGCAAAACTGGAGCTATAAATTGCATATATTTCAAGATGATACCATTTAATTTAGTATCTTATCCACCCTCATTTAATATCATACTAAAATAGTCACTAATGACAATTAAAAATTCTCGAATTCAAACTATTCAAAAATTTATAGCATAAAATTTTTCCCTACAAATAGGAGTCAATTCTAGAAGAAAAAAAAGACACCACAACAATAACAGTCACTTGGTCGCTCATATCCAAACAAAAATACAATTCTCCTCCTCTTCCTCCTCTTTAATTAGCCATGCCTAGAAATAAAGTGAAACTTGCTTTTATAGAAAATTACACTCAGAGGAAAGCCTCATACAAGAAAAGACAAAAAGAGTTCTTGAAAAAGGTTCATGAACTCAGTACCATTTGTGATGTAGATATGACTACCGTCATCTATAGTCCTTATCGTAATGAACCTGAGATATTTTCAAATCTGGATGCTGCAATCAACATATTTACAAAGTTTAGTGAGTTGCTAGAGTTGGAGCAATCAAAAAATATGGTTACACAAGAAAAGTTCATCTAGCAAAAAGTCAAAAAAATAAATGAACAATTGCGCAAGGTAAGGAGGGAAAACAAGTTCAGGGAGTTCACAAATAAGATGTATGAAATGTTGAATGAAAAAGATATTGTTGTTGACATGAACCCTTACGATCTCAATGATATGAATTACGTGATCAATGAAAAATTCCATCAGGTATGTGAAGAGATTAAAGTGAAGGCTAACATAGAGGGTTCCACATCGTACATCCCTCAACCCATTATTGGACCTATGATACCTGGCGGAACAAGTTTTGAGGGTTCAAGGGCTCCTCTATTGGCTCCTGATGGTGCTCCAGTATCAGTGGTTCCTTTAGTGGATCCATCGACAATTTGTGATGGGATCAATGTCGATGAGTCAAAGGCTTCTAAGTTTAATAATTTCGCCAATGACTCACTCGATGGTTCTTTTAGCCTCTCCTAATAAAATGTCCCGATCAATGTTTCACCTTGTGGCTCCTTCGAGGATTCCTCCTCAAACGGCTCCTCTTATGAATCCTTCATGGGTTTCTCCTTCTTTTTAAATTTTTTTCACAAATATTTCCTCCAATACCTAAACAAATGTCTCTAATAAAGGCTCATAGAATGGCACCTCCAATACCTTCAACAACAATAACTTTTCCAATGACCTCACCAATGATGACTCTTACAATGTCTGCTCCAGTATCTCCTCCAATAACACATCAAATAAATCCTTCAATGAATATCTCCTTAATAAATGCATCAATGTCAATGAATAACTATCAAAACTACTTCGTTGGCTTTTCAAAGAGTTCTGCATTGTCTGAGATGCTGGACTGAAATAATAATGATGAAATGACTTTACTCAATAATTCACATTTTAATAACATTAATGTTCAAGAACTAAACCACAACAATAATACTTAAGGACATAAGATCAGTATATACCTCTTCTAATGGATATTACTTTGTATGTCTATGTCATCTCATGAATTGTCTGTGACCTTTATAAGTTGTTGTCATAAGATTCTCAACATCACTTTTTCTGTGTCCTCATTTGAAGTGTCTGTCTATCGTATTTTTTAATTTATTGTTTCATTCACTTATTTATGATTATTTTTATTTTAATTTTTATCAAATGCTATTATATTTATTTATTCCTTTATTTTCAATATTATTGTTATTGTTGTCAGTGAAATGTTGTTATGTAATGATCCTCCAGATCAATTTTCATTTTTTGTGTATTTTTGACATTTCGTGCTTTCCGATAGTTGCTATCCGTCATTTATGATTTGCCAGAATAGGTGGTTCAGTTTCCGAATAATTAGTTTGAAAATTTTATTAATACCAAACGTGTTCTGAAATATTTAAAAATTAGAATTTGGTAAAAGATATTTTATTACCTTTCTAAAATATTTTTAGATATTTATAAAAATATTTTAGTTATGATATATTTAATTTAAATTATAATAGTTTTACAATTTATTAATATTTTAAATGAAGATAGAGAATATAGATGTGTTTAAAATTATTATTATATGATAGAGGTTTTATTCAAAATAATTTTTTTTATTAATTTTAATATATTTAAAATATTATATTTATTTTACCACGAGCCTATACAATTTTTAAATACATGCTTAATATGGACTCAATCTTTTAATAAGCGGTTAAGGAGAGATGTGATTGTCACACCCCCTTTTCGCTCGGGTCGAAGGGTTTTTCCAATTAAAGTGACAATATTGAATAGGAATTAGTCCTGTTTATAGAGTCGCCACTTGGAATTGAGTTATGGTGTTCCAAGTCACCTTTTTGAATCCCTAATCAAAAGGAAGTTGACTCTTTTATTATTGGTCTGCGAACTAGAAATTCGGATAAGGAATTCTGTTGATCGAGGGGAAGGTGTTAGGCATCCCTCGAGTCCCGTGGTTTTAGCACGGTCGCTTTATTGACTTACAATTGGCTTAAATTAATTCTTGGATAAATTGGTTATGGGCCTATGATTTGCTCATTTTAATGTTGAACCTTTATTGGTCTCGACTCAGATGCACAACTGTATCTAAGTCTTGACATACACCAGCTCAGAGGCATAACTGCCTTCTTCGCTTAAGTGCACTACCGCTACTAATCTCTATCTATACGTCTCGATTTGAATTAATTTTTTTATACAATCTTCACCAAGGTGCATAACTGCATCCTCAAGTTTCTTTATTTGTTGTTAAGCGTATCGAGAGAGATGTATAACTACATTCTTAATCGAAACAAAATTTTATCGGGTCTAAAGCTTATCTAGCATTAAAGGCCTTCCTTCTCTCGTAAACTCGAGACAATTTATCTTATTCACTTCTCACTCTTTTTTTTTTTTTTTTTTTTTTTTTGTAATGAGTTTTAGATTGAACCACAACTCGTCTTGCTCCTCTACAAATGGGTTTTCCCTCTCCTTTCTTTTCTCAATTATTATGGACATTAGATAAATCCGCAACCCCTCTTTTTTTATCTCACACTAAATTAATAAATTACTTAAGTGTTAAAATCGATTTAGGCCTAAGAAGGTATTTTAATAACGAGAGGATTGAATCAACAAAATTTCCAAAATAAAGGAACAACGATCTAAAAGAAACAGTGGACAAATATCATGTAAAGTTCCATAGGATGTATAACAACTTTAATATATTCATAATACTAAAACTTAACATTCCAATTAATAAATAAACTAGAAACAGTGGTTTTTCAACTTAACTCAACATATAATGAATTGGTTTTAAACCCGAACAGACAAGTTAAAAGCAATAAACATTTAAGAGGAAGACCATCAAATCCTAACAGGGAGTTAAATCCAAATTGGGAGGAAGGAAATCACTGAAAGATATAACACATGCCTTTTGTCACGCCCCAAATCCCATCGAGACATGATTGTCACCCGTAGCCGATAAGGCCCGAGAGAACCAACCTTTGTCTATGTTCAATCATATGCCTATCATAATCATAACCACCATTACGTAAGAACATGAACCATTAGTATTGGAAATCATGGATAGTGAGAATCATGGCATAGATATACACATTTGAGAAACTTGGCCGTTGAGGCCATCAAAACAAGACTTCATGAGTCACCTTATATACATATACCCACGTACGTCTACAAAAGCCTCTAACAGATGCATTGACCAATACAAACCAAAAGTCGGGACAAGTCCCCGCTTTATACAACATGTACATCATCAAAACATCTATACACTCTGACTCGGAGAAGCCCCGAATTAGCTGGAGCTCACCAAAGAACCGCTAACACTGGCAATCTACTGAGGAGGCCTACTGGTACCTGCGCCTGCAGCAAGTAAGGTAAATTCCCCGAGAGGGGTCAGTACGAAATAAGTACTGAGTATGCAAGGCTCAGATGAAACTGTACAATACATGAATATTTCAATGAACTCAACACATATGAATAATCAATGTGAATAAGTCACCATTTTGCATTTTGGAAACCATGTGAATTGCTTTCATTACTTCCATTACTTTCTTTACATTCAATGCTTGCTTGTCAATACATATGTCACAATGTACCCAGGCCCCTACTGATCAGTGGGTCTTTTCATGACTTATCGTCATGTTTGGATCGGTTCGAGCTAGACTTATGCCCCTAAGACCTGCCACCCATAAATCAATGCCTCGGGATCGGGTCGAGCTAGGCTTATGCCCCTAAGACATGCCACCCATAATCAATACATCGGGATCGAGTCGAGCTAGGCTTATACCCCTAGACTTGCCACCCATAAATCAATACATCGGGATCGAGTCGAGCTAGGCTTATGCCCCTAGACTTGCCACCCATACTTCATCATTGACCACATATGCATTACTTTGTTCTTTACTTTGAGATTGGTACAATGGTTGCCATATCTTTATTTGAAACTTTGGATCATTAACCAAGGAGTGAAAGACAGGAGAAACTTGGCAACATAACATTATTAAGAACATAACACCATTGGAACAATAAACCATGGACAAGAGACATAAGTATAGTCACTGTTGGAACATTGGAACATTAACCATGATTATGAGACATGGGAGTCACAAATGATCAAAGAGTAGGAAATTTATAACAATGACTATTGCTAACCGGATATGGAATACCATAGCAAATTTCGGGATAGGGCTAGTGACATGTCAATGTGAACACTATTTGCCGCAGAAAGATACGGACAAAGTAACCTTACATACCTTTGCGTCGAATTATGAATACTCATGCTTATATGGAAATACAATAGTCTAGCTCTTTCCTTACATCTCACTCTATATCACAAGTACATAACGAAGCTTATATTAGCAACCAACTACCTTACAAGTGCACAAGATGACCATGAATCACATAGTTACTTTAGAACGTCATTTCACCTTCTTACAATGTCATTTATCACATCAACATGTCAACACCACCATAACATTCCACACATTGACCAATACATTATAAGTAAATGTCATTTCGTATCAAATTGATCCTTTACATGTCTACACTAACACTACGTCTCAATTACGTCGTCAACCCATCTCAACACCTTTCGTAACCACACATGAACAACAATCCATAATTGATATTAGTCAAAATATCATTAGTATACTCCGTCAAAGTCATTCAAGAGGTCCCATAAGTTGATAACTTCATCCATGAAGGG
The DNA here is from genome assembly GCA_031232105.1 of Capsicum rhomboideum. Lineage (NCBI taxonomy): Eukaryota > Viridiplantae > Streptophyta > Magnoliopsida > Solanales > Solanaceae > Capsicum > Capsicum rhomboideum. The sequence continues at coordinate 133,808,406 of CP124709.1, read as the reverse complement.
TACGGGGGTTTCGGGGGCCAACGGGGCGCAAAAACACAAAATTCGACAATCCGCCTTGGGATGTGGAGACACTTACGCACGCAGGTGGATGAACTGAACCTTCAGGTGCTGCTTGGAAGATTCCAGGGGCACCTGCGTTGGCACCTGCGCCCGCAAGTGCTCCCCTGTCGAGGGCGGATGCCCGGTTTTTGCCGAAATGGTCATTTTGGGGTCTTTTTATGCAATGAATGGTCCATGATCATAACCAAACTTATTTTAATATATTTTTTATCATATAACATGCCAACTACCATACATGGTCTCACAACACACATAATATCACCAAAACGACACTTCACGGCCAATACGGCACCGAAACCGTAACCAATTTCACAATATCAACTCCAAACGTTATGCACAAGAATAAAACAAAGTAAGACCAGAATCACATCCCACATATGAATATTTACTCCACCAAATTCATTCCCTTCAAAACCACAAGTCCATAGTCAAGTTTACAAGATAAACCACCCTCCGATTTAGCAAATATGTACACTTCACTTATTGTGAGCGTCTCAATACTCCACCAACACAACACAATATACACCATATATTATTCATAAAATATATTAATCCATCATAATAAACACTTACCAAGTCTTACCAATTGATGATCTTGGCCAAAGGAGTGATTAGGGTTCTTGAGAGCAAAACGACACTTTGTTTTTGCTAAAGTCTAGAAAGAACATGAGAACTTAATGCAATAAAATCTGATTTTTCCTCCTTATATAGTCCATCATGTCTCCCTTATCTTTTAATTAGCATTTAATGCTATGTTGAATTGGTCAAATGGAACAAAATGAAAGAATGGGTCAAAAATTCCCTTATTGGGCCATGTCTTCTTTGTATTTTTTGGCCTCATTTAAGGGCCCAATTGTCTAAGACTTTTAAATGCCCACAATTCTATACGAAATTCATCAATTCTCTCATGTTTTCATTTTTCCCTACATGTTTCGGTCGTCAGCTAAACTTAGAAACGTACGGGGTGTTACACCTTTGGTTTAAAAATTGTTACTTTCCCAAGTTGTTAGCTCTTACGATATTAAATGCTCTACTTCAAACATGAACCTTACTCGCCTAAGAACGACATATATCTAAACATAGAATTCAATTTAGCAACTAAAGATATAAAATATGATTAACGATCATCCATGTCCATCGCGTAAACTGAATAGAAAGGGGATAAAATTTGGATCTTTATTGATGAACTGAACTTAAATTACATGGCGGGACAGCTCTTGAACATAGCTTTTGCACACGCCTCCAAACCAGACCAGCGATTAGAAATCCATGTCAAAACCTTGATCTCTCAGAAATGGTGGTTTCTCGGTGGTTATGGTTGGTTCAAAGGGTCTGTTTTCATGGTGGCAAAGGGTGAGGGAGTTGCTGTTTTTTTTTCTTTTCGTGAAGACAAAGAGGATCAACTGCAGCTATTATCTCTCCATGATTAGATGCGGCTGATCCCTCTAAGCTTCTCCTAGGTTTTGGGAAGCTCTCACGACTGCTCTCTCCCTATTCTTGCGGATGATTTTCTAACGACAGTATCCCTCTCTCTATATTCCTCTATTCTCTCCCGTATTCTCTAACTCGTCTATATATCGTGCTTATAAAATATATTGTCTAAAACTTTCAGTCAATTTTTCATGCATGCATCAGATATCTGAACCTTAAATCACTATTTTTGTCATTAGATAATTAGGATGCTAAGTATGGTTTTGAACCCTTTTTTTTTTAATCCCTATAACTGAAACTATGTTAACCTAGAAACAACCGACCTATTTATCATGCGAATTCCATATAATGTGGGCACACACATAAAAATGGGAACCTGTAATAAAAATAGGTAAAGCTCTTATGAGAATAGAGACTTAGTTCACGTATACGGACTCACAAATCACAGTATCGAAACATATAGTAGTTAAGTATATGGTGAGAAATGGACCTTTATTAAGCCGATAATTTCAGTACACAGCGATGATCAACACTGGAAATCCATAAGGGATCGACTAATTTACTCGGGAATCGGAAATTACTCATGCATTTGCTAGAAGAAATAACACGACATAGACCAAACATTAATCTTATAAAAAATATACTAGAGGTATTTGCATAAGACGAAACTAATCACATTTACAACTAGAAACAACAAAACGTTACAGCTAGAAGAATGAAAAACAGAGGGCAAAACAAAATCATATTTCCACTTACGTCATTTTAGATTACAAGAAATGGTTCAAATGTTACCTCTTGCACGTCAAGAAGAAAACAAAGCCGCTATAATATACTGAAATCTAAGAGTCAACAAGTGCTAACTCTTCTAAGATCCGAACCGGAGCCGGCGAATGGGAACACGAACAGGAAACCTCACAACTCTGACCTCTTAACTCTGTTATACTCTCTGTTTCTTTTTGTGTCTTGTTGCTCTCTTTTCCTTGTCTATCTTTTTATGTATGCTCTTTTCCCTAAGTGTTTTCTTGTGTTTTTTTTTCTCTACTCTAAGTATTCTTGTTCTTTTCTTCTTCTACGTTACTCTTTTCTATCTTTTTCCTTTCTCTTTTTTTCTCCTCCCTTTTTTTTCTTTAATGTCTGTATATATGGGTATAGTTGTGTTTCTTCTGTAGTAGTGTGGTGTTAGTGTGTAGAAGAGTGTGTGCAGAAGTGGGATTGTGGGGGAGTTACGTGAGGGAGAGGGAGAGGTGAGGGGACGTAGGGGATGGGCAGGTGGGGTAGTTTAGGATTTTTTTTTTTTTTTTAAATAAATAAATAAATAAATAAATAACCAAAGTAGTATTAGCTAATTAATAAAATATAGAAAAGTTAAATAGCTAGTCCTAAAATATTGATGAAGAAAATATTTAAACCGCTAGATTATTTATTAAAAATTAAAAGAAAAATATTTTTTGAAAATTTTCTTTTCTTTTGACAAGTAAAAGTAAAACTTATCTTAAAATGTGACTCATTTATTGAAATTTTTTTACAAATAAAACCTATAAGAATGAGATAAAAGCTAAAAATAATAATTAAACATAGAATAAATATTTAATGCAAAAATAGGTTAAAGCTCGGGGAGGGTCAAAAATCACGTGTCTACATTTTCCCCTCTTTTTCTGTGAACACGAAAGAGTTTTCAGACAAAGAAGTAGACAATGAGACAAGTTTTGACCCAACTGTTATTTGAAATGGAAAAGGAAAGAAGGAAAAGATTCAACCGAGTCCTGGTTTGGGACAGCCTACATATCCCGGGTTATAAGGGAATCAGGTCATGTGTAGTTCAATGAGATAGAAGGGTGAGATGATTAGTTAGAGGTCGAGTGAGCTCCCGTCGAGTCTCCGATTCGCAGCTCCTGTTTTTACATCAAAATAAAAGACGAGAATAAAAATGATCCTTCATGTACAAAATCCTATCTATTCCATTTCTGTTGAATCTTGACTTGAATCTTCATGCTTCCTCAAGTGATGATATGTCTACTCTCTTCTTGAGTTGAACTTGACAGTGAGATTTTCTTCATGTCGATTTCGGTTATTGGAGATGATCTTGAAATCGGTCCTATTCTTCAAGCGGACATTTGCTCCTTCTGGCTTTGAATTCGAAAATAGTCGTGTTCTCCAGGCGGGCTCCTGAGCTTGAATTGAAAATTGACCCTATTCTCCAGGTGGACTCCTGAGCTTCAAAGCTGAAAGTAGTCCTTGTTCTCCAGACGTATTCCTAAACTCAAAATAAATAGTGAACTAGAAAAGTAAATCCCATTTTTCAGGAGGGTCCTGAACAAAAAATAAAGTCTCATTTTCCAGGAGGGCCCTGAGTTGAAAATTAAAGTCCCATTTTCCAGGAGGGTCCTGAACAGAAAAGTAAAAACCCATTTTCCAGGAGGGTCCTGAGCAGAAAAGTAAAATCCCATTTTCCAGGAGGGTCCTGATAAACTAAATCCCATTTTTCAGGAGGGTCCTGAACAGAAAATAAAGTCCCATTATTCAGGAGGGTCCTGTTGATCCCATTTTCCAGGAGGGTCTTGAACAGAAAATAAAGTCCCATTATTCAGGAGGATCCTGAGCAGAAAAGTAAAATCTCATTTTTCAGGAGGGTCCTATGCAAAAAGGTAAAGTCCCATTTTTTAGGAGGGTCCTATTGATCCCATTTTTCCAGGAAGGTCCTGAGCTAAAAATAAAGTCCCATTATCCAGGAAGGTCCTGAGCTGAAAAGTAAAATCTCATTTTCCAGGAGGGGCCTGAGCTAAAATATAAAGTCCCATTTTCCAGGAGGGTCCTGGGTAGAAAATAAAGTCCCATTATCCAGGAGGGTCCTGTTGATCCCATTTTCCAGGAGGGTCCTGAACAAAAAATAAAAAGTCCCATTATTCAGGAGGGCCCTAGGCAGAAATGTAAAGTCCCATTGTCCAGGAGGGTCCTGAGCTGAAATGTAAAGTCCCATTTTCCAGGAGAGTCCTGAACAGAAAATAAAGTCCCATTATTTAGGAGGGTCCTGCTAAACTAAATCCCATTTTCCAGGAGGGTCCTGAACAAAAAATAAAGTCCCATTTTCCAGGAGGGTCCTGAGCAGAAAGGTAAAGTCCCATTATCCAGGAGGGTCCTGCTAAACTAAATCCCATATTCCAGGAGGGCCCTGAGTTGAAAATTAAAGTCCCATTTTCCAGGAGGGTCCTGAACAGAAAAGTAAAAACCCATTTTCCAGGAGGGTCCTGAGGTGAACCGTAAAATCCCAAATAACACGAACAAAAATTTTGCCCCAGTTTGTACCAAAAATTTTTTGTGAGTGTTTGAAAAATCATAACTATTTGAAAAACGAAGAGGGTGAATCCAAGACCTGCCCCATTCCCGAAAGTGCATCTCTCAAAGGTAAAAGATAATAATTTTTTACTATGACTGTAATCTAGCAAGCTTGTGTCGCAACATAGCTTCTTGCATTCATAGGAGTGAAGAATTGCCCTTTTCTAATATTCAGGCTTCGAAGCCTTTGATTTGCAGGCAACACCTATCTCTGTTTCAGACAAAGAAAAATTGTGAGTTTAACAACATGGTGGTTGGTTCATGGCATTTGAATTTTGATGCAATTGCTCCTGCACTTGTCATATTCAGCTCTGTTTTGAGCCGTTGATGAGTATCATTAAATTGTTGTACTATCTACCCAAAAATTCTGGTTATCCAATGACTGTAACTCAAACCATATTTTCATTTCATAGCTCCTCTGAATTTTAACTTCCGTCGCACCTTCGTATTCTTACGAATCCAAAAACTGTCAGATGATGACCATTCTTAGGTGTTTTGTTGCACTTTGAATCATGTTTCTTTTATGTGTTGACCCTTTCCCCTGCTTTGCACCATTGAAGGAGTTGGTAGCAAGTTTTGAAGTCCTTTCTCACTTGTTTTTCCATTGACTTGACTCAAAGACAACAGAAAAATAAGGACGGTGATTTTCCATTTTGAAAACAAAGACAGGAAAATAAAAATAGAAAGACTGAACGAAGGGAAAGGCAACAGGCGTCCCTATTTCCAAAAGAATGAAGGAAAGAAAACTTATCGGAATGTTATAGCCGGCTCTAGTGATTATGACATGCATTTGGGATCAAGCAACCCGATCTTCTCATCTCAACCATTTATCAACTTTTGCCAACCTATTGAATTTAAAACTGAGTTTTGCTTTTGAGCCTGTTGCCTATAGATCACAAAGCTTACCCGGCTAGTGAAGCCCCAAAGAGTTTTTACTAGCGAGTCTCTCTCATTTTCATTTTCTCTTAACTCACCATCGCCTTATGGTGCTCATGAGGGTTTTCACCAATAAGACACTCTCATTTTTGTTTCTATCATATTTCTTTTATGCTGATAAAGACAAGTGCGGCCCAAAATATAGAATATCATGTCACCATACCCTACTTAGCCTCGACATTTTCAAGGATTGATCTGAAGGTCTTTCTTTGGTTGTAATGTGGCTTTTGGATAGGGTTAGAAAGAAAGGGTGGCATGAGGCTCAAAGGACACTTATCATAGGGTGAGACTTACAACTTTTGGAATCGACTCACAAAGAAAATAACTTTTACCTCAGTTTCTTTTAAACTGGGTAACTTGAACTTTTTATTTGGTTGGACCGAACCCCAGAGTAGGGCTGCCTACGTATCTTGTCGTAGCAAGAATCAGGTCAAACGTAGTTCAAGCAACTTGTTCTTTTTTTTTTCGACACTTTTCTTATTTTCCCTTTTCTGATTTTATTTTGATTCCAAAAGAGGGGTACGAAAGAAAGTAAAACTTAAGCTCAAATGGGATAGACAACTAATGACACAATATTTGGATAGTAGAATAAAATGCCTTCGTCATATCAATCTTTTAAATATGCCAAAACCAGACATGTAAATAGCAATAACGATAAATAAAGATCATACATAATATCTTTTAACTGCATCGGCATTGATAGCTACTTCTACCATTTTGCCTTCTACATCGGTCAGATATAATGCACCATTGGGCAACACTTTCTTCACCATGAACGGACCTTGACAGTTCGGGGAAAACTTGCCTTTAGCTTCAAACTGATGGGGGAAGATGCGCCTTAATACTAACTGCCCAACTTCAAAATGTCTGGGCCGCACTTTTCTATTATATGCTCGTGCCATTCTCTTCTGGTATAGTTGGCCATGACATACTGACGTTAATCTTTTTTTATTGATCAAACTTAATTGCTCCAATCGGGTCTTGACCCACTGATCATCGTCAATCTCAGCTTCCACAATGACTCGAAGAGATGGAATCTCAATTTCTGCAGGTATAACTGCTTCGGTCCCATATACTAACGAGTAGGGAGTCGCACCTATTGAAGTACGAACTGTAGTACGATAACCCAATAAAGCGAAAGGTAACTTTTCATGCCATTATCGGAAACCTTGCACCATCTTTCGGAGTATCTTCTTTAGGTTCTTATTGGCAGCTTCTACAACCCCGTTTGCTTTGGGGAGATATTGAATTTCGATGCGTAATCTTAAATTATTGGCATACCTCTTGCATCAGATGACTATTGAGATTCGCAGCATTGTCTGTGATAATTACCTTTGGGATACCAAATCGACAAATAATGTTGAAGTGAACAAAATTTACCACAACTTTTTTGGTCACCGACTTAAAAGTTACTGCTTCCACCCACTTTGTAAAGTAATCAATTGCTACCAAGATGAACCTGTGCCCATTTGATGCTTTCGGTTCAATAGGTCCAATCACATCCATTCCCCAAGCCACGAAGGGCCATGGAGTAGACATTGTGTGTAACTCAGAAGGAGGAGAATGTATCAAATCCCCGTGCACTTGGCATTCATGAAATTTACGAACAAATCGAATGGAATCTCGCTCCATGGTGAGGCAATAATAACCTGCCCAAAGTATTTTCTTTGTCAACACATACCCATTCATATGCGGCCCACAAACTCCAGAATGTATTTCAGTTATGATAGTGGAAGCTTCTTTGGCATCTACACACCTTAAAAGTCCTAAATCTGGAGTCCTTTTGTACAAGATCCCTCCGCTTAAGAAAAATTCGCTAGCCAATAGTCGAATAGTTCTCTTTTGGTTACCATCGGCATGCATTGGATATTCTCCAAATTGAATGTATTTTTTGATATCATGGAACCAAGGTTCACCATCGAGTTCTTCTTCGACCACATTGCAATAAGCGTGTTGATCATGAATTTGTATATGCAAGGGGTCAATATAAGTCTTGTTGGGATGTTGGAGCATCGAAGATAAGGTTGCCAAGGCATCAGCAATCTCGTTATGAACTCTAGGAATGTGTCGAAACTTTACCAATATGAATCACCGACAAAGGTCTTGCAAACAATCTAGATATGGTATAAGCTTCAAGTCGCGAGTTTCCCAATCTCCTTGGATCTAGTGGACTAACAAGTCTGAGTAACCTAACACCAACAGTTCTTGAATTCCCATGTCGATAGCCAGTCGCAAACCCAAGATTCAAGCTTCATATTCCGCCATATTATTGGTACAATAGAATCAAAGTTGGGCTGTTACGGGATAATATTGTTCTGATTCCGATACAAGAACAGCTCCTATTCCAACTCCTTTCACATTAGCAACTCCATCAAAGAATAACCTCCAACCTAGATGGCTATCATCGAAAATAGCTTCATCGACACATGATACCTCTTCGTCAGGAAAATAGGTCTTTAATGGTTCATATCCTTCATCAACAGGGTTTTCGGCCAAATAATCCGCTAGCGCTTGGGTTTTCATTGCAGTCCACGTCACATAGACAATATCAAATTCTATGAGCAATATCTGCCATTTTACAAGTCTGTCTGTAGGCATAGGCTTCTGAAAAATATACTTCAAGGGATCCATGCGTGAGATGAGGTAAGTGGTGTAGGACGAAAGATAATGCTTCAACTTTTGTGTCACCCAAGTCAAGGCACAACACATCCTTTCGAGAAGTGTGTACTTAGCCTCATACGTGGTAAACTTCTTGCTGAGGTAATAAATAGCTTGCTCCTTTTTTCCTGTGATATCATGTTGACCTAATACACTGCCAAAAGAGTTGTCCAAAACAGACATATACAATATCAAGGGTCTGCCCGGCTCAGGTGGAACCAATACAGGTGGATTCGACAAGTACCTTTTGATTCTATCGAATGCCTCTTAACATTCTTCAGTCCATTCAACTGCAGCGTTCTTTTTCAATAATTTAAAAATGGGTTCGCATGTTATTGTGAGTTGTGCAATGAATCTACTGATATAATTCAACCTTCCCAGCAAGCTCATCACCTCGGTTTTATTCTTTGGTGGAGGTAATTCTTGAATAGCTTTTATCTTTGAAGGAACTAATTCAATACCACGCTGACTGACTATAAACCCCAAAAGCTTTCCATACGGGACCCCAAATATGCATTTTGCTGGGTTAATTTTGAGATTATACCTGTGAAGCCTGTCAAAGAATTTCCTCAGATCTTTGACATGGTCCGACTACTTTCTTGACTTAATTAGCACATCATCCACATAAACTTCGATCTCTTTATGCATCATGTCGTGAAATATAGTGGTCATCGCCCTCATGTAAGTTGCTCCTGCATTCTTTAGCCCAAATGGCATGACTTGATAACAGTATCTCCCCCATGATGTGATAAATGATGTCTTTTCTGCATCTTCATAGTCCATGATGATCTGATGGTACCCCGCGTAACAATCCACAAAAGATCCAAGTTCATGCTGGGCACAATTGTCCAGCAAAATATAGATGTTGGGCAGCGGTAAGTCATCTTTTGGACTTGCTTTATTTACATCACGATAATTGACGCACATTCGAACTTTGCCATCTTTCTTTGGGACGGGGACGATATTGGCTAACCAAGTAGGATATTGAGCGGCTCGAATGACTTTCGCCTCCAATTTCTTTGTGATTTCCTCTTTAACTATTACACTCATATCAGTTTTAAGTTTCCTCAACTTTTGTTTGGCCGGAGGGAAGGCGGGATCCGTTGGCAACTTATGAACTACTAGATCAGTGCTCAAACCAGGCATATCATCATAAGACCAAGCAAATATGCCCTTATAATCAAGCAAGGCCTCAATTATTTCTTCTTTTTGATGTGGCTGCGTATGTACACTTATCTTGGTCTCCCAAATATTTTCATGATCTCCTAGATTGATTGCCTCTGTTTCATTCATATTGGGGTTGGACTTATTCTCAAAATGTTTGAAATCCTTGCTTACTTCCTCAAATGCTTCATCTTGATCATATTCAACTTCTTCATTCATTATTTCATGATTAGTTTGAGTTTTAAGATCTGGCTGAAAATTCTGCATGCATGTCATATCACTAGAATCAACATAGAAAGAACTGTACAGTAGGAAGTAAATAAGTAAATATTAGACTCAAAATGGGAAAGAGAGAAACTGCATTTCATTGAAAATAAAGATAGGAGGGTTTGAACATAAAAACAAACAAGATAGAGATCTGAATTACAACCCTGGAATAATTCAAATTACAAAATAGAAAACAAAACAAACTACCAAGACTCCTTCTTAGTGGGAAGAGGAATGGCCTCCCAATTGTTGAGTTGGACATCAGGGCCAATAAACTGCACATATGCATTACTGGTGCCTTCCCCAATTTCAACCATATCAGCCTCAAAAAACATGTTTTGGAAAAGGCCAGTCAACTCTGTATCATCATCAAATATTTGTTCTGAGACTGGTGACATGAGGGACCCAATAGCACTAGTTCTGATAAAAGACTGGTTGAGTGACGGTATCGGCTTGACAAGTGACCATAACTCTTTTTTCTGCTTCTTAGCTTTCTTCCTATCTTCAAAAGTGGGTTCATACCCTAAACCAAAGGTACCCAGGTTCTCACGAAGGCATATTGGATGAGCTCGACCCTGTAAAGACATCCCTAATCCTTTTCCTGGTTCAAAACCATGTTTTAACATCTCACTTACTACCATGACAGATGCAGATGGCAACAGTGGTCTTGGAATGAGATTCCCCTCGAGGATATGCTCAACAACCACTACCTCAAAATCCTGATAGATCAGCACTCCATGTATATTTCCTGAGTCAATGAAGGAAATTGATGATTCTTTGTATATGGACAGGTCCCCTTCTCCGTGAACGACTATTTCTTTTCTGTCATGTTCGAACTTGATCATTTGATGCAATGTGGATGGGACTGCACCAGCCCTATGAACCCATGGCCTCCCCAATAACAGATTGTAGGAGGCGTCAATGTTCAAGACTTGGAAATCTATGGTAAAATCAACAGGCCCTATTGTCAATACAAGTTCTATCTCACCAATGGCATTCATTTTTGCTCTATCAAAAGCTCTGACACAAACATTATTAGGTCGGATCCTTTCTGTACTAACATTCAATTTTTGCAGAGTTGATAGAGGACAAATATTAGCACCCGATCCTCCATCAATCAAGACTCGAGTGACATAGGAATGCTCACATTTTATAGTAATATAGAGGCCGTGATTATGTCCAGTACCTTCCACGGGTAGTTCATCGTCTGAGAAGGTGACCCTATTTACCTCAAATATTCTTCCAATAATTTTCTCCAATTGATTTACTGTAATCTCACTGGGTACATGTGCCTCATTCAGAATCTTTATTGTATCTTTGCGATGCTCTTCTGAGTGGATCAGTAAAGACAACAAAGAGTTTTGGGCTGGCGTTTTCCTCAACTGTTCCACGACAGAATATTCTAGCAACTTTATCTTTTTCAAGAACTCCTCAGCCTCCTCCGCGGTAACCGGCTTCTTGACTGTCCTCTGGTCGTCTCTATTTTTTCTTAACTCTTCTGGGGTAAAACATCTCCCTGAACGAGTCAACCCCCCTATTCCATCCACTTCTGCAAAGACTTCTTTTCTATTATATGTCACCGCCATGCGATTATAGTTCCAAGGGACTGTCTTGGTGTTAACCATTGGAAGTTGTGACACTGGCTTAATAATAATAGGAGTTGTGAGAGCTCTTTTCACAATTAAGATGGGCTTGGCAGGCATTCTTAGAACAATCAACTTTGGCCTAATATAGCTTGCCCTGGTGCCTTCTGCAGCTCCTTTAACAATAACCATGGGAGTATTCGACTGTTTGGGCTTTACGGGTGTCTCGTTCGCTCCTGAAGATACTACTTTTGTCAAATCCACCAAATTTATTGTCTTTTCCTCATCACTTTTGATCTTAATGATAGGCTTGTAGGAAATTGAAGATTCTTCACTGCCGTGTATCAACTCAAGCATATTTGTTTCAGTATGGATTGGCAGCGGATTTTGATTGATGTTTGGAGCATTCGAGTTTTGCACCACAATTTGTTGTGTATCAATCAACTCTTGGATGACCTTTTTCAAGAACCAACATTTCTCCGTATCGTGCCCTGGGGCATCAAAACAGTATGCACATCTTCGAGAATAATCCACATTTTGGGGGGGAGGGTTTGATACTTTCCTCTCAATTGGGCTCAAAACATTCAAGGCCCTTAGCCTCTGAAATAAGCTAGCATATGATTCTCTAATAGGAGTGAAATTATCTTTGGCTACGTTACCTCTTTTATACTCTGCCCTTGTTCGAAAATTGAATTTAAGAGGGCCTTGGTAAACTTGTAGGACTGAAGGATGATTTTGAGGGGCTGGTGCACGCCATAGCGGGTAAGAAGGGGGTTGGGCATATGGCTGTGCATTATAAATGGGATACTGAGGAGATGGTATGGAATATAGTGGGTAGTGATGTGGGTGATTATATGGGTCTTGGGTATATATCTAGTGTTGAGATTGTGCATATTGGTGAGGCGGACCTCTTGGAGTTTGTCATGGCCCTGGCACAATGGTAGCCACATCTTCCTTCCTTTTCTTTCCCCCAATACCTCCCGAACCATTTTGAATTGCCTGTGTCGTAGCTTTTAAATCAGCTTGGCTTATAATCTTTCCGGACTTAATTCCATTTTCCACCATTTCTCCAACCTTAATGACCTCAACAAATGTTTTTCCAACAGCAGAAAGCAAATGATGGAAGTAGTCAGGTTCTTGTGCCTGGAGAAAAATATCAATCATCTCTGACTCCTTAATTGCGGGCTTAACTCTGGCAGCTTGCTCTCTCCACCTAATAGCGTATTCACGGAAACCCTCAGTAGTCTTTTTCCTCAGGTTGGCAAGTGTGGTGCGATCCGGAACTATGTCAATATTATATTGAAATTGCTGGACAAAATCCTGAGCCAAGTCATCCCAAACATGCCAACGAGAGATATCCTGATCGATAAACCATTCTGAAACTATCCCCGTCAAACTCTCTCCAAAATAAGCCATAAGTAGCTCTTCTTTTCCCCCTGCTCCCCTTAGTTGATTACAAAACCTTTTCAAATGAGCTAAAGGATCACCATGGCCGTCATACTTGTCAAACTTTGGGGTTTTGAAACCTAGAGGCAAATGGACATCAGGGAACATGCACAAATCTTTGTAAGAGACACTCTTGTTCCCTCCTAGTCTCTGCATATTCCTCATTCTTTGCTCCAAACTTCTCATTTTTTTGGCCATCTCCTCTTGTTCCTCATTCTTCGTCGTCTTTTCAATCACAATAGGAGAGTTGTGCAGATAATCAGGATTGGAGGATTCTGGGACCTTAAAAGTTACTCCAGTGGAATAGAATTGATCACGAGGTAGCTCACCCGTCGACTTCGGTATCAGCTTTGGTTGAGGATCTATAGTAGTTGGTACTGCGGGAATGAAGAGCGGGTTATTTGTGAGAGATGGATTTGGGGGGCGCATAGTGGAGGTCCCAACTGTGCTAGGCACATTAGTAGATGGGCCGAATCCTGGTGGGTAAAACGGATCATCAGTTTGAGCCTGAGTGGAAATTGGGACAGTCGTGTTCAAAAGTCCAGGAATTGAGGAAGGTGGTGCTTGCCCATTTATCCAGGCTTGATACATTTCTGCCATCTGCTGTTTCAATAACTTATTCTCTTCTATCGATGCAACTTCTTGTTGAATCAACTGATTTTGGTCTTCTTCGCTGTCAGACTCTCTTTGTGTGCCATTTTGCCCTTTCCTTTGGATCTGGTATTGTACGGATGAGATACCAGTGTAACCACAAACCAACCACCTTACAAAATTTTAACCTTTTCTGTATGAAGTGGCAAATGGGTGAGTGTTGTACATTTAAAATTATATAACACATCGCATGTTATGCCTCTACATGCATTTCCCATCTTAACATGGGAGGCCTTATGTTTCATCCAGGCTTATCTAGGCGCATTTTCTTTCCTATATATATATATATATATATATATTCTTCTTATTATTATTATTTTATTTTATTTTTTATTATTATTTTTTTAATTTATTTTTTTATTTCTTTTTTTATTATTATTTATTTATTTATTTTTTTATTTTTTTATTTTTATTTTTATTTTTATTTTTAAAATTGAAAGCTTTGATCAAACCCGTTGTAGGGTTGCCTACGTATCATGCCGGGACATGAATCAGATCGCTGCGTAGTTCAAAAAATAAAATCAAGGTCTTTTATTTTATTTTATTTATTTATTTATTTTATTTTTTATAACAAAAATAAATAAATAAATAATTTTAAACAAAAGAAAATCTTTTTCATTCATTTTCAAATATGCACTCTACAATACTCAAATGAAGGAAATGATAAAAGTACTAAAACTGCTATAGACTTAAAATAACTAAAAACTACAAAAAAAACTGGGATAAGACCAAATAACTTAAAAAGAAACAGACTCTAAAAAAAGGACCATAAAAAATGTCTTCTTCCAGGTGTTCTTCGTGGCCTCTACTGCCCTCCTAGACTGGAGTATATGCTGGATAATGCCTCTGGCAAATGTGGGGCGAGAACACGTGCCTGTTCTCCCAAACTTTCAAAATCACGGTGGAGATAACCAGCATACACATCGACGAGAATGTCCTTAAGCCGAAGCACTTGCTCTTTAGCTTCATTCATATTTTCGTGGCAGTTCTGCAACACATCTTGAAGAGTGTAGACTGCCTGCCTCAAACCATCCTCTCGTTCCTGAAGCTCCTCCACTTGGTGGTGAAGTGCACCACGCTCAATCTCCCACTGTTTTTTCTCACTTTTAAATTTTTCTTGATAAGCTGTGAAGTTCTTGGCAATTTCCCTCTCTCGTTCCATGGAGGCTTTCACTTGAGCCTGAAGTCTATCTTGGGTGTACATCAATTTGGCCTTTTCATTCTCGAACTCATCCTGTTGTTGCCCCATTGCCACTTCAATGATACCCAAATCTTCTTGAAAAACCCGAATCAAGTGTTTGTCTACCTCGGCTTTTCTCTGTGCCGACTCAAATTTGCTCCCCAACTCTTCCTCCAATTGACCGTATTTTCGTTTGACGCACCTTAGGTCCTCTTTCACAACTTAGAGACCTAACTGTTGATCTCTTTCCATTTCTTCCCGAGTCTGTGCGTTTCTTGCTTCATATTCAGCTTGCTACTCGTTCAATTTCTTGTGCGTTTCTTGCTTCATATTCAGCTTGCTACTCGTTCAATTTCTTTTGAAATTCATGTTCCACCTCAAGACGGGCTTGTCTGACTCTCGCTCGAACCTCTGATTCTTTATCCCATTTTCTTTTCCCAGAATCTTCGAGCCCCTCTTCAAGTGGGGAAGGGCTATACAACCATGAAAGGTACCCAGGAACTACTTTCCCTTTATCACGATCTTCCACTATTTCACTCTTCTCAGATATTATACTCCCATACCAAAACTTTAGTATCTCATCACTATCAAATAAAAAACCTGGAGGAGTGTCGTACATGAATTCACCCATGTTCTTTCTGCGAGGAATCTCTTGAAGTCGACCCAATTGACGCATTACTCGAAGCGGCACATAAGGTTGGACCCCTCTAAACCCAATCAACACCAAAAAAGGATGGTATGAGGACATACAAATGACATCTTGGGCTGGGAACCAGTAGTAGTTCCAGATAATCTGATCGTCAGTTAACTTTGAAACCTTCTCCTTCCATGCCTTGATCCCGATTGGGAGTTTACTTTTATTGGTCCTCTCTTCATGACTAGTCACACTATTTAACCAGTTGCTGGCTCCCGTAGCATAAGGATAATAATAGAAGTGTTCCAGAAACCATATTTGCAGAAAAATATTGCACCCTTCAAAGTATGTGGCACCCTTTTTGCACTTGGTTAGTGCGCGAAATACATCTCCAAGAATCATAGGTACAAGAGTGGGGTTATCCATCGTGGTTAGTGCTTGCACTACTCCAGCTAGACGAATATCAATATTTCCATCACGCTCCGGAAAAACCATCCTCCCCAAGAATGCAACCATGAAAGCAAAGCGGTTGTGTTTCTTCCATTCTTGCAAGTTCCCTTTGTTGTACAATTGACCCTGATACTCCTCGAATCCTTCCTCTCGACCAAATCTCTGGAATAAAAATTCCAAAGAAATCCAACCTTCCTTCAAACTTGCTATATTCATCTGATTGATATTCATTAACTTCAAGAACTTGATCCCATCCACATTCTTAGGAACTATAGGTCTCTTGTTCCGTAGATCTGAACCTCGGCGAATGGTGCCTACCCCCATGAAGGTTGCTAATTCCTCTAGAGTTGGGGTCATCTCAAAGTTTGAGAATCGAAACACATTGTTGTTGTGATCCCAAGATTCAATCAATGCTTCAAACACGTCTCTTCTGGGACTAATTTCCATCATATGCACAAGATGTCCCAAATAGTCTTTCACTATCCTCTTGTCCTGCTCCTCCATTCCATTCCACCATTGCCACAAAAGTAGAGGAGTCTGATCGAAGATCATAAATTTTGGTATTCCTTCAACCCTGGGCCTTTTCTCACACTTCCCTCTAGTTCGCGGATTCATGTTATACCTTTTGAGAAAAATAAAAAAATGTTAACATCTACCTAGATACAAATTTGTTTGATAGTAAGAAAAGATGCATAAAAGCAAAGATTTTTTTTCTTATTTTCTTATTCTTGTTTTATTTTTAGGGACTGACTTTTGTCTATACCAACCCTATATGGACATTCTTCAAAGATAGACCTCTATATAATCTCAAACAGGAGCTTGGGGGAACAAGATGCAACCAAGTATAAAAAAATATATATATATAACAATAATAATAGTAGTAACTTAGAAGAAAAATATAATTATTTTATGTATTTTTTGCCAAAACTCAAATTCATGACTTCTAAAGGTTTAGGATTATTGAGATACATGCATATGAAAATTTTCTTTAAAACTCAACCTCATGACCTCTTAAGGTTTTATTTTGTAAAAATTTTAGCCTCGCGACCCCTAAAGGTTCAGGGCCATTAAGATATATGCATAAATAATAAATTTGAGGATAAGAAAGTAATAATGAAGGTAGTCATATTTTCAAAATGACCCTCAATCAATGGGTGATTTTTCCTGTTTTATTCCTCAAAAATATATATATTTTAAGAGAACGATTATAAAAGTTAGAGAAAATTTTTATTATTATTATTATTATTATTATTATTATTATTTGTTAGGTTGCCTAAAGCCGGTCAACAATTGAACTGGCCTTCCAAATAAATGTCAAAGAGCACATAAGATGCTCATGTTGGTCATATAAAGAGGGACACCTGTCCTAGACGGACCCGGCCCCTGTGCCGAATCCCGCTAAGTCAAATGCACATGATGCAGATAAAGCGGAGCCTAATAGGGATGGCCGCGTCTGAGTTTCAGTTCTACTAAGTTTAACCTGATGGAGATGGCGTCTAGACTGGCTTATCCAAGTAGACAACTCGGATCGGGGAGGGTCAGTTTACCGATAGCAGATCTATTCCGGTTCTACTGGTGATCCAACCCCGCCTAACATGTGTGACTAAAATTTCTTAAACTAGGAGCGTAACCGAACACTGATTCGTCTCATATAGAAGGTTCTTGTGGAGCGTAGCCGCACACACAATAAATAGTGATTGGTATATTCAGAGACTCAGATGGGTGTGCGAAAGAAGACAGTTTATATTGCAATTCAGATAATATTAAAGCGGTAAACAAACAAGCAAAGAGCACATTAGGCCAACAAACACAATATATCCAAGAATTAAAGAAAGTCAAAAATAAGGGAATATTCAAAGCTCGAATTCTAGTTAATGTTCCCCAGCAGAGTCGCCAGAGATGTCACACCCCCTTTTCGCACGGATCGAAGGGTTTTTCCAATTAAAGTGACGATATTGAATAGGGATTAGTTCTGTTTACAGAGTCGCCATTTGGAATTGAGTTATGGTGTTCCAATTCACCTTTTTGAATCCCTAATCAAAAGGAAGTTGACTCTTTTATTATTGGTCTGCGAACTAGAAATTCGGATAAGAAATTCTGTTAACCGAGGGGAAGGTATTAGGCATCCCTCGAGTCCCGTGGTTTTAGCACGGTTGCTTTATTGACTTACAATTGGCTTAAATTAATTCTTGGATAAATTGGTTACGGGCCTATGATTTGCTCATTTTAATGTTGAACCTTTATTGGTCTTGACTCAGATGCACAACTGTATCTAAGTCTTGACATACACCAGCTCAGAGGCATAACTGCCTTCTTCGCTTAAGTGCACTACCGCTACTAATCTCTATCTATACGTCTCGATTTGAATTAATTTTTTTATACAATCTTTGCCAAGGTGCATAACTGCATCCTCGAGTTTCTTTATTTGTTGTTAAGCGTATCGAGAGAGATGTATAACTACATTCATAATCGAAACAAAATTTTATCGGGTCTAAAGCTTATCTAGCATTAAAGGCCTTCCTTCTCTCGTAAACTCGAGACAATTTATCTTATTCACTTCTCACTCTTTTTTTTTTTTTGTAATGAGTTTTAGATTGAACCACAACTCGTCTTGCTCCTTTACAAATGGGTTTTCCCTCTCCTTTCTTTTCTCAATTATTATGGACATTAGATAAATCCGCAACCCCTCTTTTTTTATCTCACACTAAATTAATAAATTACTTAAGTGTTAAAATCGATTTAGGCCTAAGAAGGTATTTTAATAACGAGAGGATTGAATCAACAATTATTACGACACCCCAAGATGAGATACTAACTTTTCGAGCATGGAATCATATACAAAATTTCCAAAATAAAGGAACCACGATCTAAAAGAAATAGTGGACAAATATCATGTAAAGTTCCATAGGATGTATAACAACTTTAATATATTCATAATACTAAAACTTAACATTCCAATTAATAAATAAACTAGAAACAGTGGTTTTTCAACTTACCTCAACATATAATGAATTGGTTTTAAACCCGAACAGACAAGTTAAAAGCAATAAACATTTAAGAGGAAGACCATCAAATCCTAACAGGGAGTTAAATCCAAATTGGGAGGAAGGAAATCACTGAAAGATATAACACATGCCTTTGGTTTAAAAATTGTTACTTTCCCAAGTTGTTAGCTCTTACGATATTAAATGCTCTACTTCAAACATGAACCTTACTCGCCTAAGAACGACATATATCTAAACATAGAATTCAATTTAGCAACTAAACATATAAAATACGATTAACGATCATCCATGTCCATCGCGTAAACTGAATAGAAAAGGGATAAAATTTGGATCTTTATTGATGAACTGAACTTAAATTACATGGCCGGACAGCCCTTGAACATAGCTTTTGCACACGCCTCCGAACTAGACCAGCGATTAGAAATCCATGTCAAAACCTTGACCTCTCGGAAATGGTGGTTTCTCGGTGGTTATGGTTGGTTCAAAGGGTCTTTTTTCATGGTGGCAAAGGGTGAGGGAGTTGCTTTTTTTTTTTTTTTTTCTTTTCGTGAAGACAAAGAGGATCAGCTGCAGCTATTATCTCTCCATGATTAGATGTGGGTGATCCCTCTAAGCTTCTCCTAGGTTTTGGGAAGCTCTCACGACTGCTCTCTCCCTATTCTTGCGGATGATTTTCTAATGACAGTATCCCTCTCTCTATATTCCTCTATTCTCTCCCGTATTCTCTAACTCCTCTCTATATCGTGCGTATAAAATATATTGTCTAAAACTTTCAGTCAATTTTTCATGCATGCATTAGATATCTGAACCTTAAATCACTATTTTGTCATTAGATAATTAGGATGCTAAGTATGGTTTTGAACCCTTTTTTTTTTTTTTAATCCCTATAACTGAAACTATGTTAACCTAGAAACAACCGACCTATTTATCATGCTAATTCCATATAATGTGGGCACACACATAAAAATGGGAACCTTTAATAAAAATAGGTAAAGCTCTTATGAGAATAGAGACTTAGTTCACGTATACGGACTCACAAATCACAGTATCGAAACATATAGTAGTTAAGTATATGGTGAGAAATGGACCTTTATTAAGCCGATAATTTCAGTACACAGCGATGATCAACACTGGAAATCCATAAGGGATCGACTAATTTACTCGGGAATCGGAAATTACTCATGCATTTGCTAGAAGAAATAACACGACATAGACCAAACATTAATCTTATAAAAATATACTAGAGGTATTTGCATAAGACGAAACTAATCACATTTACAACTAGAAACAACAAAACGTTACAGCTAGAAGAATGAAAAACAGAGGGCAAAACAAAATCATATTTCCACTTACGTCATTTTAGACTACAAGAAATGGTTCAAATGTTACCTCTTGCACGTCAAGAAGAAAACAAAGCCGCTATAATATACTGAAATCCAAGAGTCAACAAGTGCTAACTCTTCTAAGATCCGAACCGGAGCCGGTGAATGGGAACACGAACAGGAAACCTCATAACTCTGACCTCTTAATTATGTTATACTCGCTGTTTCTTTTTGTGTCTTGTTGCTCTCTTTTCCTTGTCTATCTTTTTATGTATGCTCTTTTCCCTAAGTGTTTTCTTGTGTTTTTTTCTCTACTCTAAGTATTCTTGTTCTTTTCTTCTTCTACGTTACTCTTTTCTATCTTTTTCCTTTCTCTTTTTTTCTCCTCCCTTTTTTTTTCCTTTAATGTCTGTATATATGGGTATAGTTGTGTTTCTTCTGTAGTAGTGTGGTGTTAGTGTGTAGAAGAGTGTGTGCAGAAGTGGGATTGTGGGGGAGTTACGTGAGGGAGAGGGAGAGGTGAGGGGACGTAGGGGATGGGCAGGTGGGGTAGTTTAGGATTTTTAATTTTTTTTTTTAAATAAATAAATAAAGTAGTATTAGCTAATTAATAAAATATAGAAAAGTTAAATAGCTAGTCCTAAAATATTGATGAAGAAAATATTTAAACCGCTAGATTATTTATTAAAAATTAAAAGAAAAATATTTTTTGAAAATTTTCTTTTCTTTTGACAAGTAAAAGCAAAACTTATCTTAAAATGTGACTCATTTATTGAAATTTTTTTACAAATAAAACCTATAAGAATGAGATAAAAGCTAAAAATGATAATTAAACATAGAATAAATATTTAATGCAAAAATAGGTTAAAGCTCGGGGAGGGTCAAAAATCACGTGTCTACAGTGATATTGACACACCAACCCCACGTGTCATTAATGAGAAAGGCAGCAACATTAGTCATTAAAATGATACTCCCTCCGTTCCAAAATACTTGGCCCCTTTAGACTTAGCACGTCCCTTAAGAACGTAATTATTGAAGGTATCTATTTACCAATTTACCCTTGTACTCTAATAATTAAACAATGATGGTGAGAGTAGAAACCAAGAATTGGCTCTCTATATTCATTTAATAGCCTTGAAACTAGTGCAATACTTAATGTAATATTAGGGGTAAAATTGAAAATGAATGCTCAAAATAGTACTCCCTCCATTCCAAAATAATTGAATTGTTGAGGTAATGCACACATATTAAGAAAAAAAGAGTAAGACATAAATTAGTTATGTTTTTCCATTTTTGTCCTTCTTAATTAATTGTCAAACTATTTTTGAAAAGTAAAAACATTAATCATCAAAACTACTCCCAATACTCACTTATGTGATCAATTTATTCCTAGTGCAAAATTTAAAACGTGACTCTTAGAATTACTAAACGTCTTAATTGAACAAATTTTTAGAGGTAAAACCTTAAAAATTCAGATTGAGCCAAATTTAAAAATTTAATTTCCCTCTAATTTTTATTTTTTTATAAAAAAGGTTTACTTTAACATGGTTCTTAGTTAATTTAACATGGCTACAACACAATTTGATCTAAATATTCTATTTGATACAAATGAACTTCCTGACCTCAATGTTGAAGTAGATTACAATGTTGATGAAAATTCAGCTACATTAATGTAAGAAAGTACCAAGAAAGTTAAGTTTCTTGGAACTCATAACCTAGAAAATTAAGTCCAAAATATTAATCAAGAAAATTAAGTTGTAAATGAGGGGTAAATATGGGAAAAGGTCTAAAAAAATTTCTTGAACTTTGAACAATTCAATTATTTTGGAATGGAGGGAGTATTGATTTTATAACTTGGACAAGTATTTTGAACCAAAACAAATTAAAAAGAAGGCCAATTATTTTAGAACGGAGGGAGTATTATCTTTTCCTTTTAAGGAATTCTTTTGTCCATTTTTACTAATTAAATAATTTAAAGTTATCCATTTTCTTATTCTAATACGTGGGGGTATATATAGTTGCCAACTCATTCTGTTATTTCTATTGATCATTCATTACAAAGATGTTAAGTTATTATACTACAAATTCTTATTCGTTGGAGAGGAAATCATTGGATTGAGTTCAGCGCGTCATCTTTCTAAGGTCGAGTTGAGGGGACGAGAAATTCATGGTTGGTCTGAGCCTGTTTTTCGGCATTTCGGTAGGCTATGGTCTACCTTCTTATAGACTTTATTCTAAGAGATTGCGTATAGTATAAATTGCATGTGAAGTTGGGACTTTGGGATAGACTTAAGATTATTTTAGCCTTTTCGCTGTTTCTGACCTTCTTTGGAAAATCTTAGAGTAGACCATGAGCTTGTACCTTAGTTCTGTATAACTTCTGTAGCGATAGGATTAGGCTAGGAATATGTCACGACCCAAAAATCTGAGATCATGATGACATTTATCGCGGCCTATCCTTAATAAGTAAGTCAATCACCAAAAAAGAAAAGAAATATGAGATAATAAAGGAGTAAGCAAACGAAACTCGTAGAACGAAGTCAAGTCACATATACATAATAATAATGGAAGTCTTAATAAAATATCATAAAAGCCCTAGAAATAATGTCACAAGTGTAAGAGAATCTACTACAACTCGGAATCCTGAATAATACATAGTCTGTCTCTAAAATAGAAACAAAAGACAACTAAATACTAAGAGGAGGTCTGGGGTCGACTTTGAAAAGCCTAGAGCGGGCCAGTACCTCAAAATCACCAACTCAACAGTACAAAATCAGCCTCCGCGTGTCGTACTCGTGCTAGGATTTGCACCGAAATGGCACAGTAGGAGTGAGTACGGTCCACTTGTACTCAGTAGAAATCATAGGCCGACTGAGCAAAGTACAAAATAATACAAGTAAAGAAATACTATGAGCGCGTCACCTGCAAGCAGGAAAGTTCCCAAATGGCAGCTCACACCGTCTCCACTAACAGTTCATATATATATATATATATATGGAATAAATAGCAACAGATACATTCAAAACAAGTACAGAAACTAAATACACGCAAAAAATATGAAAACAACACAGGAATACGTATCCAATGCAATGTAATGAAGATAGGATAATGATGAATGATTTGAAAGTCATCGCATGAACTTCTGTATACACCTATCGAGCCTTAGCGCTCCCAAGATAGGACACATGGGGGGTTCACAACCCGTATACTTGTCTCATAATCTCAATCCACCTCTCCGGCTAATGTTTACGGATCAAGGTATATAAAGTGTTTCTCATATCTTAATCAATCCGACCGACACATCCCTCGATCTGGCTTTTTAAAAGTGTCTCATTTTTTTCAAAATTAGTGTTTCCTCAGTGGTACCAATGTCTCATGAGTATATATGAAATGAGAATGTGATGCTCACAACCAATCAGTATGAAGATGATAATCCATTCAATACACGTAAAAGTGAGCTCAGAATCAACTCAATGTATCAATAATCAAAATCTCAATATCTCATTTGGCACAATCAGAAAATTAGTCATGTAGGACATTATTAATATCATGTCAAATCCACAATTTAGTTATTTCTGTCATGATAAAGGAAAACAATACTCAATAAGTCCTATAACATCTATTCAAGCCCCCGCACAGGAATCAAATAATAATAATGCACATAAATGCATAAATAAGGCCAATGATGTCAAATAAAGCCCCCACTCGGGCAACACACAATATAGATTATCACCCATCAATAACAACAAGAATACAAGCCCCCACACGGGCATCACGCAATATATAATAGCTCAAAAACAAAACCCATAGTTATTTTCCCCAATCCATAGCATGCTTTACTTGTTTATTAACTACCCAACCCGATCTGAAGAAAGTTAAGTCATAACCTACCTCGAAGCATTGAAATCCAAGCCTAAAGTCCTTCAACACGGAGCTTTCCCCTTCCGAACAACCTTGAAATCAACTAAAACATACAAATATAGCATCTACGTGTTAAAAGGTAGCTAACAATACCCATATCGACTATATTTAAGACAGGTCCAAAATGGACTCGAAAAATAAGTTCAAAAATTAAAGGGGTAAAATCAAAATTTTATTTTAGAAATACATTACCCAAGGTTATAGGAGTCTAAAGTTGAAAACCCACGTGAAAGCGAGTTAAAAACGAGGTCCAAATCTAAGAAAAACCATTTTTAAGCTTTACAGGCAAAAACTTCAAAAATCCATTTCAAAATCGAGATTAAAAGGTGTTTTTCGAAGATATAATTAATGAAAAATGATGGGAATATGAGTTTAGAGGTTACCTACATGAAAATCGATAAAGAAACCTTCAAAAATTGCTTTTTCAAAGTTTGGAGGTCTAAAAATGATGGAAAAATCGCAAAACGGGGTATTTATACTGTTCTGTGAACAGTGCCTCGCGATCGCGGCCCACCCTACCTTGCGATAGCGAAGGTCAACGCTGATCAGCCCAACAAAATGGCCTTCGCATTAGCGAAGGTCCATGACCGGAACCATCACGTTTGCGACAGCTCCGTCGCGTTCGCTAAGAAGGCAAAAACGACCCGAACTCAGTTACCCTTTGCGATCGCAGCCATCACCACACAATTGTCATGAAGGGGGAATTACTTCTCCTCGTTTATAGCTAGGGGCCTGCGTTAGCAAAAAAGGATCTGGCATGCACCAGATATCAGCAAAATTTTGAGTTTTGCATGCCTTTGAAATCTCCGAACGGACCCTGAAATTTGTTCGAGACCCCACATAAATAAACCATATATGCTACCAGGCTATTTTAGACATTTTGAACTTAATGGCGATGTTGGATTTTCAAAAAAGGTTTTTCTTTAATAAATTAATCCCCGAGACGCCTAAAAGCTTATTTTAACTAGTTTTCAAACGAAGAGTCGAAATGTAAAATAAAGGGTCCAAATCCGAACCAACCTTGATACTAACCATCCAGCACTCAGAACAATAAATGTTGACCGAAGTCAACTATATGACTTTTAAAGCCTCTAAAAAAACCACAAACACCTCCAAATTATTCCCGATAGAATCGGGGACCATGTCAACCATCCCTACACCTCAAAATCAACATGTAGTAACTATGGGGAAGGTAAAAATGATCAAATCACATAAAAAGTAAAATCTCACATATCAGATCATTACAGGATATTTATATATTTCTACGATGTTGGGATTACACTAGCGACCTTTAGTGTTGGCTAGGGATGGTACCTTGGAATGAGACTAGTATACCTCTGTTGGTTGCTATTTACTATCATGGATACCCCCAATTACTCACTTTCACTGTTGACACAAACATATGTTATTTTGTATATTGGTGGGCCTGAGGCCTTGGATATGAACTCGTTGGGCATCAGGTTAGTGTTCTTTGATCTTAAGGAGCGGTATTTTTTGCTTATGGATACTTGGGTGATTATGCTCTTATTATTTGTATACTGGTGATGGCATGCATTCACACGAGCACACGCATGCATTGTGGTACGATTCCATAGAAAAACATTGATTTTCACTATACTTTAGCAAGGGACTTATTCTCATTTTCCCACTCATAAAATGTTTTTAAAATGAAAATCGTACCACCCTTACTGTTGGATGACGACTTTTAAAACTAAAATACACTATCTACGCTCCAATTAAAGTCCGAGCACTAGCTATATTTACACCTTATCACAGATTTTCGCTATCATTTTCGAGGGTGATTTGTCCTGATTTCTACCTACTATTTCTGACTTTGACATGGATTTTAGGATTTTATAGATGCATAGGTTTTCAAAAGGAAAAAATGGAACATCTTAGACCCAGTTTGAGTCTGTACACCTATCATATTCATGATTATTTAGACTATTACTTGGAAGTACCGATTCGGTACGGGCAGTGTATGTGGATATCCCGATTCTCGTATGGGTCCTTCCGTCTGTGATCCATATTGCTGGAGAAGTAGTGTTTTCCATGGGTCATGCCTTTGCAAGCCACAGGGCTGGAGGAGGTGTATACAATATGGTTAGACATTACACTTATCTCATATTGCATCACTTGATTTTCCATCGCACTCATCTATTCATATGCACCATCGTAGTCAGTATGATTGTTGTTTAGTACCTGTCGTGCTTTTGAGGGAAGGTTGGGTTATTTTGTTGTTTGTACCTACCGTGCTTATGGGGGTCGGCTGGGTTGTGTCTGTTGTTGTGTACCTTCGGGGCTTATGGGGGCCTGGTTAGGTTATTATTTGATTGTTACTGCTTAGTTTGTGACAGGTTATTCTTGGAATGTACTTGCGACCTAGGTATGTCTTATGGACCCTCTTTTTAGCATTTCCAGCTCAAGTATTTGATTATCTTGTTGTTTCTCTGACTTTGGGTTGGCATTCCGAGTATACTACAATTGATATTCTTGCTGTGTTAGACTGTTAGGCTAGCTTCTGTGGGTAAGTACTTTCCTTCTGGTTGCCTAGTTTGTTTATCGTTTCCTTTCATGTTATGTACATTATTCATTATCTCCTTTCATTAGAGCTCAGTCGGCCTAAGCCTACTGGATACCGCGTGTTTTGTCACTCATACTACACTTCTGCATCTTTATCCTTGATGCAGATCCTAGTAAGAGTTATTGCCGCTGACGTGTCATGGCCTAAAAAGTGAGGTCATGATGGCACTTATCTCAGCCCAGCCTTGATAAGTAAGCCAACTTCCCAATAGATACAAAAATTTGAAACAGTAATAAAATAGAACAAGACGAGACTTCTAGAATGAAGTCAGGCCATAAATATAGATAAATGCGTAAGTTTGAACAAAATATGTAACCATCCTCAGAAACTGGTATCATAAGTATAAGAGCATCTAAAAACCATATCTAAAACTGAAATATACATGAGTCTATCTGTAACACCCCGTACTTTATAACCTCACTTGATACCTTGGGATCATATTTACATAGGTGTTGAGATGCCATGCATATGTGTTTTATAGTGTTATTGGTGAAACATTTGATATCGGACTTAACATGTGCGATTAGATCTTCGTAGGAGGTGTGTTGTAATTTCATGGAGCATTTGGGTAAGAACTCGTACACATTCTAACCTCATTTGGTGACTTTAAGTCATGTTTACTTGATGGTTAAGATCACTAAGTAAGTATTTTGTAGTGTTTGGATAAAGGATTGGACGATACGTAAACGTCGGATTAGTGGCCGGAAATTTCAGCAAAATGCTGAGACTTGCGCCACTACCCTGTTTCAGGGGTGTGGCGCAAGCCACCAGCCTGCATAAACTTCAGAGCAGGCTGCATTCTTGAGCCACTACCCTGTTTCAGGGGTGTGGCGCAAGGCACAAAAGTATGCCCTTTCCGGCGTCGTTTCGTAATGCAATTCTACGACGATTTCTCGATGGTTTCTTTTGGTTCTTTGGAGTTAATTGAGCGTTGTTAAAGCTTCAAACACTTCAATACACTCCTACATACTCCTACATGATCAAATCATAAAATGTGAATAGTGATCCAAAATGTTCAATGAAGCCAAGGGTGACTAGAATTCCAATTTTTGCGATCGAGGCGACGAATGAGAATCTTTTAAGAGGATGTTGTCGCGACATTATAGAAATATGTAAACATGAGATATATGGTGAATAATACATGAAATCTTTGGGTTGCATGGATATGTATTATTGGGCCCAAAATTAGGCCCAAATGGGATTAAAAGACTTGGCCCAAAGAGGAAATGACTCATTCTTGCAATAATTGACCAATTGAACATATCCCTTAATGCCACATGGAACTAAGAATGACCTTGGGTCTATATAAAGTCCCCAACATCAGATTTTATTATCAAAAGCTCTCATAACTTTTGGATATTTTCTTAAAACATTTCTCTCTTTTCCAAACCCTAAGGCAAATAATCCCTTTGGACTCCTTGGACAAGATCAACATATTCCAAGCCTTGGTAAGTATTTCTCCTCATGGATTAACATATTATATGCATGGGAGATTATGTATATTATGCTAGTGGTGTTGGCAAAGTGATGAATAGTGTATTTTGCTTTTGGTGTAAGATATACTATCTTGGTGAATTGAACTTGAATTAGGCCTTGTGCCTTTGATGAAAAAGCATGGTATGGACAAAATATGAACATGTATGGTGTTATTTTTGGCATTAAATTTGTTCTTGGCTAAAAATGGAAATTTTGGGATTTTGGCCGATATGTGTTATGAGTTGAATTAAGGTGCTTTGAAGGATTATTTGTGATGTATTATGGATAAGAAAGTGTAAAGGAGAAGTATTGTGGTGAAATGTATTGATTTTCATGTATTGGTCAATGTTGGGAATTTTATGGAATTTTTGGAAGAATGGTATATCAATAGTTTTGTCGAAGGAAAATGACATGTTTAAAGGAAAACATGTAATTCATTGACATTGTATGCATTTGTAAAGTAATTCGTGGTTAACGGGAATTCGTTATGTATTTATGTTGTAGAGTGACACATAAAGAAGGAGAGGGACTATTGTATACGCATCAAAGGTGGTATATTCGTATTGTGAATCCAAGGTATGCAAGGTTACTTTGTCCGTATCTTTCTACGGCCAATAGTGTTCACAATGACATTTCTCTAGTTCTATTCCGAAATATACTAAGGTATTCCATATGCAATTATCTATGGTCATTGTCATATATTTCCTACTCATTGATCAATTGTGAATCTCATTTCGCATATTCATGGTTAATGTTCCGAAAGTTCAAATAAGGTTATATTCCAATATTCCAATAGTGCCTATACTTGTGTCTCTTGTTCATGGATTATTGTCCAATGGTTCCAATGGTATCATGGTGCTAGTTATGTTATATTTCTCATTGATATTTATTCATATGTTCTTCACTTATTGGTCAATGATTCAAAGTTTCCAACAATGTGATGTTCAAAAGTTCCAAAGTGACGTTGACTATCAAAGTAACAATCTCAAAGTAAAGATCAAAGTAATGCAAATGTGGTCAATGATCAAGTACGGGTGGCAAGTCTAGGGGCGTAAGCCTAGCTCGACTCGATCCCGAGATTTGGATTTATGGGTGGCAAGTCTAGGGGCGTAAGCCTAGCTCGACTCGATCCCAAGGGTGGCAAGTCTAGGGGCATAAGCCTAGCTCGACTCGATCCCTATATGATGATATGAAAGACCCACTGATCAGTCGGGGCCCGGGTACATTGTGATATGTAATGGCATGTGAGCATTGAGATAAAGAAAGTAATGAAAATAATGAAAGCAATCCACATGGTTTCCAAAGCGTTACATGGTGACTTATTCACATTGAGTATTCATATGTTTTGAGTTCATTGACATATTCATTGAAATATTCATGTGTTGTATAGTTTCATCTGAGCCTTGCATACTCAGTACTTATTTCGTACTGACCCCTCTCGGGGAATTTACCTTACTTGCTGCAGGCGCAGGTCCCAGTAGGCCTCCTCAGTAGATTGCCAGTGTTAGCGGTTCTTTGGTGAGCTCCAGCTCATTCGGGGCTTCTCCGAGTCAGAATGTATATATGTTTTGGTATTGTACATAATGTGTAAAGCGGGGACTTGTCCCGACTTATGGTTCATTTTGGTCAATGCTCTTGTTAGAGGCTTTTGTAGACCGATGTGGGTGTAATAGTGTAAAAGACACATGTTGTTTTGATTGGATGGCCTCAACGGCCAAGTTTCATATGTATGCCTAAATATGTCCCATGTTCTCCTTTCGTAATATTATGCAATGGTGGTTATGAAGATTATATGCATATGATTGAGCATAGGCAAAGGTTGGTTCTCTCGGGCCTTATCGGCTACGGGTGCCAATCATGTCTCGATGGGATTCGGGGCGTGACACTATCTCTGAAATAAATAAAGACATCAATAGATAATAGGAGGTTTGGAGTCAACTCTGAACGTCCTAGAGCATGCCAGTACCTCAAAATCTTTAACTCCACAAGCACAAACTCAGCTATCGCGTGTCGTACTCATGCTAGGATCTGCAATGAAATGCCACAGTAGGAGTGAGTACAACCCACTTGTACTCTGTAGGTATCATAGGCCGACTGAGCAAAATAGAAAATATTATAAGTAAAGAACTACTATGAGCATGTCACCTGCAATCAAAAAAGTTCTCAAACGGTAGCTCACATCGTTTCCACTAAAAGTTCTAATATATATATATATATATAAGAAATGAGCAGCAGCAGATAAATTCAAACAAGTACGGAAAACTAAATACGCACCAAGTATATTAAAACACACAAAAATGCATATGCAATGCAATGCAATGAAGATGGGATCATGATGAATGATTTGAAAGTCATTGCATGATTTTATGTATACACCTACCGAGCCTCAGCGCTCCCAAGATAGAACCCATAGGGGATTCGCAACCCATATGCTACCACCAATCTCAACTTCCCTCTCTGGTTAGTGTTCAAGGATCAAGGGTTTTGTAAAATGTGTCAGTCACCTCTCCGGCTATTATTCACGGATCAAGAATTTTTATAAAAGTGTTGCATTTCTCTTTCACATCAATGTTTCTCAATGGTACCAATAGCTCATAAATGTGTATGTATGAATAAGGATGTAATGCTCACCACCAAATCAGTATGAAAATAATAATCCATCCATATATACATGAGCTCAGAATCAACTCAATAAATTAAATATCAAGATATCAATTTCTCATTTGGCACCATCGGTAGATTAGTCATGTAGGACATCATTAACATCTATATCAAACCCCTAATTCGGGTATTTCTATCATGATAAAGGCAAACAATGCTCAATAAGGCCTATAATATCTATTCAAGCCCCCGCACGACATCGTATTAAGAAATAAGGCACTTAAATGCACAAATAAGACCAATGATGTCAAATAAAGTCCCCAATCGGGCAACATGCAATATATAGTATCATCAGTCAACAACAATAACAATATAAGCCCCAACACAGGCATCACGCAATATATAATAGCTCGAGAACAATTCCCATAGTTATTTTCCTCAACCCATAACATGCTTTTCTCATTTATTAACTACCCAACCCAGTTTGAAGAAAGTTAAGCCATAACCTACCTCAAAGCATCGAAATCTAAGCCTAAAGTCCATCAACACGGAGCTTTCCCCTTTCGAACTATCTCGGAATCTATTAAAACATACAAATATATCATCCACGCATTAAAATAAAGCTAATGATACCCATATTGATCATATTCAAGTCGGGTCCAAAATGGGTTCGAAAATGAAAGTGGTAAAATCAGAATTTATTTAGAAACACATTCTCCAAGTTTATATGAGTCTATAGTTGAAAACCCATGCGAAAATGATTTAAAAATGAGGTCTAAATTAAAGAAAAATATTTTAAAGCTTTACCGACAAAACCCCAAAAATCCATTTTGAAATCAAGATTAAGAAGTGTTTTCAAGGACATAATCAATAGGAAATAGTGGAAAGATGAGTTTAGAGGTTACCCACACAAAAATGATAAAGACACCCTAGCAAAATTACCTTTCCTTAAGCTTGGGAGGTCCAAAAATGGAGAAAAATCGTGATTTGGGTTATTTATACTGTTCTGTGAGCAGTACTTCACGATCGCAGATCCCACCTCGCGATCACCAGGGTCAACGTTGACCAGCCATTAAGTTGGTTATTGCGGTCCCGTAGCTGTGCCTCTCAGTTGCGATGAGTCAACCCGATTCGGTCCACCGATTAATCCATCGTGATCGCTGTACCATCAACACATGATGGCGATGAAGACTATCTTTGAGGCCCATGATTGCGACACGTGTCCATGCGATCGTGATGAAGGTCCTAATGCACCAGATATCAGTTGTTGCACCAGCTAAAATTATACTCCTAAGTCTTCGAAAGGACCCTCGGGATTCATTCTAGACCCCACATAAATAAACCATATATGCTACTAGGCTATTTTCTATATTACAGACTCAATAGCAATGTCGGATTCTCGAAAAAGGATTGCTTTCAACAAATTAACCCCCGGGACCCCTTTAAGGCAAGTTTCATAAGTTTTCAAATGGAGTGTCAAAATGCTAAATAAAGGTTCCGAGCCCAAACCACCACCCCGCTACTAACCCAATTTCGATATTCTGGATCTAATGGAACTGCCAAATTTTCATCTGGTACTCGAAATATCAAATGTTAACCGAAGCCAACTATAGGACTTTTAAAGTCTCTAACAACCTTAAACTCTCCTAAAACCCTCCCAAAGGCATTGGGAATCGTGCCAACATCCCACACTCCAAAATAAACATGTAGCATTTACGGAGAAGGGCAAAATAGTCAAATCATATAGAAAGTAAGATCTCATGAATTGGGTCATTACAGTATCCACCACTAAGACTCTAGTTTGTCCTCAAACTAAAAGGTGAAAGAAATACCTAAATCGTTAAAAAGGTGGGGGTAACTACAACGCATGTCGGACTCGACCTCCCAAGCAGCCTCTTTGACGGAATGGTGTCTCTACTGAACCTAAACCACAGGAATCTCTCTAGAGCGCAACCGTCTAACATCTCTGGCTATTATGGAAATTGTATCCTCAACAAAGGTCAATCTCTCATCAAACTAAATAGAGTCTCAATGTAGCACATGCGACTCATGCGAGATATAGAACTAAAGCATAAATACGTGAAAGATTGGATGAACGACTGAAAAGTCTGGAGGCAAGGCCAAGCAACCTCTCCAACTATCCGAGGTATGTCAAAATGTCCAATGTACCCTAGGCTAAGCTTGCCCCTCTTTTCGAACCTCATCACGCCCTTCATGGGTGACACACAAAGGAAAACCTGATCACCAATCCTAAACTTCAAGGCACGAAGCCTGCGGTCGGAATAACTCTTTTGCCTACTCTGGGCTACCCGAAGCCTATTCTGAATCACCTGAACTCTATCCAAAGAGTCGCAAATCAAGTCAATACCATGGGATCTAACCTTGAAAGTCTAAAACCAACCAATCGGAGATCGATAATGCCTACCATACAACGCCTTGAAAGGTGCCATCTCAATACTCGAATGATAACTATTATTATAAGTAGACTCCGCTAAGGATAAATGTTGCTCCCACTGACCTCCGTAGTCCATAACACAAGCACGGAGCATATCCTCAAAACCTAAATAGTCCATTCCGACTGCCTGTCGGTCTGGGGGTGGAAAGTTGTGCTAAGGTCGAACACTAAGCCTCTATCTAAACTAATAGACACGGGTACTCCATGAAGATAAAATATCTCTCGAAAATAGATACCAACCAATCTCCCAACATTGAAGGAAACCTAAATAGGGATGAAATAAGTCAATTTGTCAATTGATTCATGATGACCCAAATGCTATTAGAACCACGAGAAATACGAGGCAACCCAGTTATGAAATCCATAGTGATCCGCTCCTACTTCTACTAAGGAATGGGCAATCTTTAAAGCAAACTACCCGGTCTCAAATGCTCGCCCTTCACCTGCTGACAACATAAGCAATGAGCTATAAAATCCGCTACATCCTTCTTCATACCACCCCACTAGTAATGCTACTTTAAATTATGATACATCTTGGTTTCCCTTGGATGAATAGAACTTCTTGAACAATGAGCCTCCTCCAAAATCAATCTCACAAAACCACCAACTCTTGGCACACAGACTCGACCACTAATCCTCAAAACACCATCAAAATTAAGAGATACTTCCTTAGCCTCGCAACTCAACACCTTATCTTGAATAACCCTCAAGCAATCATCATCAAACTAGTGAGCTCGAATTTGCTCCATCGAAGAAGATTTAGCATCAACAATGGCTAACACACGTTCGGGTGTTGAAATGTCAAGCCTAACCATCTAGTTAGCTAACGACTGAACCTCTAAGGCTAAAGGCACTTTTGAGTCAAGAGATGAGCTAAATTCCCCATACTAGTCGTCTTCCAGCTCAAGGCATCCCCAACCACATTAGCCTTACCCGGATGATAAAGAATAGTGAAATCATAATCCTTCAGCAACTCAAGCCAACGTCGCTGTCTCATATTAAAATCTCGCTGGGTGAAAAAGTACTGAAGGCTATGATGATACGAGAAAATATCACAACAGACACCATACAAGTAATGTCTCCACAACTTTAACACAAACACAACCGTGGCCAACTCCAAATCATGGGTAGGGTAATTCTTCTCATGAGGCTTTAACTGACGAGAAGCATAAGCAATCACCTTACCCTCTTGCATCAATATTGCACCCAAACCCACACCAGAAGCATTACAAAAAATGGTAAAATCCGCACCCTCCTTGGGCTACACCAAGATAGGAGCTAAAGTCAACAACTACTTGAGATTTTGAAAGCTCGCCTCTCAAGCATCCGACCACTGAAAAGTAACCTTCTTCTAAGTCAAATTGGTCAAATGATCCACAATAGATGAGAAACCCTCTAAAACACACAGATCATAACCTGCCAAACCAACAAAACTCTGAATCTCGGTAGGAGTAGTAGGTCTAGCCCAATCATGAATCATCGCTATCTTGGAAGGATCAACCATAATACCATCCTTTGTCACCACATGACCCATGAAAGAGCTAGAATTCAACCAAAACTCACACTTGGAGAACTTGGCATACAACTTTTTATCATGCAATCTCTAGAGTACAGTCCCCAAGTGTCTTATATGATCAACATCACTCTTGGAATAAACCAAGATATCATCTATAAATACAATCACAAAGGAGTAGAGATACGATTGGAATAACCGGTTCATCAACTCCATAAACACTATTGGGGCATTGGTCAATCCAAAAGATATGACTAAGAACTCATAATGACCGTATCGAGTCTAAAAAGCCATCTTCTAGACATTTGAAGCTCTAATCTTTGACTGGTGATACCTGGATCTCAAATCAATCTTAGAAAATAGGGAAACACCCTAAAGCTGGTCAAATAAATCATCAATGCGAGGAAGAGAATACTTGTTCTTAACCATCACCTTGTTCAATTACTGATAGTCAATACATATATGCATAGAACTATCCTTTTTATTTACAAACAAGATGGGAGCACCCCAAGGAGACACACTAGGTCTAATGAACACCTTACTCAACAAATCCTGCAACTGCTCCTTTAATTCTTTCAACTTAGTCGAGGCTATCCTATAAGGAGGAATGGAAATGGGCTTGGTGCCCGACACCACATCAATAGCAAAATCAATATCACGATCCGAAGGCATACCAGGAAAATCCATAGGAAACACATCCATGAACTCGCGAACAACCTGAATAGAATCCATAGGAAGTGGTGAGGCAACACTAGTATCGCAAACATAAGCCAAATAAAACATGCACCCTCTTTCTTCCACGCGACGAGCACATAGAAAAGATATAACTCCCTTTAGACCCGAATTAAGAGTACCCTTCCAAGCTAACCTTAGAACACCTGGCGTAGCTAATGTCACGGTTTTGGCATAAGAATCTAAAATAGCATAATAGGGAGCTAACCAATCCATACCCAAGATAACATTAAAATCAACCATATCTAGGATAATCAAGTCTACCCAAGTCTCACGCCCCGCAAAGGTAACTACATAAGATCAGTACACTTGATCCACTACTAAAGAATCTTCTATGGGGGAAGAAACATGAAGAGGCATAGCAAGGGGGTCATAGAAGGCATCAAAACTAGAAGTAAAATATGTAGACATATAGTCGAACATAGACCCAGGTTCAAATAACACAAAAGCAGATCTATAGCAAACTGGGATGATACCTCTAATAACTACATCAGAGTCCTCTGCCTTGGAGCTCCCGGGTATAGCATAACACTATCCACGTCCAATTTCTGATTGAGCAACCTGGCGACCACCACCACAAGATCTCCTACCTCTACTTTGAGCACCTCTAGCACTACCCCTACCATTCTGTGAACTATCTCTCACCACAAATATCAAAGTAGGGCAAAGCTGAAGCTGAGAACCCTACTGGGCAGGACCAAACACACGGCAAGGATATTCCTTGGTAAAATGTCCATCATCCTCATATACAAAGCATCCTATATGGCCTGACTTAATCTGAGGGGGCATAGATGAACTAGAACGACTGCTATGGTCTAAAGAACTAAAGCTGAAACGTCTACTTACATGACCTGATACCTGTAAAAAGGCCTAAACCGGCCTATCATGATAACCACGAGAATCTCTACTCAAGAAATCTTTGCCTTGAGAGGCGCGACCACTAAACTCACCCTATCGATGCATATTCTTGGTGCCTCCTTATGTAGCCTGGGTAATAGACTCGGTCAACTTGATATACTAAATAATGCTATTTTAAAAAGCCCCTGAAACAACCATCTGGGCAGTACCCAACTGATAGGAACTATCTAATCCCTTAACAAACTTCTGAATCCTCTCTGGCTCTGTGGAGATACTTACACCTGAATATCTAGATAGGGCATGAAAGCGTGCCTCATACACGACAATAGACATGTAGCCTTACTCCAAATGATCAAGCTCATCCCGCATCCGATCACTCAAACTATATGGCACAAACCTCTCCAAAAAGGCCTCAAAAAATTGTGCCCAAGTCATAGCAAGCATACCCAAAGGTCTACAACTAGATAGAGACCTCCACCAACCCTTAGCCATATCCGTCAACTGATAGGCGACATAAGCAACTCCATGGGACTCAAGGGATCTAAGTTACGTAACTTCTCCTGGCAGTCAATTAGAAACTCATAGGCATCCTCGCCAATCACTCCACTGAACTTGGGAGGATCCAAGAGAATAAACCTCTCAAACCTCTTATGATCATCAAAAGACATCACTGTTCAAAAAACAAATGAAGGAATAGTAAGTCAGATAGGTAATAAATCTACATACGGGGGTACCATAGGTGATAACTGCACCCTTGAAATAGGAATACCATAAGCAAATGCAGGAACATATAGTGGAACACCACTCAAAGTCTGAGGAACACTCGGTACACTCAGAGGAACACCATCCAAGTGACTCAAATGGTGAATCAACAAATCCTGGAGCACTGGGGTATCAACTGAACTCTGTGGAACCTGAACTGGCTCCACACCCCTTGTCTGATAGTCTTTCCTAGCATGCACAACCTCAGGCTTGGGAGAGGCCTCCCTAGCACGTCCCCTAGTTGGGGAAGCTCCTCGTGCTGACCATGACCTCTGCCTCACCCTCGGATTGAGGCTCCCATAGTGGGTGCTAGCTCAGAATCTCTAGATTCTCTGGATCTAGTCCTCACCATAGCCGCAGAAAAGAATGGAATACAGGTTTACAACATTGGGTATGAACAACCCGCACTATAAGGAATCAAGTTAGCGAAGTTTTTCCTACAGACATCTTATAGACTCTCGAAGATAGATATAGACGTATATGTATCAATCCGTGAGACTCTACTAGACATCCTTCTCTTACACTTATGAGATCGGTGAACCTAGATCTTTAATACCAATTTGTCATGACCCAAAAAGTAAGGTCATGATGGCATATATCTCGGCCCAGCCTTGATAAGTAAGTCAAGTTCCCAGCGGATACGAAAATTCAAAAACTGTAATAAAATAGAACAAAATGAGACTTCTAGAATGAAGTCAGGCTATAAATATAGATAAATGTGGAAGTCTGAACAAAATATGTAACAATCCCCAGAAAATGGTATCATTAGTACAAGAGTATCTAAAAACCATATTCAAAACTAAAATATACATGAGTCTGTCTCTGAAATAAGTAAAGACATCAATAGATAAGAGGATGTGTGGAGTTAACTCTGAACGTCCTAGAGCGTGCCAGTACCTCAAAATCTCCACCACAAGCACAAACTCAACCACCGTGTGTTGTACTCATGCTAGGATCTTTACCGAAAGGGCAGAGTAGGAGTGAGTATGGTCACTTGTATTCATTAGGTATCATAGGTCTACTGAGCAAAGCAGAAAATAATATTAGTAAAGAACTACTATGAGCACGTCACCTGCAAACAGAAAAGTTCTTAAATGGTAGCTCACACCATCTCCAATAACAGTTCTAATATATATATATATATATATATATATATATATATATATATATAAAGAAGGAAATAGTAGCAACAGATACATTCAAACAAGTACGAAAAACTAAATACGCACCAAGTACATGAAAACACACAAAAATGCACATGTAATACAATGCAACAAAGATGGGATCATGATGAATAATTTTAAAGTCATTGCATGACTTTATGTATACACCTACAGAACCTCAGTGCTCTCAAGATATGACCCATGGGAGGTTCGCAACCCGTATACTAACACCAATCTCAACTTCTCTCCCCAGATAGTGTTCATGGATCAAGGGTTTTGTAAATTCTGTCAGTCACCTCTCTGGCTATTTTTCACAAATCAAGGGTTTTTATAAAAGTGTCACATTTCTTTTTCATATCAATGTATCTCAATGGTACCAATATCTCATGAATGTGTATGTATGAATGAGGATGTCATGCTCATTACCAAATCAGTATGAAAATAATAATCCATTCAATACATGTATATGTGAGCTCAGAATCAACTCAATAAATCAAATATCAAGATATCAATTTCTCATTTGGCAACACCAAAAGATTAATCATGTAGGACATCATTAATATCATATCAAACCCCTAATTTGGGTATTTCTATCATGATAAAGGCAAACAATGCTCAATAAACCCTATAATATCTATTCAAGCCCCTGCACGACATCAAATTAATAAATAAGGCATTTAAATGCATAAATTAGGCCAATGATGTCAAATAAAGCCCCCACTCGGGCAACACGCAATATATAATATCACCAGTAAACAACAAGAAGAATATAGGACCCCACACAGGCATCACGCAATATATAATAGCTCGAGAACAATTCCCATAGTTATTTTCCTCAACCCATAGCATGCTTTTCTCATTTATTAACTACCCAGCCAGTCTGAAGAAAGTTAAGTCATAACCTACCTCAAAGTGTCGAAATCCAAGCGTAAAGTCCTTGAACATGGAGCTTTCCCCTTTCGAACAGTCTCAAAATCAATTAAAACATACAAATATAGCATCCACGCATTAAAGAAAGCTAATGATACCCATATTGACCACATTCAAGTTGGGTCCAAAACGGGTTCGAAAAATGGGTTCAAAAATGAAATGGGTAAAACTGAAATTTTATTTTAGAAACACATTCTCCAAGGTTATAGGAGTCTATAGTTGAAAACCCATGAAAAAATAAGTTAAAAACGAGGTCCAAATTGAGGAAAAACCAGTTTTAAGCTTTACCAATAAAACCCAAAAATCCATTTTGAAATCAAGATTAAAAAGTGTTTTCAAGGACATAATCAATGGAAAATAGTGTAAATATGAGTTTAGAGGTTACCCACATAAAAATGATGAAGAAACCCTAGCAAATTTCCTTGCCCGAAGCTTGAGAGGTCCAAAAATGGAGAAAAATTATGATATTGGGCTATTTATACTATTTTGTGAATAATACCTTGCGATCGCGGAAGAGACCTTGTGATCACGAGGGTAAATGTTGACCATCCATTAAGTTTGTCATCACAGTCGCGTAGCTATGCCTCACGATTATGATGAGTCAACCCGACCCGATCCATCGATTAACCTATCGCAATCGTGGCACCATATATTAGTTGTTACACCATCGATTAACCTTAGCTCGTGATCGCGACACATGTCCACTCGGTCACAATGAAAGGCTTGATGCACCATATATTAGTTGTTACACCAGCCACGATGAAGGGCCTGACGAACTAGATATCAGCTGTTACACCAGTTGAAATTATACTACTAAGTCTCCAAATGGACACTCGAGATTCGTTTGAGACCTCATAACCTTAGACTATATATGCTACTAGGTTATTTTCGACGTTTCAGACTCAATGTCAATGTCGGATTTTTGAAAAAGGATTGATTTCAACAAATTAGCCCCCGGGACCCCTCTAAGGCAAATTTCACTAGTTTTCAAATACAGGGTCGAAATGCAAAATAAAGGTTTCAAACTCAAACCAAACATGCTACTAACTCAATTTCAATATTATGGATCTAATGGAACTATCCAAATCACCATCCGGCACTCGAAACATCAAATGTTGATCGAAGTCAACTATAGGACTTTTAAAGTTTCTAACAACCTCAAACTCTCCCAAAATCCTCCCGAAGGCATTGTAAACCATGCCAACCATCCCCACACCCCAAAATAAACATTTAGCAACTACGGGGAAGGGTAAAATGGTTAAATCACATACAATGTAAGATCTCATGAATCAGGTTATTACATGACGTATTCTTCATATAGAGGTATCTTAGATCGGAGATTTGGGGTGTGCTTATGACGTTTAGAGTTGTTCCTTCTCCCTCTATTTTATTAGAATGGTCTTTTGTTTATATTTCAGAGATGGTTATATATATGTGGTATTTACTTAGTACTGTTGTTATGTTTAGTAACTCCTGTACC
This sequence comes from Capsicum rhomboideum, assembly GCA_031232105.1. Lineage (NCBI taxonomy): Eukaryota > Viridiplantae > Streptophyta > Magnoliopsida > Solanales > Solanaceae > Capsicum > Capsicum rhomboideum. The sequence continues at coordinate 133,767,811 of CP124709.1, read as the reverse complement.
AACTGATACTAGGTCTTGGTTTTTTTTTATAGTTTGCTTCATCACTTTCTCTATCTATCTATTTCATGGTCCCTATTTTATGTGTTTATATTTATAATTGGGCAGTCGATTTCATGATTTGTTCTCTAATTCTATTGACCCATTACTTACTGTTTCAGGCTATGGGGTTCGGCTTACCTACTGGTGGGTTTAGTAGGTCGGATCATGACCTGAGATTTTGGGTCATGGCATGTTGTTGTTTGTATGATTTTCAAATACGGCTCTTACACTTCAAAATTTAACAAATCAATATACATATCGAGTAGATTTTCATTCTGATTCTTTTTAGTGTAAATAAATAATGCATCTAAAATTAAAAATGAGTTAAAACAGTAAAGAACATTGTAATGACCCTCCAGTTCATTTTCTTAATTTTTGCGCGGTTTCGGTATTTTGAGTCTTCCCATAGCAGATACAGGTCATTTATGCCAATGTGGACCAGAGAGTGTTCCCAACATGGTATTATTGAGCAGTCAGTTCAGCCAGATTAGTCTCATAAAGATATGGTACCTTCGTGAAGAGGTAGTGCTCTTAGTATTTCAGTTGGTCGATCAGACGCTGAGTTCAAGTTTGGACGCGTTCAGATTCATACTTCTTCAGGCATGTCAGGGACTATGACTTTGGATTCCATTGGATAGGTGTGCTTTTGTTTTTTATCCTTTCAGTTTTACTTAGATTGAGTTGGTGTTTTCATACCCATCGGTGTTCATAAACCTTGATGTTACTAGATTGATTGTTATAAGCCTTTGTGTAGATTTATGCATATATAACTACCCCCGTAGATGAATTCTTTTAGTAGTGGAATGGCTGGATCGGTATTGTGATTTTCTTGGGGTGTAGCTTTTGGGTTAAAGTCCCTTTCCTTTGTTATTTTGGCCTTGTTGTGATCTTAGAGTGGTACTAGTTGTGTTTCTCAATTTGTACCACCTGCACCTTATATGGGTGATTCTATTGTTATTGTTGTTACTTTTGGTATTGTTTCAACTATGATTGATTTTTGTTTGATAGATGGATAGACTAGCGTTATCTAGTTAGTACGTACCTTCTTTCTTGCGATTCTTATTTGTTTGGCTTATACGGCTACCTTGGTTGGTTAACTTCTCTTCCTTGTTGGTAAGGTTAGATCGGTTGTTGAGCGGGTGGTGACAGTGAAGGAAAATTTAGTCTTCCTTGGTCTCGTGGTGATTCTAGCATGGGTGGTCTTTCTGTAACCCACATCTATTATTAAAAATTCTGAGGTTTTGTCATTTTGAATTGTTGAGTTTGTCTCCTGATAGTAATTTTGATCTTGGTGTTGGTGTTAAGTTGGGTGCGCCATTCTTTCTACAATGTGGTTAATGGTTCAGTTGAGTTAAGGTTGATTTAAATGGGTGAATTCAGAAACTTCTCAGTTTGGTATTGTTTCGTCTTGGTATTACTTCGTGGAATGCTTCATCTTGGTGATAAGTGCTAGTGTATCATATGTTGGTAGCCAAGGAGGGTGTCCTTTGGAGTGAGTATTCATTGCCATCGATTGAGGATTGCTTTGACCAGATTCAGGCTAAGTTCGTGTATTTTTAGTTTCTCGAGAGTTGGCTATCATTAGCGCTTTAGCAGCCCTGATGAGTTCTTATTTATGCCTGGATGTGTTATGCTCTCAGCAGATATGGATTTGATTGCTCGTATCTTTAGCATTTGTTTGCCTTAGCAGCATTTGTTTGCCTTAGCTGTGGCTATATTCCTAAGAGACATTTCAGTTTCAGCCCTTGCGAAAACCGTTAGATATATGCTTGATTTCTGATAGGAAGATTGATTTGGGTATTTGACCCTGGTGAAGGCTTGTGGGCTTCAGTTTTGGGATTTTGGCTCTCTTAAATGGTGGCTTGAAAGTTATGATAGCTTTTAGAATAAGGATACTACTCGTACGCAGGATCGATTTGGATAGTTGATATCGAGTAGTTCAGCTTTGGTTTGAAGATTTCAGCTATGGATTTCGTAGCCTGATTGCAGCCCCATTTTTAGATTTGTTTCAGTTGAGCATTCATTAATAGGCTGACTAAGCCTACTCATTGCCTACCGACTCAGTTTTCTTTAGTTTGGGAAGATTGTTTTAACTAAATGCTCGGAGGATAGTCCGTTGGCATATGGTGTTGGTTTCTACCGCTTTTTTCCTTGGTTCTCAATTTTTGTCAAAAATTCCATATGTCTACTCAGCGGGAGAAGTGTACTTAAATTGGACTTAACATTGTCCCACATAGTATCGGTGGAGCATTCTAGAGTGGATCATTCAATTTTGAGAGCTTGTGATTTAGAGTCATGACTAATGGTTTCGAGGATCATTCGGACCAATCGATAGCTTTGGCAGATTGCAGATGTCGATCATCACCATTTGGGTGTTTAGGTAGGCCCTATGAGGCACTGTTCATATGTTAGTCCATGTGGATTTTTTATTGATTAGCTTCAGTATTTTGAGGTTAGTATGATTTGATTTTGCGGGCAGGACTCAGATAATGCTGTGGAGATTCTGTGCAGTTCAAAGTTGACATCAATTTTGGAAAGGCAAGAAAATGTTAAAATTGGAGTTTGGAGTTGGCTGGGTGATTCATGCCTTGGTTGTCCTTAGATTGGTTAAGTAGCTGCTTGGTTGTGCTAGTTTCAGTGTGATGTCAGTAGGTTGTGGTTTGGGTTGGCGTGCTTTAGTCGTATTCGGTTCGGTTGGAGGCAAGTTGGTTATTGAGTATGGGTTTGTGGTTATTTGGAAAAGTGAAGTAAGGAAGTTAGTGAAAAAGGGATACCTTTGGTGAAATACCTTGAAAGCATCAGTTTGCCTTAGAGGTTATTTGGGGAGTCTTGCTTAGAGCATGCGGGCCCAATACCTCGTCCCTTCGAGCTTTCGAGCTCCTTTGATCCATTGACTTTTGCGAACGAATGTCCTTTTAGTAGTGGATATTGTAATGACCCTCTAGGTTATTTTTTCTATGTTTTCATGCTTTCGGCGTTTCTAGTCTTCCCATAGCGGCTACAGGTCATTTATGACTTGTCAAAACTGTCGGTTCGATTATCAGACAGTTCATTTTGGTTTTAGCCTCATTTTCCTGTTTTAGAGCTTTCGTTGTTAAGAAATTGGTCTTGGACCAAAACTCCTAGTAAGCGGCCTCATATGAGAACTTTGACAGCGCCATTAGCTCTGAAACATTAATTTTAGGCTAGGGAGACCCTTGATCCGGGTCCTGAGGTTTTCGGACTCATTTTGGGCTATTGGTCTTTAATAGGTAAAAATGGCTCATTGGTTGTGGGGCCCACTTTTTTATCGAAACATCATTGGATGGAAATTTCAATGCCTCCATTGAGTTCGAAATGTCAATTTTGGGTTATTACCATAGTTAGTTTGAGTCCCGAGCCTTTATATTTCGTTTTGAGTATTTAGACGAAAATTAGTTAAAAATAGCCTAATAGGGGTCTCGGGAGGTAATTTATCGTAAAAGAACTTTTCTAGTAAATCTGGTGATTCCATTAGATCCGAAACGTGTTTTATGATCAATTTGCACTATTGGTTCATGTTCATATGGTTCCAGATGCGTTTCGAGGGTCAAAAACAAGTTTTAAAAGTTGAAGGTGCTGATGTGGCCGCTTTAGCAGCAGTTTACCGTTTGACCAAGCCGCTAAGGCGACCATTTGACCACTTTAGCTGACCAGGCAGCTTTAGCGGCCATTGCTGAGTATAAGACCCAAACTAAACTCATTTCGTATTTTTGACATTTTTGGAGCTAGGAAACTCCGTTTTTGACGATTCATGATGCGTTTTTCTTGTATAATCATTGTCTGTGTATTTCAAGAATACCTATTCCATTTTTCATAATTTTTGACTAAAATTGTGATTCAAAACCCTTTTCCCTCCATTGTTGGAGCTTGGAACGTGGGAAATTGTGAAAAATCGTCCATTGAGGCTAAGGTAAGCTAATCCAACACCTTCAGATCATTTTCCATTATTTTTCCCCATCAAATTCCGCTCTTTTCCTTGTAAATTTCTAGAAATTAGTTTTTGAATTTCTTAACTTTGTGGGCTGATTTGGGCCTCGATTCAAATTTTGAGTATGCATTCCTTGTCCTTCAAGGGACCTCGTGATGGATTCAATTTTAGAATCACATTTACGGACCCCACGAGCCCGTTCTTGACCCAAATTTTGACCCGGAGTATTATATAGGAATATGGGTATCGTTTTACTCCTATTACCGTGTAGATATAATTTTGACAGTGAGATGTCATTTGGGGATTGTGGGGGTGAAGACGAGCAATTCACGGATGGTTCGAGATTGCAGTTTGGCTACGAGGTAGGTTTCGGTTTACTTTTCTCTATGAGATTGTTCATTGTATATATTGCATACTAGATAGAGATTATAGAATAGGTTTGTACATAGTAATTTCATGACTTGACCTATTTAAATAGAAAAGTGACCCGAACCTTAGCCTAGAATACCCGTTATGGTTATAGAATCCTATAATCCTTGATTATAGTCATGTTAACCATAGATTTACGTTAAGGATCCTTAGTATAAGACTTACTATATTACTTAGTGAATTGGATGATATTTCCCCCGATTAGATCCTTTTAGTGGCATTATTCCTGTATTCACCATAATTTCCCAAATTATGGTGCTAATATCATGTTAATTATTTATTGTTGGGCCCGAGGCTGTGGTTACGATACCAGTTGGACTCCAGGTGAGTATGTTATCCTTAAAAAGGATGTGGTTCTAGTTTATAGATGCTTAGGCGTTTATGGGTGTATTGTTTGGATACTGGTTATGAAATGCATACTTTTAGGCGTATTTATGCTCATTTAGTGGTACGATTCCAACCAAAACCTTGATTTTACTACTGTTTTCTTAAATGGGGTTTATTACCACTTTTCACTTTCAAAATGGATTTGTTTACCATGGGAATCATACCACCTTGTTTAATGAATTATAAGCTTTTGAAACTAAATGTGATATTTGGGAATTTGAATGAGGTTGATTCCGATCCTTTATTAATCCACTCTTTCACTACTACTATTTACTTTGGTTGAGGGAGATTCCGACCCTTTCTACATTATTATGCCGATTTAGTCCCGAACTCGATCTCTCGGGCAATGGATTTACAGATTTACACTCTTTTAGTCTCGGTTCGAGTCCGATCACTTATTATACTTATATATATCTCTGATACTGGACGGAGTAGTTTGATTATGATAGTTACTGGAAGTCCTGGTTCAGGATCAGGCAGTGTATACGGATATCCCGAGTCCCTTATGAGCCCTTTCATCCGTGAGCCACAATGCCGGAGAAGGATGGTCGCCGTAGGTCCTGCCTTTGCGAGCTATTGGTCTGGAGAAGGTGTATACACTTGTATATTATGGCACTCGAATTGGATATGGTATTATCTGTTTATGTTGAATTCGTTCATTCATATGCATCGCCTATCAGCAACATGATTATTTGGTGCTTATATCTATCGGCCTTATGGGAGGTTGTATAGGTATAAGCTATGGTTACTGTTTGTTGAGTGCTTTCTTGAACCTTCCGGGCTTATGGGGGCCCGGTTAGGTTATTGTTTGTTCTGACTAGCCGGTTACTTTATTCTTGGTTTTATGGTTAGTTCGTGGAAAGATCGTTATGGATTGGTACCCCTGATTATGGGTACGTTTCTGATCTCTTTTCTCTATTACGGTAAGTTACCTACTGCTAAGTTACCTCATGATTAGTCACACTTTGGTTAGAGACCTTGATTATACTAGTATTAGCTCCCTTATTTGGCCATGATTCCTCGAGATGTTAGGTTGAATCCCTTAGGTTATTACCTTTGAGTTTAGTCCTATCTAGGCACACATATATGGTATTACCGTATATCCCTCTCTTTCCTTATCTATTCATATTGTATATATGTGTATCCTTTGGCCTTGTATTACTACTATATATCCTTCTTTCACTCTTCATTTGTATATTGGCTAGTGATATACGGTATTGCACTTTAGTTCCTGAACACTGTTAGAATAGGATAGTTTATCCTTATTGCTCCATTAGCACTATTATGTTTAGTTTCTTGGTTAGATGTCTATAATTTATATTCCCGCTTTACATGTTATTTATGCTTGCGTTGTCTTTGGAGCTCAGTCGGTCGATGCCTACTGAGTACCACGTGTTTGGTACTCATGCTACACTTTTGCAGCCTGCAGATCATAGTACGAGTTCTCGCTGTTAATGTGTGTATCGTGCGGAGCAGCTATGGATCGGAAATTTGGGGTGAGTTCCTGACGTTTGGAGTGTTCCTGCTCTCCCTCATATTGCTAGTTAGATCTCTATTTTGTATTTCAGAGATGACTTTGTATATATATTGACTCTGTATTCCACTTTGTACTCCTGTTATATTAGAAGCTCTTGTACTGAATTCACCAGGTCTTGGGGTTGTAATCTATATTAGTCCCTTTATTAGATTCCTTTCCGTTGTTTCCTTTATTTCTCTTGATAGTCTGTTACTAGTAGTTCCGGACTACAGATTGACTTGCCTACTAGTGGGTTATAGTAGGTGTCATCATGACCTGAGAAATCAGTTCGTGACAAACATTATCAAGAAGATCTATTAAGACAAAAAATGCCAGTGTTCAGTCTTAATTCATTGTCTAGCATTAATTTTCTGTCTTCCAATATATTATTTTATCAATGTGTTTATGTTTTAATTTTATTTCACTATTTTTATTCTTCCTCCAGAAAGTTGAGAATTTTGTTTTAATTACGAGGTCTGTTGGACGAAATAATTGTATCCTATGAATCATAAGTACACATATACTATTTACTTAACATTTAGAAGACACACATATTTAAAAAAAGAAATCAAAACAAAGAGGTGGGGGAAAGATTCTAATATATTAGTAGGTGAAATTCGAACGAATGTAATTAATAATAGTTCAAATTTGATGTAGTTTTTTTTTTTTTTTTTTTTTTTTTTTTTTACAGATACTCTAAAATTACACAAGTATGTCGATTAAGGCTATAAGATCGTTGAATACATTAATATAGTGTGTGTGTGTGTCATAGAACATATATAATGGCATCACATACATGTTATTAACTCAAACTTTTGCGGCCTGAAAGATCTCTGTCCCTCTATATGTACCTCATTGTAACTTTGAAAAGAGGAACATATTTAACATTATTCTTTTACAATTTCAATAGAAGAAATAAACTTTCAAAATTTTCTCGTGTTTAATTTTCAGATTTTTTACATGTAAAATAAAGATTTTGATTAAAAGTAATAAAAATGTAATGACTAAAAAATTAATTGATCCAATCAAATAATTTCTTCTCTTCAATTTCTTATACTCTATACTCCACCTCCATCACGGATAAAGAAATCCAAGAAAATTTGGTAATTGACTGATTTTAATTTTTCATCCTGATATAAGATAATATATACTTATTAAAATGTATTAATCAATATCCCCGAAATAAATCTAGTTCGAAAAAAATGCTTATAATTATGATCAATTAAACAAAATGTTTGTTCATTTTACTGGACTCATTGATCTATTTCCATCAAATATACAATTTAATTAGTTTTGTAAGGCTACATCTTTAACAAAATCTTGCTAAAATTACAAGGAGAAGATCAAATTTTTAGAATTTATTCTCTTTGATTTTAAAACTTTGAGCCTTTCTTGTAATAGTGCTAGAGGAATTTCATAATCTATATATAATAATAAAACAAAATGTAGATAAGGTGATGTGACACCTCTCTATGGCCTAGAAACACAATTATCTTTTTTCTCCTTTTTTTGACATTTTCTTTCATTTCCTCTACATAATATATTTAATTAAATGGATTAACAAAAGTCTCAAGAATTAACTATTCATTTGCAATAAAATTCACGTAGTAGCAATATAAATCTGTGCAATAAGTCTCAATTATTATCATATAAATCTTTCATATTCCTCATTGAAAATCACTAAAAACGGTTACTAATTATTCTGTTTAATGGTATTTATTTCACATCATTGTCTATATATCTTCTAACATAGAAGTTGATAACTATATATATGGAGAGGTTAACAGCCTGAGGTTCATGGATTGTTCGACTCAAAAACAAGTTATCCAATCCAATTTTGGATATTCATGGGTTGTTTTAATGGATGATACACATGCATGAGGTCAAGCCACTTCAAAAATAATTTTATCCGAGAAGTTTGTTGCTTCTATGCCTTAACTAACTAATTTTTTTTACATTTTTTTCTTGGATTTTTGATAAATAAAAAAGCATTTCCATGTAATATTCACTCTTTTGAAATGTGTATGCTTGTTTGCTTGCATTTTTTAAAGGCATATTCATGCGGCTCTAACTGCTAAGAAAACTTACTTATTTATCTGTTTATGAATATAATTTAATGTTTATTTATCATTATCGTTGCAACTTTGAGATTCTTTATTTATAGAGGAAAATAATAAAAAGTATATTCATTCCTGTAACTGGTAAACAGTAATGCCCATTACTACTGTTGCAACCCTTCAGTCATTCCGTATAACCTTATTTATGAAAAAGCAATAGTCTCTCAACTTATCGTTGTATATTCATTCAGAGATCACAAATTATGTATATATTACTCATGTGTTATACTGATTTAGTGAGAGTCACAAATTCTCATCTTGATAGTTTCGGGACATAGCCATTTGAAGGCTTCGGGAATTGAAAGCCATTTTAAGGTTACTTTCTGCGTTCGGGACCTATCCATCACTGTTATCTTCTTTTTGATTTGTGAGTTATTTTTTTTCTTAAAAATTAAAGTTTATGTTTTCAATATGAAAGTAGTGAAACTATATTTTTGTCAAACATTGAATGAACCTTTCCGAAATGCTTCTTTCTATATATGTTGTTTTTCTCTGAAAATAAATCAATGTTCTCATCATATAGCCAACTAAGCTAGAACGAAGATAGATTATTAAGTGTTCACAAAGCTTTCCATTTGCTTACTAATTAGGAGGGGAAAAAAAGGAAAGAGGAGAGAAAATGGAAAGAGAAAAAAAAAATAAGGAAAAGAGAGGGAAATCAAGGAAAAAAAAAAGAATCGGAAAGAAAATGAAAAGAGGAGGAAATAGCAAATTTGATTCATTCACTAATTATAATCCTATATAGACGAGATTGGTGTCTTTGTATTTCTTAAAACTTTTTACTTTTTTGATTACGATAAAATAAACTATGATATCATAGTGATTATAAGATGGAAAAACTAAATTGTTTTAGTTGCAAGTGATTTAAATTTTCATTCTCATCTAATGCCTAAAAGTGGAGCTTATGATATATGGTTTCTTATTTCTTAATTTTCAGATGATAGCATGTGATTTTGGCTTATAATCATTTGCCTGCTCATAGAAGGCAGGAGCAGAGGTATTCTTTAGAGATCATAACGGTTCTCTGATCATGGCTTTTCAATGTTTCTTACATTCCAATAATATTGTTGAGACTATTGCGGTAAATTTTTGACTTTAGTAGTGCTATAAGATAATGAATTTCAGAACTTATCTTGGTGCTTGATTTGTATAACCGTGCGAAACGCGGATACATTCACTAGTTAGATACTAAAGTAGGTGAGTTTCAAAAAAAATATATATATACAACTACACCTTAGTTGCATCATAATTATAGAAAAGACATCAAATCCACCCTGAACTTGTATCGAAAAGTTAATTACACACTCAAATGATTGAGACGACATATTACACACATGTACTACTTAAAAGTGAATTTATTTACACCCCAACACACGTACAATCAGTCTCACGATGGGATGTGTTCTACACTCGCGCCACATCATCGCCTTGTCACTGCCACGTCAGATATCATGTAAAATTTTAAAATAAATCATTACATGTCACCCATATTGCTTCTTCTTCACTACACACCATCAATTCACTATTAACCAACCACCATTAAAGCTTTTATCACTAAACTCATATCTCCACCACAAAAATTTCTCACCACCCACTATCAAATTCGAAATTACACCACAATATAGTCATTATCAAAAATTGCAACAAAGTTTTTATTAAATTCATTAGCTTGTCGAAAATTTTTGTTCTGACCATATTTGTAGATCTTTCATGGAAGACAACCCGTTCATATTTATTTTTCTTCTCTTTTTAATAAATTATTCATCTTTTGTTGCATTGCTATCAAATAACACAAATTTATTTAAGAACTCTGATTACCACCATGATAATGCTAAAAAAAGCTCAGATTTTTGCAAGAAAATTTCAAGATGATCCACTAAAAATGGGGATCAAAAGTCACATATTAATTTCCTTCACAAGATCCATCACAAAAATTACACCACACAACAATAATCACCATAAATTTTTGTATTCACTATTAAAATCACAGTATTGCTATTTTCAATCATCAAAAATAAAAATATACCTACCATTAATTTTTTCCACCAATCACCAATTCCACTATCAAATAGTAAAGAATAAGTACTCAATTAGTAAAAAAAAAAAGAAGAAGAAGAAGAACCTGCAGCTGACACTTTCCACTATCTACCAAACATATGAGATGAAATTTCAAAGATTGAGCTCAAATTGATTTTGTTGCTTTTTAGAAGATGAACTTTGCTTTGCAACTTCTTTAAACCTTTTTTTATTGGTAAAAAAGTCCACGTGACTGCATTTTTAAAAGAAAAAAAAAATAAAAAATGCACCTGTTTTTTTTTCCTTTTAAATTTTTTGTCACGTCAGCTTTCGAGTGTAAATAAATTCACTGTTAAATAGTATATGTGTGTAATAAGCCGTCTCAATAGTTTGAGTGTGTAATCGACTTTTCGGTACAAATTCAGGATACATTTGATGTCTTTTCCCTTATAGATATAATGCTTAATAATGCAATATAGATCTCAAATATGAAAATATTTTAAATGCATTATGACCAAAATAAAACTGAAACTTAAATTAGTCTTTATTGCTCATTTAAATAATTTTATGTAAAATTTACTCTGACCTTTCTCTAACTTTTTATTTGTACCGGACAATAAATTCAGAAGATTGAAGGTGTAAATCAAGAAATATTTACAGCTGCAGGGAATGATGGTAATTCTAAAATTAAGATCAATATGGATTTTAATGCTAGTCGGGTTCTTTTTTATTTTCCTTTTTCTGGTTTACAAATTTATAGAATGTTCATGTTTCAACTTTTAGTTGTCTATCTTCAGTAGTATCGGTACTAATAGAATTTTTTCGAAGGCCAAAATTTGTCGATGAAGAGGAATTATCGACATAAAATCGAGGGATAATTATCTATCGGATATTTGGGGGAAAAAATCGATGGTAATTGTATAAAAAATATATCATCTCAGAAAAAAAATTGATGGACTCTCAAAATTTTCTAATAGCATTCATCAATTAATTAAATTAAAAAGAAGTCGGTATTTTCTAATAATCCTGAAAAAATTAAGCAAAAATTGACAGAGACACTCAGTCTTTTTTAAAATATGAAAAAAAAAAATCCATCATAACACATCGAAATGCACCAATTAGGAATTGGACACGCTTCTATAGATATGACATGGAAATATTCTACCATCAAAATGTTAAGAATTTATCACCATCTTAATTAATAACTAAAATATTTCATGAGCAATCTAGAGTAGTAAAAGAGCTATAGAGAATTAAGAGGAACACTCTAGATTGAGAACTCTAGAGTGATTCTAGGAAAAGATAGCTAAGAATATTTTAGAAAAGAGTAGTGAATATCTTTCGCTAGATACTTTAACCATAACCTATAAATAGAGGTGGTTCTTTTAAATTGTATGTGTGCTCAACTAAAGAGTGAATGCTCAAACAAGTAAGCAATCAAGAAGTGAGTGATCAAGGAAAAATAAAATAAAAAAGAGCAATAAAGAGAGTTTCGCAAGAAAAATTGAGTATAAAAATTGTAAAACTTAAACAAGTCTTTATCTTAAACCCGTCAACTGGGTCGGGTTGACCTGGTTCCGGCCCAGTTAGACCGGCCCATTTAGCAACCGGACCGGACCCGATATAGGTAGTGGGCTAGGGGTTTTTTTAGGGGGCTGAACCGGTCAAGGTATCGAGACCGGTAGACCGGCCCAGTTAGGAAACCGGAGTGGGTCCACCGGTGCACCGGACCGGCCCGATCCGGTTACAAATTTTATTTTGTGTTCTTTAAAGTAGTATATATTGAATGTAAATACATATGTATGTTCTTTAAAGTAGTATATATTGAATGTAAATACATATGTATGTTCTTTAAAGTAGTATATATTGAATGTAAATACATGTGTATATTCTTTAAAGTAGTATATATTGAATGTATATATGTATGTATATTCTTTAAAGTAGTATATATTGAATGTAAATACATGTGTATGTTCTTTAAAGTAATATATATTGAATGTAAATACATATGTATGTTCTTTACTGTATGTTCTTTAAAGTAGTATATATTGAATGTAAATACATGTGTATATTCTTTAAAGTAGTATATATTGAATGTATATATGTATGTATGTTCTTTAAAGTAGTATATATTGAATGTAAATACATATGTATGTTCTTTAAAGTAGTATATATTGAATGTAAATACATATGTATGTTCTTTAAAGTAGTATATATTGAATGTAAATACATGTGTATGTTCTTTAAAGTAGTATATATTGAATGTATATATGTATGTATGTTCTTTAAAGTAGTATATATTGAATGTAAATACATGTGTATGTTCTTTAAAGTACTATATATTGAATGTAAATACATATATATGTTCTTTAAAGTAGTATATATTGAATGTAAATACATGTGTATATTCTTTAAAGTAGTATATATTGAATGTAAATACATATGTATATTCTTTAAAGTACTCCCTTTGTCCCATTTTATGTGTCGCCTTTTGACCGGGCACGGAGTTTAAAGAAATAAATGATGACTTTGTAAAGTTTACAAAATTGCCGCTATTAAAGTCACTTTAATGTTTTTCTTTTAGTTGTCTTTTATTATTAAGTGGGGCCCAGTGAGGATAAAATGGGAATGATGTCATTAAATTGTTGCCAAATAAGGAAAGATGACATTCTTTTTGGGACGGACCAAAAAGGAAATAGCGACACATAAAATGGGACGGAGGGAGTAGTATATATTGAATGTAAATATATATGTATATTCTTTAAAGTCGTATTTTAAGTAGTATTTATTGAATGTATATTAAAAAACAATCAAAGTTCAATTTTTTTTTTAGTCGAGACCCGGCCCGGCCCATTTAAACCGGTAATGCATTTTAAATGGGCCGGTGCTGGACGTTTGGGGGTTTATTACTGTTGGGCCCGGCCCGGCCCAGTAAAAATACCGAACAGGAGCCGGGCTGACCCGGCCCGGTTAACAGGCTTGCTTTATCTTGCAATAATAAAATTCAACTTGTAAGCAATCAATTGTGAACCCAACAGTTCTCTACATAAACCACTGTTGCTTATTGAAATAGTTGGACTACATAAGAAAAGAAAATACCATAATCAGTTCGCGAAACGAGACTTATTAAGACTATATATACGTAGCGATCCGTCCAATGATGTGGTAACAGGTAAAGTGTGAACAGATTATTAAATCCAACAAAATTTATCACTCCAAAAGTATGCAAATTTCCTAGATGTACATAATTATATTGTACGTTAAGATGAATCCAATGCCGCAACTCAACATCCACCCTTAACTCTCTTAGTGAAAATCTTACGTACTTTGAATTGAACACGCCCTATCCCACCTACGCTTCAATCCACCCGTCTCATTCCTTTGCCATCCCTATTTTTTTTTTTTATAAGCTTCCACGGAGACCTACAACCTCTGCCACAATCTTTGTCTTTCGGGTAAGCGTTTTGTGGTAACGTGCTCACTGTGCAATAGATCGCAAACCATACAGGAAATGTCAACCACACCAAACAAGCTCCATGTAACGAATTCATGGCTGAGCGGAAGACAGAGATTAGATTTGATCCGAGGTCTTCCACACGGGAGACCCACCTCCCAACTACTCCACCACGCCCTTACGGGCACCATCCCTAAATTGAGAAGTATTAGGATATACTATGTACAAGCCAGGATGGATGTATTGGAATTGTATAATTTTTTTCAGCTTATGGAAGAGAAGGCATCATTTCACCCTTTGCCGCCTGTGCAGAAAACATGCTAAAATGGAGAAGACCAAAACAAAGCTGCCTCTTTGCTTCTTATCGAGTCAACTAGTAAAAGCTTTCCGTCTTTTCTTTTCCATTATTCGATTCATTTCATTTTCACGCTAGCTAGGTCCAACTAATTCGAGATTGAGGCGTAGTAATTTAGGGAAAAAGAATATGTAATTCAAGTTTGAGACGTAGGAGGATATATACTCCTGCCGTTTCAAAAAGAATGACCTAGTTTGACTTGACACGAAGTTTAAAAAAATAAAGAAGACTTCTGAATCTTGTGGTTATAAATTAAAGTTATGTCAAATGTATCAAAATACCCTTGAATCTTGCGGTCCTAAACATGCCATGTGAAAAGTTGGAATTGAAAAGTTGCTAAAAAAGGAAAGAAGTCATTCTTTTTTAAACGAACTAAAAAAGAAAGTAAGTCATTCTTTTGAAACGGAGGGAGTATGTAATTTAGGGGAAAACAATCGAAGTGGAAAATTTAAAATTTGTACGTTCGTGTTGTACTTTGCTAGTGTTCTTTCCTACCCGCCCTCACACCCCCACAAATCCAAAAAATCATGTAATTTGAGTAATATGAACTGGCAGTTACTCATGCATGATATAAATGTTATACTCACACTAAAATTGATTACAAATATTTCATCTGTCTCATTTCATGTGTCTTAGTTTAATTCTGCACAAAATTTAAAAATATAATTTTGTTTTTGAATTATGTATTGCTAAACTAAATTTGTGTACAGGGATGGATCTAGGACATCGGGGTCGGGTTCCTAAGAGCCCAATAACTTTTGTATAGATTATATATTTTAATTGAGAAATTCATTTAATATAATATAGAAACTATTTGTTGGAAACCCAAAAATAAAGTAAGCTCTTGATCCCACGGCAAAAATGGACCTATTTCAGTTTTATTGCTCTCCTCAGCATTCGCGATCCCCCTTGTGTGTGTATGTCATGTCAAAATTACTCCTTAGATCTTGTGATCTTAAATATATCACATCATTTATATAGAGAACATTATTAAGGATAAAGTAGGAATATTGAAATTAAAAATTTATTAAACATAAAAAGATAGACATTTTTTTAGTAGAATTAAATTTATTCTATAAAGATACATAAATATTCAAACGGACGGAGTACACATTTTCTTAAAAGTGGTCCAAGAAAAACAAAAAAACTAGTATTCTTTTTTACATTTTCTCTTACAAGTGGTCCTAGAACAAAAATAAAGATTAATATTCTTTTGCGAATTTTCATATAATTAGTGGTACTGGAACTGTATTTAGTCATAATCAAACGAAAAAAGGGGGAAAAAAAAAACTCAATTTCTCCGTCGATCTTTCGCGCACTAAGATATGGTCAACCTACACAAGATGCCAATAATTATGATCATGTCTAATCATTGATAAATAAATAAAGGAAAAATAACATAAACATACACCTTAACTTATCATATTTACACAAATCTCCACCCTTACAAAGTAATTACAAAAATTTCAACTTATCATATTTACACAAATCCCTACCCTTATAAAATAATTACAAAAATTTCAACTAATTATGTATCTTTGTTGGATATATCGGGAGCTAATTATGTATCTTTACAAAGGAAAAAATATATCTTCGTTGAATGTATTATGTATCTCGACAGACCTAAAATCGAAAAAAAAAATATCGGGAGCTAATTAAGTATCTTTACAAGGGAAAAATATGAGTTAATTATGTATCTCTACAGACCCAAAATAGAAATTTTCAATAATTATGCAAAATGTCGAGTTTTTCTGTAATTAAGCTCAAAACTGTCAGAATTTATGTTGTTTTTCCAATAAATAAATCTATTGGCAAAAGTCACACTTATTGAACAAAAAAAATGAAAGCAAACACAAAATCACTTTACCACAATTTGCCAATCAACTTATCGATATAAATAAAAAAATGAAAAGGAAATCGAAAAAGCATCATATTATTGGCTTTTATTGGAAACTTAATTTCTTTAATCAAAGCTTTGAAAAGAATATGAGTATATGACACTATTTTTTCATACATAAAGTGTACGTTCTTTCCTGTATTTAAGTCCGCAAACATGGTACTATGAAGGAAAAAAAATTCCGGAAAATGTTCTTCAATTTTCTCATGTTTTTGTTGGCTTAAATATTTTGAAAAATATTTTTTAAATAGACTCATTTTTTTCTCAAATTTAGGGAAATGACTTCCCTTCATAAAGCAAGAAAAATATTTTTCAACCTCACTACCCGACTCCAACCAAGGACCCGACTCTCAATTTCGATCCCGACCTCGATTTGGGTCCCAACTCCCTACATCGACCCCGATATGACTCCTTGATTGAGCTAGGGTTAGGGTCAGGTCCTAGGTAGACGTAGAGATCGAGAGTCGAGTCCTAAAATGGTATTGGGAGTCAGATCCCGAGTCGGCGTTGGGAATTACGACCCAAGTCAAGTTTGGGAGTCGGTATAGAGTTGGGATTAAGAGTCAAGTCTCGAGTCTGGTAGGGTCTTGGGTTAGGGATAAAAGTCGGGTCCCAGGTTGGGGTCAGAATTGAGAGTCGAATCTCGAGTCAAGACTGGATTTTGGGTCTCAGATCGGGGTCAAAGTTTGAGATTCGAATTGGGATCGGGAGTAGGGTCCTCATTCGATGTTGGATATTTGGTCGAGGGTCTCGATTGAGTTTGGAAATTCAGGGTTTTGAGTCAGAGTTAGGTTAGGGTTGGGTTTGACGTCGAGAGTCGGGATCAATAGTCATAACTCGAGTCAGGATCGGGAGTCGGGTCTCGATTGAGGTCAGGGTAGAGAGTCGGGTCCCAAGTTGCGGTTGGATCCTAGGTTGAGTTTGGGTCCCAAGTCAAGGTTAGATCCTGGGTCCCAGGCCTCGATTGGGGTGAAATGTCAGGAAATTAAGTTAGAGTTGGGCTGGGTTTGAGATTCGAATTTGAGGCTTGGGGTTGGGAGTTGGGGTCGAGATCGATAGTCGAAAGTCGAGTCAGGGTACAGAGTCACATCCTATGTCAGTTTAGGAGTCGAAGTCTCGCCTCAGATTAGAGTTCAGAGTCAGGATCGAGAGTCGGGATCGGGATCAGGAGTTGGGTCTCGGATCGAGGTTGAATCCCAAATCCTGAGTCTCTAGTAGGGTTAGGAGAAGGGTCTTGACTCGGGTTTCAAATCGAGGTCAGGGTCGGGAGTTGAGTCTTAGATTGGGGTAGAGAGTCGGGTGTTGGGGTTAAGATTTTGGTTTCAGATCGGGTAGAGAGTTCATCTCGGGTTGGGGTCGGGATTCAGAGTTGGGTTTGGAGGTTAGGATCAGGAGACGATCTTGGGTCGTCTCTCAGATCGAAGTTGAGGTTAAGGATTAAGAGTTGGTTCTCAAGTCGAGATCGGGAGCTGTTCAGATTTGTGGTCGATGTCGGGGTTGGAAATCGCCCCATATCGGAGTTGGATCCATTGTCAAAGTATTTATCGAGATTATACATAAATGCTCTTGGGACAATATTTTGTTTTTACTAATCAAACACCAAAAAATAAGTAAGAAAACCACTTATTTTTCAAGAAAATATTTTTAAGGAAAACATTTTTCTTCATACCAAACACGCCCAAAGTGCACGCCTTTTCTTATATTTAAGTCTTGCAAACACTATTATATAAGAGTTTAATTTTTATACGTTAACAATATTAAACTACAACGTCGGGTCCCACTACATTACTCAACACATTTTTCTGAACATTAAATTTACTATATTCAGAGGGTGATATTAAAAAATTTTCATTCTATTAATTATTCCTTAAGGAGTCGTTTGGTAGGGTGTATTAGAGAATCTAATTATGTATTAGTCATGATAGTATTTAATCCTTTGTTTGGTTTAATTTTTAGCCTATGTAGTTATACACCCTATTCAGTATCATAGGGTGTATAACTAAACTAATACATAACAAACCATGGTAGTAGCAATACATGAACTTTTAATACATGGATAAGCATGGGTAAAGATAAAACGGTCATTAGTACACCAAACCGGATAGGAAATAGTCCAAGCATAACTAGTCCGAACATTACTAACTTCAATATTACTAATACACATTATTCAATACTATTCTTATACACTTTACCAAACAACCTCTAAAGGAGTTTTCCAAGTCAATACTAGACAAGTAAAAATGGGCAGAGAAATTAGTACTTTATGTATTTATTTAATGATAACGATAGTATTGGAAGAAAATGATAAATTTTATTAATTTGCTAAAATAAACAAGTAAAAAGAAACATTTATTTTTAGTGTAAGGTCAAAGAAAATGAAACGGAGGAAGTATATTATTATAAAAATTATATACCTTCCCTGTGTATATAAACCAAATCCTACTATAAATACCATGCAGGCCATTCTCTAGCCATCAATCATTGTGATCTTTCTCAACTCACCCAACTTATTTCCTGGTTCAAACTCCCCTCGTCCTCTCCTATTAGTTATTTCTTTTTCTTCTTCCTTTGATAAAACAAAGATAAAGAATCATGGGTGTTTTGGAGTATATAGCAAATTTTTGTACAATCACAACCAGCACAAACAACAAGAAGAAATCAATGCAGGTACTTTCTTCTCTTTTAATTTACCCTCCAATTGAATACATGATCATCAAGAAGATTCTCTTAGGCTCTTAATTTTCGAGTTTTACTCTATGCTATCTTTTTTCGGTTTATACAGTCAAACCTCTTTGTAATGACGTCGTTTGTTCTAATAGTTTTGGATGCTATAATGAAATTTTGTTATAGAAAACCTATATTTAACATAACATGAAAATTTATTTAAAAAAGAACTTGATCGTTATAGTGATATGTGATATGTTATTATAGATGATAACTGTTACAGAGAGAAGTCTCTGATTGTAAAGTTTGTAGTATTGAAAATTTGTGATTTTCTTTTCTTGGCATGCAGACGGTTGAAATAAAAGTGAAAATGGACTGTGATGGGTGTGAAAGAAGAATCAAGAATTCCGTTAAGCATATGAAAGGTTCGTACAATAACTATTCTTTTCCTTCAAAAAATAAAAAAGAAACTTTGATTCTTCTTGAAGTTATCAGAAGTTCTATATATTAGGCGGAATAAATCGATGACTTCTGAAATTTGTTAATAAATTTTGTTTAGATATTTCAATTACGGTCTGTCTTGGTTGATGGTCGATCTAACACCTGAACACATGATAGAATATTTCTATTAAACATTTTTGGCTCAAATTTTATAAAAGTTTCTATGCGTATTCTCAAATGCTCATTACCACTTAAAATATATCACCACCTTTAATTATATGCATTAGGGGTCGTTTGGTAGGAGATATAAGAATAGGGCAAAACATGGTGTATTAGTAATGCTTGCATTAGTAATGCTAGTATTAGTAATGCTTGCCTTAGTTATGCAGAGATTTTTCTTATGCAATGTTTGATTTCGTGTATTAAAAATAACATACATTGCATACTTCTCCTAAAAAATATTCGTTTGTAAAAATACCCTCCACAAATATGGTGGAAAGGATGTAGAAAAGATTTTAAGGGGCAATAGTTCTTTAATCATGCTAATGCATGCATTAGAATCCGTTGCACTACTAATACTATGGATTTTGAGGTATTAGTAATACACACGTTAATACACAATAGAGTGTAATACACAATAGAGTGTAAGCATTAGTTATTCATTGGCTAAAAAATGTACCAAACAAGGTAATAGTAGTACACAAGACTAACGCATGCATTATTTTTGTTAATACACTCTACCAAACGACCCCTTAGCCTCAATAAACCGTAAAACTTCAGACTTGTTTCAAAGGAGGTCGATGTGTATAATTAAAGGAGATATACATTTTAAGTAGTTAACTCATCTACGTAATTTTACGCTTGAGAATACGCGCAAAAGCTTTCACAAAATTTGAGTCTGAGGTGTCCAATGATAACACTTATCGCTTGTTTAGGTGCTTAATTATGACAGGCGGTAATTTAAATGTCTAAATAAAATTTGCTGATAAGTTTAAGGAACACTGATTGTATTCCTCCTTTTTATTAATAAATGCAGTTGTATCAATGATACAAGTTTCTGCTACATCTATTTTTGGAATAAATGGTCAACAACGAAAAAGAGGATGAGAAATTTCTTTTAAAAGCTAAATAATTAAACATGTACTTCTGAAAATGTTACTTTTTCTTGTGAAATATATAGTCAACTGTATATATCATCTTTAATGAACTGTTACTTATTCTGTGTTTTGGCATCTCCCTTTTTGTTATACCAAGCAAATGTAAAGTTAGCTACTCCACTTTTTAGGGAGAGAAATCCCACACTTTTCACCATTTTCTTGAAAAATAACTTGCAAAAGACACCAACTTTGTGAGTTCCAATCAACACATTGTAATGCAAATTCTTTTTGGATGCTAGATGCCAACTTGGTATAAATATGTATATATATAGTGACGGATTCAGGACTTGAAGTTTATGAGTTCTGATGTTTCTTATATGTACATATTCGATGAATTTCTGAATAACTATAAAGTGTTTGAAGAAAACTTACTGCATTCTGTCGAATCCATACTTTTATACTAGCTCAGCCCCTATATGTGTATTTTAAAAGAAAGAGTTATCTTGTATCCATTAACGGTGTCACTCTGAGCGATTAACATGTCATAGAAGGTTACTTGTACTATAGACTACTAGCTAGTTTCACGATTCAATTACACTGGTTTAAGTTACATACGTTGATAGTATAATGAATTTTTTACACCATAGATATAATTTAACATGTTACTTACCAATCATTCAAAGTTACCAATGAGTGGTATTAAATAAAATTACTGCAATTTTGAAATGACATGATTATGTGAATATTTCTTATAACGTACGTCAGCGCGTAGAACTTAAACTCTAATTACATTGGGATTATTTCAGGTGTAAAATCAGTGGAAGTGATCAGAAAGCAAAGTAAAGTGATAGTAAATGGTTACGTGGATCCAAACAGAGTATTGAAGAGGATAAAGAGTACTGGAAAAAGAGCAGAATTTTGGCCATATGTACCTTATAATGTGGTATATTATCCACATGCACCACAAGCCTATGACAAAAGAGCACCTGCTGGTATGGTTAAAAATGTGCCACAAGCACTTCTTGCCCCAAATGCTACTGAAGAAAAATTTGCTTACCTCTTTAGTGATGACAATCCAAGTGCTTGTTCCATTATGTGACCAAAAAAAAAAAAAGTAACACCGTTATTGAAGGTGGAGTCGGAATTTGAAGTTTATGGGTTCTGAAGTGTCACTGAACCTATATTGGTCGTCTTAGTTATTAGGTTCTTAATTAAATACTTTTTAATAAATTTTCTGATACTAATACATGGTATAAGCAAAAGTTACTGAATTCATTTGAGCTCGTAAGCAATACTCTACGTCCGGCACCCCTGAGCGTCAACGTTAGCTGCCGCTTTCGTCAGGTAAATTCCGAGAAGGATGAATGGTTTTAAGAAGGAATAACAACAACGACAATAACAACAATAATTGTCACTTATATATTTTCATCATTGATAGTTTTTTTTTTTTTGGGGGGGGAGGGGGGGGGGGGAGGGGTTTGGCCCTATAAGTATAGCAAGAAGATTTTATAAATGCTACCTCTATGATCATAGTGAGTTAAGGAGAGCATGTAACTGACCAGTGGAAGAGTAAATTAATGAAGCTCAATGTTTCCTTTTGAAATGGATGTTGTTAATTTTTGTTCAGAGTTACTTGCTTGTAATTTTTTTTACATAGTCAATGGATATAAGTTAAATCCTTTTAAGTGATAAAATAACTAAAATGATCCCTTATTCAAGATAATCTCTTAAATATAATTCTGAGCAATTTTAGACTTTTAGTTTAAATTTTGATGAAAGTGAGTATTTTTAATCTCTATCCCAAATTCTAGCCGTTAGATCTGATTGAAAATGCAAAAAAAATTATTTAATCAGAAACAACAAGAAAGTTTCATCAAATTCAAGCAATCGCAACACTAGAAACTACACCACACACCAAAAACAAATTGAACAAAATATCAGAAAGTGTCGTGAAAAAGTTGCACCAAATTTCAGAAATAAAAAATAGCTAAAATACAAAAGTGTGCCTTTAAATGTCAGTCCATGTTAAATCCATTTTTTTTATAATTCCTTTTAAATTTCAATTCGAATTTGTTAAATATATTTGTCATAGACAAAAATGCTCACTTAAAACAAATTTAAAGTACCGAAACTACTACTTAAAAGTATATTTAGTAGATAACTTTGAACCCCCAACGTAAGTTACTATTTTATCACTTTCTCACTTCTAAGCTTTATGTTTAAGCAATAAGCAATTTCGATAAAAGAGCAGCTTCCACTAAAGTGAATTTTTGGCCCTTTTTCCTTCTTTTTTCTGTAGCACTTTACGAGAGAAATATTCATGTACGTGTTTTAACTTTTTAATTATGAAAAAGTGTTCCAGTTAGAAGCGAAGTCATAATCTTAAGTTTATGAATTCTAATTTTAAAAAGATAGTTTATTGAATTCTAAATGCATTAATAATACATATTAGTAAATTGTTAACACAAATACAAAAGATTAATAAGAATCACTAAATTCCGCCGAACTCATATCTCTCTCTAGCTCTGCACCTAGCTCTAACTAGAAAGAATAATGGGTTATCTTGCTTTAGACATGGACATTGGAAAGAGAGTCGATTTAGAAATTTATGTGAAAAAGATGTTATATGTATAGTATTATTAATGTGCCTAATATTCCTATATATGTGACAATAATGTGGACATGGCATCTTTTATGGGTCAAAGGCTTTGAGTGGCATTAGCATGGAACCGAGCCAAGTTTTATTTTAGTTCGACTCAGCTTAACTCGACTTGGAAAGTGTCAGGCTTGGGACTGCTCGGTTTCGATTAAAGCTGAATTAGGCTCGACTCTATTGGTCGAAGTTATGATTCAACTGAGTTAGCTCGAGTTGGCTAGGTTGGTTCAGTTAAGTAGTGTAAATATTAGTTTAACAAAAGAATCATCCTTAAAGTGATTCACCGAAGTGATAAGACCTTAGGATCAATTATTGATATTGGTTTGATGACTTGACTGCATGACTAAAAACATTCTAAGAAAAAATCTGTGTAAGTAATACAATGTTTTGATTTCTTTAAAAAAAAATAATTATGCAAACATATATTAATGCAGTGTCTGATACTTTTGTTGGTGGATTTAGCCCCCCTTTACTAATACTCATCAGATTATATGAAAATTTATGTATTATTTTATGAACTACAAAATATAAATAACAATTTTTATATATTAGCAATGCATGGGAAGAATATTTAAAGACAAAAATATTTTAAAACTAAGTAAAAATATTTTAAAATAAACAACTACATCTTTGTGGGTTGTCATGGGGATAGGGGCTATTAGAGCGGGTGAAGATTCAACTTTTCATATTTGATTTGTTAAAATTTTGTCAAACTATTCAAATACAACTAAGTTATGATTCAACTGTGTTAGCTCGAGTTGGCTAAGTTGGTTCAGTTAAGTAGTGTAAATATTAGTTTAACAAAAGAATCATCCTTAAAGTGATTCACCGAAGTGATAAGACCTTAGGATCAATTATTGATATTGGTTTGATGACTTGACTGCATGACTAAAAACATTCTAAGAAAAAATCTGTGTAAGTAATACTATGTTTTGATTTCTTTAAAAAAAAAAAATTATGCAAATATATATTAATGCAGTGTCTGATACTTTTGTTGGTGGACTTAGCCCCCCTTTACTAATACTCATCAGATTATATGAAAATTTATGTATTATTTTATGAACTACAAAATATAAATAGCAATTTTTATATATTAGCAATGCATGGGAAGAATATTTAAAGACAAAAATATTTTAAAACTAAGTAAAAATATTTTAAAATAAACAACTACATCTTTGTGGGTTGTCATGGGGATAGGGGCTATTAGAGCGGGTGAAGATTCAACTTTTCATATTTGATTTGTTAAAATTTTGTCAAACTATTCAAATACAACTAAATTTTGACAAACTATTTCTCTAATTTCAACTTCAATTTTTTCCCCCCAAGTTCAACTTCATAATATTTTGTCCAAACGAACCCAACGAATAAGAGGTTCACAATTCACATCTTGCTAGCTTGATTAATGTGGTCCTAATTAAAAAAAGTGTAAAATGATTCTTTTCTTTGTTCAAAAGCAGAGGCCATAGGTGGAAGGAATGTCAAATCACCCAAAAAAGACATGAAAAAAAATAGAATAAAAAGGAAAAGGTAAAAGGAGAATTAGAAGGAAGATGGATTCAAATTGAAGACATATTGAAGACACAACTTTGTAGGACTTTCCAATGGTGGTGATAGAATCTTATTCTTCAAACAAAATAGATCGAATTTTATAGCTTTTAATTGCTTTAAGATTACAAAAAAAAGAGATTATATTACCTCCTTAGTTGTCAAGTTTATAGTGCATTTCTTACAACTAATGATGCACTTATTGTCAACTATCTTAGATTACCTTTATACTCTTAAATTTGAATTTTAATTATCCAGATCTTAATAATCAATAAGCACATTTTTTTTTTTTTAATCTTACAACTGTTTAATGGGTCGAGACATATCTGAATGATTAAGATATGTGATATAGTCATAGGTCTTATTTGTTTCATTAAGATTAAGACATCTGAGTTTGAATACAAATATGAATATTTTGTTGTATATTAAGATTTAGATTTCTGATTCTGAATACTAAATAATTACAATTGTTTGTTTTTCCACCATTTGAATTTATAAATTTTATCTTTATTTAAAACTAAATAAATATAAAATTTAATAAGATACTAAATTAATTTAATAATATATCAATACAATAAACATTTTTTAAAATTATATGGTGGCGATGAAGGCTAGCAATGGTGGTTGTGTATGGCAGTTCTGAACTAGAGTTGGAAAATGGCCTGTGGTGTTGTGGATTGTGCTATATGGTGATGGTGGTTGGTAGTAGTGGTTGATAATGGTGTGACTTATAGTTGTAGTAGATGATAGTGATAGCTAATGGTGATGGTGATTGACGATGGCAATTGATGATATATAGTGATTGTTAATTATGGTGATTGTCTTTACTGATTGGTGGTTGATGGCGATAATTATAAATTGGTCACCAAACTGACCTTTTAAGGCACTTTTACGTAACTATTGGAGTTCGGTCCTTTAATGACCAGTGACGCTCCGAGTATGTGGTTCATCCAGGTGTTCAATTCTGAATAATGGACTTCATTTCTTTCCTCAATAACTCTATTACCGATTTGAGGGATGTCACAATCTCGTTGGTCGTGCATTCTTTCAATCTGGTTATCATCTTCCATGCCATTTCATGTTGCCAATGGTGCTCATTTGTCCACCCCTCCCCCCCTCCCCCCCCCCCCCCTTGTTGGAGGTTATTTGATCCGCGACACTTTGCAACTCCCCTACCTTCTAGTCCCGTGTATTTATTTGTTCCATGATGGTATCTTTATTCTTAACAAGCCTCAATAAAATTTTTTTGAGACTTTCTAGATATGTTATGCTCTCCACACCCTTTAACTCAGCTTCATTGACTCTTTATCTTGCATCTGTTTTTCACATGTTCACATTAGTCATCTTGAAGTTCCCAAAATCAAAAAAGGGTGTTCCCCAATGGGACGATTCAATTCATCGCGGGGGCAATCCGAACCGGAGTCTCCTCAATTGGTTGAGTGTCATCAGCTTCCTCGTTGAGCAAGTTATCATTTGTCCCGTCGACGTTAGTTTGGTAACCATCGTTTTTCGTGGGTAGTTCCTGCAAAATAACAATATTCAAACTAATAAAAAAGTAGAGTTAAGTAAGCTAAACCAACACACAATTGCCCTGGCCCTACGGTTAGCGTCAAATTGTTTATTAGAAAAATGGTACAGTTAAATTTGTATGAGGTCAAAGACACGCATTATTAGTTTAGCTCACTAGATATGTTTATAATTAACAGTTGAATATTGTGAGATTAATATGTAAAAATAAGTAAAATGAGTAAGAGAGTGAAGTGTATAAAGCTTCAAGTTACGGTGTCGTTGCTAGCACTGGATCTAGAGATGCAACTCTTATCTTCGATAGCGCTCAAGAGTAAAAATATTAAAAAACAAAGATTGTACATGTAAAGTAAACTTGGAGCTCAAGAATAAGTGTGTTGCAATTGTATTTCTTCAGGAATCAAAATGTCTCTACAAATGAGTGAGACAAATTATTAATCAATAGGTTAGAATAGTGGGGCATCAATTACTAAGAAAACTCCACTCGAGCCCTAAAGTAGTGTGACCAATGGTCGAAAGCCACGTGATAATATCGTTCATGGTGCTAGTCAATATTCCTGCCATGCTCAGGTGATCTGTACGATCTCGTCTGTGTACCTGTCTTTTTTGTCTCATTGTCCACATCACTGGGATATGAATCCTTCCTCTTCGGTTGTATATCCCTCGCGTCTCCTTGGTGAGGCCTTTTCTTTTGTCTCTGAAGATGTTCCTTCGAGAAGTTAATCCCCTTGACTACTTGCTTTCACCAGATCCTACCACCACGTGTCCCTTCGTTCAAACACTATATGCTTTAGCCTGTTTTGCCCAATACAAAGTTACAAATATATTATCAATATGATCAAAGTATACATAAGTTATATATTATCAGTGTATATATTGTGTTTAGATGTGTATATTAAATATATATATTATTTATATAATATATATTATTTAATATAAAATATATATATTATATATACATTTTATACATATTTTATTAATTAGATGATCGATATACAAAGTCTCTTTTCTTTCCGAAAGTAGCGATTTGTGCTCAAAATTAAAGTGAAAAATTCCACTCCTTAAATAAGCACCAAAGATAATACTCCAAATAAAATTTAGTATAAAATATTAATTATATATATATATATATATAAATAAAAATTAAAGGGTATAGATAAAAATTTAACCATTTTTAATGGGTTAACGTTTTATTCAATAAAAAAATTGAGTACCCGTACCCTGCACTATTGAGCCATTAATTATAAATTTCAATTCTTTCACCAAATCGTTAATTCAATAATCAGATACTAATAAATCAATAAATCTATTTTGTGGTTGGTTTATCGGTTATTGTTTGATTTTAAACCGTCCTAATCCATTTGGACATAAATGTTTGTTTTTTTTTTAATTTTTATTTTGAAAACCTGTTTGGTCATACATTTTATGAATTCTTCACTTGCTACTTCAAAGTTCTTGAAAAAAAGCGTTTAATAAAATTATTATAAATAAATTTTATAACAATATTGATAATGGGCAAAGTGTCTAATATTGGTATTGTCAAAGATGTATACGTAAAAAAGGCATATAAATTCTGCTGCAACACTTTGCCACGTAAAGCAAAAGGCAATAAACTTTTTCTCTTTTGTATGATCGTCTTAAATTAGAGTGTGTAATTTTTTCATACTTCTTCAAGGAACATTTTTGAAGAATAAAAAATTCCATCTTCAACTACAGTTAAACCTCTCTACAGTGGCAACATCTGTTTAAAAATTTTGTGGCTGCTATAGTGAGGTGTTGTTATATATGTATACTGACATTTGACATTCAGATCTCATTTAACTGCTATAAACAAGAGTATACAAGTATAGAAAGAACATGAATATAAAAAAGGTAAACATTAGTACCCTCTTCCTCGTAAAGTTATCAAAATAACTAATGTGCATCATTTAAATACAATTTTTTTCCTTTAAATTAGATATTCGTACTTGAAATTTACTGTGTGCATTACATTTACCATAAATATTTTGGTATTTTACTTTGTACAAAATTTATTTCTTACAAAATATTATTCCATAATATTTGAGTATGCTTTTATAGAGAGGTAATTTTACAAAGAGTGTACCGCTATAATAAACGACATAACTGTTATAGGTAGAATGTTGTTATAGAGAAGTAAGATATAATATGAAAATTCCAAACAAAATCAAACCACTATAATGAAATGCCGTTATAATAAGGTGACGCTATAGAGTTATTGTATATATATAAGACTGGTCAATGAGATATTAGAAGAGAATTTCAATTTTTCACCTAGAAAAGATAAGAAATAAAGTAATACACTTAGGCTGAAGAATATATCCATCAAAACTACTTAAGCGTTATGGATTTGGTGAACTCTTTTTTGTTTTAATTTGAAGAGTAAAAGAAGGCATTATGCAAAGTTGGAAATCTAAATATCAGGTTAAGTACTTAATTTGAAGACTGCTCTTATGATTGACTGATTTAGGATTTGATGATTATTGAGGGTGTGTTAGTTTATAGAAATATTGCACCAATGGGAGTATCGATGGTGATGTTTGACTCAAATTTTAGATAGTCAACGAGTTTGGGAGGTCGTAGCAACTTCCGACACTCGAAACAGAGTTATAGAACTCTGGTTATAGTGGTTACCGTGGAGGGATTGGTTCGTGATGTCATATTTCATGAAGTGTGTTGTGAAACAGACAGGGCTGGAGAGAGGTCCCGAGTTTCTGCCTTGAACCGCTGCAGTGAAAAAGGTAATCGCTGCAGCAGTAGCCTATGTTCCATCGCAGAACCGTTGCAGCGGTAATACACAGAATTTGACAGTTTTAAGAACCAAAAAACATTTTTCACTTTCCACTTTCTGAAAAACATGAGAGAGCTCTGGGGAAGGCAATTTTCTGCAGAATTGAGGAGTTTTTCATCTTTAGAGGTAAGTTACTACATTTTAAACTTGAAATTATTTCTTATAATCTCTGCAAATCATTAGAAAATGATTTATGGTGGAATTTAAAGTTTGGCCCTAAATCATGTAATTAATGGAAGTTGGTGGGAATGGGTATAAAGTTAGTAGACAATGATCCTAAAGTGCTAGAAAACACTAATGAGTGTAGAATTGTAATTGTTCATGCTAATTCAAATAGAGTTCAAGAGGTTTTAAGGATAGAAAACCCTAAGATGATGAAATAGGGCAAGTTTATGGTTGAATAAGTGGGTATTGATTCCTAGTAGTTAAAAAGGGATGAATTATTTAAATGGGTGTTTTTTGTTATTGTTATAGATCAAGAACAAGTTGAACGAGAAGAAAAAGGCAAAGATGTGGCTTAAAGGTGATTTTGAGCAAGGATTCGAGGTAGGTTACAGTTTATTATAGCAATTAGACTTGCTTGACTCGGTGCTTATATATGATTTAAGTTTTTGTGATGGATTTTGAGGGCTACTTGTGATTATTGATCGTATTGCATGTTCATATACATTGGTTTTAAGAATGTGGTGAAATGATAATGGTGATGATGTTGATGAGGTAAATCATGATGTTCATGATGATTGTTGATGATGTTGATGAGATTGAGAAGAGAAAGAGGAGATATGCACATCTTGCATTCATACATTCATTCACATGCCTTAAATGTTCAGTTATGATCTTATGTTGTGATGAACTTGTTTCCTGATTTGACTAAGTGTAAATATACATGATTGTGAGCTTGTATTCTCCCTAAAGTGAATTGCATAATTGATTGACTGTCTTTGATTATAAGTTCTGTGATGATTTCTTTACATCTATTTGGTTTATTTATTCATATGGTATCGGGTTGAGTCGACCAATGATGCCTACCAGTACTTGTTGTTGTACTGATGCTACATGTTCTCTTCTTTTTGTTGAGTGTAGAGCGTGTTTCGGAGTTTGAGACAAGACCTTGCCTTTAGCTAGCCGTTCAGATTCAGTTTCAAGGGTGATCACCATGATCGGGTAGCCGTTGGATCATATTATCATTGTTCATGTCCCTTGTTTCGGAACTAAGACATTTCTTTGTTATTTTATTGCTGGATATTCTCTTAGATATCTATTTAGACATTCTTAGTTGTTCTTGTATGGTGACTTCAGGTCCCGGGGATGTAATAAATAGAGGTTTCCGCACTCTATTAGTTCTGGATTTTTGATGTTGGTTTGATATATTGTATAAGTTATTAAATGAACACTCTTTTACACTTGTTAAAAACTGAGAAATAATACAAAGGGGATGTGAAGGTAACACTTAGAGTTTGTGAGGGTTAAGATTAGTATGGTTCTCCTGCCATAGTGTCACGCCCCGAGTTCCAACGAGGCGGACTGACACTCGAAGCCGATGAGGCCCGAGAGAACCAATCTTTGCTCGTGTCTATTCATATGCATGTCACTCACTAAGCAACACCATCACATAGAGGCATAAAATGTCAATAGCGGAACTTATGGAAACATGTGATATATACATATAAGAAAATTGGTCGTTAGGGCCATCGGGTTAACATGGACATACATCTCTTACATTTGTCTTCCACAACCGTCTACAAAGCCTCTACAGATACATAACCATAACCAACCCAGAGTCGGGACAACACCCCGCTCTATACACATATACTATACCAAAACAAATGTATATATAGCAACTCGAAAAGCCCCGAACCAACTGGAGCTACCAATGACCTGCAAATGACCCGCACTCTACTGTGGAGGTCTACTAGTACCTATGCCTACAACAAATAAGGTAAGGTTCCCCCGAGGGGGTCAGTACAAAGAATGTACTGAGTATGTAAGGCTAAGGCTAAAAGATACTGCATAATAAATAAATGCTTCAATGGAATCAAGTATGAGACAATATCCAATATGGATAAAACATCAATCTGTATGTTTGGAACTATATATATATATATATATATATATATATATATATATATAAATTGCTCTTGTTACTTGCCTTTACGTTTATCTCCCTTATTAGTCACTCACTCCTTCACTCATTAGTCATCCTTCCATTCATATAATACCCGGGCCCCAAGCTGATCAGTGGGAAAATAATAACATCATCATGCAGGTGTACCTTTCACCCCATGGATACATTCCGTGATATTGGGAATAGACATCATGCAGGTGTTCATTGCACCCCATGGATACATCATGCAGGTGTTCCTTCCACCCCATGGATACATCCTGTAATTCGGGGAATAGTCATCATGCAGGTGTTCATTTCACCCCATGGATACACTCATAATTATACCTTAACTTTTATGAGATTGGTACCTTTACTTGAGAGAGATTGATACGCTCACTCATGAGAGATTAATGCATTCACTTATCAGAGATTGATACATTTGTTTGTGAGAGATTGATACTTTTGATAATTGTAATATTATTGGAACTTGGAACATTAACCAAAGAACATGAGTCATATGAATCACAATTGATGTATGAATAAGGAACATGTGAGTAAAAATAATTAATAACCAGGAACGGGATACCTTTGAACATTTCAGAGTAGAATAGGTACAATGTCAATGTG
This sequence comes from Capsicum rhomboideum, assembly GCA_031232105.1. NCBI lineage: Eukaryota > Viridiplantae > Streptophyta > Magnoliopsida > Solanales > Solanaceae > Capsicum > Capsicum rhomboideum. The sequence continues at coordinate 133,736,182 of CP124709.1, read as the reverse complement.
ACTAATATGTGCTGCAGAAAGATATGGAAAGAGTAACCTTACATACCTTATGATCTCAATATGAATATACCGTCCTATATGTGATTACGATAATCCAGCTCCATCCTTACGTGTTACTCTACATCACAAGTTCATAACGGAGCTTACGTTAACAATCAACTACCTTACAAGGGCATGAGACGACAATGAATTACATGCTTGCCCTATAACGTCATTTCACCCTCTTACGTTAACATTTAGTTCATCACCAAATCAACAATACCAAAACATACCACACATTGACCAAGACATCATAAACCAACAACATTTCACACCAAGTTTACCCTTTACACTTCCTCATTAACACTACGTTACCTTTTCTCCGTCAAGTCACTTGATAGCTTTCACAATAACACTTTAACAACAATCCATATTTTATACCATTAAAAATAACTCCAGGATACTCCTTTATAGTCATTTCAAAGGTACCATAAGTTGATAATTGCGTCCATAAAGGGTATAGGGGTTTCGGGGGGTCAAAGAGATGCGAAAACAACCGAAACGAACTTCTGGGCTGCCCTGTTCAGCCACCTACGCCCGCAGGTGGCTGACCTGCGTCCGCAGGTGACCCTTGGCAGTATCTAGGGGCACATGCAAAGTCACCTGCGCCCGCAGGTGCTTCTTCTGCGAGGGCGGGTGCCCGTTTCGGCCAAAAGGGGTCTCTTTTGGGTCCTTTTATGCCATGAATGGTCCATGATCATAACTAAACTTCTCTTGACATATTTTAGATCATCTTGGATGCCAAAAATCAGCCATGGTTTCACAACACACATGAACATCACCAAAACCCCACTTTTCCTTCAATACACCACCAAATCCATGCACAATTTCAAGTTTACAAGGCAAAAACCTTCACCGATTAAGCAAACATAAATTGTTTCACACATAGTGAACTTCTCACACTTCACCAACATAAACAACATGGTCTACACCATATTCCATGCATATAATATATTAAACCATAAATATAAACACTTACCAAGGCTTGCCAAAGGGTAATCTTGCCCAAAGAAGTGATGGTTGCCTTAGGGTTTGCAAGAGAGAAAGTTGTGGAAAAGTCTAGAAATGTGACATGTATTTTGTGGAATAAAATCTGATTTTTGGTGAATTTTATAGCCACTTTATAGTCAACCTTATCCACTCTTAAGCAATAAATATATTATGTTGACTTGGTCACAAGAATGGGTCATTTCCATTTGTTTTGGGCCATGCCTTTTACATGATTTTTGGGCCTCATTTGAGCCCAATTGCACATAATTCATTTAAGCCCACTAACTAATGCATAAATCACCAACACTCTCATGTCCAAATAATTCCAAGAATGTTACAGTAATTACATAGGTTTGGAAATGTATGGGGTATTACACATAGGTTAGGGTGGGTACCAATCATGACCAGTTGGGTCGTGATAGAGATGGTATCAGAGCACTGGGTTCGTAGATCTCATCGTACAAGAATAGGTCTAGTAGAGTCCTGTGGATCGGTACAGAGACGTCTGTATTTTTCTTCGGAAGGCTATAGGACTTTAAGAATGAATTCCTTTCTTTCTTTATTTCGTGCTATTACTTAATTCCAATTGGTATCTGAAAATCTAAATTGGTATCTAATATATTCACTCTTGTTCGGAGATGGTAAATACTCATTCTACTAGAGCAGCAGTAGCAGCAACAGCTGTACCCACAGCAGTACCCGCACCGGCCGCTGGGGCCATAGTTTAGAGCATGTCTCGAGTTAGGGGCAGAGCTAGACGGAGAGGACGAAGGGCAACACCTTTTAGGGGTGAAGCCTAGGAAGTCGGAGAACCGACAAGACAATGATCACCATCCCCTCCCCCACAACAGGATGCTCCAGATCTTAATCAGAATGAAGAAGTGGTAGTTGAGGAAGAGGAGATGATAGCTTTAGAGAATGTCGTGCCAACATTAAATGGTGTAGCCCCGGTGCCTTTGTCTGCGGAAGTGATTCAGCAAGTGTTGGGATTCTTGAGTATTGGCTGGCACTGGCCACACTCCAATTGTTTCAACTTTCTCTTACCCAGCCTTACCACATGCTGCTGCTGTAGCACCAAGAATGGATGTAGGCTCAGAAACAGGAGTGTATTCCCAACAGGTACTTGGGCCAGTGATGACTGATGATGAACATGAGCTATTCTGCAAGTTTATGAATATGAAGCCCTCGGTATTCCATGGTATAGTGTCTGAGGATGCATTTAAGTTCTTGATAGATTATCATGAACACTTGCACAAGATAGGTATTGTTGAAAAATATGGTGTGGAGTTTGTTCCTTTTCAGTTGCAAGCTGAAGCCAAGCAATATTAGAGGTCATTTGTATAGTGCAAGACTGCCTTACCTTCACTTACTTGGGCATAATTCCAGAATGTATTCGTTAAGAATTATGTTCCCCACAATTATTATGATCAGAAGAAGGATGAGTTTTTGAGATTGGAACAGGGTAACATGTCTATGGCGGCCTATGAGGCCAAGTTTCATGCCTTGTCCTGCTATGTAGTACAATTGATTACCTCAGAGTAAGATTAGATTAGGTACTTCGTAAAGGGTCTGAACTCTGGGATTCAGTTAGCTACTCTATCCATAACTGTGTCTGGGAAGTCCTTTCAGGAGGTAGTTGAATTCACCAAGAATGTTAAGGCACTTGAGAAGGAGGGAGAGGTAAAGGCAGAAGAGAAGGAGGCCCAGACTTTATGAAAGTTCAAAAACACTTTGTCAAAGGGTTGTGGTTCATCTCGGCCTTATCATTCAGCCATGTCAGCATCTGCAGAGACCCCGTCCAAGTTCAGTTATCAGCCTTCTCGGACTGGTAACTATACACCTTCATCCTTTTTAGTTTAGAGGCCTGATTTGGGCATTAGATTCCACGGGTGTGGAGTTTCGGGCCATAGCAGAAGGTATTGTCCTAACTTATTGTCTGTAAGTCAGTTGACTCAACAACTAATTTCTACTGCTCTAGTTTCGACAGGTCGTGGTGGAGGCAAAAACGGTAAGGGTCGTCCACATGGTAGACGTGGTGGACAGGCTAGGGGTGTCAACTAAGCCAACTGAGGTGGAGGATAGGTTGGCAGGAATGGTGCTCAGGCTGGTAGAGGTAGTGGTCAGGGTGGTGATAAGGCTCATCTTTATACTGTTCCGGCTCATCCTAAAGCAAAAGTTTCTAATGCTATGATCACATGTACTATTCTTGTTTGTGATCGTATGGCTTCTATATTGTGTGATCTCAGTTCCATTTTCTCTTATGTGTATGAAATTTGCGATTGGTTGGGACTTAGATTGTGAATACCTTGATGCCCCTATGTATATATCCACGCTAATTGGGGTGTTTGTATGTGTTGATTAGGTGTATTGTACATGTCCTGTGATGCTTACGGAGTTTAAGATCCTAACATACCTAGTTATTCTAGATATGGAGGAGTTTGATATTATATTGGGGATGAGTGGGTTATCTTCTTATAGTGCTATTCTTGACTGTTATACAAAAACCGTTACTGTAGCAATGCCCAGGATGGGTAAGTTTGAGTGGGAGGGTACTTTTAAGCCTAATCCTTTAAGGGCTGTGTTAGCAATCCGTGGCCAGAAGTTAGTAAAGAAGGGGTGTAGGGCATTTTTGGCTCATCTTTGGGAAGATAAATCTGTAGTTCCTACTATAGCATTAGTTCCAGTGGTATTTGAATTCTTAGAAGTGTTTCCAGATGATCTCTCGGGTATACCTCAAGACTGAGTAGTTGATTTTTGTATAGATTTAAAGCCAGGGTCTCGACCCATTTCTATCCCTCCTTATCATATGGAACCAACAAAGTTGAGGAAGTTGAAGTCTTAATTGCAAGAGTTGTTAGAAAAGGATTTTGTTTGCCCGAGTGTTTCTCCTTTGGGTGCACCTATTTTTTTTGTGAAAAATAAGGATGGTAGCATGAGGATGTGCATAGATTACCTCCATTTGAATAAGGTGACCATTCACATTAAATATCCCTTGCCACCTAGGATAGATGACCTGTTTGATTATTTACAAGGGGTTGTTGTATTCTTCAAAATTGACATGAGGTTGGGTTATCATCAGCTCAAGATTAGGGATGTGGATATCCCAAAGACTGCTTTCTGGACTCATTATAGGCACTATGAGTTTCTAGTTATGTCCTTCAGTTTGACCATTGCCCCAGCTACTTTTATGAGCCTGATGAATGGAGTTTTTAACTCATTTCTGGATTCATTTGTTATTGTTTTTATTGATGACATATTATTTACTCAAAAAGTGAAAAAGAGCATGAATCTCATTTGCGTACATTGTTGGGGTTGCTTAAGGAGAAACAACTATATGCTAAATATTCTAAGTGTGAATTATGGCTTTCTTCAGTGTCCTTCTTGGGGCACATGGTTTCTAAGGAAGGAGTTGCGGTAGACCCGCAGAAGGTTGAAGCCGTTAAAAATTGGCTTAGACCGACGAATGTGATAGAAATTCATAGCTTTTTGGGGTTAGTCAGTCACTATAGTAGATTTGTTAAGGGTTTTGCTACAATTGCTTCGCATATGACCTACCTTACTCAGAAGGAAATTCCATTTATGTGGGATGAAAAGTGTGAGGAGAGCTTCAAAAAGCTCAAAACCTTATTGATTTTGGCCCCAATACTAACCCTTCCTATTGAGGGTAAGGATTTCACTGTATATTCTGATGCCTCACGGTTGGGTTTAGGTGTTGTTTTGATGCAAGATCAGAACGTGATTGCCTATGCTTCGAGACAACTGAAGAATTATAAGAAAAACTATCCCACACATGATCTAGAACTAACAGTTGTGGTTTTTAGTTTGAAAAGTTGGAGACACTATCTTTACGGGGTGAAGTGTAAAGTGTTCACAAACCACCACAGCCTATAAGACATGTTCACCTAGAGGGATCTGAATCTAAGACAGAGTAGATATATGGAGTTGATTAAAGACTATGACATTTCAATCCTATATCACTAAGGTAAAGCCAATATGGTGGCGAACACATTAAGATGGAAATCAGTGAGCATGGGAAGTTTAGCATAGCTGGAGGTATCTAGGTGCCCATTGGCGAAAGAGGTACAGTCTTTGGGTAATGATTTGCTAAGATTGCAGGAAACTAGCGAAGGAAGAGTGTTAGCACATTTGGAGGTCAGGTTCATATTTTATGACCAAATTAAAAGCAGACAGTTTGAGGATAAGAAGTTAAGCAACCTTAGAGAAAAGGTGTTACAGGGTGAGGCAAGAGAGTCCATTCTTGATGATAAGGGAGCATTGAGGATTTTGGGGCACTTATGCATACCCCGAGTACGCAATTTGATTCCAACTATTCTGGCGGAAGCTCATAATTCTAAATACTCTATATATATGGGTGCCAACAAGATGTATAGGGACTTGAGGCAATACTATTGGTGGCAAAAAATGAAGCGGGACATTATGGATTTTGTAACCTAGTGTCAAAACTACCAATAGGTCAAATACGGACACCGAAAGTCTGGTGGTATACTTCAGAGAATGCCCATTCTGGAATGGAAGTGCTAACGGATAAGGATGGACTTTGTACTGTGTCTTTTAAAAACATTGAGGAAATGCGACTCTATATGGGTTATTATAGACCGGTTGAGTAAGTCGGCTCACTTCATTTTGGTGAGAGTAGACTATAATGCTGCAAAGTTGGCCAAGATTTATATGAAGAAGATTGTAAGGCTACACGGGGTATCGGTGTCAATTGTGTCAGACAGGGGTACTCAGTTCACCTCCAACTTTTGGGAAAGATTCCAGTTAGAATTAGGTTCTAGATTGGACCTGAGCACATCTTTTCACCCACAAACCAACGGTTTATCGGAGTGAACTATCCAAGTTCTTGAGGACATACTTCAGGCATGTGTTATGGACTTCAGGGGTCAGTTGGACCAATACTTACAGTTGTGTGAATTTGCCTACAACAATAGTTACCACTCTAGTATTAACATGACCCCTTTTGTGGCCATATATGGTAGGAGGTATAGGTCTCCAATTGGGTGATTTGATGCATTTGAGGTGAGGCCTTGGGGCATCAACATGCTAAAAAATTTGATGGAAAAAAGTGAGATTCATACAGGAAAAGCTCATAGCAGCTCAAAGTCGACAAAAAGAATATACAGAAAATGAGGTGAGAGATGTGATGTTTGAGAAGGGGGAGAAAGTACTCTTGAAGGTGTCACTCATGAAGGGTGTAATGTAGTTTGGCAGGAAGGGCAAGTTGAGGCCAAAATACATTGGACCCTTTGAGGTTTTGAATGGAGTGGGGTCAGTAATATACAGACAATGTCAGAAAACCTTATCCTTTCAGATCAAAACCCTCTCATATTCCCTCAAGCTTTCAACCTTCAAGTTACAAGAGGAATCAAGCTAGGGCTCCAAATCCAAAGGATTCTCCACCATTGTTCATCTTCGAGGTATGTAAGAGCAACACTTTTCATGGGGAACCCTGTTCCTCCCCACAATTGAGTCATAGTTCTAAGTTATGTCATGATTTAAAGTTAGGGTTTTAGGATTTGAATATTCTAAGTATTGTTCTTGATTCTTGTTACAATTTTCTTCAATATGCCTTGAGTATTATGGATTATGTCCCGAGTTAAGGTCGTTCTTGAATTTAACATTAATGTCCATAAACAAGAGCTAGTTTTCACATAAAGTTTATGACTTGGAAATTTGTATTGAAAGTTGATTTCATGCTTCAATGGGTTTAACTATAGTCTTGTTATAAAGTATATTCAAAGGTAGTCAATTTATGAAAAGTTCATGAAAAACCTTTATGTATTGTATCATGACTTGAAAAGTGAAAAGAAGCTATCGTATCTTGAAAAGTAAAGTAAGTTATAATGATTTAGAGCCAAGGCTAGCAGAGAAAGCTATATTTCTTGATACGATATTTTAGAGACTAATATGGTTTTAGAAAAATGTGTTTAAGTCTTATGATATTAGCAACTATTATGTTTTGGGGAGGATAATTTAGCACCGAGTTGGGTATAAGTCCGAGGTCACATGCCCCATAACTACGTCGCCATTGTGGGTTTTGCCTTTAGGCTAAGAGTTGCATCCATAAGTTATGTTTTGTCTTATACCCTGGCAAGGTAGAGGACGACTCTTCTCAATGTGGTTAAGACATTGGACTCCATGTTGCTCGTATGGTTTATGTCGGTTAAGATAAACTCCCCAAAGAAAACTTACTTATTTTGAGAGAATATATGATTGTCCTAGGCCACCAGTTTAAAGAAAGTTTTCATGAAGCATTGTTTTCAAGTTTTGTTCAGACTTCATTCATATATTTTCTAGTCTCAGTTTTAGTTTGATGAATTGTATTAAATTTGTTTTATTAAAATACTGTGATTAATTGCTTTCGGGCTTACATTTCACGAGTTTACTATGTAAGTGTTTACACGCTTTTAATATTTTTAAATAACTTATCCATTGCACTACTTTAGTCCCAATAGCTTTGCAAGAAAAGGTCAGTTAGTCTTTTGTTTCACATCTCCCTACTCATGTCATATATTATGATTTAATTCAAAAGTTTATTCAGTTTAAATTTTCATTCCGCTATTATGTACCTATACATTCAAAGTATTGACACTCTTTTTGTACCTATACATTCAAAGTACCTATACATTCAAAGTACCTATACATTCAAAGTTTATTCAGTTTAAATTTTCATTCCGCTATTATTTATAAAAGCTATCCCATATTTTCAGCTTCCGCATTTTATTGAAAGTTCTATTTTATTAGTTGCATACCAGGCTAAGTGTTTCTCTTGGGCCATTCGTAGTTCTGGGTGCCGATTACGTCCAAGGTGTAAGCTCGGGGCGTGATATGCCTTTAGCCATAGAGGTTCAGTCTTTAGCTAACCAGATAGTTAGGTTGGATATTTCGGCACCTGGGCGTGTTTTAGCCTTTGTTGATGCTAGATCTTCTTTGATGGAGCAGATTTGAGCTCACCAATTCAATGATGATAATTTGAGGATGATTCAAGATAAGGTGTTGTGTGGCGAGGCTAAGGCAACCTCTCTTAATTCAGATGGTGTGTTGCAGATTAGTGGTCCTATTTGTGTGTCGAGAATCGGTGGATGGGTGAGATTGAATTTAAAGAAGGTGCATGTTCCAGATATTTTATCCATCTAGAGGTGACCAAGGTGTATCGTGAATTAAAGCAGCATCATCGGTGGGGTGGTATGAAGAAGGATGTAGCGGACTTTGTATCTCATTGCTTGTGTTGCCAACAGGTGAAGGCCGAGCATCTGAGACAGGGTGGTTTGCTTCAGAGATTACCCATTCCATAATAGAAGTGGGAGCAGATCACTATGGACTTCATGAGTGGGTTGCCTCATACTTCTCATGGTTTTGACAACATTTGGGTCATCGTGGATCGATTGACCAAATTAGCTCATTTTATCCCTATTCAGGTTTTCTTCAGTGCGGAGAGGTTGGCTCGTATCTATGTTTGTAAGATAGTTCGCCTTCATGGGGTACCCGTATCTATCATTTCAGACAGAGGCTCAAGAGGAGTTGGATACTCAAGTTGACCTTAGCACAACTTTCTACCCCCAGACAGATGGTCAGTCGGAGTGTACTATTTAGGTTTTGTATGATATGCTTTGTGCATTTGTTATGGACTTCGGAGGTTAGTGGGAGCAACATTTATCCTTAACAGAGTTTACCTATAATAATAGCTACCATTCGAGTATTAAGATGGCACCTTTCCAGGAATTGTATAGTAGTTGTTATCGACCTCCTGTTGGTTGGTTTGAGACTTCAGAGGTTAGAACCCGTGGTATCGACTTTCTTTGCTAGTCTTTGGACAGGATTCGGGTGATTCAAGATAGGCTTTGGGCAGCCCAGAGTAGGCAAAAGAGTTATGCACACCACAGACAAAAGAGTTATGCAAAAGGCTTTATGCCTTGAAGTTTGGGGTTGGTGATCGTGTCTTCCTTCGTGCGTCACCTATAATTGCTTATGCGTCGAGATAGCTAAAGGTGCACGAGTGTAATTACCTTACTCATGACTTGAAGCTGGCATCGATAGTGTTTTTGCAGGCATTATCTGTACGGGGTTCATTGTGAGATTTATACTGATCATCACAGTCTTCAGTATCTTATGACTCAGAGGGATCTTAATTCGAGGGAGCAACGATGGGTAGAATTGCTGAAGGACTATGACATCTCTATTCTCTATCATTCGAGAAAGTCAAATATAGTTGCGGACGTCTTGATCCGAAAGGTAGTGAGTATGGGTAACTTAGCCTTTATTCCAGTCACTCAGCGATCATTGGCTATGGACATTCATTACTTAGCTAATTCGATGGTGCATTTGGATATATCTGATCCCACGAGGATTATTTCTTGTGTTAGGGCGAGGTCTACTTTGTTAGAGCAGATTCAGAGACGACAGTTCGAGGATAGTGAACTTTGTGGTCATCAAGAGTGGGTATTGAGAGGTGAGTCCCAGAGGGATACTTTGGGTTCTGATGGTGTACTGAGATATGATAGTCGTGTGTGTGTTCCAAGGGTTGGACACTTGATTCCTTTGATTTTACGTGAGGCACATAGTTCCAGATAATTTATTCACCCCAGGACAGCTAAGATGTACCGAGATCTGAGGCATCATTACTGGTAGAGTGGTAAGCGGTGAGATATATTCGAGTTAGTGGCTCGATGCCTATGTTGTCGGTAGGTAAAGGCCAAGCACAAGAGACCTGATGGTTTGCTTCAGCAATTGTCTATTCCCGAGTGGAAGTAGGAGTGAATCACTATGGATTTCATTGGTGGATTACCTTGCACGTCCTACGATTTTGATAGTATTTGGGTCGTTGTAAACCGGTTAACTAAGACGGCATATTTTATCCCTGTTCGAGTTTCCTACAGTGCTGAAAGGTCATGTCTATATTTAGGAGGTGGTTCACCTATATGGAGTGCCAGTATCTATTATGTCAGACCGAGGGTCTCAGTTTACCTCCAGTTTCTGGCAGACTTTCTAGGAGAAGTTGGGTACTCAAGTGGACCTCACTACTGCGTTTCATTCTCAAACCGATGGACAGTTAGAGCGGACTATTCAGGTATTAGAGGATATGCTCCATGCTTGTGTATTAGACTTTGGGGGTTAGTGGGATCAGTTCTTGCCTTTAACAGAGTTTGCGTATAATAATAGCTTCCACTCCAGCATTCAGATGGCTCCATTTGAGGCTTTGTATGGTAGACATAGGAGTTATGTTGACCATAGACGTCGTCCGTTGAGATTCAGAGTTGGTGATAGAGTCTTCTTATGAGTATCACCTATGAAGGGCGTGATACAATTCGGTAGGAGGGGCAAGCTTAGCCCCAGATATATTGGACCCTTTGAAATTCTGCAGATAGTTGGGGAAGTAGCATACGTGTTAGCTTTGCCTCCGACATTTTCAGCTATTCACCCAGTGTTTCATGTTTCTATGTTGTGACAGTACATTCCAGATGAGTCACATGTGCTACAGTGGGATTTGGTGTTCAATTAGACGAGAAGTTAACATTTGTGGAAGAGCCTGTGTCTATTCTGGCCAGAAATGTCAGAAGATTACGCCTGTGTCTATTTGGAGCTTGATCATGATATGTGACTGTATTCCTACTTGTTCACGTTTTCAGGTATGCACTTATTCTTGACTTTCTCAGACGAAAGTCCCTTTTAGTAGTGGATACTGTAATGACCCTCCAGGTCATTCCCAGTGCTTACGCATGTTTACAATGTTTAGAGCCTTTTCATGACTGCCCCAGGTCATATATGACTTGCTGGGACTGGTAGTACGATTACCTGGCAGTTCGTTTGACTTTTGGAGTCACTTTCCTAGGTTGAATTTTCTGGTAGTCAGGTATGGCTCCCGGGCTTAAACCCCTATTAAACAGCCTCGAATGCCATTTTTGACCATCTCATCAAATTTTAAATGTCGACTTTAGGTTAGGTAGACCTTTGGTTTGGGTCTTGATGTTCCCGGACTTGTTTTGGGTGATAGGCCGACTATTGGCTAAGTCGAGTCAGCCCCTGGGGTGTGGGCCCTAGTTTTAGTCGTAACCACCTCTGATGAAAATTACGACAGTGCTATTGAGTCTGGAGCATTGAAATTAGTTAGGTAGCATAGTTTTTTTGCGTGCACAGGACTCCGGATCAATCCCGGACATGTAGTCGAAATTGCCCGAACTTAGCCATTTTTGGCATTGGCCATGTGCTTAAGCAGCCATAGGCACGCCTTAGCGCTAGGCGCACTTTAGTGGCCAAGGGAATGTCTGAAGCAGCCATAGGTACTTAAACGACCCTTGGCTCCACTTTAGCAGCCAAGCGGTGGGAACGGTGGAGCCCTTAAGCGGCCATAAGGGCGCTTTAGCGCCACCTGCCTTGGCTATATATATATATATACATTTCACCTTCTCTCTCATTTTTAAACGCACAAACTTTATAGAAACACCATTTTCAGAGCTTCAAGCTCTTATATAAGCTTGTATAGCAAGGTCCTAGCTTGGACACTTACATATTTAAGTTCGTGGCTTCATTCTCGATATTTCTACAGTACGTTTTCCCGGTTTTACAGTCGTTTACGTTTTCGTTGGATTTGTTGGTATTGTTATTGCTATTTGAGCTATGTATTGAGCTCATATGATAATATAGATGTTGTGACTATTGGTCACGATGTGATTTGGGATGCTGTGACAATTCCAGTTTGATGGGTTTTGCAAGCGGGCCCCACGTGAATTGTCCGGTTATTTTTTGACCTAGTGACATATGGGTATCAATAGTCATGTTTTGATATGTATTTTATTATTTTGATTGCGTGGCAGCAATTGGAGGCCTCTAGGAAGGGGAAGGCTCTAGCTTAGCGGGTTTTTTGGCAGGCTTACTAGGCATCCAAGTAGGCTAGGTTTTCTTTACACTTAGATTGGGCTTATGTGTGATATATGTATGCTATTGTGCTGGTATTCTGGGCTGGTACTATAGGCTTGGTGGTGGTTTGCTGTGATTTAGGCCTTCTATGCCGGATAGGGCTATTCGGACATATTCTAAGCCCGTTATCCTCGTGGTACACCACAGATTACCTATTTGGAGTCGGATAGCATTGTTGTTGTTGTTGCTGGTTGGGGAATGTTATTGTTGGACCTTAGTCCATGCTTAGACAAACTTAGCCCAGACTTAGACAGGTATAACTAGACTTGATTTTCGGGACCTGGTAGTGGGCCCCGTTACCCTTTTTGTTGACTTGTTAGAACTTTGACATCTTTGGATTAGGTAAGCCCTAATATGATTTGTTAGTCTTGAGATTGTATTGAGTCACCCCGATTATACCCGATTGGCCTGTTTAGCCTTTTAGTCCCTAATAGCACCGCACTTGATTGGGATTGCTGGCCTTGGCTTAGAATTGGGACCCGCTTTGCCATGAGCTACTCTAGATACCTGTACTGACATAGATATTGCATGATAGTAGACTATGGATCTAGGAGGACCCGGGGACTTACCTTGTAGCAGATGATGGGCTAGCTCCTTTACCTATACTTCGGCTTCGGCCTGGAACTAGCATGTTCCCCGTTTATTGGTTATGATGTGACATTTGTCTCTATTATAGTTACTAGTTATGATGAGTTCCAGTTCTATTTTGGCTACTGATGCAGGTATGATGATTTTGGTTATTGACTATTGGGTGTCCCGGTTCGAGTATGGCCCCGGATTGTGGGGCACTATAAGTTCTGGTACTAGGTACCGTGATTTATGATACTGTTGTTCTCTGAGTTTCAGTTTGAGTCTAACAGATATGATATATATGTGGCCTATTATTATCACCCACTGTGTCCGATTTAATTCCGATGTCTGGCCTCTCATTATTACCCATTGGTGCCAGTTCTAGCCTAGTGTGCCCTATTGGTTATTGTGATTACTGGATACGGGTACAACCTTGAGACACTAGTGGCTATGCATTTACTATTCTTGTGTGTCCCTCCGGTTTATGAGGGCCAGGCTTGGTATTGTATTCTTCAGTGTGCCCATCGAGCTTATGGGGGCCTAGTTGGGTTGTGTTTGACTTATGTGTACAGTGCACAGTTACTTACTTATTATTCAGTATCGCATTTTCTTATCAGTTATACCCGGACTTAGCATGCACCCCCGTACATCAGCTTGTTTATGTTACATTGAGCTCAGTCGACCGATGATGCCTACTGAGTATTCGTTGCCCCGGTACTCATACTGCACTTCCGCATCTTTTCTCGATGCAGATCCAAGCACTAACAGATGGTCATGACTTGACTCTCTTCTCAGCACTGATTCCAGAGCAGGGAAAGCTTACTGACGTCCGAGGGAGATCCCACTCCATCTCTGATGTATAATCTTTTGGATCCGAGACTGTTATATATATGTTGTGTATATTTGATTTCTGTCTTGTATTCTGGATATGTCTAGTAGTGGCTCGTATACTGACCTCACCAGGTCTTGGGAGGGGTTTTAGAGTTATATATTGCCCTCTTCCTTTTTGTCCCGGTATGTATACTTCCTTTGTCTTTACATTCATAGCATGTTGATAGTAGTAGTTTTTCTTCATCTCCTTTCTTATGAGATTCCGCCTATTGGCCCGTCGCTTGTCACCCCGGGCTAGGGCTTGGCTTGCCTATTGGTGGTTTTCGGTAGGCGCCATCATGACTCGAAAATCGGGTCGTGACATTTTTCTTTAGGGTTTTGACAGATATGATGTTTTGAATGTTATTTGTGGATTTGACTCTTGTTTAATTGCTTGAATACGTTAATGGAAGTTTGAATGAATTTGTGGAGTAATTATTCATTATTTTATTCGAAAGAGGAAATTTTTTATTGAATATTGTGCTATATTGTTTGGTTTTGATTAGTGATTCTTCTATGTAACCGAAAGAGCTTCTTGAATTATTGATTAGGAACCAAGCTACGAAAATATTCATGAGACATTTTCCTTGAGGCTAAAACCATTAACATTGTTTTTGTATATGTTCACAGAGACATTAATTAGACCTATCTTGTCAATTGTCCTTACTTCTCTTCTTGACAATTAATTATTGTCATTCAAATTTCAGTTCTTTCTTGAATAAATTCACTACTTTTCAAATTTTAATTGGTTATTCACGACTTATAACCACCTCAATCTAAAAAGTGAAAATTAAACAAAATGGCCATTGAGTTAAACTTCTTACACAAAAAATAGCCACTTTATCATTTACTACTTAAAATAGCCATTCAACCAAAGTTCTTACTCAAAATGGCCAGTCGACCGAAATAATTACTATTAATTTGGCCTCTCGGCCATTTTGGTCTTCTTCTTCTTCTTCGTCGCCGGTCCGTCATTTATGGCTTCTTCTTCTTCCTTCTTCTTCCCTCTTCCTTCCTTCTTCTTCTTCTTCTTCTTCCATATTCAACCATTAAAGCTTCTTCAAAAGCTTGATTATAAAATTTGACGTACCGGAAATGTGAATCATTTCGAGCAAATTATATATCAAAAGACTCAAAACATCAAAAGGTGCTCATATCTAAAATTTAGAAATGTTTAAAGGAGATTTTATGTTAGTCGGGATTGAAAGAACTTCATTCTTATATTTGACAGATGCTACTTGGGTGTTGTTTTGTTTGCAATTATATTCATGCTAAATATGTTGCTTACTGCGTGACCTGAACTTTGATTAATCTGAATGTTGGTTGTCTTTCAATATGAACGACCTCCCTACATAATAACTGGTGCTAGATGGGGTAGGGTTGGGTGCATCTTATGAATATCTATATGTTATTTACAACAATAGAAGAACTATCACTAGTTTTTCCCTTTCTGCTATTGTTCACTGGAAGTGCAAATATGCAAACTCTATGTCCTAGCGAAAACATTTGTACTTTATTTTGTTAAGGTACAATTTACATGCATCTTATTATACAATATCGATACACAATTATACGTCATTTATAGAAGGTCGATCAAGTACATGACTATTTATACAATATCGATACACTTTTAATTATCATTTACATAATATTGATACACTTGTAATCAAACACAAAATAAAAAGGAAAATTAAAAGATAAAGATTTAAATTTGAATTTAAAACAGTAGTAGTAATAGCAATATAATAATAATAATAATAATAATAATAATAACAATAATAATAATAATAATAATAATAATAATAATAATAATAATAATAATAATAATAATAATAATAATAATAATAATAATAATAATAGAGAAGAATTAGATAAATTTATAACAAATTAATTATTTTTTAAATAGAAAAAATGATCAAAGTGTACAAGAAGGAAAAAAAACCTATTGATATAATCAATTTCAATTTTTCTTTTTCAAATTCAAATATGTAAACTATAAGATAACCACAATATTTTAGAATCTTATCTTTTCTAACAAATTGATATTATATACAATTTGAATTTGAATGAAATTTTAGTTGGTATAAAATTCAACTTTGTAATCTATTAGATATACCCCTTCAGTGACATATACATCAGTGCAAGCTTTCTTCTTCTCTTTTTATTATTTTTATCTCGAGAGAATTTTCTGCTATGTTTTACTCGCAAATGTATTGATTAATCTTTTTAAACGTACCTTAATACTATTTTGTTGTGTACATTCACTGTAGAACAAAGTCATATTTATGTCCTTCCTTATTCTCAAGTTTAGTACTAATATGTTTTCCATATACTTAATAATTTAATATACATTTTTTTTTTGCCACAGAGAATTTCTACCATGGATAAAAAGATTATAGGTAATGCTCATCAGATTTTTTCGGATAATTACCAAGGTATGTAGTTCATGTTTATTTTTTTTTTTTAAATTATTTTATTATTATTTGTAATGAACATTATATTAATCTTTTATCATAAATATACCTATCATGGATAAAAAGATTATAAATAATGCTCATCAGATTTTTCTGAATAACTATCAAGGATGTTGTTCATGCTTAATTTAAATTTTAATTATTTTGTTGTTATTTGATTAACATTATATTTATTTTTCGTCATAGATTTATCTAAGGAAGCTAAAGTTTCCACAAATCTGATTTATATAAATATCTCAAAAATACGAAATGAGTATTTGAGAAATCAATAAGTATAACGAAAACTCGAAATATATACAGGAGATGCCTAGGGTATGGTGGGGAAGGGGACGGGGGGAGATAGACCAAAGAAAATCTAGGTAGAAGCTAACAATTAGCTGAGAAGGATTCAAGAAGTTGAAGGAAATTGTGAATCTTTTATCTTTTATGTGTTAGTATAAAAGATATGAGATTTTCGCAAATTTTACAAGAATAAAATGAATACAATGAACAATCAAACATAAATTTAAATTTAACATTATACTAAAAATAAGCAAGAAGAAAGTTCAACGACTACAACACATAACACAAAAAATAATTAATTCAAAGTCAAACTATACAAAAATAATTAAATACAGTAGAAGAAAATGTGCATAGATGGGAGAGTGGGGAGGTAATGTTTTAAACTAATTTTAAAAATATAATGAAGTAATTAAATAATGCAATATTACTATCCATAAATTTTAAATTAAAGTGGCGTGAACAACATAATAAAAGTTCATAAAATATATCTATTTTAGGTTAATAATAAGAACGCTTTATAATTGTATTAAGCCAGTTGTTAACCTAATATTAACAATCTAATAATTCGAAATAGTGCACAATGTAATAAAAAAAATATGAAACATAAAAGGTTTTCGATAATTATATGGTTCATAGTTTTTTTTTCCAATATAAATTTGGTTATGGGGTTGTGATGGCGTTGGGGTGGGTGGAGTGGGGGTGGGGGTGGGGGGAGCAGTTGGGTTTGGGAGTGTACATTTTATTGAGGAACAATATGATTATTGAATTTTTAAAAATAATATGATTTAACATATTCAAACAAGACATCGCAATTTGGAATGATTTAGAAATAATAATTTTATCTGTGTATTATAAAGCAGAGGACGAAGCACCACAATTAGCAAAGTGACAAGCTATTGAGGAGTCACTTAGCAGTTTTAGGATAAAATTTAATATTAGTGTAATAAAATTTTTGAGTTAAAGGATTAGAGATATTTGAATTTGAAAATATTAGATTTTTTCTAAAAAAAGATTATCATTAGCATGAATTTAGGAACCTAACATTGAAGAGTTCTAAATGAACTCTTGCTATTCAGAAACTTATTTCTTTCAATGTTATAAAATATATTTAAATATTAATGATCTAACATTGAAGGATAGCGTTTTCATGTTCATCTTCCTCTGTTAATGTCAACGAAGAGGAACAACCGTCTACATCCATAGATGTTATCTCTATCTACTTCTCGCAACTCTTCGCCTTTCACTACAAATGGTAACACCCTCTGAGGAAATAAAAGTAAAGGGGGCCGGTAATGATTGAAATGAAGACTTTGATAAGTAAAAGATTCATAGATAAATTGGTTTCAAATTGATTAAAAACTTTTCTATTGTTTAATTTATGAAGGAGTTTTATTGAGAGTTATTCTTATTTTTTTAGTGATGATTTTATTAGTATTGTTGACTTACAGAAAAGATAAAGAAGAATAAAGAGAAGAGTAGCCGCGAAAGTAGAAATTTAATTGATATAGTTGACCAGCTTAAGTTTTTTCTACTATGCGTTTGATATTATTGATCTTCTTTTTAATGTTTCTTTATTTCATAATTTTTCCTTATTTAATTCAATTGTATGAAATTGACAATTGTTGTTGTATTTAATATCCCATTCACGGGTTGTTCTGTATTTAACATCACATTCACAAGTTGTTCTGTATTTTTTGACAATCTGAAATCAAATTGTAAATAATATAATAAAGAAAAAAATCATATAGATTTGGTTAGAGGTGGGGGAGAGGAAAATATTAAAAATCTAATATTTTAAATTGTGAGTAATATAATAAAGAAAAATATGAAACATAAAGTTTTTTACAATTACATGATGATTTTTTCATATAGATTTGGTTAGAGATGGGGGAATGGGGTTGGGAGAGGGGTGTGTGGGGGTGGGGGAGGGGTTAAATTTTTTTATTTTTTTTTTAAAATTGAGGGTGGGGTTGGGGGGTGGGGACAATTAGAAATAATACTTTAATATTATCTGTGCATCACACGAGTACGTATACTAATATATTATAAAGCAGAGGACGACGCACCACAATTAGCCAAGTGGCAAGCTATTGAGAAGCCACGTGGCAATTTTTAGGACAAAGCTTAATAGTATTGTAATAAAAATTTTGAATTAAAAGATTAGAAATATTTGAATTTGAAAATACATTATCCTTTTTTAAAAAAAAATCATTAGCTTACAAATAGAAACTCATGGTTGAGGACTTCTAAATAAACTCTTACTATTTCATAAATTTATTCCATTTAAATACTATACAACATATTTGAATTAAATATAATAATAATAATAATAATAATAATAATAATAATAATAATAATAATAATAATAATAATAATAATAAGTCGTCGTAGTAGTAGTAATAGTAGTGCGTAGTAATAGTGTTTACCAAAAAAAAAAACTTAATAGTAGTGTGGTGATAATAATAATAATAATAATAATAATAATAACAATAATAATAATAATAATAATAATAATAATAATAATAATAATAATAAATAAATAAATAAATAACAGTAGTAGTGGTGATAATAGTACGTAGTAATAATAATATAATAATAAATAATTCTCCCTCTATTCCTAATAATGGTGTTTTAGTCTTTTCATTTTGTTCCAAAATAAATGATATTTTGACTTTTATATAAGGGTATAAAATGGTAGAGATTAGGTTGGAGATACTATTTTGATTTAAAGACAAATATTGAATTGAGAATTAAAAAATTAAGTTTAAAATTTGAATTTAAAACGAAATATATAAATTTTGAATTGAAGAAAAGATAAAGATCCTGTCCAAAACTGAATTTAAAAATACATATTTTTTAAATATGCAAATTACATACTTAAAACTAGGAATCCATAGTTTCATAAAGAAGTCAACATACCAAAGTTTCACCATTTGAAAATATTAGGTTTTTAGAAGAAAAGAAAATTCATTACCCTAAAACTAGGAATCCATAATTGAAGAGTCCTAATAAACTCTTACTATTTCATAATAATAATAATAATTTATAAATAAATAGTAGTAGCAGTAATAGAAGTACATACGTAGTAATTGTTGTTGTAGTAATAACAATAATAATAATAATAATAATAATAATAATAATAATAAATAAATAAATAACAGTAATAGCAGTAGTAATAGTTGTAGTAGTAGTATATTATATTTGAATACATAGTATAATAATAATGATAATAATAATAATAATTTTAAAAAATAGTAGTAGTACGTACTAATAGTAGTAGTAGTGGCAGTAGTAATATATTATATTTGAATACATTTGATCAAAAAATGAAATATAAAAAAAATGTAATATAATAATTTAAGAAAAAAGTAGTATGTACGCATTAATAGTAGTAGATAGTAATAAAAAGAGCTTAAATTGGACTCTTTTTGAATAATAATAATAATAATAATTTCATTGGTTTAAAAATATATAAATTATTAAATAAATATACATTATATTTGAAAAAAGTATGGATAAGAAAGAATAACAAACTAATCTTCTTTTAACAAATTAATATATTTGAAATTTGAACTAGAATGGGGTTCTAGCTTCTTAGTCTCTCTTATATATACTACTATATCAAAGCTTTATTAGTGAATTTGTTTACTCCAATTTTTATATTTTTCATTTTATAACAAAAAGTTTTTGATTTAACATTTTTTTATATGCAGGAACAATATGACTTTTTTATCTTCATCTTCCTCTGTTAATGTGAACGAAGAGGAATAAGTCCACAATCATTGATGGTATGTCTATCTACTTCTCCCGGCTCTTCGCCTATCACTATGAATGGTAACACCTTTCAAGAAGATAAGAAGAAAAAATTCGATAATGATTGAAACGACGACTTTGATAAGTAAAAGATTCATAGGTAAATCAATTTCAAATTTATAATATTTCTATTGTTTAATTTATGAAAAAGTGTTCTTGAGAGTTTATTCTTATTTTTTAGTGAATTTTGTTGCTATTGTTGACTTGCAGAAGAGATAAAGAAGAATGAAGAAAAGAGAATAATAGATAACTACGGAAGTAGTAGTTTTGTTGGTATAGTTGACAAACTTAAGTTATTCAAAATATGTTTTTGATTATTGTTCATCTTTTTAATGTTGTTTTATTTCATAGTTTTTCTGTATATATTTAATTGTATGCAATTCATAATTATTTGACTTCTGAATTTAATATCATATTTACATATTTACTTTTTAGGCGGATTATAAAATAAATTTATAGACATTTATTTATTATTGTATTTTGGATCATAAAAATATGAAACATAAAATCATTTTTGCTAATTATAGTTTTGTTTTTAATCATATAGATTTGATTAAAAGATGGGGGAAGGGGGCGGGGGAGGAGGGGCGATTAACAATATTATATCTTTAAATTGTGAATAATATAATAAATATAAACATAAAAGAATTTTACACTAACATGATTGTTTTTTTCGTATAGACTTTATTAGAGGTGAAGGGATTGGGTGAGGGTGGAGGTGTGTGGTGGGGGTGGGGGTGCGGGCATAATTTTTTTTTTAAAAAATTACTTTTCTAGGCGGATTATAAAACAAATTTATAGACATCTAGATATTTTAATTTATTTACTATGTATTTGGGATTATAAAAATATGAAACATATTTTTTTTTATAATTATAATTTTGCTTGGTTAGAGATGTGGTGGAGGGTGGGGGATATTAACAATCTAATATCTTTAAATTGTGAATAATATAATAAAAATATATAAAAACATAAAAGTTTTTTGTAATAACATGATTTTTTTTAAGTACAAATTTAGTTAGAAGTGTGTGTGTGTGTGTGTGTGTGTGGGGGGGGGTTATGGTGATGGAGATGGGGGTTACGGGTGAGTGGGGGTAAATAAAAACCTTTTAATGAGAACTTTAGTCAAACAGATTTTTTAAATGCTAAATTTTGCCACTATTTTAACATTATTATTTCATTGAATTCTTTAAATTTTAAACAATATAATTAAAAAAATCTATGAAACATAAAATATTTTTTATAATTACATGATTATTTTTTCTCATATAAATTTGGTTAGAGGCGGGGAGGGGAGGAGGGAGAGAGGATATTAACAATCTAATATCTTTAAATTGTGAATAACACGATTGTTTTTTCATATAAATTTGGTTAGAGATAATGGAATTGGGTGGGGTGGAGGTGGGGTTGAAAAAAGTTTTTTTTTTTTTTGATTGGGGGTGGGGTGGGGAGATGGAGGTGGAGATGGAGATGGTGGTGGAGGTGGGGTAGGGGTGGGAAGTGGGTGGGAGTAGATTTATCTGTTTTCGCATTTCATTGAGAAATAATGAAATAGTAAATTTTTTTTAAGGTGATATGATTTAATATTTCAATATAAAATGATTAGAAATAATATTTTAATATTATTCGTACATCGCACGGGTACGTATACTAGTATATTATACAATTAGAATACTATCACACTTATTTTATTTTTCGCTTTGTAATACTAATTATCCTTGTGGGTCATATTATGCTTATCTCCATCAACATTTGTAACGATCATTTTAACAAATTTATCAATGTAACAACAACAATAAAATATCCATTATAATCTCATAAATGGAATTAGGAAGGCCTCATTCTATATTTTTGAGATAGAGAGGTTGTTTACTATAAATCCTCGACATTCTTAACATATAGACCATTAATATATATATTTTTAAATTTAACTTGTTTACTCTTTTGATTAATTTCTTTTATTTATTAGAAATATATCTTATTTGCAAATTTCTTTAAGAAATAATCAAAAATTAAACATCATGATGGATAAGAAATAGGTACAACTTACAAGCAATAAGTGAGTGAGCAACATTCACCTTATGCATTCATAAGGAGAAGACATTCACTATTATTTATAACCAGGGGCGAACACACCCTTTGTCAAGGGGTGTTGGCCGACACTGTTTCGTCGAATTTTTTTGGTATTATATGTGTATAATCTGAAAAAATCAGAATATACCTACAAATAATATAAGTATCACTACTTGGACAAAGGAGTTTCGTTGGCGTGTTGGTCTCGCGCCTTGCTTATCTTGGGAACCTCCCAAGTTCGAATCCGGGCTAGTGCTGAGCGTTTGTGTTCTATTTTTTGCCATTTTAGGTAAGCTAATTGCCATTTTGTGTACTAAAAACTGATGTTGAGAGTGAGGTTTGAACTCACAATTCCTTTTCAAAGTAGGATAAAACAAACCAGCCTTACAAGGATTCAATTTAGCTATAACTTTAAAAATTAAATTCCTTGTCTAAAGAGGAATTGGACACAATAATAATGCTAAACCCTAACATTGAAAAAAAAAATTCCCCAATTTGCAACTTCAAAGTTGTTTGCTTTTGAGTGGTTGTTTGGTGTCCTATATAGAAAAAAAAAGAAAATTTAGTACCATCTTCAATGAGGCTATCATAAATACATTTGAAAATATGAAACTCGTTGAGGAGAGTATATGAAACTCGTAGAACAAAAATCCATTTATTTGTATCAAGCTTTCGAGCGGTGGAGCATGTGATTTAATTCTATGCATAGCGAAGAACCGACACCACTTACAAAAAGTTCTTCGTACGCCACTGTTTATAACACTCCCCTTTGAATGTCTAATTGATAGATAATATGTCTTGTTAAAATTTTACTAGAAAAAATCCAGTGAAAAAAAATCTAGTAAAAGGAAAAAGAGTACACACATCTCTAATAATAATAATTTTGATGCCTCATTAAAAACCTTACAAGAAAAACCAGTGGTACAAAACCTCGTAAGGAAAAAAGAGTACAATGCATATTCAGTATTAACTCCCCCCTACTAAGAACATCAATTCAAAAGTTTGAATCTTTGCATTCCAATCTTGTGTATAATCTTCTCAAAAGTTGTAGTTGGTAGAGACTTTGTGAATAAATCAACTATATTATCACTCGAACGAATCTGTAGCACGTTGATATCACTATTCGTTTGTCTCTGTTGGGATTTTAACCTGAGACTTCAAGTTTTCAACCCACTTCATTGACCGCTATGTCACACCCTTGATTGCGATTTATAGCCTAATTCAATGGACTAATCCAACAAAATTGGACAATTTATTAAATTTATATTTATTGAACTTAAATTATATTAGCCTATAATATTCATTAGATTAATATATCTTGACTTCAACGTAATCCAAATTAATTTACCAATTTAAATTTAATAAAATTCATATGATTATAAGGACATCCCAAATAAGTAAAAAGAAATTTTTTGATGCTTTAAGTATGGGGCTGACAAAAAAAAACTTTTGCTGGAGTTGATCTTTGTCCAGAAACCATTTCATATTTGCATCTAGTTATTTCATGAGACTCTTGACGGACTTTTTATGTAGGAAGAAGCGATTACCACATGGGTCTACGAAATGAGGATGAAGATGTGGTGTCGAAGAGTGGAGATGACATAATCAATAGGATGTTACTCGTGGAACTTGTTTTTTCTATCTTCATTAGGAAAGTCGTTTTTTTCATTTTAAGGAACATGTTTCTCCAGAAAAAATATTTTTCAAATATTTTGATCAACCGAACATGAGAAATTGATAAACGTTCCTCCGTACAAGGCCGGTTGAAGCATAAAGCTTCTAAAGCCACCGCTTTAGGCCCCCAAAATTTTCTAACATGTGTATATATTTTTATTTTTTTTCATTTTCAAAATAAGTGGCGTTTTCAGTTTGAGCACACTTTTTAAAAGTTACTTATTTTTAAAAAATAAGAAGTGTTTTTACTAACTTAATCCTAATTAAATGCCTTAAAAAAAGAAGTGATTTTTAATGGTGTAGAACTACATGTATTAAAACAAGGATAATTTTGGAAGCATAAGATAATTTCTTCTTGAAATTCTAAAACACCACTTATCTAAGAACATAGGGAGCACTCGTTTGTCTCAATTTATGTGAGGCGATCAGATTTCAAGGACTAATGGTTTATTTTTTTATAGTAATTTTTCATTTTTTTAAAAAAATATTTTAAATTGTAAATTATTATGACTTATTGCACTTGTCAAAGTCAAAAAGTTTGAATCTCGAAAAGTGAAAATTGACATATAAATTGGGATAGAGAAAGTTGTGATCATATAAATTTTAAATATATTAGTCCAAATAAATATGGTGGATTAATATAATTGGATTAATTATTTAAGTCCAATAAATATGGATTTAATTAAAGTCCAAAATTCATCGGGCTAGTCCATTAATTTGGGCTACAAATAATGAGCCCACTTGGTTAAGCCCTATATGTCATCTTATTCTAGAGGCCCAATTTGGCGCCACGTGTCAAATGACGTGGCATTCCAAGTCAA
Organism: Capsicum rhomboideum; assembly: GCA_031232105.1. Lineage (NCBI taxonomy): Eukaryota > Viridiplantae > Streptophyta > Magnoliopsida > Solanales > Solanaceae > Capsicum > Capsicum rhomboideum. Next base: position 133,711,641 of record CP124709.1, on the reverse strand, counting down.
GTAAAGGAGCCAATAGGACCGTGCCACATGTTAAAATGATGCAGCAAGCCTAGTAAAATCAAAGGCCCATAAAAATGCGACATGTCACTTAAATCTGATTGGCCAAAAGAAGCCCATCTTCACCATGACTCTTTCCTTCCCACAACTATAAATAGGGGTCTCATAATTCAGAAAAAAAAGAACCAACAATTCTAACAAGAAGCAAGAGAGAGCTCGTGGATCAAATGCCGCAGATTTCTCTACAAGCCCCAAGTTCAAGCTTTCAAGCATCAAGTTCATCAAGATTCAAGATCAAGACCACCAGATTCAAGATCAAGCTCAAAAGCTCTTGAATTCAAGTACAAGTCAAGATCAAGTTCATCAAGATACAAGATCAAGCTCAAAAGCTCTTGAATTCAAGTACAAGTCAAGATCAAATCCATCAAGTTCAACAACATTCAAGATCAAAACCACCAGATTCAAGATCAAGCTCAAAAGCCCTTGAATTCAAGTACAAGTCAAGATCAAATCCATCAAGTTCAACAAAATTCAAGATCAAGCTCGAAGTTCTTTGAATTTATAGTTGGAAAGGCGAATCAGAGGATTCATAGAGATTGTAACACTCACTATTTGAAATCAAATAAAACGATTGTTACAATATTTTTTTGTCCTTATTATTATTTTCTCGATACGAATTTTATTGTCTATAAAATGCAGTGAGCTCTTCATCCTTTGGTGCCATGCGGATTTGGTTATAGCCGAATGATCCATCCATGAAAGACATCGCCTCAAAACCAGTAGTAACATCAATCATCAACTCTGGAATAGGGATTGGAAACTCATCCTTAGGACATGCGTTGTTGAGATCCCTAAAGTCAACACAAACTCAAATTTGACCATTCTTCTTCCGTAAAGGAACAATGCTTGATATCCATGTAGGGTACTTAACTTCACGAATAAAGACAGCTTCAATGAGTTTGTTAACCTCATTTTCAATCAATGGAACCAAGTCGGGTCTGAAGCGTCTTTGGGCCTACTTAACAGGACGAGCACCATTCTTGACTACTAACTGATGAACTGCTACTTTTGGATCTAAGCCAGGCATCTCCTTATAACTCCAAGAGAAAACATCCCTATATTCTTTGATTAAGTCTATGTAAGCGATTTCTTCATCCATTTCTAGAAAAGCGCTTAGGAAAGTTGGCCTTGGGTATTCATTAGTGCCAAGATTAACTTCCTTTAGGGGATCTATTGTCGTCTTTACTCCTTCTTCAAGTTCTGACGGAGCATCTCCAGCATCTTCCTCTTCTTGAGGATCATTGTCATTAACAGATATATGGCAACACCAGGAAATATCTTCCAACTCTTCAACCTTTATTAGAGATGATGTATCGTACTCACTCTGGGTTGTAATATGATATGAAGAGCCTACACTTTCTTTGTCTTCCTCATGTTCCTTGGTATAAACCACAGTATGAGTCTTTTCCTTTAACACCTCCTTGCACAAAAGCACAAGGTCCATTTGTCGCCTCATTCTAGAAGGAATCAAACTTTAGAAATCCTTCTGGATTCTAGGTGAAGAGTATGTCATAGTGCCTTGATAACTTCCTGAGGTTTGTTACTCTTCTTTTTCTTCAGTGGACCCAACCTCTCAAACACAGAAGTTCTTGTGGTTGATTCTCCAAGTAGATCAAAGACAGAAGGCTTTTTATTGGAAGTAGTGGACTCCTCTTCCGCAGTGATGTAGTCGCTAGCTACCCTTCTTATAGAGATACGAACCGGCGGTGGCGGCATGTACCCTAAGCTTTCGTGCGTTTCTTGGTAGTGGCTTCTGATGGATTTTTCCCAAATTTGATGGCTCATTAGGGTTGTAACTAGCCTTTACAAATAACTTGTAAGCGTTTGGATCAAAACCTTCTTTCGTACGCTTTGAAGGGAGTGTCATATCTCGCAATGAATTTTGAGCCACAAATTCCCCAAGTAGCTTTGAGGACAAATTTATTGCATCGATTTGCTTTACCGGAAGAGTAAGCCCCCCTAGTATATTATCTTGGACATCGGATGAGTGTCCTACTTCTTTCCCAACGGAGCACAGGAGTTGCCTTCTTCTTTAAGTACGTGACATTCCCTTTATTTGAAGTGGAGGGAGGCTTTTTAATGACAACATTTTCAACAGCCACCTCGACCTTCTTAACTGCAAGATCATCACACTTGGTTGATGTGACGTCATCAACCTTTTTCTCCTTCACGACATAATTCTTCAAGTAGAATTTTGCATCTGTGAAGTGTGATTCAGCTTCAGTGAATGGCTTATCATCGGCCGCTATCTTTCTCTCCGCTCCATTTTCAAGATACTTTAGGCATTGATAGTAGGAGGATGAAACGATTTTGTTCTCGTGTACCCAAGGCCTACCAAACAATATATTATATGAAGTTTTGGCATCGATCACATGCATCAATACATTTGATCGTAAATCGTCCATATGGATCTCTAACTTGATGGATCCTATGGCCCTCTGACCCCCTTGATTGAACCCTTGGATCATCAAATAGCTTTCAATAAGTTCATCAGTTGTGATGCCAAGTTCTTTCAGTGTGCGAATAGGCAGGATGTTCACTCCAGACCCTTCATCTATCAGGATTCTATTTATTTTCTTCTCAAGAATATGACCTACCATATATAATGGGCGATTGTGTAGTGTTTCTCCAAACAGGAGATCCTTATCTGTAAATGTGATTTTTGTATCACATACATGTGCTTCTTGGTAAAGAAATTTAGTAGGCTTTCCAGGAGAAGGAGGTTCTATTAATAAGCTTTCACCCATTGCTTCTTCTTTGCTAGTATTGAAATAAGATGCCTCAATGTTTTCTTGAGTAGTCTTTGCGATTAAATAAAATTCGTGTCAATAAAATTCAAAAGATTAAATAGCTCTAACAATAAAATAATAATAAAATATCTCCAAGTAATAATCACAACAATCGTTTTATTTGATTAGGCTCGAAGTATTGACTTGACTTTTTAATCTTGACTTTTTACTGTCTTGATTGTTGTCTTCGAGACTGAGCGTGCCAGAATTTGTAGACAATAAAATTCATGACGAGAAAATAATAATCGGGACAGAAAAATATTGCAACAATCATTTTATTTGATTTCAAATAGTGAGTGTTACAATCTCTATGAATACTCTGATTCGCCTTTCCAACTATAAATTCAAAAAACTTCGAGCTTGATCTTGAATGTTGTTGAACTTGATGGATTTGATCTTGACTTGTACTTGAATTCAAGGGCTTTTGAGCTTGATCTTGAATCTGGTGGTCTTGATCTTGAATGTTGTTGAACTTGATGGATTTGATCTTGACTTGTACTTGAATTCAAGAGCTTTTGAGCTTGATCTTGAATCTAGTGGTCTTGATCTTGAATGTTGTTGAACTTGATGGATTTGATCTTGACTTGTACTTGAATTCAAGAGCTTTTGAGCTTGATCTTGAATCTGGTGGTCTTGATCTTGAATCTTGATGAACTTGATGCTTGAAAGCTTGAACTTGGGGCTTGTAGAGAAATCTGCGGCGTTTGATCCACGAGCTCTCTCTTGCTTCTTGTTAGAATTATTGGTTCTTTTTTTTTCTGAATTATGAGACCCCTATTTATAGTTGTAGGAAGGAAAGAGTCATGGTGAAGATGGGCTTCTTTTGGCCAATCAAATTTAAGTGATATGTCACATTTTTATGGGCCTTTGATTTCATTAGGCTTGCTGCATCATTTTGACACGTGGCACGGTCCTATTGGCTCTTTTATTTGACTTGGCATGCCATATCATTTGACACGTGGTGCCAAATTGGGCCTCTAGAATAAGATGACATATTGGGCTTAACCAAGTGGGCTTATTATTTGTAGCCCAAATTAATGGACTAGCCCGATGAATTTTGGGCTTCAATTAAATCCATATTTATTGGACTTAAATAATTAATCAAATTATATTAATCCACCATATTTATTTGGACTAATATATTTAAAATTTATATGATCACAAAAGTATTTTAAATTTAGTATATGAAAAACTAGAAAAATAGACTTTAGGTGATATTATATATAATATATGATTTTATTTTTTTTAATAAAATCTTGAGGCCTCTCATTGAATATTTGCTTTAGGCCTCCATATTTGTCGAGCCGCCCCTGCCTCCGTATGGAACACTCCCTTAGAGTTTGAGATTATTTGAGAATCTGCAAACGTTATCTCTTTCTTTGTGCTTAATATGTTCATTTGATGGTATTTTTTGAACCTTCCAAGATTTGTTTTATACTATTATCCTTGAAAGAAACATTCTTGTGCCCACCCAGTTTTTGCATATTTCTCATGTTTTGCTCCTAACTTTTCATTTTATTAGCCATCTCTAGTTGTTCCTCGTTCTTTGTAATTTTCTCAATCATGACATGGGAACTGCACTGACGAGTGCGGTGGTATGAGTCGGAAACCTTAAAAATCAATTCAGGGAAATGATACTAATTATGATGCACTTTGGATAGAAGCTCATTGTTGGACTCTATCAGTGTTAGTTGAGGGACGGTGTAGCTTCTACCACTGGAATGAAGTGTGGGTTATTTATGAGGGATGCATTCAAAGGGCACACCATGAAAGTTCCAGCAATGTTGGATGTGTTTGTCATGACCTAACCCGTCATGACTGGCACCCACACTATTTCTCTAGTGGGAGAATTATCTAACCCGAAATCAAAATTATTCACTTATCCAATTTTAAAAACAAACCACAATTCATTAATAAAAGTTAATACTTTAACATTCAATATTAGTGCGGAAAATAACATCGTTTAAACATTCCTCAGAAACTAAAAGTCATCATACCAGAATTTTAACTAAACAAGTGTACGAATACAACTCGGAAAATAAAAAATAATACAATAAAGAGTCAATGTCCGAAAAATAGAGACAAAACCAAGTCTGAATAATCCATGGCAGCTCAAAAAATGAATGCTCATCCTTGGATCAGAAACGTGTTGTCACCTACAAATTAGGTCTCGTAGAAGCTGCTGTAATATGAGAAAAGCATAGGGTAGTATCAATATAAAACCACTATGTATTGGTAGGTATCATAGGCCGACTCAACTTAACCAATATGAACACTTAACCAAATATTTGTAAACAAGTAGCAAGCATGTCAATTAAATCATGTATTCAAACCATCTTATAACGACATGCCTTTTAACATCAACCGATCCAATTAAGGAACAATGATCTCAGTTATGCATGCTAATGCTAAATTCAATGCCAACAAATAAGAATAACTTACAAGCAAATCAGTTTGTTATTTACATCATGAAAAATCACATTGACAAGTCAAACCTCAAGAAACGGTTCACACCAAGTGCTAATAGATGATATTAATTTAATGAACCAGTCTACACAAGGAACCAAGGTAATATCAACACAAATATGGTTCACTCAAGAAATCTAATATAATGTATAATAAATAATTTGATTTACTTAAGAAATCTTCAAACTCTCCAAATCATAGTGTACACATATGCTATGGGGCCTATAGTTGCCCACTAGCCATGACCTGTATGGGACGAGCTTAGTCCATGTACTAATCATACCAAACAACTAGGTGTCTTGCCACCCTTATCCCAAACAAGTGTTATGCCACCCTTATTACAATATCCCCATCCTTGTACCACCTTAATCCACCAATTCAATCAAAGGCCATACATTTAACATCAATTAGTTCACAACAACAACCATGTACTAGTCACAAGTACAAATTCTATAGCAAATTCATTATAAACCAGAACTTGCATTTTATAATCAATCATTTAGCATCATTTACAAGCATGACTTGAAATCAAGTAAATAAATATTCATTTATGTCACGACCCAACCCACCGGGTTGTACCGGGCACCTACATACACCTACCTCAGATAGGAGAACCCTGAATATCCCATGATTTAACCAATGTGGAAGTTACTACGATATACTCTTAGTCAATTTAATGTTCACCATATGAATAACTAATCAAAGTTGAAATATGATTACTCATTTAAGTCTTTCCAAAACGTATTTTAATACATCAAATATGAAAAGTAAATACGAAAAATAACTACAAGTGACTCCCCAGAACCTAGCCTAAACCGGTTTAAGAGCATTAGACAAGGAATAGGTAAATCCATGACATAACATCCATGCAAAATAGAGAGGGCAGGAGCTGCTGCTGAATGATCCACATCGCAGCTATAGAAACTCCAACTAACCTACACCATGGCTATACCTCTAATTGGAGATATAGTAAGTGTAACATTAGTACAACCACACGTACTGGTAAGCGTCATCGGCTGACCAGGGTTAGAAACAAATAATATCAATAATAAATAGGGAGAAATCACAACATCATTAATTAAAGTTTTGGTTTCAAATTCCCAATCAAACAACTCCTATTACCCCACATTTAGCCCCTCTATGACCTACACTTAGCATCTCTTTGACCTACCTATCATTTAATATTTTTGTATATCTTTGTCCTTTGACCTCCTATTCCAACATGTACCTCTACCTCCAATGCCTGCTCATTCTAATAATATCTATAAATTTTTAGTCCACATCCACCCGAGTCCCTCGGTACTCACTATCACAGACATCACAGTACCACATCCCATGAACTTCGGGTCCTACCAATCATATTATACTGCAACCGGTCCCCTTAGGGGCACCGTAAAATCTCATATCCAACCCGTCCCAAACTAGGGACCTAACGTTCCTTCGTACCATCTTTCACCACTCACCACAATAAGAACATGTATGAAAGCATAATAAAATAAAGACACATTCAAAACATATGCAAGAATGTATGTATACAATATGTACGCATCATCTCTCCTTATCCCTCCTTATCTCATCATCAACAACATCATAACGTACTGATGTGGTACCCAACCCATATCACAATACATCATATTTGTACGGGCGTAGTACCCGACCCATATCACTTCGTATCATATTTGTACCGGTGTGGTACCCGACCCATATCACAACATATCATCCCAATGCATATGAATATGTGCATAAAATCAATGAATCATAATTCATGCAAAAGATAATCACAAATATCAGTCCACAACTCAACACGGTTCAATCCAGTCTACAGTTACATCAACTGCCTAATTCATTAATTTGGTAACCTTAGTCTTCACATATATATCACAATCATAACTTACCAAACACCCCTGTGGGGCTGCCGTCACTCAAGTTCACATTATTACGTATTTTCCCTCTAACCATGCCCCAACCTCGAGTTTTTCACGTTAACTACCAAACTCTGGAAAGCATTGATCATGATAATATGACAAGCAATGACAACACATCAACCCGATTAACCTCAATACCTTTTTACTCATTATCTCATCTTCTAAACTCTGGAAAGCATCAATCATAATCATTAAGACATTAGATTTATACAAGTTCCCTTAACAAAATTTGAATATTTATAGCAATTATGTTTTAGTTGAGTCACCTTAATTACCCTTTATTTTTTTTAACATTTCACCCTATCTCATTCAACCTTCCACTATACTCGAACCCTAGAAGATAATAAACTACACACATTCTCTACATCTTCCTATCCATCTCTTATCCTAATCAAACATTAATATAATATTCATTAATTCCACATATTCAACCTATCCGAATTTTAAACACATCTATCCATCCAAATTCGTGTCCGAATGTATTATAACATTTTAGAGCACGAAGAGTCGAGACAAAGTTGGTTTCAGAAAATTTTTATCATTGCAACAGTAACTAGTTGCAGCAGCGGTTCAAGCAGTTAAGTAGGGGGAAAAATAATTTTTTCCCCTATTTTCACTTCTTTCTCTCAACTCTCTCTGCAAAAATCTCTCTCCGTCAATGAATTCAAGGTATTTTATTCATCTCTTTTACATACCTTACGTATTTCTCATTATGGAATTATAGAATTAGGTTAGAATATAGGGAATTCAGGTGGTTTCGGGCACAACTTTTTGAACTCAAATTTAGTGGGTTCTTGAGTATATTGGTTGGCATGCTAAGTTTTCTTACTTTTTCAACGCTACTATAGCGTCTGGGATGTAAGATTAATGTAGTTCATAGTGCGTTTCAGCCGTGGGAGTGTGAAAGATGAGAAGTCATCTTCTGTAATTATTTTCTCTAAATTGGGTTTGATTTCGGGTGTTTCACACCCCTATTTTAGTGTAAAAAAGTTCACACACTTCCCCAAGCCCAATCTATGCTTAATATTCAAAATTATGGAGAAAAGTCAAAAATCCTCCATAAGAGGGGAGGTTGGCGGGTTGAAAAAGACGAACCACTGCAGTGGTATCGCTGCAGCAGTATGTACCACCACTGCGATACTGCAACAGTGATAAATTAACTGTTGCAGTGGTGATGTAACACACCGTACCTTCCCGACCCTACTTGACGACTTTGAACAATGTTTACTTAGGTGTCGAGAGCCATAAGTATGTATTTTGTAGTGTCATTGATGAAATATTTGATATTGGGCCTAGTACATGTGGTTAGACCTTTGTAGTGGATGGCGTTTGTGACTTTTTGGAGCATTTGTGGGGTGAAAAATTGAGGTTTAAGGGACATCCAAGCAAAGAATCTTAAATCTAAGAGGTAAGCAAAAGGTTGGGACTTGAAAAATCCAACCAAATCCACAAAGAAAAGTCAAAATAAAAAATTTGGAATGGGGCACTGCAGAGGGCGTGCCAGGCTGCTTTGGCCCAATTTTTTGTTTGCACAGGCAGCATTGGGGCGCACCAAGCGGCGTGCCAGGGTGGTTTTCGCCAAAACTTTTCTTCGACTATTGTGATGTATATAAGACCTTTGAGTCATGGTATCATTACTCCATCATAGTAGGACTATTCTTAAGCGCGTTTAGCATCTGAGTTGGGGTTAATTCTTCGTCACAAGTATTTTAACAAATTTTGTCCACATAAGCTATGAGCGACTAGAATGTCTTATTTGGAGATTGAGGCTACGAATATGAGTCTCGTGAGTTGAATATTGTCGTGATGTTATGGAATTATTTAAACATGAGATAAATGATGGATTACACATTAAATTTGGTGAGTTAAGTTGACATGTGTTGTTGGGCTCAATTTAAAGCCCAAATTGGAATCAAAGACATGGTCCAATGGGTCAAATGACCCATTCTCCCTTTGGCTAATCAATTATTGACCCAAGTGGATAAAGATAACCATTAAATGGAGGCTATATAAGGCCAAAGTCAGATTTTTTATTCACAAAACCTCACATGACATTTCTAGAATTTTCTCTCTATTTCCAAACCCTAAGACAATCAACTCTTTGGACAAGATCATCATCTTTCAAGCTTGGGTAAGTGATTATTTTTATACTTTAACATATTATGTACATGAGAGATTATGTATATCATGGTGGTTATGTTGGCAAGGTGTTGAATAGTGCACTTTGGCTTTTTGCTAAAAGATGTGCATTCTTGTGAATTAAACTTGAAAAAGGACTTGATGTTTTGGTGAAAGTGAATGGTGTGGATGATATCTCAACATGTATGGTATGGTTATCTCCATAACTTGTTATTTTTCTCTATGAGTAAATTGGGAATTTTGGTTATAAAATGTATTGGAGTGATTTGATGGATTCATTGTGATGTGGTGTTAATGAGAACATGTAAAGGAGGAACTTGGTGTGAAAAGCTATTGGTTTGTGATGTCTTGGTCAATGTATAGAATGTTATGGTATTGTTGGAATGAAACGGCCATGAATGGTATTGTAAAGGGTGAAATAATGTTATAGGGCAATCATGTAACTCATGGTCGTCTTATATACTTGGAATGTAGCTTGTGGTTAATGATGGTTCCGTTATGTACTTGTGATGTAGAGTGAAACGTAAGGAAGGAGCAGGATTATTGTACTCACATATTGGATTGTGTATTCATATTGGGAAGATAAGGTATGTAAGGTTACTCTTTCCGTATCCTTCTGTAGCATATTGTTTACATTGATATTGGGCTTGTTCCATTCCGAGGGGTTTGGAGTATATCAATTCAAGTTGACATATATTGTTATTCACATGTGTCCTATTCTTAGATGAATTAAGATTCACTTATCTCTTATTCATTGACTGAAGTTCCAGAGCTGTCATACAGTTGTAAGTTCTAAAAGAACTATCTCAAAGAGAGTAAGAATGTAAAGAGAATCTATTTATTCTTGAATAGCATTTCCAATCATGTCATGTGCCAAGTCCAATATTATTATGATTAACATTGTACCAATCTCACAAGAGTAATGAAGGAAGTAATGTGCAAGCTATCATATCAATCCCTCACAAACAAATATATCAATCTCTCCTAAGTGAATATATATCAATCTCTCATAAGCGAATGTATTAATCTCTCACAAGTAAGAAATGAAGAGATGTGCATATATATATATATATATATATATATATATATATTATATTATTATCCACCTATAAGGTGATGATCGGTATTATATTATTAGCCACCTATAAGGTGATGATCGGTATTATATTATTATCCACCTATAAGGTGATGATTGGTATTATATTACAACCCACCTATAAGGTGGATGAATGTTATATTATGACCCCCGATAGAGTGGATGACTAATAATAATAATGATGAGCGTAAAAACAAGAATCTCTTGAATATAAGAATTTCTTGAATAGAAGAATCTCTTGGAGGAAAGTCTCTTGAGTGAAGTTAATTTTCTTGAATGAAGGTATATATGATAGATAGTATATGAATAATAAGAATATGAATGAGTGATATAAAATAACAATAATAGAAGCAATGTACATATTTCCACATTTAAAATGATGGTTTATCCACATTCACTATTCTCTCATATTTTATTCCATTGACATTCTTATGTATGATGTAGTTTCTTATGGCCTTACATACTCAGTACTTTCTTCGTACTGACCCCTCTTGGTGGACTTACCTTACTTTCTGCAGGCACAGGTGCTAGTAGACCTCCATAGTAGGTTGCAGATTGTTGGTGAGCTCCAATTGCTTCGGGGCTTTTCGAGTCATTATGCACATTTGTTTGGTATTGTACATGAGTATAGAGCGGGGTGTTGTCTCGACTCTAGGTTAGTTATGGTTATGTATCTGTAGAGGCTTTGTAGACGTATGTGGGAAGATGAATGTAAGAGATGTATGTCCATGTTGACTCGATGGCCCTAACGGCCAAGTTTCTTATATGTATATATCACATGTTTCTATGAATTCCGCTATTGACATCTTATATCTCTATGTGAGGATACTGCTTATTGAGTGACATGCATATGAATAGACATGAGTAAAAATTGGTTCTCTCGAGCCTCATCGGCTTTGGGTGCCAGTCCGGCCCGAATGGGATTCGGGGCGTGACAGGTATTAGGCAGTAAGTCCCCAGTTCTTGTATTTTCTGAAAATTTTGAATTATCCTTCCCTCCCTTGGTGTTTTGATATGGTTCTAACTATTTTCATGGTATTTGCAGGATTATAATATCCCAATAACCCAACTACCATCAATTTTTGAACAATGCTAGTTGCACCTATTTGGAGAAGGGGCGACACAGTAGGAGCTTTCTTCGTGAGAGAGTCTTTGTGATGGATGAGGTGGAGGAAGGGATGCCTGATTTCAACAATCAGCTGAAATTTCTTAGTTGGAAGACGTTGAACAAGCCACTTTTTGATTGCAACCTGTCTTGGGTTCATGAATTCTATGATGTCCTCCCCATAATGAGGTCTTAGGGGTTCCCAACCCCTCCAATGTAGCCTTCGAGGAAAGATTTGGGAGTCAGACTTGAGATGGACGGCTCGGTATTTAGCACCAGAGGGCAAGGCTAACGAGGTGAAGTTGTCCAATCAGAGGGGGACAAAGAGTGCATACTTCTCGATTGACGCCAAGTTTTGGTTGCAACTGATGTCTTGAAGGATTCTTCCTTTGGGAAATAATATGAACCTGGTGTTCCACCAAGCGATGGTAGTGGCGTGAATTATGGTGGGGGTTGAGGTGAATATGGGGGCCCAGATCATGAACGAACAGCAGTACTTCTATGCCAGAGAGAGGTCAGCAAGAGATCTATTCTTTCCTTTCCTGATTATGGAGTTGTACAAACGGGTTGATGTCTCCAGGGAGGACCATGATACCTAGGAGGAGTGCAACATACTGTATAACCCCTTGAGAAGGAGAAGTATCCGACATAGAGGTAAGAAGAAGAAGAAGACAGCGGAGGAGGGTGAGAGTAGCAGAGCTGGTAGGAGTGGAGATGTCCCCAGTTCCCGGACACCTGTTCCTACTTGCGACTGGGTGGATAGCCTTGCTTCTATGCGAGGCTACATGAAGAGGACCCATATGTACCAGTCAGTGATGGCTCCTTCGAGCCCTGTTACCTCGGTGGACCAGGCCTAAGCCTATATTGAGCTCCGAAGGGAGCTAGATAAAGAGAAGGAGAAAAGCCACTCCCGGGACTGCATGCTGGTTAGGATGTGGAAGGTTGTGCGAGTCACGTTAGTGTGCATTCTCCCAGATAAGGAGCTCCCTGATTTGACCACGGAGGATGTCGAGGAGTTCTCATTCCTCAGTGATGTAGATGAGAAGAGCTCGAATGCCGCAGGCCTTTGAGATGACGCCACTAGCTAGATGTTCCCCTTTCCTCCCCCTTATTTACAATATATTGGTTTTTGAATTTTGGTTGCCCCTATTTGGGGCATGTAACAAACAATTTGCTATTTATATTTTTTGATATTTACAGACGTTTTTACTTCCCACCCACCTTAATAATAATCACCTTATCTTATAATGCGTGTTGAATGGATTTTTATCATTTTATTATCTCAAAACAGGGTTGCTTTGCAACAATTGCAAAATTTCAAGAACAGGGAAAATGCCTGGCATTATTCTGCCTGGAGCCGTTGCAGAGGTTAATTTTACCACTGCAACAATAAAAGAACACCTGCAGTGGTAGCCTCCAGTAGCTCCGCTTTTGTTCTCTTTACCAAGTTCCAGGCCTGTTTTTCTACACCACACTCTTTTTATGCCTGTTCTAGCAGCTTATTCACCTCTCGTTTATAGGTAAAATACGTTAAATATGCATTTTACATTGCTTCCTAACTAAAACCAATACAGCCTCTGTTTGTCAAATCAACAGTGCTGCAATCTCATCAATCTTTTTACCTACTCAATTCATTATCCTCACTAGTGTTTCACTACAGCCAGGCATCTGGGTGGTTTGTGCGGGATTGGATAGAAGACTAGTAGTACTCCGAATCACTGAGAGATGAGTTGTAGCTCAAGTCGCGGAAATAAAGACAATCTCGAGATTACACCCGATCCTTACATCTATCGGTCTGCTTGGCTACACACCATCCAACCATACAAACGCTCAACAATCATATTCCAGAGTTTAAACATAACAAAACAAGTTACCATACACTACCATTACAATAATGCGCATAGCACATTTTAACACATCATTGTCTCATCACAAATACTTAACATTATGTCGAACAAAGCATAACCGTCCACTCTTATGGTTCTTATTGACCACTATCAGATGAGCGTTGTATCCTAGTCTTTCCATATTAAGAGATACCAATTAGGACCAACTAGTCCCAATTGTGACGATTGAGATACCAATTGGAATTGACTTGATACCAATTGGACTCAACCTGGGAATACGCCATTGAGAGGGCATGATAGGAAAGAAGAAAGTGAAATAGATTCCTAGATGCCTTGCAGCTTCCTACATATTTGATATGGATGTCAACATACAAATCCATAGGACTCTACTCAATATTTGCTCTTGTACCGGGAGACCGGTAATCTGGGCTCTGATACCATTTTTGTCACGACCTAACCCACTGGATCATGTCAAAAACCTACCTACACCTCCACCAAATAGGAGAACCCTGCATATCCTATGATTCAACCAATGCAGAAGTTACTATGATATACTCTAAGTCAATTTAATGTTCACCATAAGAATAACTAATCAAAGTTGAAATATGATTACTCATTTAATTCTCTCCAAAATGTGTTTAATACATCAAATATGAAAAGTAAATGTAGAATAACTACAAGTGACTCCCCAGAACCTAGCCTAAATTGGTACAAGAGTATTAAATAAGGAGTAGGTATATCCATGACACAACATCTATCCAGAATAGAAAGGGCAGGAGCTGTTGTTGAACGATCGACATCGCTACTATATAAACTCCAACTAACCTGCACCATGGCTATACCCCTGATTGGAGATATAGTAAGTGTAGCATCAGTACAACCACATGTACTGGTAAGCTTCATCGGACGACCAGGGTTAGAAACAAATATCATTAATAATAAATAGGGAGAAATCACAACATCAAGTAAAGTTCCAGTTTCAAATTCCTAATTAAATACCTGTCATTTAATATTTTCGTATATCTTTGTCCTTTAACCACCTATTCCAACTTGTACCTCTCCCACCAATATCGGCTCATTCTAATAATATCTACAATCATTTAGTCCACATCCACATGAGTCCCTCGGTACTCACTATCATAGACATCACAACACCACATCCCATGAACTCCAGGTCCTACCAATAATACTATACTGCAACAGGTTCCCTCAGGGGGACCGTACAATCTCATCTCCAACCCATCCCAAACTAGGGACCTGACGTTCCTTCGTCCATATTTCACTACTCACTAAAACAAGAACATGTATGAAAGCATAATAAAATAAAAATACATTCAAAACATATGCAAGAATGAATGTATGCAAGATGTGCACATCATCTCTCTTTGTCCATCCTCATTTCGTCATCAACAATATCATAACATACTGGCGTGGTACCCAACCCATATCAAAACACATCATATCTGTACCAATATGGTACTCAATCCATATCACATCATATCATATATGTACCGACGTTGTACCCTACCCATATCACAACATATCATCCCAATGCATATGAATATGTTCATAAAATCAATGAATCATAATTCATACAAAAGATAATCACAAATATCAGTCCACAACTCAACACGGGTCAATACAGTCCATAGTTACATCAACAGCCTAATTCATTAATTCAGTAACCTTAGTCTTCACATGTATATCACAATAATAACTTACCAAACACCCCTGTGGGGATGCAGTCACTCAAGTTCACATTATTACGCGTTTTCCCTCTAACCGTGCCCCAACCTCGAGGTTTTCATGTTAAATGCTAAACTCTGGAAAGCATTGATCATGACAATATGACAAGCTATGACAAAACTTCAACCTGGTTAACCTCAATACTTTTTTACTCATTATCTCAGCTTTTAAACTCTGGAATGCATCAATCATGACCATTAAGACATTAGATCTATAGAAGTTCCCTTCACAAAATTCGAATATTTATAGCAGTTATGTTTTAGTTGAGTCACCTTAATTCCCCTCATTTTTTACCATTTCACCCTATCTCATTCAACCTTCCACTGTACTTATACCTTGGAAGATAATAAACTACGCACATTCACTATATCTTCCTATCCATCCTTTATCCCATTCAAACATTAATATAATATTCAACCTATCCAAATTTTAAACAGATCCATCCATCCAACTCCGTGCCCGAAGGCCTAATGCATGATACTCCCTGATGTGCCATGGTTATATGGCACTTTCGATGCTTAAAACAAGGAAAATATGCAATAACTTGGGTGTGTTTTGTTGGTATGATGTGGTTTCTGTCCTAATTTGCAGGAAAACAGGTTTTAAAGGTAAAATGACCAAAAGAGGAAGAATCAAGCCCAAAGATGATGTGTCTGATGAGGAAAGAATGAATCTGCACGATGGAGTAACCCACAGCAGCATTCACGAGCCGTAATTACCATTCACGAGCCGTGGTTCGTGTCGTGAAATGAATTCCAGAGGAATAACATTTCACCTGAGTTCCACGACAGGACTCACGCCACGTGACTGACATCCACGTGGCGTGATTTGATGGCGTGAGTTCACTACAGAGATCAAGGAAAAGAGCCTGATTCCCACGATACAAGTCACGGGCCGTGACTTGGTTCCACGACACCAAGTCACGACATCGTGAAAGCTGCCGACTCTGTTATCCTATTTTGTTTTGGATAGGACTAGTTTTGTATCTATAAATACCCCTAGGTAGTCCTAAGTGCGAGAGTTGGACAATTTATTATTTTTGAGAGTTATTTTACATTGTTTGAGACATATATTCTGGTTTGGTATTCACAAACCCTAATTCTGAAGTTGATTGATAATTGAAATTTAGGGTTTTTCTTCATTCTTGTGAAATCATAATTATGCTTTCATCTTTTGATTATTATTGTGTTCTTGCAATTATGAGTAGCTAAACCCATCAACTAGGGTTGTGTGAACCATGAAGAATTAACAAAACCTGTGACGTGCAAGACAACTTTGTACTGCTGTGGATGCATGTATTGTTGTCTCCTTCGTATTGATTGCTTTTCTAACGGTTGCAAACGTTAGAATCTTGCCTGTATTCTAGACTTGCTCGAGAGAGAGGTAGAGATTAGGAAAAGGAGATAACAACAGAGATTTGAAGCTATCAACCTTCATCTGATAACCGGAGCCTTAGCGGGACAGGTTACCTGGAGTCCAGAACAAGGGTTAGTAGTGCGACACTTGGAGACCGAGAGGAGAAGAGTGAAATTCGTCTAATGACAGTCGAGAGACAGTCAGATGAACCTAACTTGTTAGACTTTGCATGCAGCACAGTGGGGCAGTTTCGTTAAGCACAAGTTACCGGTGGAGTTAAGGAATCATTGGGGATCACAGTCCTAGTAAATTCCTCTTATTATCTACGAACTCAATATCAGTCAGCAATCGTTATTGTTACTAGTTACTAGCAAATCCCCCAGTTTTAGTTACTTGCCAGTTATTCCTTCCAGTAGTCTACTCACACTTTGACCTATTCCCTGTGGGATCGACCCCAACCTTGTTGGGTTCTATATTTGATTCAGCGACCGCATTGTACTTTTTCGGAGGTATACTTTGGGCGACATCAAATTTTGGCGCCGTTGCCGGGGAATTACGGTTATGAAGTTGAACATTATTGGGTGGAGTTGATTGGGTGTGTTCTTACATACTCTCGAGGGCATACGCCGGTGTATGCCAAATACTAGGAGTCAAGGCAATCCCCTGATCCCACTTGATCTTGAGATCGAAAGCACTTTAAGAGCTAATCGGAGAATGGTGAATACTGAAGGAGTCCAGAATCTCGCAGCAGCGGGAGATGTTCACAATCAGCCATTGCATCCGGCTGGTCATGAAACAGCGGAGCAAACTACTGCTCAATTGACCCGAGAAGATCATGCTAGACAAGCTGCTCTTAGACAAGCAGAAAGAGATAATCGAGCTATGTAGAAAGCAGCACAGCGTCTGGCTGATGCTGAAGAGCGACAAAGACAATTAAGAGAACAACCAAGACAACGTGTGCCTGTTCATGATGATCCTGAAGATGAATATGTGGCTTATTTTGAGCCAAATGAGAATGGTGCTATTGTTCCACCTGAGTTACCCCCAGACACTAAGTTTGACATTATCAGTGCCATGATCCATCTGCTGAACTTGAAAGGTGTGTTCGCGGGCCTTCCTACTGATGATCCAAATATGCATGTGATGAATTTTGTGGGGGTCTGCACGTCATACAATCTGCCTGGAGTTAACCAAGAGGCGATTCGGCTGAGATTGCTCCCATTTTCTCTTACAGGAGAAGCCACTTTGTGGTTGGCTGAGCTGCCACGAGGTTCGATCACCACTTGGCAGGAATTGAGAAACCAATTCTTGGAAAGATTTTTTCCACCATCCAAGATACTGCAGTTAAAGGACGAGATCTACAATTTCCGACAGTTTCATTCGGAAGCACTCTATGAAATATTGCTTAGGTTCAAGAAGAAGCTGCAGATGGAGCCGAATCATAGAATGAGTGGTCGAAACTTACTTGAAATCTTCTACAGAGCTTTGAATGTCAACACAAAGGGGGTAGCGGATACTATCACTGGTGGAGCATTCATGAGTCTGGGATGGAACCAAGCTTCTGAGATATTGGATCGAGTCACTAAGACAAACCGAGGATGGCATACTCGGGAGGCAGATATGCCAACTGGGACTTATGCTATTGGAACTTTAGCAGCTCAAAGGGCATTGGATGAATCTGTCGCGCAAGAGGTTGCTCAGTTGAGGACAGAGACTTGGTCTTCTGGCCAAACAGATAGCTGCTAGAGATGCGGAAAAGGTGCAAGCTGTTGGTGCACAAAGCAAATCAGTTAGACATGATGATAGTGAGTCAGATGAAGAGGCAAAGTATCTAGATCGTGAAGTGGCGGGTTTTCGAGCCAAGGGCCAAGGGTCTAATCAAGACTCTTGGAACTCAAGGCAAGGGAATCAAGGTCGGAACTACTATGGGGACAGCCACAACAAATCGGGATACAGAGATCGTGAACGAGATCGTGATGGTGATTGGAGGCGGAAAGATGATCATAGAGAAAAAAATGACACGTATGTACCACCTGGAAGACGTGATGAGGAGTCTGGCAATTCGAGGATGGAGGCACTTCTAAATAAATTGGTGAAAGGAGCAGAAAGTCAGGAGAATTATTTGAAAGAAATTCGAACTGACATTTCGGGCATAAGTCAGAAAGTGGAGTCTCACTCGACCGCCATCAAACAGTTGGAGCAACAGTTTGGGCAAATTTCAGTGGCACTGAATCAATGTCAGCCAGGCACCCTTCCAAGTAATACTGTCCAGAATCCTAAAAATGATAGTCATTGCCTCGCCATCACTACTAGAAGCGAGAAGTGCATAACAGATCCACCTATGCCGGCTGACAGTGGTATGCCTAAGGATCCAGTGGTTATCGATGTTGAGTTAGAGTCAGATAATGCAAAGGGTAACAAGGTTCCAAATTAGCAGGATGATAGCGACAATGCAAAATCTGAAAAGAGGAAGAAGAATGAGGTACCAAAAGTACTCAAAACTATTCCACAACCTCCTCCTCTCTATCCTCAAAGGTTGAAGAAAAAGGCGGAGGAAGGAAAGTATCATAAGTTCATCACCATGCTGAAGGAGTTGTCAGTTAACATCCCTCTTGTAGAAGCATTGGAGCAGATGCCAGGCTATGCCAAGTTTATGAAAGACTTGGTGACTAAGAAGAGAACGGTCAGTTTTGAGCCCGCAGATAACATCCATCATTGTAGTGCCATTGCTTCACGGTCCTTAGTTGAAAAGAAAGAGGATCCAGGAGCATTCACAATCCTGTGTACTATTGGGTCATACGAGTTTGCTAAAACATTGTGCGATTTGGGGGCCAGCATCAACTTAATGCCATTAGCCGTGTTTAAGCAGTTGGGGTTGGGGGCACCAAAACCAACCTCCATGAGACTTCTCATGGCTGATAGAACTGTGAAAAAGCTAGTGGGCATTCTGTACGATGTTTTGGTGAAGGTTGCTTCTTTCATATTTTCGGCTGATTTCGTGATCCTCGATTGTGAGGTTGACTTTGAGGTTCCCATCATACTGGGGAGACCATTCCTTGCCACTGGTCGCGCACTAGTTGATATGGAAACCGAGCAGCTGAAATTTAGATTGAATGATGAGCAGGTTACGTTCAATGTCTGTCGATCAATGAAACAGCCAAAAGATAAGAGAGTCATTTCAGTGATAGAGGCGGTCGATGATATTGAAGCTGTCGTGCCCATTGAAGAAAGGTTGGGAGTAGAACCTCTGGCTGCAGTGATCATGAACTTTGAAGATGATGGTATAGAAGACTATGGCGAGATGGTGAATGTGCTCACTGGTAATGGAGCGTACACTTATGCACCCAAGAAACTGGATCTTGATTTAAAGAATAGGGTAACTCCACCAGCTCACCCATCTATAGAGGAGCCTCCAGTGTTAGAGCTTAAGGCTCTTCCGGCCCACCTTCGCTACATATTCTTGGGAGCCAATAATACTTTGCCAGTAATTATTTCTGCTAAGCTGGCAGAACGGCAGGTAGCGGCTTTGGTTTCGGTTCTGAGAAGGTTCAAGAGGGCCATTGGTTGGTCCATTGCAGATATCATAGGTATTCCACCCTGCATTTGCACTCATAAAATTCAGCTTGTGCCAGAATGCGTCCCTAGCATTGAACACCAGCGTCGTCTAAACCCACCGATGCAAGAGGTCGTAAAGAAAGAGATCATAAAGTGGTTGGATGCAGGAGTGGTTTACCCTATTGCCGATAGCAAGTGGGTGAGCCCGGTTCAGTGTGTGCCAAAAAAGGGAGGAATCACAGTGGTTCCTAATGACAAAAATGAGTTGATTCCAATGAGACCAGTGACTGGATGGAGAGTCTGCATGGACTATCGGAAGCTAAATTCATGGACTGAAAAGGATCATTTTCCTATGCCCTTTATGGACCAGATGTTAGACCGACTTGCTGGCAGAGGATGGTATTGTTTTCTCGATGGTTACTCAGGGTATAACCAGATCTTTATTGCCCCCGAAGACCAAGAAAAGACCACGTTCACTTGTCCATATGGGACGTTCGCATTCAAAAGGATGCCCTTCGGTTTGTGTAATGCACCGGCCACCTTCCAACGCTGTATGATGTCTATTTTCTCTGACATGGTGGAAGACACTATCGAGGTGTTTATGGATGATTTCTCTGTAGTAGGTGACTCATTTGAAGGCTGTTTGGAATACCTTGCTAATGTGCTGCAAAGATGCGAGGAGTGCAACCTAGTGCTGAACTGCGAAAAGTGTCAGTTTATGATCAATGAAGGTATCGTATTGGGGCATCAGATTTTGAAGAATGGCATGGAGGTAGATAAGGCGAAAATTGAAGTAATTGAGAAGCTGCCCCCACCTATCTCTGTAAAAGGCATTCGAAGTTTTTCTGGGTCATGCTGGTTTTTACAGAAGGTTCATCAAAGATTTCTATCCCTTGTGCAAACTTTTAGAGAAAGAGGTGAAGTTCGTGTTTGATGAAGCATGTCTTAAAGCGTTTGAGTGTCTGAAAGAAAAGTTGGTGTCAGCTCCTATCATTGTGTCACCAGATTGGACGAAGCCCTTTGAGGTTATGTGCGATGCTAGTGGAGTAGCTTTGGGAGCAGTTTTGGGTCAGAGACTTGAGAAGATATTACATCCTATCTACTACGCTAGCAAAGTGCTTAATCCAGCTCAAAAGAATTACACTGTGACTGAGCAGGAGTTGTTGGCAGTAGTCTTTGCTTTCGAGAAATTTAGATCATACTTGATTGGCACTAAGGTGATTGTGCACACAGACCATGCGGATCTTCGGTATCTTTTGGTTAAAAAGGATGCTAAGCCAAGACTGATTAGATGGGTACTGCTGTTGCAAGAATTTGACTTTGAAGTCAAGGATCGAAAGGGGACCAAAAATCAAGTGGCTGACCATCTTTCACGCCTTGAGGAGGAGGCCTTGCTTAAATTGAAAGGAGAACTTGAAATTGATGATACTTTTCCAGACGAGCAAGTGCTTGCAGCATCCCAAGATTTAATCCCGTGGTTTGCTGATTTTGCCAACTTTTTGGCAAGTGATCTAGTCCCGGAGGATATGACATATCAGCAGAGAAGAAAGTTCATGCATGAGGTAAGAAAATTCTTTTGGGATGAGCCATATTTGTTCAGAGTGTGTGCTGATGGTATTATTCGAAGATGCATCCCAGAGGTCGAAATGATGAGTATTTTGGAAGCATGTCATTCATCTCCAGTTGGGGGTCATCATGGAGGTGCAAGGACTGCCCATAAAATCTTGCAATGTAGGTACTATTGGCCCAGCATTTTCAAGGATGCTCATGACTATGCCCGCGCTTGTGACCGGTGTCAAAGGCAAGGTAATATATCTCGCAGACACGAACTTCCCATGACTACGATCCTTGAACTTGAATTATTTGATGTATGGGGAGTTGACTTTATGGGTCCATTTGTGAGCTCGCATGGAATGAAGTATATCTTGGTGGCTGTTGACTACGTTTCTAAATGGGTGGAGGCAATTGCGCTTCCCAATAATGAAGGAAGAAGTGTCACAGCTTTCTTGAAAAAGAACATTTTTTCACGCTTTGGGACACCTCGAGTTATTATTAGTGATGGTGGATCCCACTTTTGCAACCGACTGTTTAAAGTTCTTCTTGAAAAATACGGCGTAAGGCATAAGGTGGCCACACCTTACCATCCGCAGACAAGTGGACAGGTTGAGGTATCAAATCGTGAAATCAAGTCTATCTTAGCAAAAACAGTCAATGCTAATAGGACTGATTGGGCTCGTAGATTAGATGATGTATTATGGGCATATCGGACAGCTTTCAAAACACCAATTGGTGCTTCACCATATCAGTTGGTTTTTGGAAAAGCTTGCCATTTGCCCGTTGAACTGGAACATAAAGCATTGTGGGCGTTGAAGAGGTTGAATTTAGACTGGGATGAAGAGGCTAAAATGAGACTGGAACAGATGAATGAGATGGATGAATTTCATCTCCGGGCTTATGAAAGTTCAGCATTGTATAAAGAAAAGATGAAATTGTATCATGATTGTCGCATTGAAAATCGAGAGTTTCATCAGGGAGATTTAGTGTTGCTGTATAACTCCAAGCTTCGCCTGTTTGCGGGAAAGTTAAAGTCCAAATGGTCTGGTCCATTCACAGTAGTTCGGGTATTCTCACATGGTGCTATTGAGTTGAAAGGAGCAGATAATGTCCTATTCAAAGTCAATGGACAACGTGTTAAGCACTATGTAGGAGTTCCGGAAGAGATAAGGACGATTGAAGAACTTGAACTTGATGAAGCCTGAGTATTCAAGTTAGCCACCTCGTGCCGCGACGTTAAATCAGGCGCTTCATGGGAGGCAACCCATGGGCAACTTGGGGAAGTCTGAGTATCCAAGTTAGCCACGTCGTGCCGCGACGTTAAATCAAGCGCTGATTGGGAGGCAACCTAAGATTTTGTTATATGGAGATCGGATTAATGAGTAGCAGTTAGTTGAAAATCACAAAAACTACGAGAAGAGGTGAAAAGTCATCCACGACATGAATCACGCTACGTGAGGGGGTTCTACGCCACATGGATGATATCGTTAAACTCGAAGAAAGATTTCCAGGTTCTGAAGCAGTTCCACGGAAGTAATTCACGTGACGTGGATGGGATCTACGCCACGTGACTGGTGTCGTTGAAATCAGACAATCAGTCCAGTTGCAGAACACCAGTCACGATAGATGTCACGTCACGTGGGTGTCAGTCACGTGGCGTGGGTTGTGTCGTGAAACATAAAATCATCCGAAATTAAAATCCGACCCGACCCAAGCCCAGTTTTTCCAAAAAAAAACCGAAACCCTTTCTTCCTAACCCGATTTATACCCGATTAAAACCCTTTCTTTCCCACTTTCAATTCATTCAACTTAAACCCTAAATTTCCAATTCCCCCTACTTCTCCCCATTAAATCCGAATCACATCTCTCCCAAACTCCAAAAATCCAAAAACCATATCCCCAACACTCACCAAATCCGTTCCATATTCGAAAAAACCCAAACCCCATTACCAAATAGGTCCGAAAATTCGTATTCACTATACAAACCCGACCCAAATCCGACCCCATACCCAAAAATTTATCCAAACCCATTGCTATGCCTCCAAAATCCAATCCCAAAAGTGACCACCTTGATGCGTCATCCCGGATTCGTACCAAAAATCCGAACTTACCTACCCGTTTAAGGGATGAGCCCACTGACTCTGAACCAAGTGGTTCCGTGGAAGAATTTGAGATTAGTTAGGACGACACGACCCTAATCCCACGAGCTACTAGGTTACAGACGCGTGCCCGAGCGGCTGCCCGGGCTGCAATTCAGCCGGTCCCACCACCTGCTGAGCCCGTGGTCCCAGCCGCATCTTCTGCGTCGGCCCCCCAGTCTGATGAGGGGGTGGAGGGTTCTGAGTCAGGGTCTGCGGCTGATGCTACAGGTCAGGGTACATCTGCAGATGAGGCTACGGGTCAGGATACATCTGTGGCAGAGGCTACAGCCTCTCCCTTTGGTACTGGTGCCGAGAGTGCCCCGACTACTGCACAGGATAGGGGAGTTCAAAGGTGGTGTGTCCAGGGCATGCGTGCTATCTATGATCGGGATGCTGAGCTGACAGAGCGGGGTGTATGTCGGAGAAGCATTATAGAGGAGCCCCGGTATAGGATGGAGGAACTGAGGTCATTGCCGGATATTTGGTCCTTGTTTGAGTGATATGGTTTGGGTTGGATGGCGCAGCCGTCTGGCAGGTATAGCTCGGAGGTGGTCCGAGAATTTTATGCTTCCTATGCTGCATCTGTTGGTTTGACCACCCCAGTGGGGCAGCGATACTCTTTGCAGCCGGTATTACCTCATGTCATGGTGCGCGGGACCCGAGTCGACATTTCGGAAGAGACCATTCACCGCTTCCTATTTGGGCCTGACCATCCAGTTCTGATTTTGACAGCTGAATTTGATCACAGGCTGGCCACGGTTAGAGATAGAGTTAGAATGAAAGATGCCGAGCAGAAGTTGGAGTTAGTTAAATGGATTGCAGGTTACATAGCCGAGGAAGGTGTAGCGGCTAGTTTGGTGACTGGGAAGCTGGACATCAAAAAGTCCACGCTCCATTTTGCTGGTCGTTTCTGGTGGTCAGTGGTTCGTCATAGGTTGGGTCCAACCAATGCTGATAATTCTCTCACACTGGACAGGGCGGTAGTAGTGGCCAGCATCTTGGCTGGTTATGAGATCCATTTCGCAAGATACATCGTCCAAGAAATCCACGAGCAAGCATTCCGAGATCACACAAGTATCCCTTTCCCATGTCTGATTCAGGGTCTGTGTGATAGAGCTGGGGTTGCCAGCATACCTGCCATAGATAATTCTATAGAGGTGACTCGTTTGGCAGATATTGCAATGATGCAGCAGAGGGGTTTGCACCCAATTATTCCCCGAGGCTCACAGCCGTCTGAGGCATCAGGTGCTGCACTGGATGAGGTGAGTGGCGTACCTTTACATATTCCTGTATCAGTTAGACTACCGACACCGACTGAGGGCACTGGCCCTATTGATGAGAGCGTACCCAGTACTAGTGCCCCACCGACACCTGCTGGAATGGTGTCCGTCTCTCGAGACTTTCTGCAGCAGCTCGTTGACAGGCAGACAGAGATGTTTGAGCGTCAGGATCATACTGAGACTCAGATGGCTAAGCTGGTATCCCAACTTAAGCCTTGGGTTCGTTCTACAGTTGAGGCTGCTGAGACTAGGGTGGAGGCTCGGATGACTGCAGTTATGGACCAGTTTATGCGGGGCCTGCATGGGTGGATTGACAGTTTTGAGACACGTATGGCCTCCCGCTTGAGTGCTGCACCGAGCCCTGACTTGGTCGGCTTGACCCAGGAGGTTGCTGCATTGAGAGAGGAGGTTCGGACACTGGCATCGACTAGCATACCGATTATACCACCTATGCCTGTCCCGACCTTCGTACGCCCAGCATTTGAGGTGGATTTTTTTACGGATGAGGAGCCAGAGAGGGATACAGGAAAGAGACCTTGTAGTCCGACGGATGGGGGTGCGAGTGATGATGAGTTCGATAGTGATCTGAGGAGGGCTGTTAAAGCCTCCCGGGTAGAGTACCACACAAGCCAGATCGAGGCAGAGCAGAGGGCGCGTGGTGCATCTGCCAGTCAGACTATTCCCCCACCGGATGCGACCAATGCACAGTCTGATGATCCCGCGGCTGGCGGGCCCACTTCCGGCGCTTAGTGTGCCACAGGTATGCCTTCACTCCCTTATTTTTGAGATGATATCGGTGCATTGAAGGCATTGCACCATGCTTAGTTGGGGGTGGGGGTGTACCACCACTTGGGGGTTTTTGTTGCCGTGTTTCTTTTCCCCCGAGTGTGCTATCATAGTAGAACCGGCATGTGTAGGATGACATTGTTGATGTTTTTTTTTTGTTTCTTGCTATATTAGGAGAAAATGAGGGAACTCTAAGTACAGTTCAGTTTTGAAAAATTTCTTAAGTGTTTTTATTGCTAAGGATACCCCTCCTGAAATTTTGGTTTTTGGAACATGCTTTATGTGTGACTGCTGTTGGATCTTGTTATGGCACTAGAATTATAGGCAAACAACCGTAGCCAGCATTGCATGAACGGATAGGTGGTAGTTGGTAATATAACCCTGTGCTATGTGCGTGTGAGGTCACTACTTAGTTAGCTGTGTGTGTGCGATCCAGAACTTGCCTGGTTAGTCTTGCCTAAGTTAGAAGATAAGGATTAGGAAAGGATCATAGGCCGTTGTCGAAAAAGTCCACTATTAGCCTAAAATGCCAAACCAAAAGAATAAGTATCCCTTGATCCCAATTTTTGAGCCATAATTGTCCTATTTCTTTCATTAGCCTATTCACCTTCCCATTATAATCACAATGAACCTGTCTTGGCCCTGGTCCCTCCTTGGACACTGTGTACCTCAACTCAGGCAAATCGCCTAAGTTGAGGGTCGCTATTATAGGGGTGCGTAGATTGAGTTGGGTATGAAGAAGGGTTAATAAAAGAAGAAGAGAAAACAGATTTGGGTGTGAAAAAAAATAAAAAATAATATATATATATATATATATATATATATATATAAAAATATGTTTAAAGTTTGAAAAGAAAAACCACACCCAAAATCTGAGAATAAAAGAATGAAGAACAAGGGATAATAAAAATGAAAAAGGTTGGAAGTGGGAGCCAAAAATAGTGTAGTGTCAAGGAGGGTTGAGTCACTATATCCATATGCACCATACCTGTCCCTAAGCCTACATTATAAGCCAAGTAAAGTCCTATAGTGATCCTAGTCCAACTGTCTGAAAACTAAGGCATAGAAAATAAGGGCAAGCCTATGGTATTTAACGCACACTGTCTTAACTTCTTTTTTAGCGTGAGTGTATTGACCTCGTCCCTATGTTGATATCCATTAGTATACTGAGAGTGCATGGGACTTCTTTGATTGTGAGGGCACATGGGTTGCATAACTAGCTACTAGTTGCTCTAGTAATGACAATTGCATATATGCTTAGTTGTTTGTGCATAATTTGGTGCCGTTACTTGATCCCTGCTATGTCATGATTCTGCATTGTTTACAATTCTACGAGGAAAATAGGAGGGGTCGGAAAAGTTTTTGTATCAAAAAGCAACAAGTTGACTACCATACGCCCCTTAGGTTTCTCTTAGTTAAGCATTGTGTTGGTGTAGTTGTATGTTGATTCGCCTGAGGACATGCAAACATTCTAAGTTGAGGGTGTTGATGTGCCATGGTTATATGGCACTTTCGATGCTTAAAACAAGGAAAATATGCAATAACTTGGGTGTGTTTTGTTGGTATGATGTGGTTTCTGTCCTAATTTGCAGGCCATGGTTATATGGCACTTTCGATGCTTAAAACAAGGAAAATATGCAATAACTTGGGTGTGTTTTGTTGGTATGATGTGGTTTCTGTCCTAATTTGCAGGAAAACAGGTTTTAAAGGTAAAATGACCAAAAGAGGAAGAATCAAGCCCAAAGATGATGTGTCTGATGAGGAAAGAATGAATCTGCACGATGGAGTAACCCACGGCATCATTCACGAGCCGTGGGTCGTGTCGTGAAATGAATTCCAGAGGAATAACATTTCACCTGAGTTCCACGACAGGACTCACGCCACGTGACTGACATCCACGTGGCGTGAGTTCACTACAGAGATCAAGGAAAAGAGCCTGATTCCCACGATACAAGTCACGGGCCGTGACTTGGTTCCACGACACCAAGTCACGACATCGTGAAAGCTGCCGACTCTGTTCTCCTATTTTGTTTTGGATAGGACTAGTTTTGTATCTATAAATACCCCTAGGTAGTCCTAAGTGCGAGAGTTGGACAATTTATTATTTTTGAGAGTTATTTTACATTGTTTGAGACATATATTCCGGTTTGGTATTCACAAACCCTAATTCTGAAGTTGATTGATAATTGAAATTTAGGGTTTTTCTTCATTCTTGTGAAATCATAATTATTCTTTCATCTTTTGATTATTATTGTGTTCTTGCAATTATGAGTAGCTAAACCCATCAACTAGGGTTGTGTGAACCATAAAGAATTAACAAAACCTGTGACGTGCAAGACAACTTTGTACTGCTGTGGATGCATGTATTGTTGTCTCCTTCGTATTGATTGCTTTTCTAACGGTTGCAAACGTTAGAATCTTGCCTGTATTCTAGACTTGCTCGAGAGAGAGGTAGAGATTGGGAAAAGGAGATAACAACAGAGATTTGAAGCTATCAACCTTCATCTGATAACCGGAGCCTTAGCGGGACAGGTTACCTAGAGTCCAGAACAAGGGTTAGTAGTGCGACACTTGGAGACCGAGAGGAGAAGAGTGAAATTCGTCTAATGACAGTCGAGAGACAGTCAGATGAACCTAACTTGTTAGACTTTGCATGTAGCACAGTGGGGCAGTTTCGTTAAGCACAAGTTACCGGTGGAGTTAAGGAAGGGGATCACAGTCCTAGTAAATTCCTCTTATTATCTACGAACTCAATATCAGTCAGCAATCGTTATTGTTACTAGTTACTAGCAAATCCCCCAGTTTTAGTTACTTGCCAGTTATTCCTTCCAGTAGTCTACTCACACTTCGACCTATTCCCTGTGGGATCGACCCCAACCTTGTTGGGTTCTATATTTGATTCAGCGACCGCATTGTAATTTTTCGGAGGTATACTTTGGGCGACATCACTCCCGATATCACTATTAATATTAAATGCATCTAGCCCAAGTCTAGTTGCTACAAAATAACCTCAGCTTACCTCTTAGGTGAAACATACTGCTACGGAAAGGAACAAGTTGTCTCGTGCATGCTAGATGTATTCCCATGTTGGGTTCTATCCAGGTATGGTTCTATCCAGGTATGACTCAAAACTTCTCTCATGAACCTTGACCTTTGAAATCTCATGGTTGGAGGAGTAGGGTTTTTTAGAGTGTTTTTGGAGAAAGGGAGCGACCTGGGAAAATAATAAAAAGGAAAGGTTTTTTAAAATCCCTCGGCTGGGCTTTTGCCTATTACTACTGCAGCGGAACTTTTACTGCTGCAGTGATTAATCGACCACTGCAGCGGTTACCAGTAGGCCGACCCATTCCATTATTGGTCTTCTTGGCCCAATTCTGTTAGGCCCTAATTTTCCTCCTCAATTTAATTTTTCTCGGGTCTATTTTGAGTCCATTATTCATCGTAAATTATTCTCAAGGTGTTTTTACACGTAATGCCGATTTGGGTCGTTACAAGTTAATGAGCACATATACAATTAAACTGAGTCTAAACTCTAATTCAATCATAACCTACCTCGAATCAAGCCACACAATTCCCTAATTCACTTGAGCTTTGCCCTTTCTTGCAACCTCGGCTTGATCTCGATCTAAGAAAAGCAAACAAAGAATAATTCAACCAATTATTCTTCAATTCTAGGCATTACAAACCCAAATTCAATGTTCTATCTCATGATCATAACCTATTTCCTCATTCTAGGAATTTCTACCCTTTCATTATTCAAATTCCCCATAATTTGAAATTAATTTACCAAATTCTACTCTAGGGAGTATAATCTAACAACCTAAAGTCATTAACAAGTGATTCTAAACCAGCCATAGTTAATTCACACTAGATCATACAACTTAGTCTTAACCCAATATTCCCAACATGAATATAATCTAATGAATTTAGGAATTAAAGGCGTATATTCACATTAGAGTGGTGAAATTATCTTACCTGGAGGGTAGGAAATAGATAAGAAATCAGAAAATCACCCTTGTCTTACCGTAAGTCGATCTTTGAGAGTTTTTGATGAAATAACATCTAAACTCATAAAAAAACTGATATTTACTGCATCGATTCTGCTGTAGCAGCCCGTTTTCTGTTGTAGCGGTGTCACTGCTGCAAAACTTGCCCCCTTTAGCAGCCTGACCGATATTGGACTTCCACTGTAGTGGTCCATATCCCGCTATAGCGAGATCATTGCAGTGGCCCTCATTCTAGTTGTTGCGGCACTGAGGAAGTAACTTGGACTAATTCACAGGCCTGGTCCATTTTAGAACACACTTCCCAAAATTTGACATTACGAGTAAACTCTTTTACGTCAAACGCTATAATCTGAGTTCTACTAATCTGATTTCTATTTCAAAAGTTTCTATAAATTACTAAACCTCTTAGCTAACGTAATATCATCTTAATCCTAAAATGCTACACCACCAGTTACCAAAATTATCTAGACCACACAACACCTAAAATTCATCCGAATCTAGGCTAGCCTAAAATTTCAAAATTTTCATCCACATAAATCTTAACCCGAATTTTATCATGCTAATCAACACCGTAACAATGGAAAGTGTCGTAACATTAGATATTCATTTACCCATCGTTCATCCCCGAACAATAATAATAAGGTAAAAGAGAAAATCTAGCAACTAAAATACCTAAATCATCAAACAAGTATGGGTACTTGCTAAGAAAATCTGCTTCAGTGTCCTAAGTGGACTCCTCAATAGGATGGTTCCTCCACTGGACTTTCACAGACTCGATCTATTTCATTCTCAACTTTCGTACATTCCTATCAAGTATACCAACCGGTTCCTCCTCGTAGGAAAGGTTCTTATCAAGTAGCTCTGAGTCCTACTGACTAATATAATTTTCATCCCCATTATATTTCTTGAGCATAGAAACATGAAACACCGAATAGACTCTTTCCACACTCGGAGGCAATGCAAGCCTATAAGCTAACGAACCCACCTCCTCAAAAACCTCAAATGGTCCAATGTACCTGGGGCTAAGATTGCCCCGCATACCAAACCACATCACTTTCTTCAATGGTGAAAATTTAAGTAATACATGTCCGTTTTTTTGGAAAAATATATCCCTCACTTTTCGATCTGTATACTCCTTTTGTTAACTTTGAGCTGCTACTAACTTCCCCTGAATGAACCTCACCTTATCTTGTGACTCCCTTAACAAATCAGTGTCTAAAGGCTCCACATCACCCACCTCAAACTAACCTATGGTAAATCTACATCTCCTTTCATATAGAGCATCAAATGGAGCCATGTCGATACTGGAGTGATAACTATTATTGTACAAAAATTCGCACAAACGCATGTACTGACCCCAATGACCCCCAAAGTCATCCACACATACTCAAAGCATGTCTTTCAAACCCTGAATCATTCTCTCAGGCTACCTGTTAGCCTGAGGATGGAAGGCAGTACTGAGAACTAATTTAGTGCCCAACTTCTCATGCAACTTGTGTGAAAAATTTGAGGTATACTGCATACCCCTGTCAGATATGATGGAGACTGGAACTCGATGCAATCGTAAGATATGCTTAATGTAGGTCTTGGCTAACTTCTTTACATTATACACCATTTTGACTGGAATGAAATGCGCGAACTTGGTTAGCCTATCAACAATAATCCAAATAGAGTCATACTGCCCCAAGGTCTTAGGAAAACCTACCATAAATTCCGTGGCTATCCTCTCCCATTTATACCCATAAATAGGCATTCTCTGAAGTAGACCTACAGGCTTCTAATGTCCATACTTTACCTACTCACAATTGTGACACTTTGCCACATAATCCACTATATGTTTCTTCATTCGAGGCCTACAATAAAGTTGCCTCAAGTCATGATACATCTTGGTTGCACTAAGATGTATGGAATACCTTGAGCCATGGGATTCTGCTAGTAGAGCAGGAATTACATCATCAGCACGAGGCACATACACACATGCCCCTTTACTCTCAAAATACCACCAACATCAAGAGTGGCCTCTCGGGAATCCCCACGCACCACCTTATTCTGAATCTTATTCAACTTTACATCTTTGAATTGTCTGGACTTTATTTGATCAAAGAATGTCAACCTTGCTTCAACACTAGCCAACACTCCCCCTTTTTATAATACTCCAAACTGCATAAACTACTTCACTAGAGTCTAAAACTCTCTAGGTAATAGATGCTTTGAAACATTCAAACAAGCCAATATTCTCATACTTACAGATTTCCTGCTTAATGCATCCACTACCATATTGGCCTTTCCTGGATGGTACTGGATGGTGACATCATAATATTTTAACAACTCCATCCATCGTTGGTGTGTCAGATTCCAATCTTTCAGAGTGAACATATGTTGCAAGCTGGTGATAATCCATGAACACCTCACTCTTCACCCTATATAAGTAGTGCATCCATATTTTAAGTTCAAAGACTGCAGTTTCCAGCCCTAAGTTATGAGTCGAATAGTTTCTATTATGAACTTTCAATTTCCTTTAAGCATAGGCAATTATGTTTTTATCCTGCATCAACACAGCACCCAACCCAGAATCTGAAGCATCACAAAATACTATAAAATCTTTACCTTCAACAGGAAAGGCAAGAATAAGAGCTGTGGTTAGAAGAGACTTGAGCTTTTGGAAGTTGTATTCACACTTATCAGACCAAACAGAAGGCACCTTTTTCTGAGTTAATCTCATCAAGTGAGTAGCAATCAAAGAAAAGCTCTTAAAAAATCTGTGGTAGAAACTAGCCAAACCCATGAAGCTATGAACTTCAGGCACTATAGTGGGCATAGCCTAGTTCTTAACTACCTCGATCTTTTGAGTATCTACCATTACCCCTTTCTCAGAAACAACATGCCCTAAGAAGGACACAGAAGACATCCTGAATTCACACGTAGAGAATTTTGTATAAAGTTTCTTCTCCTTCAACACATCTAAAACAATACAAAAATTCCCTCAATGCTCTTCCTTACACTTAGAGAACACCAAAGTATCATCAATAAACACAATAATAAAGGAATCCAGAAGGGACTTACAAAACCATTCATCAAACTCATAAAGGTTGTCGGTGTATTAGTCAACCCAAATGATATCACCAAGAACTCATAATGCCTGTAACGAGTATGAAAGGTTGTCTTAGGAATATCTTTAGGCTGGATTTTTAACTAATGCTTCCCCAACCTTAGATCTTTTTTAGAGAATACCGAAGCACCCTACAATGATCAGACAAGTCATCTATCCTGGGCAACAGGTACTTATTGCAGATGGTAACCTTATTCAGTTGCTGGTAATCTATTCACATTTGAAGCCTAACATCTTTCTTCTTAACAAATAAAACTGGAGTGCACCCCATGGTGAAGCACTAGAATGAATAAAACCTTTATCAAGCAACTCCTGCAATTAAGTTTTAAATTTTCTTAATTCGGCCAAAGCCATCCTATACAAAGGAATAGAAATAGGATGAGTGTTGGGATGTAAGTCAATATAGAGATCAATATCCCAATCTGGAGACATGTCAGGCAAATCAGTAGAGAATACTTCTTGAAACCCACACACTACAGGAACTAACTCAAGAGATAGGACTTCAACACTAGTGTCTCGAAGATGAGCTAATGTCACGACCTAAACCAACCGTGAGTGGCATCCATACTAAACCCTCCGATAGGAGAACCAACCAACATCATAAGCAAATCGACACTTAACCCAAAAATAGGCAACTAAATCGAATTCCATTTAATAAAATCAACATCCCAAAACATAACGAAAGGAAACAATAGAATAACGTGGAAAATAATCCCCTAGGAACTGCATGTCATCATACTAAAACTCTAATAAATGTCAAAAGAGGGGATGCAAACCCAAAAATTAATGTAATGTCTGAGTCCTAAACAAAGGGACCAGGAAATAATAGAAGAACCCATAGTAGCCCGAAAGATGCAGCTCACCCTTGAGTTCAAATATGATCCAAATCACAGCTAAGGTCTCAAAATAGTCCCTAGAATATGCTATGCACATAAAAAAAAAAGCACATGTATTATCAGCACATAAGAAACAATGGTGTGTCGGTAGGGTCATCAGCCAACCTAAAATGAGAAATATGGACACATAACCAAAACATAGTACAACAAGACAACCATGAACCCTATCATGCAACTATCTTTCAAGTTCATAATATTTAACCTTGTTAACAAGTACAACATGAAGATTAGTCAAAAAGAGTTAACAGGGATAACCAGTCAAGTCAAACTAAGACCAACAACAAAACTCCAAGTCAACAACCATGACACAACTTTCATAAAACCATGCCTATTTATGTAAGTAAATAGACAACATAGAGACATGTCACAAACTGCAAGCAACCCAGACCACACAAGGATCCTTAATAACATCAATTATAGCAATATTATGCATCCCGATTTACACAACAAACCACCTTAGCAATTAACCATACAACCTAGTTTATTCAAGGAACCAATGCAATCAAGAAACACATAATCCCCAGTTCACTCAAGGAACCATCACACTCACCTGTACCTTGTACACACTAGCTAAGGGTCTTATGTGTGCGCCCACTAGTCATGACCTACAGGAGACAAAACCTTGTCCATGTACCCAATCCTAGACATCAAGTGTCTACCAAACTTATATCATCAATCTCATGGAGATGTCCAAATATAGGTACATTCCATAATAATAATAGATATTACCACAATCACAACTACAATGATAAAGAACAACACTTGTAAAAT
Source organism: Capsicum rhomboideum (assembly GCA_031232105.1). Lineage (NCBI taxonomy): Eukaryota > Viridiplantae > Streptophyta > Magnoliopsida > Solanales > Solanaceae > Capsicum > Capsicum rhomboideum. The sequence goes on along the minus strand of CP124709.1, from coordinate 133,677,016 downwards.
CCAACAAGCTTTCATATAAGTTCATTGCATGCGATTAACACTTAGGATATCAAACAGTTATTCACTTACCTTGAACATGCATTGTGCAAGAAATACTAAGAATTATTTATAATGGACACATAATGCAAATTGGGTTTTAACTACATTAAAACCATTACCTACCTCAATCCAAACTTACACCACTCAAGTAAGCCTAAGTCTTGCCCTTTCGTGCAATTTCTTCTTGGTCGTGGTCTAAAAACATGAACACAACAAATAATCAACCAAATGACCTACCATGTCAAGGATTACAACCTAGTTTCTACCCCCCAAGGCCAAATTCATGATCATCCCCTCCTCCCCCCCTCCCCCATTCTAGGGTTTTTCTATAATAATTTACCTTAAACCTACCTATTTCATGGCTACCACCAAAAATTATTACTCCCTCCGTTTCAAAAGAATGACCTAGTTTGACTTGACATGGAGTTTAAGAAAATAAAGAAGACTTTTGAATCATGTGGCCATAAATTAAAGTTGTGACAAATGTATCAAAATGCCCTTTAAGCTTATGGTCTTAAACATGCCACGTGAAAAGTTGAAATTAAAGTATTGCCAAAAAAGAAAAGGGTCATTCTTTTTGAAACAGACTAAAAAGGAAAGTAGGTCATTCTTTTTGAAACGGAGGGAGTATCATACAAGAGTTAATTAATGACTAACAACAAAAACCCAAAGGTTTTACACTAATTTTAGCCTCTTGCACCAGAAAATCTGCTAAGTCAAGTTTAAACCCTCCTTAAAACCCATAAACTAGTGATTCTAAGGTTAATTAACCAAAAATCTAGTTAATGGGGAGGAAATACTTACTTTTACGATGAAAATCGATGGAAAACTGATGAAATATGCCCAAATTGCCTAAACCCTTCCCCAAAAATGATTTTAAAATAATAAACTATTTTTGGGGAAATTTCTACATTTATAGCGATTTACCCTGCTATAGTGGCCTGATCCCGCTATAGCGGCATCACTATAGCAACATCGTCCGCTATAGCATGATTGACCGGAGTTGACTTTCACTATAGTAGGATTTTTGGCTATAGCGGGAGTCACTTTAGTAACATGCCACCTGCTATAGCAGGAGTGGCGAGGAAGAAGCTCGAAAATCCTTCCAGTTTTTCCTTTTTCATAACACACCCTTAAACCATGATATCTCAAACTAACTCTTTTGTGTTAAGTTCGATATCGGGAGTTCTACTCACCCAATCTCACTTTCCGAAAAATCCTATGGGTTCTTTATCGAGTTAGCTAACATAAAATCAAGCTAAACTTTATTACATTTACCCAATCTACTTTCGGATTGCCCTAGACCATACCTCACTCCAATTTTGTTCGAAATTAGCGTAGCCTCAAATTTTTAACTTTCATTTCAGGGAGAAACTTAACCCAAATTTTTGCATAATTGACTCACCCATAATGACAGAAAGAGTCGTTATAACAGATTCCAATTTACCCATTGTTCATCCCCAAATAATCAAAGAAAGAAAATAAGCCTAATCAAGGAAAGAAAGAGTACATCTATCCTCAAACAAGTGAGGGTACTTATCCCGCAAGTCCTTCTCAGTTTCCTAAGTGGCTTCTTCAATCGGATGATACTTTCATTGGACCTTAATCAAGAATGGCAACCGGTTTCTCCTCATAATTAAGATCTTTATCCTATAAAACCAGATACCACTTGATGATGTAGTCCCCATCCTTGTAGTATCTCTTAAGCATGGATATATGAAACATCGAATGGACCCCCGACAAGCTTGGCAGCAATGCCAACCTATACGCAATTGGACCCACATTATTAAGAACCTTAAACAGATCGATATAATGAGTGCTAAGCTTGCCCTTATTGCCAAACCTTATAACTCCTTTCATAGGAAACATCTTTAATAATACTTGTTCACCAACCTTGAATGACATGTCCCTGACCTTATGGTCTGCATAATCCTTTTGCAAACTCTGGGCTGCCAATAACTTGGTTTGGATGAAACTCACCTTTTCCTGAGCTTCCTTCTCCAAATCAATGCCCAAGGGGTTTCACATCACCAATCTCGAACCATCCTATGGGTGATCTACACCTCCTCCCATAGAGTGCCTCAAATAGGGCCTTGTCAATGCTAGAATAATAGTTGTTATTGTAAGAAAACTCACACAACTGCAAGAAATGGTCCCAATGTCTGCCGAAGTCAAGCACATATGCCCTCAACATATCCTAAAGCACCTGAATAGTCCTCTTAGATTGTCCATCAGTCTAAGAATAAAAAGTTATGCTAAAAGTGAGTTGGGTTCCCAACTCTTCATACAACTTATCCTAAAATTTAGAAGTGAATTGCATACCTATGTCTGAAATGATGGAAAGAGGCACCCTATGCAGCCTCACTATCTCCTTGATGTAGATCTTGGCCAACTGCTTAGAGCTGAAATCCATTCTAACTGGAATAAAATGGGCTGCTTTAGTCAGCTTATCTACTATGGCCCAAATTGATTCATGTTTTCCCATGGTTTTAGGAATACCTACCACGAAATCCATATTTATCCTCTCCCACTTCCAATCGGGAATGGGTAACCTTTAGAGTAATCTCGCAGGCCTTTGGTGCTCATACTTTACTTGCTGACAATTATGGCATTTAGATACATACTTTACTATGTCCTTCTTTTATCCCAGGAAAACAATAAAGTTGCCTCAAGTCAAGGTACATCTTGGTTGCACCTGGATGAATAGAATATCGCAAACCATGAGCTTCAGCAAGCATATTCTGAAATCAAATCACCAACCCGAGGAACACATATCCACCCTCTAAACTACAACACTCCACATGTGTCAAGTATGGTGTTTGAAGCCTCTTCAATCACCACCTTGTTCCAGAGTTTATTCAATTTTCCATCCTCAAACTATTTGGCCATTATTTTATCAAGAAAGGTTAACTTTACCTCAATACTAACCAACACTCCACCCCTTTCTGAAACACTAAACTACATGAACTGAGATGCTAGAGTTTGAAACTCTCTAGCCAAGGGGCGTCTTGTCACCCTCAAATAGGGCAAACTACCCATACTTACCGCTTTCCAGCTCAATGCGTCTACCACCATATTAGCCTTACCCAGATGATATTGGATGGTCACATCATAGTCGTTCAACAAATCCATCCAACTTTTCTATCTCAAATTCAGATCCCTTTCCTTGAACACATATTGCAGGCTATGATAGTCTGTAAACACCTCGTACTTGACACCATAAAGGTAGTGTATCCAAATCTTTAGTGGAAACACCACCGCTGCCAACTCCAAGTCATGAGTTGGGTAATTTTTTTCATGAGGCTTCAACTGCCTCAAAGCATAAGTAATGACATTCTTGTCCTGCATCAACACAACACCCAAACCCAAGAGTGAAGCATCACATAATACAAAAAAAATCCTTACCTTCAACTGACAATGAAAGAATAAGAGTTGTAGTCAAAAGTGTCTTGAGCTTTTGGAAGCTCTCCTCACACTTATTCGACCATACAAATGGCACCTCCTTCTGAGTCAATATTGTCAAGTGAGTAGCAATAGAAGCAAAATTATTGACAAACCTGCTATAATAACTAGCAAGATTCATGAAGCTCTTAACCTCAGCCACAGAGCTAGGCCGACCCAACTCTTAACCACCTTAATCTTCTGAGGATCTACCATTACCCCTTTTTCCAAGACCACATGCCCTAAGAAGAAAATCAAAGACAACTAGAACTCGTATTTTGAGAACTTTGCATACAACTGCTTCTCCTTAATAATTCCCAAGACAATGCGAAGATGACCTGCATATTCCTCCTTGCTCTTGGAGTAAACCAAAATATCATCAATAAAAATTATCACAAAAGAATCCAAATAAGACTTGAAAATATCGTTCATCAAGTTTATGAAGGTCGTCGGCATATTGGTCAATCCAAAAGATCTCACTAGGAACTCATAATGCCCATACCAAGTCTTAAAGACTGTCTTGGGTATATCCTCGGGCCAAATTTTCAACTGACGGTAACCCAATCTTAAGTCAATATTGGAGAATATCGAAGCATCCTACAATTAGTCAAATAGATCACCTATACGAGGCAAAGGATACTTATTCTTGATGGTAACCTTGTTCAATTGCCTATAATCAATGTACATCCTCATGCTACTATCTTTTTTGTTAACGAATAACACTGGAGCACCCCAAGGTGAAGCATTAGGACTGATAAATCCCTTATCAAAGAGTTCCTTAACTGAGTTTTAAGTTCCCTCAATTCCGCAGGAGCCAGGCGATAGAGAGGAATAAAAATTGGGCGAGTGCTTGACTCCAAATCAATACAAAAATTAATATCCATGTCCGAAGGCATACCAGGAAAATTTGTAGAAAATACCTCCTGAAACTCAAAAATCACAGAAACATACTCGATAGAAAGGGACCCCGTACTAATATCCCAAAGATGAGCCAGGAAGGCTGAGCACCCCTTCCCTACTAGCTTTCTAGCTCGAATAAAAGAAATGATTTTCACCAGCTTAGACTTATACACTCTCTCCCACTCTAGTTTACCCATACCCAGTATTTCTAGTGTCATTGTATTAGCATTACAGTTCAAGACAATATGATATGGAGATAACCAAGTCATACCCAAACTAATGTCAAAATCAAGCATGTCCAAAATGATCAAGTCTACCCGGTCTAAGAACCCATAAAGAATACAAAACATGCACGATAAATATGGGTCATCACCATAAAATCTCCAACTGGAGTAGAAACATACACAGGAGATTCAAGTACATAACAAACCAAATACAAACCCAAAGCAAATCTAACAGATACATAATAGTAAGTGGAACCCGAATCAAACCAAAACAGAAGCCATCCGGTCACAGATAAGAATAGTACCTGTAATAACAACGTCAGATGCCTCAGCCTCAGTCTTGCCTGATAAGGCATAGCAGTGAGCTCTATCATCAAGCTGGGCAACCTCTCTAAATGGTTGCGCTTCACCCTTCCCTGCATTACCATTATCTCCGTTTCCACCATGACCTCCCTAATTATTACCCAATCCACCCAGTGGATGACCCTTACCGTTACCACTTCCACCTCTACCTACTGGAACCACAACCTTAGTCTGCTACTGTGACTGATTACCTACCTACCTCAAAAGACATTCCCTCTTGAAGTGTACTGCATCACCACAATAATAACAGCCTCACTCAAGAGAAGGCCTGTTGGCCGAAGAACAAAAAGCCCCTTGGCCTTAGCAACCGGAGGCTGCTGAATAGCCCCCAAATGACTACTTATGAAGGCCGACGAAGCTGACTAAATAGGGCGAGCTGAATGAACCTGTTGGATGTGACCCCTAGAATATGAACCGCTGAAGTTACCCGCATTCTGGGACTTCTTTGCTAATGCCTTAGCCTGACCAGCCTGCTGAATTCCCTTAAGCTTTTTCACATAATCAGATACATCATTGAATTTATTTCCTGCAAAAGTTATCTGAACAGACAAACCTGAAGATCAGTGTTCAAACCTTTAACATATAATCAGATCCTTTCCTCCTCAGTACCCAACAACTGGGTAGCATAGCGAGACAGAGCATGGAACTTGGCCTCATAGGCCACAACTGACATACTGCCTTGGTAAAGGGCCAAGAAATCATCCTTTTTATGGTCACGAAGGGTACGAGGCACATACTTCTTTAAAAATAGGGTATGAAACTGAGCCCAAGTAAATAGAGGCAAAACGGGTGACCGATACTTAACATAGGCTCTCCACCACTGCTTGGCATCCCGTTGAAGTTGGAAAGTCACGAACTCAACACCATGTTGTTGCACAATCCCCAACTTGTGAAGTCTCTCATAGCAATCAATGATAAACTCAAATACATCCTCAGTCTCAGTACCATGAAATGAAAAAGGCTTTATTTTCAGAAACTTGGTTAACAACTTTTGCTCGGTCCTAGTCATAATGGGGTATAATACAGGATAGGGGAAACAAATCAGTACCTGAAGCCTCATCCATTCTGGGAGCTTAAGTGACAGTGCGATAAGCACCCAAATCTTGGAAAGTTAGCACAGTAGGGGTAGCTCCAATACCAGCTAACCCGCTTAGAAAATCCAAAACCTGCTGAATAACCTCAGAAGACATTAGAGGAAGGACTGCACCACCAGCCGCTTCGGCCACCTCTAGTCCCAAAACATCCTTATCTACTACCTCAGCCTCCTCAAAATAATCCTAGGGTGGGGAAGGTGATACTGACCTCTGAAGGGCCTGGTCAGCTGCTGTTTGAGCTCCACCAATGGCAGGTGTTACTCTCCCCCTTCCCCTTCCCCTACCTCAGCCTCTTCCCCACACAGCCAGTTCCACAGCTGGAGCTGCTGGTGCTGGGGTTGTTGCTCTTACTCTATTTGACCTAGTGTTCACCATCTATGAACAAATGAATGAAGAGGGTTAAATACCAATTTGGATCACAAATTACCAATTGGAATCAAGTTATAGCACAAAAAAAAGAAAACAAAGATAGTTTTCCTAAGGTCCTGTAGCCTCTCGAAGAAAAGTACAGAAGTCTTCGTACCGTTCTGAAAGACTTTACTAGACCCATTTTTGTACGACGAGATCAACGAACCTAGGATTCTGATACGACCTTTGTAATGATCTAAACCCACCGTGAGTGGCACCCACACTAAACCTCCCCCATGTGGGAGAACCAACCAACATTATAAGTCAATCAACACTTAGGCCAAAAGTAGGCAACTAAACCCAATTCCATTGAATAAAATCAATATCCCAAAATATAACAAAAGGTAACGATAGAATAACACAAAAAATCATCCCCTAGGAATTGAAAGTCGTTGTACCAAAACTCTAATAAATGTCAAAAGTGGGGATGCAACCCCAAAAACTAATGTAATGTCTGAGTCCGAAGCATAGGGACCAGAAAATAATAGAAGAACCCATGGTAGACCAAAAGATGCAGCTCACCCTTGAGTTCAAATATGATCTAAATCACAAATGAGGTCTCGAAACAGTCCCTGAAAAATGTTCTGCACTCAATAAAAAGAAGAGAATGTGTAGTATCAGCACACAAGAAACAATGGTGTGCCGGTAGGGTCATCGACCAATCCAAAATGAGAAATATGGACACATAACCAAAACATAGTACAACTAGACAACCATGAACCCTATCATGCAACTATCTTTCAAGTTCATAATATTTAACCTTGTAAACAAGTACAACATGAAGTTTAGTCAAAGAGGGTCAACAAGGATAACCAGTCAAGTCAAACTAAGACCAACAACAAAACTCCAAGTCAACAACTATGACATAACTATCATAAAATCATGTCCCATTTATGCAAGTACTAGCCAACATAGAGTCATGTCACAAACTGCAAGCAACCCGGACCACTCAAGGATACTTAATAACAACAATTATAGCAATATTATGCATTCCTTTTTACAAAAGAAACCACCTTAGCAATTAAGCATACAAACTGGTTCACTCAGGGAACTAATGCAATCAAGAAACACGTAATCCCCAGTTCACTCAAGGAACCTTCACACTCACATGTGCCTTGTACACACTGTTGACACCCAATTTTGACCATCCTTTTCATCGTTTTTACTCATTCGAACGTCTATTTTGTTCGCGAGGCCAAAATCGCTATTTTTACTTATTTTTATCAAAAGTTGTGATAATATATACTATTTACATTATTTAACTATTATTATTATACGATTATTATTTTCAATCATTATTATTATATTATATTCTTTACTTGCAAAATTATTGTTTACTTAATCTTTTACATTTTCTCTTTTAATCTATTTTAAAAGTATTTGATCAAATATTTTAAGAATTATTTATTTTATTGTGAATTATTTTTATATATAATAATTGATTTAATAATTTAGTATTATTTTTCTTCACTTAGTAATTTAGTAGTTACCCATTTTTATATATTTTTGATAGAAATATTTTTAGTCCTAAACAAGCTTAAAATTCAAAGTTTCAAAATTCAAATTTTGTCAAATCTTTTCATAAGTAGAAAAATCCTCCTCGCTAATTTTTTCTTTCAGGTGAAAAATATTATTATTTTCAAAAATTACTCCAAATCAATTACAACTATTTTACTCCCTCCGAGCTCAATTAGCTTGTCTCAAATACTCTTGTTTTCGTTATTGAAGTTTTTTTTTTTTCTCTTTTCTTTCTATAAGATTTTTAATTTCCTTTCCTTAAATTTAAGACCATAATCTCTTCCCAAAGTAAGGAAATGACCAAAAACACAATTTTCCTTCCCATTATCAATTCTACTCCAACGTCCCATTTGCTTTATTTTCAAATAATTTTACCTTCTTGCTTATCTTTCCTTTTTATTGTTATTTTCTTTCCTTAATTTTCCACCTAATATCTTATCATTAATCACCAAAATATTAACACAATCTCCTAAAATCTTTCTAGAAATTAATTCTTTCCCTTGTCACTCCCTCCATCCTAACGTCCTTTTTTCTCCTTTTTCCTTCTTATAAATCCAAGAGGACATAGATTAAAAAGACGGACGAGAGGGACGGGGAGAGCTTCTTTTTCAATGGCATCTCCATAACCAAGAGTTCCTTTATATCTTTACCATAGCGACACCATCCATTCTCGATCACGAGATCCCCATAAACCACTATCCAGTAATTAAGAGGATTCATCGAGAAATTAAATCAGTATTTGAGTCGAGGTGCTCAACGTGGTTCTCAATCTGGTTTGAGCCCAGTCATCATTCCGAGATAGAATCGTGGAGTTCTACTTCCTGCCTATAAATTGCAAGAAGCTTAAAGGTGCTTTTCTTTACTCGCATTTTTTCTATTTTTAAGCTATTTGAATGAACCTGCTTCATTAGATTTGCCTATGTCTCTTGAGTAAATGAACTTCATGTCCAAAATTTATTTTAGATATTTTTAAAGGGAGTTTATATCTGGCCTTTTAAATCTTTTCCATAATGTTGAATTTAGAGTTCATGCAGCTAGTTCTCACAATGATGTGTTTTGTTAATTTAACCTTTTTATTCATAATTCGGTAACTATTTGCTTGAATTAGGTTCATGACAGAAGGTCGGGTTAAGTCAAATGAAATACCTGATTTCTTCTGAAATGTATAATAACTGCTAATTGTATCTTTGCTAATTGAATCTTTGAATAAAACTAGTACAAATAATAGATGTCAACTTTATGGCTTATGTGATACTTTGGTCAGTATAATGCCAACTAGTTTTAGTCTATTAAGCATTTTTTTTACGTGAAATTATAGCTAATATGATGTTAGCTAGTTGTACTTATTGTCTAAATTGGTTTGCACGAATTCTCTTTTATTTCTTTTAGTTCGAGCTAGAATAATTAGGCCGTGTAATAGTAAGGTCTTGATAAATTTTAGGTCTCTTGATTAATTAACGTAAGAACAATTGGGATACAAATTTATTTTAAATTATGTTAGTTTGGTATGGAGCCTGTAAAACTTTCTTGTTAAACTCTTTCTCCTTTTTGTGTTTACTTTAATCAAGAGTCTTTATTATTTTAATTTTTCGATTAGTTAAGTGTTAAGAATAAAGATACTCTTATCCTCTTTGAATATTCTTTACATGTACACTGTGATGGAGTGGCATAATTTAGAGTTCAACCACCGTGAGTGGAGGAGTCAACACGTGAAGCGGAGCTCAAATGGAGTCGTCACCCCATTGGGGGTCAGGTACGTTTTGAGAAATGATGAAAAACGACAGGCTATAACTGACTTCTCGTATGAAGCACATAGAGCCTTATTAGAAAATATAAAGCACCTCGTTACTCCCTTTCTTCTCTAATTTTGCATGTTACCCTTTTAAAACTCTCAAAGACTCGACAACTTATACTATTATACTAATTATCGATATACTTTCATATAATCTAAATATACATACCTATATTAGCTCGCACTACTTTTAGATGATGAATACCCTATTTACTACTCTTTAATACTCTCTTTAAGAAATTTTTTTGTCTTGTCTTAAGGTGTTTAAGAGAGTCGATCATATAAAAATAGAGAAGAGGAGTGTAACATCGCATTGAGCCCATTTCAACCTTGTCATACCCTGATCCCATTCTCTCTCTCTCTCTCTCTCTCTCAACTTTATGTATTTAATTTATTATTTATCCTCTCACATTATATTCGCCATCACATTAAGGTGGCATACATTTTACTAACAATTTCTTTTCTTATGTGAGATGTTATGATTTACGAGAGGTCTACAATGTTATGTGGAATAGAGAACAGGTCGGAGCTCTTCGAAAATCTCAACTGGCTTTTTGGAGTCTCGCTATTATTCGTAACTCGACATTTAGAATACTTTAGCATTTTTATTAAATGGATGCTCCACAAATCAGGTCAGCCCCTCGATTTTCGCAATCATTATTTTGTATAGTATAAATTAATTAATTTAATCTCTTTCATTTCCTTATGCTCGTATACTGTCGCTAAGTAATAATTGAATTTCTACTTCATTTAGATATAAATAGGTTGTGTGTAAACTTATGTGGTAATTTCAAGCTATGTTTGTATTTAAAATGAATGTATTTTGTTAGGGTTTTATTCATCTTTTCATTACCTTTTTCATTTGCTTTTATTCTTCATCTAGAATAATTAAGTTAAATGTTGCATGCTTAGACACTTAGTTGTTTAGATTAATTAATTAATTGACCTTTGTTTATCACATAATTTTCCCACGTAATATATGAGTTCGGTTGGGACCCACATTTGTGGACCTCGAAAGGTGCCCAACACCTTCCTTTTGAGGTAACCTGAACCCTTACCGAATTTCTAGCTGATGTAGACTAAATAATTAAAATAAGTTTGCAATTTAGTCTCGAATGGTGCCCTAACGCACCTTAATTCGTTAGGTGGCGACTCTTCACTCTTAATTAATTCCAAAAAGAGTTGTCACGTCGAATCCCGCTTTTCGCGAGAAAAATGGGGCGCGACAGCATGGCGACTCTGCTGGGGATAGTTAGGTTCTAACCAATACGGATTTGTATATTATGTGGGATTTTTAAGCTATTTGTGTCTATTTGTTTATTATTAACTCCTTGTTTTTTTATTTGTTAATTTTTAACTATTTGTCTTATCATAAATAATTATTTGTTACCAAAAAATAAAAAAAATCATGCTATATCCCGTTCCTCTTTCCCATTATTATTTTTAATTTAATTATTTTCTTCCGTGTCAATCCCTATCCTTACCTCCTTTATTTGTTTATATGCAATTATGTATTTGACTTTATTTTTCTATCTGTTTATTTTTTATTTATTGCTCAACATGCTATTATTTGCTACGTGTTACTTCTTTATGTATTACTGGCATTCCGTTCATACTTTCCCTCACTTGGGAATCTTACACTTTCACACACTTTCACTATACTAGGATGTTGTGCCTTCGTACTTCTCCAAATTCTCTTCAAAACTCTGTTATAGAGAGTCGGCTAAGACGCGGTTGAGCGGATAGTTTTACTACTGTAAGACCACGTGTCTTCTCGCATAAGAATATCCTCAGTCCGTGTCTACCCAAATCTTAGAAAATTCTAAGTCATGCATGCATTAATCGTTATGTGCTATGTGTCATTCGATTTATACTATGTCTCCAACCATCATTCAAATTTTTTTTAAGTATTAAGTTTCGAACTACGTCTGACCTGATTCTTGTTCCAATAAGATACGTAGGCAATCCTTTATAAGGATGCGGTCCTCCTTTTTTCCATTATTTACAAAATATCCCCGTATTTAAAAGAAAAATGTGAAACAATCTTTATCATTCAAATATTTTTTCTATCAAATAATATATTCTCCTTTTCTTTCACCTTTCCATAATGTCATAAGGGTGAAAACTAGAATATTTTTGAATTATTCAAATGATTTCTCACAATCTTTTAAAATTCTCAATTGTTTCATACTAAATGTCTCAGTTAAGCTAATTTTTAAAAATCTTTCAAAATTTTGCAAATCTTCTATCCTCCCGCTTTTTCAAAATAAATCTCTTTAAAATATTCTATGTGTGATTTTTAAATTATTATTCGTCTGATCACTTGATCAACTTTAGGTACGAATTTAGTATTTGGGTTTTACTTAGAGCTTATCTTTTATGCTCGCTTCTCAAATTTAAGTTCTAGGCTATCCATTCGTCCTAAAGTCCTCTTTGACAGGATGACTCATATTTTCATACTATCTCTTTTATTTTTGAATATACTGACTCTTGTTTTGTTTGATTTATTTATGTTGTTTAAAGGTTGTCTATCATTTTAACATCAACTCAATTGAGAATCTGCAATATGACAACTATGTTCAACATCGAAAATATTTCTAGTCCTCTTCCTACTCCAATGAAAAATACTTTTGGACCATATCTCATCATGTTCTTTCTCTCACAATATCATAACAAGCAAAATGTCATCACTCTCTATTCATCCACCTTATGGCCAGAAAATTTTCAAGCTTTTTACAAGGTCCTCTATCCGATAAATCTAATTTATTTTTGATTCGTTCCATGACCTCCATATTGGCAAAATGCAGACACAAAATTGAGACCTCGAGCTTCAAATGTAAGACAACCATTTGTTTTGAACTAATATTTTTCTTTGAGTGTAGCAGGATTATAAGACTCCATGATTGAAAACAGGGCAGAATTTTTGAGGAGACCTCAAAAATTCCATGAGCAAGCAACATTCCAATTCACAAGGACATGAGGAAACATCTTTATTCTAAACTGGGGCAGAAATTTTTGAGGATTCCTCAAAAATTTCACCGTAATGGAGTTCAAGTCTGTCCATGAAATCCAAACAACGACAAGGAGACTAGACGAGTAAAGGTATGAGTCAACCTTGCTTTTCAAAACTTACATTTTTCCTTTGAGTGCAGAAACAACAGGTACAAATACAATAGCTTCCTTGCAACACCTGAACGATCATCATCAAAGAAAGCCCACTATACATCCAACATGGGAAAGCAGCTAAGCTACTCTATCCTCTTCTCAACATTGCATGGCTCCTGCAAGGGTCAATATTGCATGGCTCTTGCAAGAGTCCACACCGCAGTGCATCCGAGAAATGAACATTGCACGGCTCCTGTAAGGGTCAACATTTGCATGGCTCCCGCAAGAGTCCACACCACAGTGCATCCGAGAAATGAACATTGCACGGCTCCTGCAAGGGTCAAAATTTGCATGGCTCCCGCAAGAGTCCACTCCGCAGTGCATCCACAAAAATGAACATCACACGGCTCCTGCAAGGGTCGATGTTGCATGGCTCTCGCAAGAGTCCACTCCGTAGTGCATCCACAGAAATGAACATTACACGGCTCCTGCAAGGGTAGATATTGCATGGCTCCCACAAGAGTTCACTCCGCAGCGCATCAGCAGAAATCTACATTACATTGCACCTGCAGAATCCGCAATCAAGTATACAAATTGCATCAAGCTGCTGAACTACATTAAATTATGCCAATCAAGACAGATACGCTTTCTTTAATCATTATATAATTATCCGAAGGCGTCATGGTCTAAAGGGGTCATTTTCATGGCCTGCGGACATCATTTCATGGCCTAAGGATTTACTTTCTGTTTGTCATGCTCCAAAGGCGTCATAGTCTAAAGGCGTCATTTTCATGGCCTGCGGACATCATTTCATGGCCTAAGGATTTACTTTCTGTTTATCATGCTCCAAAGGCGTCATAGTCTAAAGGTGTCATTTCCATGGCCTGCAGACATCATTTCATGGCCTTAGGATTTACTTTTCGCTATCATGGCCCTAAGACATCATGGCTTAGAGACATCATCCTTGCCGTCTCAAGGCAAATGCTCATATTCGAACGGGGAAATTGCATCATGTTTAAATAAATATTTTCAACAATTACTTATTATTCATTTTATCCATATGATCTAACCATTGTATTTAGTAATAATAGAAGCATGCAGGCAACGAAAGAAGAACGAGTCAAAATGGGAGTAACTCTCACTCCCATTTCCGAGATACAACCCCACTTTCTCTCCGTCACTCAATACAATTTGAAACACTTTTTACCTTTCATTTTCACACTTCTCATTATGACGTTGCTTCAAATCCTACTCACTTAAACCCCATCGGCTCATACTACCTCTGTCGTTGCCCGTATACCGTATGATCGACATTCTTTAGGAATATCGTGTGTTCCTAAATCTAGAACTACACATGGCCTAATTCTCGTAAACCCGAGATATGTAGGCAACTTGAAACCAAGTCTCAGCCCCACTAATTTGACAAACTCCCTATTGCTTTTAACTCCAGCAAACCATCCCTTTGGTCTAACAAAATTGGTTACTAAGTCAACATTCGTTGCTCGACAATTCTTCTATCACTCCCGAGCAACGAAGGGGCAGCTGTTGACACCCAATTTTGACCATCCTTTTCATCGTTTTTACTCATTCGAACGTCTATTTTGTTTGCGAGGCCAAAATCGCTATTTTTACTTATTTTTATCAAAAGTTGTGATAATATATACTATTTACATTATTTAACTATTATTATTATACGATTATTATTTTCAATCATTATTATTATATTATATTCTTTACTTGCAAAATTATTGTTTACTTAATCTTTTACATTTTCTCTTTTAATCTATTTTAAAAGTATTTGATCAAATATTTTAAGAATTATTTATTTTATTGTGAATTATTTTTATATATAATAATTGATTTAATAATTTAGTATTATTTTTCTTCACTTAGTAATTTAGTAGTTACCCATTTTTATATATTTTTGATAGAAATATTTTTAGTCCTAAACAAGCTTAAAATTCAAAGTTTCAAAATTCAAATTTTGTCAAATCTTTTCATAAGTAGAAAAATCCTCCTCGCTAATTTTTTCTTTCATGTGAAAAATATTATTATTTTCAAAAATTACTCCAAATCAATTACAACTATTTTACTCCCTCCGAGCTCAATTAGCTTGTCTCAAATACTCTTGTTTTCGTTATTGAAGTGTTTTTTTTTCTCTTTTCTTTCTATAAGATTTTTAATTTCCTTTCCTTAAATTTAAGACCATAATCTCTTCCCAAAGTAAGGAAATGACCAAAAACACAATTTTCCTCCTCCATTATCAATTCTACTCCAACGTCCCATTTGCTTTATTTTCAAATAATTTTACCTTCTTGCTTATCTTTCCTTTTTATTGTTATTTTCTTTCCTTAATTTTCCACCTAATATCTTATCATTAATCACCAAAATATTAACACAATCTCCTAAAATCTTTCTAGAAATTAATTCTTTCCCTTGTCACTCCCTCCATCCTAACGTCCTTTTTTCTCCTTTTTCCTTCTTATAAATCCAAGAGGACATAGATTAAAAAGACGGACGAGAGGGACGGGGAGAGCTTCTTTTTCAATGTCATCTCCAGTACCAAGAGTTCCTTTATATCTTTACCATAGCGACACCATCCATTCTCGATCACGAGATCCCCATAAACCACTATCCAGTAATTAAGAGGATTCATCGAGAAATTAAATCAGTATTTGAGTCGAGGTGCTCAACGTGGTTCTCAATCTGGTTTGAGCCCAGTCATCATTCCGAGATAGAATCGTGGAGTTCTACTTCCTGCCTATAAATTGCAAGAAGCTTAAAGGTGCTTTTCTTTACTCGCATTTTTTCTATTTTTAAGCTATTTGAATGAACCTGCTTCATTAGATTTGCCTATGTCTCTTGAGTAAATGAACTTCATGTCCAAAATTTATTTTAGATATTTTTAAAGGGAGTTTATATCTGGCCTTTTAAATCTTTTCCATAATGTTGAATTTAGAGTTCATGCAGCTAGTTCTCACAATGATGTGTTTTGTTAATTTAACTTTTTTATTCATAATTCGGTAACTATTTGCTTGAATTAGGTTCATGACAGAAGGTCGGGTTAAGTCAAATGAAATACCTGATTTCTTCTGAAATGTATAATAACTGCTAATTGTATCTTTGCTAATTGAATCTTTGAATAAAACTAGTACAAATAATAGATGTCAACTTTATGGCTTATGTGATACTTTGGTTAGTATAATGCCAACTAGTTTTAGTCTATTAAGCATTTTTTTTACGTGAAATTATAGCTAATATGATGTTAGCTAGTTGTACTTAATTGTCTAAATTGGTTTGCACGAATTCTCTTTTATTTCTTTTAGTTCGAGCTAGAATAATTAGGCCGTGTAATAGTAAGGTCTTGATAAATTTTAGGTCTCTTGATTAATTAACGTAAGAACAATTGGGATACAGATTTATTTTGAATTATGTTAGTTTGGTATGGAGCCTGTAAAACTTTCTTGTTAAAATCTTTCTCCTTTTTGTGTTTACTTTAATCAAGAGTCTTTATTATTTTAATTTTTCAATTAGTTAAGTGTTAAGAATAAAGATACTCTTATCCTCTTTGAATATTCTTTACAAGTACACTGTGATGGAGTGACATAATTTAGAGTTCAACCACCGTGAGTGGAGGAGTCAACACGTGAAGCGGAGCTCAAATGGAGTCGTCACCCCATTGGGGGTCAGGTACGTTTTGAGAAATGATGAAAAACGACAGGCTATAACTGACTTCTCGTATGAAGCACATAGAGCCTTATTAGAAAATATAAAGCACCTCGTTACTCCCTTTCTTCTCTAATTTTGCATGTTACCCTTTTAAAACTCTCAAAGACTCGACAACTTATACTATTATACTAATTATCGATATACTTTCATATAATCTAAATATACATACCTATATTAGCTCGCACTACTTTTAGATGATGAATACCCTATTTACTACTCTTTAATACTCTCTTTAAGAAATTTTTTTGTCTTGTCTTAAGGTGTTTAAGAGAGTCGATCATATAAAAATAGAGAAGAGGAGTGTAACATCGCATTGAGCCCATTTCAGCCTTGTCATACCCTGATCCCATTCTCTCTCTCTCTCTCTCTCTCTCTCTCAACTTTATGTATTTAATTTATTATTTATCCTCTCACATTATATTCGCCATCACATTAAGGTGGCATACATTTTACTAACAATTTCTTTTCTTATGTGAGATGTTATGATTTACGAGAGGTCTACAATGTTATGTGGAATAGAGAACAGGTCGGAGCTCTTCGAAAATCTCAACTGGCTTTTTGGAGTCTCGCTATTATTCGTAACTCGACATTTAGAATACTTTAGCATTTTTATTAAATGGATGCTCCACAAATCAGGTCAGCCCCTCGATTTTCGCAATCATTATTTTGTATAGTATAAATTAATTAACTTAATCTCTTTCATTTCCTTATGCTCGTATACTGTCGCTAAGTAATAATTGAATTTCTACTTCATTTAGATATAAATAGGTTGTGTGTAAACTTATGTGGTAATTTCAAGCTATGTTTGTATTTAAAATGAATGTATTTTGTTAGGGTTTTATTCATCTTTTCATTACCTTTTTCATTTGCTTTTATTCTTTATCTAGAATAATTAAGTTAAATGTTGCATGCTTAGACACTTAGTTGTTTATATTAATTAATTAATTGACCTTTGTTTATCACATAATTTTCCCACGTAATATATGAGTTCGTTCGGGACCCACATTTGTGGACCTCGAAAGGTGCCTAACACCTTCCTTTCGAGGTAACCTGAACCCTTACCGAATTTCTGGCTGATGTAGACTAAATAATTAAAATAAGTTCGCAATTTAGTCTCGAATGGTGCCCTAACGCACCTTAATTCGTTAGGTGGCGACTCTTCACTCTTAATTAATTCCAAAAAGAGTTGTCACGTCGAATCCCGCTTTTCGCGAGAAAAATGGGGCGCGACACACACATGCTAAGGGTCTTATGTGGGCTCCCACTAGTCATGACATGTAGGGGATAAGTCCTTGTTCAGGTATCCAATCCCAGATATTAAGTGTCTGCTAACCTTATATCACCAATCCCATAGAGATGTCCAAATATTGGTACATTCTAAAATAATGATAGATATTACCTCAATCACAACCACAATGATAAAGAACAACACTTGTAAATTCCAACAAACTTTCATATAAGTTCATTGCATGCGATTAACACTTAGGATATCAAACAGTCATTCACTTTCCTTGAACATGTATTGTGCAAGCAATACTAAGAATTAGTTATCATGCACACATAACACAAATTGGGTTTCAACTACATTAAAACCATCACCTATCTTAATCCAAGCTTGCACCACTCAATTAAGCCTGAGCCTTTCCCTTCCGTGCAATTTCTACTTAGGCATGGTCTAAAAACATGAAAACAACAAATAATCAACCAATTGACCTACCATGTCAAGGATTACAACCTAATCCCTATCCCCCAGGGTCAAATTCATGATCATCCCCCCCTCCATTCTAGCATTTTTCTATCATAATTCACCTTAAACATCCTAATTTCATGGTTACCACCGTGAATTATTTTCATACAAGAGTTAATTAACAATTAACAGCAAAAACTCAAAGGTTTTACAATAATTTTACCCTCTTGCACCAGAAAATCAGCTAAGTCAAGCTTAAACCCTCTCCAAAACCCATAAACTAGTGATTCTAAGATTAATTAACCAATAACCTAGTTAGTGGGAACGAAATACTTACCTTTATGATGAAAATCGATGGAAAACTAATGAAATATGCCCAAACCGCCTAAAACGTTCCCTAAAAATGAGTTTAGAATAATAAACCATTTTTGGAGGAATTTATACATTTACATTGATATACCCCGTTATAGCGGCCTGATCCCGCTATAACAGTATCACTATATCGGTATCGCCTTCTATAGCAGGATTGATCGTTGTTGACTTTTGGTATAGCGGGAATTTTTCTGCTATAATGGGAGTCCCTATAGCGACATGCCACCGGCTATAGCGGGAGTGGCAAGGCAAAAACTCAAAAATCCATCTAGTTTTGCCTTTTTTGTAACACATCCTCAAACTATGACATTCTAGACTAACCTTTTTGCATCAAGTTCGATATCAGGAGTTCTACTTACCCAAATTCACTTCCAAAAAGTCTTACGGCTTTCTTATCGAGTTAGCTAACATAAAATCAAGCTTAACTTTATTACATTTACCCAATCCATTCCCGGATTTCCCTAGACCATACCTCGCACCAATTTCATTGGAAACTAACCTAGCCTGAAATTTTTAACTTTCATTTCAGGAAGAAACTTAACCCAAATTTTTGCGCAATTGACTCACCCGTAATGACGAAAAGGGTCGTTAGAGCTAAGAAAGTTAAACATACCTTCCCTAATAACTTCTTGGCACGAATAAAAGAAATTAGTTTCATGGAAGAAGGTTTATAATCACTCTCTCACTCAAGCCTATCCATCCCTGACATAGCTAAAGTTGTAGTCTTGGCATTACAATCTAACATAATGAGGAGACAACCAGGTCATACCAAGAATAATATCAAAGTCTAGTATATCCAATATCACCAGGTCAACCTAAGTCTGAAAACCCATAAATACCATTGTTCAAACATGATAAACTTGGGTTACTATAATAGAATCCCCAACCAAAGTAGACACATAAACAGGTGCATCAAGCATGTCACAGACCATATTCAACCCCAAAGCAAATCTAATAGATATATATGAAAAGGTACAACCTGGATCAAATAAAACTGAAGCCATCCAATCACAGACAAGAATAGACATGTGATAACCACATCCGATACCTCAGCCTTAGATTTTCCCAGGAAGGCATAAAAATACACCCTATCATTAATCTGAATGGCTCTCTTAGCCGACTGTGAACCATGAAAGTGCAAGAGAGGGTGGGGTGAATTTCTATTTTTTCTTTTTCTTAGTCGATTATTTGAAACTTTAGTCGATTGGAAGATAGATAACTGTAAGTACAATGCTAGAAAGCAAATTATAGTAATGAAAAAGACACCAGATATTTTTATACTGGTTGGGATCCAATGTGGATCTTACGTCTAGTCCCCTTTGGTTGGAAGGGTGTTCTCTACTAAGTCTTTGTAAGGTTTTTGGTTGGGTATAACTTTGAGAATATAGTTCCTACGACTTCGCTTAATATTTTTTCTTTTTTTTTCTTTTCACTCTTGATACAATGCCTCACCAATAAAAATTTTCTCTCCTCTCTTTTTTTCGTTACACAGTAAAACACTAGGTATTACAATGCTTGATAAAAAGTAGAGCAAAAACTTTAGATGGCAAAGACAGTTTGTATATTTTGACTGGTTCTCCAATGTTTCTTCATATAGTGGCAGTAGTTAGCAATTGGAGGACTTGAAGAAGAGATGGAAACCCAAGAGATTTTGATCCTTAGAAAAGAGAAGAGGAGATTCCTTTTCCAAAAATAAGGAAAAGTCACACCTTGAGTTTTGTGGCAGATTAGTCCTTCAAGATTCCTTTCTTTGAATGTCTAATTTGTTTCCTTGATTTGAGATCTTGAATTGATTTGCTATTTAATTGAAACTCCTTGTTTCTTAGAGAATTTATGTCCCAATCTTCATTGGTACTTGTTTTCTTTATTAAGTCAAGAGCCTTACATCTTGTCACTCATTTTTCTTTAATACTTAGCCATTGTTTTTTCATCCAATGTAGTTTTACTTTTTGATAGTTCTGTTATCCTGCACAAGACCACAAGTCATCATTAAAATCATAACTTAACACGCCACTTCTACCAACATTGGCATCTTTTCGAGTACCACCTCGACCTGCTTGATAATCGTCATGCCCGCTGGGTGGATGATCCCTAGCATTTCCTCCGCCCCCTCTACCAGTCGGAACTAAGGCTTTGAAGTACTGTTGCTGACTCTGGAAGACTGACTATCTGATACTAGGACAATTCCTTTTTAAGTGTCCACTCCAAGCATAGCATGCACGACCTAAGGAAAGCCGATGAGCATAAGAGTAAGAAGCCATCTAACTACTCGCACCTAAAGACTGCTAAATGGTCCCTAACAGACCTCTTAGCTTCCAATTTTGCTTCTGGCTAAACCAAATCTCCTCTGGCGCTCTTAAGTCTTTATTTAAAATATGTAGAGTAGATTAATAATTTTCTTCAACATCAAGTCAATCCTTTTTAATTGCGACATCGGTCTCATCTTTTTGATCTATTGCTATCTTCACCGATTGTTTTGGCATGACCCTAAGAAGGGAGGATTGATTGTGAAACCAGTTAAATACTAGTAGTCTATCTCACCTCTGTCACGGTCCTTCACCATGTTGTGGAAACTTAAGAGTATACATTATCCCAAAATCTTAAATATTTCAAAACTCTGAAGAGGAATGTTGGGGTGGAACTAATACATAAATTCTCATATGTCTTCAATCGGAGGTGTAGACTAGCATCCTTAAGGTGTTTTTCCCTACTCCACCACCACTTGGTTGTTTCTAGTCTATACCTCTAGTCAAAGACATGCAAGAATTTATGCATGAATATTTAACATTTGGGAGGATGCATACTCTCTAGTTTCCACAATATGGTGGACGACCGTGACAAATAAGAGGTAGACCACTGGAATTTAACATGGTTTCAAAATCAAACCCCCACCTAGGGACATACTAGAAGAGTTGGTGAAGGGAGAAATAGACCGAGTAATAGAGATCAGGGTCAAAATTAAGCAAGCTCAACTTGATGTTGAAAAAAATTATCAGTCCACTCTACATGTCCTAAAGAAAGTTCTGAAAAGTGAAAGAGGAGATTTGGCCCAGCTGGAGGCAAAATTAGAAGTTAGAATTAGGTTGCCCAAAAAGGGGCTAAGAAGGAACATTGCTCCACTATTCAAACATTGAATGATAATTTAGAAATTGTCATGAGAGCTATAGAGTAGCAACAGGATGAATTTGAAAAATAAAAAGAGTTACTAATACACACACAGTATCGACTTTTGGCTTATTTAAAAGCCTCTATAGAACATGAGAGGTAAATAGCAAGGCATTTTACAGCTCATCAAAAAGAAGTTGAGGTCGAGAAATATCAATGAATGGGTGAGCGAGATGCACTTCACAACCAAATCGAAGAAGCTTCAGGCACAAGAAAAGAATTTGAGCCATATGTAATATACTACTCAACATTGGTTGCAAAACTTCCATGAAAATATGGAGGAGACCAAAGGATGAGTGCTTCAGCTCAAGAAAAACCTAGTTGATGTCTACGATATTTATCTCAACCAAGATGATGATATCCTGAGTCGATAGGAATGTATCCTTTCCCTACACCTACCGACAACATTGGCTAGAATATATTCAAGTCTAGAAGGAAAATTAAGGTCCAAAGAACCTTAGGAAGGCATCTTAGATTATGGTTTTCTGAAGGTCCTTAGAGTCTGTTTGTTTTATTTCTTTGGCTATTACGATTTTGTTGTATATTTATATACTTCTCTCTTTTTTATTATTTCAGTCGTCGTGTCAAAAATATTTTTAAAATGAAAAAAATTTCTTTGGGCTAAATAATATTTTTTTAAAAAATAAAACTATTATTTAATATCTCAATGAACTACATAGTGATCTGATTCATGTTCAATATTATATAAAGACAGTCCTCGACAGGTTCATTAAAGTTCTTTCAAAATCACCAAAGAAAATAAAAGTATGCAAACAAATAAAATAAGATGAATGTTGAAATGAATTCAACCAAAAGTCTGGATGAAACACAAAAGCCTTCTGGAGCTCATTTTAGAAGCTAAATCATTTTAGGTGCATGACATACAAGATGTGATTAATATCTACAAAGAACTAAATGTTAACACATTTGATTTTATTTAAACAAAAGTAAAAGGTGGTTAGTTTACATTTAAGACGGAACCTAACCCATATAATACAAGGTAAAAAGTAAAAGGGACAATAACCCGCAAAGAGAAAACAAAGTTGAATAATGAAGAAGTCCAAAATCAATTGGTTCAACAAGAACCAACATTAGTGGAGGAAGTAAAGATGTTAAGACAACAAGTGGTTGAAATTTCCAAGCTTGGATGAATGGGCAAGCTCTACCACCTTCAATCCAGGAATTTTTTAATAAGACTATGTCGTCTCCCATTCAAGTCTGGATAAATGACCCACTTTATCCATCTGGGTTTGGATCCTATGTTAACATATCCAACATCGCTGGAACTTTCTCAGTTTGCTCATTGAATGTATCCCTCGTAAATAAACCTCGCTTCATTCTAGCGGTACAAGCTACAACAGTCCCTGAACAAACACTAATACAGAAATCCAACAATGAGTCTCTATCCAAAGGGCATCATGATTAGTATTATTACCCTGAATAGATTTTTAAGGTCCCAAACTCATTTCACCCCACTCATCAATATAGTTCTCCTATCATGATTGAGAAAAGTACTAAGAATGAAGAACAAAATGATATGGCCAAGAAAATGAGAAGTTTGAATCAAAACATAAGAAATATGTAGGGACTGAGAGGATACAAGAGAAGCCCTTTCAAGGATTTATGCATGTTCCCTAAAGTTTACTTGCCTCTAGGGTTCACAACCCCGAAGTTTAACATTTATGACACTCATGGTGAGCCTCTGGCTCACATTGAGAGGTTTTATAATCAATTGAGAGGAGTAGGGGAAAAGAAGAACTACTTATGGCTTATTTTAGAGTCTGACAGAGATATTCTCAAAATGGTTATTGATCAAGATATTTCTCATTGGTATGTTTGAGATGACATGGCTTGGGATCATTTCCAGCAACTTTAGTTCAATATTGACATCATCTCAAATCGCAATTCCATAGCTAACAGGAAAAAAACACCAACTAAAAGTTTCAGGGAATATGCCATAAAATAGAGAGATCAACATCGCTTTATCAACTTATATCTAGTTTAAATTAAATTTGGATACTTTATGTTTATGAGCCTAAAAATCGCTTATGTATTACCTTTTATTTATTTATTTATTTAAAACTTTTTCAACTTATCTTATCTTATTAATGAGTGACATACTAGTAGCTGAGCTTTCTAGCCTTACTATGAATTACTAATTTATTTTTCACACCTTGAGGTACTTAGGGATAGTTCCTATCTTCTTTGAATCTAAACAAGCTTCTAACGCACTTAAGTCTGTCCATCCCGAACAAACTGACCTCAAAAAATGGTAATTGAATTTTATTAAAATGATTTATCGGTAGCAACAGTTTCCTACTTCATAGTTAATTATCATATAAAATAATTAGCTAAATTCTAGATTGTATGAGTTAAGAAATCAACTCATTTTTATGAGTTATTCTTCTCTCTTTTACAATGAGTTTCATAATAAAATTTGTATCTCATCTCGCTCCTGTCACATTTATCCATCTATATTATATTAAAAGTGAAATAGTCTCTTTACTTTTTCTCCTCTAATTATTATATTATTGTCTTTATATTATTGAATATTGACTATAACAAACATATGGAAAAATAAATGGAAAGCCACCTAAATATATAGGAAGACTCCTAAGTTTATAGAATGTTTTGTTGGGTACGTGAGTCCTAATTAAATTATTATTTAATTATCTTTCTAATATTTTAATTAAAATATTTAAAAGTTTAAAATTGATTAAGATTCTTGTATAAAAGAATTTTGTTGGGTACGTTTAGAAAAAAATTAGCAGGAGAACAAGTATGAAACTTAATACTATTTCACTTATTTTTATAAGTAATATTTAAAATTAGGGAGTCCTAAAATATATGGTAAGAAAAAATTTATTTTAAAAATTTTGGAGTCCTAAAATATATATGGTAAGAGAAAAATATATTGTTAGAGGTATTGGAAGAATTAATAATTAATTAAGGAGATCTAAAATATATGATAAGAGAAAAATATATGATAAGAGGTATTAGAAAAATTAATAATTAGAAAGTCTTAAAATATATGATAGGAGAAAAATTATATGTCACGACCCAATTTCTCAAGTCATGATGACACCTACTATAACCCACCAGTAGGTAAGCCAACTCGTAGTCCGAAACAGCTAGTAATGTACTACTGATAGAAATAAAGGAAACAACGGAATAAATATAATAGCAAGACTAATATAACCCCAAAACCTGGTGGAGCCAGTACAAGAGCTTCTAATACAACAGGAGTACAAATGAAATACTAGAAAAGAGTATGTATATATATACACAAGTCGTCTCGAATACAACATAGAGAACAGTCTGCAATAAGAGGGAGAGTAGGGATACTCCAAAACGTCAGGAGCTCACTTCAAGTCTCCAATCCATAGCTGCTCTGTACGATATACACACATCAACGGCGATAACTCGTACTAGAACTTGCAGGCTGCAGAAGTGTAGTATGAGTACCAAACACGTGGTACTCAGTAGGCAATGACCGACTGAGCTCCAGAAATAATGTAAGCATAAATAACATGAAGGCATGAAAATGACTACAGGCAACTATCCAAGAAACTAGGCATAACAATGCTAATGGAGCAATAGGGATAACTATCCTATCCTGACAGAATTCAGGAACTAAAGTGCAATACCGTATATCCTTGGCCAATAAATAAATAAATAGAGAAAGAAGTATATATAGTAATATACTAGGCCAAAGGGTACATATAAAATATGAATAGATCAAGGAAGAGGGATATACGGTAATAGCATACTTATATGGATACATATAGAACTAACTCAAAGGTAACTACCTGAAGGAGTCAACCGAACATCTCATGGTCCCTAGCCAAGTAAAAAAGCTACACTAGAATCATCAAGCCTCTACCCAAAAGGGGTGACTAATCCAAGGATAAACAATATAACTCACCAAGAAGATAAAGGAATCAGGAAAGTACCTCCAATCTCAGGTATCAGTCCACAACCAACCTGCCACAAACTAACCATAATAATCAATAATAAAGTAACCGGCTAGTCCAGACAAACAAGTACCTAACCGGACCCCCATAAGCCCGAAAGATTCACGGAAATACTCAAGAAACAGCAACCATAACTTGTACCTCTACAGCCCCTCATAAGACCGATAGATACAGGTGCCAAACAACTATACTGGTGATAGGCAATGCATATGAATGGATGAATGCAACATAAACCGAGATGCCATAACAACATCGGGAACACCGGAATCGAACCGGTTCCACAATCTCAAACCATATTGTACCAAGTGTATACACCTCCTCCATCTCACCTAGATCGCAAAGGAAGGACTTATGGCGATCAAACTTCTCCGGCACGATGGCTCTCGGACGAAGGGGCCCCGTAGGGGACTCGGGAAATTCATATATACTGCCTGGTCCCGATCCAGGACTTTCAATAACCATCAAAATCCATATACTCCGTCCAGTACCGGAGATATATATATATATATATATAATCAGTGCGCGGACTCGAACTGCGATTAAAAGGATATAAATTCATAAATACATTGCCCGAGATCATGCTTGGGACTAAATCATCATAATCATGTATAAAGGGTCGGAATATCCCTCGACCAAAGTAAATAGTAGTGGTAAAATGAGTGGATAATTAGTGGACCGGAATCAGCCTCGGTCGAAGTTCTAAAACCTCATCTTTAGTTCCAAAAGCTCATAATCTAGTAAATAAGGTGGTACGATTCCCGTTATGAAATAATCCATTTTTAAAGTGAAAAGTGGGAATAAATCCCCTTTTTGGAAGTAGTAGTAAAATCAAGGTGCTGGTCGGAATCGTACCACTAAATGAGCATGAATGCACCAGATAGTATGCATGCCATCACTAGTATCCAAACAATACAACCATAAGCGTTCAAGCGTCCATAAATACTAGTCACTCCCTTTCTAAGGGTAAAACTCACCTAGAGTCCAACTAGTATCATAACCACGACCTCGGGCCCAACAACATATACCCAATATAACAAGGTCTCATAACCCGGGCAACCACAATAAGCAAGGGCATAAAGCCACCACAAGAATCTAATCGGGGAAAAACCTCCCGAATCGCTAAGTCAAATGGTAAACCTTATACTAAAGGATCCTTAATCAACAACTATGGTTATCATGCTTATAATCAAGGGTAATTGGATTCTATGGCCACAACAAGCAACCTATGTTAAGGTTCGACCCTGAATTCCCTAAATAGGCTAAGTCATGATTTACTAGTCATAATCATAACTTATAATCCCTACCTAGCATGCAATCTATACTATACACAATCTCATAGAGGAAAGTAGACCGAAGCCTACCTCGATGCCGAACCGAAATACTTGAATCGTCAATAATTCGTCCGTCCTTTCTCCACAATCTTAAATTGACGTCACACTATCAAAATAGTAACCTACATGTCATTACGAGTAAAACGACACCCATATTATAATATAATACTCGGGATCTAAAATCGGGTCAATAATGGGCCCGTGGAGCCTGCTAACGGAATCCCAAAATTGAATCTGTCACGAGGTCCCTCGAAGGACAAGGAATGTGTGCTCAAAAAATTGAGCACAAACGGGACAAAAATCGGGCCTCAAATCAGGCCCCAAAGTTTAGGATTTCAACGACCTAATTTCTAAGAATTTCCAATGAAATGGGATGGAATTCAATGGGTAAAATGATGAATAATGACCAAGAAGTGATGAGCTAACTTACCTTAGCTTCAATGGAAGATTACACACACTTTCTCTCTCTTCAAGCTCTCAATAATGTTGGAAAAGGGTTGAGAAAATGAGATAGAATCGGGTGAAGAAAGGGATATAACAGCCCTCAGGTGCCGCTAAAGAGGACACCTGGTCTCTTAAGCGGCTACCGCTAAAGCGGACTTTGACCGCTTAAGCGGTCACCGACAAAAGGGCTGAGGCCGCTAAAGCCGCACCCGGTCGCTTAAGAGAACAAGGAAGTGCTTAAACGGTCCTCGCAGAAATGGCCAAGGCCGCTAAAGTGGCTTGGTACCGCTAAAGCGGCTCCTTGAACGCTTTAGCGGTCACACCAGATTTCAGCTACCAGATTTTAGCTAAGTCCAAAATGGACTCCGATCGAGAGCTTACGATTCGTTCGAAACCCCGTGCGCGCAAACGAACTATGCTATCATACCAAATTTGACATTTCGGACTCAACAAAACCATCAAAATTTCCATCCAAGGTTGTTTTGATCAAATGTGGGGCCCACATCTATAGTTCCATTTTTCACCAAATCTACCCAATAGCCCAAAACGAGTCTGAAAGCCTCGGAACCCGGACCAAGGGTTCCCCTAGCCTAAAATCAATGTTCCAAAGCTGATGGCGCTGTCAGAATTTCCATTTGAGATCGTCTACTAGGAATTTTGGTCTAAGACCAAATTCTTAACAGCGAAAGCTCCAAAACAGGGAAATGAGTCTAAAACCCAAACGGACTGTCCGATAACCGAACCGACAGTTCCAACAAGTCATAAATGACCTGTAGCCGCTATGGGAAGTCTCAAAATATTGGAATGCATGAAAGACGAGAAAATGACCTGGAGGGTCAATACATTATACTAAGGAGTCATTATGTGTCATGTTGCCTAACTACAAATATCGATTCGAAGGTGACATACTCTCTTTCCTTTAAGTTTCTTGATTCGTGTTGAATTTATTTGGTCGTAGAGAAAATACTTGTGAATATGGATTCACTATTCACGTGTAAAGGAAGTATAAGTGGGTTGCATTTGAAACTAAAATTTCAAATATACGTACTTCTTACTTCTATAGTATTTTTTGTTTTGATTTTAATTCAAATCGTTTTCTTGTATTCATTATCATTACTCTTTCTTGTATTTCTTTTAGTTAATAGCTTTAAAGATTAAATATATATATATATATGAATTATACATAACTAACAATTGATAATGGATTCTCCCCGATTGAAAATTTCTCATGTTTCTCGCTCAGGTCATAATTTTGACAATGAATTCTCCCTTTTTGATAATTTCTCGTATTTCTTTTTCAGTTGACTTTTTTTTAACAGAAATTGAATGAAACAAGCGTAGAAACACGAGAAATTATCAAAAGGGGAGAATTCATCGTCAAAATTATGACCTGAAAAGAAACATGAGAAATTATCAATTGGGGAGAATCCAATATCAATTGTAAATTATGTATAATGCATATATATAATTTTTAAAGCTATTAACTAAAAGAAATTTTTAAAAAAATAGAAAGAGCGATGACAATAAATACAAGAAGACGAATTGAATCAAAATCAAAATAGAAAAAATAGTAGAACTAGAATTATGTATGTTCGACATTCTAGTTTAAAATACAATCCACTTCGACTACGCGAATAGCGAATCGGTATGAGAGAGAGTAGGTCACCTCCGGACCGATATTTGTAGTTCAGCAACATGACTCATAGTGACTCCTTAATATAATTTTTCTCTTACCATATATTTTAGGACTCTTTAAATATTGATTTTTCTAATATATCTTACCATATATTTTTCTGTTATAATATATATTAGGACTCCTTAATTATTAATTTTCCTATTACCTCTTACAATTTATTTTTCTTTTACAATATATATTTTATAATTCCTTAATTTTAAAAATATTATTTTCTCTTACCATATATTGTAGGACTCCTTAATTTTAAAATTATATAATAATTAAAATACTATTAAGTTTTTCATACTTGTTCTCCTACTAAATTTTTTCCCTCTTTTTTCTAAACGTACCCAACAAAACTCTTTTATATAAGAATCTTAATCAATTTTAAACTCCTAAATATTTTAGTTGAAATATTAGAAAGAAAATTAAATAATAATTTGATTAAGACTCACCCAACAAAACTTACCATAAACTTAGTAGTCTTCCCATATATTTTGGAGTCTTCTAATTTATTTTCCATATATTTATTATAGTCAATATTCAATATTATAAAAATAATAATACAATAATTAGAGGACAAAAGCAAGAAGACGATTTTGTCTATTGAAGAGTTTATAGACTAGTTTAACTAATAGGGCCTTAAGCTTTTAACAAGAGGCTGATGGTTCTGCTATTTATAAATTAAGTTCAAAACCAACTAATTACCAGCTCATATATAGGAACAACAGATCACGAAAAATCACTCAATTAGATTAAGTGAACATGGAATTTTAAACAGTAGATATAAGCTACTTGTCCTTTATGAAATAAAATTATTTACATTTCATTTTTAATACAATGCATGCAACATAAACTTCTTCATGAAAACAGACAGCAACGTACTTCCTTAGCATATGAAAACGTTAAGCATTAGAAAGATAAA
Organism: Capsicum rhomboideum; assembly: GCA_031232105.1. Classification (NCBI taxonomy): domain Eukaryota; kingdom Viridiplantae; phylum Streptophyta; class Magnoliopsida; order Solanales; family Solanaceae; genus Capsicum; species Capsicum rhomboideum. The sequence continues at coordinate 133,646,830 of CP124709.1, read as the reverse complement.
TGAACCCTTCTATGAGGCATACCATTCTACTCCTTCCGTCCCAATTTATGAGGCACAATTGAATTTTTGAGAGTCAATCAATCTTTTTTACCGGAATTTTTGTCTGTCTCTTCTGAATATTTTAAGTTGTTAATTATTATAATTTATACTATTTTTGCTTAGTTTTGAAATATATAAATTTTATTTTTTTTAAAAAAATAAAAATGTAAAGCTTCTATCTGAATTCACGGTCAAACTTTAGAATTATGAATAACGAAATTCCAATTATGTCACATAAATTGGAAAAAAGGGAGTAATTTTTAACTAGTAGTTAGAATCTAAAAGAATTTGTATTAGCGTTAGGAACTAATGTTAAGTTTCATCTTCTCAAGTTAATAGATAGCAGTGTCCCCTTTAATTCACAACCAAGTTAATACATGTATATATTCAAGATATTAATATCTTAAAACCCTAAATCCACGCACAAATATTAAGTACTCAGAACTATAATTAAACATACAACTCATAATTAAAATCGCACAAATAATCAATGAAGCTATATAAATGACTATGTTTATGCTTCGGTTCACAATACAATTATTAAAAATAAATAGAAAAGAACTTAGCAAGAACCTGTGTGGTAAAGTAACTGAAAATAGAAGGAAGAACATCGTCACTGGAAACTCAAACAACAACCAGACCTCAAACTCACCGATTTCCAAAGCTTCCTCTCTACTCGAATAGCCGTGCTTTTTTTTTCTTTTTCTTTTTCTCTTTTTCACCCTCTCGTTCTGTATCCCTTTTTTTTCGTTTGTTCTCTTTGGGGTGTTGTATAATTTAATGTTTTGGGGTAGTATGTCCGCAGATGTATTATTTGTCAGGGGATTAGGGTTTGAGTTTCAAAGGTAGTTTTGAATTGAATTTAAAATAGGAGACAAAGTTTTATGGAATTTAGGCTTAGTTTTGAGGAAATCTTTTCCTTTTTTCCAACTATTGTCCGTTTGTTTGTTTTATTTGATTACACGTTTTAATAAAACGATCATAACTTTTTATTCCGGAATAGGATTAATTAACGGTCGGTGACGTTGGAAAGAAGACTCGAAGACCTTTAATATGGTGGGTCTTGGCCCACAAAATCTTCATATTCTAGGAGTAATGCTCGTTTGAAGTTGAACCTAGTAAAATCTTACACGGAAACTCAACCAGTAAAGAAGCTTTTAACTCAACTTTATGCTAGAGATTCCTTATGACCTTAATTCGTATCCAAAGTTGTTCTTTCACACTAAAGAATTGATCTTAACACCTATGTAAAATTAGAAATCATGATCTTAGCTCAGAATTCCAGCTATTACAGTAACTATGTCCAATCTGTTACATTATCATTCTTCACACAAAGATATATCTCGCATCACTCTACATTAATATGAGCAACTTACTTTAATAATATAAATTTATTAAGAGGTACTCTATACCTGTTGTCCAGGTCAAAATCATCTTTCTTGATAGTTCTACCATCTTTCCTTCTTCTATAAACAAGATAATCATGTTCATCAATTGTGGTTGACTGAATCTTTGGAAGGTGCTTTGTAAATATACCATTTTGCATGCAATGAGAGTAATTTCTACAAGAACCAGACTGGTCATGCATCATGAATAATTTCACTGCTTTATGACAGCGAGGATCGACCAATTTTTCTGATATTTCTATTGAAATAATTATATAAAAGAAAGATGCGAGCATGAGGCAATCCTTGTTTTTGGAATTGAACTGTATAAATCACTGCATCAAAAAAATTTATTAGATAAATAAATAGTTGGAATCCATATTTAAAGATATTATCTTTTGAAAAATATATACATTATAAATGAGGAACCGAAGATACCGACTTTTACTCTTTCAAAAATTCATTTGTCTCACAAGTCCTTTATTAATTGATCAAATTTGATTTTGTAAACCTTGGATAAAATATCTGAAGGATCCTCGAGATTTAAGACCCTACTCTCTACAAATCTACGAATCTCGGGTCACTTTGGATTGCAAGTAAATGTGATGAAAAGGACAGGGTAGCCAGCCCATTTGCATATCGCTATAGCATCTTGATAATTTTGAAGCATGTATCGTGTGCCCCCTATGAAGCTTGATGCCGGAATTACCTTTCCTTGAGAAGATGGATTAATTTCTCCATGCAAAAGTGCATCTTCTACCTCTTTATACATATGAGCTTTCAATAATTTTTGATTAAATCGAATATACATCAATCGAGAAGATTTGATTATTGTATATGCATCGATCAAGAATTATTGAAATAATCTTCTCGAAGACAAAATCATTGGAACTTCATTCTTCCTATCGTGAATTTTGTAAGCAAAATATTCTTGGATGCTAACACGTTGCTTCTTTGGGTTGTTTCATCATCTCCATCAAAAGGAATTTCCTATCTGTAGCCATATTCATCATATGGAAAAAGTAAAGGATATTACAAGCTTAAATATGCAGCAACTAGTTTATTAATCCTTTGTAACTGTCCAGACTGGCTTTCAATAATGATATCTCTGTCATATTTAGATGGTTCAAAATCTCCTACTACCAAGCAGTTACCAGTGAAACTGTTGATAAGTTATATTTTCTTCCATCCGTGCCCTTTTTGCCTATTAATCTGAGTTTAACATTAAAGCTCGTATCTTCTTGAAATCTATCTCTTACCATTCTGAATGTCTTATCTAAAATATTGTGGCAACCAAGCATTTGCATTAGACCATTAACAATATCAATATGAAGTTTGTAGACCATTAACAATATCAATATGAAGTTTGTTTATATCTTGACCACGAATGCAAAAAATTATTTTTATAAAATTAACAAATATTATCTTTTCATGTAAAATATTATCTATATATTATTATTCAAGAATGATAAAAAATACTAACCTTACGGTATGAATTCTATTCTGCACTTTATTATCTATATCGTAAATATATAATTGCGTAAACTTTGGGATAATTCTGTCCAGACAATATCTGAATGTTCTTTGTCCTCCAATTTAATTGACAGATGTATCAAACTTTCCTCTCATAGAAGTAAATGAGAACATAGAATTATAACTCCTAATGCAAAATATAATTCATGCCGTAAGGTTAGTGTTTTTATCATTCTTGAATAATAATATATAGATAATATTTTACATAAAAAGATAATATTTGTTAATTTTATAAAAATAATTCTTTGTTGTCGCGGTCAAGATTTAAACAAACTTCATGCTGAGATTGTTAATGATCAAAATCAAATGCTTCATTGACATAATTTTCTAGCTAAGACATTCAAAATAGTAAGAGAAAGATTTTAAGAAGATAGAAGCTCCAATGTTACACTCAGATTAATAGGCAAAAGAGGCACTGATGAAAGAAGATATAACTTACCAACAGTTCCAGAGATAGCTTCTTTGGTAGTAGAAGAATTTGAACCATCTAGATGTGACAAAGATATCATTTTTGAAAGTCAGTCTGGACAGTTATAAAGGATTAATGAACTAAATACTGAATATTTAAGATTGCAATATCCTTTACTTTTTTCATATGATGAAGATGGCTACAGAGAGGAAATTCCTTTTAATGGAGATAATAAAACAACCCAAAGAAGACAACTTGTTAGCATCCAAGAATATTTTTCTTACAAAATTTACAGTAAAAAGGATAAAGTTTTGACTATTCTGTCTTCCAGAAGATTATTCCAATAATTCTTAGTCGATACATATACAATGATCGAATCTTCTCGATTGAAGTATATTTGATTTAATAAAAAAAATATTGAGAGCTCATACGTATAAAGGGTTAGAAGATGTACTTTTACCTCGAGGAAAAAGGATAATTCTAGCATCAAGCTTCACAGGGGCACATGATATACCTGCATCAAAATTATCAAGATGCTATGATAATATGCGAAGGGGCTGGCTACCCTTATCTTTTCATCATGTTTACTTGCAATCTAAAGTGGCTAGATATTTATAGATTTTTAGAGATTACGGGCTTAAATCCCGAGGATTGTCCATACATTTCATTCATAATTTTCAAAATCAAATTGGATCGATTAATAAAAGACTTGCGAGACGAACGGACTTTTCAAAGAGTAAAAGTAGGTATATTCAGTTCCTCAATTATAATTCATGTTTATATATATACATATAAATAAAAGCTAATATCTTTAAATATGGATTCCAACTATTTATTCATCTAAAAAATGTTTTTTGATGCAGTGATAGATACAGTTGAATTCCAAAAATGAGGCCTCATGCTCACATCTTACTTTTTCTGAATGAGAAAAATAAACACCCTATTGTTGTAGATATTGATAGAATTATTTCAGCAGAAATACTACATGAATTGGTTGATCCTCGCTATATTATAAAGCAGTGCAATTATTCATGATGCATGGCTCATGTGATTCTGCTTGAAATTATACTCTTTGCATCCAGAATGATAGATGTACAAAGCATCTTTCAAAGAAATATGTTCAGTCAACCACAATTGATGAAGATGGTTATCATATTTATAAAAGAATGGAAGATGATAGAACTATCAAGAAAGATGGTATTGACCTGATCAGCAGGTATGATGTACCGCTTAATCAATTTTTATTATTAAAGTATGGTGCTCATATTAATATAGAGTGATGCGAGATATATCCTTGTGTGATGAATGATAAAATAACATATTGGATATAGTTATATATATAAATTTGAATTTCTGTCATTATTACCAGAAAGGACATGGTTAGAATAGGATTGATCTACATGACTACGGCATTCACCAATGTGAATCATGTTTATCCTATTGAAAATATCTCTAAGACCTTGACATATTTCATCCACATCATTTTTGTTAGACATGTCTTCATTCTCTTCACATCGGGATTTAATAAAAAACTTGGCAATGTGCAAAACTGGCTTTGGCAATTTTCAAACCTTCTTTTTATACTCTTTTACCAATTTACTATCAGGTTTGATACTACTAAATGGAGAGATATGATTCATAATTCCTTACAATGATACCCCTAAGCCTTCTCTATGGTTCATAACCATTGTAGCATTTGTGTGACCACTATGACCAAAATGGAAGAGAAATGAGACCCTAGGCATTCCTTCTATAAATTGATAGGTTGCCAATCTCAAAGGCCTGATAAATGCGGAATTTGAAACCTTATTTAGTCTCAATGATGGTTTGGAAGGGTCTGGTTATATCGCAGGATCATTCCCCATGAACAATAATTTTTTGTTTGTCATGTTCAAATTTGACCACCTGGTGCAAAATAGACGGTACAGCCTTGACCATGTGGATCTATGGTCTTCCTTAGGTGAAGTTGTAGAAGTGCCCATTTTTATTACTTGAAAAGTGATCCCAAGATCAACATGTCTAATTGCCAAAGTAAGATCAATCTCACCAATTGTGTCTCAGTTTGCACTATTAAAAGCCCGAACACACACATTGTTAGCCCAAATTCTATCTGTGCTGATTTCCAAAATCTGCAAAGTGGAGGGCAAATTTTCATACCAGACCCTCCATAAATCATTACTCATTTCATATAATGTCCTTCACATTTCACAGTTAGATTCAAAACCTTTTTGTGTCCAGATCCTTCCACAGATAACTCGTCTTCAGTGAAAGTGATTTTATTTACCTCAAATATCTTATTGGCCATCTTTTCCAAGTGACTCACCATGGTATCTTATCTTATGAAATGTTTTCCTCATTTAAATATTAATCATTGCTTGATGGTGCTCTTTAGAATTTATGAGTAAGGATAAAAATAAGATCTGAGCAGGGGGTTTTCTCAACTAATCAACAATTGAATAATCCTAAACTTTCATCATTGGGTGTTTGAATGAAACTCACACCTAACAGTTGGGTCAAATCTTTTTGTGCTAGGGTTCACATTGTATGGCATGATTATTTCAATCAACCCAATTATATCAATTTTTGCAATAAGCTAGTGGACGATTCCCCAATTGGGGTGAAATTGTCTTTCTATCCTTGCTCTCTTACATAATCTATCCTAGGATGTGGATTATAAGGTGCTTGAATATTTTATTATTAGGGATGAAACCTTATGCAATGAGTGCTTGCCAATGTTCACGATGAAGAGGTCAGACATATGCCTGGATGTTGAAAAAGGCATATTGGGACCAATCAACTAAGTAATGAAGAGGATGAAACCCTTGTGCAGCAGATGCTTGCCAATGTTAGCGGTGAAGAGGTCGGGCATATGCCTGTGTGTTGAAAATTGTGTGTTGGAACAGATCAACTAAGTAATGAAGACCTTGACATGGATAATAATATGGATCAGAACTAGATTTTTCTTGTTGGACTTGCACATAAGGATAAAGCCACCACAGATCCTTTCTCTTTCTTTTTCGGTTTGAAAAACCACCCAACCTACTCTAAATTGCTTGTGTGATGGCCTTGAGGGTTGTATAACTCAAATTTTTTCCTAAATTTATTCAATTCTACTCCATTTCTCCAATCTTAATTGCCTCAGCTAAAGGCTTACCCGCTGCGGCAAGAAAGTAATGAAAATAGTCAGGTTTTTAGACTTGGAAGAATACATCAATCAATTCATGATGTTTTGTCTGTAGCTTGACTCTATCCACTAACTCTTACCATTTTATGACATATTCCCTAAAACTTTCAGTTGGTTCTTTTCATATTAGTGAGGGAATTGTGATTTGGAATAATGTAAATACTCAATTAAAATTGTTGGACAAAAATCAAGACCTATATCATCCCAAACATGTCAGTGAGAAATATTGTGATAAATAAACCATTCTGAGGATATTCCCATTAGACTCTCTCCATAAGCCATAAGTAATTTTTTCTCCTCCCCTACTTCTCTCAGTTGATTACAAAACCTCTTCAAGTGAGATAGCGGGTCACTGATCTTAGGCATATTTATATACCTAAGTGTCATTATTTACGCGTGTTTAGCTTAGTTTTGAGGATAACTTGATGTGCTTAATGAAGTATAAAGTGTGTATTTGTGTATTTATATGCTAAGTTACATGTTTATAGTGTTTAAGGTGCATTTGAAACAAGACAAAAGTCAAAATGATCAAATAGAGTTTAGACAAGAAAATTAGTTCGGCTGGCTTACGCTATGCTTGTTCTAGTGTACTTTGATGAATTTTATTGTATTGTATGGACTAATGTTTGTTATGATATATTGTATAATACCATTGTAGAAGCTATGGAATCTAAACGAATCCTACACACAAGCCATAAGAAGTGGGAAAATAAGGAACAAGTGGACGAGAAGAAGAGAACAACGATTGACCGAGATCGCACCTTGAGGAGGTAGCCATGCGTTGCACCCCCCATAGTATGGGAGGGAGCCATTCAACACACCCCTATATCAGGGGGGGATACTGTATTTTTCATGCCATGGTCCTTGCGTCACACCCCCTTGGCCACTCTATAGGCCATGCGACGCAACCCCCCTCCCCAAAAGGTCTAAAACTTGGTTTTTACTTGGTTTAAGTTGAAGGTAAAGTGGTAAATGTATATAATTAATTTGGGGAAGATTATGGAAGACGTAAAGGAGTATATAAGGAGTATTTATCCATATTTACAAGACACCTTTGGAACAATACAAGATTGGAGAGAGGAGAAAGCATCACAGGCTTTACACTAGGGTTTTTCATGCTTTAACTTGTCTTTCTTGTAGTTTTAATTTATGAACTCATCCATGGTGATTATTTGTATGAATATGAGTAGATAAACACCCTCTTTCTAGGGTTGAGGCTACAAAAGTGATTGCTTAATTATGATTTTATAGTTTTGGTTTATATATTTACAATGTCATGTGATTATTCTTGCGTTCTTGCTTTACTATTCTAAAGAGTCATGAACTTTAGGATAAATCTAAGTTGAAAAACGAATTGACCATAGGAGTGGAGGGATGGAACGAAGAATGTAAGGAGTGTGGATCATATCCTTAATTGTTAGATACTAATTGTTAAAGGATGATTTGCGGTTAGGATGGATATATACCTAAATGCCCCAGTTGGTTAATTAAACGGGAAGATAACTTAGTGCATCTGAATTAGAGACTCACATCTCCGTTTAACGATGTAGTTGTGAGACTAAGTTGGGTAGACGACTTAGAGGATGACCATCTCCGATTTATACTATCAACCTCATAGATCAATAATCACGATAAACACCAATACCGGCTAGAACCATATTTATGCATGAATGTGAAGTAAATGTCTCTACCCTGGAACTCTCCATTTATTGTTTACAATCCAAATTTCATATCGTTGTTATTTCGTCATTTAGTTTATAAAAACAAAACTCAAACTCTTTTGGGTACAAATTGCACTTGTTTAAATTCGATAGTAATACTTGAGTTGGATCATCTGCTAAACACCAAGTCCTTGTGGGATCGATATTCGGGTTGAAAGATCCACTTTATTACTTGCACAATCACGTACACTTTCGTGTGCAGTTGGACACAATAAGTTTTTGGCGCCGTTGCTGGGGACATGAAAAATTAGCAACCTTCTAATTTTTAGGTTTACTATTTTGTTTAATAAGCACTGACAACTTGGTCTTAGCTACTGAATTTATAGGTACAGGTTTAATTCTTAAGCAACCTAGCAAGGGAAAAGGATTTGGTTGAACCACATTTTGAACCTGAGCAACACTTGCACCAATTGAAGAGAGAAGTAGAACTTCTCTATCCAATCCCATAAGTTCAACAGAACGAGACCATTCCTGCAGTTATGGGTGATGAAAAACCAGCCTGCGGGATAGTGTGTGAAGTGGTAATCCCACTCGCAACCAATGTGACCTTCAGTATCCACAAATCGAACGCAGGAGGCAGATTTGAGCTTTAAACTTGGTGCAATTATTGCACATAAATGGGCAGTTTATAGGCTTGTCACATGAGGATCCATAGGTTTATCTATAAAACTTCTTGGAGATCAGTGATACATTCATTCCCGCAGGAGTCTCTACCAATTACGTAAGGCTCACTCTTTTCCCATTCTCACTTTTGGGAGAAGCAAAGAGATGGTTGAAGGTAGAACCTTCAAATTCTATGACGAAATGGGATGACCTAGCTAGGTAGTTCCTTATTTAATTCTGTCCATCCGGTAAGACTGCAAGGCTGAGAAGTGAAATATTGAGTTTCAAGTAAAAGCCCAAGGAGAATTTATACCAAACATGAAAAACATTCAGAGGTTTCCTCAGAGATTTACCTCATCACTAACAATCAAATGATGTACTGGCCCACACTTTTGTGGAGAGTCTTGAACCAAAAACAAAAATTTTGTTAGATTCAGCTGCAGGTGGTCAAGCTTTGGAGAAGACATATGATGAACTGTACACTCTTCTCAACCGTATTGCACAAAGTAATCCTGATTGGCATGGTGATACATTCCAAGGTTTGGTAAAGAAGCCTGTAGGTATGATTGAGGTAGATAGCATTACTGCGTTAGCTGCTCAATTCTCATCATTTCAAAATCAAGTGATTGGGCAGCTTAGTAAGTTGAGCTTGTCACAGCCTCAAGCCCAGGTTAATGCAATTCAGCAGGTATAGACTTGGTGTGAGATTTGTGGTAGTAGTGGTCACTCTGCAAGACTTATGTGGAGCAAATCAGGAGTCGGTGAATTTTGTGGGCAATGCACAAAAAGGGAGCCAGAATTATGGTAATGCCTACAATCGTAACTAGCAGAGTCAGCCCAACTACTCTTAGGGAAATAATCAGGTTCAACCTCAGTAGTTTCAGCTACAGCAAGGTATTCAAAACAATACTCAGGCCAACAAAATAGAAGAGACTTTAAAAAAATTCTGGCCAAACAAGAATAAATGGCTGCAGAGATCAAAAATCAGCAATTGGCTCAAAAGAATTTAGAAATGCAGATGGGTCAGTTGGCTCAAGTGTAAAACACAAGACCTCAAAGGGGGTTTGCCTAGTGATATAGAGCAAAATCCAAAGCAAGTTATGGCAATCACCATAACACCTAAGCAGACGAAAAGGCTAGTTGAAATCAAAGAAGCTGACAAAAAAGGAAAAGTCTGAGTACCAGAATGAAAAGCCAATTGAGCAATCTCAAAACAGACCACCACCACCATTCCCTCAAAAGCTTAAGAAAGCTACAGAGGATGCTTGTTTTAACAAGTTCTTTGACACGTTCAGAGAACTTCACATTAACCTTCCTTTGTTAGATGTTTTGCAAGAAATGCTCAAGTATGCTAAGTATTTGAAGGATGTGGTGACTAGGGGTGAAAAATGGGTGGGTTGGACTGAAATTGGAGATATTAAAATGGGTTAAATTAGAAATTGGGTTGGGTCAGACCCTACCCAAATTTACTTTGGGTTCAAATGGGTTGGCCCTTGACCCGCCCAATTTGACCCACTTAACATTTTGATATTTACTTCTTGTAATTATAATTTCAATTCCAACTCAAAAAAATAAAAAAACAAGTTCTTAGTTTTGAATATGAAAGTCACCAAATATTATACCAATGAAATAAAATATACTATGGGTGTGTTCGGTATGGAGGAAAAATATTATCCATGAAAAAGTTTTTTAAAAAAATAAAAATAATAATTTATTTTTTTTGGGGGGGGGGGGGGGGGGGATGGGTATTCGGGTGTGTGTGTTTGGGGTGAGAAAAAAATATTTTAAAAAAGTTATTTAAAAAATAAAAAAATTAAATAATTTTTTTTTGGGGAGAGAGGGTAAGGGTGAGGTCGGTAGGGGGTAAGAAAAGAATTTTTAAAAAGTTTTATTAAAATGAGTTGTCACTTGTTTTCTCCTCTTTCATTAAGGAAATCATATTCCTTATTAAATGGGTTGAAGTGTAGATTGAATTGGGTTTAATTGAAGATCTTTTAAAAATGGGTTTAGGCTTAATGGGTTGAGATTTAACCCAATTATAAATTATCTTGAGCCCAACCCATAACTATTGGGTTGGGTTGGACGGGTTCACTTAATTTGGACTCACTTTGACACCCTTAGTGGTGACAAACAAAAAGAGGCTTAGTGATATTGAGATTGTAGCACTTACTGAAGAGTGTGGTTCTGTGGTTATGAACAAGATGCCCAAAAAGCACAAAGACCCTAGGAGTTTCACCCTCCCTATACAAATTGGTGAAAGTGATATTATTCAAGCTCTGAGTGATTTGGGGGCAATCATCAACTTGATGCCCCTTTCAGTGTTTAATACTACTCTTGGGTTGGGGAAGCCAAGGCCTTCATCAGTTGTGCTCCAGATGGAAGACAAAACTAGAGCGGTCCCCGAAGGAATTATAGAGGATGTTCTCATTAAGGTTGGTAACTTCATTATTTCTACTGACTTTATTGTTCTTGAATATGATGCAGATGACACGGTGCCAATCATATTAGGACGTCCATTCTTGGCTACCGGTGGAGCTTTGATAAATGTTAGAGAGGGAACACTCCAGATGAGAATGAATGATGAAAAGGTAGTCTTCAGAGTGTACAAAGCTCTCAACACACCCTCACACTACAAAGATTTATATATGATCAAAGCTATAGAAGTGGATAAGTGTAGGGTGGAGGAGTAAAAACCTCCTATTACCTCTTTGGAATCTCCCATGGAGTTGCTCGAATTGATGACTAAGCCTGAGGCTGAAAGGCTTAAATAGAATCCTGAAAACATGAATGTAAGAAAAGCTACAGGCCTTGCGTGGGAGCATTCAAAGTTCAGAAAAGAAGGAAAAGATGGCCCCGAAAGGGAGGAAAAGGATGAGATAATGTGGGTGATAGTTGTGAGGTGATTTGTGTCGCGAAAATAAATCAGGCGCTACTTGGGAGGCAACCTAAGTTAAGGTAGTTTATTTCAAATTTTTTTGTTTTTTAAGTATCACCTTTGGTTTTGTTTTTGTTTTGTGTTGACAGGTTGAAGGGAAGTCTAAGTACCTGAGATCTAAGCTAAGGAGCATGGCAAAAATTGAGTATGGGGTCCTCCAAAACCATTGATGGAGATGATGATGCTCACTAGGTCTAGAGGCCTCAGGGAGTATTTTTGAACCTTGTTCTTAAATTGATTTATGCTTTGGGGACATAGCAATATTTCAAGTATGGAGTGGGAATTTTCCAATTTGGTCAGGGTGAAGTGCGCTATAGGCTTTTGGTTTTGATTTATTTGCAAGTTTTGTGACTAAATCTAAAAAATACAAAAAGATTTTATCTTTGTTTATTTTCAGTTTTGTTGTTTTGTCCATTTAGTAGAAGCACACTTCACCCAACCTTCGATTTTTCTTTTCGGTTCTTTTTTGAGGGAGAGCCTTTTGAACCCAGTATCTTTTTTATTTTTATTTTTAGGAGTAATTTTAAATTTTTTGTCATTTGGAATACATAGAGGTGCTCTTTCTAGGTGCTACACATGATTACTTGTTGTAAGTAGTGTTAAATTCTAAGGCATGAGGTGAAACTTGAAAGACTTCTGTGAGACACCTAGACTCTTTGATATGACTCTTGTGTGATGTTGGCTCAAATTTTAATTCTTGCAATTGCTTGGTTAAGAGTCTATAGGAATCCTTCGTGAGTTAAACATGTTCCATATGTGTTGATTTTTTTTGTATATTCCATGTTTGCATATTGATGTCTAGAACTTGTCTGGTGTGTTTGCAAAACGAAATAAAGAATGTTGAGTTTAGGGGATGATATAGGCCTTTCTTTGATAGTCATGTATTATACCTGCTTTATCTACCCTTTCTGCATGAACTTAGTTAGCCCGTTGAGCCTTTAGCCTTTTCTTTGGTAGCCTCATATGTAGCTTATTCCCTTTCTTTCAATTGGCCGTAATTTGATTCAAAACTCCTAAGCGCTTTAGCTGAAGAATTAAGGTTGGTAAGGAGTAAGAAGTGAAGAAGAAGGAAAAAGTGAAAGTGAAGCCCCAAAATAATAGATATGGGTGTGTTTGAAAAGTTTATGTGTTGTTAGAGGGAAGTAGTGTAATGAAAAGAAAAATTGATCAAAAGAATAGAATCATGTGTTGATGGAAAATACTTCCTACTAAAGATATATAAGCTAGCTTAAAGAGATGGGGCAAAACAAAAGAGAGGCGGAAAGATAAAAGTGGTAGAAAATAGGCTGGTTGGAGATAAGTTTAATGTAAAGTGTCATTATTAAAGCTCTTAGGGAAGATAGTCACTATTACTGGCCAGAATAGTTCCTATTGTCCCTTAGCCTACATTACACCCTTAAAGTCCTACTTGATCTTGAGCTTTGGCATTCTGATATTAGTAGAGTACTACACTAAGGGCAAGCTTATGGTTCATCTTTTGTGTCATGTGAATTCTTTGTGAGAGTGAGCGAAATTTGATTCTTACAACCATTCTTGTGATGAATTGCATGTTTGTAAATGAATATGAGTGACTCTCTTGTGGTGAGGGAGAATTTTTAATGATGGATAGGTGACTTATATGATCTCTTTGTTGAATAATGTGCATGAGTTTGCCAACTTGGTAGAGTCAATCCTTGAGGCTAGGAAGTCTTGAAGTAGTATTCATGTGGTTTCAATTGCAATATGACATGCCTAATGTATGAGTTGCTATTCATGTAGTCATTGTAGTTCTAGGTTGAGTGTCTTAGTTCTAGTAGTGATGTAGAGTTTTCCTTGATTGTGCTTAGTGTAAACAGTTGTTCAAGGACGAACAAGGCTTTAAGTGTACTCTCACTAACATGTTATACCATAATAGATATACTTACCGACAAGAGAGAGAGAGAGAGAGAGAGAGAGAGAGAGAGAGACTGACCTACCCAAGAGAGATAATATGCCATAAAATGAAAAGAGCAGGAACCTAGAGTCAATTCTTGATGGATATTTTCCACCAGGCTCACAAGCCAGACTGTTTTCATTACTTGCTTGCTGCAGTGGGTAAACCTTTTATTGAGGCGAGTAAGATTGGAGAAATAGTGGAGAATGGCATAAAGTCACAAAAAACATTGAGTCAAGCATCCCTCAAGGCCTCCACACAAGTAATTCAGAATCGGTCAGGTGATTTTGGAAGCTGGAAACCCCTTATGTCCCGCCTTTTTCAGGCTTACCACGAATTATTAATTTGTTTCTCGCGCCTTTGATGCATTTATGGATCTTTCTCATCTTCCCCGAACTCATTTTTTGAGTTTTTCTTCTCTTTGACAATGAGTTCTGAAATAAAATTCGTATCTTTTTTTAAAAAAAAAAAAAATCAAAGCAACCCAATAAAGGGCTATTTATTATTAAGAAAATCAGATATTTACATGGTCTAGGCCCAAAAGTAACCCAAACCCGAAAGAAGAAAATGAAAAACAAACAATCCCAAAAAGAAAAAAAAAGCAGACTAAAATGGAAATTTCCATTTCAAACCAGTCGACCTTCCACCAAGCTCATCTGATGAAGCTATGTCAAAAAAACCTCATTGATGCCATGATTCAAACCAATGAAGACTTCTTCAACTTGGGTGGTGTGGATCTAAGCTGATGCAAAGATATGTGATGGACAAAATCACTTCAAAACACACCGATCTTTGCTTTGGACTCGATTTCTATTCCAGCAATCAGATCTGGAATTGTCCACCATTGCTTGTCCAATTTGGCTAAACTAGCTCAAGATAAGTCATCCCACATCCTTCGATTCATGCTTAGTTTACTTCGATTCTCTCACATATAAAAATCGGGCCTTAGACTTTTAACAGGAGGCCGATAGTTCTGACATTTACAAATCAACTTCGAAGCCATCTAATTACTAGCACAAATATAGGAACGGCGAATCACGGAAAATCACCCAATCATTTTAAGTGAACATGCGATTTTAAACAGTAGGTAACAAAATTGATAATTCTATAGCTATTATCCATATGACTGTCATAAGCTACATGTTCTTTGTTAAACAAAATTATTTAAATTCTAGATTTATTACATGCAACATGAATTTAAACATGAAAACAAACAGCAACGTACTTGGATTTTAAACGAAGCAAACATGAGGTGTACCATTATAATTTTTTTTGCACTAACTGATTAGTACTTCATATCTAAAAGAATTTGTATTAGCTTTAGGAACAAACGTTAAAAAATGTATTTCATCTTCTCCGTCGATGAATAGATAACTTTAATTCAAAACCAAATTAAAACATGAAAACCCAAATCCACGCACAAATATTAAATTATCGGAAGGATAATTAAACATACAACTCAGGACACATAAATAATCAACTTTACATATTAAATAATCATGCTTGGTTCACAATAAAATTATTAAAAATAAATAAAAAGGAACTTAGCAAGAACCTGCAGTAGAAGTAAGAACGCCATCATCAAAATCTCGAACAGGGACCAAAACTCAGACTCACCAATTTCCAGAGCTTTTCCTTCTACTCAAATTTGTCTCTATCTTTTTTTCCCCTCAATCTTTTCTTTTCTTTTCTTTTCTTCTGTTTCTGTCTCATCTGTTCATTTTGTTTGTATTGTCGTGAATGGTGTTTGTCCTCTTTTTTATTTTCTGTTTTTTCGTCTGTTCTCCGTTGTGTTTGCTTATATTAATGTTTTGGGGTTGTCTTTGAGTAGATTTAGTATTTGATAGGGGATTAGGGGTTAGGTTTCAAAGGTAGTTTATGAATTGGATTTAAAATAGGACACAAAGTTTTATGAAAGTTGGGATTGGTTTTGGCTGAGACTTCTAAAGGGATTAGGATTAGTTTTGAGGAAATCTTTTCCTTTTCTTTTGCAACTTTTGTCTGTGTTTTTTTTTTATTCGATCACACCTCTTTTTTTACCCCATCTATAGTCTGTTTGGCCAATATTCTAAAATCAGTTTATTTTGAGAAGAAATTTTAACTTTGTTCCTAAAGTATTTCGTGTGACGAATGTACGCTAGAACTTCACTAAGATCAAGGTTAAATACAAAACAAAATTTGCTAAAAGGAAAAATATGAATGACTATCCGAAAATCTAACGAAGGGTAAAATTAAAAATATTTCGTATATTGAAAAAGTAAAGCGCGTTTGATGGAGTTTTTTTATTTTTTTGAAGTAATCGAAATTATATATATTCCTCGAATATGGAATGTGTTAGTTCATAATCTAGCTAAAGTCTCTATTTCCTGTCTAGATAGGATTTCTTGGGATTCTGTTTTTTCAAGCTGGGTTGTAACTGATGCAATGATGTCTTATGGACATGTGAAACATATTATGAAGTAATACAATAAAGTGATTACTGAAATTAGAAGGAGAAAAAAGTAAATTTGGACTTTTTTCCAAGACAAACACACACATACACACACACAAAAAAAAAATAATCGAGAATTAATCCAGCATTGGATTTCCTTTATCATCATAACAAATCTTTCCTGAAAATTCCAAGGGCCTGCATTTTTCTCCTTTAATTATAGTTCTCTTCCACAATGCATTTTCATCATCTTCATCTTCCACTTTCCTCCAACATATAATTTTAGCCATAAGAAGAACTTTACTACTTATGATTGGCTTTTTATCCCCCAATTGCACACTTTTTTTCTTCTTCTCATTTTCCCTTTTGTGATGAGAGCCAATTCCACATAAAAAGGCCACCATATAGAATATGGCAAAGACAAATAGTATAGTTATTAGAAAGGTTATAGAAGGAGGAAGTAAAGAAAGTTTATGTAGGTGAAGGCTAGGGATGTTCCTAGCCATGACCCAAATGTTACCTCTAAAGCAAAGAAAGAAGGAGAAGATGACAAAAGGAGGAGATAAGTTATTAGTATATATGTGTTGGGACTACGAACAAAAGTCTCATAGGAAGCTGAAAAGATTGGAAAATTACATACAAGGTATAGGATCTCTTAATGGTGTGAGGCATTTTGGGGAAAACCGCATAGGTTTGACTCAAAGCGGACAATATCACACTCTGTAAGAGTATCTTTGACCTGGTTGAGCCCAACAATATGGATGGCTGCTTCTTGGCGTTAAGCCTTTATATCATGGATTTAACTTATTACTTATAATGTTGTAAAATATTTTGTTATATTAGTGTATTTTTTAACCTATTGCAGCAGGCACTTCTATTATACTTAATCTTTTTAGAATTTAATTGATATTCATGGAAAGAGAAAATAGCTTTTACACGATCAGGCTAACTTTATTCTTGTTGTAGCAGCTATAACCTACTTTATTTATAAGGTTATAAATTTCAATATTTATGGAAAGTTATCTATAGATACTTCTTGAGCAGTCCATTTTACATCATCGATGTATATGAGTTAAATTTTCATGTTACTAATTGATATTGCACGTAATTATTCATTATTTGGTAGTGTAAAATTTAGGATTTAATAATTAATCTTTAAATCTTCTAAGTAGGAAGTACACTTGAACCACCTTTTGCGGTGATATGGAAAAGTCTTGACATTTCCTTTTTAATATAGTGGAACATTACACTCTTCGTCCATCTTTATTTATCCATTATACTAAAAATTGATATTCAAAAATATTTGTTAAGTTTGAAAAATCAATGGATATTTTACCATTTTGTGTCCATTTTACCGTTGCTATTAAATAGGAGTATTATTCATTACAAAATGCATTTCACAGAAGCATTAAATTTATTACATCAAAGGGTGATATACGAAAATTATCCAGTTATTTGTTGTTTCTTAAGGTGTATATCAAAGTAATAATGGACACGTAAAGATGAACAAAGGGAGTAATAAGTAATATTCATGGTGGGGTGACCATTTGGGTAGATACTGGTTTCCAAGGACTAGTGTCGTCAATGCTTGCATGGTTTCTAAATAGTTACTCTACTTTTCCTATGAGTTCAGTTTAAAATTTCTGAGAATTTTAATAGTTCAGTTGGTTGACTACTTGAATTTTCACATTGTCAATAAAGGTTTGATTTATGCCAGAGTTCAAGTATGATAATCAAAGCTACGAAGTTAAAACTTTATTCAATAGTTAGTTGCATAAATTAAAGATGGTGGCCATATGAAGCTAATGGTAGTTGAGAGGTAACTACTGTTGTACGCAAAAGTCATGACCTTTGACCCCATACATAGAGAAACGGTTGCTAGATGTAACATTGTACTTGAAAGGGAAGGGACCATCTAAATACGGCCCTCTTATGATCCTAACGAGTCATTTGGTGTGAGGGATGAGGGATATCTAATCTCGAGATTAATTTTAGGATGAATTTATCTATGTTTGGTTGGAATAAAATCGTGCGATAACTTGTTGGGTTGTAGGGTGTTCGTAGCATGCAGCGGAAGACAAGAAGCAACCCTAGATAGATCTACTTATGTTTAAAATTCATAAACATCTAAAGATTAGGTTTCAAGACAAATCTGGTGACGATAGTCGTAACTCAGAATTTTTTCGATAGTACGAAGACTCTATGTGTATCCACACCGAGATCGAACTTTGCTATCAACTCCTTGATCAACGGAACTCGCGAACAAATTGAACTACGAATATTGTATTGAAACTTTTGTCAAAAATCTCAACCCACAATAAACGGAACAAGAAACACTTTTCTTGTCAATTATATTTTCTCTCTTGATTTTGGTAGTGGACTTGCATACTTTCAATAAAGTGTTTTTCTCATAAGAACTATTCTCGTACTGAAAACCTTTTTCATGAAAACTTTTCTCATGGTGAAAATTCTTTTTCATAATGAAAACCCTTTTTCATAAACTTAAAACTTGCTCTATGAATTTTTTTCCATCACCTTTTATATAGAATCACCTATAAATCTTTTTTGGGAAAAGTTCAGAAATAGCAAACTTGAGCATTTAATTAAGCGCTTCATAGCAACAAGTTGCTAATTACCTGAAATAACAACTTGTATTTTGTATAGGACTTTTTTACCGACGAAAATACATATACAAAATCTGAACAACGCGCTTTTTTCTCCACTCTGTTGAGATAAATAACGATTTGAATATCCTAATCACTACAATCACGCTTACATATATTTGCAAAATACACATATTCAAAATGTCACGACCCGAAATTCCATTCAAGCCGGAATGGCACCCGAAGCCGATATGGCCCGAGAGAACCAATCTTTGCTCATGAACCTTCGTATACATGTCCTTGTATGAATCTTATTATACCTCATGCAACTATGCGGAAGACATGAATCATGGAAACATATGCTATATATATACATATTTAGGAAACTTGGCCGTTGGGGCCATCAAGTCAAAACGGACATTTGTCTACAAGACCAACTTAAAGTCGGGATAAGTCCCTGCTTTATACAACATTTATAACATTAAAACAAATTTACAACTATGACTCGGAAAGCCCCGAAGCAACTGGAGCTCACCAAAAATCTGCAAATGATCCACAGCCAACAAAGGAGGTCTACTAATGCCTGCACCTGCAACATGTAAGGTAAGTCTCCCGAGGGGGTCAGTACGAAGAATGTACTGAGTATGTAAGGCTCATAACAAATAGCATCATACATGAGAATGTCAATAGAATAAAACATGAGAGAATAGTCAATGTGGATAAACCATCATTTTATATAATATCTTTTATAATTACTTTCCTTCAAGGGAAATTACCTTCACTCAAGAGACTTGCCTATAATAGATAGAAATCCTTCTACTCAAGAGATTCTACTATTTAAGAAAATTGGGTTAATAATTTAACATACATGCACTCTATTGGTGGGTTAATAATATAACATACACTATTAACGTACATCCACTCTATTGGTGGTTTAACCTACATCCACTCTTATGGTGGGTTAGCATACATCCACTCTCATGGTGGGTTAACATACATCCACTCTCATAGTGGGTTAACATACATCCACTCTATTGGTGGGTTAACATACATCCACTTTCATGGTGGGTTAACATACATCCACTCTCATGGTGGGTTAACATACATCCACTCTAGTGGGTTAACATACATCCACTCTCATGGTGGGTTAACATACATCCACTCTCATGGTGGGTTAACATATATTACCTACACATCTCCTCATTTCTTATTCGGGATAGATTGATTTATTAACTTATGAGAGATTGATATATTGAGGATCATGACACTAATTGAAACACACAAATATGTTTTACCTCATTTCTTTACTTTCAAGAGATTGATATACTCACTTGTGAGGAATAGATATATTAGCTCGCACTTTACCTCCTTCACTATTCTTATGAGATTGGTACAAAGATATTCATAATATTATTGGACTTTGGAACATGACATGATTGGAAAATGCTATTCAAGAATAAATAGATTCTTCTTACATCTTACTCTCCTTGAGATAGTTCTTTTAGAAATTTCAACGTAATGACAACTTTGGAACTTCAGTCAATGAATAAGAGATAAGTGAATCATCATTCATCTAAGAATAGGGCACATATGAATAACAATATACGCCAACCTGAATTGATATACTGCAAGCCTCTCGGAATTGAAACAAGCCCAATGTCAACGTGAACATATGTTGCAGAAGGATACGGAAAAAGGAACCTTACATACCTTGTATTCTCAATATGATTACGCAATCTTAAATGTGCATACAATAGTCCAACTCCTTCCTTATGTATCACTCTACAACACAAGTACGTAATGGAATTTACATTAACCACCAATTACCTTAAAATGACATATAACGATAATGAGTTACATGTTTGGCTTTAACAAGTCATTTCCCTCTTGACAATACCATTTATGACATTATTATACCAATAATCCCACAATATTCCATACATTGACCAATACATGATAACCAATAGCATGTCACACCAATTTCATACTTTCCACTCTCCATCATCACAACATCACAATTATTCCATCAATTCACTTCAACATACCTCACAACAACAAATCGGCCAAAATCCCATAATTTACACTTATAGAAAAATAACAAGTTTAGGACCATAATCACACCATACATGTTGATATTTCATCCATACCATGCACTTTCATCAAGACAACAAGTCATCTTTTAAGTTTAAATTCCATAGATGACACATCTGTTACAAAAATACAAAGTGCCATGTTCAACACTTCCAAGCATAACCAACATGATCTACATACTCTTACATGCATATAATATATTAATCCATAAGAATAATCACTTACCCAAGCTTGAAAAATGATGATCTTGCTCCAAGAAGTGCCTTAGGGTTTTGAGAGCAAAAGAGGTGTTCTTGGAATTGTCTAGAAAAAAGATAGAAAAGCATGTGTGTTTGTGATGATAAAAATCAGTTTTTTTGGGCCTTTATATAAGCCCTCAATTCCATTCTTATCCACTCTTAGCATTTAGTGCAATGTGTTGGCTTAGTCAATGGAAAATGGGTCATTTGACCCATTCTTGGCCCATGTTTTCTTCTTCATTTTGGGCCCTTTTTGATCCCAATTCACTTAACCCAATAAAATCAATAATTTATCATGTTTAATTCATTTCATTCATGTTACGACAATATTCCCACTCACGCGATTCATATTCGTAGCCTCAACCCCAAAAACAAGTGATTCTAGCCACGTACGGCTTATTTTGTCTACAAGGGTAAAATCGTCATTTTAATGCCAATTTCTTTCACGAGTAATTTTACCACACCAATATCATACTTCAATCATTCCATGTATATGCTTGTGTTTGTAGAAGAAACGTGGAAAAAATCGACCCGGTACGTCCCCGGGCACCCTTGGACACTTAGAACAAATTTTGGAAGCTTACTAGTTTGATCGTTCCAGCAAGCGTCTGTCCCTTCCCAGGGAACTGAGCTTTATAATATTGCTGGTTTGGGTGCCAAAACAAGCGCCTGGCCCTTCCTATGGCACTGGAATTTTTTTTTTTGAAAATTTTCATTCTTCGACTTTTCTTTGCGGGTTTGGTTAGATACTTCAAGTTTTATTCTTTAACTTACTTCTTACCTTTAACATACCTTGTTTGGAGGTCCTCCAAGCCTCATTTTTAGCCCCACAAATTCTCCACGAAAATCACAAAACACCTCCTACGAAGGGCTAATCACATGTACGAGGCCCAATATCGATTTTCTCTTCACTAACATTACAAAATACATACTCATGGCATCTCGACACCTAAGTAACCATTATTCAACGCCGTCACATATGGTTGGGAAGGTACGGGGTGTTACATTCTCCCCCCTTTAGAAACATTCGTCCTCGAATGTTAACGATGTCGCCTCAATTACTACAAATGCATCTCTATATTAGCCTATACATATATAGACACTTAAGGCTCATAGATACTTACTTATTATTGGTCTACTGCCACACTTTGAACCTTTTTTTCCATTTGAATTAAATATGGGTACGTCGATTCCACCATTTTTTTTTGTCCAACTTCCCATGCGATCTCTTCGACTTGTTGATTTCTCCAAAGAACTTTTACAGAACTTACGTCTTTATTTATTAACCTTCACACTTGTCGGTTTAGAATGGCCATAAATATCTTTTCCTAGTGAGATCCTCCGAACTTTGTATATTTCTAATGGGAACAATATGAAAGGAAACTCTTATACACTTTCAACAATTTCACATGGCCTGTTGTATAGGGTCAATTTTCCCTTCTTTCTGAATTCCATTACACCTTCCATGAGTAACGCTTTTAAGAGTACTTAATCATCTATGATCACAAAAATCTACTATACCATTACGATATGTTCCTTTAACTATACTAAATTTTCCGACAGATAGAGATATTCCATTGACTTAGCTAATAACCCCAGTGTCCTTAAATTCACAGTAGTCGATGGAGTAACATACGATTGGGTAGAGCCCGAATCAATCAATACATATACATCATGTAAGAATATGGTTATATACCTAAATACCTGTACCTTCATCAGGAGATGCCTTCTCATTCTGCCAGTCCACTAGAGCATAGGTGCGATTTTGGGCTCCACTGGAACTAGTTGCTCCTCTAACACCTCTACCACGACCAGCAGACTGTACACCAGCCGCCAATGCCACAACGTCCTATCTTGTAGGTCGTGCCGTACCACTCGTGCCCTTCTGTGGACACTCTCTCATTTTGTGCCCGGCTGTACCACACCAAAAGCAAAGATTTGTCCCCAACAGACATTCACCCAAATGATACCTTCTGGAGTGCTGACACGGCTGACGGGGAGATTTCAATTGGCTCATACTTCCTTGTGCTTGATGCCCCACTGTTCGTGAATCCTGAATCTTACTTCTTTGCCCAAACTGGTTGAATCTAACCCCTTGGGATCGGGGTAGAGCATTTACTATAGATTGAGGGAATAATGGTCTAGGCGGTCTGTTAAAAATCTGAGGTCCAAATCCTCTTTGGGATGCCATGAACTGTCCCCTAGATCTAGCCCTTTTAGACGACCCTCTTTCAATTGCTTGTGCCGTTCTCCTTTGCCTTTGATTACCCTTCTTTTATGCAAGGGCTGGACTAACTGGTCCTTGATTTTGTGCAATGAATATCTGGGTCAACAAGTGCACCGCGTTTCTTAGATCCTGCATGGTATCTTTAACAAGTGATTTAGCAGGTTCTTCTTTCCTTCTCGGCTCTTCTGGAGCTGGAGACGTAGAAGAATCCCGCGATGCAAATTCAGTGTCAGCCCTACCCTGACTAGCTTGGTCAGGTGGTGATTTTCTCATATCTCCTTCAGCATTCATATCTACTTTTTTACCTTTGTCCATACGTTGTCTTGTAATCGGCCTTTTACTATAGCAAGGAAAACCAATTCCAATGGTTAGATACGATTTCACTTACAACATTGGCTCTATTGCACGATCTAGAATGAAGAAAGGAAACAACATCCTAAATGTCCTGTAGCCTCCTACTTATAAATGTGGTGCACAACACATCGATAAGTAAGACTCTACTCAGACACGGCTTTGTAGACACCCTTAGAACGACCTACTCTGATACCACTTTTGTCACGACCCGAAATCCCATTCAAACCGGACTGGCACCCGAAGCCGATATGGCCCGAGAGAACTAATCTTTGCTCATGAACCTTCGTATACATATCCTTGTATGAATCTTATTATACCTCATGAAACTATCTGGAAGACATGAATCATGGAAACATATGCTATATATATACATATTTAGGAAACTTGGTCGTTGGGGCCATCAAGTCAAAACGGACATTCGTCTCTTACATATTCGTCTCTTACATCCATATACCTACATATGTATACAAAAGCCTCTACTAGATGCATCTACAAGACCAACTTAAAGTCGGCATAAGTCCCTGCTTTATACAACATTTATAACATTAAAACAAATTTACAACTATGACTCGGAAAGCCCCAAAGCAACTGGAGCTCACCAAAAATCTGCAAATGATCCACAGCCAACAAAGGAGGTCTACTAATGCCTGCACCTGCAACATGTAAGGTAAGTCTCCCGAGGGGGTCAGTACGAAGAATGTACTGAGTATGTAAGGCTCATAACAAATAGCATCATACATGAGAATGTCAATAGAATAAAACATGAGAGAATAGTCAATGTGGATAAACCATCATTTTATATAATATCTTTTATAATTACTTTCCTTCAAGGGAAATTACCTTCACTCAAGAGACTTGCCTATAATAGATAGAAATCCTTCTACTCAAGAGATTCTACTATTTAAGAAAATTGGGTTAATAATTTAACATACATGCACTCTATTGGTGGGTTAATAATATAACATACACTATTAACGTACATCCACTCTATTGGTGGTTTAACCTACATCCACTCTTATGGTGGGTTAGCATACATCCACTCTCATGGTGGGTTAACATACATCCACTCTCATAGTGGGTTAACATACATCCACTCTATTGGTGGGTTAACATACATCCACTTTCATGGTGGGTTAACATACATCCACTCTCATGGTGGGTTAACATACATCCACTCTAGTGGGTTAACATACATCCACTCTCATGGTGGGTTAACATACATCCACTCTCATGGTGGGTTAACATATATTACCTACACATCTCCTTATTTCTTATTCGGGATAGATTGATTTATTAACTTATGAGAGATTGATATATTGAGGATCATGACACTAATTGAAACACACAAATATGTTTTACCTCATTTCTTTACTTTCAAGAGATTGATATACTCACTTGTGAGGAATAGATATATTAGCTCGCACTTTACCTCCTTCACTATTCTTATGAGATTGGTACAAAGATATTCATAATATTATTGGACTTTGGAACATGACATGATTGGAAAATGCTATTCAAGAATAAATAGATTCTTCTTACATCTTACTCTCCTTGAGATAGTTCTTTTAGAAATTTCAACGTAATGACAACTTTGGAACTTCAGTCAATGAATTAGAGATAAGTGAATCATCATTCATCTAAGAATAGGGCACATATGAATAACAATATACGCCAACCTGAATTGATATACTGCAAGCCTCTCGGAATTGAAACAAGCCCAATGTCAACGTGAACATATGTTGCAGAAGGATACGGAAAAAGGAACCTTACATACCTTGTCTACAAGACCAACTTAAAGTCGGGATAAGTTCCTACTTTATACAACATTTATAACATCAAAACAAATATACAAATGTGACTCGGAAAGCCCCGAAGCAACTGGAGCTCACCAAAAATCTGCAAATGATCCACAGCCAACAGAGGAGGTCTACTAATACCTGCACCTGCAACATGTAAGGTAAGTCCCCCGAGGGGGCCAGTACGAAGAATGTACTGAGTATGTAAGGCTCATAAGAAATAGCATCATACATGAGAATGTCAATAGAATAAAACATGAGAGAATAGTCAATGTGGATAAACCATCATTTTATATAGTATCTTTTATAATTACTTTCCTTCAAGGGAAATTACCTTCACTCAAGAGACTTGCCTATAATAGATAGAAATCCTTCTACTCAAGAGATTCTACTATTCAAGAAAATTGGGTTAATAATTTAACATACATGTACTCTATTGGTGGGTTAATATTATAACATACACTATTAACGTACATCCGCTCTCTTGGTGGTTTAACCTACATCCACTCTTATGGTGGGTCAGCATACATCCACTCTCATGGTGGATTAACATATATCCACTCTCATGGTGGGTTAATATACATCCACTCTCATAGTGGGTTAACATACATCCACTCTATTGGTGGGTTAACATACATCCACTCTCATAGTGGGTTAACATATATCCACTCTCATGGTGGGTTAACATACATCCACTCTAGTGGGTTAACATACATCCACTCTCATGGTGGGTTAACATACATCCACTCTCATGGTGGGTTAACATATATTACCTACACATCTCCTCATTTCTTATTCGGGATAGATTGATTTATTCACTTATGAGAGATTGATATATTGAGAATCATGACACTAATTGAAACACACAAATATGTTTTACCTCATTTCTTTACTTTCAAGAGATTGATATACTCACTTGTGAGGAATAGATATATTAGCTCGCACTTTACCTCCTTCACTATTCTTATGAGATTGGTACAAAGATATTCATAATATTATTGGACTTTGAAACATGACATGATTGGAAAATGCTATTCAAGAATAAATAGATTCTTTTTGCATCTTACTCTCCTTAAGATAGTTCTTTTAGAAATTTCAACGTTATGACAACTTTAGAACTTCAGTCAATGAATAGGAGATAAGTGAATCATCATTCATCTAAGAATAGGGCACATATGAATAACAATATACGCCAACCTGAATTGATATACTTCAAGCCTCTCGAAATTGAAACAAGCCCAATGTCAACATGAACATTATGTTGCAGAAGGATACGGAAAAAGGAACCTTACATACCTTGTATTCTCAATATGATTACGCAATCTTAAATGTGCATACAATAGTCCAACTCCTTCCTTATGTATCACTCTACAACACAAGTACGTAATGGAATTTACATTAACCACCAATTACCTTAAAATGACATATAACGATAATGAGTTACATGTTTGGCTTTAACAAGTCATTTCCCTCTTGACAATACCATTTATGACATTATTATACCAATAATCCCACAATATTCCATACATTGACCAATACATGATAACCAATAGCATGTCACACCAATTTCATACTTTCCACTCTCCATCATCACAACATCACAATTATTCCATCAATTCACTTCAACATACCTCACAACAACAAATCGGCCAAAATCCCATAATTTACACTTATAGAAAAATAACAAGTTTAGGACCATAATCACACCATACATGTTGATATTTCATCCATACCATGCACTTTCATCAAGACAACAAGTCATCTTTTAAGTTTAAATTCCATAGATGACACATCTGTTACAAAAATACAAAGTGCCATGTTCAACACTTCCAAGCATAACCAACATGATCTACATACTCTTACATGCATATAATATATTAATCCATAAGAATAATCACTTACCCAAGCTTGAAAAATGATGATCTTGCTCCAAGAAGTGCCTTAGGGTTTTGAGAGCAAAAGAGGTGTTCTTGGAATTGTCTAGAAAAAAGATAGAAAAGCATGTGTGTTTGTGATGATAAAAATCAGTTTTTTTGGGCCTTTATATAAGCCCTCAATTCCATTCTTATCCACTCTTAGCATTTAGTGCAATGTGTTGGCTTAGTCAATGGAAAATGGGTCATTTGACCCATTCTTGGCCCATGTTTTCTTCTTCATTTTGGGCCCTTTTTGATCCCAATTCACTTAACCCAATAAAATCAATAATTTATCATGTTTAATTCATTTCATTCATGTTACGACAATATTCCCACTCACGCGATTCATATTCGTAGCCTCAACCCCAAAAACAAGTGATTCTAGCCACGTACGGCTTATTTTGTCTACAAGGGTAAAATCGTCATTTTAATGCCAATTTCTTTCACGAGTAATTTTACCACACCAATATCATACTTCAATCATTCCATGTATATGCTTGTGTTTGTAGAAGAAACGTGGAAAAAATCGACCCGGTACGTCCCCGGGCACCCTTGGACACTTAGAACAAATTTTGGAAGCTTACTAGTTTGATCGTTCCAGCAAGCGTCTGTCCCTTCCCAGGGAACTGAGCTTTATAATATTGCTGGTTTGGGTGCCAAAACAAGCGCCTGGCCCTTCCTATGGCACTGGAATTTTTTTTTTTGAAAATTTTCATTCTTCGACTTTTCTTTGCGGGTTTGGTTAGATACTTCAAGTTTTATTCTTTAACTTACTTCTTACCTTTAACATACCTTGTTTGGAGGTCCTCCAAGCCTCATTTTTAGCCCCACAAATTCTCCACGAAAATCACAAAACACCTCCTACGAAGGGCTAATCACATGTACGAGGCCCAATATCGATTTTCTCTTCACTAACATTACAAAATACATACTCATGGCATCTCGACACCTAAGTAACCATTATTCAACGCCGTCACATATGGTTGGGAAGGTACGGGGTGTTACATTCTCCCCCCTTTAGAAACATTCGTCCTCGAATGTTAACGATGTCGCCTCAATTACTACAAATGCATCTCTATATTAGCCTATACATATATAGACACTTAAGGCTCATAGATACTTACTTATTATTGGTCTACTGCCACACTTTGAACCTTTTTTTCCATTTGAATTAAATATGGGTACGTCGATTCCACCATTTTTTTTTGTCCAACTTCCCATGCGATCTCTTCGACTTGTTGATTTCTCCAAAGAACTTTTACAGAACTTACGTCTTTATTTATTAACCTTCACACTTGTCGGTTTAGAATGGCCATAAATATCTTTTCCTAGTGAGATCCTCCGAACTTTGTATATTTCTAATGGGAACAATATGAAAGGAAACTCTTATACACTTTCAACAATTTCACATGGCCTGTTGTATAGGGTCAATTTTCCCTTCTTTCTGAATTCCATTACACCTTCCATGAGTAACGCTTTTAAGAGTACTTAATCATCTATGATCACAAAAATCTACTATACCATTACGATATGTTCCTTTAACTATACTAAATTTTCCGACAGATAGAGATATTCCATTGACTTAGCTAATAACCCCAGTGTCCTTAAATTCACAGTAGTCGATGGAGTAACATACGATTGGGTAGAGCCCGAATCAATCAATACATATACATCATGTAAGAATATGGTTATATACCTAAATACCTGTACCTTCATCAGGAGATGCCTTCTCATTCTGCCAGTCCACTAGAGCATAGGTGCGATTTTGGGCTCCACTGGAACTAGTTGCTCCTCTAACACCTCTACCACGACCAGCAGACTGTACACCAGCCGCCAATGCCACAACGTCCTATCTTGTAGGTCGTGCCGTACCACTCGTGCCCTTCTGTGGACACTCTCTCATTTTGTGCCCGGCTGTACCACACCAAAAGCAAAGATTTGTCCCCAACAGACATTCACCCAAATGATACCTTCTGGAGTGCTGACACGGCTGACGGGGAGATTTCAATTGGCTCATACTTCCTTGTGCTTGATGCCCCACTGTTCGTGAATCCTGAATCTTACTTCTTTGCCCAAACTGGTTGAATCTAACCCCTTGGGATCGGGGTAGAGCATTTACTATAGATTGAGGGAATAATGGTCTAGGCGGTCTGTTAAAAATCTGAGGTCCAAATCCTCCTTGGGATGCCATGAACTGTCCCCTAGATCTAGCCCTTTTAGACGACCCTCTTTCAATTGCTTGTGCCGTTCTCCTTTGCCTTTGATTACCCTTCTTTTATGCAAGGGCTGGACTAACTGGTCCTTGATTTTGTGCAATGAATATCTGGGTCAACAAGTGCACCGCGTTTCTTAGATCCTGCATGGTATCTTTAACAAGTGATTTAGCAGGTTCTTCTTTCCTTCTCGGCTCTTCTGGAGCTGGAGACGTAGAAGAATCCCGCGATGCAAATTCAGTGTCAGCCCTACCCTGACTAGCTTGGTCAGGTGGTGATTTTCTCATATCTCCTTCAGCATTCATATCTACTTTTTTACCTTTGTCCATACGTTGTCTTGTAATCGGCCTTTTACTATAGCAAGGAAAACCAATTCCAATGGTTAGATACGATTTCACTTACAACATTGGCTCTATTGCACGATCTAGAATGAAGAAAGGAAACAACATCCTAAATGTCCTGTAGCCTCCTACTTATAAATGTGGTGCACAACACATCGATAAGTAAGACTCTACTCAGACACGGCTTTGTAGACACCCTTAGAACGACCTACTCTGATACCACTTTTGTCACGACCCGAAATCCCATTCAAACCGGACTGGCACCCGAAGCCGATATGGCCCGAGAGAACTAATCTTTGCTCATGAACCTTCGTATACATATCCTTGTATGAATCTTATTATACCTCATGAAACTATCTGGAAGACATGAATCATGGAAACATATGCTATATATATACATATTTAGGAAACTTGGTCGTTGGGGCCATCAAGTCAAAACGGACATTCGTCTCTTACATATTCGTCTCTTACATCCATATACCTACATATGTATACAAAAGCCTCTACTAGATGCATCTACAAGACCAACTTAAAGTCGGCATAAGTCCCTGCTTTATACAACATTTATAACATTAAAACAAATTTACAACTATGACTCGGAAAGCCCCAAAGCAACTGGAGCTCACCAAAAATCTGCAAATGATCCACAGCCAACAAAGGAGGTCTACTAATGCCTGCACCTGCAACATGTAAGGTAAGTCTCCCGAGGGGGTCAGTACGAAGAATGTACTGAGTATGTAAGGCTCATAACAAATAGCATCATACATGAGAATGTCAATAGAATAAAACATGAGAGAATAGTCAATGTGGATAAACCATCATTTTATATAATATCTTTTATAATTACTTTCCTTCAAGGGAAATTACCTTCACTCAAGAGACTTGCCTATAATAGATAGAAATCCTTCTACTCAAGAGATTCTACTATTTAAGAAAATTGGGTTAATAATTTAACATACATGCACTCTATTGGTGGGTTAATAATATAACATACACTATTAACGTACATCCACTCTATTGGTGGTTTAACCTACATCCACTCTTATGGTGGGTTAGCATACATCCACTCTCATGGTGGGTTAACATACATCCACTCTCATAGTGGGTTAACATACATCCACTCTATTGGTGGGTTAACATACATCCACTTTCATGGTGGGTTAACATACATCCACTCTCATGGTGGGTTAACATACATCCACTCTAGTGGGTTAACATACATCCACTCTCATGGTGGGTTAACATACATCCACTCTCATGGTGGGTTAACATATATTACCTACACATCTCCTTATTTCTTATTCGGGATAGATTGATTTATTAACTTATGAGAGATTGATATATTGAGGATCATGACACTAATTGAAACACACAAATATGTTTTACCTCATTTCTTTACTTTCAAGAGATTGATATACTCACTTGTGAGGAATAGATATATTAGCTCGCACTTTACCTCCTTCACTATTCTTATGAGATTGGTACAAAGATATTCATAATATTATTGGACTTTGGAACATGACATGATTGGAAAATGCTATTCAAGAATAAATAGATTCTTCTTACATCTTACTCTCCTTGAGATAGTTCTTTTAGAAATTTCAACGTAATGACAACTTTGGAACTTCAGTCAATGAATTAGAGATAAGTGAATCATCATTCATCTAAGAATAGGGCACATATGAATAACAATATACGCCAACCTGAATTGATATACTGCAAGCCTCTCGGAATTGAAACAAGCCCAATGTCAACGTGAACATATGTTGCAGAAGGATACGGAAAAAGGAACCTTACATACCTTGTCTACAAGACCAACTTAAAGTCGGGATAAGTTCCTACTTTATACAACATTTATAACATCAAAACAAATATACAAATGTGACTCGGAAAGCCCCGAAGCAACTGGAGCTCACCAAAAATCTGCAAATGATCCACAGCCAACAGAGGAGGTCTACTAATACCTGCACCTGCAACATGTAAGGTAAGTCCCCCGAGGGGGCCAGTACGAAGAATGTACTGAGTATGTAAGGCTCATAAGAAATAGCATCATACATGAGAATGTCAATAGAATAAAACATGAGAGAATAGTCAATGTGGATAAACCATCATTTTATATAGTATCTTTTATAATTACTTTCCTTCAAGGGAAATTACCTTCACTCAAGAGACTTGCCTATAATAGATAGAAATCCTTCTACTCAAGAGATTCTACTATTCAAGAAAATTGGGTTAATAATTTAACATACATGTACTCTATTGGTGGGTTAATATTATAACATACACTATTAACGTACATCCGCTCTCTTGGTGGTTTAACCTACATCCACTCTTATGGTGGGTCAGCATACATCCACTCTCATGGTGGATTAACATATATCCACTCTCATGGTGGGTTAATATACATCCACTCTCATAGTGGGTTAACATACATCCACTCTATTGGTGGGTTAACATACATCCACTCTCATAGTGGGTTAACATATATCCACTCTCATGGTGGGTTAACATACATCCACTCTAGTGGGTTAACATACATCCACTCTCATGGTGGGTTAACATACATCCACTCTCATGGTGGGTTAACATATATTACCTACACATCTCCTCATTTCTTATTCGGGATAGATTGATTTATTCACTTATGAGAGATTGATATATTGAGAATCATGACACTAATTGAAACACACAAATATGTTTTACCTCATTTCTTTACTTTCAAGAGATTGATATACTCACTTGTGAGGAATAGATATATTAGCTCGCACTTTACCTCCTTCACTATTCTTATGAGATTGGTACAAAGATATTCATAATATTATTGGACTTTGAAACATGACATGATTGGAAAATGCTATTCAAGAATAAATAGATTCTTTTTGCATCTTACTCTCCTTAAGATAGTTCTTTTAGAAATTTCAACGTTATGACAACTTTAGAACTTCAGTCAATGAATAGGAGATAAGTGAATCATCATTCATCTAAGAATAGGGCACATATGAATAACAATATACGCCAACCTGAATTGATATACTTCAAGCCTCTCGAAATTGAAACAAGCCCAATGTCAACATGAACATTATGTTGCAGAAGGATACGGAAAAAGGAACCTTACATACCTTGTATTCTCAATATGATTACGCAATCTTAAATGTGCATACAATAGTCCAACTCCTTC
The DNA here is from genome assembly GCA_031232105.1 of Capsicum rhomboideum. Lineage (NCBI taxonomy): Eukaryota > Viridiplantae > Streptophyta > Magnoliopsida > Solanales > Solanaceae > Capsicum > Capsicum rhomboideum. Next base: position 133,613,720 of record CP124709.1, on the reverse strand, counting down.
CTTATGTATCACTCTACAACACAAGTACGTAATGGAATTTACATTAACCACCAATTACCTTAAAATGACATATAACGATAATGAGTTACATGTTTGGCTTTAACAAGTCATTTCCCTCTTGACAATACCATTTATGACATTATTATACCAATAATCCCACAATATTCCATACATTGACCAATACATGATAACCAATAGCATGTCACACCAATTTCATACTTTCCACTCTCCATCATCACAACATCACAATTATTCCATCAATTCACTTCAACATACCTCACAACAACAAATCGGCCAAAATCCCATAATTTACACTTATAGAAAAATAACAAGTTTAGGACCATAATCACACCATACATGTTGATATTTCATCCATACCATGCACTTTCATCAAGACAACAAGTCATCTTTTAAGTTTAAATTCCATAGATGACACATCTGTTACAAAAATACAAAGTGCCATGTTCAACACTTCCAAGCATAACCAACATGATCTACATACTCTTACATGCATATAATATATTAATCCATAAGAATAATCACTTACCCAAGCTTGAAAAATGATGATCTTGCTCCAAGAAGTGCCTTAGGGTTTTGAGAGCAAAAGAGGTGTTCTTGGAATTGTCTAGAAAAAAGATAGAAAAGCATGTGTGTTTGTGATGATAAAAATCAGTTTTTTTGGGCCTTTATATAAGCCCTCAATTCCATTCTTATCCACTCTTAGCATTTAGTGCAATGTGTTGGCTTAGTCAATGGAAAATGGGTCATTTGACCCATTCTTGGCCCATGTTTTCTTCTTCATTTTGGGCCCTTTTTGATCCCAATTCACTTAACCCAATAAAATCAATAATTTATCATGTTTAATTCATTTCATTCATGTTACGACAATATTCCCACTCACGCGATTCATATTCGTAGCCTCAACCCCAAAAACAAGTGATTCTAGCCACGTACGGCTTATTTTGTCTACAAGGGTAAAATCGTCATTTTAATGCCAATTTCTTTCACGAGTAATTTTACCACACCAATATCATACTTCAATCATTCCATGTATATGCTTGTGTTTGTAGAAGAAACGTGGAAAAAATCGACCCGGTACGTCCCCGGGCACCCTTGGACACTTAGAACAAATTTTGGAAGCTTACTAGTTTGATCGTTCCAGCAAGCGTCTGTCCCTTCCCAGGGAACTGAGCTTTATAATATTGCTGGTTTGGGTGCCAAAACAAGCGCCTGGCCCTTCCTATGGCACTGGAATTTTTTTTTTTGAAAATTTTCATTCTTCGACTTTTCTTTGCGGGTTTGGTTAGATACTTCAAGTTTTATTCTTTAACTTACTTCTTACCTTTAACATACCTTGTTTGGAGGTCCTCCAAGCCTCATTTTTAGCCCCACAAATTCTCCACGAAAATCACAAAACACCTCCTACGAAGGGCTAATCACATGTACGAGGCCCAATATCGATTTTCTCTTCACTAACATTACAAAATACATACTCATGGCATCTCGACACCTAAGTAACCATTATTCAACGCCGTCACATATGGTTGGGAAGGTACGGGGTGTTACATTCTCCCCCCTTTAGAAACATTCGTCCTCGAATGTTAACGATGTCGCCTCAATTACTACAAATGCATCTCTATATTAGCCTATACATATATAGACACTTAAGGCTCATAGATACTTACTTATTATTGGTCTACTGCCACACTTTGAACCTTTTTTTCCATTTGAATTAAATATGGGTACGTCGATTCCACCATTTTTTTTTGTCCAACTTCCCATGCGATCTCTTCGACTTGTTGATTTCTCCAAAGAACTTTTACAGAACTTACGTCTTTATTTATTAACCTTCACACTTGTCGGTTTAGAATGGCCATAAATATCTTTTCCTAGTGAGATCCTCCGAACTTTGTATATTTCTAATGGGAACAATATGAAAGGAAACTCTTATACACTTTCAACAATTTCACATGGCCTGTTGTATAGGGTCAATTTTCCCTTCTTTCTGAATTCCATTACACCTTCCATGAGTAACGCTTTTAAGAGTACTTAATCATCTATGATCACAAAAATCTACTATACCATTACGATATGTTCCTTTAACTATACTAAATTTTCCGACAGATAGAGATATTCCATTGACTTAGCTAATAACCCCAGTGTCCTTAAATTCACAGTAGTCGATGGAGTAACATACGATTGGGTAGAGCCCGAATCAATCAATACATATACATCATGTAAGAATATGGTTATATACCTAAATACCTGTACCTTCATCAGGAGATGCCTTCTCATTCTGCCAGTCCACTAGAGCATAGGTGCGATTTTGGGCTCCACTGGAACTAGTTGCTCCTCTAACACCTCTACCACGACCAGCAGACTGTACACCAACCGCCAATGCCACAACGTCCTATCTTGTAGGTCGTGCCGTACCACTCGTGCCCTTCTGTGGACACTCTCTCATTTTGTGCCCGGCTGTACCACACCAAAAGCAAAGATTTGTCCCCAACAGACATTCACCCAAATGATACCTTCTGGAGTGCTGACACGGCTGACGGGGAGATTTCAATTGGCTCATACTTCCTTGTGCTTGATGCCCCACTGTTCGTGAATCCTGAATCTTACTTCTTTGCCCAAACTGGTTGAATCTAACCCCTTGGGATCGGGGTAGAGCATTTACTATAGATTGAGGGAATAATGGTCTAGGCGGTCTGTTAAAAATCTGAGGTCCAAATCCTCCTTGGGATGCCATGAACTGTCCCCTAGATCTAGCCCTTTTAGACGACCCTCTTTCAATTGCTTGTGCCGTTCTCCTTTGCCTTTGATTACCCTTCTTTTATGCAAGGGCTGGACTAACTGGTCCTTGATTTTGTGCAATGAATATCTGGGTCAACAAGTGCACCGCGTTTCTTAGATCCTGCATGGTATCTTTAACAAGTGATTTAGCAGGTTCTTCTTTCCTTCTCGGCTCTTCTGGAGCTGGAGACGTAGAAGAATCCCGCGATGCAAATTCAGTGTCAGCCCTACCCTGACTAGCTTGGTCAGGTGGTGATTTTCTCATATCTCCTTCAGCATTCATATCTACTTTTTTACCTTTGTCCATACGTTGTCTTGTAATCGGCCTTTTACTATAGCAAGGAAAACCAATTCCAATGGTTAGATACGATTTCACTTACAACATTGGCTCTATTGCACGATCTAGAATGAAGAAAGGAAACAACATCCTAAATGTCCTGTAGCCTCCTACTTATAAATGTGGTGCACAACACATCGATAAGTAAGACTCTACTCAGACACGGCTTTGTAGACACCCTTAGAACGACCTACTCTGATACCACTTTTGTCACGACCCGAAATCCCATTCAAACCGGACTGGCACCCGAAGCCGATATGGCCCGAGAGAACTAATCTTTGCTCATGAACCTTCGTATACATATCCTTGTATGAATCTTATTATACCTCATGAAACTATCTGGAAGACATGAATCATGGAAACATATGCTATATATATACATATTTAGGAAACTTGGTCGTTGGGGCCATCAAGTCAAAACGGACATTCGTCTCTTACATATTCGTCTCTTACATCCATATACCTACATATGTATACAAAAGCCTCTACTAGATGCATCTACAAGACCAACTTAAAGTCGGCATAAGTCCCTGCTTTATACAACATTTATAACATTAAAACAAATTTACAACTATGACTCGGAAAGCCCCAAAGCAACTGGAGCTCACCAAAAATCTGCAAATGATCCACAGCCAACAAAGGAGGTCTACTAATGCCTGCACCTGCAACATGTAAGGTAAGTCTCCCGAGGGGGTCAGTACGAAGAATGTACTGAGTATGTAAGGCTCATAACAAATAGCATCATACATGAGAATGTCAATAGAATAAAACATGAGAGAATAGTCAATGTGGATAAACCATCATTTTATATAATATCTTTTATAATTACTTTCCTTCAAGGGAAATTACCTTCACTCAAGAGACTTGCCTATAATAGATAGAAATCCTTCTACTCAAGAGATTCTACTATTTAAGAAAATTGGGTTAATAATTTAACATACATGCACTCTATTGGTGGGTTAATAATATAACATACACTATTAACGTACATCCACTCTATTGGTGGTTTAACCTACATCCACTCTTATGGTGGGTTAGCATACATCCACTCTCATGGTGGGTTAACATACATCCACTCTCATAGTGGGTTAACATACATCCACTCTATTGGTGGGTTAACATACATCCACTTTCATGGTGGGTTAACATACATCCACTCTCATGGTGGGTTAACATACATCCACTCTAGTGGGTTAACATACATCCACTCTCATGGTGGGTTAACATACGTCCACTCTCATGGTGGGTTAACATATATTACCTACACATCTCCTTATTTCTTATTCGGGATAGATTGATTTATTAACTTATGAGAGATTGATATATTGAGGATCATGACACTAATTGAAACACACAAATATGTTTTACCTCATTTCTTTACTTTCAAGAGATTGATATACTCACTTGTGAGGAATAGATATATTAGCTCGCACTTTACCTCCTTCACTATTCTTATGAGATTGGTACAAAGATATTCATAATATTATTGGACTTTGGAACATGACATGATTGGAAAATGCTATTCAAGAATAAATAGATTCTTCTTACATCTTACTCTCCTTGAGATAGTTCTTTTAGAAATTTCAACGTAATGACAACTTTGGAACTTCAGTCAATGAATTAGAGATAAGTGAATCATCATTCATCTAAGAATAGGGCACATATGAATAACAATATACGCCAACCTGAATTGATATACTGCAAGCCTCTCGGAATTGAAACAAGCCCAATGTCAACGTGAACATATGTTGCAGAAGGATACGGAAAAAGGAACCTTACATACCTTGTCTACAAGACCAACTTAAAGTCGGGATAAGTTCCTACTTTATACAACATTTATAACATCAAAACAAATATACAAATGTGACTCGGAAAGCCCCGAAGCAACTGGAGCTCACCAAAAATCTGCAAATGATCCACAGCCAACAGAGGAGGTCTACTAATACCTGCACCTGCAACATGTAAGGTAAGTCCCCCGAGGGGGCCAGTACGAAGAATGTACTGAGTATGTAAGGCTCATAAGAAATAGCATCATACATGAGAATGTCAATAGAATAAAACATGAGAGAATAGTCAATGTGGATAAACCATCATTTTATATAATATCTTTTATAATTACTTTCCTTCAAGGGAAATTACCTTCACTCAAGAGACTTGCCTATAATAGATAGAAATCCTTCTACTCAAGAGATTCTACTATTCAAGAAAATTGGGTTAATAATTTAACATACATGTACTCTATTGGTGGGTTAATATTATAACATACACTATTAACGTACATCCGCTCTATTGGTGGTTTAACCTACATCCACTCTTATGGTGGGTCAGCATACATCCACTCTCATGGTGGATTAACATATATCCACTCTCATGGTGGGTAAATATACATCCACTCTCATAGTGGGTTAACATACATCCACTCTATTGGTGGGTTAACATACATCCACTCTCATGGTGGGTTAACATATATCCACTCTCATGGTGGGTTAACATACATCCACTCTAGTGGGTTAACATACATCCACTCTCATGGTGGGTTAACATACATCCACTCTCATGGTGGGTTAACATATATTACCTACACATCTCCTCATTTCTTATTCGGGATAGATTGATTTATTCACTTATGAGAGATTGATATATTGAGAATCATGACACTAATTGAAACACACAAATATGTTTTACCTCATTTCTTTACTTTCAAGAGATTGATATACTCACTTGTGAGGAATAGATATATTAGCTCGCACTTTACCTCCTTCACTATTCTTATGAGATTGGTACAAAGATATTCATAATATTATTGGACTTTGAAACATGACATGATTGGAAAATGCTATTCAAGAATAAATAGATTCTTTTTGCATCTTACTCTCCTTAAGATAGTTCTTTTAGAAATTTCAACGTTATGACAACTTTAGAACTTCAGTCAATGAATAGGAGATAAGTGAATCATCATTCATCTAAGAATAGGGCACATATGAATAACAATATACGCCAACCTGAATTGATATACTTCAAGCCTCTCGAAATTGAAACAAGCCCAATGTCAACATGAACATTATGTTGCAGAAGGATACGGAAAAAGGAACCTTACATACCTTGTATTCTCAATATGATTACGCAATCTTAAATGTGCATACAATAGTCCAACTCCTTCCTTATGTATCACTCTACAACACAAGTACGTAATGGAATTTACATTAACCACCAATTACCTTAAAATGACATATAACGATAATGAGTTACATGTTTGGCTTTAACAAGTCATTTCCCTCTTGACAATACCATTTATGACATTATTATACCAATAATCCCACAATATTCCATACATTGACCAATACATGATAACCAATAGCATGTCACACCAATTTCATACTTTCCACTCTCCATCATCACAACATCACAATTATTCCATCAATTCACTTCAACATACCTCACAACAACAAATCGGCCAAAATCCCATAATTTACACTTATAGAAAAATAACAAGTTTAGGACCATAATCACACCATACATGTTGATATTTCATCCATACCATGCACTTTCATCAAGACAACAAGTCATCTTTTAAGTTTAAATTCCATAGATGACACATCTGTTACAAAAATACAAAGTGCCATGTTCAACACTTCCAAGCATAACCAACATGATCTACATACTCTTACATGCATATAATATATTAATCCATAAGAATAATCACTTACCCAAGCTTGAAAAATGATGATCTTGCTCCAAGAAGTGCCTTAGGGTTTTGAGAGCAAAAGAGGTGTTCTTGGAATTGTCTAGAAAAAAGATAGAAAAGCATGTGTGTTTGTGATGATAAAAATCAGTTTTTTTGGGCCTTTATATAAGCCCTCAATTCCATTCTTATCCACTCTTAGCATTTAGTGCAATGTGTTGGCTTAGTCAATGGAAAATGGGTCATTTGACCCATTCTTGGCCCATGTTTTCTTCTTCATTTTGGGCCCTTTTTGATCCCAATTCACTTAACCCAATAAAATCAATAATTTATCATGTTTAATTCATTTCATTCATGTTACGACAATATTCCCACTCACGCGATTCATATTCGTAGCCTCAACCCCAAAAACAAGTGATTCTAGCCACGTACGGCTTATTTTGTCTACAAGGGTAAAATCGTCATTTTAATACCAATTTCTTTCACGAGTAATTTTACCACACCAATATCATACTTCAATCATTCCATGTATATGCTTGTGTTTGTAGAAGAAACGTGGAAAAAATCGACCCGGTACGTCCCCGGGCACCCTTGGACACTTAGAACAAATTTTGGAAGCTTACTAGTTTGATCGTTCCAGCAAGCGTCTGTCCCTTCCCAGGGAACTGAGCTTTATAATATTGCTGGTTTGGGTGCCAAAACAAGCGCCTGGCCCTTCCTATGGCACTGGAATTTTTTTTTTTGAAAATTTTCATTCTTCGACTTTTCTTTGCGGGTTTGGTTAGATACTTCAAGTTTTATTCTTTAACTTACTTCTTACCTTTAACATACCTTGTTTGGAGGTCCTCCAAGCCTCATTTTTAGCCCCACAAATTCTCCACGAAAATCACAAAACACCTCCTACGAAGGGCTAATCACATGTACGAGGCCCAATATCGATTTTCTCTTCACTAACATTACAAAATACATACTCATGGCATCTCGACACCTAAGTAACCATTATTCAACGCCGTCACATATGGTTGGGAAGGTACGGGGTGTTACATTCTCCCCCCTTTAGAAACATTCGTCCTCGAATGTTAACGATGTCGCCTCAATTACTACAAATGCATCTCTATATTAGCCTATACATATATAGACACTTAAGGCTCATAGATACTTACTTATTATTGGTCTACTGCCACACTTTGAACCTTTTTTTCCATTTGAATTAAATATGGGTACGTCGATTCCACCATTTTTTTTTGTCCAACTTCCCATGCGATCTCTTCGACTTGTTGATTTCTCCAAAGAACTTTTACAGAACTTACGTCTTTATTTATTAACCTTCACACTTGTCGGTTTAGAATGGCCATAAATATCTTTTCCTAGTGAGATCCTCCGAACTTTGTATATTTCTAATGGGAACAATATGAAAGGAAACTCTTATACACTTTCAACAATTTCACATGGCCTGTTGTATAGGGTCAATTTTCCCTTCTTTCTGAATTCCATTACACCTTCCATGAGTAACGCTTTTAAGAGTACTTAATCATCTATGATCACAAAAATCTACTATACCATTACGATATGTTCCTTTAACTATACTAAATTTTCCGACAGATAGAGATATTCCATTGACTTAGCTAATAACCCCAGTGTCCTTAAATTCACAGTAGTCGATGGAGTAACATACGATTGGGTAGAGCCTGAATCAATCAATACATATACATCATGTAAGAATATGGTTATATACCTAAATACCTGTACCTTCATCAGGAGATGCCTTCTCATTCTGCCAGTCCACTAGAGCATAGGTGCGATTTTGGGCTCCACTGGAACTAGTTGCTCCTCTAACACCTCTACCACGACCAGCAGACTGTACACCAGCCGCCAATGCCACAACGTCCTATCTTGTAGGTCGTGCCGTACCACTCGTGCCCTTCTGTGGACACTCTCTCATTTTGTGCCCGGCTGTACCACACCAAAAGCAAAGATTTGTCCCCAACAGACATTCACCCAAATGATACCTTCTGGAGTGCTGACACGGCTGACGGGGAGATTTCAATTGGCTCATACTTCCTTGTGCTTGATGCCCCACTGTTCGTGAATCCTGAATCTTACTTCTTTGCCCAAACTGGTTGAATCTAACCCCTTGGGATCGGGGTAGAGCATTTACTATAGATTGAGGGAATAATGGTCTAGGCGGTCTGTTAAAAATCTGAGGTCCAAATCCTCCTTGGGATGCCATGAACTGTCCCCTAGATCTAGCCCTTTTAGACGACCCTCTTTCAATTGCTTGTGCCGTTCTCCTTTGCCTTTGATTACCCTTCTTTTATGCAAGGGCTGGACTAACTGGTCCTTGATTTTGTGCAATGAATATCTGGGTCAACAAGTGCACCGCGTTTCTTAGATCCTGCATGGTATCTTTAACAAGTGATTTAGCAGGTTCTTCTTTCCTTCTCGGCTCTTCTGGAGCTGGAGACGTAGAAGAATCCCGCGATGCAAATTCAGTGTCAGCCCTACCCTGACTAGCTTGGTCAGGTGGTGATTTTCTCATATCTCCTTCAGCATTCATATCTACTTTTTTACCTTTGTCCATACGTTGTCTTGTAATCGGCCTTTTACTATAGCAAGGAAAACCAATTCCAATGGTTAGATACGATTTCACTTACAACATTGGCTCTATTGCACGATCTAGAATGAAGAAAGGAAACAACATCCTAAATGTCCTGTAGCCTCCTACTTATAAATGTGGTGCACAACACATCGATAAGTAAGACTCTACTCAGACACGGCTTTGTAGACACCCTTAGAACGACCTACTCTGATACCACTTTTGTCACGACCCGAAATCCCATTCAAACCGGACTGGCACCCGAAGCCGATATGGCCCGAGAGAACTAATCTTTGCTCATGAACCTTCGTATACATATCCTTGTATGAATCTTATTATACCTCATGAAACTATCTGGAAGACATGAATCATGGAAACATATGCTATATATATACATATTTAGGAAACTTGGTCGTTGGGGCCATCAAGTCAAAACGGACATTCGTCTCTTACATATTCGTCTCTTACATCCATATACCTACATATGTATACAAAAGCCACTACTAGATGCATCTACAAGACCAACTTAAAGTCGGCATAAGTCCCTGCTTTATACAACATTTATAACATTAAAACAAATTTACAACTATGACTCGGAAAGCCCCAAAGCAACTGGAGCTCACCAAAAATCTGCAAATGATCCACAGCCAACAAAGGAGGTCTACTAATGCCTGCACCTGCAACATGTAAGGTAAGTCTCCCGAGGGGGTCAGTACGAAGAATGTACTGAGTATGTAAGGCTCATAACAAATAGCATCATACATGAGAATGTCAATAGAATAAAACATGAGAGAATAGTCAATGTGGATAAACCATCATTTTATATAATATCTTTTATAATTACTTTCCTTCAAGGGAAATTACCTTCACTCAAGAGACTTGCCTATAATAGATAGAAATCCTTCTACTCAAGAGATTCTACTATTTAAGAAAATTGGGTTAATAATTTAACATACATGCACTCTATTGGTGGGTTAATAATATAACATACACTATTAACGTACATCCACTCTATTGGTGGTTTAACCTACACCCACTCTTATGGTGGGTTAGCATACATCCACTCTCATGGTGGGTTAACATACATCCACTCTCATAGTGGGTTAACATACATCCACTCTATTGGTGGGTTAACATACATCCACTTTCATGGTGGGTTAACATACATCCACTCTCATGGTGGGTTAACATACATCCACTCTAGTGGGTTAACATACATCCACTCTCATGGTGGGTTAACATACATCCACTCTCATGGTGGGTTAACATATATTACCTACACATCTCCTTATTTCTTATTCGGGATAGATTGATTTATTAACTTATGAGAGATTGATATATTGAGGATCATGACACTAATTGAAACACACAAATATGTTTTACCTCATTTCTTTACTTTCAAGAGATTGATATACTCACTTGTGAGGAATAGATATATTAGCTCGCACTTTACCTCCTTCACTATTCTTATGAGATTGGTACAAAGATATTCATAATATTATTGGACTTTGGAACATGACATGATTGGAAAATGCTATTCAAGAATAAATAGATTCTTCTTACATCTTACTCTCCTTGAGATAGTTCTTTTAGAAATTTCAACGTAATGACAACTTTGGAACTTCAGTCAATGAATTAGAGATAAGTGAATCATCATTCATCTAAGAATAGGGCACATATGAATAACAATATACGCCAACCTGAATTGATATACTGCAAGCCTCTCGGAATTGAAACAAGCCCAATGTCAACGTGAACATATGTTGCAGAAGGATACGGAAAAAGGAACCTTACATACCTTGTCTACAAGACCAACTTAAAGTCGGGATAAGTTCCTACTTTATACAACATTTATAACATCAAAACAAATATACAAATGTGACTCGGAAAGCCCCGAAGCAACTGGAGCTCACCAAAAATCTGCAAATGATCCACAGCCAACAGAGGAGGTCTACTAATACCTGCACCTGCAACATGTAAGGTAAGTCCCCCGAGGGGGCCAGTACGAAGAATGTACTGAGTATGTAAGGCTCATAAGAAATAGCATCATACATGAGAATGTCAATAGAATAAAACATGAGAGAATAGTCAATGTGGATAAACCATCATTTTATATAGTATCTTTTATAATTACTTTCCTTCAAGGGAAATTACCTTCACTCAAGAGACTTGCCTATAATAGATAGAAATCCTTCTACTCAAGAGATTCTACTATTCAAGAAAATTGGGTTAATAATTTAACATACATGTACTCTATTGGTGGGTTAATATTATAACATACACTATTAACGTACATCCGCTCTATTGGTGGTTTAACCTACATCCACTCTTATGGTGGGTCAGCATACATCCACTCTCATGGTGGATTAACATATATCCACTCTCATGGTGGGTTAATATACATCCACTCTCATAGTGGGTTAACATACATCCACTCTATTGGTGGGTTAACATACATCCACTCTCATGGTGGGTTAACATATATCCACTCTCATGGTGGGTTAACATACATCCACTCTAGTGGGTTAACATACATCCACTCTCATGGTGGGTTAACATACATCCACTCTCATGGTGGGTTAACATATATTACCTACACATCTCCTCATTTCTTATTCGGGATAGATTGATTTATTCACTTATGAGAGATTGATATATTGAGAATCATGACACTAATTGAAACACACAAATATGTTTTACCTCATTTCTTTACTTTCAAGAGATTGATATACTCACTTGTGAGGAATAGATATATTAGCTCGCACTTTACCTCCTTCACTATTCTTATGAGATTGGTACAAAGATATTCATAATATTATTGGACTTTGAAACATGACATGATTGGAAAATGCTATTCAAGAATAAATAGATTCTTTTTGCATCTTACTCTCCTTAAGATAGTTCTTTTAGAAATTTCAACGTTATGACAACTTTAGAACTTCAGTCAATGAATAGGAGATAAGTGAATCATCATTCATCTAAGAATAGGGCACATATGAATAACAATATACGCCAACCTGAATTGATATACTTCAAGCCTCTCGAAATTGAAACAAGCCCAATGTCAACATGAACATTATGTTGCAGAAGGATACGGAAAAAGGAACCTTACATACCTTGTATTCTCAATATGATTACGCAATCTTAAATGTGCATACAAAAGTCCCTCTCCTTCCTTATGTATCACTCTACAACACAAGTACGTAACGGAATTTACATTAACCACCAATTACCTTAAAATGACATATAACGACAATGAGTTACATGTTTGGCTTTAACAAGTCATTTCCCTCTTGACAATACCATTTATGACATTATTATACCAATAATCCCACAATATTCCATACATTGACCAATACATGATAACCAATAGCATGTCACACCAATTTCATACTTTCCACTCTCCATCATCACAACATCACAATTATTCCATCAATTCACTTCAATATACCTCACAACAACAAATCGGCCAAAATCCCATAATTTACACTTATAGAAAAATAACAAGTTTAGGACCATAATCACACCATACATGTTGAGATTTCATCCATACCATGCACTTTCATCAAGACAACAAGTCATCTTTTAAGTTTAAATTCCATAGATGACACATCTGTTACAAAAATACAAAGTGCCATGTTCAACACTTCCAAGCATAACCAACATGATCTACATACTCTTACATGCATATAATATATTAATCCATAAGAATAATCACTTACCCAAGCTTGAAAAATGATGATCTTGCTCCAAGAAGTGCCTTAGGGTTTTGAGAGCAAAAGAGGTGTTCTTGGAATTGTCTAGAAAAAAGATAGAAAAGCATGTGTGTTTGTGATGATAAAAATCAGATTTTTTTGGCCTTTATATAAGCCCTCAATTCCATACTTATCCACTCTTAGCATTTAATGCAATGTGTTGGCTTAGTCAATGGAAGAATGGGTCATTTGACCCATTCTTGGCCCATGTTTTCTTCTTCATTTTGCGCCCTTTTTGAGCCCAATTCACTTAACCCAATAAAATCAATAATTTATCATGTTTAATTCATTTCATACATGTTACGACAATATTCCCACTCACGCGATTCATATCTGTAGCCTCAACCCCAAAAACAAGTGATTCTAGCCACGTACGGCTTATTTTGTCTACAAGGATAAAACCGTCATTTTGATGCCAATTTCTTTCACGAGTAATGTTACCAAACCAATATCATACTTCAATCATTCCATGTATATGCTTGTGTTTGTAGAAGAAACGTGGAAAAAATCGACCCGGTACGTCCCCGGGCACCCTTGGACACTTAGAACAAATTTTGGAAGCTTACTAGTTTGACCGTTCCAGCAAGCGTCTGGCCCTTCCCAGGGCACTGATCTTTAGAATATTGCTGGTTTGGGTGCCAAAAAAAGTGTCTGGCCCTTCCTATGGCACTGAAAAAAAAAAAATTGAAAATTTTCGTTCTTCGACTTTTCTTGCGGGTTTGGTTAGATACTTCAAGTTCTATTCTTTAACTTACTTCTTACCTTTAATATCCCTTGTTTGGAGGTCCTCCAAGCCTCGTTTTTAACCCCACAAATGCTCCACAAAAATCACAAAACACCTCCTACGAAGGGCTAATCACATGTACGAGGCCCAATATCGATTTTCTCATCACTAACATTACAAAATACATACTCATGGTATCTCGACACCTAAGTAACCATTATTCAACTGTAACACACCGTACTTTATAACCTCACTTTATACCTTGGGATCATATCTACATAGGTGTTGAGATGCCATGCATATGTGTTTTATAGTGTTATTGGTGAAACATTTGATATCGGACTTAACATGTGCGATTAGATCTTCGTAGGAGGTGTGTTGTGATTTCATGGAGCATTTGGGTAAGAACTCGTACATATTATAACCTCATTTGGTGACTTTAAGTCATGTTTACTTGATGGAAGTAAGTTTTTTGTAGTGTTTGGATAAAGGATTGGACGATACGTACACATTGGATAAGTGGCCGGAAATTTCAGCAATGTGCTGAGACTTGCGCCACTACCCTGTTTCAGGGGTGTGGCGCAAGCCACCAGCCTGCATAAACTTCAGATCAGGCCCAATTCTTGCGCCACTACCCTGTTTCAGGGGGTGTGGCGCAAGGAACAAAAAAACTATGCCTTTCCGGCGTCGTTTCGTAACGCAATTCTACGACGATTTCTCGATGGTTTCTTTTGGTTCTTTGGAGTTATTTGAGCATTGTTAAAGCTTCAAACACTTCAATATACTCCTACATACTCCTACATGATCAAATCATGAAATGTGAATAGTGATCCAAAATGTTCAATGAAGCCAAGGGTGACTAGAATTCCAATTTTTGCGATCGAAAGGACGAATGAGAAATGTTTAAAAGAATATTGTCGTGACATTATGGAATTATGTAAACATGAGAGATATGGTGAATAATTCATGAAACTTGTTGGGCTAAATGGATATGCCTTCTTGGGCCAAATTAAGGCCCAAAAGTGGAAGAAATCCATGGCCCAAATGGGTCAAAAGACCCATTCTTCCATTTGACCTTCTAGACACATTATTAAATGCCAAGAATTGGATAAGGACAACATGAGGGGCCTATAAAAAGGGTCAAATCATATTTTTATTGTACAAACCTCTCATGCCTTTAAAACATTTTTCTCAACATTTTTCATTTCCAAACCCTAAAGCAAAGTAATTCCTTGGGACTCCTTGGACAAGATCAACATATTCCAAGCCTTGGTAAGTATTTATTTTCATGGATTAATATCTTATATGCATAAAAGAATATGTATATCATGTTGGTTGTGCTTGGAAAAGTTGGTCATGGTACTTGGTGATTTTGTATGAGATTTGTGGTATATGGAATTCAAGTGTGAATTAGGCCTTGTGCCTTTGATGAAAAAGCATGGTATGGACAAAATATGAACATGTATGGTGTTATTTTTGGCATTAAATTTGTTCTTGGCTAAAAGTGGAAATTATGGGATTTTGGCCGATATGTGTTATGAGTTGAATTAAGGTGCTTTGATGGATTATTTGGGATGTGTTATGGATAAGAAAGTGTAAAGGAGAAGTATTGTGGTGAAATGTATTGATTTTCATGTATTGGTCAATGTTGGAAATATTATGGAATTTTTGAAATAATAGTATGCTCAATGGTTTTGTCAAGGGGAATTGACATGTTTAAAGGCAAACATGTAACTCATTGGCATTGTATGCATTTGTAAAGTACTTGGTGGTTAATGTGAATTTCGTTATGTATTTATGTTGTAGAGTGACACATAAAGAAGGAGCGGGATTATTGTCTACGCATCTAAGGTTATAGATTCGTATTGCGAATCCAAGGTATGTAAGGTTACTTTGTCCGTATCTTCCTACGGCAAATAGTGTTCACATTGATATATTACTAGTCCTATCACGAAATGTACTAAGGTATCCGATAGCCGTATATCACTAGTCATTGTCATATATTTTCTACTCATGGATCATTTGTGACTCTCATGCCTCATATTCATGGTTAATGTTCCGAAAGTTCAAATAAGGTTATGTTCCAATATTTCAATAGTGACTCTATTTGTGTCTCTTGTTCATGGATTATTGTCCAATGGTTCCAATGGTATCATGGTGCTAGTAATGTTATATGTTTCATTGATATTTATTCACTTGTCCCTTATTGGTCAATGATTCAAGTTTCCAACAATGTTATGTTCCAAAGTTCCAAGTGATGTTATGACTATCAAAGTAACAATCTCAAAGTAAAGATCAAAGTAATGCAAATGTGGTCAATGATCAAGTACGGGTGGCAAGTCTAGGGGCGTAAGCCTAGCTCGACTCGATCCCGAGATATGGATTTATGGGTGGCAAGTCTAGGGGCGTAAGCCTAGCTCGATTCGATCCCGAGGGTGGCAAGTCTAGGGGCATAAGCCTAGCTCGACTCGATCCCTATATGATGATATGAAAGACCCACTGATCAGTCGGGGCCCGGGTACATTGTGATATGTAATGGCATGTGAGCATTGAGATAAAGAAAGTAATGAAAATAATGAAAGCAATCCACATGGTTTCCAAAGAGTAACATGGTGACTTATTCACATTGAGTATTCATATGTTTTGAGTTCATTGACATATTCATTGAAATATTCATGTGTTGTATAGTTTCATCTGAGCCTTGCATACTCAGTACTTATTTCGTACTGACCCCTCTCGGGGAATTTACCTTACTTGCTGCAGGCGCAGGTCCCAGTAGGCCTCCTCAGTAGATTGCCAGTGTTAGCGGCTCTTTGGTGAGCTCCAGCTCATTCGGGGCTTCTCCGAGTCAGAGTGTATATATGTTTTGGTATTGTACATAATGTGTAAAGCGGGGACTTGTCCCGACTTATGGTTCATTTTGGTCAATGCTCTTGTTAGAGGCTTTTGTAGACCGATGTGGGTGTAATAGTGTAAAAGACACATGTTGTTTTGACTGGATGGCCTCAACGGCCAAGTTTCATATGTATGCCTAAATATGTCCCATGTTCTCCTTTTTTCGTATTTCGTAATATTATGCAATGGTGGTTATGAATATGATTGAGCATAGGCAAAGGTTGGTTCTCTCGGGCCTTATCGGCTACGGGTGCCAATCATGTCTCGATGGGATTCGGGGCGTGACAAAGTGGTATCAGAGCAGTCGGTCTAAGGATGTCTACAAAGCCGTGTCTGAGTAGAGTCTTACGTATCGATGTGTTGTGCACCACGTTTATACGTAGGAGTCTACGAGACATTTAGGATGTTGTTTCTTTCTTTCATTCTAGATCATGCAATAGAGCCAATGTTGTCAATTACATTGTATCTGATCTCGGTAATTGTTTTTCTTTGGTATAGTCAAAATGCCGAATACTAGAAGAGGAAGAGGAAAAGGTAAAAGTAAGCTGATAGATAGAATTGCTGGTGAAGGAGCAAGTAGACCACCACCTGAGCAAGTTGATCAAGGTGGGGCTGAAACTGAGTTCGCAACGCGAGCTTCTTCTACTTCTTCAGCTCCAGAAGAGCCGAGAAGAAGGGAAGTGCCCGTGGAACCACCGACAAATGCCACAGATCAAGATCTTAGGAATGCTGTACAGATGTTGACACAGTTAGTGGCGGCACAAAGCCAGGGAAGAGCTGGTGCTATGGCACATGATGATGATGAGGCTAGAATGGCAAGTCGCAGAACACAGGATTTCTTGAAACTGGACCCTCCTATTTTCACAGGGGCAGATCCAAAAGCTGATCCACAGGACTTCATGGATCAAATTCAGAGGGCCTTGGAAGTTATGCATGTGACAGGGGTAGAGACAGTGGAACTTGCTGCGTACAGGTTGAAAGGAGAGGCAATACTGTGGTATGAGGATTGGAAGAAATCTCGTGACATTGGTGCAGATCCACCTACGTGGGAAGAGTTTAAAGTGGCTTTCCTTGATCATTACTTGCCCTATGAGATCCATGAGGCGCGTGCGGATCAGTTCCTAAATCTCCGTCAAGGAAATTTGAGTGTCAGAGAATATAGCTTGCAATTTAATTCCTTGGCTCGATATGCGCCAAATGTTGTGGCTACGATGACAGACAGGGTCCATAGATACGTGGACAGACTAGAGCCATATTTGGTAAGAGATTGCACTATTGCGGCCTTGAATAGGGACATGGACATTGCTCGCATACAAGCCTTCACCCAGAAAATGGAGGATCAGAGACAGAGACGCAGGGTACATGAATTTGATAGGGGACAGTCCAAAAGGGCTAGACCTATGGGACTACCTATGATGTCCCAAGGAGGATCTAGGCCCCGCATGTTTCCTAGACCACCTAGACCGTCGTTCTCTTATTCCACAGGTGGTGCTTATTCACAGTCTCGAGGGTTTCGAGGTGGTTCAGCTGGACAGAGTAGTGGGGGTCATGGATCACAGTCAGCAGGTTTTCCTCGTCAGCAGTGTCAGACTGCGGGCGTATGCACACAGGTCCATGTCGGACAGGGATGAATGTCTGCTTTTGGTGTGGTATGCCGGGACATATAGCGAGAGAATGTCCACAGCCGAGCATGGGTGGTATAGCACGACCAGCTGGGTCGGCTGTTGCGTCTTCAGCATCGGTTCCTTCACAGGGCCGAGGGGTGCAGCCTATTGGTCGAGGTAGAGGTGCCAGAGGAGGAGCCAGTACTAGCGGGGTCCAGAATCGCACTTATGCTTTGGTGGACCGCCAGAATTCAGAGGCTTCCCCAGATGTTGTCACAGGTACATTATCCATATTCTCACATAATGTATATGCATTAATTGACCCAGGCTCTACATTTTCCTATATTACTCCATTGGTTGCTGCGAAATTTGCAAAGGCACCGGAATTATTAATTAAATCAATTGAAGTGTCTACACCGGTTGGTGAATATATTATTGCAAAGAGAGTGTATCGTAACTGTGTGGTAACTGTGTGTGGTCATGATACGTTGGCCGATCTCATTGAATTGAACATGGTGGATTTTGATGTAATCATGGGAATGGATTGGTTGGCCTCTTGTTATGCTACGGTAGATTGCCGGGCCAAGAAGGTGCAATTTTGTTTTCCGCATGAAAATGTTCTAGAATGGCAGGGTAAGGTAGGGGCACCACGAGGCAGATTTATTTCCTATTTGAAAGCCAGAAAAATGATTGTCAAGGGATACATATGTCATTTGGTACGAGTGAAAGATAATGATGTGGAACCATTAACTCCACAGTCTGTACCAGTCGTCAATGAATTTCTTGATGTATTTCCAGAGGATCTTCCAGGTTTACCCCCAGAACGGGAAGTAGAATTTGGCATTGATGTGATTCCGGGCACTCAGCCCATTTCTATTCCTCCATATAGAATGGCTCCAGCGGAACTGCGTGAATTGAAGGAGCAGTTGAAAGATTTGCTGGACAAAGGCTTCATTAGGCCTAGTATGTCCCCGTGGGGTGCACCGGTATTATTTGTGCGAAAGAAAGATGGCACCTTGAGAATGTGCATCGACTATCGTCAACTGAATAAAGTAACGATCAAGAACAAATATCCCCTCCCTCGTATTGATGATTTGTTTGATCAGTTACAGGGTGCCAGGTGTTTTTCGAAAATTGACTTGAGGTCGGGTTACCATCAGGTCAGAGTTAGAGAGGAGGATGTACCCAAGACAGCTTTTCGAACACGGTATGGCCATTATGAATTTTTAGTTATGTCATTTGGACTAACAAATGCACCGGCTGTGTTTATGGATTTGATGAACAGGGTGTTTAAGCCATTCCTAGACGTGTTCGTCACAGTATTTATAGATGACATCCTTGTTTATTCAAGATCACCAGAAGACCATGCTTATCACTTACGGCAAGTGTTGCAAATTCTCCGTGAGCGTAAGTTGTATGCAAAATTCTCCAAATGTGAGTTTTGGTTGAAATCAATCGCGTTCTTGGGTCACATTGTATCAGATGAAGGCATACAGGTTGATACCCAAAAGATTAAAGCAGTGAAGAATTGGCCAAGACCTACGACACCCACAGAGATTCGCAGTTTTCTGGGTTTGGCAGGTTATTACCGAAGATTTGTAGAAGGTTTTGCTTCTATTGCGGCACCATTGACAAAGTTAACTCACAAGGCAATTAAATTTCAATGGAATGATGCATGTGAAAGAGGGTTTCAAAACCTGAAAGATAAGTTGACTTCCACACCAGTGTTAGTACTTCCTGAAGGTACAGAGGGCTATGCAGTGTATTGTGATGCTTCCGGGATTGGTCTCGGATGTGTGTTGATGCAGCATGGTAGGGTGATAGCATATGCCTCACGACAGTTGCGGCCACATGAGAAAAACTATCCCACACATGATCTTGAATTGGCAGCAGTAGTTTTTGCTTTAAAGATATGGCGTCATTATTTATATGGGGTACATGTTGACATCTATATGGATCACAAAAGCTTGCAATATCTTTTTAAGCAAAAGGAACTCAATTTGAGAGAACGAAGGTGGTTAGAGCTTTTAAAAGATTATGACATTGATATTCTTTATCACCCTGGCAAAGCAAATGTAGTAGCTGATGCATTGAGCCGTAAGGCAGTAGAAAGGAATGAAAAACGTGACATAATCAAAGATTTGAATCAATTAGCCAGCCTGGGAGTTCTCCTTATTGAATCCTCAGATGATAGAGTTATTGTGCAGAATGCAGCAGAATCTTCCTTGATAGCTGAAGTGAAAGAGAAGCAATTTGCGGATTCTATTTTATTACAGCTAAAGGAAAATGTGCAGCAGAATTTGACCAAGGCATTTGATATTACACCGGACGGGGTGCTTCAATGTCAAGGGAGGTTATGTGTACCGGACGTAGATGAACTGAGGACACGAATAATGACAGAAGCGCATCATTCGCGTTATTCCATTCACCCGGGTGCTACTAAAATGTACCATGAATTGAAAGAAGTGTATTGGTGGGGCAATATGAAAAAGAACATTGCAGAATTTGTCGCGCAATGCCCAAATTGTCAACAGGTGAAAGTGGAACATCAGAAACCGGGAGGTTACATGCAATGTATCAATCTTCCAGTCTGGAAGTGGGATATGATTAATATGGATTTCATTACGGGTTTGCCTCGTACATTGCGGAAGTTTGATTCCATATGGGTCATAGTGGACCGACTTACTAAATCAGCGCATTTTCTACCGGTCACTATGACCTATACAGCTGAGGATTATGCAAAGTTGTATGTAAAGGAGATAGTACGATTGCATGGTATTCCACTTTCTATTATATCAGACAGAGGAGCACAGTTCACAGCACACTTTTGGAAATCTTTTCAGCGGAGTTTGGGTACTCAGGTGAATTTGAGTACGGCTTTCCATCCTCAGACTGATGGACAAGCCGAATGTACTATTCAGACACTTGAAGATATGCTACGAGCATGTACGTTGGATTTTCAAGGTAGTTGGGATGACCATTTTCCTCTTATTGAATTTGCATATAACAATAGCTATCATTCAAGTATTAAAATGGCACCTTATGAAGCCTTGTATGGAAGAAAATGTAGATCACCAATTGGGTGGTTTGAAGTAGGAGAAACTGCTTTACTTGGGCCAGATATTGTTCACCAAGCCATGGAGAAAGTTAAAGTTATCCAACAACGGTTACAAAAGGCTCAAAGTCGTCACAAGTCATATGCCGATGTGAGAAGAAGAGGGCTTGAATTTGCCATAGGTGATTGGGTATTTTTAAAGGTGTCACCGATGAAAGGGGTAATGCGGTTCGGAAAGAAAGGAAAATTGAGTCCACGTTACATAGGCCCATATGAAATTATTAGAAGATTTGGGCAAGTTGCGTATGAGTTGGCACTACCCCAGGACCTTTCGTCAGTCCATCCGGTATTTCATGTGTCGATGCTCCGAAAATGCATAGGAGATCCTTCACGTATTATGCCCGTAGAAGATGTTCAAGTGGCAGAGGATCTCACTTATGAAGAGGTGCCCATTGCTATCCTAGATCGACAAGTAAAGAGATTGAGAAATAAAGACATAGCATCCGTAAAAGTCCTTTGGAGAAACCAACAAGTAGAGGAGATCACATGGGAAGCGGAAGAAATGATGAAATCCAAGTATCCCCACTTATTCCAAATGGACCAAGAAGTTCATAGTGCGGAGGTGGAACAATAACAAGTAAGTATTTAAAAGCATTATGTGAATGTGTATAGGTATGTTAAAGTAAAGATGTATTTGTTGTATATAAGACACTGTTGTTAACATTCGAGGACGAATGTTTCTAAGGGGGGAAGAATGTAACACACCGTACTTTATAACCTCACTTGATACCTTGGGATCATATCTACATAGGTGTTGAGATGCCATGCATATGTGTTTTATAGTGTTATTGGTGAAACATTTGATATCGGACTTAACATGTGCGATTAGATCTTCGTAGGAGGTGTGTTGTGATTTCATGGAGCATTTGGGTAAGAACTCGTACATATTATAACCTCATTTGGTGACTTTAAGTCATGTTTACTTGATGGAAGTAAGTATTTTGTAGTGTTTGGATAAAGGATTGGACGATACGTACACATTGGATAAGTGGCCGGAAATTTCAGCAATGTGCTGAGACTTGCGCCACTACCCTGTTTCAGGGGTGTGGCGCAAGCCACCAGCCTGCATAAACTTCAGATCAGGCCCAATTCTTGCGCCACTACCCTGTTTCAGGGGGTGTGGCGCAAGGAACAAAAAAACTATGCCTTTCCGGCGTCGTTTCGTAACGCAATTCTACGACGATTTCTCGATGGTTTCTTTTGGTTCTTTGGAGTTATTTGAGCATTGTTAAAGCTTCAAACACTTCAATATACTCCTACATACTCCTACATGATCAAATCATGAAATGTGAATAGTGATCCAAAATGTTCAATGAAGCCAAGGGCGACTAGAATTCCAATTTTTGCGATCGAAAGGACGAATGAGAAATGTTTAAAAGAATATTGTCGTGACATTATGGAATTATGTAAACATGAGAGATATGGTGAATAATTCATGAAACTTGTTGGGCTAAATGGATATGCCTTCTTGGGCCAAATTAAGGCCCAAAAGTGGAAGAAATCCATGGCCCAAATGGGTCAAAAGACCCATTCTTCCATTTGACCTTCTAGACACATTATTAAATGCCAAGAATTGGATAAGGACAACATGAGGGTCCTATAAAAAGGGTCAAATCATATTTTTATTGTACAAACCTCTCATGCCTTTAAAACATTTTTCTCAACATTTTTCATTTCCAAACCCTAAAGCAAAGTAATTCCTTGGGACTCCTTGGACAAGATCAACATATTCCAAGCCTTGGTAAGTATTTATTTTCATGGATTAATATCTTATATGCATAAAAGAATATGTATATCATGTTGGTTGTGCTTGGAAAAGTTGGTCATGGTACTTGGTGATTTTGTATGAGATTTGTGGTATATGGAATTCAAGTGTGAATTAGGCCTTGTGCCTTTGATGTAAAAGCATGGTATGGACAAAATATGAACATGTATGGTGTTATTTTTGGCATTAAATTTGTTCTTGGCTAAAAGTGGAAATTATGGGATTTTGGCCGATATGTGTTATGAGTTGAATTAAGGTGCTTTGATGGATTATTTGGGATGTGTTATGGATAAAAAAGTGTAAAGGAGAAGTATTGTGGTGAAATGTATTGATTTTCATGTATTGGTCAATGTTGGAAATATTATGGAATTTTTGAAATAATAGTATGCTCAATGGTTTTGTCAAGGGGAATTGACATGTTTAAAGGCAAACATGTAACTCATTGGCATTGTATGCATTTGTAAAGTACTTGGTGGTTAATGTGAATTTCGTTATGTATTTATGTTGTAGAGTGACACATAAAGAAGGAGCGGGATTATTGTCTACGCATCTAAGGTTATAGATTCGTATTGCGAATCCAAGGTATGTAAGGTTACTTTGTCCGTATCTTCCTACGGCAAATAGTGTTCACATTGATATATTACTAGTCCTATCCCGAAATGTACTAAGGTATCCGATAGCCGTATATCACTAGTCATTGTCATATATTTTCTACTCATGGATCATTTGTGACTCTCATGCCTCATATTCATGGTTAATGTTCCGAAAGTTCAAATAAGGTTATGTTCCAATATTTCAATAGTGACTCTATTTGTGTCTCTTGTTCATGGATTATTGTCCAATGGTTCCAATGGTATCATGGTGCTAGTAATGTTATATGTTTCATTGATATTTATTCACTTGTCCCTTATTGGTCAATGATTCAAGTTTCCAACAATGTTATGTTCCAAAGTTCCAAGTGATGTTATGACTATCAAAGTAACAATCTCAAAGTAAAGATCAAAGTAATGCAAATGTGGTCAATGATCAAGTACGGGTGGCAAGTCTAGGGGCGTAAGCCTAGCTCGACTCGATCCCGAGATATGGATTTATGGGTGGCAAGTCTAGGGGCGTAAGCCTAGCTCGATTCGATCCCGAGGGTGGCAAGTCTAGGGGCATAAGCCTAGCTCGACTCGATCCCTATATGATGATATGAAAGACCCACTGATCAGTCGGGGCCCGGGTACATTGTGATATGTAATGGCATGTGAGCATTGAGATAAAGAAAGTAATGAAAATAATGAAAGCAATCCACATGGTTTCCAAAGAGTAACATGGTGACTTATTCACATTGAGTATTCATATGTTTTGAGTTCATTGACATATTCATTGAAATATTCATGTGTTGTATAGTTTCATCTGAGCCTTGCATACTCAGTACTTATTTCGTACTGACCCCTCTCGGGGAATTTACCTTACTTGCTGCAGGCGCAGGTCCCAGTAGGCCTCCTCAGTAGATTGCCAGTGTTAGCGGCTCTTTGGTGAGCTCCAGCTCATTCGGGGCTTCTCCGAGTCAGAGTGTATATATGTTTTGGTATTGTACATAATGTGTAAAGC
Organism: Capsicum rhomboideum; assembly: GCA_031232105.1. NCBI lineage: Eukaryota > Viridiplantae > Streptophyta > Magnoliopsida > Solanales > Solanaceae > Capsicum > Capsicum rhomboideum. Next base: position 133,588,855 of record CP124709.1, on the reverse strand, counting down.
GGGGACTTGTCCCGACTTATGGTTCATTTTGGTCAATGCTCTTGTTAGAGGCTTTTGTAGACCGATGTGGGTGTAATAGTGTAAAAGACACATGTTGTTTTGACTGGATGGCCTCAACGGCCAAGTTTCATATGTATGCCTAAATATGTCCCATGTTCTCCTTTTTTCGTATTTCGTAATATTATGCAATGGTGGTTATGAATATGATTGAGCATAGGCAAAGGTTGGTTCTCTCGGGCCTTATCGGCTACGGGTGCCAATCATGTCTCGATGGGATTCGGGGCGTGACATCAACGCCGTCACATAGGGTTGGGAAGGTACGGGGTTTTACACAAAAATACATATACAGATGTACTGTATATACAAAAATACATATATAGATGTACTTATTTGTCTTAATGTATTTGCAACTGTATTTGACGAATATACATATGTATGCCTAGCTATATAAACCTGTAAACTCACTCAAAAATACATATGCAGTTACATATGTATTTGCAGCTGTATACATACGTACTTATCTGCAAACAAAAATACATATGTAGTTACATATATGTATTTGAAAAAAAATACATATGTATGTGCAACTATACAAATCTGTACACTCACTTACAAACACGTATGCAGTTACATATGTATTTGCAGCTGTATTTACAAAAAATACTATACAAACCTGTACACTTACTTAAAAATACATATTCAAAATTGAAATATGTATTTTGCTGGTTCAAAAATACAGACTTGAAATTTTACTGGTTCCTCCAATTTCTTTTGTTTTCCTTTTTTTTTCTGGATTTTGAATCTTTGGGGGGTTTTGGAGAAGAAACTTTTTTCAATCCCTTTTCTTTCATAATTTTAGCCATCTTCTCTGGATTATTACGATGTTTCAATCTCACCTCTTCAACGCTCACTAATTTTGGTGATTGTGTAGGTGTAGAAACTACATTTGTATTTTCAATTTGAAAAAGTCCAATATTAAAGAATGGTGGATTATCAGAAACCAAATTAATAGGGGCTATACCTCTATTAGATCTTCTACGTGGTGTGTGTTCTGCCATTAGAGCAGATCTCCACATTTTTAAAAACAAAAGCTTAAAATAATGGAAGATGGTGATAAGATGGTAAAGAGAAAAATACAAAATACAAATTAGATGAATTTGGGGGAAGAAATAACATGCAATAACTGAAATTAATGCTTACATGATTTTGTGGAACACAATTTTGTGTAGAAAACGTGAGAAATATAGTTGAATTTGAAATATAAAAAATAGGAGAATAATTGGGAAAATATAAAAGAGATAAAATCAAAAAAGAAATGAGATAAATGCATAGGCGTGACAAGGGGAAGAGTTAGACGTGTTAACTGTAAAAAGAGGTAGCGGCTTGGTCCCACTGAAAATATTGTTATTTAATTTTGTAAAAGTGTTGCTATTTAGCTTAACTAGTATAGTTACCCGTGCGATGCACGGATAATATTAAACTATTATTTTAATCGTTTCACATTGAAATGTCTCTTTCAAGCAATGTTAAATCATATTACCTTAAAAAAAAGATCAAGTGTTCAACTATCATATTATTTCGGAAAAAAAAAATAAAAATTCCCCACCCACAACTCCCACCTTACTCCCACACCTCCACCTCTATCTCCACAAACCCCCCCACCCCCACCCCCACTCCCATCCCACCCTCAATTTTCTCTTTTTTAAAAAAATTAGTTTTCTAATAAATAATTTAGACTTTCTTCCTCTCCGTATCAAGTTGGCAGGTGTATTTTAAACACTAAAACAACATTCTTATAGGCAAAGTAGTTTTAATTATCTTTCAAAATATTTATCTTCCAATTCAATTCTTTTTATATCTTTTAATTTGAAAATTGTACATATTGATTACTAAAATGTTCTCCTCGAAAGTCCAAACATTCAATCACTCCTTTAACACTTGTAATCAAAGTGTCATAATTTAGGAGTATAAATTAGAGATTGAAAAAAAAAAAAAAAAAAAATTTGCTCTTTTTGTTTGGATCTTTGGCTAGTAGGATAAAGAAATATAGTTTCGAGATAAAATGTAGAATTATGAATCATTTGGTTAGTATGATAAAGAAAAAATAGTCTCGAGATAAAATGTAGAATTGTTTATCATGCATTTGGACATGAATATTAATTGATAGTAGGATTATTCCATCTCAACTATTTATACTAAACTTTACTGTTTTCCTCTCCAGACCTCACTTGTGAGATTTTACTTGAATATGTTATTATTGTTGTATTAGTTATTCCAACCTATCTCATCCCACAATCAAACAGTCCAAGAGTTGTAATGCTTAATTTATAAAACAGAGAATTAAAATGACATTTTAATAACAATTGGCTCACAAAATAGCAACTAAGAACGAATGGCATATTGGCTTTGCATGTGTTTGCAACGTCTTTTAAAAGGTATTATTAAGAGATTAAAATATGAAAGAAACAAACCATCAAAAACCATCAACATCGCATACAAAAGACACCGATGAAGCTTCCAACAGTGGCTCAGTATCATCTATTTGTTCATATTGAGTTTCAACTAAAACAACAATATATATTAAGAAAAACTTGATGAAGTTTGTCTAGACTCCTGATCCTCTGTATATCCGTTAAAGCCTTATGTATAGCTTCATCCTTAAGAGTAATATGTCTTTCATACATATATCTCAGTTTTTCACTTACTGTTGAAATAATCTTTTCAATCACTTCATCTGTTATGTTCCTAAAAATATAAGTCATGCTTAAATTAAAAATAAAATGACTTAGTAAAAAGTATTCATGTATGTAGGGAAAAAAATCTAACGGGAAAATACATAAAAGTAATGCCTAGAATACTAAACAATCTACAAAGATTAATTTCATCATTCATGTCAAAATCAATATCAAATGAGACTTTAAGTTTAAAGTTATTGAAAATTGCAATACAAAAATAAATTAAGAAAAGGAAATCATAATATTTTTTCAGTATGAAACAATAAAAAATATTTAACTGAAGATATAACAATGAATGTTGATTAAATCATACCTTATTAATTAATGGAAGGAGAATCAAAACCCTACAACAACAACAACAAACCCAGTGTAATCCCACCAAGTGGGGTCTGGGGAAAAACCTCATTATGATTAATAATCGATATGTCATTTTCATGCAAAAAGAACTTAAATTAAATTGCTGATTTTTTTAAAAAAAATATAAATTACAGCATAAAATTTAAAACAAAAATATATGTTTTCAAAAGCACACCTTTGCTACATCAATTTTGTATGAAATTGTTAATAGTTGATGTGCCATCTTTCTCTGAAAATTCAAGTACAAAAAAACTTAAAATCAAATTAGTGAAGAGTAAAAAATATAAATAACAACAACATATCCAGTGTATTCTCACATTCATCAGGAATCAAACCTGCATGCTTGAGGAACAATTGACCCCCTTACCACTGAGCTACACTTCAAGTTTGTGTAAAAATTAAATAATTAGTATATGTTTACAACAACGCACCGTTGCTATAATAATTTATTTGCCTCCTAACGATCAGTCGTCTATTACTAATACTTGGCAATCATAAATATCACTCATCGGTTTGATGATTATGGATTGGTGCGTGAAAATATGCAGATGGAAAGTGCATATCATGCTCCTTTATATAGTAGTTGCTCCTTTAGGATTTTTTATTTTCTGCAATTTTTTTTACTACACTGTAAAATTTTGAAATTTTCTTTTCTAATCTTAAAGTTCGGATACGGTAAAGATTGAAAACTGTTTTTTTTTAAATTGAGAAGTAACGGCGAAAAAATAGAACTTTGTTAATTGCAATGTAAATCTTAAGTTTTTATGGCAGTTTAAATCCCCCCCCCCCCAAGTGGTTTATTCTTGGACTCTTAGTTTTTATGCTGCTGCTTATTATTGCTATTACTACTTCTATTTTAAATTCAAATTTCTAATCTTTATCTTGCAGTTATAATAAATTTTGATAATAATGATTATCCACATTTTGTGGCATGAAATCGTGTAGCATGACAACGGAATAAACATATCTTCATAATAAAAAAAATAATAAAAGTTTATCTTTGAGAAGATATTGTATCTCCAATTCAAATTTAAAAAAAAAAAAAAAAGAAGAAGAAGATAGAATAGACAACAAATTATAAGATTTGTTAGACAACATATTATAGGATTTGTTAGACAACAATAAGAGTCCAATTAGAACTCTTCAGTGTGATAACTAACTACTTCTAATATGTAATTTCATTTTATATTCTTTTTAGTTTAAAATTAAAAATTTATTACTCTTAATTATCTTTGCTATTTAACCTTTTTATTTCAACGTTTTCTTTTCTTTTATTTAATTTTTGTTTATTTTATTTTATTTTCTTTTCTTTCTTTCTATTGCTTGTTTGTGTTAAAAAAATCTTTTTTTTTTAATATAAAAATAAATAGACAACGTAGATAGATAAAGGAATTGCAATTAGACAAATAGGTTGAATTTAATTAATAAATTTCAATTTATATTTAAAATTTTAAAATAATTGCAAGTAAGGGTAAGGTTTGGATACACACCACAAATATATATTATTTAGACATATAATAATAATAATAATAATTATTATTAATATTATTATTATTATTATTATTTTATTATTATTATTATTATGAAAAGACTAATCTATTTTCAAGCTATTTTTTTTCTTTTAACGTGAAATGTATCTAACATTGGACTGAGTCAAACATAAATTTTGAAACATTTATATCTAAATTCAAATGAATAAATTTAACTCAACCACTCTTAATTCAAATGGACAATTATTTTAATTTAAATTCATAAATATTAGAGTGACTAATTATTTCTACCACTACTTATTACTACTACTACTACTACTACTACTACTACTACTATTATTATTATTATTATTATTATTATTATTATTATTATTATTATTATTATTATTATTATTATTATTATACTATTACCACTACACGTACTACGTACTACACTACTTCTACTACTATTATTTATTATTATTATGATTGTTGTTGTTGTTGTTGTTATTCATTTAATATTTAAATAAATTATATTCAGATATGTTTTATAATATTTAGATTTTTAATATTTCCTTCTCCCCCATCTCTAACCAAATCTATATGATTTTTTTCTTTATTATATTGTTTACAATTTGATTTCAGATTGTCAAAAAATACAGAACAACTTGTGAATGTGATCAGAGGCGAATCTAGGATTTTAAACTTGTGGGTTCCCAGTTGGAGTGCTCATGGGTTCCCAACTAAGAGTTCCTTAAACATTTACCAGATTCTAAATATAAATACAGGGTTCGGATGAAAGTTACTGGGTTCCCGGGAACCCCCACCCGATACCCTGGATCCGCCCCTGAATGTGATATTAAATATAGAACAACCCGTGAATGGGATATTAAATACAAAAATAATTATCAATTTCATACAATTGAATTAAATAAGGAAAAATTATGAAATAAAGCAACATTAAAAAGAAGATCAATAATATCAAACACATAGTAGAAAAACTTAAGTTGATCAACTATATCAATTAAGTTTCTATTTTTGCGACTACTCTTCTCTTCATTCTTCTTTATCTCTTCTGCAAGTCAATAATAATAATAAAATCATCACTAAAAAATAAGAACAACTCTCAATAAAACTCCTTCATAAATTAAACAATAGAAAAGTTTTGAATCAATTTGAAACCAATTTATCTATGAATCTTTTACTTATCAAAGTTGTCATTTCAATCATTACCGGTCCCCGTTACCCTTATTTTCTTAGAGGATGTTACCATTTGTAGTGAAAGGCGAAGAGCTGTGAGAAGTAGATAGTGATAACATCTATGGATGTAGACGGTTGTTCCTCTTCGTTAACATTCACAGAGGAAGATGAACATGAAAATGCTATCCTTCAATGTTAGATCATTAATATTTAAATATATTTTATAACATTGAAAGAAATAAGTTTATGAATAGCAAGAGTTCATTTAGAACTCTTCAATGTTAGGTTCATAGTTTCATGCTAATAACAATCTTATTTTAGAAAAAGCCTAATATTTTCAAATTCAAATATCTCTAAGCCTTTAACTCAAAACTTTTATTACAATAATATTAAATTTTATCCCAAAACTGCTAAGTGACTCTTCAATAACTTGTCACTTTGCTAATTGTGGTGCTTCGTCCTCTGTTTTATAATATACGGATAAAAATATTATTTCTAAATCATTCCAAATTGCGATGTCTTGTTCGAATATGTTAAATCATATTATTTTTAAAAATTCAACAATCATATTGTTCCTCAATAAAATGCACACCC